>CM068550.1:35183669-36528669 GCA_035048495.1 Euptelea pleiosperma | reverse complement strand
CATGCCCAGGACGTGCCTAGACACTGCCCAGGTCGTGCCCAAGTCATGCCCAGCACAGCATAGTGCCCAGCACAGCATGCGCCCAACCCAGCACAGTGCAGCATGCGCCCATCACAGCACAGTGCCCAGCACAGCATGCGCCCAGCACAGCACAGTGCAGCATGCGCCCAGCACAGCACAGTGCCCAGCACAGCATGCGCCCAGCACAGCACAGTGCCCAGCCCAGCACAGCACAGTGCCCAGCACAGCATGCGCCCAGCACAGCACAGTGCCCAGCACAGCATGCGCCCAGCACAGCACACCCCAGCACAGCACAGTGCACAGTGCAGCATGCGCCCAGCACAGCACAGTGCCCAGCACAGCATGCGCCCAGCACAGCACAGCACAGCACAGTGCCCAGCACAGCACGCTCCCAGCACAACAGGCGCCCAGCACAGCACAGTGCCCAGCATAGCACGCGCCCAGCACAGCACAGTGCAGCATGCGCCCAGCACAGCACAGCATGCGCCCAGCACAGCACAGTGCCCAGCACGCGCCCAGCACAGCATGCGCCCAGCACAGCACAGTGCCCAGCACAGCACGCGCCCAGCACAGCACAGTGCCCAGCGCAGCATGGTCGCGGATGACTTTACCTTGTTGGACCCACATAGAGCGAGAATGTCCCGGACATACCCGGATCATTTAGCAAGCATATGTGATGTAGAAATTTTCTACATCAAGTTCCATAATTTTTGGTTGCTAAAATAAAACTTATGTAATTTTAAGCATTTTCTGCTATTTTAAAATACTTTTTTTAGTAAATAATTAATTATAATTATAAAAAAGTTTAAAAGTTAAATGTTTTTACATGACAATTTTGGTTACATTATTTCCTAATTTTCAGTCAAGAAAAAATAATTTTTTGACCATTTTTTAATTTTTAATTAATTTTTAATTGTTTTTGCATTAAATAATTAATAATAATTATAAGAAAAGTGTAAATCAACAAATACCGAAAACACCCTTGTTTGATAGTAGTAAATTATACATTGTTGGCCTAGGATCCCCATTAGGAATGGAACATGTGTCATGGTTTTGGATATGGGTCAGAGAGTCCATATCCATATCGGGATCTCACATATATAGATATGTGTAACATTGGTTGGATTCAAATCAAAATCCATTTCGATCCTTCCCACAAACGCTATAAGGCCTGAATCGTCCGCTATTGGTTTGAATAAGATCCAATATACTTGTTCGAATAAGGTTAATATGATCCAACCAATCAATTTCAAAGGATAAAGAAAAATTGCACCGGAGGTTCTCTTGTAAAAGGGAAGTGATTCGATGGAACAACGACTATTATATTTCTGTACGTGGGACACCAACTCAAGAGAGGGAACTGTCATCAAGGTATACAAAAAATCAGGTTGATTGGTAAAATCGATCCCTTTAAAATGTTTAAATCCAACGGCGAGAAATAACCAACTAATCAAGTTAATTTTTCGTATGTAAATCCCATTATGATATGTGAGGCAAACGTCTGTGGACCAGAAAGAGTGTGTGGTAGTCGCATCTTGAGAAACTTACTTCCCACCAGATATAAATAGCCTACGTGGTAAGAGCAGGGAGGGTCGTGATGCAACAAGGTATACCTGAGATCTTTTCATTTCCGGAAGCGGCATTTTTTGTAGCCACCACTGCCATCTGGGCCCACTGACCACATGGATGTTTAGTCCACACTTAATAGACATTCTTACAAAAAATCAGCTTGTTTAATGATTTTAGCCGTTGGTTTTAGTACTCAAAAAAAAATGGTTGCATTCAACGGCTATAAGAACGCCTTAGAAAGTGTTAACATCTAATGGTTATAGATTACCAATCAAGGTGATTTTTGGTCTGTGGATAAACATCAATGCGGTCAGTGGGCCCAGATGGCAGCGGTGACTACCAAAAATGCCGCTTCCATAGATATTTCATAAGAAAAATTGCACGGGAAGTTCTCTTGTAAAAGGAAAGGGATTCGATGGAACAACAACTATTACATTACTCTACGTGGTACACCAACTCATCAAGAGGGAAGCTTTCAAAAAAAAAAAATCAGGTTGATTGGTGATTTCTGGCAGATGAATTTGAGCACCCCCCCAAAACAAAGTAAAATCCAATGGATAGAATTGATCCCTTCAAAATGTTTGAATCCAACGGCTAGAAATAACCAATCAAGTTTTCGTATGTAGGAAACTTACTCCCAAACGTCTGTGAACCTTGTGGGCCGGAAAGAGTGTATGCAAAAATGATTTCCAGGAAACTTACCAGCCATACGGACTTTTAAACCATTTTATAGATATTTCATAAGAGCAGGGAGGGTTCATTCCATAAGAAATAAAAATAAAAACAACAAAGGGAAAAAATGGGAACTAAAAGGACTTGATCCTTGGTCTTTAGAATAACATACTGAAGAGCCAACCAAGCCAGCATCTTGGTTAGGATTTGTAAGAAAGTAACATTTACTAATATTTAACCTAAATATACAAGCTTTGTTAGAATTGACAAAGTTTAACCAGAGTGATCCCTAATGATGTATAGGTATTCTTCTTCTCTTCTGCAAAATTTCACTCTGGATGATGCAACGGATGTACTAAAATTGATGCAAACTTTAAAAAAAAATCCTTCTAACAATCTTAAAAATGCAAATTGAAGCCTAAAAAAGGGTTTTTTGGCAAAATTAGTGGACCAAACCGCCTTCGGCAGTTTGCCATTGCGTAGATCTCGAAAAAATACTCAAAATCAAAAAAAAAATCACCCAAATCGGACCACCGAGTCAAAAGTTATGCCCCCGCAAAGTTACGCCTCTTCAAAAAAACCCACGACTGTACTACCGAGGGCAAAACCGTCTTCTGTCAATTTCTACATATACATATCCAAAAAACACCTCACAACGACTGCTTACAATGTCCGAATGCCAAGGATAGATCCTCATCCACCCAACATGCCCTGCTCGTCCAGATCTCTACGACGTAATTCTAGGCCGTTAGATGGAGTCAATCTACTTCCACGTCAAAACTAGCCATAAGCAGGGATCTCTCCCGCTTCTAGCCTTCTAGATCTGGACCCACGAGCAGAACTACATGGCTAATCAAATCGTTTCAGACATTGTGAGCACTCGTTCTTCTTGTTTCAAATCACTGTTGGATATGTCACTTATCCCCCACCTCTTTTATTCCTGCTGCATTTTCGTTTGGATGGGATTTGAGCAAGAGTTTGGGGTATTCAGATCCAACATTTTCGTCTTCTTCTCACCTCTTCAAGCCGTGGTCACCTCTCACCTCTCCCTTTCCCTCTCTCGTACACAAAAAAAGGAAAACCAGAAAAGAAAAGAGAAGAGGAAGACCCTTAGACTAGTTGCATCAAAAACCAGTGTGCTGCCACCGTCCTCTCCTCTCCAACCTTCTGTTCAAAATAGAAGCTCTCACCAGTCCACCAGACGTCCTCACTTGCACCACCGCAAGCCCCTTTTCCAGGCAACCACCACCTCCTTCGAGATCCACCAACCCCTTTTCCAGCCTGCACACCAGTGATCTCTCTCCCAAAAAGCTGTCTGGTTCTATTGGTGTCCGCTTCTTCACCACCTTGCTCCCTCCTAAACTCCTCCACGCAGTCTTCTTCTCCAACACGGAGCAACCATCTTCACTGGTTCTCAAGTTGGTCGCTCTCTCCCAACGGATGCACACAACGCAACCGAACCAGCAAAGACTCCACGCATCCTTCATCTTAGCCATTCATCATTATCAGTGGCTGATATATACACAAGCCGCCATCCCGCCATCCCACCATTATCAAGGTCGATTCCCTTCTTGACGGCCGATCCCGATCTCGATCGTGGTAAGTTCTTGAAAGGTATAATCTCCTTCTCTCTCTCTCTACTTCTCAATTTCTCTCTTCCCCTAACTTTCTCTCTCTATTTTCTTTTGTTTCTCTCTCTAAAACCTCAACGTCTCTTTTTTCTCTCTCTAGATTTCTCGTCTCCCGTTAGGGTTTAAGTTGATTAATGGAATTGATTTTGAAATAGTAGTGTTTTTGTTTATTTTCCATTGTTATTATTTTCTATAGTTGTGATAATCTCATCAGAAATCACATTTTAATCCAGATATCATCAGAAATCACTTGAAGGTGCACAAGTAAGGAGGAGTTCAGCAACCAACACTGTGGCTGTGGATCAAGGAAATTTTTGGCTATAATCATCACATCAGGTCTTTCAAAGAAGCCTTTTCCTGGTGCAAATAGCTTAGCCCCATCTTGAAAGATCTTTGGAGCGCAGCTGTGGTTAACACGGCAGATTTCATATGGGCTGACAGAAACGGGATCGTTTTTGAAGACAGAGTTCCGGATTGGGAAAGAACCAAAAGAAAAATTATTCATGCTATTAGAGATGCTGGGAAACTATTTAACAGCACTATGTTCAATTCATGTTATAATCTATCCATCCTCGCATCTATTGGAGTGGGATGTAAACCAAGGAGGGCGCCTAAAATCAGAGAATGTGTGTGGCAGGTTCCTCTTCCAGATTACATTAAGATGAATTGTGACGGAGCAACTCAAGGCAATCCGGGTAGAGGAGGATTAGGTGTAATTTTCAGGGACCATAAAGGATCTTTCCGGGGAGGTCTCAGCAAAGGGCTGGAATGCCGAGCAATTGTAGAAGGCGTGGTGTGGGCCACTAACAAGGGGTGGAAGAAGATATGGATTGAATCGGATTCGAAACCAGCAGTCCTTGCTTTCGGCCAGAGGAAGTTTCTTCGCAAGTGAAAGCGAAATGGGAGAACGTGATCAAGGACACCACCCACTGCTTCATTACTCAACTTGGAGGGAAACCAATTTTGCAGCTGATATCCTTGCTAATCATGGTGCCAATCTAGATGACGGAATCTCTATTTCGTTTGTAGAGCGACCTTGCTTTATAAAATTGAGGATCCTCATGCATTATATTACATGTTTTCATAAAGTTTTGTCCTCGCTTTGGGTCATGGTCTCGGGTCCGCAGGGTGCCAACCTCGTTGGGATCGTTGGGATGTTGTAGGGCCGCCTGTGACCAGCCTCAAAGTGTTTTTGTTCAGCTCTTCTTTTCTTTAATTCCGTTTTCAATTAGCAAAAAAAAAGGAGTTCATTAGCACATGGTGCGCACAGTGAGGATCTCAGGAGAGCACGCTGATGATGGACTGAAGAATGGTTGTTGGCTGTCCAAGGAGGTTCAGTTGCAACCTCAAGGAACAAAGGAGGAGAGGTCCTCGTGGAGAAGTCTCAGGTGCTTGCTCCAAGGTGGAGGTACGCTGTGTTGCTGTCCAAGGTACTTACAGCAAGAGTGGAAGAAGCTTTTCGGCCTATGGTAGCTAGTTGCAGGATGACGTCCACAAGGTAATACTGGTTGTGCTTGGTTGCTATAGCCAAGAGGTGAGGAAGACAGACCAGCTGACTGAGTTGCAGACGATTGTGAGCAATGTGAAAGAGAGGGTGTGGAGCATGGCATGGATAGTGAAACCGTGAGGGATTAACCTTCGTGGTTCAGCCAGCAAGGTGAAGTTTAGGCGGTGATGAATGTAATTTGCTGACGTTTGGAGATCGTGATTTTCACAGTGGAAGTCAACAACAAGAAGCATTGCAGACTGATGCAATGGAGGGTGGAGAAGAGCCCGTGGTGGAGAAGATGCAGCAGGTCGGTGAAGGATGGTGGCTGCACCGAGAACCGCCAGAGGAAAATGAACCAGTCCGGTTGATGCCTACTATAAGAGGAGTTGTAGGCAGCAATCTCTGATGGAATCACCGATGGGAGATGGAGAGGATAATGCTTGACCTGCAACTTGTTGGAGTTGTAGGTTGTTAATGTGAAACGGTGATTTTCTGATGATGTTGCAGGTTGATGCTGATGGAGGAATGGAGGCCAATACTTGGGAAGCTTGCAGACGTTTGGGTGGTGATTAAGGGTGTGTGAACAACTCCGTTTGTGAGCCTTGGTTGTTGGTTTGAACCAGTCCGGTTGCCTGGTGTGCAACGCCCGGAGAAAGGAGAAGAAGAAGAAGATGGAAGGAATGAGAGGTTGGCGGCTTGTGGAGTTGCAGGTTCGCAACTTGTGGTGGTAGCAACCAAGGGAAATGGAGGAGCCTCAAGCAAGGTTGAGGGATTTGCCAGAGAAGATGGTGGAGAGGTCGGCTGGATGCGCACCTCTAGACGGTTGGTTTGTTCTTTAAGAGAGTAGAAAGGAAGTGTGAGAGAGTGAATAGGTAGGAGAGAAGAGAGAAAAGTTAGGGGGAGGGAACCACCCAAGTAAAGAGATCTACCACCCAAGTAAAGAGATCGTAGATCTCTTATAGCTTTAGGTTTTTTTGTTGTAAAAATGAGAACCGATCCTCTAGATCCAACAGTTGGTTGTTCTCTAAAGAGAGAAATGTGGGTTAATTAGAAGAGAAAGAGAGTGACAAGGATAGAGAGACCGATAGGAGAGAAGTGAGAGAGAAAATACAAAAATAATAGAACTGGAGGGTCTTGAACTCTGGTCTTCTTTATTCTCCTTTATCTGCTCCACCAATTACTCAAACTAGCTTTTGATACCAATTGGTGTGGCTTTTAACACTTTAGTTCTTCTCTTGGTCTTCAGCTTTTCCTCTCTCTCTTGGTCCTTGGTCCGGCTCTACGATCCTCTGGCTTTGCCCGTACTTGGCTTCTCTCTTCTTATCCTAGCCTACTGACTCTTTAAGCTTTGATAGAGGTCTTCTGTGGTTGATCGTGGGCCCGCCAATCCTTGAGAATTGCCCGATAGAGTCTCCTGCAAGTGAAAAAGCACATAATGAGATTCAACTAAAATGGCTTGATACTGGACTATCCGAAATGCATATATTTCATCCAAATAGTTAATTTTCATCTAAAGAATGTATTTTATACAATGGAAGAAACTCTTACGTAGAAAAGTTGATGAAAAGACAAGTTTTACATAGAAGAATATAGTGGTCAACTTTTTAAGGGAGTACATTTTCGTTTGATATGGAGCTCCAAAAGCAATCATCAATGATGAGGGCACCCATTTCTACAATCGAGTATTTGAAAAATTAATGAAATTATTGAAAAATTAATGATGGGGGCACCCATTTACTAAAAACTCATGTGCTATTTTACAAAAAAAATAATAATAAAAAAAACATGAGAAAAAGGGGAGAAAATCATTATTTTGAGTTTCCAGTGTTTTCAAAAACTATTGCAATGATGAGTCAAAACTTTCTGTAAAATCTATTTATTGAAAAGATGTCTACTTTGAGAAAATCACCTATTAGCTCTTAGTTCAGTTTGAAAGAATAACACTAATACAGTGGAATGAGACTCTTAGAAAACTCAGATTCAGCAAAATTTTCATAAATCAACATCAGAATTATCCGTAGTCTAGACTGTTTAAAGATAAAAAAATAACAATTGTGGAGACCTAACCCGATGAGCTTTTTAGCTTCTCTTTATTTCTGAGGGTTATAAATAATTTTGAGTCACAAGATGACTCACCTTTCTTCCAGTCCCCAATTATTTCGTTGTAAGATCTCATTAATCCTTGCTTTGGTCATAAAACTTAGAGTGAAGTCAAAGTCGGATTATTATAGAAATATATCTATTCGAGATATCACAGATGAAAGTGCAAAACCCTAGAAAATGACGTAGGCCATCTTTCTAACCAATCAGACTTTTTTAGCTTACCTAACATGCATCTACACCATTAGAAACCCTCTCGAGCCTATAATGAAAACCTTTTCTTGTTAATCCGTCAACCAAAAGTCCAATCCCCAAAATGAGCACAACTCAAACACCTACTTCTGAGAGGGATAAAGGAATTGTTGGTATGATTACACCATAAAGAAGAAAGGAAATCAAGAAAAGAAAAGAATGACAAATGGATCAAGCAAAAAGGAGACATGAGCAGAAAAGAAAGAAAAAAAGAAAGAAATAGAAAAAGAAGGCTGACAGAAGAAATGTTAAAAAGACAAACCAGTTGGGAAAAAGAAAAGAATGAAAGTCAAAGAAATGGTGTCGCCACCCTCGGGAAATGTGCAAAGAACAGTGAGATATCCTCTCAGAATTTTTGAATTCTTGAATATCCTTATTTTTCTAAACCCTTTCCTAAGCCTCTATACAACCTTAGCAAGCCCTATTTGATTCTAGGTTAGCACCATCATAGAATTTGGAGAATGGAGGAGAGAGAAACTATAGAGTTTGATCCGACACTTGAAATTAGGATTTTTTCGGTCGTTGGATTCAGAAACCCTAGAATCAACAAATTTATAATTTTTGAGACTTTTATCCTGCAAAAATAGCAGTTCTCGCACAGTGAAAAGTGTCGGATGTCGATCCGCACTCAGGGTTAGGGCATGCGTTAAGGAACATTTTAGCAATGGAAAAATGCTAAGAAAACAATGTAGGGATGAGAATGGTGAATACGGTGGATTTGAAAACATGCTTAAGAGGATCACAAATCAATGATATCAACATTAACAAGGGGAAAAAAAGGAAAATTTGCAAATAACTCCAATCAAATTTTTATTCACTAATCAAACAAAGTAGTACAATGCTTTGAAGTAAAACACCAAAAAACTAACAAGAACTAAAAGAAATTTCAAGAGAACTAATTAAAGACATAAAAACTAGAGAGAGAAACTACTTTTAGAGAGAGAAAAAGGAATAGAGAAGGAAACTAAGTAGAGAGAAAATGAGGATTTTAGAAAGAGAAAGGAAAACTAGAGAGAGAAAAGAGAAGGTTATCTCACCATGATGGATGGATGGTCGGCAACACGAAGGAATTGTGGACTGCCAGTGCACTTGTACATGATTGAGGTGGCACCCAAACGGGGTCAAGACAGTGGCTGATTGGAGTGCACCCACGTCCAATGTAGAAAACTTCGGGCTGTGGGTTTCTTGGTAAAGATTTGCCCTCATGGGGAACCGCTAATGGATTGCTTGGTGTTGCTAGTGTGCAACACCAACACGTTGAAAAGATGAGGGTGGTAGCAACGATGAGGTATGGATGGTAATTTCATGTCGTGAAGACAAGAGATAGAAACTGCAAGTTATGCTAGAAGACCACCGATTGGGTGAAGACCGTGAGGGTGGTAAAGAGGAGAGGTGCGGCTTGGTACCGGAATAAAATTCCACATGGTGGTGGTGCTTGTGGGTGGTGCTGGTGTTGGAAGTGGTGGTTGTGCAGGGTAGCAACCCACTAGGCTCTAAGGAGGGAAGCTAACAACTTCCCCTCATCTTCTTCCCTCCCCCATTTTTTTTCTTTTACTACTATGGTGCTACACGGGCAGCAAGAAAGTGGAGAACGGTGATGCAACCTTGCTGTCTTGAAGGAGCAATAAGGTGCACTTTCAGACCGGTGACTCTTGGGCGGAGAGAACAACCCAGCAAGCTATTAGAGGAGAACACCACGTGGTGGTGTATCACAAGGGCGGCACTTGGAGCAGCAGGTGACAAACCTGCAACTTGAGAGGTTGCAGGTCTTGTGGAGAAGACGAGTTAAAGGAGGTGTTCCCACACAGTCTGCCAAGAGGAAGGATTAGTTGGCGGCGCTTGAAAACATCCCACATGCAAATAACGGTTCAGAGAAAACAAAAGAGAGATGGAGTTAGGAGATGAGAGAGGTCGATGGCGGCATTTGGAGGGATGCTTGCCGACCTCTCTGTTGAGAGGTGAAGTCCAAGATGGCTAGGAGAAGAGGAAGAGGATTAGGGTTGTGGGGTTAGTGTTCTTTTTTTTTTCAAGAGGATGGGGATAATTTCTCTTTATACCCAAAAAACGTGGGAGAGCTTAAACCCTAGGGTTCTTTAGGTAATCTCGTCAGTTCAAACATCTTTTTTACTCTTTTCTCCTCTTGTAACCGTCCATACTTTATGGCAACTATTTTTCTCTTGGAAAATTTCCTTGATTAATTATTTTGAAACCCATTGATTTGCAAAAACCTTTTTTAAAATCCATAGCTTGTCTCTTTCCTCGATAAATCTCTGT
This sequence comes from Euptelea pleiosperma, assembly GCA_035048495.1. NCBI lineage: Eukaryota > Viridiplantae > Streptophyta > Magnoliopsida > Ranunculales > Eupteleaceae > Euptelea > Euptelea pleiosperma. The sequence continues at coordinate 36,518,661 of CM068550.1, read as the reverse complement.
CCAAAATTCTTTCCTAAAAAACCTTCATAAAAGATCTCCTTTTAAAGCCTTTGGACTTTTTAAAAATTATTTTGCAACGTTCGAAAATCTTTTTAAAAGAATTTTTATATTTTGAAAACTCAGTATTTTTAACATCTTTTAAATCTAGACCAAGTTGCAGGTTGCAATGAAGACTGGTGGTGGTTGCAGGCATTACTGGCACACCCATGGGAGGAATAAGAGAAGAGGAGGGAGGACGTGGTGGCTGAGAGTAGCTGCTGCTCATGGCATGAACGGTGGGTGAGGACGGTGGAGGAGCGACCGTGTGGAGCTGTGGGCGGTGTTGGAGATGAAGAATAAGAAGGTGGTAACTGGTCCGTGGTGGTGCTCCACTTGGAGAAGAGAACCTACAAGTTTATGGGAGATGAACCAGACCAGAGGAGTAGGAGATGGACTGGTGGCAGGAGGAGTGGTTGCAGGAAAGAGCAACACTGTCTGCAAGTTGAAACGATGGAGATCTTCGGCAACATCATGGGTACTGCCGGTTGAAGGAGAGGTACAGATCGGTGTTCTGCAATTAGGAGAACAACAGGGAAGAGATCTAGGCGATTTGCTTAGAGAGAAACCGGTGGAGAAGGGAGAGCACTACAGGGCAGCAAGGTTTCAGGTCGTTTGGAGGCGGTAATGGCAGATCGTTGCATTACAAAGATCCGGAGTTGCAGGTTTGGTTGCCAGAAAGATGAAGAAGGAGATCGTGGGGAGGAGCCCACGGCTCTTCTCTTTTTTTTATGGCCAAGGGGAATGGGTTGAGATTATATGGGAGATGTAGAACGTGCTGAGAGGGGAGAGGAAGATGTGGGAAAGAGTCAACACAGTTTTAGAAACCGTGGAGATCCATTATTTTTGGAGATCTTTGTGAAGGTTGTTAGTGATAAGAACCGTGGGATCTAGTAAGATCCAACGGTGTGGGATTGAATTGGATTTGGTGAGGTAGTCAAGGTGGGGGTTCGGTTCTTGCATGGGAGATGGGTAAAAAGAGAGGTTGCATGGGCTTTGGGCCTTGGGCCACACTTGAGAAGCCATGGGCTTGTTAGTTGGGTTGTGGATTTTGTTAGTGGGTTTTAAGGGGGTTGTTTGGCTTTTGGGGATTGAGAATGAAGGGCTTTATGTGAGTGAAGGCCGTGGGCCATGGGCCTTGGACTCGAGTTTTGGAGGCTTGTCGGCCACTTGGCAATAGGCTTTGTGAACTGTTTGGCCAAGTGACTTGTGGGCCATTCTTTTAATCAGTCCGTGGAATGAATGGGTGGATGGCCAAGATAGGCGAACTGTCAGATCTGGAAAGATCTAACGGTCCAATGGAAGATCTAATGGTCCAATGGATGATCTAACGGTGGAAAAGTTATGGGAGATGTGATAGAGCTAGAGGAGAAGAGATCAGATGTTAGATGATGGAGATCGAAGGGTTAGAACGGATGATCGGATGGTCAAATGGATGATCGGGTTGTGAGATGGGATGATAGAAGAGTTAGATGTTAGGGTTTAGAAAGAAAATTAGGAGAGAGGATAGAGAAAATAACACAAAATAAAGGCAACAGAGCTGGCGGAAGGGTCTTGAACCCTGATCTTCAATGTAATATTCAGTCGGCTTCACCAAACACGTAAGTCGTCATTTTATGTCCTTGAGTGCGGCTTTTAATCACTTTGGCCCGTCTCTCGGTCTTTAGCTTTGCCTCTCTCTTGAATCTTTATCTGGCTCTATGATCCTCTGACTTGACCCATACTTGGCCTGTATCTTCTAGTCATAGCCTATTGGCTCTTTAAGCTTTGATAATAGGCTTCTATGGTTGATCGTGGGCCCGTAAGTCTCGAGAATCTCCCGATCGGGTTTTCTGCAATAACAAGAAGCGCGTAATGAGACTTAGTCAAAACGGCTTCATATCTAGACTTCCAGAAATGTGTTTAATGCATGCAAATATACTATTTCGTCCAGAAAAGTGTGTTCTACGCAATGAAAGATACTTTTACGTAGAAAAGTGGATAAATAGGGGAGTTTTACGTAGGAGAGTGCGATAACGCTAAAGGATAATGGCTTAAAATAAGCACTTTTAAGCGAATATCAGCCCATAGTACTCCTGACAATTCTTCTGCCCATTTTCCCTTCGCCTGATCCAGCCTCTTCTTCAAATTTTCAAGTATAACTCGATTTGCTCTTTCAGCAAATCCATTACTCTGGGGGTATCTTAGGGCAGATAATCGCTTCTTTATATTCAAAGCCTGACACAGAGCTTTCACCTCGGTGGAATCAAACTGGGTTCCATTGTCCGTGACAATTTCCTCCAGAATGCCTAATCGGCAGATGATATTCTCCCATAAGAACCTCTTAACATGTGAAGACTGTACCTGAACTAGTGGAACTGCTTCGATCCACTTTGTGAAGTAATCTGTGGCTACCAGTAAGAACCTGACATTCCCTGGGGCTGTCGAGAATGGTCCCATTATATCCAATCCCCATTTTGCAAATGGCCATGGACTGAATACAGGATGTAACTCTTCCGCAGGAACTTTGATCAACGGAGAATATTTTTGGCACTTCACACATTTCTTGACAAGCAACTTGGCATCTTTCTGCATATAGGGCCAAAAATAACCTTGGCTGATGGCTTTATGTGCCAAGGTCCTCGCCCCCAAGTGATTTCCACATTCACCCGCGTGTATCTCAAGAAGAACTTGCTGAGATTCACTGGGGGTAAGGCATCTGAGGAGGGGGCCTGATGCTGATTTTCTGTACAAATCCTGGCCCACCATGGTGGTGTATCTTCTTCCAAGCCTCTGAATTCTTTTTGTTGCATCTCTCCCAGATGGGAGTTCTCCATTTTATAAATACCTTCGAAAATCATCCATCCAACTTGGCTCATGATCAACCTCAATCGAGGCTAAGTACATCTCAACGGGTAAGTGAATACTTGGGAATTCTTGATAGTCCATGGGTATGGTTCTTGACTCAGTTCCTCCCAACATAGTGGACAAATAGGCCAAGGCATCAGCATGCCAATTTTCCATTCGAGGTAATTGATGAACCTCTAGATTATCGAATCGTCCTGCCAATTGCTGAATGATATCTAAATAAGCTGCCATCCTCTCATCTCGGGCTAGATATGTCCCAGCGTATTGACTGACGACCAACTGAGAATCAGTATATATGGTAATATCCTTTATCCCGAGATCTAGTGCTGTCTGGAGCCCTGAAATCATTGCTTCATATTCTACTTCGTTATTGAATGCCACAAACTTGAGTTTAACAGATTTTTCCAATCTAGTGTTCTTGGGTGTGACCAGAACAACTCCTATACCCGATCCATTCTCGCTGGCCGATCCATCAGTAAACAACTTCCACCCCGTCTTAGGATTCAACATCGCTGGCATCTCGGGAAGTGGAAGAACTTCTTTGTCTTCGCCCCCAGTATCTGCCACATCTTGAACTGGGAAATCAGCCAAAAACTCGGCTAAGGCATGTCTCTTCTCGGATGTTCTTGGTGAGAACTGAACGTCATACTGAGCCAAATAGATGGCCCATTTAGCCATTCTTCCTGATAAATCGATCTTACCGAGTTAGATTTCAAAGGATGCTCTGTGTAGACTGTAATAGTTCTTCCTTCGAAGTAGGGTTTAAGACACCTAGAAGCATAAATCAAAGCAAGAGCAGCGTTCTCAATTGTGGCATATCTCGTTTCTGTTCCAATAAGAGTTTTACTGGTAAAATATACTGGCCGTTCTTCTCGGTCGAGCTCGCGGAAGAGGACAGCGCTGATAAATTCATCAGTAGTAGCCAAATAGAGACCTAGAGGCTCCCCTTGATCAGGTTTAGAAAGAATTGGAGGTTGGGAGAGATAGTGTTTAAGCTTTTGGAAGGCTTCATCACATTCCTCCATCCAGTCAAACCTTCCATTCTTCTTCAAGAGCCTGAATAAAGGTCTGCATCTATCTGACGATCTCGCTATGAAGCGATTCAATGCTACTATCCTCCCGGCTAGCTTTTGGACTTCCTTCCTGTTCTTCGATGAAGGCATTTCCGTCAAGGCCCTGATCTGCTCGGGATTAGCTTCAATTCCTCGCCTTGTAATGAGATAACCTAGAAACTTCCCAGAAGTCACTCCAAAGACGCATTTGGCAGGATTGAGCTTCATTTGATACTCCCATAGGCGGTCGAATGTTTTCCCGAGATCTACCAAATGAAGTTCCTGAGTCCGCGTTTTAACCATCATATCATCTATATATACTTCCATTGTCACGCCAATCATGTCATGGAGCATTCTGTTGACGAGGCGCTGATAAGTGGCTCCTGCATTTTTGAGGCCAAAAGGCATCACTTTGTAACAAAAGACCCCCCTATCAGTCGTGAAGGCCGTCATCTCCTGATCTGGCTCATACAACGGAATCTGATTGTAGCCTGAGTACCCATCCATGAAAGACAAGATTTCATACCCTGAGGTGGCGTCGACAAGTTGATCAATCCTCGGCAAGGGATATGGATCTTTAGGGCAGGCCTTATTCAAATGAGTGAAGTCTATGCAAACTCTGATCTTCCCATTCTTCTTCAGAACAGCCACTATATCGGCTGACCATTGAGCATTGTTGACTTCACGGATGAACCCGGCCTCTAGGAGTTTATCAATCTCCTCTTGGACTGCCTGCTGCTTTTCGGGAGCAATCCTTCGAGGTCTCTGCTTCACAGGTAAATGCTTACTATTTACCTGTAAATGATGACAAGAGATGTCGGGAGGAATACCTGGCATATCGTTGAATGACCATGCGAAAACATCCATATAAGATTTTAGAAAATCAGTGTAGGATATCTTCTCTTCGATAGATAAACCAGCCCCGATAAAGGTATACTTTGGAACCTCCTCACTACCGAGGTTGATCTGGTCAGTTTCTTCCACCGTGGGAATGGTTCCTCATTCAAATTTACCATTGCTACCTTCCCGGCTTGGCGCAGTCTACAGTAGACTTGCCGGGATGCGCTCTGATTGCTATTACTCAGCAATCACAGATGAGGTCCCTCTTCCATGATGATCCTCCCGGTCTGGGACACTCTTCGGTCTAAAGGCCATGGCATAACATTTTGTTGAGATGGCTTGATCTCCTTTAAGCTCCATAATCCCGTGATCAGTCGGGAATCGGAACGATTGATGATATGTGGAAGGTACGCCCTTTACCTCATGTATCCATCCTCTTCCCAAAATGCCATTATAGGGGGATGGTGTATCTAGAACAAGAAATTTTACCATAGACGTGATCGGTCCCGTCTTTACTGGTAGAATTACCTTTCCCAGAGCATACTCTCTCTGGCCACTAAACCCGACCAGGGGAACATTGCTCTAGATAAGATCTGATGGGTTAAAACCCATCCTCCTGTAAGCCTCTGTAAACAGAATCTTGGCTAAGCTACCTGGATCTATCAGCAGACGCTTCACCTCGTAATTGCCCACAGGCAAAGTGAGCACTAATGCATCCAAATGCGGATGATCTACTCCCACGAGATCTTTGTCAGAGAAGAAAATAGCTGCATCAGTACTCTCCATCATCTCCACTGGGTCTGTCATTCTAGGACCCGTTGATAGGTGCAGGATCTCATTCAGGTGTTCAACCTTCCTGATTTTGATCCTGTCTACCCTCTCCGTTTCTCCACGGGATAGCTGTCGTCCTCCCTCGTGTATAACGTCAATCACCAACCCACGTTCTTGCTGTTTTCTTGGGGACCTCGACTCCAGCTACTGCCCCAATTGTGCTGGCAGTAAACTGTTGTAAGTAGCCTTGGTTAATTAGATCCTCAATCTTGTGCCTCAGAGCCTAGCATTTATCTGTTATGTGCCCAGCTTCTTGGTGGAAGGCACAGAACTTCATCATATCTCTATCTCCCTTCAAGTCGGGCCTCATTGGTCCGGGATATTGGAGATATTTCTCATTTTTAATCAGATCAAAGATCTGACTATGAGTCTTGTTCAACGCTGTAAAAATCATCTTCTCCCGACGAGGATATTGACCAGTACTTCCCGACTTCTTTGGTTTCTTCTCGGGAATCTCTGTTGTCATAACCTCAGTAGCAACCTTCTGCTTTCCCTTAGAAATTTTGCTGGACGTCGAAGCCTTCTTCACTTCATTCACTGATACGGCCACTCCTTGGCCACGTTGGAGTATGTCATCTTCGAGCTTAAAATACTTTTCAACTCGAAGGAACAAAGCTTCCATACTCACTGGCCTATTCTTGGTTAGGGACGTATATAGCCCAGAACCTGTAGGCAGCGCCTTCCGAAAGGCTGCAACAGCGTGTTTATCATCACAATCTTCTACTGTGGTCATGAGAGTATGGAATCTTTTTGTGAAATCCTGCAATGTCTCCTTCTGATCACAGCGTACATTAAACAACACATCGACATCATTCTTATGCAATCTATTGCACGAATACCGAGTGATGAAGAGGGTGCTCAACTTGGTGAAATCGGCGATGGTCCCAGGAGCTATCTGGTTAAACCAGATTAGTGCATCATCACTCAAGGTAGAAGGGAACATTCTGCAAAGGAGTTCGTCATGGAACTCCCACATTGTCATCACTTTCCTGAAGCGAAGTACATGGTTCACGGGATCTGTAGTTCCAATGAATATTAAAAATTTGGGATATGAGAGATTTTGGGGCACAATAGCCCTGTATCTCTTCTGTGAAAGGAGAATCTCTGGGAACTCTTGTCGCCATTGCAATCATCTTATCAGCCAATGTTTCTTTCTTTCCCATCATCTCAGCTACCAAATCAGCAATCTGCTTCCTAGTTTCGGGTTGAATATGATCCGAGCTTCGTTGACAGGAAGACTCGGCCTTATGACGCTTCTCCAGAAGTGGGATTTGGGAATCCCCATGTCTGCTCCGTGGATTCTACAGGACAGATTCCTCTGAATTTGACCTATTTGACTGGAAATGTCTCTTTTGATGATGACTATGTCTGGCTGTACCAGATATATAGCCACCAGTTCGTTCAACTGTCATCCGCTGCTTCAACTCTTCATTCTCTTCGCGCAACTGGGCAATCATCTTCTGCTGATTGTCCAGTTCTCTCGTCCTTCTGCCCTCCGTGATAGCATCTCTGAGATCGCTGGGAGGATTCTTCTCGCTTCCACTCCTGAGGCCAGTGCGTCTGGTATCCACCTTTACTCGAATCGAATCTCTCTTAGAACGGAAAACTTCTCCTCGTTTCCCACAAACGGCGCCAAAAGATGTGGGGGAAAAATATCTGATCTAACCCACACAATCTTTGAGGTCAGACAATTTAAATTTTGGTGATGATTGAACGACTCTGATGCTCCAGGATGAAACTGCTTTCTCCTCTGCGAACGATGGGATGATCTCCAGATGAGATATGGTTGTACCTATTGACAAGACTCCGACGCTCAAGTCAGCTTAAGAAATGTAACAGGGTTCACGAAAATAGTAAAATGTTTCAGAGTTTAGGCTATCTAGATCTGGAGAGCAAGATCATTTTCGCAGTTCTGAGGGTCTCATATTTATACCCTTAGAACTGGCGTGACTCACCTTCCACGTGTCTAGTCATTATCAGTCAACGATGACTCGGATGGATTCTGTTATAAAATAGAATCTTATGGTTATATCTTGACTTCTTCGATTCGGTTATACCTAAAATAACTGAAGTGATACTGAGGTGGCATCCTTCGTGTCAGGTATTCGGATAAGGGGATGTCGAAATCGTAATAATTCAACTAGCTGCCATGTGGCTAATATTCATAGGTTAAGAAACTGATGGTGTTCAGGATACTTACCTCGTTCGTAAGAGATCCTGCCACGTAAGTCCATTGACCCCATGTGACCTTGCCAGGATGAGATTGAAATAAATCCCGTCAAGTAAGTCTATTGACCTGGGATATATGCATCCAGCCAGTCATGTGACCTTGTCGGAATGAGATTGAAATAGATCCCGTCAAGTAAGTATGCTGACCTTGTCGGGATATATGCATCCAGCCAGTCATGTGACCTTGTCGGGATGAGATTGAAATAGATCCCGTCAAGTAAGTATGCTGACCTTGTCGGGATATATGCATCTAGCCAGTCATGTGACCTTGTCGGGATGAGATTGAAATAGATCCCGTCAAGTAAGTCTACTGACTTTGTCGGGATATATGCATCTAGCCAGTCATGTGACCTTGCCGGGATGAGATTGAAATAGATCCCGTCAAGTAGACCAACAATAAATATGTCGGGCAAGATTTAAATGCTTTCCGACATATTAAAGGCTGAAACGTTAATGCGTTCTATTAGCATTGCCTCCATATGTCGATCATTCCATCTTGACACGCGGCGTTTCCAATTAATGGACACGATGGGGCAGTTTATGGCTCCTGACGATGCCTCCAGCGCATTTACTCTCGCGTGCTGTTTATCAACATGTGTCATCTTTTCAAGACCACACATGCTAAGCCAGTGACACGCATCAATATTTGACTTGCTGAAAAATACGGCACCCACAGGGTGCCTGCGAAAGAAATGTGGTATTTTCCACTAATCTCGAGGTTCCAAAGGATGTTTCACTCCAAACAGATGGCAAAAGACTTGACATGGCATTATCATGAAAGAGTAGAAGTTGATGGTCAAATGCATCATCCAGCTGACACCCCAGCATAGAAGTTAGTAGACGACAGGTATCCGAAGTTTGTTGAAGAACCAAGAAACCTTCGAGTAGCTATTTTAGCGGATGGAATAAATTTACATAGTATACAATCTAGCAGGCATAGTTGTTGGCCAATCTTAATGGTAATCTACAACCTTCCACCATGATTGTGCATGAAGAGAAAATTTATAATGTTGACAATGTTAATATCAGGTCCAAAACAGCCTAACAATGACATTGATATTTACTTGGCACCATTAATTGAGGATCTGAAAATTTTATGGGAGGAAGGCATCAAAGTGTATGATGCATATCGACAGAAATCCTTTACGTTATACGCTGTGTTGATATGGACAATCAATGATTTTTCAGCATATGACATCTTGTGTGGTTGCACCATCAAGGGATATTATGCTTGTCCAATATGCAGTGAAAGAACCCATTCTCATAGACTAAAATAAGGAAAGAAGAATATATATACTGGTCATGGAAGATTTCTTCCACTGAATCATCTATACAGAAAATAGAAGAAGGCGTTTGATGGTACACAAGAGTTGGGGTCGGCTCCAAAACCATTAAGTGGAAAGCAAATACTAAGGAAGGTAGAAAGAATCAAATACTCGTGGGGAAAGAAGAAGGTAATTCTCAAGAAGTCAAAAAAATCAAAACGACCGCGAGACGAAGACATAATGGATGAGCCAGTTGGATCCTCCAATTGTTGGAAGAAGAAGTATGTATTCTTTGAGCTTGAATATTAGAAATTTTTGCATTTTCGACATAATTTAGATGTTGCACATCGAGAAGAATGTGTGCGAGAGCATTGTTGGGACATTACTGAATATACTAGGAAAAACAAATGATGGTATTAATTTTCGGCTGGACCTTGTAGATATGGGTTTGAGGAAGCAATTAAAACCGCGGGTTAGAGGGAGTAGAACGTATTTGCCTACAGCATGTTATACATTATCTAAGGACGAGAATAAGATATTTTGCAAAACATTACAAACACTGAAGGTCCCAGAAGGATACTCTTCAAATTTCAGAAACTGTCTCAATGGAAGATTTGAAGTTGTATAGTCTTAAGTCTCATGACTGTCATATATTGATACAACAACTGCTCCCAGTTGCAATACGTTCGTTGTTGCCAAAACCAGTGAGAGTGGCTATCAGCAGATTTTGTTTCTTCTTTAATGCTCTCTGCAGCAAAGCAGTGGATGTGGAAAGATTAATTGATGTACAAGATAATCTTGTACTCACATTGTGTTTATTTGAGAAGTACTTTCCACCATCGTTCTTTGACATAATGGTTCATCTAACGGTACATCTTGTCAGATAAGTTCAATTATGTGGGCCAGTTCACTATCAGTGGATGTACCCATTCGAAAAGTATATTTTGCAATTATATACACTTGTACTTTATCATTTTTCACATTAGTTAGTGCCATTGATATATTTCTTTTCATATATATTCTAGGTTCATGAAGGTTTTAAAAGATCATGTACACAATCGAAACCATCTAGAAGGCTGCATTGCTAAGTGCTATATTGCAGAGGAAGCGATTGAGTTTTGTAGGAAAACTTATCTAATTTAGATACAATTGGGATCCCCTGTAATAGAAATAATGCAATTGGTAGTACTGAATATGGGAAGCTACTCTTAGATGGCAAGCCTTTGCCAGGTGGCAATGTCATCCAAGTTAATAATGAGTCTTAAGAGTAGGCACATCGTTATGTGTTGGAAAATATGATTGATGTTCAACCTTACATCACGTAAAGATATTTTTATCTTCCTTTTCAGTTGATCTTTGTTCCGTTCCTTATGAACTAAATTTTAACTCTGTGTTGTTTTATTTGTACTTTAACGGCGAGCATATGTCCTACTTGAAGGCAAATTATCGGCATCAATCAAAAAATCAAAAATGGTTACAAATGGAACACAACTGTACTTTTATATCCTGGATACGACAAAGGGTACCATAATTTGATTGATGCTATTATTTCTTACAAGTCGTAAATAAACATGTTTAACCATTTATAATACTTTATATGTTGAAGATGAATTACGCGGTCAAAACAACATCTCGAACACGTTGAGGTGGATAGCACAAGGACCTAGTCATAATGTAATCAAATGTCTGGGTTACATTATTAATGGTTGTCATTATCACACTTTAAATCAGGATAATTCACGAGTGAACTAGAACAACGGAGCGAGCATAGTGGTTGAAACACTTCAAATAGCAAGCGCAAAGGATAAGAATTCGATCATTTGACAGATGTATTTTTACGGTGTTATTAATGAGATATGGGTACTTGATTACCACATGTTCAAGATTCCAGTATTTAAATGTGATTGGGTTGATAGCAAGAATGGCATAAAAAAAGATGAGCTTGGTTTTACATCAGTTGTGCTTGGTAGAGTAGGCCGCAAATTTGATTCTTTTATATTGGCTTCCCAGACAAAATAAGTTTTTTACATAAAAAATGTCAATTGTTCTTTCAACTCCTATGAGAGAGTATCCTAAAAATGACTATGATGATGAATTCATTGATGTTTGTAATGAACATCAGCCTGTGAGTACTGTATTACCAATTGATGATGATGTTGAAGAGTCTGATGAGTCTTATGTGCGACATGATCATTCTAAAGGAATTTGGATTGATATTAGAAATTCATAATTGAGGTTTTTTTTAATTGTGGAGAAGGGGTAAGGCTGGATGCCCCCCCTCATGTATTGGATTATTTTTATTAATGAAAATATTTGTTCTATCTAAAAATCTTTGTTTATATTTATTACTAACTATTCATCTTTGTTCTAGTATGGAGTCGCATACAAATGATGTGTTTTTATTATATCTAAATTTTTTTTATTTATATTTGTTACTAACTATTCATCTTTGTTCTAGTATGGAGTCGCATACAAGTGATGCATCTGCAAAAAAGAAAAGCCGAGGCGCTACAAAATTGATGCAACCATTAAAGTCAAGTGAGAAGGTAGTAGTGAAATGCAATAAAGATGGGGTACCAATAGGAGATGCAGGAGCAACTTTGTCCACATATGTTGGTTTAATTGCACGCCAAATGATTCCAATTAGGCATGTAGTTTGGAAAGATGTGCCAAATGAGTTGAAAGAAAATTATGGACATGTGTTCAAGTAAAAGTTAAAATTAGTTAGAAATGATGTTTGTTAATCTACCCATCATCTGATGTTATTAAATTCTAATTAACTTGCAGGAGCATTTTGTGTTAGACCCAAAAAGCAAACGCCACACATTGTCCCTCATCAGTACCAGATGAAGGGATTTTAAAACAAAGTTGACTCATGATCATATCATTCTTTATATGAAAGAGCCTGAGCTTCTCAATATCAAGCCACTTAAATACGACTACATTGATCAAGAAGATTGGGCAACTTTTGTAGCTTCAAAAATATCAAAAGAGGGGATGATTTATCATGAAGCCCAAAAAGAAAAGCGAGCAATGAATAAATATAACCATCGCCTCGGCAGAAAGTCTTACGCCAATTTGGCTGAGGAGTTGGTAAGTTTTTAGCTCTGTCTAATTATAAAATTGTTGTAATTATAGAATTTCTAAATATACAAGAACTAATCTAAATTGTTTATTTTATAACAGAAATAATCCAGTCACTCAGAAGAGATAGATCAGAGTGAGTTATGGAAGAAGGCTCGTCAAAATAACAATGGGCAGTATGTAGACGACGCCGTCAGGGAAACGACTCTCAAAATTGTAAGTTGCCTCATTAATCAACTTGCTTGAATCTCGTGAATTACATAATTATCAGAATTAATGATATTTTGTTTTTATAGGATGATTTAAGACGACAAGTTGTAGAGGGGTCCCTATCTATTGATGGAAGTAATGATGTATTGACAATGACATTAGGGACCTAGGAACACCCTGGTAGAGTTAGGGGCATAGGGCATTTCATTACCCCTTTAAAATACTTCCAGATCCCCAAACGTGGAAATAAAGCGCACATGGCTCATCTGGAACAAAACCAAGTCCAGATGATGTCACCGATAGAGAGCCAGGCATCATTGCTAGAGAGTCAGGCTCAGATGATAAGGACGATGCAAGCACAGCTCGAGCAGCTAACTCAATCACAACATATGCCATCGCAATATATCCCATCACTGGTGTGGGGGAAAAATATCTGATCTAACCCATACAATCTTCGAGGTCAGACGATTTGGATTATGGTGATGATTGGACGACTCTAATGCTCCAGGATGAAACTGCTTTCTCCTCTGCGAAGGATAGGACGATCTCCAGATGAGATTTGGTTGTACCTGTTGACAAGGCTCCGACGTTCAAGTCAGCTTAGGAAATGTAACAGGTTTCAAGAAAATAGTAAAAAGGTTTCAGAGTTTAGGCTATCTGGATCTGGAGAGCAAGATCCTTTTCTCAGTTCTGAAGGTCTCATATTTATAACCTTGGAACTGGCGTAACTCACCTTCCACGTGTCTAGTCATTATCAGTCAACGATGACTCAGATAGATTCTGTTATAAAACAGAATCTGTCGGTTTAAATCTTGACTTCCTTGATTCTGTTATACCTGAAATAACTGAAGTGATACTGAGGTGGCATCCTCCGTGTCAGGTATTTGGACAAGGAGATATCGAATTCATGATAATTCAATTAACTGCCACGTGGCTAATATTCATAGGTTAAGAAACTGATGGTGCTCAGAATACTTACCTCGTACATAGGAGATCCTGCCACGTAAGATAATTGATCTCACCCAGTATTGTTAGGATGATATGAACATAGATCCCGTCAAGTAAATCTGTTGATCTTGTCGGGGTGATACCGAATTGGATCCCGTCAAGTAAATCTGTGTGATCTTGTCGGGATGATATCGAAGTGGATCCCGGCAAGTAAATCTGTTGATCTTGTCGGGATAATCCTTCAACAAGTCATATGACCTTGTCGGGATGATATCGAATTGGATCCCGACAAGTAAATCTGTGTGATCTTGTCGGGATGATATCGAAGTGGATCCCGGCAAGTAAATCTGTTGATCTTGTCGGGATAATCCTTCAACAAGTCATATGACCTTGTCGGGATGATATCGAATTGGATCCCGGCAAGTAATAGGTTGATCTTGTCGGGATGATATCGAAGTGGATCCCGGCAAGTAAATCTGTTGATCTTGTCGGGATAATCCTTCAACAAGTCATATGACCTTGTCGGGATGATATCGAATTGGATCCCGGCAAGTAATAGGTTGATCTTGTCGGGATGATATTGAAGTAGATCCCGGCAACCGAATCGTCAATAATAATCATGCCGGGCAAGGTTGAATGCTTCCCGACATATTAAAGGCTGAGAGGTTAATGCATTCTGTTAGCAATACCTTTATGTGTCGATCATTCCATCATGACACATGGCATTTCCAATTTAATGGAAAGTATGGGACATGATGGGCAGTTTTAATAACTCCTGATGATGACTCCGGCGCATTTACTCTCGCGTGCTGTCTTCTAACACGCGTCGTGTATTCGAAACCACACGTGCTAAGCCAGAGACACGTGTCCAAATTTTACTTGCTAGAAAATACGGCACCCACATCGCCCCCCTTTTTGAGAAGATCGATAAATGACCGTCGTATCTTCTGAAAAAGATCTTGGCCATCCATGTTTCATCTCTGTTTCTTAGCCGTTGGATCACATAATAACCAATCGATCATTTTCCTCCGCATTTAATACTGCGCTTACTGTTGCTGTATACATGAGACGTGTCCGTACCAACGTGCTGCCCAACGTACGTCGTCGAATGGAATGATTGATGGGTACAGTACTCGAGGGAATAGGTAACCGAACCGTCAAGTAACGAATCCTTCGAATTTTGGCGCCAGAGATTCGATATCGCCAAAACTGCTGGTTTGATATAACCAGATCTTTGCCTATAAAAGGCTCATTCACCTCTTTCTTCCATTTCTTCGCTCTGGTCAGTGCTCTGCAATACTTCAAGCTTCAAGCTCAAGCTGTTCCTTGCCTGTACCTCCTCTGTTTGCTGCTTCCAGACTGTAACGGTTCTTTTTATTTAACTGTTACCTCTTCTCTCTTATCTTCGTCTTCTTCTTATCTCTCTCAAATGGCTAGGGGTAGAGTTGTTCTTGAGGATACCGAGGAAATGGTTCCCAGAGAACCAGTAGAAACCAGTACTGATGTAGAGGAACAGTCATCCTCTGAATCATTAGATCAAGAAGTAGATACGTATAGGGAGGAATTAATAGTTCCTCAAGCAATAGTTAAGGTCCCTACTCATGGGAATGACCCTTATATTGTAGGTTTGAGGAGGGAATTTGCCATTCCTTCTTCTGTTTCCATTAATGTCGGTTCTCGTCATGGGGAAAATACCAACCCTGGCGAAATAAGCATCACTCGGCTTCAATTGAAGTTCGGGTTAACCCTACCTTTGACCCCTCTAGTGAGGGAAGTCCTCTGGTTCTATGATCGTGCTCCTGGTCAGATGCACGGAAATTTCTGGCGTCTGATGAATAGGATAGAGTATTTCAACTCTACAAATAAATATCAGATTGGTCTCTCAGAGATCGATTATCTGTATATTTTGAGGAGGTGCCCAGACTCCTTCGATACCGATTTGTTTTGGTCGGTGGCTGCCCGGAAGAAAGAACAGAAGATAGTTGAGAGCCTGCCCGATAGTCAAAGGGATGGCACTCTGATCCTCTGTTGGTGACTGGATCTTGGGAATTTGACGAATGTGTGGAGGGGAGCTCCAGCAGCCATAGAGTCCGTACAAGCTTTAACTTGTCGGGTAAGCTCCTCTTTATATCTCGTCAATCTCCTTTAGACTGACCTAATCAATCTACTGATTAGTCCCCTTTCTTCTCTGCTGTAGACTATGTCAGACGTCCCTGGAAATATCCTGAGGATATAGCCGACAGGGTTAAATATATTTTGAGAAAAATCCCCAAGGTTGTAAAACAATGGTCCTTGGCGGGATTAATCGATAAGAATAAAAGGACTTCAGCTTCTACTCCTGTCGTCCCTCGGGAACTGCGGATCACGGCTCCCGACTACTCGCGCAAGCGTCCTGCCCTTGAGATCACTGCAAGGGAGGGTAGGCCTCGGGAAGGGGAGGATACGAGTCCCGAGGTCCCCTTAATAAAAAGACCTCGCCAACCGAGGTCAGCCCCAATAAACCCTCCTACGAGTCGGGAGGCTTCTGCTCCTTATCCCGTAGCCGAATTTTTTAGACATCCAGATGGTCGTCAAGAACCTCTGAATGATTTTGCCTGGGAACTGGTTCGGTTGGAAGAGGCAGAGGTATCTTCCTCTTCACCTGATACTTACCTTGCATATTCTGTATTCTGATTAATTAACCCGTTTTCTCCCTTGCAGATGGAGGGTCGAATGGCTGAAATGCGGAAGGACACTTTTGCTGCTCCAGCCCTAGCGCCAAGGAAGAAGAGAAAATTGATCAAGGGATTAGCTCCTGAATTGGAAGCATCTCTGATTCAGGAAGGTGTGGTTGCTTCTAAGGCCAATCTGGTTAGAGATTCTCCATTGGGTCGTCCTTCTGAAATCCCAGATTCTCCTTCAGTAACCACCATACCTACTGCTTCTCCCTCGATCGCCATCACGATGTCTCCTGCTGAATTCCATCCTTCTCCAGGAGTTCATTAATCGTCCACCCCTCCATCAACCTCTCAACCAACTGATTCTGCTGGGCCCAGTCATCCAGTAGGTGAGCATATTCGTTCTCCCTCATTCCCTTCTGGTACAGTATTTGATTTGGTTGATACATGGGTCACACTAAAAGAATTGTGGCAACAAGATAACCCCATTGCAGGTCTACGGGATTTCAATGGCGAGGAACCATATGTCATGAATGCTGGTTGCCTGCCCAATGGGAAGCCCATCACGGAGCAAAGCTCCATTGCTGATGCCGGGGTGGCTTCGACCTTAATTGAACGGATTTGTCTCCCCCGAGACAGATTACGTTATATTGATATGCCTTCCCCAAAAGTGCCCTGTGAAGTTCTTAGTCGCTCCCTCCTGGAGGTAATAGTTTCCACATTGCTTTTTATTTTGTACTTTTTGGTTATAAACTAACATTCCCTTGCTGTGTGCAGAGCATCCATGCTTATGTAGGTCTGAAGGACTACCTTGGCGATCTCCTCCAAAACTACACTGCCCTCGTCGAAAAATCAAGTGCATCTGAGGCTAAGCTCAAATTGGCTGAAGAACAAATTCAAGCTGCCAACTTAGCTGCTGAAGTTTCTAAAACTAAGGCTGAGATGGAGAAAAAGTTGGCCCTTGAAGCCCTCGCATCAAAGAAGAAAGCCGAAGACAGCTTGTTCAAAGTCGATGCAGAGTGTACAAAATTCAAGGAGAAAGCCAGTTGCCTTCAAGTGGATCTGGAGAAGATGACCGTTGAGAGGGATGAAATCAAGCAAGCATCTGATGCCCTCCAACAAGAATCTTATGACTGAGGATACCGGGAAGGCTTTGCCAAGTGCGAAGCCATGATGGAAGAAGAGGAAGGAGAAGAACAAGAAATGATTCAACCCGAGACAATGGTCGGGATGACCATTCCAAAAGAAGTATCCCGAGATACTTCTCCAACCATCCCGGCATCTGAAGTCACTCCAGATTCCCATCATACAGAAATGGTTACTCCGGGAGGGGATGTCACTTCAAATCCTGTTATTCAGCCGGCTGGCGGGCAGGATTTGACTCCTCAGTGATTAATGTAATCTGTCTGAAATTTTCTTTTTTTTTTTTTTTTTTTTATGTAGATGCCGTTTAAGGCTTTTTAATATAATAGAAAATTTTTCTGCCATCGTATGAATTGCATCTTTATCACAATGTGAAGTCAATGTGTTAAAATTCAATAATCCTAGTCAGGAATATAGGTCTGTCGGGAATCAACCTGAGTTATCCCGGCTAAGACTTCATGGTTAATGGAAATCTCATTAAGACTTCATAAATGACGAGAATTTCATTAATTCTAGTCGCACGACTAAAAATATTTGATCATCCCGGCCTTCCGATTTGTGGCTCCCGGCTAGGACTTTGTAATCGACGAGAATCTCATCCCGGCCTTCCGATTTGTAACTCCCGGATAGGACTTTGTAATGGACGAGAATCTCATTAATTCTAGTCGCACGACTGAGAATTTTTGATCATCCCGGCCTTCCGGTTTGTAACTCCCAGCTAGGACTTTGTAATCGACAAGAATCTCATTAATTCTAGTCGCATGACTGAGAATTTTTTATCATCCCGGCCTTCCGGTTTGTAACTCCCGGCTAGGACTTTGTAATCCACGAGAATCTCATTAATTCTAGTCGCATGACTGAGAATTTTTGATCATCCCGGCCTTCCGGTTTGTAACTCCCGGCTAGGACTTTGTAATCGACGAGAATCTCATTAATTCTAGTCGCACGACTGAGAATTTTTGGTCATCCCGGCCTTCCGGTTTGTAACTCCCGGCTAGGACTTTGTAATCGACGAGAATCTCATTAATTCTAGTCGCACGACTGAGAATTTTTGATCATCCCGGCCTTCCAATTTGTAACTCCCGGCTAGGACTTTGTAATTGATGATGAAGCTTTTTGTATGAGAAATTTGGAATCATCTTTATTGATAGAAGATCCGCATATTAAATGCGTTCCATGGTCTTTCAAATACATCTCCGTCCTGTGTTTTCAAATAATACGCCCCGTTCTGCCCAATCCTGTCAATAAGATAAGGACCTTCCCAATTGGCGCCCAATTTGCCACTCCCAGGCTCTCTGGTATTGTCAAATACTTTCCTCAGGACCAAGTCTCCAACTTTGAAGGTCCTGCGTCTGACGCGGCGATCATAGGATCGTTTGATAGTTTGCTGATAATTAGTCAGTCTCACAACTGCCTGCTCGCGACGTTCTTCTAGCAAATCATTATCCCGAGCCAAAATTTCTTCATTCTGTCCAGTATTGACAGCCTGAGTATGAGATGTTGGGACAACAACTTCTGTAGGGATTACTGCTTCTGATCCGTAGGCCAGAGAAAATGGAGATTCCCCTGTAGTTCTTCTCGGGGTAGTTCGGTATGCCCACAATACTCCCGACAATTCTTCTGCCCATTTTCCCTTTGCTCGATCTAACCTCTTCTTCAAGTTTTTGAGTATAACTCGATTTGCTCTCTCAGCAAGTCCATTACTCTGGGGATATCTCGGGGCAGATAGTCTTTTCTTTATATTCAAAGCCTGACATAAAGCTTTCACCTCGGTGGAATCAAACTGGGTTCCATTGTCTGTGACTATCTCTTCTGGAATGCCGAACCGGCAGATGATATTCTCCCATAAGAACCTCTTCACATGTGAAGACTGTACCTGAACTAACGGAACTGCTTCGATCCACTTTGTGAAGTAATCTGTGGCCACCAATAAGAACCTTACATTCCCTGGGGCTGTCGGGAATGGTCCCATTATATCTAATCCCCACTTCACAAATGGCCATGGACTGAATACAGGATGTAATTCTTCGGCCGGAACCTTTATCAACGGAGAATATTTCTGACATTTCTGACATTTCTTGACCAGCAACTTGGCATCTTTCTGCATATAGGGCCAAAAATAACCTTGGCTGAGGGCTTTATGTGCCAAGGTCCTCGCCCCCAAGTGATTTCCACATTCACCCGCATGTATCTCAAGAAGAACTTGCTGAGATTCTCTGGGGGTAAGGCATTTAAGGAGGGGACCTGATGCTGATTTCCTGTACAGATCTTGGCCTACCATGATATACCTTCTTCCAAGCCTCTGAATTCTCTTCACGGCATCTCTCCCAGATGGGAGTTCTCCATGTTGTAAATACCTTCGAAAATCGTCCATCCAACTTGACTCATGATCGACCTCCACCGGGGCTAAATAAACCTCAACAGGTGAATGAATACTTGGAAATTCCTGATAATCCACGGATATAGTTCTTGATTCAGTTCCTCCCATCATAGTAGATAAATAGGCCAAGGCATCAGCATGCCGATTTTCCATTCTTGGTAACTGATGAATTTTTATGCTATCAAATCGCTCAGCCAAATGTTGAACAATATCTAAATAAGCTGCCATCCTCTCATCTCGGGCTAGATATGTTCCAGCGAATTGACTGACGACCAGCTGTGAATCAGTATATACGGTAATATCTTTTATCCCGAGATCAAGTGCTGTCTGGAGTCCCGAAATCATTGCTTCATATTCTGCTTCATTATTGGATGCCACGAACCCGAGTTTAACAGATTTTTCCAATCTAGTATTCTCAGGTGTGACCAAGACGACTCCTATACCTGACCCGTTCTCACTAGCTGATCCATCAGTAAACAGTCTCCACCCCGTCTTGGGATTCAACATTTCTGGTATCTCGGGAAGTGGGAAAACTTCTCTGTCCTCGCCTCCAATGTCTGACACATCTTGAACTGGAAAATCAGCCAAAAACCCGGGTAAGGCATGTCCCTTCTCGGATGTTCTTGGTGAGAACTGAATGTCATATTGAGCCAAATAAATGGCCCATTTAGCCATTCTTCCTGACAAATCGATCTTACCGAGTATCTATTTCAAAGGATGCTCTGTGTATACCGTAATAGTTCTGCCTTCGAAGTAGGGTTTAAGACGTCTCGAAGCATAAATCAAAGCCAGGGTAGCTTTCTCGATTGTGGCATATCTCGTTTCTGCCCCAATAAGAGTCTTGCTGGTAAAATATACTGGCCGTTCTTCCCGATCGAGCTCACGGAAGAGGACGGCGCTAATGGATTCATCAGTGGTAGCCAAATAAAGACCCAGAGGTTCCCCTTGATCAGGTTTAGAAAGAATCGGAGGTTGTGAGAGATAATGTTTGAGCTTTTGAAAGGCTTCATCACATTCTTCTGTCCAGTCAAATCTTCCATTCTTCTTCAAGAGCCTGAATAAAGGTCTGCATCTATCTGACGATCTTGCTATGAAGCGATTCAATGCTGCTATCCTACCGGCAAGCTTTTGGACTTCCTTCCTGTTCTTCGGTGAAGGCATATCTGTTAAAGCCCTGATCTGCTCGGGATTAGCTTCAATGCCTCGCCTGGTAATGAGATAACCTAAAAATTTTCCTGAGGTCACCCCAAAGACACACTTCGCAGGATTGAGTTTCATCTGATACTCTCGAAGATGATCAAAAGTTTTCCCGAGATCTCCTAGATGTAATTCCCGAGTCCTTGTTTTAACCATCATATCGTCTATATATACCTCCATTGTCACGCCAATCATATCATGGAACATTCTATTGACGAGACGTTGATAAGTGGCTCCCGCATTCTTGAGGCCAAAAGGCATCACTCTGTAACAAAAGACGCCCCTATCAGTTGTGAAGGCCATCATCTCCTGATCTGGCTCATACAGAGGGATCTGATTATAACCCGAATACCCATCCATGAAGGATAAGATCTCATATCCCGAGGTTGCATCAACAAGTTGATCAATCCTCGACAAGGGATATGGATCTTTAGGGCAGGCCTTATTCAAGTGTGTGAAGTCTATGCAGACTCTGATCTTCCCATTCTTCTTCGGAACAGCTACTATGTTGGCTAACCATTGAGCATTATTGACTTCGCGGATGAACCCGGCCTCCAGGAGTTTATCAATCTCTTCCTGGACTGCCTGCTGCTTCTCAGGAGCAATCCTTCGAGGTCTCTGTTTCACAGGTAAATGATCTCTATTTAACTGTAAACGATGGCAGGAGATGTCGGGAGAAATACCCGGCATATCGTTGAATGACCATGCGAAAATATCCATATAAGATTTCAGAAAATCAGTGTAGGACATCTTTTCTTCGACAGATAAACCAGCCCCAATAAAAGTGTACTTTGGGTTCTCTTCACTACCAAGGTTAACCTGATCAGTCTCCTCAACCGTTGGAATAGTCCTTTGCTCAAAAATATCATTATCATCTTCCTGGCTCAGCGCAGTCTGCTCCAGACCTGCCGGGATGCGCTCTGATTGCTATTGCTCTGTAATTAAAGATGAGGTTCCCTTTCCATGATGATCCTCCTGGACTGGGACCTCCTTCAACTTCAGGGCCATGGCATAACATTTTGTCAAGATGGCCTGATCTCCTTTGAGCTCCATAATCCCGTGAGCAGTCGAAAATCAGAATAATTGATGATAGGTGGATGGAACACCCTTTACTTCATGTATCCAACCTCTCCCCAAAATGCCATTGTAGGGGGATGGTGTATCTAGAACAAGAAATTCGACCATAGACGTGATCAGTCCTGTCTTTACTGGCAGAATTACTTTTCCCATTGCATATTCTCTCTAGCCATTGAATCCGACCAGGGGAACATTGCTCTGGATGAGATCTGATGGGTTAAAACCCATCTTCCGATAAGCCTCTGCAAATAGAATTTCGGCTGAGCTCCCGGGATCAATCAACAGACGCTTTACCTCATAATTACCCACAGGCAAGGTGAGCACTAACGCATCCGAATGTGGATGATCTACTCCCACAAGATCTCTATCGGAGAAGAAAATGGCTGCGTCAGTGCTTTCCATCATTTCCACGGGATCTGTTATTCTAGGTCCCATGGATAGGTGCAAGATTTCACTCAGGTGTTCGACCTTCCTGATTTTAATCCTGTCCACCCTCTCTGTCTCTCCACGGGATAGTTGCCGTCCTCCCCCGTGTATGACGTCAATTACCACCCCACGTTCTTGCTGTTTAACGGGGTTCTTATCTTTCTTGAGAACCTCGGCTCCAGCTACTGCCCCAGTCGTGCTGGCAATGAACTGTTGCAAAAAGCCTTGGTTAATTAGGTCCTCAACCTTATGTCTCAGCGCCCAGCATTTATCAGTTATGTGCCCTGCTTCTTGGTGGAAGGCACAGAATTGTGTAATATCCCTATCTCCCTTCAAGTCCGGCCTCATTGGTCTGGGATATTGAAGATATTTTTCGTTTTTAATCAGATCAAATATCTGACTATGGGTCTTGTTCAATGATGTAAAAACCCTCCTCTCTCTGCGGGGATACTGCCCAGTGCTTCCCGACTTCTCTGGTTTCTTCTCGGGAATCTCTGCCGTTGTAATAATCTCAGTTGCAGCCTTCTGCTTTCCCTTCGGATTTTTGCTGGACGCCGGGGCCTTCTTCACCTCATTCACAGATATAGCCACTCCTTGGCCTCGTTGGAGTGTGTCATCCTCAAGTTTAGAATATTTTTCAACTCGAAGAAATAGGGCTTCCATACTCACCGGCCTATTCTTCGTTAAAGACATGTATAGACCAGAACTTGTGGATAATGCCTTGCGAAAGGCTGTAACGGCATGCTTATCATCACAGTCTTCCACTGTGGTCATGAGGGTACGGAATCTCTTTGTAAAATCTCGCAAGGTTTCTTTCTGATCACAATGTACATTGAATAATACGTCGACATCATTCTTATGTAACCTGTTGCAAGAATATCGAGTGATGAAGAGAGTACTTAACTTGGTGAAATCAGAAATGGTTCGGGGGGCTATCTGATTAAACCAGATCAACGCATCATCGCTCAAAGTGGAAGGGAACATTCTGCAAAGGAGTTTGTCTTGAAACTCCCACATCGTCATCGCTTTTCTGAAGCGAAGCACATGATTCACAGGATCTGTATCTCCTGTGAATATCAAAAATTTGGGATATGAGAAAGATTTTGGGGCACGGTACCCCTGTATTTCTTCTATAAACGGAGAATCTCTAGGAACTCTCGTTGCCATGGCAGTCATTTTATCAGCCAATGTTTCTTTCTTTTCCATCATCTCAGCTACCAGATCAACAATCTGCTTCCTGGTTCCTGGCTGAATATGATCCGAACTTCGTTGACAGGAAGACTCGGCTTTATGACGTTTCTCTGGAAGTGGAATCTAGGAATCCCCATGTCTACTACGTGGATTCCGCAAAACAGATTCCTCTGAATTCGATCTGTCCAAATGGAAATGGCTCTTCTGATGATGACTATGTCTGGCTGTACCAGATATATAGCCACCGGTTCGCTCCGCTGTCATCCGCTGTTTCAACTCCTCATTCTCTTCGCGCAATTGGGCAATCATCTTCTGCTGATTGTCCAATTCCCTCGCCTTCCTGCCCTCTGTGATAGCATCTCTGAGATCGCTGGGAGGATTCTTCTCTCTCATACTCCTAAGGCCTGTGCGTCTGGTATCCACCATTGTTTGAATCGAATATCTCTTAGAACAGAAAATTTCTAGTCGTTTCCCACAGACGGCGCCAAAAGATGTGGGGGAAAAATATCTGATCTAACCCACACAATCTTCGAGGTCAGACGATTCAGATTATGGTGATGATTGGACGACTCTGATGCTCCAGGATGAAACTGCTTTCTCCTCTGCGAAGGATAGGACGATCTCCAGATGAGATTTGGTTGTACCTGTTGACAAGGCTCCGACGCTCAAGTCAGCTTAGGAAATGTAACAGGTTTCAAGAAAATAGTAAAAAGGTTTCAGAGTTTAGGCTATCTGGATCTGGAGAGCAAGATCCTTTTTTCAGTTCTGAAGGTCTCATATTTATAACCTTGGAACTGGCGTAACTCACTTTCCACGTGTCTAGTCATTATCAGTCAACGATGACTCAGATAGATTCTGTTATAAAACAGAATCTGTCGGTTTAAATCTTGATTTCCTTGATTCTGTTATACCTGAAATAACTGAAGTGATACTGAGGTGGCATCCTCCGTGTCAGGTATTTGGACAAGGAGATATCGAATTCATGATAATTCAATTAACTGCCACGTGGCTAATATTCATAGGTTAAGAAACTGATGGTGCTCAGAATACTTACCTCGTACATAGGAGATCCTGCCACGTAAGATAATTGATCTCACCCAGTATTGTCAGGATGATATGAACATAGATCCCGTCAAGTAAATCTGTTGATCTTGTCGGGGTGATACCGAATTGGATCCCGTCAAGTAAATCTGTGTGATCTTGTCGGGATGATATCGAAGTGGATCCCGGCAAGTAAATCTGTTGATCTTGTCGGGATAATCCTTCAACAAGTCATATGACCTTGTCGGGATGATATCGAATTGGATCCCGGCAAGTAAATCTGTGTGATCTTGTCGGGATGATATCGAAGTGGATCCCGGCAAGTAAATCTATTGATCTTGTCGGGATAATCCTTCAACAAGTCATATGACCTTGTCGGGATGATATCGAATTGGATCCCGGCAAGTAATAGGTTGATCTTGTCGGGATGATATCGAAGTGGATCCCGGCAAGTAAATCTGTTGATCTTGTCGGGATAATCCTTCAACAAGTCATATGACCTTGTCGGGATGATATCGAATTGGATCCCGGCAAGTAATAGGTTGATCTTGTCGGGATGATATTGAAGTAGATCCCGGCAACCGAATCGTCAATAATAATCATGCCGGGCAAGGTTGAATGCTTCCCGACATATTAAAGGCTGAGAGGTTAATGCATTCTGTTAGCAATACCTTTATGTGTCGATCATTCCATCATGACACATGGCATTTCCAATTTAATGGAAAGTATGGGACATGATGGGCAGTTTTAATAACTCCTGATGATGACTCCGGCGCATTTACTCTCGCGTGCTGTCATCTAACACGCGTCGTGTATTCGAAACCGCACGTGCTAAGCCAGAGACACGTGTCCAAATTTGACTTGCTGGAAAATACGGCACCCACAACTGGGATCTGAGAAGATAGCCTCATGTAGTCGTCCTAGCCCAGGTGATGGTATATCGCAATCACGTGCGCATTAGAAGACTAAGGATGAGATGCCACCACCGGGCCCCAGCTCTAGGGGTGAAAAGGTAAATATTATGAACCTTAATTTATTTTATTAAATTCATTTGCATTATCTTATTAAGTTTTTAATTTTTTCGTTATAGGGAAAGCCATGTAAGCTGACACTACATACCCCCCGTAACATTGTTGCCAATGGGATTGTCTTGGATAGTACACTTAAACAAATGGTGCACTTTATCCCATTGGGACTTGATTATTTGCGTGTGTCAATCAAAGTTCCCATAGTGCCAGATGCCAAACTCCCACTACTAGTTCGTGATGTGTTTACTACGGTGGGAGATGCAGTTGGGAGCATCGTGGCATGGCCTAAAGTATGGGTGGTGTCCACACATGCTGATCATGTAAACACATCTATCACTTTTTTATCATATCTACTTGATTTAATATATTAATATATATATTGATTATAACTAACTCTAATTTTGATTATAGGTACAAGATAATAGAAGTGAAATTGACAATTTCACTTTTATAAAGGAATTTTATGATCATCTATGTACACGCCACCCATCTTCCGTATCCATTGGTATTACTATAGGGTCGGAAGTATTTTGCGCACCAGAGTCGATTCAAATTGACTTTCTAGATGTATCTTTAGTGTGTGAACCACAAGATGTGTCATCACAATGCTTGACGCTATATCAATAGTAAGATATTTTGGAGTTTCTTTCATTGATATAAATTGCATTAATATTATGACATTCTAATTAATTTTTTTTATTTTTCAGCCACATCTACCAAATATTAATTGAAAGGCATTTGGTTGATAAAATTACGATGGTTAGTGCTCAAGCCATCAGTGCATCTATAAGGGACGGGCAATTTGTGGAATATCTTATTAATATATTTACATGTACATACATCGACGGGAGGAATTTGTTTATTCCCTTAAACATCGGGTAATTCTATTTTCGGTTGTTATTAGATTTGATAATTAATTAATAACTTGTTGAATATGTCTTGCTAATAACTTGACTGTTGTTTATATTTAGGGCACATTGGATTTTTATTGTCATCGACTTATTATCGATAACAATCTATTATTTCGACTCAATAAATAATTCAATCGACCAAAATTTGAAAGCCAACATTAAAAGGTAAGTTAATCTTATATTAGTAGATTACTTAATATTTATACATGCAATAAAGATTAATTGAATTGTTTCGATTCCTTTCTTGTAGTGCCTTTAAAGTATTCGAAAAAAAAAGTTTGAGCCACGAATTGAGGAAGAAAGAACCAACATAGAGGATAGATGCGGTAATTAAAATCTGTCTAACACATGATTTTTATTGGTCTAAAGTTAACTTTTTTGCTTATTAATTAATAAATTATTAAATGCTTGTACGTAGTGCCCGAAACAACAAAATATGAAATCTTGTGGATGTTTTGTTATGAGGTACATGAGAGACCTCATTACCGATAATGATGAATCAATTCAAGATTCGGTGAGACATTATTCTCTTACGTATTTTTGATGTGTACGTCTTAGTAAGTAAAATCAATTTATTAATTATCTTCACTTATTTTCTGCTAATTAGGTCAAAAATTTTAAATCAAAAGCTAAATACACACTTAAAGAGCTGACAAAATGTAGAGTCGAGTGGATTGAGCTCTTCAAAGAGAATTTTGGAGGTATATTGACATAGATCGTTTGTCATCATTTCTTTTTTTTCTCTCTAAGCTAATGCATGTGCATTTATTGACTCTAGCAAATTTTTTCCTTAGTTTTTAAATATTGTTGCAGATTATTAGCTATTTTTTTGGGAAATAAAGGTATATCTTCTTCTAAATCTGTATAAATTTTTCAACCAAGCCATATAAAATATGTATAGTTTTGCTTCTATTCTTTTTTTCATTTTATTTACTTACAGAGGTTTTTTAGTCTTTTTGGTGCTAAGGAACACGTCATCCTGCCTCACACGTCACCTTGCAGCTTTGGTCATTCAATACTTTCACATTAATTTCAACTCAACTATTTAAGTAATTATTGCATCCTGACATTGTACTTAAATTCTATGGCTAAAAACATGAGTAAAACTTCTATCACAATGCTCTCACATATGGTTCTATCACAATGAAAATCACAACACATGTGGCACAGTACTATTAGTGGACTCTGATCATATGGATTTTTGGCCAGTCCCTCAATGGACCTCTAAACCAAAAATTAGCCTGATTACTGATTTCTGAGCGAATCGATTAAGTTATTTTCATGGGTTGGTTTTAATGGTAAGAATTCGAGAATTATTGAGCATTATTTGGGTGTAAATCACTAATTAAGTTGTTCAAGAGGTTCACTGAGGGATAAGTCAAACCTCTATATAATTTATAAGTATTTAGGACTGATTCTAGCTAGTTGTATTGGATTCACCCAATATGCAATGTGTAACCTACTTGATATTAATTTTATCTAATTAATACATTTTAATTTGATTGTCAGTTAATGTGAATGGTGGTGATGAATGTCTTTTGAATGTGTGTACAGGTGCTGTATGATACGCAGGTGGGTATAGGCGACAGAGAAAAAATAAATGGAATATCAAAAAAAAAAAAAAAAAAACTTGGCGTCGATTTTTGTCAAAACCGACGCCAAAATCAGCACACAAGCATATGGCCGACGAGGAAACTTAATACATGGCGTCAATTTTTCTAAAAACCGATGCCATATTATACATTTTAGCATCGATTTTTCCAAAAACCGATGCTATATATTAAGTTTTGGCGTTGGTTTTTCCAAAAATCGACGCCATTTCATGAGGTTTGGCGTCTGTTTTCAGTAACGAAAAATCGATGCAAAATATTTGGAGTCACTGGTATTCGAGTCGGCTTTTTAGAAACGAAAAACCGACGTCAAATACCTACGGCGTTGATTTTTAACCGATGCCGTATGCCCTTTTTTCTAGTAGTGAATCCTCAACTCGATCTATATGAGAATCACTTCTCAATTCACCTCAAGAGTCACAGTAGGCCCGTAGTATTTTAGAAAAATAGATTTCTCAAGGATTCTACCTTCCTCAACTCAATTTAAGGAGTACTCACTCATCCACCAATCACAAATAATTCAGGTTTGATAATATTGAATTCACTCTAAAAGGTTTGTTCTACGAGATACTTACCTTTTGATGAATTCGATAGAATGGTGAATCCTCGTAGAAGAATTCGCCACAGAGACACTCTGCCAATGACGATCCTCTTCTTGGAAGAAGATTGTACGAAACACTACACTTCATAGTCTCTTCAAACAATTAGAGCAGCTAGCCTTCACAATAGATGAACTAGATTTGCTCATGTGAAGCTCTCTCAAATAATCTAGAGCTTCACAAAGGATGTACCAATTTGCACAGGTGAAGCTCTCTCAAATTCCAATTCTCTAGACTCAAAGAATGATAATCAAAGAATATGAGTCAAGAGATAGCTTGATTGGTCTGTCTAATGAAGGGTAAGGGTTCTATTATATAATGCTCTACCCTCTCAAGAGAAATGAACCTAAAATAGCCGTTGGAATGACTCAAGTGCGCGTAGAATCGCACAAAAGAATAAGTCAAAAATAGATCTAGAATGGACGTGGTCGACCGCACTTTTTTTTTTCCAGTCGATCAGACTTCGGTCAACTGCACATTTTGGTCGGTCGCCCGCTCAGGTTAGAACCGAAAATTATCCGTGTTGAAGGTCCAGTCGGCCGCACATTTTGACTGGTCGGCCGCTCAAACCAGAACCATAATATATGGTACCGAGGGGTTCGGTCGACCGCACCTTTTGACCAAACGACCGGTCAGAGTCAATAGACTCTGGTCGGCCGCTCAAAGTGGTCGGTCGGCCGGTCCTCGTAGACTTTCTCCAAAAAATACCCAAACAATTATAATAACTATCCTATGACTTTAGGATAGCTTCCAAACGATACCAAAAGAACTAGGAGACATCTAGGGTCACGAGACTCTTTGATAGTTGAACGTTCGTTGAGTGAGAACGTACTTTGATCGTTCATATCTTTATGCTTGAGCTTGACTTTGTCTTCAGTTGAGCTTGATCTTGACTTTGTCTTCAATTGAGCTTGAACTTGACTTTGTCTTCAGTTGATCTTGAACACTTGGATTAATTTTCTTCAACTTTAATTCTTCTTTGATTTATTGATGAAGTCCACTTGATCTTTTGACACTGCAGTCTTCAGCGAACTCCTAACTCAGCGATTTATATTATAGAAGAAGTCCCTGCTACTCAAGTACACTGAGCTCGAAGTGGCATCTTGGACTATTCGGCAGTTAGTTGTGTGTGGACTAGGAACACACACCAACCCTAGCTTAACCCGAGGGAACACTCTTCTTAAATACTTGACCAATCCGGTTAGTCTGGGACGTACTTGAGACAGCCATTGTGTCGCACGTCTGTCTAGGCTTTGGATTGCCTTGTTGTTGACTAGAGTTAGTACTAAAGGATTCGCTCTGAAGAGTGTAGCCTGGTGAGAACCTCTGAGTGCAAACAGTTAGTCCAGCGGTTAAAAGATAAACCAGTGGTCCGCCCACTGTCATAATCTACTCTAGCCCCAAAACTAACAAGATAATTCATAAAATATATCCTGATTGCTTAGAATAGGATTATTTGTGCTTGGTGTGCATCATTTAGGTGTCTCCTTTTTGGTAACTTTTTGCCAAATCTTGGGCTTGCTTTTTCAAGCATCTGCCCGTTTAGACTTGTCCTATCCTTTGATTGATTCGATCTGAGAGTTAGTCTACCGCACCCTTCTATCGCCTCTGATGGTAGATGAACGGCCTCTGTATGAGACCTACTATAGTTTCTGTGAGAATCTAGGTGATCCCTCTCAACAATGGTATGACAATTCTGCGTATTATCATGACACTCCAGTCTCGAACACTTCTACAGGGTATTATAATCGCCGAGATCCGGAGTACAAATTTGTACTCCAAGAGCTTAAAAACTCAGTTTCCACTCTTCGTGTTGTGGTCCAGCAACCTGTGCACAATTCCTAGTCTGTAGGATATTACCCTCCTATCCAACATGATGTATGTACCTTTTCATCTCCAATGCAGACCTCCTATGACAACACTCATTATCCGGACAATAGGAGTCACCATAACTTTGGTTGGGAACAGTCTGCCCTCCCACGGCAACTGCCACAGGATAATTATCCATCTGGGTTCCATCAACCCAATGGAGAGTATGACTGGCAATACTCACAATCCCAGTATCTGTCATATCCACAAAATGACTATTCTGATCAACGGTGGGCCCCTCAGGATTTCCAAAGTCAACAGCTAGTCCAAGACTCCACTCTGCCTTACAACTTTCATACCCAGTCGGACTACAATCATGAGTTGCCACCTCAGCTCCCCTTGGCTGAATCGCCTCCATTGGCTACTAAACCCTGTCTAGAGGACCTTCTCTCTCAGTACATTGCCCAGCAACAACAGTATTTCCAAGGTCTAGAGCACCAACAACAGCAATCTATGGAGAGCTTGGAGCAACGTCTAGTTCAATTAGAAAATAAGAGAGAGGAAGTCAACTTCACTAGCCCACCAATAGCCTATCTTGAGGAGAGTGACATGGCCACTGTCTATAATGAGGAGTCGCACAATTGGACCAAGTACTAGAATTGCCAGGATGAAATAGAAGTTGTTACCGCCCCTAGATCAAGCCCGATTATTAAGGAGCCAGTGTATCCTTATTCGGTGCCTTTAACAATACCAAATCTTGAACCTATCTCAGAGCAACCTATTTCTCACTCTACCTCTGTCGACCCTGATGTCGATCTCCATGACACTGAGTTGTGTCTCGATTGTCAAATTCCAACTGTCCTAGATCTACTGTTCATCCCCACCTCCCTTGGATTGTGCAGCAATAGTGATGACCCGAGTCTCAATCTTTGGTGCCCTTCACGGCACCAACTTCTAAACCGAGCACAGAGATACCCATGTCCAACTCTATCTTTGATGATTCTACCTCTGCACTAGAGGCAGACATTCTAGAAAATGGGACTCCAACTATCCTGGACCCACCGTTCCCCACCAATGATGAACATATTGAGTGTAGGGATTGGAACATCCCTATTGCATTAGGACACTTCAAGGAAGAGGTCAACAGTTTTCACCCGCCTCCCTACGTCGATGTTGTCGATGAACCGTATGTCATGGAGAGTCTAATTCAGGACTCTCAAGAGAAAAAATTATCCCAGTGTCAAGACTACTTTGCGCCTGACTTCATCTCGGAGTCCGACAATTATGCTTTTACTGATCTGCAGGAGTCTGCTCCATTCAGATACATTCCCGCAAAACTCAATGAGTTTGCGGCTCTGCTAACCACGGTCAGAGAACGCACTACTACTCTCCTCTCAATCTTTACTGAGAAACTACTATCCCTCCCCACTAGCCTACACACTTTTGCAGGGTTGCTTAGAGAGCCTACTGTCCTTCTCTCAGTCTACACTGAGAAAGACCTGCTCTATATAGGTATACATAGACAAGGGATATGATAACTCTCTCTATTCCACTTTAGGTGTCAGGAAGACTGCAGATTCACTCAGTCTCCATGAGTGTCAACCTAGTTGGGGGTGCTTACCACCCCCGTCATGTCTGGCTGAAGACGTAAAACTTAGCGCTTTCGGAAAGGCAATTCCGGTATTCCTAGAGTACATGAGTCTCATGCATTTGTTATTACTGTTATATCTCTGGAAATGCAGGTACATGCATTCTGTCGATCTTCAAGTACCACACACTGTCACGTTTTCCTACCGACTTGGTAACATCCTCCCTAAACCTTTGAATCATCATTATTAATTTTTCATCATTTTATGTCTCGGTCATGAGCACCGAGGATGGTGCTGTATTTTAGTTGGGGGTGGGTATTTACCAAAACTCATGTCTTCATTTTGATAAAAAAAAAAATTCTTGATTTTGGGGTAATTTTTGATGTTTTCCAAAGTTTTCTAGGCTTTCAAAAATGTGTCAAATACCCTAACTTTGATTAGCTGAAAACCTCTGTTAAGTCAATATTGAGGATGTCAATTTTTGTTTAAGGTTAGCTTTGAGTCAAGTCAAGCGTGACTACAGCAGATTTGAAAACTTAGAGAAACTCAGATTCGGCACAATTGTACACTATCAACATCAGAGTCATCCTAAGTTTAGAAACTCTAGAGATCCTGTGAGAATAATTGTGGAGACCTAACCTAGTGAGCTTTCGAGCCTTTATTCATTTCAGAGGGTTATACAATAATTCTGAGTCACAAATGACTCACTATTCTTCATGCCCACAATATTTGTTGAGAGATCTCATTATCCTTTGCTTCGATCATAAAACTCGGAATGACATCAACATTGGATTACTACGACAGAACCTTCTCTATATCCAGTCAAGACAGTATACATGATAGTGCAAACCCTAGAAAATATTTTAGGCCATTTTTCTGAATCGTTCAGCCTTTTTACTCACCTGAATTATACTTCACTAGAAACCCTTTGAACCCTTCTATAAAAACCTTTTCTTTGTAAGCCCATCAACCTAAAACCCAGTCCAGCTATGAAGCATGACTGGCTACCCTTCTTTTGAGATGGATTAAAGAATAACTGATATGGGTATACTGTGAAAAGAAAAGTAAAGAAGAAAAATCAAAAGGAAAAGAAAGTGGCTCATGCTGAAAACAAAATATGAAAAGAAAGTATGAAAAAGAGCTGAAAAAGCAATTGAGCAGTCTCAGAAATATCTA
Source organism: Euptelea pleiosperma (assembly GCA_035048495.1). Lineage (NCBI taxonomy): Eukaryota > Viridiplantae > Streptophyta > Magnoliopsida > Ranunculales > Eupteleaceae > Euptelea > Euptelea pleiosperma. Next base: position 36,485,485 of record CM068550.1, on the reverse strand, counting down.
GAAAAAGAGAAAAATACGAAAAATAAAAAATGAAAAGAAATGGTGTTACACTCATAGGAAAAATACAAGAAAATAGAGATATCCTCTCAGAACTTTGAAATCCTGTATTCTCTTATTTTTCTACACCTGACCTAAGCCTCATTATAACCCAGGAAAGTCATACTTGATTCTAGGATAGCACAATCATAAAATGTGGAGATTGGAGAAAGAGAAGCTATAGAGTTTGATTTGACGTTCCCGAGTGAAGTGGTATTCCAATCATGAGATCTTCTTCTGTTAAAGATGTCCTTTCTTCAAATAATATATATGTGAGATCTTTGCTTTCATATATCAACACATCTCCTTACATATAAATTGAGAGAAAAGAAGAAAACCCTTTTTGTGTGATTCCATTCTGAGTGCTAAACATGTGAGATTTGAGGTCGAGGCATAAGAACTTAGAGGTGATCTAGAAGTCGTAACTCTTGGATGATGAAAATGTTGAGCACACACACACGCAGAATTTGACTATTCTGTGTCATGATTATCAGTCTGTAGTCTTGCCAAAACTTTCCAACTCTTTGCTAGCATGTAACTGCTTTTGCATCCATTCGATGATTTGACGAATAGTGTTTTCCCTGAGCTAATATGAAAAAGTGTGCAGCATGTGCAGAGCCCTTTTAAGCTCATTTATTTTACACTAATTGTCAAGGATTGGCAATATGCTGGTTGGGGGTTGTGATATTCGCTTAAAAGTGCGTATTTTCTACTATTATCCTCTAAGTGTTATCACACTCTCCTACGTAAAACTGCTTCATTTATCTACTTTTCTACGTAAGAGTGTCTTCCATTGCATAGAACACACTTTTCTGGACGAAATAGTATATTTACATGCATTAAACACATTTCCAGAAGTCTAGATATGAAGTCATTCTGATTAAGTCTCATTACGCGCTTCTTATGTCGCAGGAAACCCCGATTGGATGATTCTCGAGACTTGGGGGCCCACGATCAACCACAGAAGCCTAATATCAAAGCTTAAATGGCCAACATGCTATGACTAGAAGATACAGGCCAAGTACGGGTCAAGTCAAAGGATCACAGAGCCGGTCCAAAGAACCAAAAGAGATGGAGAGCTGATGACCAAGAGACGGACCAAAGCAATCGAAGCCACATGAAATGAGAAGAAAATGATAATCTGTTCTACTAGCGAAGCCTGAGAAGAAAACATATTGAAAACCAGGGTTCCAGACCCTCCGCTAGCATTTATCTCTGTAGTCTATAGAGTTTTCTCTCTCATCTCTCCTATTTCTCTCTCATCTCTCTTCATCTCCCTATACATCACCACCTGATCCTCAGATCTACTGACCTAACCTCAGAACTCTTGCCCGTTGGCTCTGTCTCATCTTTCTTAGCTTTCTGACCGTTGGATCTTCCATCGGACCGTTGGATCTCTCTAGATCCGTATATCTACCAATCTGGGTCCCAATCTAGTCATCATCCATCCGATCATCATCAAATTATTTGTCACATCATCTTGTGAGACGATGGACATCATCAATCCATGTGGGCTAGTAGACGGGCCCATCATCAACGACCCATGACCCAACCATTTAGTGGACCCCGTGAATTTCAAAATAATTCAAATTAAATTTTAAAAAATGTGGGGAGGTCCACTAAATGGGGAAATCCCCCAAAGATAGGGTTTTAATAAAAAAAATAATTATTATTATTTTTTTTAAAAATCTCATTTTCCATTAAAGAAAAGTGGGAGCATTTTAAAGAGGAAGAGAAGGGTTCGTAGGAACCCTAATCCCTCTCTTTTCTTCTCCACTCATTCCCCAAAACCCTCTTCTCATCATTCCCCTCTTCTTCGGCCCCATTTTTCTCTTCGTCTCCTTCATCTTCTTCGTCATCTTCTTCACGTCTTCTACCGGAGTTGCAGCTTGCAACTCCGGCCTGCAACGTCAGCCACCTTGCTGGCCAGACTACAACTCTCTCCTCTACGTTGCTGACTCCAAGCAATACCGGTTCCTTAGTTCTCCGGGCGTGCCAAACCGCCAACAACCTCTACTCTTTAAGCTGTCCTCATCAAAAAAAAAAAAAAAAAGAGAAAACCAGTCACCGGAGAACTCCATCTTCTCCGGCGTGTTCCAACACCGCCCGAACGCCCCCTCCTCCTCCGTTGCAACCTGCAACAGGAGCTGCAATAGCCGTCTTCCTTCTTCATCTTCTTTCTTCCTCCTTTCTCCTTCTTCTTTTCTCATTCTTCTTTCTTCTTCCCTGCTGCCTTTGCACCGCCGGGAGTCAGCGTTGCTGCTCTGCCTTAGCAGCTCCCCAACAGCCCTCATCTGCCAGTCAACTGCCCTACATGCCCCCGCCTACTGTTGCTCTTGCTCCGGTTGCCAACGCACCTCTTGTGCAAACCGCCTAGAGCGCCACCACAACCTCACCACCCCTTCCCTTCTCCTTCACCAATCGCTGCCCTCCTTCCTCACCGTTGCACAAAGGTGCAACACCGTCTTGCGGTCCACCATCTCTCCTCCTTCTGTTTTTCTCCTCCAGCAACGTTGTTGGTGTTGCATAACAACACCAACATAGCCCACAACGCACCACCACCGGACCATCACTCACTGTTGCACTTTGAGAAGACTGCACCTGCTGCTCCTCCTCATATCCTTCATCGTTGTTGGTAATGCACCAACAACAATCTTGTCGGACTGGATCAACCTTCTCTTCAAACTGGCACAAGTAGTGCTCCATCACCACCACGCTTGCTGCACTTCTCTTAGCAGTGGACAACCCTCACCTTCTTGGCTGGTTGTTTCCTCCAAGGCCGATCCATACTCCATGTGTTTGGTCGAACTTCCTAGGTAAGTTTCACTTTCTCTCTCTTCTCTTCTATATTTCTAATATTCGCTCAAAAGTGCTTATTTTAAGCCATTATCCTTATAGCGATGTCGCATTCTCCTACGTAAAATTTGTCTTTTTGTCGACTTTTCCATATAAGAGTTTTTTCCATTGCGTAGAACGCATTCTTTAGACGAAAATCGACTATTTGCATGAAATATACACATTTCGGATAGTCCAGTATCAAACCATTTTAGTTGAATCTCATTACGAGCTTTTTCACTTGTAGGAGACCCTATCGGGCGATTCTCGAGGACTGGCGGGCCCACGATCAACCATAGAAGACTTCTATCAAAGCTTAAAGAGCCAACAGGCTAGGATAAAAAGATAGAAGACATATACGGGCAAAGTTAAAGGATCGTAGAGCCGGAACAAGGACTAAGAGAGAGAATAGCTGGAAACCAAGAGAAGGACTTAGGTGTTAAAGGCCACACCAATTGACATCAAAGGATAAGTTTGACTTATTGGTGAAGCGGACGAGAGAGAATAAAGAAGACCAGGGTTCAAGACCCTCCAATGCTTTTATTTTTATATTTTTCTCTCACATCTCTCCTATTTCTCTCTTTATCTATCTATCTTGGCCCATGACATAGGCCCATGACCTAAGCCCATGACCCATGACCCATGATCCATGACCCATGATCCATACCCATGTCCATGACCCATACCCATACCCATGACCCATGACCCATGCTCATGCCCATTTGCAACAACAAGAGAGAATTAGTCTCACTTGACCGATTCTTCTCTACCCCATATCTCTCTATCCTAGTCACTCTCTCTCTCATCTAACTAACCCATTCCCAACCGTTGGATCTCTCTAGATCTAACAGTCATCATTTTTACAATAAGCAAAAAGAAAAAAAAAGTCTATAAGAGATCTACGATCTCTCCTTCTTAGGTTGGTTCCCTCCCCCTTCACTTCACCTTCCTTCTCTCAATCCCCCATTGCAGCCTCCCAAAAAAGATCCAACGATCTCTTCTTGCAACCAGCACTTTCCTCTCCTCTCTCCTCTTCCCTTGGGCAAGTTCCCTCCCCCTTCTCTTCCTCTCTTTCTTCTTTCTTTCTCTTCTTCTTCACCCTTCTTCTCCGGCGAGCAACTCCGGCGAGCTCACCATTAACGCTTCCACCTGGAGGTGCAAAGCGTCAAACAGCAACATCTCATTACTGCCCATTCCATCCACCACAATCAAAGGCTACAATCCTCAATCCTATTGAGGTCGATCCAATCGAAGTTGCACCATCTACCTCTTCAATGGTAAGCTTCTCTCTAATTCATCTCTCTAACCTTCCTACCTTCTTTCTCTCTCTTCTTTCCCTCTCTACCTTTACATACTTTCTAGGGTAATATTTTAATGGCTTTCTAGATTAATTTAGTTTAATGTTATTTCCGTTGTAAAGCATTTGAACAAGCATTGTAAGCATTTGTTTTTAGTTTAATGAACAAGTTTTAAATTTAAGTTAAGTTATTTTCATTTATTGTGTTTTTCATTCTCGTTTCTCTTATGTTTTTTTATTCTAATAGTTTTAACAACAATCTCAAGCATATTTTAAATCAACCTCCACCATTCTCACCCTTCTATTTATTCTGAGCATTTTCTGATTATTCTTGTTTCTTATTGTGCTAACTAATCCTGAGTGCGGACGATATCCGACACGAGCCACTGTGCAAGTCTGCTTATTTGCAGATTAAGTGAACCAATTCGGAGAAATTATAAATATTGTTGAGATCTAGGGTTTTCGTAACCAACGACGCAGAAAAACCTTACTTTCAATTTCTCTCATTACCTCTCTCTTATTTCTCTCTCTAAATCACCCTCTCTAGTTTACATGATTTCTAGATTAATGTTTGATTTGTTGGTTTAATTTGTGTAAAAATTCTAGATCATTACTAAATTAGTTTGATTGTTATGTCTTAGTGCCTTCTCCTCTTTTTAATGCATGTTAGTCTATAAAGATCAAAATCAAAAGCATGTTTTAAACCCTTCTCATCACCCTTCTCACCCCTACAATGATTTCGTAGCATTTTATGTAAAAAAAATTCATCATTTTATGTTCTTTGTTTGCGCTAACTAACCCCAAGAGCGGATCGACATCTGACACGAATCTCTATACAAGACCTCTATATTTTGCGGATTAAAACTTGGATAAATTACAAATGTGTTGGAATTAGGGTTTCCGTAAACAACGACGCAGAAAAATCTTACTTTCATACCTGCCAAAGACACTCCAACGATCAAGTCAGGAAAGGCTTCGCTACGGCAAGACACACACAAAGGTTATCTCTCAAGGAAAGGGAAAGGTAGTTTTTCATTTCTTTTTCCTCGATCTCTCTCTTTTCTCTCTTCTAATCTGATTTGGTTCTCTCCCTCTCCCTTCTTTGGTGAGGGAATTGTTCTCCAAAAAAAAGATCTCATTTTCTGTAGGGAAGGGGTCCTCTATTTATAGACACCCTATCTCTGTTATGTTTTCAAGTCTCTATTCATTGGCCGGGCCAAAGGTGGCCCGCTCATTGTTGTTCCTTTCTGCCTCCTATTAGCGGTCTATTTTTCTGTTTGTTGAGTATCCCTCTCTATTCCAAAAAGGGAGGGCCGGTCCGGACTGCTCTTGTCTGCCCTAGCCCTGTCTCTATTCTAGGGCCCACGAATATCTAGCCAATATGGCTTGACCATTGGGTTTGCCCAATCCGACGATCTAGGACCGTCTGGTAGTCATGGTCTGCCAATTGGGTCTGGGTCTCCAGCTGGTCACGAACCGCCGTCTGGTCGTGAGCCGCCAGCTGGTCATGAGCCGCCAACTGGTCATAGGCCGCCAGTTGGTCAGTACTCCTATGGATCGTCCAATAAAAGACTGTTGTGTCTCGAATCTGCCATGTGCCACAGAGGTCAAATTATGGTACCCACATCGCCCCCTCTTGGGGTTAAGGGGCAAGTTAAGCATGAGTTGTCACTTATCTCTGAGATCGTGAAGAGTGCCTGTCGCCAGCTAGTTGGTAGCCTAGTTGTCTCCATCTGAGATACCCCCTCGGATAGAATATTCTTCATGAGAAGGCATTTGCTTGTATGCTCTTTATTGTTGTGGCCCGAGAGTTTCTCTAATGCCATTCTTATTTTTGTTAACTCATGGTGGCCCCACTATAAAAACACATTTGAGTCACTTTAGAATTCATTTTCAACTTTGTCTCTTCCTCTTTTATTCTCTGACCCCAAGTGATCCTTCTTCCTTATATCAAACTGCCAGCTTACTCGATAGCTCGTCTTCAACATGGTAAGGAGTTGACACGGCCGCCAGGTGGTTTCTTCTTCTTCTTCTGAGTCATCCAGTGCTAGGGACGAACCATCTGCCTTTGTGGGTATCGATTGGAACTCAACCATGAGGGAAGGTGGTTCCACGGATCAGTCATCTGGGAGGTCGAGGGCGGACTAAGTGGCTCCTAGTCCTCCAGAATCTACTAGCATGGCAGGTACGGATGTGGCTAAAATAGCTCGCAACTACACTATTCCTAGCTACGTCACCGTGCAACGTGGGCATCTTCTAGGTAAAGATGTGGCTGAGTCAAGGCAGATCAGTATCTGTTCTGCTCAGCTAGAGGCAGGGTTGACTTTCCCTTTGCCTCCTCTGGTCCGCGAGCTCTTGACTTTTTAGATAGGGCTCCTGGCCAGTTGCATCAAAACTTCTATTGTTTGCTGGATCGGGTCATGTTCTTCAATGATACTCATCAAACGAGGATTGGAGTCGACGAGATAGACGCGGTCTACTATATCAAGAGTACGACAGTCCGCGGCTTCAAACATTGGTTCTACAGCCTAGCTGTGAGGCATGACAAGAAGGGGTTTGTTGACGGTCTACCCAACACTCACATAAATTGGAGGGATGATCCCCTACTCATGAGTGGGGGTTTGGAGTATGGAGATCCAGATCGAGGTGGCCCATCTTCTTCCAAGGTGCCGACACATTTTAACTTGGAGGGTATGACCCACCCCGAGGCCATCTTCATTACTTCTAATGGGTCCTATTTATCTTCTCCTCACTAACTTCTTCTTGTTGTCTGTGCTTGTAGCCCCAGTAACCAAGAGGGTCAAGCTCATAGAGTCTATACGAGACAAACTTGCTCATTTCTACAATACTATTCCGTTGAAGTGGAGGCAATGGCTAGAATAGAAGAGAGACCAGTCACGCTACCTACTAGCCCAAGGCACCGTGATCCACCTTCTGGCAGCCTGCCATCGGGTGAGTGTCCGCCTGCCAGCCAACCGTCAGTCGAGCAGCAGCCCAGCTGTCAACTTGGGAACCAGCCGTCTGGTGGTCAGCCATCTGGTGGTGAGCCGTCAGGTCGTGAACCATCTACTGGTCATGAGCCATCAGCTGGTGAGCCGTGTGGTGGTCATTCTCCTCTAACCCACTCTCTGCAGGGTCAGCATTTCTAACCGTCAGTCCCCATTGGTTCAGCCACCTGGTTGTAGTACTCCGATCTACTGCAGTTCGGACCCCTGGACCAGGACTCCTACCCACCATGCCAGGCAAGAAGGGGAGCCATCCTCATCACAGCACGGAGTTCCTGTTGGGCTATTCTATCCTTGTGCGGACGACATGGGTTTTCCAGCTAATCGGCGGGCTCGAGAGATCTGCAGCGCAGGTGTCCAGATCCGTGTCTCCGTTCCTAGTGAGTCAGTCACTCTCTCTCAAGGTCTTGCTTCTGTTGAAGGATTTGAGTCGGACAGCAGATCTTACCTCTTTCCAAACCCTGTAGCAGGCCCTTATCGGGCAGTCCCCATTCGTTGGGTTCCTCCTCCTCTGGTCGTGAAGGAAGACATGGCCCCAGAACCGCCTGCTCAGGCGAAGGCTAAGGTGACGGAGAAGAGGAAGAGAACCAGTTCTAAGAGAGGAGACCCTCCTCCTCCTCCTGCCTTCCAGCCGAAGGAGGTCACGAGCACCTCCTTCCAAGTGCCTCGAGCTACTGAATGCGCTCCCCCACCGAGCGACCAGGCGGGGGGTTGTGAGGAACTGGTGGGTGAGCAGCCGTCTGGTGACATGCCGCCAGCTAGTCAGACGCCAGCTACGAGTTCTTCTGCAGGGATAGTCCCTCCTCTCGCTCCATCCACTATTTTTGGAGAGACCCTGCCTCCTACTGAGGAGATTTTTACGAACGAGCCCTACAATGCTCGTTTTGAGCATCTTGAACCCAGTCGGGGGCGGGTCCTTTCTCTAGGCCTATCCCCAAACAGGTCCCTACACGATGTCTTTTGGCTACATGCCTGGAGGCATTCCGATCATCGGGGAGTGCACCACGACGGATCCCGACGTGGCAGTGCACATGATCAAGCAACTCTGTCTGCCCCGGGACCGTCTTCACTATGCTATGCCTTCTGACCCCTTTGCAGCCTATGACGGCGTAAGCCAAGGGATCACTGAAGTAATCTTCGTTTCTTCTTTGTAGGCTTCTCTTTAGATTTGTGATGTTCTGATTCAACGGTGTATTTTTCAGAGCATTGTGGCATTCCTGGGGTTGCGCGATCTTACCGACGATCTCCGCAACCAGCTCCACCTGGCCTTAGAGTGTGACGGGAAGCTTTCGGCTCAAGTTGAGTCAGGTGACCAGGAGGTCGCAAGGTTGAGGGGCGAGCTTGCGGAGGTTCTAGAGAAGGAGAGGAACACCGCATATAACCTCAACCTGAATCGTTCCCAACTAGCTGAGGAGCGCGAGGGGAAGAGGAAAACTGAGGACGCCCTTGCCAAGGTGGAGGCCGAGCTGATGGAAGCCAAGGAATCCTGGGCATCGGCAGACTTGGCTCGCGCTGATCTTGAGAAGCAGCGTGACCATCTCTCGGCAGACATCTCGGCAGCTCATGCTCAGGCGGCGGAAGCCCACTCTTTATTGAGTGAGCGCCAACTCCTCATCGAGAAGCTAGAAGCTGAGGTGAGGGCTATCAAGGCCGAGTCATTGGTGCTCCAGGACCCGGCCTATCACTCCGAATACCAGATCGGCTATGATGTCGGTGTGGCTGCGGTTGATGCCCCATCTCCCGAAAATGATCCTCCGGTGGAATCTTGAACCCACCTACCTCTTTCTCTTTTGTATTTCTTGACTTATCATTGTAGATGCCGTATGGCGCCTCTTTTTGTAACAGAAATGGAGTTTTGCTTATTTGTTTCCCTTAGTCTCCAAATTTTGTGTAATATTAGGTGGGCAGATGATCTGGTAGTGATGGAGTCTTTTGCTCAACAGACGATTCACCTGGAGTGAGGCCGTCTAGTGAGCAGATGGCACAACTATCTTGGAGTCGGCGGGTAGGCAGATGGCATAGCTACTCTATAGTCGTCTGGTGGGCAGGCGGCACAACTGTTCTGAGGCCTTCTCACGGGCAAATGGCCTAACTATTCTGGAGTCGTCTAGCGGGCAGGCGGCACAACTGCTCTGTAGCCGTCTAGCTGGCAGCCGGCACAACCGCTCTATAGCTATCTGCCAGGCAGACGGCATAACTGCTCTGAGGCCTTCTCGCGGGCAGATGGCTTTACTGTTCTGGAGCTGGCTGGCTGGCAGATGGCACAACTGTTCTGAGGCCTTCTCGCGAGCAGATGGCCTAACTGTTCTAGAGCCATCTGGCGGGCAGGCGGCACAACTGCTCTGTAGCCGTTTGGCTGGCTGGTGGCACAACTGCTCTGTAGCCGTCTGCCGGACAGATGGCATAACTGCTCTGAGGCCTTCTCGCGGGCAGATGGCTTTACTGTTCTATAGCTGTCTAGCTGGCAAACGACACAACTATTCTAAGTCCTTCTCACAGGCAGATGGCCTAACTATTCTGGAGGTGTCTGGCTAGCAGACGGCACAACTATTCTGAGGCCTTCTCGCAGGCAGATGGCCTAACTGTTCTAGAGCAGTCTGGCAGACAGGCGACACAATTGCTCTGAAGCCGTCTAGCGGGCAAGCTGCACAACTGCTCTATAGCTGTCTGCCGAGCAGACGACATAATTGCTCTGAGGCCTTCTCGCGGGTAGATGGCCTTACTGTTCTGGAGCTGTCTGGCTGGCAGGTGATTTAATTACGAGTGCTAGGTCGTCTCTTGACCTATTTGAGGTGTCTTTTCACATCAATTGGGACCTTTATTGACTAATATTCCTACCGCCGGGGTCAGCGTACTGATCGGCGATCAGATGCATCGGCCTTCTAAGAGGCCGAGTGCAAATCTGATCTATTCGATGTTCCACGCATCAGGGTCATTATAACCCTCGAAGTAAAGACACATCAGCCTTCTGAGAGGATTTACTTTTGACAGGATTTTCTACGGGCTGTCAGAAATCCCGGCCCATAAATGGGACTTTTCTGAGTGTAAAGTCATTTCTTGGCCCATCGAAATGCCTTTTCCCACTGGTTGGGACTATTATTGAGCTATATTCCTACTGCCGGGGTCAGTGTACTGATCGATGGTCGGATGCATCAGCCTTCTAAGAGGCTGAGTGCAAATCTGATCTGTTCAATGTTCCATGCATCGGGGTCATTATAACCCTCAATGCAAAGACACATCGGCCTTCTGAGAGGACTTACTTTTGACAGGATTTCCTGTGGGCTGTCAGGAATCCCGGCCCATAGATGGGACTTTTCTGAGTATAAGGTCATTTCTTGGCCCATCGAAATGTCTTTTCCCACTGGTTGGGACTATTATTGAGCTATATTCCTTCCGCTTGGGTCAGCGTACTGATTGACAGTCGAATGCATCGGCCTTCTGAAAGGCTAAGTGCAAATCTGATCTGTTCAATGTTCCGCACATCGGGGTTATTATAACCCTTAATGTAAAGACGCATTGGCCTTCTGAGAGGACTTACTTTTGACTGGATTTCCTGCGAGCTGTCAGGAATCCTGACCCAAAGATGAGACTATTCTGAGTAGTGGTTTGATAGCTGAATTATTGTCGAGACCGAACAAGATTGTATTTCATTGATAAAAGATGCATAAATTGAAGGCATTCCAAGGCCTTTCTAGTACATCTCCTTTACTGGTCTTTAAGAAATACGCTCCTTGTTGTCCGATACAATCTACGATGTAGGGGCCTTCCCAGTTTGCTCCCAATTTTCTGCTACCAGTCTCCTTTGTGTTATCGAACACTTTTCTAAGCACGAGATCTCTGGACTTGAAAGTCCGTCTTCTGACTAGCCTGTCAAAGGATCTCTTGATTCTATGCTGGTAGTTTGCGAGCTTTAGTGCCGATTGTTCCCGCCGTTCTTCAATAAGTCCTTGTCGCGGGCTAAAATCTCGTCGTTGTTGCCTAACTCCACGGCCTTAGACCTAGATGTAGGAATCAATGCTTTGGTGGGGATTACTACTTCGGCACCGTAAGCTAAAGAGAAAGGTGATTCCCCGGTAGTCCGTCGAGGTGTGGTCCTGTAAGCCCAAAGGACACTGAGAAGTTCTTCCGCCCATCTTCCTTTGGCTCGTTCCAGCCTCTTCTTCAAGTTGTCGAGGATAGCCCTGTTTGCCATCTCGGCGAGCCCACTACTGTCACGCCCCAAATCTGGATATCCAGATACGACCCGAAAATCCGTGGATCGACCCGTACTCAAACTTAGAGGTGATCCATGAATGTCCCCTAGTAGTCCAATTAGTTCAATTAGACTACTAAGGTTTATTCGAAAACCCACTAAGAAAAAAAAAAGAGTATAGATGTAAGAAACAAATAATTAAAATAATTCATAACTCAAACAATTCAATCAATCAATTAAGTGTGGAGAGATGGAGGTGAGAACACACTCTCAATCAAAGGACGACATGCCCATGAAAATAAATAAGTAATATTTTAAAATAATCAAAATAAAGTCTTTTTTTTTAAAGTGTGGATAGACTCCCAAATCCTCGCCGATCTCCTCGAATGCACCAGAGTCTTTCGCCTCAAAATCATCTCACGTACCCCGCTCCTCAAAATCTGAAAATGGTATCGGTGTAGCACTGTGAGCCGAGGCCCAGTAATACAACAGTGTGCATGGTATGATATCATACTATACAAGTTTTTAACCAAGGTATGCATTTCAATCATATAATAAAGATGACATGAATATGAGGATGAATGCAAGTAAGTACGGGATGCAAATGCAACTAGTACCCATAACCACATAGGGTCTCCATCTCCTTCCCGCACTGGGAGCAGTCTCATCAACCCATCTGTAGGATATAATAACATCTGGGGCCTTTCACCCTAAGGTACCGAACCTTGATTAATTGATAAAACCAATATAAACGTATATAATATACTTCAACCCCGTTCCCTTATGCACCCCTTATATAAAATGACGTGATGATCATGGTATGACAACAAGATAGTACTAGGGCTACATGGCATAAGCACACATGTATTTAATATTTAAATAAGAATATAAAATAAACACATGATCATCAAAAGTGATAGCATGGGAACGAATTAGGGTTAAACATGAATAACATGTAACAATTACCGAAGGTCACGATCAACACGGATTAACAATATAAGTAGGAATCGCAAAAAAATCCAACACACCATTGCCGAACCCTATGAGGGATCCATGACACAAGGTCAAACCCTAAAGAGGGATCCAAGATACTTGGCCGAACCCTATGAGAGATCCAAGACACATGGGTAGGATCCCCATGCATACAAGTATAGGTCAAACCATCTAGGGTTTAGTCAAACAACAAGGGATAAACCCCTTAATAGTTATTAAGTCATGACCCAACCACTAAGGGTTCCCAAGGCCATTAATCGTCCAAAATCCAATAAATAGGTAGTTCACAGAAAATATATTTTCTTATAAAAATCATAATTAAATAAATATAAATTAAAAAAATACAAACTCAATGGATTTGAAAACTAGATTCACAGAGGTTTCAAGAAAAATAAATAGAAAAATATTCAGATTCAAAATATGGGACGAAACCCTTAATGAAGTGGGCCGGACAAAATCTAAAATTTTGAGTTTTACAGAAACATCCCGCACATTTGAAAAATCATAACTTAATCAATACCAATCAGAAAATACAAACTCAAATGTTATAGAAACTAGATTTACAGAGGTATTTAAGAAAAATAAATAAAAAAATATTTAGATTCAAAATATGGGTCGAAACCCTTAATGAAGTGGGCCGGATAGAATTTGAAATTCTGGGTTTTATAGAAAAGTCTAGCATATTGTAAAAGTTGTAACTAAATAAATAAATATCAGAAAAATACAAACTCAACTAATTTGGAAACTAGATTCATAGAGACATCTATAAAAAATATTTAGGTTAAAAATATAGATCGAAATCCTAAGTGAAGTGGACCGTGTAAAATTTGAAATTCTGAGTTTTACAGAAAAGTCTAACATGTTTAAAAAATCATAACTTAATTAATACAAATCAGAAAAATACAAACTCAAAGGTTCTAGAAACTAGATTGATAGAGGTATCAATAAAAAATAATTAGAAAAATATTTAGATTAAAAATATAGATAAAAATTCCAAGTAAAGTGGACTGTGTAAAATCTAAAATTCTAGGTTATTTTATAAAGTCTAACAACTTAGAAAAATCATAACTTAATCAATACAAATCAGAAAAATACAAATTTAAAGGTTCTAAAACTAAATTGATAGAGATATCTGGGAAAAATAATTAGAAAAATATTTAGATTAAAAATATAGATCTAAATCCCAAGTGAATTGGACCGTGTAAAATCTAGAATTCTGGGTTTTTTGGTAAAGTCCAGCAAATTAGAAAAATAATAACTTAATCAATACAAATCAAAAAAATACAAACTCAGATGTTCTAGAAACTAAATTGATAGCGCTATCTAAAAAAAATAATTAGAAAAATATTTAGGTTAAAAATATATATCGAAATATCAAGTGAAGTGGACCATGTAAAATCTAGAATTCTGGGTTTTACAGAAAAGTCCAGCACGTTTGAAAATTCATAACTTAATCAATACAAATCAGAAAAATACAAACTCAAATTTTTTAGAAACTAGATTGATAGAGGTATTTATGAAAAATAATTAGAAAAATATTTAGCTTAAAAATATAGATCGAAATCCCAAGTAAAGTGGATCATATAAAATCTAAAATTCTGGTCCTTTTTGCTAAAGTCCAACATATTAGAAAAATTATAACTTAATTAATATAAATCAAAAAAATACAAACTAAACGGTTTTGGAAAATAGATTCATAGAGGTATTTAGAAAAATAATTATAAAAATATTCAAATCATAAAAATACAATGAAAATGATAAAGAACATAGTCATCCGTTATAGGTACAATATAGACCATGGCCAAACCCATCATGATAGCCAAAAATAAAGATCAACCCAATAAGAATAAAGTAAATATTATTGAAATTAATTTATAATGAGTATCAACCATTATCTAATAAAAGAAAAACAAAATTGTGGGAGAAAAATATCTGATCTAACCCACACAATCTTCGAGGTCAGACGATTCGGATTTTGGTGATGATCGAACGACTCTGATGCTCCAAGATGAAACTGCTTTCTCCTCTGCGAAGGATAGGATGATCTCCAGATGAGATTTGGTTGTACCTGTTGACAAGGCTCCGACACTCAAGTCAGCTTAGAAAATGTAACAGGTTTCACGAAAATAGTAAAAGGTTTCAGAGTTTAGGCTATCTGGATCTGGAGAGCAAGATCATCTTCTCAGTCCTGAGGGTCTCATATTTATACCCTTAGAACTGGCATGACTCACCTTCCACGTGTCTAGTCATTATCAGTCAACGATGACTCAGATGGATTCTGTTATAAAATAGAATCTTATGGTTATATCTTGACTTCCTCGATTCGATTATACCTGAAATAACTGAAGTGACATTGAGGTGGCATCCTTCGTGTCAGGTATTCGGATAAGGGAATTCATGATAGTCCAACTAGCTGCCATGTGGCCAATATTCATTAGTTAAGAAATCGATTGTGTTCAGAATACTTACCTCGTACGTAAGAGATCCTGCCACGTAAGTATATTGACCCCATATGACCTTGCCGGGATGAGATTGTAATAGATCCCGTCAGGTAAGTCTGTTAACCTTGTCGAAATATATGCATCCAACCAGTCATGTGATATTGCCGGGATGCGATTGAGATAGATCCCGTCGAGTAAGTCTGCTGATCTTGTCGGGATGAATGCATCTAGCCAGTCATGTGATCTTGCCGAGATGAGATTGAGATAGATCTCGTCGAGTAAGTCTGCTGACCTTATCGGGATGAATGCATCCAGCCAGTCATGTAATCTTGCCGGGATGCGATTGAGATAGATCCCGTCAAGTCTGTTGACCTTGTCGGGATGATATTGTAATAGATCCCGTCAAGTATGTTGACCTTGTTGGGACGAGATTCAACAATAAATATGTCGGGCAAAATTGAATGCTTCCTGACATATTAAAGGCTAAGACGTTAATGTATTCTGTTAGCATCACTTCCATCTGTCGATCATTCCATCTTGACACATGACACTTCCAATTAATAGAAATCGTGTGACACGATGGGCAGTTTATGGCTCCTGATGATGCCTCCGGCGCATTTACTCTCGCGTGCTGTCCATTAACACGTGTCATCTTTTTATGACCGCACGTGCTTAGCCAGTGACACGCGTCAATATTTGACTTGCTGGAAAATACGGCACCCACAAAAATCTTGAAGAAAAACAAGTATAGGATGGATCAAACACACTTACCTCAAGGTTTCTTGAATTTTAATGAAAATTAAAAGTTTCTTCAAATTTGAAAGTCGTCAGGTCGTCCTCTCCTCGGGGTATGTTCTTCCATTCAGAGTCCCCGTCAATTTTCCATTCTTCCTCGAGTGCGATCGGTGCCCGGATGAAGGTTTAATGAAGCTTTTTCTATTCTTTAATGGAGTTGGGTTGTGAAAGCTTCTAAAGCTTTAGGGTTTTTCATAAATAAGTTTAGGGAAGGATTAGGATTTCTATTTTAGTGAAATTCGTAACTATCAAAGGGATGACTTTTTCAACCCTCAAAAACTTATATTTTACACTACTAATGGATTAGAAGTGGGCTCAAGGCCCATATATATCAACTAGGCTTTATTTAAGAATATTATTATGTCCAAAAGACCTCTAGATTGGTGAAAGTAGGATTTTTCCGTCGTTGAGAGAAGGACCCTAACTTCAACACATTTGTAATTTTTATCCGATTATCCTGCAAAATTGATAGATTTGTATAGGGATTCGTGTCGGATGTCGATCCGCACTCGGGATTAGTCGGATTAGCGCGAATAAGAACAAAAACTGACGGACCATCACAAGAAATAATAGATAAAAACAAACTTCATCATTCATTAATCAAAATGTCCTTACAATATTTGAATTAGCAACAATCAAAGCCAGACTAAAAGAAAACATTCTAGAGAGAGAAAAATATAAGGAGAATAGGTAGAGAGAGAAAATGAGAGAGATAGAAAGTGGAGAAAATAGGGAGAGAAACTAATGAGGAGAAGAGAGAGAGAGAGAGAGAACTCACTCTTTAGAAACTTACCTTGGCCAGTCGATCTTTGATGGAGGTGACTCTCTAGAGGTTCAACAGGTCGAAGGGGACACGTGAGATGGTGGAGAAAATAGCATGAAGAACATGTCCGACCAGCAAGGGGAAACTCTCGGCCACGTTAGATACGTGATTGTTGATCCATCCAAAGAGAGGAGCAGTGCAACTGGGGTTTTCCCAGCGTGGATTAGTAGGCCAGCAAGCCGTGGACTGGTGGTGTAAGGATTGCGGCAAGATCTGTGAGTTGCCGAGAATGATGATGCAGGCCGTCGTCGTCCAGCAGTCTTTAATGGTGGAGAATATGGTGCTGTTGCACCCTACCAGGTGGAACGTGAAGGAGATGAGAGTGGCGGTGTTGGGTGGAGAAGGAAGAGAATCATAGGTCTGCAACTCTCAACCGAAGTTGTAGGCGGAGATTTCAACTGTAGGCGGTGGTGGAGGCGCACAGATGGTGATGATGACCGTGCATGCACGGTGTTGCAGCAGGTGGGGGCAGTTTTAATGGTGGTTTGGAGATGGTGGAAAGACAGACCTGCGACTCATCGTTGCAGGTCAGTCTTGATAGAAGAAATGGAGGGAGACCTCGTGGAGGACCTGCTGGAGCATGGATAGCACCAGTGTTCACCAGAGTTGCAGGCGTTAATGGCGGTGAGAAAAAAAAACCAGTCCGGCGTGTGAAGGATGACGGTGGTGGAAGTGAACGGTGCAGGCAGTGATGGATGGTGCTGCTCGCCTTTGCAGACGCAGGAAGAGAGAGGAATAGACGAAGAAGAACGGAGGGAGACGGAGAAAAGGAGGTGGTCCAAGAGGAGCTCGCAGGAAAAGATGAACCAGTCCGGCGAGCTTTAAGATGAAGACGAAGTAGAGCAAGAAGAGGAGGAGCAAGGGAAGGAGAAGAAGAAGAAGAAGAAGAAGAAGAAGAAGAAGAAGAAGAAAATGAAGAGGAAGAAGAAGGATAGGAGGAGAGGGGGGGGAAGAACGTGCTGGAGGTGGTGTGTGAAAACGACGACCGGAGTTGCTGTCTACAACTCCGGCGACGGTGCAGACGAAGAAGAAGACGAAGAAGACGAAGATGAGGAGGAAGAGGAGAAGAAGAAGAAGAAGAAGAAGAAGAAGGAGAAGAAGAAGAAGAAGAAGAAGAAGAAGAAGAAGAAGAAGAAATAGAAGAAGAAGAAGACGGTCCGCCCACTCGCCGGAAGAATCCGCCGGAAGAGAGAAGAGGGCCAGAGGGAGGAAGAAAGAAGAGGGAAAGAGGGAGAGGGATTAGGGTTTGAACGTACCCTTCTCCCTCCTCTTATAAAGCTCCTTATTTCCATTAATGGAAATAGGGTATTTTTTGAAAATAAAAAATATTTTTTTTTTTTTTTTTTTTTTTAAGTAAAAACCTACTTTTCTATGGGGAATCTCCCCAATTAGTGGACCCCCCATTTAATTAAAATTATTTTGAAATTCGCGGGGTCCACTAACTGGTCGGACAGCGGGTCGATGAAGATGGGCCCGGCTATTGGCCCACATGGACTGATGATGTCCATCGTCTCACAAGATGATGTGATAGACATTCTGATGGCGATCGGATGGATGGTTACTTGATTGGGACTCAGATTGGTGGATCGACGGATCTAGAGAGATCCAACGGTCCGATTGAAGATCCAACGGTCCGATGGAAGATCCAACGGTCAGAAAGCTAAGGGAGATGAGATAGAGCTGATGGGCAGGAGTTCTGGGGTTAGGTCAGTAGATTCGAGGACCGAGAGATGAAGAGAGAGAGAGAATAAGGAGAGATGAGAGAAAAAGTATCAAAAAAATGGAAAAAAGCACTGGCGGAGGGTCTGGAACCCTGGTCTTCACTGTGACCATCCTCACGCTTCTCCAGTAGAGTCGACTATCATTCTTTGCTGACTCATGTGGCTTTAAACGCTTTGGTCCGTCTCTTGGTCATTGGCTCTCCTGCTCTCTTCGTTATTTGGGCCGGCTTTTTGGTCCTCTGATTCAGCCCATATTTGGCCCATATCTTCTAGTCATAGCATGTGGGCTCTTTAAGCTTTGATAATGGGCTCTCATGATCGATTTGGGCCCACAAGTCTCGAGAATCGTCCCATCGGGGTTTCCTGCGACAGAAGAAGCGCGTAATGAGACTTTATCAGAACGGCTTAATATCTAGACTTCCGAAAATGTGTTTAATGCATGCAAATATACCATTTCGTCCAGAAAAGTGTGTTCTACGCAATAGAAGAGACTCTTACGTAGAAAAGTAGATAAATAGAGTATTTTAACGTGGGAGAATGCAATAACGCTAACAGGATAATTGCTTAAAATAAGCACTTTTGAGCGAATATCAATTGGCCATACGGGCCCACCCAACAATCATAACACAAATAATTATTAATTAATTAAATTAAATTATATTACATAATTTAAAAGTTGATACATCAAGCTATTGACACATGTCAAACACATAAATCACTTAACATAGTCTAAATACACAAAAGAGTTCAAAGCCTCGAAAAAGTTTCAAGATGACTTCGGAATGACCCGAAATGTGGTCCCACATCGGGATGAATGCATCCAGCCAGTCATGTAATCTTGTCGGGATGCAATTGAGATAGATCCCGTCGAGTCTGTTGACCTTGTCGGGATGATATTGTAATAGATCTCGTCAAGTATGTTGACCTTATTGGGACGAGATTCAACAATAAATATGTCGGGCAAGATTGAATGCTTCCCGACATATTAAAGGCTAAGACGTTAATGTATTCTGTTAGCATCACTTCCATGTGTCGATCATTCCATCTTGACACGTGGCACTTCCAATTAATGGAAATCGTGTGACACAATGGGCAGTTTATGGCTCCTGATGATGCCTCCGGCGCATTTACTCTCGTGTGCTGTCCATTAACAGGCGTCATCTTTTTATGACCGCACGTGCTAAGCCAGTGACACTCGTCAATATTTGACTTGCTGGAAAATACGGCACCTACATCACCCTCCTTTTTGAGAAGATCGAAAAGTTGCCGTCGTATCTTCTAAAAAGGATCCTGACCCTCCACGTCTTACTCTAGTTTCCTGGCCGTTGGATCACCCATCAATTATTCAACCGTTAGCTTTCTCATTTAATACTACGCCCATCGTTGCTGCTCCCATGGGACGTGTCCGTACTAGCGTACTGCCCAACATACGGTCATCGAATGGAATGATTGACGGGTACAATACCCAAGGGAACAGGTAACCGAACCGTCAAGTAATAACCTCTTTGAATTTTGGCGCCAGGGGATTTGATATTGCCAGATTGTTGGTTTGCTATAACCAGATTTTTGTCTATAAATAGCTCGTTTCCCCTCATTTATTCATTTCTTTTCCTCGATCGGTGCTCTGCAACAGTTCAAGCTTCAAGCCCACGCTCTTCATTTTCGTCTTCTCTGCTCACCGCTACTAGACTGTAATGGTACTCTTCTCTTACTTGCTATCTCCTCTCTTCTACCTTCCTCTTCTTCTCATCTATTTCAAATGGCTAGGGGTAGAGTAGTGCTCGAAGATACCGAGGAAATGGTTCCCAGAGAACCAGTAGAAACCAACGCCGCTGTAAAGGAAGAGATATCCTCTGACTCATTAGATCAGGCCATAGATACATATAGGGTGGAACCGATAGTCCCTCAGGAGATCGTTAGGGTCCCTACTCACGGGAGTGACCCGTATATAGTGGGTTTGAGGAGGAAATTTGCCATTCCTTCCTCTATTTTCATCAAACTAGGTTCTCGTCATGGGGAAAATACCAACCCTGGCAAAATTAGTATCACTCGACCTCAATTGAAGTTCAGGTTAACTCTCCCTCTGACTCCTCTAGTGAGGGAAGTACTCTGGTTTTATGATCGGGCTCCCGGCCAGATGCACGGAAATTTCTGGCGTCTGATGAATAGGATAGAATATTTCAACTCTACAAATGAGTACCAGATCAGTCTCTCTGAGATCGATTATCTGTATATTCTGAGGAGATGCCCGGACTCCTTCGATACAGATTTATTCTGGTCTGTAGCTGGTCGGAAGAAAGAACAGAAGATAGTTGAGAGCCTGCCTGATAGTCATAAGGGATGGCACTCTGATCCTCTGCTGGTGACTGGATCTTGAGAATTTGACGAACGTGTGGAGGGGAGCTCCAGCAGCCATAGAGTCCGTACAAGCTTTAACTTGTCGGGTAAGCTCCTCTTTATATCTCGTCAACCTCCTTTAGACCAACCTAATCAATCTACTGACCCGTCGCCTTTCTTCTCTGCTGTAGACTACGTCAGACGTCCTTGGAAATATCCTCAGGATATAGCAGACAGAGTCAAATATATTCTGAGGAAAATCCCCAAGGTAGTAAAGCAATGGTCCCTGGCGGGATTGATTGATAATAATAGAAGATCTTCAGCTTCTAGTCCCGTCGTCCCGCGTGACCAACGGATAGCTGCTCCTGACCACTCGCGTAAGCGTCCAGCTCTCGAGATCACTGAGGGAGAGGCCACGTCCTGGGAAGAAGCGGATGTAAGCCCCGAGGTCCCCTTAATAAAAAGACCTCGTCAAACTCGGAGGGCGCCAGCCCATGTAGATCTCCAACAAGTCGAGTCACGTCTGCTCCTTATCCCGTGGCCAAATTCTTTAGACATCCAGATGGTCGTCAAGAACCTCTGAATGATTTTGCCCGGGAACTTGTTCGGTCGGAAGAGGCAGAGGTATCTTCCTCTATATCTGATGTTTACTTCATATTCTTCTCTGATCGTCTAATCCGTTACCTCCCTTGCAGATGGAGGGTAGAATGGCCGAAATGCGGAAGGACACTTTCGCTGCCCCAACCCTGGCGCTAAGGAAGAAAAGAAAATTGATAAAGGGATTAGCTCCCGAATTATAAGCATCGCTGATTCGGGATGGTATGGTAGCTACTAAGGCCAATCTGGCTGGTGGTTCTTCATTGACTCAACCTTCTGAGGCTCCAGATTCTCCTTCAGTAGCTGCCATACCTACTGCTTCTCCCTCGATCGCCATTACGCGGTCTCCTCCTGGGTTCCATCCTTCTCCAGAGATTCAACAAACGTCTACCCCTCCATCAACCTCTTGTCCAACAGATGCTGCCGGGCCCAGTCATTCAATAGGTGAGCATATTCGTTCTCCTTCATTCCCGTCTGGTACAGTATTTGATTTGATTGATACATGGGTTACACTGAAAGGATTGTGGCGCCAAGATAACCCCATTGCAGGTCTACGGGATTTCAGTGGTGAGGAACCATATATCATGAATGCTGGTTGCCTGCTTAATGGGAAGCCCATCTCGGAGCAAAGCTCCATTGCTGATGCCGGGGTGGCTTCAACGTTAATTGAACGGATTTGTCTCCCACGGGACAGATTACGTTATATTGATATGCCTTCCCCGAAGGTGCCTTGCAAAGTTCTCAGTCGCTCTCTTTTGGAGGTAATTGTTTTTCTCTTGGATTGCTCTTTCTGATGAATTTCTTGACTATAGACTAACACTCTCCTTCTTTCTGTAGAGTGTCCATGCTTATGTAGGTCTGAGGGATTACCTCGGCGATCTCCTCTAAAATTATACTACCCTTGTCAAAAAATCAAGCGCGTCCGAAGCTAAACTTCAACTAGCCGAGGAACAAATTCAAGCTGCCAACCTTTCTGCCGAAGTTTCGAAGACCAAGGCTGAGATTGAGAAAAAATTGGCCCTCGAAGCCCTTGCCTCAAAGAAGAAAGCTGAAGATAACTTGATTAAGGTCAAGGCGGAGTATGCAAAATGCAAGGAGAGAGCCAGCCGCCTGCAAGAGGATCTGGAGAAGATGACTGTTGAGAGGGATGAAACCAAACAAGCATCCGACGCCCTCCAACAAGAATCTTATGACAAAGGATACCGGGAAGGCTTCGCCAAATGTGAAGCTATGATGGAAGAAGAGGAAGAAGACGAAGATCCCGTTCAACCTGAACTTGTTGTCGGGATGAATATTCCAAAAGAAGTATCCCGAGAACCTTCTCCAATCATCTAGGTTCCTGAAGTTGCACCAGATTCTCATCAAGTAGAAGTGGTGACTCCAGGAGAAGATATCATAGTAAATCCTGTTATTCAGCCGGCTGGCGGGCAGGATGTGGTATCTTCTCTCTGACTTTTGTAATCTGATCTGCCCAAGTGGGTTTTTTTTTTTTTTTTTAAATGTAGATGCCGTTTAAGGCTCTCTGTTATAATAGAAAAATCTTTCCCTTTTATAATATGAACTGAATTTTTATCAAAGCATGAAGTCAATGTGTTAGAATTCAAGGATCCTAGGTAGGAATATAGGTATGTCGGGAATTAACCTAGGCTATCCCGGCCTGCTGGTCTGTGTACTTGAATCCTTATCGAGGCAAGAAGCCAAGATGTATAAGAATCCAAGGCTCCCGGCTAGGACTTCATAGTCGATGGGAATCTCGTTAATTCTAGTCGCATGACTAAGAATATTTAGATCATACTGGCCTTCCGGTTTGTATACTTGAATTCTTATTGAGGCAAGAAGCCAAGATGTATAAGAATCCAAGGCTCCCGGCTAGGACTTCATAGTCGACGGGAATCTCGTTAATTCTAGTCGCATGACTAAGAATAGGCCTTCCGGTTTGTATACTTGAATTCTTATTGAGGCAAGAAGCCAAGATGTATAAGAATCCAAGGTTCCCGGCTAGGACTTCATAGCGACGAGAATCTCATTAATTCTAGTCGCATGACAAAGAATATTTAGATCATCCCGGCTTTCCGATTTGTATACTTGAATTCTTATCAAGGCAAGAAGCTAAGATGTATAAGAATCCAAGGCTCCCGGCTGGGACTTCATAGTCGATGAGAATCTCATTAATTCTAGTCGCATGACTAAGAATATTTAGATCATCCCGGCCTTCCGGTTTGTATATTGAATTCTTATCAAGGCAAAAAGCCAAGATGTATAAGAATCCAAGGCTCCCGGCTAGGACTTCATAGTCGACGAGAATCTCATTAATTCTAGTCGCATAACTAAGAATATTTAGATCATCCAGGCCTTCCGGTTTGTATACTTGAATTCTTATCAAGGCAAGAAGCCAAGATGTATAAGAATCCAAGGCTCCCAGCTAGGACTTCATAGTCGACGGGAATCTCGTTAATTCTAGTCGCATGACTAAGAATATTTAGATCATCCCGGCCTTCTGGTTTGTATACTTGAATTCTTATCGAGGTAAAAAGCCAAGATGTATAAGAATCCAATGCTCCCGACTAGGACTTCATAGTTGATGATGATGTTTCTTGTACTAAAAATTTGGAGTCATCTCTATTGATAGAAGATACGCATATTAAATGCGTTCCACGGCCTTTCGAATACATCTCCATCCTAAGTTTTCAAGTAATACGCCCCATTCTGCCCAATCCTGTCAATAAGGTAAGGACCTTCCCAATTGGCACCTAATTTGCCACTCCTAGGCTCTCTTGTATTGCCAATACTTTCCTTAATACCAAATCTCCAACTTTGAAGGTCCTGCATCTGACACGGCGATCATACGATCGTTTGACGGTTTGCTGATAATTTGCCAATCTCACAACCGCTTGCTCGTGCCGTTCTTCTAATAAATCGTTATCTCGAGACAGAATCTCCTCATTCTGTCCAATATTGACAGCCTGAGTACGAGATGTCGGGACAACAATTTCTGTAAGGATCACTGCTTCTGACCCATAGGCCAGGGAAAATGGAGATTCTCCTGTAGTTCTTCTCGGGGTAGTTCGGTATGCCCATAGTACTCCTGACAATTCTTCTGCCCATTTTCCCTTCGCCTGATCCAGCCTCTTCTTCAAATTCTCGAGTATAACTCAATTTGCTCTTTCAGCAAGTCCATTACTCTAGGGGTACCTCGGGGCGGATAACCGCTTCTTTATATTCAAAGCCTGACACAGAGCTCTCACCTCAGCGGAATCAAACTGGGTTCCATTGTCTGTGACAATCTCCTCTGGAATGCCAAATCGACAGATGATATTCTCCCACAAGAACCTCTTAACATGTGAAGACTGCACCTGAACTAATGGAACTGCTTCGATCCACTTCGTGAAGTAATCTGTGGCTACCAGTAAGAATCTGACATTTCATGGGGCTGTCGGGAATGGTCCCATTATATCCAATCCCCATTTTGTAAACGGCCATGGACTGAATACAGGATGTAATTCTTCGGCGGGAACTTTGATCAATGGAGAGTACTTCTGGCATTTTTCACATTTCTTGACAAGCAACTTGGCATCTTTCTGCATATAGGGCCAAAAATAACCTTGGCTGATGACTTTATGTGCCAAGGTCCTCGCCCCAGAGTGATTTCCACATTCACCCGCGTGTATCTCAAGAAGAACTTGCTGAGATTCACTGGGAGTAAGGCATTTGAGCAGGGGGCCTGATGCTAATTTTCTGTACAAATCCTGGCCCACCATGGTATACCTTCTTCCAAGCCTCTGAATTCTTTTCGCTGCATCTCTCCCAGATGGGAGCTCTCCATTCTGTAAATACCTTCGAAAATCATCCATCCAACTTGGCTCATGATCTACTTCAATCGGGGCTAAGTACATCTCAATGGGTAAGTGAATACTCGGGAATTCTTGATAGTCCACGGGAATGGTTCTTGACTCAGTTTCTCCCAACATAGTAGACAGATAGGCCAAGGCATCAGCATGCCAATTTTCCATTCGAGGTAATTGATGAACCTCTAGGTTATCGAATCGTCCTGCCAAGTGCTGAACGATATCTAAATAAGCTGTCATCCTCTCGTCTCGGGCTAAATATGTCCCAGCGTATTGACTGACGACCAACTGAGAATCAGTATATACGGTAATATCCTTTATCCCGAGATCTAGTGCTATCTAGAGCCCTAAAATCATTGCTTCATATTCTGCTTCGTTATTGGATGCCACGAACCCGAGTTTAAAAGATTTTTCCAATCTAGTGTTCTCGGGTGTGACCAGAACAACTCCTATACCCTACCATTTTCACTGGCCGATCCATCAGTAAACAACCTCCACCCTATCTTAGGATTCAACATCTCTTGCATCTCGGGAAGTGGAAGCACTTCTCTATCTTCGCCCCCAGTATCTGCCACATCTTGAACTGGGAAATCAGCCAAAAACCCCTGCTAAGGCATGTCCCTTCTCGGACGTCCTTCATGAGAACTGAATGTCATACTGAGCCAAATAGATGGCCCATTTAGCCATTCTTCCTAATAAATCGATCTTACCGAGTATAGATTTCAAAGGATGCTCTGTGTAGACTGTAATAGTTCTTCCTTCGAAGTAGGGTTTAAGACGCCTAGAGGCATAAATCGAAGCAAGAGCAGCTTTCTCGATTGTGGCATATCTTGTTTCTGCTCCAATAAGAGTTTTACGGGTAAAATATACTGGCCGTTCTTCTCGGTCGAGCTCACGGAAGAGGATGGCGCTGATAGATTCATCAGTAGTAGCCAAATAGAGACCTAGAGGCTCCCCTTGATCAGGTTTAGAAAGAATTGGAGGTTGGGAGAGATGGTGTTTAAGCTTTTGAAAGGCTTCATCACATTCCTTCGTCCAATCAAACCTCCCATTCTTCTTCAAGAGACTGAATAAAGGTCTGCATCTATCTGACGATCTCGCTATGAAGTGATTCAATGCTGTTATCCTCCTGGCCAGCTTTTAGACTTCCTTTCTGTTCTTCGGTGAAGGCATTTCTGTCAAGGCCCTAATCTGCTCGGGATTAGCTTCAATTCCTCGTCTTGTAATGAGATAACCTAGAAACTTCCCAGAGGTCACTCCAAAGATGCATTTGGCAGGATTGAGCTTCATTTGATATTCCCATAGACGGTCGAATGTTTTCCCGAGATCTCCCAGATGAAGTTCTCGAGTCCGCGTTTTAACCATCATATCATCTATATATACTTCCATTGTCACGCCAATCATGTCATGGAACATTCTATTGACGAGGCGCTGATAAGTGGCTCCTACGTTTTTGAGGCCAAAAGGCATCACTTTATAACAAAAGACGCCCCTATCAGTCGTGAAGGCCGTCATCTCCTGATCTGGCTCATATAATGGAATCTGATTGTAACCCGAGTACCCATCCATGAAAGACAAGATTTCATACCCTGAGGTGGCATCGACAAGTTGATCAATCCTCGACAAGGAATATGGATCTTTAGGGCAGACCTTATTCAAATGGGTGAAGTCTATGCACACTCTGATCTTCTCATTCTTTTTTGGAACAGCCACTATATTGGCTAACCATTGAGCACTGTTAACTTCACGGATGAGCCCGGCCTTCAGGAGTTTATCAATCTCCTCTTGGACTGCCTGTTGTTTTTCGGGAGCAATCCTTCGAGGTCTCTACCTCACAGGTAAATGCTTACTATTTACCTGTAAACGATGACAAGAGATGTCGAGAGGAATACCCGGCATATCGTCGAATGACCACGCGAAAACATCCATGTAGGATTTTAGAAAATTAGTGTAGGATATCTTCTCTTCGATAGATAAACCAGCCCCGATAAATGCATACTTTGGATCTTCCTCACTACCGAGGTTGATCTGGTCAGTTTCTTCCACCGTGGGAATGGTTCCTCACTCAAATTTAACATTGCCACCTTCCCGGCTTGGCGTAGTCTGCAGTAGACTTGCCGGGATGCGCTCTGATTGCTATTGCTCAGCAATCACAGATGAAGTCCCTTCTCCATGATGATCCTCCTGGTCGGGGACACTCTTCGGTTTAAGGGCCATGGCATAACATTTTGTTGAGATGGCTTGATCTCCTTTAAGCTCCATAATCCCATGATCAGTCGGGAATCTGAACAATTGATGATATGTGGAAGGTACGCCCTTTACCTCATGTATCCATCCTCTTCCCAAAATGTCATTATAGGGAGATGGTGTATCTAGAACAAGGAATTCCACCATAGACATGATCGACCCCGTCTTTACTGGTAGAATTACCTTTCCCAGAGCATATTCTCTCTGGCCACTAAACCTGACCAGGGGAGCTTTGCTCTGGACAAGATCTGATATGTTAAAGCCCATCCTCCTGTAAGCCTCTGCAAACAAAATCTCGGCTGAGCTACCCGGATCTATCAGCAGACGCTTCACCTCGTAATTGCCCACAGACAAAGTGAGCACTAACGCATCCAAATGCGGATGATCTACTCCCACGAGATCTTTGTCGGAGTAGAAAATAGCTACATCAGTACTCTCCATCATATCCACTGGGTCTGTCATTCTAGGAGCCGTTGATAGGTGCAGGATCTCGTTCAGGTGTTCAACCTTCCTGATTTTGATCCTGTCTACCCTCTCCGTTTCTCCACGGGATAACTTTCGTCCTCCCCCGTGTATAACGTCAATCACCAACCCGCGTTCTTGCTGTTTAACGGGGTTCTTATCTTTCTTGGGGACCTCGGCTCCAGCTACTGCCCCGGTCGTGCTGGCAGTAAATTGTTGCAAGTAACCTTGGTTAATTAGATCCTCAATCTTGTGCCTCAGCGCCCAGCATTTATCTGTTATGTGCCCAGCTTCTTGGTGGAAGGCACAGAACTTTGTCATGTCTCTATCTCCCTTCAAGTCTGGCCTCATTGGTCTGGGATATTGGAGATATTTCTTGTTTTTAATCAGATCAAAGATCTGACTATGCATCCTGTTCAACGCTGTAAAAATCCTCTTCTCCCGACGAGGATATTGATCAGTACTTCCCGACTTCTCTGGTTTCTTCTCGGGAATCTCTGCTGTTGTAACCTTAGTAGCAACCTTCTGTTTTCCCTTTGAAATTTTGCTGGACGCCGGAGTCTTCTTCACTTCATTCACTGCTATGGCCACTCCTTGGCCGCGTTGGAGAGTGTCATCTTCGAGCTTAGAATACTTTTCAACTCAAAGGAACAAGGCTTCATACTTACCGGGCTATTCTTGGTTAAGGACGTATATAGCCCAGAACCTATAGGCAATGCCTTCCGAAAGGCTGTAACGACGTGTTTATCATCACAATCCTCTACTGTGGTCATGAGAGTACAGAATCTTTTTGTGAAATCCCACAATGTCTCCTTCTGATCACAGCGTATATTAAACAACACGTCGACGTCATTCTTATGCAATCTGTTGCCCGAATATCGAGTGATGAAGAGGGTGCTCAACTTGGTGAAATCGGGGATGGTCCGTGGAGCTATCTAGTTAAACCAGATCAGTGCATCATCACTCAAGGTAGAAGGGAACATTCTGCAAAGGAGTTCGTCATGGAACTCCCACATTGTCATCGCTTTCCTGAAGTGAAGAACATGATTCACGGGATCTGTAATCCCTGTGAATACTGAAAATTTGGGATACGAGAAAGATTTTGGGGCACGATATCCCTGTATCTCTTCTGTGAAAGGAGAATCTCGGGGAACTCTCGTCACCATTGCAATCATCTTATCAGCCACTGTTTCTTTCTTTCCCATCATCTCAGCTGCCAAATCAGCAATCTGCTTCCTGGTTTCGAGTTGAATATGATCCGAGCTTCGTTGACAGGAAGACTCGGCTTTATGACACTTCTCCGGAAGTGGGATTTGTGAATCCCCATGTCTGCTCCATGGATTCCGCAGGACAGATTCCTCTAAATTTGACCTGTCCGATTGAAAATGACTCTTCTGATGATGACTATGTCTAGCTGTACAAGATATATAGCCACCAGTTCGTTCAACTGTCATCCGCTGCTTCAACTCCTCATTCTCTTCGCACAACTGGGCAATCATTTTCTATTGATTGTCCAGTTCTCTCGCTCTTCTGCCCTCCGTGATAGCATCTCTGAGATCGCTGGGAGGATCCTTCTCTCTCATTCTCCTGAGGCCAGTGCTCCTGGTATCCACCATTATTCAAATCAAATCTCTCTTAGAACCGAAAACTTCTTCTCATTTCCCACAGACGGTGCCAAAAGATGTGGGGAAAAAATATCTGATCTAACCCACACAATCTTCGAGGTCAGACGATTCGAATTTTGGTGATGATCGAACGGCTCTGATGCTCCAGGATGAAACTGCTTTCTCCTCTGCGAAGGATAGGATGATCTCCAGATGAGATTTGGTTGTACCTGTTGACAAGGCTCCGACGCTCAAGTCAGCTTAGGAAATGTAACAGGTTTCACTAAAATAGTAAAAGGTTTCAGAGTTTAGGCTATCTGGATCTGAAGAGCAAGATCCTCTTCTCAGTCCTGAGGGTCTCATATTTATACCCTTAGAACTGGACTCACCTTCCACGTGTCTAGTCATTATCAGTCAACGATGACTCAGATGGATTCTGTTATAAAACATAATCGTATGGTTATATCTTGACTTCCTCGATTTGGTTATACCTGAAATAACTGAAGTGACACTGAGGTGGCATCCTTCGTGTCAGGTATTCGGATAAGGGAATGTCGAATTCGTGATAGTCCAACTAGCTGCCATGTGGCCAATATTCATTAGTTAAGAAATCGATTGTATTCAGAATACTTACCTCGTACGTAAGAAATCCTGCCACGTAAGTATTTGCCGGGATGAGATTGTAATAGATCCCGTCAAGTAAGTCTGCTAACCTTGTCGAAATATATGCATCCAGCCAGTCATGTGATATTGCCAGGATGCGATTGAGATAGATCCCGTCGAGTAAGTCTGCTGATCTTATCGGGATGAATGCATCCAGCCAGTCATGTGATCTTGCCGGGATGAGATTGAGATAGATCCCGTCGAGTAAGTCTGCTGATCTTATCGGGATGAATGCATCCAGCCAGTCATGTGATCTTGCCGGGATGAGATTGAGATAGATCCCGTCGAGTAAGTCTGCAGACCTTGTCGGGATGAATGCATCCAGCCAGTCATGTAATCTTGCCGGGATGCGATTGAGATAGATCCTGTCGAGTCTGTTGACCTTGTCAGGATGATATTGTAATAGATCCCGTCAAGTATGTTGACCTTGTTGGGACGAGATTCAACAATAAATATGTCGGGCAAAATTGAATGCTTCCCAACATATTAAAGGCTAAGACGTTAATGTATTCTGTTAGCATCACTTCCATCTGTCGATCATTCCATCTTCACACATGGCACTTCCAATTAATGGAAATCATGTGACACGATAGGCAGTTTATGGCTCCTGATGATGCCTCCGGCGCATTTACTCTCGCGTGCTGCCAATTAACACGCGTCATCTTTTTATGACCGCACGTGCTAAGCCAGTGACACGCGTCAATATTTGACTTGCTGGAAAATACGGCACCCGCAAAAATCTTGAAGAAAAATAAGTATATGATGGATCAAACACACTTACCTCAAGGTTTCTTGAATTTTAATGAAAATTAAAAGTTTCTTCAAATTTGAAAGTCGTCAGATCATCCTCTCCTCGGGGTATGTTCTTCCATTCAGAGTCCCTGTCAATTTTTCATTCTTCCTCGAGTGCGATCGGTGCCCGGATGAAGGTTTAATGGAGCTTTTTCTATTCTTTAATGGAGTTGGGTTGTGAAAGCTTTTAAAGCTTTAGGGTTTTTCATAAATAGGTTCAGGGAAGGATTAGGGTTTCTATTTTAGTGGAATTCGTAACTATCAAAGGGATGACTTTTTCAACCCTCAAAAACTTATATTTTACACTACTAATAGATTAGAAATGGGCTCAAGGCCCATATATATCAACTAGGCTTTATTTAAGAATATTATTAAGCCCAAAAGACCTCTAGATTGGCCATACGGGCCCACCCAATAATCATAACACAAATAATTATTAATTAATTAAATTAAACTATATTACATAATTTAAAAGTTGATACATCAAGCTATTGACACATGTCAAACACATAAATCACTTAACATAGTCTAAATACATAAAAGAGTTCAAAGCCTCGAAAAAGTTTCAAGATGACCTCGGAATGACCCAAAAAGTGGTCCCACACTCCTATTAAATAAATAAAATATAATTAAATATTATTTTTAAAAATATAAGAATTACTGGAAAGTTTAAAAATTACGAAAATACTATTTTTGTAGAAATCTCCCGCTAGGGTTTTTATGTCTAAAGAAAGGTTCCAAATTTCACAAGTAAGTTGGTAAGGATAAAATATGAATATTTTTGGTGTCTTAGGCCCACAAAATAAATTTTTTATAAAAGTTCTGTAATGTTAGCTGGGGAAAGAAAAAGTCCCCTACAAGTTATGGTTCATTATTTTTAGCAGGAATTTAGCCCTAAAGAGCGAGTTTCAAAAATATCAGGTTTTCAAAGTTGTTAGAATGAAATCAAATTAAATACACATACTCAAGCAAGATATTAAACTATAAAAACAGTAATAGAAGTTTAAAAAAGTTTCAGATTTGCATTATTAGATGAATTTACCATAATACCATAGAACGAAAGTTTAGGGTATTACAACTACTCTAGGGGAATATCGGGGTAGACAAGCTCTTTTTGATGTTCAAGGGCTCACAAAGCACTTCGATCTTTGTAGCGTCGAATTGACTCCCGTTGTCGGTTACGATCTCTTGGGGCACTCCGAATATGCACACGATATTCTCCCATAGAAATCTTCTGACGTGAGAGATGTGGACTTGCACCAGTGGGACAGCCTCAATCCACTTGGTGAAGTAATCGGTAGTGACTAGCAAGAAGCGGACGATGCCAGGAGCTCTAGGGAAGGGTCCCATTATATCTAGGCCCCATTTGGCGAATGGCCAAGGGCTGAATACCAGGTTCATTTCTTCTGCCGGGGATTTCAAAATGGGTGAATGCTTCTGGCAATTAGTGCATTTTTGAACGAACATCTTGGCATCCTTATGCATGTATGGCCAAAAGTAGCCCTGAGAGATAGCTTTGAGGGCGAGGGTTCTCGCTCTGGAGTGGTTTCCGCACTCGCCGACGTGGATTTCTTGCATTATGCTTTTCGCTTCGCTTGAAATGACGCACCTCAGGAGTGGGTCCAAAGTGGCTTTCCTGTATAGGTCTTGACCTATCAGAGTGTATCTCCCCGCAACTCGCTGTATCTTTCAGGCCCTAGATTTCTCGCTAGGAAGTTGTGAAGTAGATAGATACGAGCGTAATTCATCGACCCAGCTGGGGTCGCCCTTTGTGTCTGACTGCTGGCTCTCGGTTGTCACCTGATAAATGGCCGCTTGCTGGCTAGCGGCCGTTTACTGGCTAGCAACCGCCTGCTGGTATTGCGCGCGCCTCTTGCAGACTCTTAGCCGTCTGCTCGTTAGTGGCCGTCTGCTCATCAACGGTCATCTGGTCGTCAGTGGCCGTCTGCTCGTTGTTAAAGCGGGTGACTTTTCGTCCCTCACCTGGTTGCCATCATCTAGTATTTTTGAGTTCTCGGAGGGATGAATAATGGGTTGCTCTTGATATTCCACTGATATCTTCCTTGAGAAGGTTCCATCTATCATATGGACAGGTATGCTAGGGAATCTGCGTGCCAATTTTCGTGGTGTGACAATTGGTGAAAACTGACCCTCTCGAACTCCTTGGCCAGGTCCTTTACGATCACCAGGTATGCTCCCATTCTTCCGTCCCTTGTTTGGAAGGTTCCACCGTACTGACTTACCATGAGCTGGGAGTCGCTATAGAGGTCTAGATCGGCTATGTTGAGATCGCAGGCTAGGGTTAGCCCGGCCACCACGGCTTCGTATTCGGCCTCATTGTTTGAGGCTTTGAATCCGAGCTTGATGGCCTTTTCCATATATAGGTTATCTGGGGATATTAGTTGAAAGTAGGAATTTTTTGCGTCGTTGGTTACGGAAACCCTAACTTCAACACATTTTTAATTTTGATCCGAGATTTTTAATCCTGCAAAATATGAAGATTCTATATAGGGATTCGTGTCGGATGTCGATCTGCACTCGGGATAAGTGAGTGCAAACAAGAACATGAAATGATGGCTTTCTTTATAAAAATTGCTCTGAAATCAATGTAGGGGTGAGAATGGTGGTTAAAAGCGATTTTAAAATGTGCTGTGATGATTCTTAAAGAGAGAATTTTATCGAACCCAAAAGATCATAAGGTTAAAAGAACTTAAGAACTGCAAAAATCTCACTTTTATTGATAACTAAAGGTTCCTTACAAACATCAAACAAATAAAGCAAATCTAACTAGAAAGCAAATAAGCACTTAAAGGGATTAATCTAGAGAGGGAAATAAGAGAGATGAGAGAGAAAGTGTATAGATAGAAAGTAAAAATAAGAGTCTAGAGAGAGAAAGAGAGTTTAAAGAGAACTAGAGAGAGAAATTTTACCTTGAACCTACCATGGTGATGGCCAAAAATATTGGTCGACAATGGATGGATAGGCGAAAGAAGGAGGTGGTGTTCTAGCAAGGAGGGAAGACGGCCTCCCATGAGAGGTCCATGAAGTGCGGCACCGTTTGGAGAAGGTAAGATGGAGGTGTTGGTTTCCAACGTTTGGTGAGGGCGAACAAGAACAGCAAGAGGAGAGCTTGCGATCTCTCCCTTTCCTTCTTCTCCTCCTCTTCTACTCTTCTTCTGTTTTCCCCATTTGTTCTTTTCTTTTCTTTTGCTGGTGAAGATTGGAGGTAGCAAGGTGGTTCTTCAATGGTAGAAGTGGCTAGGTGGAAACGGTGAAGGGGGAATGGGAAAAGATGACGATGGTGGACCAATCTGTTGCCGGTGGCTAGCAGGTGGTTCGTGAAGGAGATGCACAGCACTGCAAAGAGTTGCAGGCAATGGTGCTTCAGCCGGAGAAGATGGTGGTGAGTACGGTGGTTAATCTTCTTCTTCTACCTTTTCTATTTTTGTTTTCTTCTTTTTTTGCTGGTTTTGTTTTGGAGAAATGGTGAAGAGATGGAATAGGTTGAGTGGGAGAGGCGTGGAGAACCAACAGCGTGGTGGATGGTACTGGTAGAGGTTGCAGGTCGTGGTGGAGGCGGTACCGTGGTGCAGCAGCATTTTGGGGGTGTTGGGTGGCAGGCGAGGAAGAAGTGGGGGGCAGGCAGAGCGGTGCTGCTACAAGGAGGAGAAAAGGAGAAGAAGGGAGAAGCAAAAAAGGAGAAGGACGAGGCGCGTGGCCGGAGTTGCAGAACTCCGGCCGGAGAAAATGAGAAGAAGGAAGAAGAAGATGAAGAAGAAGATGAGGAAAGAAGGAGAGGAGGAAGGGTTGAACGAGGGGGAATTTTTGGGAAGAGAAAGGAGCAGAAAGGAGGGGGATTAGGGTTCAAACGAACCCTTCTCCTTCCCCTTTTAAAGCTCCCTAGTTTCCATTAATGGAAATTAGGGAATTTTTGAAATAAAAAAAAAAAAAAAAAATATATATATATATATATATATATATATATATATATATATATTTTAAGTAAAACCTTACTTTTCTTTGGGGAATTTCCCCATTTAGTGGACCCCCCTTTTTTATTTAAAAATAATAGATTTAAAGTGTTTGAAAATCGCAAGGTCTACTAAATGGTCAGGACACGGGTCGATGATGATGGGCCCGGCTACTGGTCCACAAGGATTGATGATGTCCATCGTCTCACAAGATGATGTGACAGATAATTTGATGATGATCGGATGGATGGTGACTTGATTGGGACCCAGATTGGTAGATCGACGGATCTAGAGAGATCCAACAGTCCGGTGGAAGATCCAACGGTCAGAAAGCTAAGGGAGATGGGACAGAGCCAATGGGCAGGAGTTCTGGGGTTAGGTCAGTAGATCCTAGGACCGAGAGGTGAAGAGAGAGAGAATAAGGAGAGATGAGAGAGAAAATATTAGAAAATGGAGATAAAAGTATGGGTAGAGGATCTGGAACCCTGGTCTTCACTGTGACCATCCTCACACTTCTCCAGTAGAGTAGACTATCATTCCTTGCTAACTCATGTGGCTTTAAATGCTTTGGTCCGTCTCTTGGTCATTGGCTCTCCTACTCTCTTCGTTCTTTGGGCCGACTTTTTGGTCCTCTAATTCAGCCCATATTTGGCCCATATCTTCTAGTCATAGCATGTGGGCTCTTTAAGCTTTGATAATGGGCTTTCCTGATCGATGTGGGCTCGCAAGTCTCGAGAATTGTCCCATTGGGGTTTCCTACGACAGAAGAAGTGCGTAATGAGACTTTATCAGAATGACTTCATGTCTAGACTTCCGAAAATATGTTTAATGCATGCAAATATACTATTTCGTCCAGAAAAGTGTGTTCTACGCAACAAAAGAGACTCTTACGTAGAAAAGTAGATAAATAGAGCATTTTAACATAGGAGAGTGTGAAAACGCTTAGAAGATAACAGTGGAAAATACACACTTTTAAGCGAATATCATTAGTACTATCCCGACCCCTCAATCCCTATCATTTGCCGATCCGTTGGTGAACAACTTCCAATCCCCCTTGGTTTCTTAGAGCTGTCGGAACCTCTAGGAGTGGTAAAACATCTGTATCTCCGTCCCCGGGTGTTGGCGTATCCTGGACAGGAAAATCTGCAAGGAAGCCTGTCAGGGCATGGCCTTTCTCGGAGGTGCGCAGTTCATAGCGTATGTTATACTAAGCTAGGTATACGGCCCACTTTGCCATTCTTCCCTAGAGATCCATCTTTCCAAGTATAATTTTTAGGGGATACTTGGTGTAGACGGTGATCACCTGGTCTTCAAAATATGGTTTCAATCTCCTGGATGCGTAGACGAGGGCGAATGCGGCCCTCTCAAGCATGGTGTATTGGGTCTCGACCTCTACCAAGGCTTTACTGATGAAGTAAACGGGTTTCTCCCCTTCATGTGTTTCACAAAATAGCACCGCACTCACCGATCCTTCTGTAGCCGCCAGGTACAGTCCAAGGGCCTCCCCCGGCTCTGGGTGGGACAGGATAGGAGGTTGAGCTAAATACTCCTTCACCTTCTTGAATGCTAGCTCGCATTCGTCCGTCCACTCAAATATGCCATTCTTCTTGAGCAGGCTGAAGAGTGGCTTGCATCTATCAGTTGATCTCGAGATGAAACGGTTTAGAGCGACAATCCTTCCTGCCAGCTTCTGGACCTCCTTTCTGTTCCTCGGGGAGGGCATGTCTGTCAGGGTCCGAATCTGTTCTGGGTTCACCTCAATTCCTTGCTGAGATATGAAGTATCCTAGGAATTTTCTGGAAGTAACGCCGAACATACGTTTTGACGGGTTGAGCTTCATCTGGTGTTGGTGCAGCCTACGGAAGGTCTGCTCCAAATCCTGCATATGCGTTGCGCGTTGTTTGCTTTTGATGATCAATCGTCAATGTAGACTTCCATCGATGTCCCTATCAAGTCATGGAATATTTTGTTCACCAACCTCTGGTAGTTGCTCCCACGTTCTTCAACCTGAACGGCATTACTATATAGCAAAACACGCCTCGCGCAGTCATGAATGTCATTTTCTCTTTGTCGGGGCCATATAGTGGGATCTGATTGTACCCTGAATATCCATCCATGAAGGATAGCATTCGGTACCCTATGGTTGCATCCACCAGCTGGTCAATCCTTGACAACGGATAGGGGTCTTTGGGACACGCCTTGTTCAAATTAGTGAAGTTAATGCACACTCTGATCTTGTCGTTCTTCTTGGGCACTGCAACTACGTTTGCAAGCCACCTCGGGTTACTTAGCTCCTTGAGGAATCCTGCCTTTAGCAACCTATCAATCTCATCCCGTATAACTATCCGTTTCTCGGGTGTCGTCTGATATTCGCTTAAAAGTGTGTATTTATCTACTTTTCTACGTAAGAGTCTCTTTTGTTGCATAGAACACACTTTTCTGGACGAAATGGTATATTTGCATGCATTAAACACATTTTCGAAAGTCTAGACATTGAGTCGTTCTGATAAAGTCTCATTACGCGCTTCTTTTATCGCAGGAAACCCCAATGGGACAATTCTCGAGACTTGCAAGCCCACATCGATCAGGAAAGCCCATTATCAAATCTTAAAGAGCCCACATGCTATGAATAGAAGAAATGGGCCAAATATGGGCTGAATAAGAGGACCAAAAAGTCGGCCCAAAGAACAAAGAGAGTAGGAGAGCCAATGACCAAGAGACGGATCAAAGCGTTTAAAGCCACATGAGTCAGCAAGGAATGATAGTCTACTCTACTGGAGAAGTGTGAGGATGGTCACAGTGAAGACCAGGGTTCCAGACTCTCTGCCAATACTTTTATCTCCATTTTCTGATATTTTCTCTCTCATCTCTCCTTATTCTCTCTCTTCATCTCTCGGTCCTCGAATCTACTGACCTAACCCCAGAACTCCTGCCCATTGGCTCTGTCTCATCTCCCTTAGCTTTCTGACCGTTGGATCTTCAATCGGACCGTTGGATCTTCCACCGGACCGTTAGATCTCTCTAGATCCATCGATCTACCAATCTGGGTCCCAATCAAGTCACCATCCATCCGATCGCCATCAGATTGTCTGTCACATCATCTTGTGAGATGATGGACATCATCATTCCATGTGGGCCAGTAGCCGGGCCGATCATCATCGACCCGCTGTCCGACTAGTTAGTGGACCCCGTGAATTTCAAAATAATTTCAATTAAATTTTAAAAAAATGGGGGGTCCACTAGATGGGGAAATTCCCCAAAGAAAAGTAGAGTTTTACTTAAAAAAAAAAAAATTATTTTTTTATTTTTGAAAAATACCCTATTTCCATTAAAGGAAATAGGGAGCTTTAAAAGGAGAAGGAGAGGGGTTCGTTCGAATCCTAATCCCCCTCTAATCCCTTCAATCCTTCCCCAAAAACCCTTTCCCACGTTTCCCTTCTTCTTTGGCCCATCCTTTTCTTTTTTTTTCCTTCTTCTTCTTCGTCATCTTCTTCACGTTATCACCGGAGTTGCAGCCTGCAACTCCGGCCAGCACCACAATCCACTCCTCCAACGCTGCTGCCAACATCTCTGCCTCTCTTCATCGTCCCTACTGCTGCGTGAAGCAAGGCCGCCATCTTCGACCGGCATTCCATCTCACAACAACCCACCTGCTGCAAACGTCGGTCATCTCCTCCGCCTACATCACCACCGTCTTCACCCCATTAACGCCCCACCGGAGTTGCAGCCTGCAACTCCGGTCACCACGTAAGCATCTTCCACCGCCTCCTATTTCCATTCCACTTTCTCTCAGCCGTCAACCTCTCTCAAGCCTGCAACTCCGGTCACCACTCCACCATAGCAATCGCCTTCTACCTTGGCCGAACCACAGCCAAGTGCCACGGCCTGAATCTGTTGCACTCCACCGGAGTTCATCCACGCTGCCATTCGCCGGTCTGCTCCCACCTGCAACTCCGGCAGCTGCAGCCTTCACTGCCCCCTCTTCTATCATGAAAAAATAAAAATAAAAATAAAAAAGAAAAGAAAGGAAAAGAAGAGAAGGGCAGGGGGTTGGTCATCCATAACCGTTGGATCCCCCTCCACCATTGCAGCCTGCTGCCACCCATCGTCTCAAAACCACCACCGTCTATCACCACCACGCACCACCATGTTCTTCACAAAGGGGGAGGGGGCTATCCTCCTCCTTGAGGTTGTCATCGAGCCACCAACTCCACTTGGCCGATCATTCACTTGGACCACCACTTCATGCTCGTTTCCTTCGAGGGCTGCAATCACTCACACTACCTCCGGTAAGTGTTCAAAGGTGAGGATCTAATTTTCTCTCTCTAGATCTTCTCACTCTCTTCCTCTCTCTAGGCCTTTTCTCACTTTCTCTCTCTAGCTCGCTCTTTCTCTCTCTAGCATCATCTTGTTTTACTTTTAGGATAGTTTACTTTTGTTTATTTTATTTTATTATCAGTGTAAACAGCTTTTGGTGATTCAATATAAGTAGTTTCCATTCTAGTTCGTGTTCTTGAGTTTATTATGATGAATAGTAATTTTGAATTTATTTGTTTAGCAATCCCTGTGATTAATATTCAATCTTCAAAATCAAAAATCATGTTTTTAATCCCAACTTCATCACCCTTCTTCCATCATCATTTCCATCAATTTCTGTGAAGAAAATCCGTCATTTTATGTGTTTGAGTTGCGCAAACTAACCCCGAGTGCGGATCGACATCCGACACAAATCCCTATACAAATATCTAAAATTTTGTAGGAAATCAGATCAAAATTACAAATCTTGTTGATTCTAGGGTTTCTGTGACCAACGACGCGGAAAAATCCTACTTTCACCGCCTCCTCGGTTTCTGCCTCACCAGAGGGTATTTTGGATCGATGTTTAGCTTGTGGCAGGAGACTTCAGGATCGATTCCCGGCATCTCTTCGAGTGACCAGGCGAACATGCTCTTGTTCGTTGTGAGGAAATTTTTTATTTTTTCTTTCTCTTCTGGTGTTAGCATTGAACCGATGTAGGTTATCCTCGGATCTTCTTTGGTTCCAAGGTTCACCTCCTCTATCGGCTCTAGTGTGGGCTTTTCCCGTTCTAGATTCTCCTTTGATCTTTTGTCCGAGAAAAGCCTTGCTGGCTGCTATGCCAAGATATTAGCTTACGACCTTCCCGTTGATGTACCGGGAAGGTCTGAAAGAACTGTTGAAGTCACTTTTTCAGTCGACGGATGTCGAGCCACTAGCCCGTTATCTAGATGCCGGCCAGCTACAAGCTCGCGGCCACACGCTACCTCTGACATGTGTTCATCAAGTGGAAGCGTTCGATGGTGGTTTCCCTCCTCCGATAGTGAGCTCGCTGAGGTGAGGGCTATCGAGTAGCATCTCTTGGCCGAAACTTGGTCTCCCCTAATCTCCATGGTCCCCTGCTCGGTAGGAAACCGGATCATCTGGTGATAGGTGGAGGGGACAGCCTTCATCTCGTGAATCCATCCTCCCCCGAGAATAGCATTGTAGGGAGACCGAGTGTCGACGATCATGAACTAAGTCATGGTAGTCACCGGGCCAGATCTGACTGGCAGAGTAATCGTTCCCCGAGCATATACCTTCTGGCTATTGAATCTGATCAACGGGATGTTGGGTCGCTCTAGTGAAGCGGGAGGCAGCCCCATTCTCTTGTATGCTTCAATGAATAGGATTTCGGCCGAGCTTCTAGGATCTACCAGGATGCGATGCACTTCATGCGTGCCAATCGGGAGGGTCAGGATCAGGGCATCATCAAGTGGATGCTCCACCCCTTCCAGGTCGTGTTCGGAGAAGCTGATGACAGAATCCAAGTTTGCATCAGTAGGATCTGGTGGCTCAGACATCTGGGGGCCTCGGCCTAGGTTATACACCTCTTTAGCTTACTGAAGCTTTTGGATCTTGGCCCTTCATTGTCTTTCTTCTTCCTTACGTGATAGATGTTGAACACCGCGATGTATGACGTCGATAATCGCTCCTTGCTTGGGTGAGTTGTGGTTGTTGTGTACCGGTGGTGCCCCAACGTGGGGCCTGGCCCCTTGTTTTTCGGCTCTCCCTTGGGCTAAGAACTGCTTTAAATAGCCCTGCTCAATTAAATCCTAAATCCGATGCCTTAGGATCCAGCCCTTATCGGTGTCGTGTCCATGCTCTTTGTGAAAATCACAGAACTTGCTCTTATCTCTCGTGTCCTTTGTCTCCTGGTTCATGGGCTGGGGCCATCTCAAATATTTCTCGTCTTTGATTTGATTGAGCACCTGGCCGAGGGATGCGTCCAACAAGGCGAACTCTCTCCGATCTCCTAGCCTTACTATCCCTAATGGTCTCACCGCTCCCTTGCCTTTTCCTTTTTTCTTTGGGTTTTTCTTCCTTTGGAGAATCCGACACTTCGTGGACAGATGCATATGGCTTCTATCCGTGTCGATAGATATTGTCCTCCAGCTTGGCATATTTTTCTACCCTTTCGAACAGCGCCTCCATATTCACAGGCCAATTCTTGGTCAAAGATCGATAGAGATCAGCGGTGACTGGAAGTGCTTTCCGATAAGCAGTGATGGCATGCTTATCATCGCATTGCTCTACTGTCATCATCACCGCTTGGAATCTTTTGGTAAACTCCCTGATCGTCTCGTCGGAGTTTTTCCTGATGTCGAAGAGTACGTCCACGTCCTTGCTGCATAGCTTGTTACATGAGTAATGAGCGATGAACTTGGTGCTAAGCTCAGTAAAATTGCGGATTGACCAGGGGGTCAGTTGATTGAATCAAACAAGGGCTCCATCGCTTAAGGTGGAGGGAAACATTCGGCACAATAATCGGTCCTCAAACTCCCACATGGTCATCGTCTTTCTGAAGTGTAGCACGTGGTTCATCGGATCAGATGGTCCCGCGTAAGTCGGGTACTTTGGGTAAGAAAACGAGCTCGGAGCTTGATATTTTTGAATATCCTCTACAAATGGAGAATCCTGAGGTACGCGAGTTGCTATGGCTGTCATCTTGTCGGCAAGCGTCTCCTTTTTGCCTAGCAGCTCTGCGACCATGTTCGCTATTTGCCCTTTGGTAACCCACTCCGATGATTGGGAGCTTCCACCATAGTAAGTGGGGTCTGGCTCTGCTACCCTCCTGGTGAGGGATTCATTTCTTTCTTTGTGTCGATAGTTCCTGAGGTCAGACTCTTCTAAAGCAGAGTTCCTCCGTCGGCTCCTTGTTACGTGTCGATGTTTTACCAGATGCTCCTCGCCATTGTCATCTGATGCATAGTCTGCATTGATGGGCTGCTTATCTAATTGGCGTCTCAGCC
The DNA here is from genome assembly GCA_035048495.1 of Euptelea pleiosperma. Taxonomy (NCBI): domain Eukaryota; kingdom Viridiplantae; phylum Streptophyta; class Magnoliopsida; order Ranunculales; family Eupteleaceae; genus Euptelea; species Euptelea pleiosperma. Next base: position 36,443,522 of record CM068550.1, on the reverse strand, counting down.
GATCATTCACTCTTCACAGTCTCTCTATTTCTAGTAGTTGAGCCTTCTGCTCATTCTTGGCTCTTCTTCTTTTTGTCAAGGTGTCTCTTAGATCCACGACACGATTCACCGCTTCTCTTCTTCGAGCACTCATTTGCCATGTTACCACCATCGCTTTTTATCTCTATCGCGCTAGGAAGCTTCTTGTCACTTCCCACAGACGGCGCCAAAAGATGTGGGGGCAAAAACTGTAATCTCACCCTCCCACCCTCAAAGTCAACAGATACTTTCTATTAATAGAATGTTCTCTTTTTGTACATAAAACTTCTTCACACTCCAAACAGCTCTACAAATCTCAAGCACAAGATGTCCGACTCTAAGAAAATCGCCTATGCAAGGCTGAAGTCGGTTGCCAACGAGAGAGCAGCTGTAGAAAGCCTTCTCCGTCTTCAAGACTCCATCCTTTTGCCTGCTGCGACTCCAGATCCGCTCCTGCTCCTCAATCACATCCTCCAAAGTAAGGTGGGTGGTGTACCTGCCAAAGACACTTCGACGATCAAGTTAGGAAAGGCTTCGCTGCTGCAAGACACACACAAAGGTTATTTCTCAAGGAAAGGGAAAGGTAGTTTCTCATCTCCCCCTTCCTTGATCTTTCTCTTTTCTCTCTTCTAATTTGGTTCTCTCCCTCTCCCTTCTCTGGTGAGGGAATTGTTCTCCAAAAAAAAGATCCCCTTTTCTGTAGGGAAGGGGTCCTCTATTTATAGACCCCCTATCTCTGTTATATTTTTAAGTCGCTATTCATTGGCCGGGCCAAAGGTGGCCCACTCACTGTTGTTCCTTTCCGCTTCCTGTTAGCAGTCTATTTTTGTGTTTGCTAAGTATCCCTCTCTATTCCGAAAAGGGAGGGCCGGCCTGGGCTGCTCTTGTCCGCCCTAGCCCTATCTCTGTCCTAGGGCCCACGAATAGCTAGCCAATATGGCTCGACCATTGGGTTTGCCCAATCTGACAATCTAGAACCGTCTGGTGGTCATGGTCTGCCAGCTGGGTCCGAGTCGCCAGCTGGTCATGAACAGTCGTCTGATCGCGAGCCGCCAGCTGGTCATGAGCCGCCAGCTAGTCACGAGCCGCCAACTGGTCATAGACCACTAGCTGGTCACGAGCCGCCAACTGGTCATAGACCACCAGTTGGTCACGAGCCGCCAGCTGGTCATGAGCCGCCAGCTGGTCATAGGCCGCCAGCTGGTCAGTACTCCTATGGATCGTCCAATAAAAGACTGTTGTGCCTCGAATCTGCCACATGCCACAGAGGTCAAATTATGGTACCCACAGCCATCAACAGCAGGTTCATAGAATGTTCCCCGCACTAAAATTCATACCACACCAAGTGCTCGGCAGGATCAGTGGTCCCGTCATATGGTGTGAAAGTAGGGACCACGAAGCCAGCTAGGTACTACTGTTGAGAGATGTTAGGGGTAAAGACACCCTTAGGGCTGGAGGGCCCCAGAGTCAGGTCTCTCTCACGTAGAATATGGTCAACATATTCACGGAGTTGGGTAGGGTCCATAGTAATGTCGCTCCCCTGTCCACTCTCTCGATTAACAGTAACTAGCAACTGAGGATCCCTAGCTGGTGCTGCCATTGAAGTTTGGGCTTTCTGGTGCGAGGGGATTTGCCCATCCCTCATTTCTCAGACCTGCGCCCGTAGGTCCCTCAATTGATCCCTGTGGGCCATGTTCTCTTTCCTGACAGCCCGATGGGCATCTAGTTCTTCCACGGAGGGCCCCTCTATAGGCCCTTTTCCCACAGTCTTTTCCATTTGGGCTGAAAGTCGTCCCATCTCCTGTCAAAGTTGTTCCAACTCTGTGTGCTGATGCTCGGATGGGTCTAGAGCCTGAGTTCTTGATATTGCTGCACAAGGCTGTCGATACAATCCAAAAGTCTGGAATTAGAACGAGTCAAAACTGCTTGCTCCCATACCTCTACTGCTTTTCGTATTGCTTCCTCGATATTCAGTCCAAACCAACTCTTGCCAGTCATATGCCTTCTTACTTGAAATCCATGAAAGAAGAAGAAACCTTCAATAAGGTAATTTATACTCATTTTGAGAAAATAATGTCTGATCTCTTAGACATTTTGAATAAACAAAACATAAGCGACAAAAAGGATATGAAGTAGCGCAGCCTCCATAAGTACGTTACCCAAATAGCCCATTTTTAAAACATTGAGGTATAGATATAGAAAAAGCTTCCTTCTCGGAGTGGTTTTAAACATGTATTTTCTAAACAATAGTAAGAAATTCACTCTTAAAATCATAATAACTTTTATGGTAAAATCTTTTCAAAAAAGATTGATTTATAAAGTATTAAAATCATCTTTTTATGAATATATAGACCCTTCAAGATCTAACACATGGGGTTATGCCACCTCATTGAAAAAGGCGAAACAAACATGAAATCTGACTTTATAACAATCGACTAAAAATGGACATTTTAATGAAGGTTTAAAGAATCGCTCGTTGATAAAATTGGTCTCCTGCATCCAATGTTAACCCTTTCGGATGTCGGAGCAATGTCACAATTGAGCAGGTTCAAAGGGTAAAGAAACACGAGTCTCGCGGGTACTAGACCCTATGTGGATTCGCATCTCCTCATCGTCGCCGATTTAATTGATTATTGCTTTATTAGTTTTCAAATAATCATAATTCACATGCTTTTTGTATAATAGGTTATGGGATATGTGACATGGGCATGTCAGATTAGTGAAAATGCATTTTCTTAGTGGGAAAATCGGAATGCATTAACGGTTCGCTGGATTACATGATGCGTACACGCCAAACATGGTATTGAGCAAAAATCCATCCATCAAACCAATCAATTAAAATTGATATATCAAAACTGTGTAAACAGCCCCTCGTCCCTTGGTGGGAGGGACTGAAACAAAGAACAAGTAGTACAGGTCCCCGACAGCATCGCCATATTGTCAGGCGCAATTTGGGCGTCACATGATACTGGAAGTGGGTGGAGCGTGTGCTTATGTCATTTCTAGGGTTCCCAGGATATGAGTGATCTCCTTTAGTCCGTGAGAATGGTAATGCGGTGTGTATTGTCTCTTCTGAACAAATACAGACATAATGGCATTCATTTCATAAAGCAGAACTTGACTGAACTGTTCTTTACTAACACCATCATTTCAAACAACCACAAACGTAACAAGGCGTTGATTGATTAATATCGCTTCCAGTTCATCATTTCCCATGAAGGTGATCTTAATCTAGTCATGCTAAATGGATCCCTCAGCCTGTCACACTGAAGGACTGGGGAATGTCCAAAATGCATCCAATGGTTTCAAACATTGTTAAATGGAGTTGTCCTCTACTTAGATAATCTCAAAGGGGTATAATTCAATTAATTCATTGATTAGTCCATGATTATCTTTTAAGCGTCCTGGTTTTAAACAATGGAGAGAAAATCTCTAGATATCAATAACATTAATAAATTCATTAAGAAGGAGAAGATCTACAGGTCTCAATAACATTAATAGGTTCATTAAAATGATGTGACAGAAACGTCTATTCTAGGTGCCAGATTCTTAACCTTTTCCAACCCTAAGTGGAATCCCCTGGACCCACAAAAGATAGGCTTATTCTCTTGCTTCAGTCCATTCCCCTCAAGACGGGGAATACATCACTTAAGTATTAATCGTGTAGTAACCTAGCATAGAGTCCTTAGAAGAGGAATATCTATCCGATATAGTTCATTAGGATTTACTTTTTCACTAGTATTGCACAGGATATCTGAACTTGAGATTCTGTATTTCTTCAATAAATATCACATATACTGAAGGAAAACACTAAGTCAAATTCTAGATGAATTTCGACAGAGTATAGCCTTATCACAATAAAATAGGAAAAGATCATTTTTTCTGTCCCCAGAGTCTTCTATTTATAGAGTTCTGAGGGGGGGGTCTGCACATGTTGCAGACTCACCTTTATAAGGAAAAAATGATTAAAATAATGAAAAATTATAAATAATCTTAAAAAAATAATTACATACGATTGTATGGTCCCTAGAGATACACAACCGTATGGCACTAACTCTGGCAAATTCTGCACACTTTTCGAGGAAAATGGCATATATGCTTTTCTAGACAAATGAGAGATCTTCCTGAAATTTTAACTGCATACGGTTGTGTAGGAGGAGGTCCTACACAACCGTATATCATTACTTTTTCACTCCCCTGCACCCATCTCGAGAAAAAGGGCACATGTACTTTTCTAAGGATATGAGGGGTATTTTTGGAAATGTAATTGCATACGGTTGTCCTACACAACCGTATGTGAATAGTTTTTCATCCCACTGCACGGATCTCGAGAAAAAGGGCACATGTGCTTTTTCTCCTTTTTGACCATAGATCTGACTCCAACGGTTGTATAGCTTCATTTCCTACACAACCGTATCCAATTAGTTTTTCTGATCTGTGTGTGTTTGGCTCAGAAATTGAGGCATGCCCTTTGTGCAGAAATCCAACCCTATTCTGTCAAATCTGAGGGCATACGGTTGTGTATCCCTATGTGTTACACAACCATATGTAGTTACTTCTTAGAGAATTGGGCTGGTTCTGTTCAAAACTGACAATCTTCATTTTTCTTGAAATCCGCACTAGTTATGCCACTTCTGACTGAATACGGTTGTGTACTCTTATCCTCTGTACAACCGTATGTACTCATCTCCTTAGTGAAATGTCCTCTTAAAGTCCTCTACTTTGATTGGTCCACTACTACACGATTTGACTTTGACTTTGACAGTCAGCTTTCGCGTCCCTTGGTCGTGATTTTTGTAGCGATCCATATTTCACTGTCAACAACTGGTGCTCGTAAGAACGATTACAAGAATGTTTTTATGTCAAACGAATCTTTGCCAAATTGAATATGAAAATATTTCTTACAATCTCCCCCTTTGGCAATTCCGTGACAAAAAAATATTAACCATGTAGAAGGTAAACATGAAATTAATTACAATCCCACCCTCTTACATGATTCATTCACTATCTCACACTCTCTCGGAGATAATTGAACAGATAATAGAATAGCTTTTGATATGTTCCCTGCACATTCTACCAACAACACATACCATGTAATATCATCAGCAACCAATAAATCATTAAAATACAGTGAGTTAATTATGTACATCACAAGTAGAGAAATTGAAAAAGTAATATCAATAATTTTTCTCCCCCTTTTTGTCACAGAATGACAAAGGTACAAAAATATAAGTAGATAATAAGCATGCAATGAATATCATCATGAAAAACAAGTGCATAGATATATATATCAAACCATAATACAAACTGATTTATACTCTGTAACTGATAAGCAAATGACAAAACAACCAGAGTATAACAAAAAAGTAACTGAGTTTATCTGTGTACAATAATATCTCGAAATAGAAAACAACAGATAACTCTCATGTAGTCTCTCTCGAGGAGACTAGGCCTATGGCCCAATACCGTCATGCCCATCCAGACCCTGAAGTGGTGGATGCTGTCCAAAACCAATCATCATGAACTGGTACTCCATATATCTCTGCATATCTATTAGAGTGCCAATCATCCGGTCGAAACCAACATCTTGACGGTCCTCGAGTTGACGAAAGCTCTGAGTCATCCGCTCCTCATGAGATGTAAGTCGCTGATCAAAACCAGTCATCTGATGGTGGAGAGACTCTAAAGTGTATGGTGCAGGGATCTCAGGGGGATAGACAAAAAATGGATGAGGCTTCAGAGGATGCACCTCAGTATCTGTCCGGTGAGCGCCCGGCTCAGAATCATCTCCTAAGTCATCATCAAAAAGATCCTTAAAATTTTGAAGAACCTCTATCACCCTCCGAACCTGAGACATACTCTTCCTGATATTAGATGGTCCAATGGGCCCCATGGAAGAGCAGACCTCCTCTGAAGATAAAATTGGTACATCCAGGTGAATAAGGATAGAGCTCACAAGTAGAGAAAATGGAATCATGGCCCTAAAAATGAACCTAGGGAGATCAATAACAAACCCAGTACCCAAATGATAAAGAAGTTGTAGACGATCAATGTTCACCTGTGCCCCATGGCCAGGTGGATCAATGTTGTACCCACAGATGAGGTGCAACAACCAATACTCAAGAAGAAGAGATGTAAGTGGAATGTAAGTACTCCAATCAAATGACTGTCCAGTGAGAATGGCTCTGTCGGTCATCAGTACACGAGTCCTAGGAAGCTACTCAAGTGGAGTAGAAGGACGAGGTATGCCCAACAATGTAGAAATCAGATCAGGGATAATAGTCAGGTGAGCCCCAAAGACAAGTCTCAAACGATAGCTCACTCTAGACATCACACTGAATAGAATGCATGTTGACATAAAATAATTTAACCAAAACAGGATAGAATAGGATGTTCAGACAAGTAGCAGGAATCCACTCATGAGATATGAAAATAGAATGAACAACTGAACCCATGATAAAACCAAATTCAACTACTCTCTCAGTGGTGAATTTGCAAATAGTGAAATGCTCAAAACAATCCCTAGTTGAATCACAAAGGAATAAAGAAATGGGAGCACTCAATAAAGGAATCTCTGCGGGTCCAGAACGACCTCGTGATCGAGCTCTCCTAGAACCTTGAGAGGATTCACCCCGCTCAGAATGTCGAGATCCACCAAGTCTACCACCTCATTTTGCGCGAGATTGAATACGTGGCACAAGTGGTTCCTCATCTTCACTCTCAACATCGGAGACCACAACTGCCCTTCGACGATGAGGATTTGTCGCCATAAGACCAAGGAATGGAAGAAAATACCAAAAGATCTCCATTTGGACCGAAAAATTCCAAATACTCATGAAGAAGACGAAGTGAAAAGCTTGACAAATTGAGATAATCACTTCAAAAACTGTATAGGAACAGTAGATCGGGCACCTGCGATCGATTGGGAGAAATTTGGGAGGCGGAGGGATCGATTAGGGTTGAAAATGACCCATTTTGGGTTTTATAAAAATGAGCGCCGTGCTAAGTGGCCAATCGATTGGAGAAAATCTGATCAATTGGGCCGTACTTTCCAATCGATTGGAAATGTCCGATCGATTGGTCTGTAGAATCCAATTGATTGGACTATGACTCGAGGCAAAAAAAAATATTTTTTAATTTTTAAAACCAATAGGCTCATTTTCCAAGTCCCCCAATTAAATATTTTCAAATCAAATATCAATTTTAAACAGCCCAAGAAAAGATAATACACCAAGATAATTTCAGAAAAATGTTAGAATTCAATTCATGAATCAATCTTGATAGACACTAAACACTAGGTATATTTAAGAAAAAATAACTAAACATATTAGTTCAATATTTTCTTTTTTCAGAAATATCAATTCTTTTAGACATTAGCGCAAGTCATAAATCACTAGTAATCATAGATTCAAATATCAACAGTAATATCAAGTGTAAGTGATCTGATTTTTTCAGTAGTACCAGATAGATTTTAGTAATAATTTCTCATAAAAATCAGAATCTGGAGGTATCCTGTATCCGATCATAAAATCCTCATTAGAGTTATTAAGGGTTCTCACATATACTCTTGTATATTGGTATTTGCTAATGGATAAGAATTTTTTTAGCAAATTGGCTGTATTTTATACCATTTTTATTCACTTTGAATATAAGTAGCTTTCACTCCCCCGTAGGTAGCCCTTTTCTGCAGCAATAAGAATCAGATTATAATTTCAAACAGGGACATACAGATGGCTTTCACACTAATTTTTGGAGGTAAATGTTTCCTTAGAACAATAACTCACATTGGGAGACCAACAGTGGACTATAGTGCAGTTTCAAAATCAACTGAAGGCAGGAACACTACTAATTTGAAGTTATAGTCTGTAAAGGTTTATTCCTAATTCTAATAATATAAATTAGTAATAATGAGATATACTGTTTCAATAATCTACTAATGCACACTAGTAAAATTGACCAATCATAATAATTAAAAGATATAATACTGAGATTAGCAAAATTTTACTAATAGAGTTAAGTTCTTGTTCTTTGAATGTTCTTAAAAATTACTGCTCATCAAAATAGTATATTTTAAATAATAATTTTAATCTTCTTCTTAACAATTGATCTTTTGATTTTTTGACAATTTTCAATTTTTTTTCTTCAAAACAAAGCCAAATCGAAAAGAAAACAAAAGAAATAATCCCTCTACAGATAATAAGAATAGAAAACACAAAGGGATAAAGAGCACATCACTCAGAAATAGGACAATTTAGAGTAATTCTCCTTCAGAGAATCTTTTCTAACCCATACAGATGTGATTTTAGTGGATAGACTAATTCTCTTAGGATCTCTCCTCTTTTGAATTATAGAACTCTGAGGATGTCTGAATTTCTCAAGAGACTCAATCTCCTTGATTAAATCTCTAGACCTTTCCAGTAGGTCTTTCATCTTCCTAGATAGCACATCCAATTTATTTAGCTCATAATGTGTCTTCATAGAAAATTTTTGACTCTTCACATTCTGAGTTGAGTTTACCTCTTTCTCTAGAGAATTTTGATGTCCTCTTCTCAATTTATGACAGTCTCTAATCACATGACCCAAATTTTTGTAGTGCGTACAAGGACAATTGCTTTTGACAACCTTGATTTGGTCAATGATCTGAGTAGGAATAGTTTGTGCCTTAACAAAAGTCATCTTGGAAGAAGACTCTTTCTCTTGATTTGGTTTGTAACCAAAACCATGTTTGTCTCCATAGACTTTTCCCACACGAAGAATCTCATCAAGCTTAACAGAGCTAGATGAGAATCCTGACACATTGATATTCGCTCAAAAGTGCTTATTTTAAGCAATTATCCTTTTAGCGTTTTTGCATTCTCCTACGTAAAATACTCTATTTACCTACTTTTCTACGTAAGAGTCTCTTGTGTTGCGTAGAACACACTTTTCTGGACGAAATGGTATATTTGCATGCATTAAACACATTTTCGGAAGTCTAGACATGTAGTCATTCTGATAGAGTCTCATTACGCGCTTCTTCTGTCGTAGGAAACCCCGATGGGACAATTCTCGAGACTTGCGAGCCCACATCGATCAGGAAAGCCCATTATCAAAGCTTAAAGAGCCCACATGCTATGACTAAAAGATATGGGCCAACTATGAGGACCAAAAAGCCGGCCCAAAGAACGAAGAGAGCAGGAGAGCCAATGACCAAGAGACGGACCAAAGCGTTTAAAGCCACATGAGTCAGCAAAGAATGATAGTCGACTCTACTGGAGAAGTGTGAGGATGGTCACAGTGAAGACCAGGGTTCCAGACCCTCCGCCAGTGCTTTTTTCCATTTTTTTGATACTTTTTCTCTCATCTCTTCTTATTCTCTCTCTCTCTTCATCTCTCGATCCTCGAATCTACTGACCTAACCCAGAACTCCTGCCCATCGGCTCTATCTCATCTCCCTTAACTTTCTAACCGTTGGATCTTCCATCGGACCGTTGGATCTTCAATCGGACCGTTGGATCTCTCTAGATCCGTTGATCTACCAATCTGAGTCCCAATCAAGTCACCATCCATCCGATCGCCATCAGACTGTCTGTCACATCATCTTGTGAGACGATGGACATCATCAATCCATGAGGGCCAATAGCCGGGCCCATCTTCATCGACCCGCTGTCCGACCAGTTAGTGGACCCCGTGAATTTCAAAATAATTTTAATTAAATGGGGGGTCCACTAATTGGGGAGATTCCCCATAGAAAAGTAGGTTTTTACTTAAAAAAAAAATATATATATATATATATATATTTCTTATTTTTTTATTTTCAAAAATCCCCTATTTCCATTAAAGGAAATAGGGAAGCTTTAAAAGGAGAAGGATAGGGGTTCGTTCGAACCCTAATCCCCCTCCAATCTCTTCCTCTCCTTCGCCCAAAACTTCCCCGACGTTTTCGGCGCTTTCTCCTCCTTCTTCTTCTTCTTCTCCTCCACTCCTTCCTCTCCAGCGAGCCACCACCGGACTGGTACGCCGGCTCCACCCTCTTCTTCTTCTTCTTCTTCTTCTTCTTCTTCTTCTTCTTCTTCTTCTTCTGCTTCTAACGTCTGTCTTCATTTTTTTTTTTTTTCTTTACCTACCGGAGTTGCAAGCTGCAACTCCGGTCATCTTCTACGGCAAGAAGTTCACCGGAAACCTGCGCAGCAGCTTCAGTGGCACGTCCACCTTCTCCACCGTTCTCATAATCCCCTCACCATCTCCTAATACCAGTCCACCGACCTGCAACACTGAGTTGCAGGTTTGCAACCCAACCATAGATGGCATCTCCGCCATGAATACCACCGTGAAACGCTGCTGGATTCTCAGACCGTATGCACCCACCTACAACCGGTGCCTCCTTGCACCTCACTTGCCCTTGACGACCGGTTGCAACCCGCAACTTGAGGCGTCCTGCTCTTCTCAAAGGGTGAAATCACAGGCCCTTTCATTGCTCCACAGCACCTGCAACTATCAAGTTGCTGGTGCTCTTCACACCATTACGCTCCTCCCCCTTGGAGCTGCTGCACGGCTGTCTCCCTCAAGCCTCCACCACCTGCAACTTCGGGTTGCAGGTCTCCTTTCTTGACCACCTGCTGCAACACCTCTCTCTCTTTCCATCTCGCTCAGCCCCAAGAAGAAGAGCAGCCAGCCTGCAACGCCAGCGTCTCTCCCTGTGCTCTAGCCAGCAGCAACACCTCCACTTCTTGCTGGCTGTCCACCTCTCCTCTCCGTCACAGCCACCCCCATATATCAATTGTTGGCCCAAGATTCAATCTCACGGGTTCACCTTCATTCTTGGCCGGCAACCACCATCACAACCCTTCTTATGTCCGAACCCAATCAATCTTCAAAGGTGAGTTGCTAAAGGTATTTCTCTTTTTAGGTTTTCTTGACTCTATCTCTCTTTCTCTCTCTAGAGTTTTCTCTTTTTTTTATTATTATTTCTCTCTCTAAAACTCTCTCTCTCTAGGATAATTGTTAGTTCTTTCGAATTGTCAGTATTTGTTTGATATTTTGTTTGAGCATTGTAAGGACTTGTTTGGATTCAATAAATTCTATTTGCTTCACTATAATGGATTTTCTTTAGTGCTCTTCGTTCTCTTTATTTGTATTAGTTTAATTCATAATTTCTAGGATATCAATAGCTTTAAAAGAAAAGAAATAAAATCAATCAAGTTTTAATCCATCCCACCATCATCACCCTTCCATCCTTTTAATTTTAGCAATTTCTGATAAATTCCGTCAGTTCATGTTCTGAATTAGCGCTAATCCGACTAATCCCGAGTGCGGATCGACATCCGACACGAATCCCTATACAAATCTGTCAATTTTGCAGGATAGTCGGATAAATATTACAATTCTTGTTGATTCTAGGGTTTCCGTAACCAACGACGCGGAAAAATCCTACTTTCAAATGGCGCCGCTGCCGCTCGGGTGTTCGGGAGTGCGAAAAAGGACGTAAAGACGGAATTGGAAAGTTGCTGAAGCGAAAAGCTGCTCAATTTGGCCAGCCCGACCTTTTTGGGAAACTTTCTATTTTGTGTTTTTAGTGATTTTTAGCAGTCTTTGAAATTACTATTTTTAATGCCTCGGAAGGCCGAGTGCAAAGTTGTAATAATTTAGGAATTTTACTACTTTCCAAATAACTGCTAGATCTTGTTCTAGGGTTTTTTAGAAACCCTAGATTAAGTGGAAATTACCAAAAAAAAATTCAAAAATCAAAATTCAAAAAAAATTAGGGTTTTATATTCTGCAGATTTTTAGAAATCACCAATCAAGGATTTGCGATTTTTGGAAAGATTCTAAAATCTTGAAACTCTGCTTAATTAGGGTTTCCCCTCTTAGAAGTTTCCTCTTTACAAGAATTTCTATCTTTAGAAATCTTCCGAATTTGGAAAAGTCTGCAAAAGGAAACGCCCCAAATCTAGCAAGAATTTCAATTTTGGGAAATTTCCCAAAATTATAAGGGATCTCGCAATCAAATCTTTCTTGGAAGATCTCCACAGTTCGGGAAACTTTCCAATCTAGGTATTTTCCAATCTGGGAATCCCTAAATTTTAACCCATCTCGAACTTGGAAATTAATTCAAAAACTTGCCTAAATCCAGTGCTTGTTCTGTGAACCCTAAAAAGGCAAAGATCTACCAAAAAGAATCCCGACTACCTAGACCGTGCGATCTAACTTTTCTGCAGGAACACGATCCAGTGTGGGTAGAGAGCAAAAGCTCAAAGAGGTGGAGTCGGGCCCAAGCCCATTAGGATACCCCTCTCTAACCCACGGAGGAGACCCAGTGGCGTGGCCCACGGGAGGTAAGTCTCTATCCTCGCCTTGAGTGCGATACAGAGCATATTGGGTGCATCATTGCCGCTTGTCTATTTATTTTATAGCAACAACTTATTCGACTTGCGTGGCGTGGCCGTTAATCAATCAACTCTAAGAGAGCAAACCCAGCTCCAAAATTGAAACTGGTGGGATTTCATCACCCACCTCATCACTCCAGCTGAAATTGATCCCCAGGATCCATCTATAATAAAAAGAATCAAGAAGTAGAGCCAATTAGCCCGGTGTTCGAGGAAACATCCACGCAAAGCGAACCCGCTTAACATCCAATCGAAATAAGACCACGAGCGCGGGTCCCTGTTGTCTAACACACCCATAAGTCCCTGCTACTCAAGTACACTGAGCTCGATGTGGCATCTTGGATTATTCGGCGGTTAGTTGCGTGTGGACTAGGAACACGCATCAACCCTAGCTTAACCCGAGAGAACACTCTTCTTATACACTTGACCAATCCGGTTAGTCTGGGACGTACTTAAGTCAGCCATTGTGCCGCACGTCTGTCTAGGCTTCGGATTGCCTTGTTGTTAACTAGAGTTAGTACTAAAGGATTCGCTCTGAAGAGTGTAGCCTGGTGAGAACCTCTGAGTGCAAAACAGTTAGTCCGGCGGTTAAAAGATAAACCAGTGGTCCGCCCACTGTCATAATCTACTCTAGCCCCAAAACTAACAAAGATAATTCCTAAAATATATCCTGATTGCTTAGAATAGAATTATCTGTGATTGGTGTGCATCATTTAGGATAGTGTTCCTCTCTGGCAACTTTTTGCCAAGTATAGCGCTTGCCTCATTAGCGTATGCCCGTTTGGAATCGTCCGAACAAACGCTTGGTTCGATCTGAGAATCATGTACCTACAGTGGATCCTCTACTGAATTCTTCCCCATCTCTTTCCCCACCCGCCTCCCCCAGTACTACTACCTTTGTAGTCATGGCAGTCGAACGACCTCTTATCGAGACGTTCGCCCCTATCTCTGCGAATCCACCCACTTGCATTATTCTCCCACCTACTACGGCGGTACAGTTTGAGATCAGACCGCAGACGATCCAAATGCTGCCTACCTTTCGTGGTCTCCCAAGAGAAGACCCATATTCCCATATTAGGGAATTCCAACATGTCATCCTACTTTTCAAGAATCAGAACCTCGATGATGACAATGTGCGTCTGCGAGTTTTTCCATTCTCGCTCAAAGACCGAGCCTCAGATTGGCTCTACTCCTTACCCGCTGATTCAATCAGCAGTTGAAAAGAATTGGTGGGCAAAGTCATGTCTAAATTCTACCCCATGACTCGGACCAACCAAATGAAGCAACTCATTCAGGACTTTAGACAGAAGTCCGATGAGAAATTTTTTGAAGCATGGAATAGATTCCAAGACTACCTGACTAAGTGTCCCCACCATAGCATCGACAAGGGCAATCTTGTCCATGTCTTCTACAAGGGACTTACTGATGAGTCCCGGACCATGGTAGAGTCAATGTGCCAAGGAAAATTCCTGCACCAAACTCCGACCGATGCATACAAATTCTTGGGAGAGTTAGGAGAAAACTCTCAACATTGGACGACTGACTCAGAGTTCACTCGAACCACTTCGGTCCAAAGGACAACCAAGGGACATGATGCTACAGCTGATACTGAGCTTCTATCTGTCATTCAAGAGTTGAGCAAATCAGTCTCGGCACTAACTGTGTCTGTACAAAAGCCTACTCAACAATCTACCCCAGTCATGCATGTGGGACACGAGAGCCCTATGGAATCCTGCACCCTCTGTCTGCAACCCTCCCATACTACTGAGCATTGTCCTTTAAATGAAGGATGGTCCAATCCTCTTCAGGAAGAAGTTTGTGCTTTCAGCACATACAAACCTCCTACTCAGAACTCGTATAGTCAATCTTATCATCCGGACACGAGGAACCACCCTAACTTCTCTTGGAGGCCTCAATCTACTCAACCGCTAGCTCAACCTCCACGTCAACCTCAGGGTATGTATCCTCCTGGGTTCAATCAACCCAATAGGCAATTCAATCAGGGACAATATCAGCAGAATCAGTACCCATCTACTCAGAACCAGCAGTTCCAACAGGGTCAATACTCTGGACAACAGAGCACATTTCAGAATCAGCAAAGAGTTCCCCAGAACTTTCAGAACCAACAGATTGTCCCAACTAATTCTTCCGCCTATAACTATAATGCCCCGATGAGCTCGAGTCGCGAATTGGTGCCTCAGCTCCCATTAGCTGCTCCCCAACAGTCGGTCCCCAAACCCGGTATCGAGGACCTTCTAGCTCAACTCATTACTCAATCTATGCAACGCCTAGAGCAACAGCAACAGCAATCCATGCTTCGTCTAGAGCAACGTCTAGGTAACTTGGAAGCTGAGAAGGCTAAGGGGATCTTTCCTAGCCAACCCATTGCCAACCCTAAAGGAAATGCCAAAGGGGCAGTATATGAGATCGGATCCCAATCTCAAAGCCAGAATGAGAATTGTCAAGGGGAGGTGCAAGCTGTAACCACCCTACGATCTGGAAAAACTGTGGACATGGGAGTCCAACCACCACCGGTGCCATCTCCAGCACCCATCACTCGTACAGAGGAAACTAGTACCAATCCTACCTCTGCTTCTTCTACCTCTGCACCAACATCAGATAGCCCTGTGCAGAAATCTAAGGCTAAAGACAAATCCATTTGTCGAGTAAAGCCTCCCTTCCCGGACAGACTTGTCCAAGATAAGCGGGATCAGCAATTCTCTGAGATCTTAGATGTCTTTAAAGACGTCCAGATCAATATCCCATTCCTTTCTGCTATCAAGCAAATCCCTTCCTATGCCAAATTCCTCAAGGACTTGTGCACAGTTAAGCGGTGTACGCATGTACCCAAAGCTGCCTTCTTGGCCGAAAAAGCTACCGCGTTCATTCAACGCAATAGTGTGATCAAACACAAGGATCCAGGTAGCCCAACTGTCCAATGTGAAATTGGAGACAACTTTAGCTGCACTGCCTTGCTAGATTTAGGGGCTAGCGTTAACCTCATACCACTCTCAGTATATCAGCAGTTAGGACTGAAAGATATGAAGCCTACCAATGTCACCCTGAAATTGGCTGATCAGTCCATCAAGATTCCAAGAGGAATCATTGAAGATGTCCTAGTAAAAGTTGCTGACTTTTATTATCCTGTGGACTTTATCATTCTAGACACCGAGTCGTGTCAGGATAACCGCATTCCGGTCATCTTAGGCCGTCCATTCCTTGCCACCGCAAACGCACACATCGGTTGCCGGGATGGAAACATGTCCATTGCTTTCGGAAACCTCAAAGCTGAGGTCAATATCTTTCGTCTAATGCAACAAGATGCCGATCACGATGTGGCCGATGAAATGTGTGCCGTTGAGAGTCTAATCCCGGACTCCACCGAAGATATTCTTAAGCAGTGTCTAGAACACTTTGGAGCTAACTTTGCAATAGAGTCAGCTATTTCTGATCTCAATGATCTTTTGGAGACTGCTCCACTGATAGAGATCCCCGCTCCTCTCATCGAGTTCGAGCCTCTGATAACCATGGCCAGAGAACCCATCATTCCTTTACCTACTGAAGTCAAACCTCTTCAATCCGTGTCTTCTGTGACACCTATTTCTACTTCATCTGCTCCAATATTGGAGCTTAAGCCTCTTCCCACAGATCTTTCCTATGCCTATCTTGGTCCTAAAGAAACTTACCCTGTCATTATTGCTTCCGCTTTGTCTGAGAGTGAACGTAAGAAACTTCTCGAGCTGCTCAACGAGCACAAATCTGCGATAGGTTGGACTATAGATGATATTCGAGGCATAGACCCCTCGGTATGCCAACATCACATCTATCTCGAGGATGAATCCAAAACCTCGCGAGAACACCAGAGGAGGTTGAACCCCGTCTTGAAGGATGTAGTCCGGGATGAGGTCCTTAAACTGTTAGATGCGGGTATCATTTATCCCATCTCCGATAGCAAATGGGTGAGCCCTATTCATGTCGTCCCTAAAAAGGCAGGATTCACAGTTGTGGAAAATGAGAACAAGGAAATGGTAACCCAGCGCCTGAAGAAAGGGTGGAGAGTCTGCATCGATTACCGACGACTCAACACCAACACTAGGAAGGACCATTTTCCTTTACCCTTCATCGACCAGATGTTGGAGAGACTAGCAGGTCATTCCTATTACTGCTTCCTTGATGGTTACTCAGGGTATAATCAAATACCCATCGCCCCTGAGGACCACGAGAAGACAACTTTCACCTGTCCCTTTGGCACTTTTGCCTACAAGCGCATGCCCTTTGGCCTCTGCAATGCACCCGCGACCTTTCAAAGGTGTATGATGAGCATATTCTCTGACATGGTGGAAAAATTCCTCGAAGTCTTTATGGACGACTTCTCAGTCTTTGGGTCATCCTTTGATGACTGTCTGAACCATCTAGGGCTTGTACTTCACCGCTGTCAGGACAAGCGACTTGTCCTCAATTGGGAGAAATGCCACTTCATGGTGAAGAAGGGCATTGTTCTGGGACATGTCATTTCCCATCAGGGCATTGAGGTCGACAAAGCTAAAATCGATATCATCTCGACCTTGCCCATTCCTAAGTCCGTGCGTGACATCCGATCCTTTTTGGGACACGGAGGATTCTATAGGCGATTCATCAAGGACTTCTCTCAAATCGCTCGACCTCTGTCCCATCTTCTAGCTAAAGATAGTCCTTTCGACTTTAATGCTGACTGTGTCAAGGCATTTGAGCGTCTCAAATCTGAGCTCACTACTGCGCCCATTATCCGTCCCCCAGATTGGACTCTACCTTTCGAGGTAATGTGCGATGCTTCTGACTACGCATTAGGCGCCGTTCTAGGGCAGAGAGTTGACAAAAGGTCACACGTGATCTACTACGCGAGCAAAACTCTTAACTCTGCCCAAATGAATTACTCCACCACTGAGAAAGAACTCCTGGCGGTAGTCTTTGCCCTTGATAAATTCCGTCAGTACCTCTTAGCCACTAAGGTGGTAGTGTACACTGATCATGCAGCCCTTCGTTATCTTATGTCGAAAAAGGAAACCAAGCCTCGATTAATTCGATGGATTCTCTTACTGCAGGAATTTGACCTCGAGATTAAGGATAAGAAAGGAACTGAGAATGTAGTGGCTGATCACTTGTCTAGACTGACTTTAGAGTCATCCTTCGACACCCAGCCCATCCCTGAAACCTTTTCAGACGAACAACTGTTCGCCATCTCTGTTAATCCTTGGTATGCTGACATTGTCAACTACCTTGTCACCGAAGAAATGCCTTCACACTGGTCAAAACAGGACAAAAGCCAATTCCTAGCAAGAGTTAAGTACTACTCTTGGGATGACCCTTATTTATATAAATACTGTCCTGACCAGATCATTCGTCTCTGTGTACCTGAGTCGGACCAACTCAATATCTTGTCCTCATGTCATGACCAACCTTGTGGTGGTCATTTCAGTACTAAGAAAACTGCAGAAAAAGTTCTGCAATGCGGATTCTACTGGCCTACACTATTTAAAGATGCCCATATCTACTGCAAAACCTGTCCTAATTGCCAGCATCTAGGCCGCATCTCCCAGAGGAACATGATGCCCCTCACTCCCATCCAGGTCGATGAAATATTTGACATCTGGGGCATCGACTTCATGGGCCCCTTTCCCGTTTCCTATGGTTTTGAGTACATTCTCCTTGCGGTAGACTATGTATCCAAATGGATAGAAGCCATTCCCACCAAGACCAATGACCACAAAGTAGTGGTCAAATTCCTAAAGGAGTTCATCTTCGCCCGATTCGGTGCCCCTAAGGCCATCATTAGTGATGGGGGCACCCATTTCTGCAATAGGATATTCGAGAAATTAATGAAAAAGTATGGGGTAACCCACAAGGTTGCCCTAGCTTATCATCCGCAGACTAGTGGTCAAGTGGAGGTTTCTAATCGTCAGATCAAGCAGATCTTGGAGAAGACAGTCAATACCACACGTAAAGACTGGTCTACTCGTCTCACTGATGCTTTATGGGCATACAAAACCGCCTACAAGACCCCACTCAATATGTCTCCCTATCGTCTAGTCTTTGGGAAACCCTGTCATCTTCCGGTAGAGATTGAACATTGTGCCCTATGGGCCATTAAGAAGCTCAACTTCGACCTAGACTCCGCACGGGAGGAGCGGAAACTTCAAATGAATGAGTTAGAAGAACTCAGAAATGATGCCTACAACTTGTCCAAGAATTACAAAGCCAAAATGAAGTGGATACATGACAAGAGCATCCTCAGAAAAGAGTTCCATCCAGGACAGAAGGTCCTTCTTTATAATTCTCGTCTCCATCTCTTCCCTGGGAAACTGAAATCTAGGTGGACCGGTCCTTATACGGTCACAGCAGTCACACCCTTTGGGGCAATCACTATTGAGGATCCCAAGGATCACTCCTCATTCCAGGTAAATGGCCAGCGTTTAAAGCAGTTCCATGAACTTGAGGTGTCGCTCATTCAGACTTTTGAGATCGATCTCATCGATCCTGCCTATGTCGACTGATGATCCACTCAGTCTCCTGAGCTCCAACTTGGTTGGGGGTACTTGATATACCCCCATCATGTCTGGCTGAAGACGTAAAACTTAGCGCTTTCGGAAAGGCAATTTCGGTATTCCTAGAGTACATGACTCTCATGCATTTGTTATTACTGTTATATCTCTGGAAATGCAGGTACATTCATTCTTCCGATCATCAGGTACCACACACTGTCGAGTTTCTGCCGACTTCGTAACATCCTTCCTGAATCTTTGCATCATCATCTCTGATTTGTTATCATTTTATGTCCCGGTCATGAGCACCGAGGACGGTGCTATATTTTGGTTGGGGGTGGGTATTTACCAAAACTCATGTCTTTATTTAAAAAAAAAAAAAAAAAAAAATTTCTTATTTTTGGGGTGATTTCCGATGTTCTCCAAAAGTTTTCTAGAATTTCAAAAGTGTGTCAAATACCCTGACTTTGATTAGCTAAAAAAAAAACCTTCGTTAAGTCAGTATTGAGGATGTCAATTTTTGTTTAAAGTTAGCATTGAGTCAAGTCAAGTGTGACTACAGCAGGTTTGAAAACTTAGAAAAACTCAGATTCGGCACAATTGTACACTATCAACATCAGAGTCATCCTAAGTTTGGAAATTCTAGAGATCCTATGAGAAGAATTGTGGAGACCTAACCCAGTGAGCTTTCAAACCTTTAATCAATTCAGAGGATTATACAACAATTCTGAGTCACAAGATGACTCACTATTCTTCATGCCCGCAATATTCGTTGAGAGATCTCATTATCTTTTGCTTCGATCATGGAACTCAGAACGACATCAACATTGGATTATTACGACAGAACCTTCTCTGTATCCAGTCAAGACAGTATACATGATAGTGCAAATCCTAGAAAATGATTTAGGCCATTTTTCTGAACCATTCAGCCTTTTTACTCACCTGAATTATACTTCACTAGAAACCCCTTGAGCCGTTCTATAAAAGCCTTTTATTTGCAAACCCATCAACCTAAAATCCAGTCCAGCTACGAAACATGACTGGCTACCCTTATTTTGAGATGGACAAAAGAATAACTGATGTGGGTGTACCGTGAAAAAGAAAAGTAAAGAAGAAGAATCAAAAGGAAAAGAAAGTGGTTCAAGCCAAAAACAAAATATAGAAAGAAAGTATGAAGAAGAGCTGAAAAGAAATTGAGCAGTCTCAGAAATATCAAGAAAAAGAGAAAAATACGAAAAAAGGAAAAAGAACTAGATAATGGTGTTACGTCGCAGGAAAAATTCAAGAAAATGGCAATATCCTCTCAAGATCTTTGAAATCCTGTATACCTTTATTTTTCTACACCTGACCTAAGCCTCATTACAACCCAGGAAAGTCCTACTTGATTCTAGGATAGCACGATCATAAAATGTGGAGATTGGAGAAGGAGAAGCTATAGAGTTTGATCTAACGTTCCCGAGTGAAGTGGTATTCCAATCATGAGATCTTCTTCTGTTCAAGATGTCCTTCCTTCAAATAATACATATGTGAGATCTTTGCTTTCATATATCAACACATCTCCTCACATATAAATTGAGAGAAAAGAAGAAAACCCTTCTTGTGTGATTCTATTCTGAGTGCTAAACATGTGAGATTTGAGGTCAAGGCATAAAAACATAGAGGTGATCTGAAAATCTTTACTGTCGGATGATGAGAATGTTGAGCACACACACACGCAGAGTCTGACTATTCTGGGTCATGATTATCAGTCTGTAGTCTTGCCAAGACTCTCCAACTCTTCGCTAGCACGTAACTATTTTTGCATCCATTCAATTATTTGACGAACGATGTTTTCCCTGAGCTAATTTGAAAAAGTGTGCAGCATGTCTAGAGAGCCCTTTTAAGCTCATTTATTTCGCACTAATTGCCAAGGATTGGCAATATGCTGGTTGGGGGTTGTGATATTCGCTCAAAAGTGCTTATTTTAAGCAATTATCCTTTTAGCGTTATTGCATTCTCCTACGTAAAATACTCTATTTACCTACTTTTCTACGTAAGAGTCTCTTCTGTTGCGTAGAACACACTTTTCTGGACGAAATGGTATATTTGCATGCATTAAACACATTTTCGGGAAGTCTAGACATGTAGTCATTCTGATAGAGTCTCATTACGCGCTTCTTCTGCCATAGGAAACCCCGATGGGACAATTCTCGAGACTTGCGAGCCCACATCGATCAGGAAAGCCCATTATCAAAGCTTAAAGAGCCCACATGCTATGACTAAAAGATATGGGCCAACTATGAGGACCAAAAAGCCGGCCCAAAGAACGAAGAGAGCAGGAGAGCCAATGACCAAGAGACGGACCAAAGCGTTTAAAGCCACATGAGTCAGCAAAGAATGATAGTCGACTCTACTGGAGAAGCGTGAGGATGGTCACAGTGAAGACCAGGGTTCCAGACCCTCCGCCAGTGTTTTTTTCCATTTTTTTGATACTTTTTCTCTCATCTCTTCTTATTCTCTCTCTCTCTTCATCTCTCGATCCTCGAATCTACTGACCTAACCCAGAACTCCTGCCCATCGGCTCTATCTCATCTCCCTTAACTTTCTGACCGTTGGATCTTCCATCGGACCGTTGGATCTTCAATCGGACCGTTGGATCTCTCTAGATCCGTCGATCTACCAATCTGAGTCCCAATCAAGTCACCATCCATCCGATCGCCATCAGACTGTCTGTCACATCATCTTGTGAGACGATGGACATCATCAATCCATGAGGGCCAATAGCCGGGCCCATCTTCATCGACCCGCTGTCCGACCAGTTAGTGGACCCCGTGAATTTCAAAATAATTTTAATTAAATGGGGGGTCCACTAATTGGGGAGATTCCCTATAGAAAAGTAGGTTTTTACTTAAAAAAAAAAAAAATATATATATATATATATATATATATATATATATATATATATATATATATATATATATATATATTTCTTATTTTTTTATTTTCAAAAATCCCCTATTTCCATTAAAGGAAATAGGGAAGCTTTAAAAGGAGAAGGATAGGGGTTCGTTCGAACCCTAATCCCCCTCCAATCTCTTCCTCTCCTTCGCCCAAAACTACCCCGACGTTTTCGGCGCTTTCTCCTCCTTCTTCTTCTTCTTCTCCTCCACTCCTTCCTCTCCGGCGAGCCACCACCGGACTGGTACGCCAGCTCCACCTTCTTCTTCTTCTTCTTCTTCTTCTTCTTCTTCTTCTTCTTCTTCTTCTTCTTCTTCTTCTGCTTCTAACGTCTGTCTTCATTTTTTTCTTTTTTCTTTACCTACCGGAGTTGCAAGCTGCAACTCCGGTCATCTTCTACGGCAAGAAGTTCACCGGAAACCTGCGCAGCAGCTTCAGTGGCACGTCCACCTTCTCCACCGTTCTCATAATCCCATCACCATCTCCTAATACCAGTCCACCGACCTGCAACACTGAGTTGCAGGTTTGCAACCCAACCATAGATGGCATCTCCGCCATGAATACCACCGTGAAACGCTGCTGGATTCTCAGACCGTATGCACCCACCTACAACCGGTGCCTCCTTGCACCTCACTTGCCCTTGACGACCGGTTGCAACCCGCAACTTGAGGCGTCCTGCTCTTCTCAAAGGGTGAAATCGCAGGCCCTTTCATTGCTCCACAGCACCTGCAACTATCAAGTTGCTGGTGCTCTTCACACCATTACGCTCCTCCCCCTTGGAGCTGCTGCACGGCCGTCTCCCTCAAGCCTCCACCACCTGCAACTTCAGGTTGCAGGTCTCCTTTCTTGACCACCTGCTGCAACACCTCTCTCTCTTTCCATCTCGCTCAGCCCCAAGAAGAAGAGCAGCCAGCCTGCAACGCCAGCGTCTCTCCCTGTGCTCTAGCCAGCAGCAACGCCTCCACTTCTTGCTGGCTGTCCACCTCTCCTCTCCGTCACAGCCACCCCCATATATCAATTGTTGGCCCAAGATTCAATCTCACGGGTTCACCTTCATTCTTGGCCGGCAACCACCATCACAACCCTTCTTATGTCCGAACCCAATCAATCTTCAAAGGTGAGTTGCTAAAGGTATTTCTCTTTTTAGGTTTTCTTGACTCTATCTCTCTTTCTCTCTCTAGAGTTTTCTCTTTTTTTTATTATTATTTCTCTCTCTAAAACTCTCTCTCTCTAGGATAATTGTTAGTTCTTTCGAATTGTCAGTATTTGTTTGATATTTTGTTTGAGCATTGTAAGGACTTGTTTGGATTCAATAAATTCTATTTGCTTCACTATAATGGATTTTCTTTAGTGCTCTTCGTTATCTTTATTTGTATTAGTTTAATTCATAATTTCTAGGATATCAATAGCTTTAAAAGAAAAGAAATAAAATCAATCAAGTTTTAATCCATCCCACCATCATCACCCTTCCATCCTTTTAATTTTAGCAATTTCTGATAAATTCCGTCAGTTCATGTTCTGAATTAGCGCTAATCCGACTAATCCCGAGTGCGGATCGACATCCGACACGAATCCCTATACAAATCTGTCAATTTTGCAGGATAATCGGATAAATATTACAATTCTTGTTGATTCTAGGGTTTCCGTAACCAACGACGCGGAAAAATCCTACTTTCACACATCCCTATTAGTTTAAAGAAGCTTATTTTTTAAGAATTCCTTATGTGTCATACAAGTTTGGAATTCACATTCCAGTGACTTATTCCTTTTTAATAGAGACTCATTCTCTTGTTCTAAATCAATAATCGACAGTTTTAATTTTTCAGTGTCAATCAATAAGGCAGCATTTTCAGAATCAAGACATTTAACTCTGTCAGATAAAACTTTATTTGCCTTAATGAATTTTATTGATTCCTCATACAGTTCTTTCACACCAACTACCGAGTCATCCGAGTCCCCATTGTAAGAGTCTTCCGAACTCTCATCATTTTTTTTAGATTCTCCATGAGATCCATATGGACTATTAAACCGAGCAACAAAAGTTGTATACTTATCAGTCTTTTCATTGCTATCTGAATCATCAGAATGATCTTCTAATTTCTCATCCCATGTGGCATTGAAGGCTTTTGCCTTGCCTCTATATTATTCTTTATTTGGACAAACATTAGTAAAGTGACCAAACCCTTACATTTGAAACATTGGGGTTCACTTGAGTGGCTTTCCCTAGGGGTCCTTTCACTTTTGCTACCTCTCTCATGAGGTTTGACATATTCCTTAGATTTATCAAAAGGTTTATTGTTCTTAAATCTATCATTTTTAGAATGAAAAAACTTTTTGAACTTTTTAACAAATAATGTCATTTCAACTTCTGAGTCAACATCTGACTCTGAATCCTGAGCTTCAAAAATGTTAAGGGCTATACCTTTTGATTTCTTTGGTTGTCTCAAGTTCATCTCATAAGTTTGTAGAGACCCAACCAACTCATCAATTTTGAGAGAGTCAACATCCTTGCTCTCCTCAATAGCAGTTACCTTAGACTAAAATCTATCAAGTAAGGATCTCAAAATTTTTTGAACAACTTTAGATTCAACAATGATTTCACCCAAGTTGTGTGCAGAGTTCACAATATCACTAAGTTGGGCATAGAACTCAGTGAATGTATCATTCTCCTCCATTCTCAAGGATTTAAACTTAGTAGTCAGCATTTGAAGTTTAGAAATTTTAACTGTTGACGTTCCTTCATGGGTGACTCTGAGAATGTCACATGCTTTTTTAGCCAAAGAACAAGTAGAGATTCTTCGAAACTCATTCTTATCAACCGCATTAAAAATAACAGTAAGCCCTTTGCTATTTAGACAACAATAGTCTATGTCTTCTTTACTCTAATCGACTTTTGGTTTAAGAATGGTTTTATCTCCTACTATCATTGTGGGTGGTGACCAACCATCCACTACAGACATCCAGACTCTTTCATCAATAGACTTTAGAAAAGCTCTCATCTTAGCCTTCCAATAGACATAGTCTTCTCCATCAAACTATGGAGGTCTGGATGTATTTCCACTTTCTCTTTGCATTTTGAATAATTAAAGAAAATTGACTGGTTTTACAGGAATCTTAATTCAGGTGATTAAACATTTAATAGAATAACCCGCTCTAATACCAATTGAAATAACGACCAGTCCGTTCTCTTTAATCCAATATACCTAGAAGGGGGAGTTGATTAGGTATTTAAAATTAATTATACCTACATAGTTTTACTAGTTTATGGTAGGGGAACAAAATCGTATGCCTTAGTTGTTTGATAAAAGATTATCATAACCGACTCAAATTGAATATACCTCCGTGGTATATTTTCTTTTCGTCGTTTGGTCTAATCAAGATAGATAGCGGAATACAAACAAACAATCACACAAGACAAGAGATTTTTACGTGGAAACCTTAGCCAAAGAAAAACCACGGGGCCACGTCCAGACGGAAAGTATCACTAACTGAAAAGTTAAACGAAACAAAGGTTACCTACGCAGCACCGTTTGCAAATACAGCTTCCAACCTTAGCCATGGCTTACTACCGATGCGTCTAGGTCCTCTGAATCAACGCTACGAATCTACGTGCGCCCTTCCAACCAAGAATTCTTGTCTACTTGTTAAGTTTGGTACACCCCAAACCTACCATCGATCAGTTGCTCTGATCTTAATTCTCAACACTCTCGCCTTTGCCGAAGGTAAAGGATTCAGTACACCCTGAACCCTAGGTTGCTCAAAGGTGTTGAGTCACATTGGTACACTTAGTCTACTATGTCGGATATCTATATAGGAGACCTAAGCTGAGTAATGGATCAAGCACTTGACTTCGATCAAGAAGAGAAACAAGCTCACAAGATGTGAATGAGATAAGTAGGCTTATTGCTCTTCAAATGGACACTCTAATAAATCAATATTTTCTTCTTTCTCTTGAAGTATAGAAGTGTATTGTGTCACTCTGTGTGTATTTAGAGAAGGTATAGAAGGGTTGTATTTATAAAATTTGTGACCCTTAGTCTTGTAGAATATGGGAGAGTGGAACCTAGAATTTTGGATCTGAGAAAGACTCAATCCGTGCTAAGTCCAATCGATTGTACTCTGGGTCCAATCGATTGGGGGTCCAATCGATTGGCCTCAAATAAGTTTCAATCCTGAAGGCTCCAATCGATTTTACAGAGGTCTCCAATCGATTGGGCTCTGATAATATTCTATCTCGTAGACTCCAATCGATTTTACAGAGGTCTCCAATCGATTGGGCTCTAATCATGTTCTGTCTCGCAGACTCCAATCGATTTTACAGATGTGTCCAATCGATTGGGCTTTGATCATGTTCTACCTCGTAGTCTCCAATCGATTTTATAGAGTCCTCCAATCGATTGGGATATTTCCAATCGATCGGAACTTGTCCAATCGATCGGACTCTCCCAAAAGTCAATATCTTTGACTAAGACTCGGGTCTGTCCAATGACTAGGTTTGACCATTATATTTTATTCACTTTAAACATATTCCTATGGCCACTAAGTCACTTACCTTCCTAAGCAAGCGTACATGATCTATAACCGACAAATGGGCAATTACTCAGATGACTCCTGTCTTCAATCGTCTGATTTTTGCTGTCTCTATCTTTTAATCTTCACGTAGTCGGCGAAGTATGCGCACCACGACATCTTCACACTACACTGGTGCTCGAAGGAACAGTTACAAAAATATTTTTATGTCAAACAGAATCTTTGCCAAATTGAATATGAAAATATTTCTTACAATAGTGAAATCTAATATCCTTCGGTTAGTCATTGATTTCTTTACTCATAGTCAATCCTTGCAAATTATTAATCACACCAACTTAGCCCTTATTCCCAAATCTAAGGCGCCGAACTCCACCTCCCATTTTTGCCCTATTAGTCTCTGTAATGTGGTTTACAAGATAATTTCTAAAATCTTAGCCGAGAGGTTGAAACAAGTCATTAGGAAGCTCATCTCCCCTCACCAGGCGGCCTTTGTTCCTAGTCACTTAATCTTGGATAACACTGTTTTGGCTCAAGAACTTCTACACCATATTAAGAAGAAGAAAGGAAAACAGGGCCTCATAGCTATTAAGCTTGACTTGGCAAAAGCTTATGATCGTATAGAATGGTCCTTTGTGTGCAACACCATGCGATTCTTGGGGTTTAGTGAGATCTAGATCTGCTGGATTTATCTATGTATCTCCACTCCTACCTTCTCCATTCTTCTTAACAGCTCGCCTTATGGGTTTTTTCGTGCCTCTCGGGGACTCAGGCAAGGGGATCCCTATCCCCCTTTCTTTTTATTCTTTGTATGGAGGGTTTATCGAAGAGTATTGAGAGAGAAGTTAATCTTAACCGGCTTCATATATGGTATCAAAATTGCCAAGAATAGCCCTCTTATATCTCATCTTCTCTTTACAGATGACTACTTCATATTCTATAGGGCTAACCTTATTGAAGCCCGGATCATAAAGGACTTGCTAACTAACTTCTGCACACATTCTGGTCAATAGATCAATAGTGACAAATCTGGTTTGTTGTTTAGCCGTAATCTTCATCGGAGGCACATTAAAGCTCTTTCCTTTATCTTTGGTATTAAGAATCTTTCTATCAGAGAAAATTACCTGGGTACGCCTTTATTCATTGGGCGATTAAAGATTCTCGTCTTCAATCATGCTTTCGGGCGTCTTCAAAAAGCTATTGCTGGTTGGAAAGGGCGGACTCTTTCTCTAGCAGGAAAATCCACCCTAATTCAAAATGTTGCTATGACTATCCCCATTTTCCTGATGTCTTCCTTCTTATTCCCGAAGACCCTGTGTGCGAAAATGGATTCGCTAGTTAATCAATTCTGGACTTCAGGAGGAGCCAACCAAAAATCTTTACATCTAGCCAGTTGGAAGTCTATTTGTGTTCCAAAAGCTAAGGGAGGCATGTGTTTTCGTACATTCCATCAAACTAATTTGGCTCTTCTTGTTAAAAATGTATGCAAAATTCTTTCCGAACCATCATCTTTACTTGCCACAACTCTTCAAAGGGAAGCACTTCCCCAATTCTAATATTCTGGACACAACTCCTAAACCGGATGATCCATGGGTTTGGAAGAGTTTCTTGAAGGCTAGGGATTGTTACAAACCATTTTTTATCAAACTTATCGAAAATGGGCAGAGCTAGCACGGATATATGGAGAGACCCTTGGCTGATGGCAATAATAATATCTTTCACCCAACTTGACCCCCTGATACATCTACTATCTTGGTGAAGGACCTCATTACAACGGATATGACTTGGAATGAGCAACTGATCAATACTATTTTCAACCCAGCAGATCGAGATGCCATCACTCAACTCAATCTTAGCTCTCAAGACGTTGCTGATCGCTGGTTTTGGACTCTAGAATCTAAAGGTCATTTTTCTTCTCAATCAGCATACAAACATTTGCCCATCTTCCCTAACCTTACCACTACATCTTCCCTCTCTCCTATCCAATGGAAGGCCATATGGAACATCCGGGTTCCTTTCCGATGTCAGATGTTCATATGGAAGGTGTTTAGGGGCATTTTACCCTCCAATGTAATGCTACATTCCCGTATCACGGACCTCAGTCCCTCTTGCTCACGATGCGGCTATAGATCAGAGACAGCTTTTCATGCTCTCCTTCAATGCCCAATATCGGCCAAAATTTGGTTTGCTTCCCCGATGACATTACGCACAGAAGCAATGGACGGTAATATGGCCCAGGTTTGGTTAGTGAACATTCTTAATCTGAGCTTCAATCGTAAGGAAGAGGATTCTTTCATGCTGCATTATGCTGCACTATTTTATGGAAGGTTTGGCTCTTTCGGAATGAAGATATTTTTTCTCATACCAAGATTCACCCTCTAGCCTTACTTAGGAACATCCACTCTTATATTCTGCCAGCCCCTACTCGCGCTTCAGATCCTCTTCGAGCATTGGCTCAGTGGTCTCCCCCGCCCAACGGATGGTGCAAAGTGAATACAGATGGCTCTTGGGATGCCTCCACCAATACTGCTGGTTTTGGTTTTATTATCCGTAACTCAAAGAATGATTTTCTTTTGGCAGGGGTAAAAACGAACAAGCTTGGTCGTCGGAAGAGGCGGAAGTCAAAGCTTTAAAATGGGGCTTGGAACAGGCTGTTAGCGGAGGATTTCATCATTTAGAGATGGAATCATATGATCCTGGGTTGGTAGAACAAATGGCTAGTAAGAGCTCCTATTTGGGCAGGAATTCATCATTAGATGTATTCTCGATTTGGCTGCTCGGATAGGTAACGTCCGGTTTGTTTTCTATTTTAGGGATGGAGTTCTATTTTTGTTTGGTCGTCCCTCCTCCATGGCTTATTCCTCTTTGTATTCAGGAAGGGTGTGATGTCCATTGATTTTTGTTTGTTTTTATATATATTTCAGTCTGGTTTACAAAAAAAAAAAAGTCAATTTGCTTTATAAAAAGAAGATATCAATGAACTACGACGAAATGGTTTCACGGGATTCAGCCAATTGTCTCAAACGTG
Organism: Euptelea pleiosperma; assembly: GCA_035048495.1. Lineage (NCBI taxonomy): Eukaryota > Viridiplantae > Streptophyta > Magnoliopsida > Ranunculales > Eupteleaceae > Euptelea > Euptelea pleiosperma. Next base: position 36,414,129 of record CM068550.1, on the reverse strand, counting down.
GGATATCATTGAGAAATAGGAATCAGTGTTATCAAAGGATTTCCTGCGAATATTTCTAGTATGGAATGAGTCAATCATCCACTTTCTATGGTAGTGTCTAAAACCGTAGTCTTTTTTTTTTCAAAAGTTAGAAAACCACTATCATCTATATAACAAAACAAGGAAGTTGTCTTATCTCTTATCTTATCCTGCTTCATAGGATAAAGAGTGGTTGAGATCAAATCCATCCATCTAATGTGGATGGTTAGATTTCAGCCACTCAATCACCCTCATTTATTCGGTCACTCCCACTTTACTTTCCATTATTTTCTGTTATTTCCGTTATTTTTCTATTTTTGTCCTTGTGCGTTACAATCCGTTGTAACAGAAAAACCGGTAACACCCCCAGTTTGTTATATAGTTTGGGTGCCGAAGGCACCCAATTTTTGCAATTGGAGAGTGCCGTGGACATGGGCCATTTACTAGTATCTAACAAACACAAGCATAAACAGTAATATGTCCACATGCGATTGACCACACAATCATCAACAGTAATATGAAGAATTCTAGTTACTTTTATACCATAAAAACTGTCAATACACCTCACAAGCATGAAGTCATGCTCACTCCCACCATAATGCAGGCAACTATCAATCACATACTCAAACATGGGACAGTTTTCACTGACATTTACTAGATCAATGGAACATCAATTACCAACCTTACACGGCTTAGTGAGGGTTGACAACTAAAAAAAGGTAAAACTGAACTTAGCCAAGTTATACATGCATCACATGACTGTCCCCTTAAATTCAGAATCGTTCTAAGGGATTGGTAGTTGGACAGAAAAATCAAATTGTAAAATTTAGTAACCTACCCAGAGATGGCATTTCTAGACTGAGATTTTTCAAAACATGTCTAATGAAAAATAGCACCTAATTTGGTGGTTGTGTAACTGACATCCCATCCCCGAATGAAAACCATCGGTCAGAACTAAATAATTAATATTAAATAATCCATGAAATAAAAAAAGATGATCAACTAAATGTACCTTCTTTTTATCCAATGTAGACTTGCCAATTGGAATCAGTTCTTACAATGTCAAAGGAATTAACTCTCACTGGGGACATGAGCCCTTTTCTATATGGTGGAATATCAATCTGATTAATTAACCCAACTGAACCACTTTGGTGCATTTCTGGTTGTGATGCATGGAGAAACTGAGCTTTCACCAATTGTTGACCTGTACCCGTCCACGCTGAGTCTATTTTATCGAAAAGACTGGATGCAGGTGACGGTAGGCTTTCCATGGATGCCTTATTGACAAGAACTTCCCCATCTGCATTTACTTCATCTATTTGTGATGATGGTCTGAGGTCAACACAAGGTCCTCAAGACCATAGCTCTTGACTGACTTTATAGTTGACTCATCCACTTTGGCCAGTTCATTTGGAACCAGAAATGCTGCGTCAAGTTCTTCGTTTTACTCTTGAGTGTAAGTGATCCGATTGCGTCAAAGACTGGGTTATTTTCTTCAGAAGCGCAGCCAAGCTTGCAATCCAACGAATAGAGCCGACGATCCCAAATGTAAGAATCGACCAGGAGGCAACGTCTCAAGCGATTAAGTTCTAAAATGTCTATTGCTACCTGAACAGGTTGGAAACCCTCAATGCCATCTGGTAGTAGCAAACCCTGTGAACATGCAAGCAAGACAAATCAGAAGTCGTGGGATGCATTGATACTTGGACAGAAGCACTTTTACTGGTTTTGACTCCAAGTCACCAATTTGGTTGAATCGGTTTTGGTTTAAGTGCATGAATTCCTGTATAAATCATGTACAAAAAGCTAAAAGACCACATTCATCATCAATACCTCAAGAATATACTCCCAACTACATGGTTATTATGCATATGGGTGATAAATCTGTGGTCTGAACCTTTGAAGATGGTAGGTTTGGCATTTAGGTGATAAACAATTGTCGAATTTTGTAGCTCGTTGATGAAAAATATATAAGAGGATAAGGCACATGCAGTGGTGTTGGGATCCACCAACATGATCTACTAGGTCAAGAATCAATAGATCCACTGTCTCTATTTATAGAAAGTAATACAATCTATGCATATGGGACTTGGAACTTGACTGATCTAAAAATCAATAGACTATGCAACCCACACAACCCCCTCAAAGTTCCACCTTTTTAAGTGAGTTCTGAAAAGGTGCCAACTGATGGGACCTATAACTCATGTCAGTCTCCATGGCTGGGTTGGCCCTATGTCTGTCTTAAAAGGTTGTTCCACATGCTGGATGTTTCTACTGTTTCATGCTGAGTAACACAGCACAGTATGAGGGAAATAACAAGACAGGAATGGCTAACCTGGCATGCCTGGCAAACTCATAATTTTCAAGCAACATCTTGCCAGCCTGTTCATTCAAGGCTGATTCTGGAAAGGGTTCTATCAGTAAACACCTGACCACCTGTTATCATTAACATAAACATCAAACTAGAGTCAATGACAAGATAATCACAAACTCTAGTTTTGAATAAAAAAACACAAGCGAACATGCAAGTATGATTAGCCACCACCACAACAATCTCGAGTGTCAGGTGGTGGTGGGTCCCAAATGTTAACTTGGGAGTTCTGAGAACCCTCCTCGTTGCATGGTTAGAAATAAAAAAAAAAAAAGGTAAGACAAATAAGTAAATGATATGATAGAAGTAAACAATGTAACTTACAAGGAGAACATGCCACAATCCAAGATTTGGATTCCAATCCTTTTTCAGTGTATTGACGCAAATCTCACCATTGGTTGCAATGTTTGGATGAAAGATTTTTGTCAGGAAATAACCTAAAGAAGAAGAAATATACAACACATGAATACATATATATTTGAAAAAGCTAAGTTAACAACTCAAATCTCCACAACAATCAATCATGTTCAGATAAATAGGGGAAAAGTTAAAGGTCTCCATGTCTTGCAGATAAATACTGCATCCAGATACAGCATGCAATAAAATGGGGGGTCATCATTAGATTGCCACACTTTAATTTGTAGTAAAAAATCAAGCCAATTGATGACCTCAATCCATATTTTATTTCATTGTTCAAAAGAATGAGAGATCTGATGATCATCCAATCAGGGGAGTGTGGGAAATCATGAGGCAATAACAATTTCATGCGGAAAACACAGTTCTCATATGGAGTTCCAGCTGCAAATCAATGCTCTCTCCCATTCGATAAGCTTCAAAAAGTTGATTGGGATGGCAACTATGAGAAAACCACATGCCTCCAGACCTTCAATATCGGCGAATATAGTGGAAAAATCATCATCATTACTGCCTGCTTTAATGCCCTCAGGTGGGGTTTCATCAAGATACTTCAATTCCTTTGCAAGTTGCTTTATAACATTTGGTGGAAGATTTTAATTAGTTGCCTGCCACAAAAAAAAATAATAAATTAGACCAATGATATTAGGGAGGGAGTTGGGTGGAGTGGGGGTATTCTAAGCTCTATAAATGGCAAAGTGCCACATTTGATTAAGAATAAATTTTTTGACTGCTGACAGATCCAATACAGAAGGAAGTCAATAGAAAGATTAAAAAGTCTATCATAGCCACTACAACAAAAGGATTCTTCACACGAGGGAGTTGAAAATCCTCTGTTGCTTTTGCTGATAAAAACCAGAATAGCTGCCAACTGATTCGCCAAAATCTTCTCTAATTTCAGTGCTCAATATTGGTTTTAGACACGGGGTGCTGAATGAGTTACCAGCCAAAAGATCACCAACCTGGCTCATTGGACATTCCAATATGTCTAAATAGAGAATCATTTACAGTCATATCGAGTGACCTTTCTAAAACTCAGGAATCCATGATATATCAACATTAGATTACAACTTCGAACATTTTCCTTCATGTGGAAAGCTTTGAGGTCACCTAGAAGGAAAGAGCAAGGAAAATCAATATTTTCTAATAGAGCAATTTTATTCAAATATCAGGATATATTTCCCTCAAATGGAAAGGCTTTGAGGTAAACTAGCAGGATATCTTTTGTCAATCAAAAAGAAAAGGGAAGTCATTGTTTTCTAATAGATAACTTTTATAAAAATGTAATGATAGTAGAAGCCATCCATTGCCATCCATGTGATGCATATGATGAATAGGAGATATCTTAGGTCAAGAATCAACCAAATTGAAAGAAAAAGGACTTCATTAATTGTAGTTCCCTAAAATTGAAAGTGCAATATCCGGAATATATTTTAACCATTTTCCATCCAAAAAACTATCATTAAATCAGTTGTGCTTACATAAAGAGCCCCTCCAACCACTGACCCGCATAGCAATTCTGCTGTCTAGCCAGCCCGTGTGGATTTTGTTTTCTCTGTACTCTGAAGCCTGCAAAAGACATATTACTTCTATCACTTCTTCTAGATGAATGGAATTTCATTGGGTATGGTAGTTGACACTAGCAAAGCATGAGCAGCTTACATGTAAAAGATCTATTGTGTAATCAACATTTAAACGAATTTCTCCCCTAATTTGGACCTCCAATTCAGTTCATCATAAACATGTGAACGGAGGAAAGTAAATGCAACAATCCAACAAGTATAACCTGTACTTTCCCGCTAGTAGGCTTGAATCCATCATCTGGGTCTTCACTCATTACAAGCACAGCGACACAATGACCTTCTGGCCTAACAGACTCCGCCATGTCAAAATCAAATGGGGTGGCAACAATTGTTCTCTTCCAACCGTCATTCCCTCCACTAGCTGGAGAAGCAAACGATTCCTAACCAGTTGAAGGGCACATATGACACTTAAAATTTCCAGCAAGGATAATATGTACCTTTTCCCCTTATGAGTTTCATCCATATAGTTTTTTCTCTTTCCTCTTTCTAAATTCTGAGTTCCATCAGATCTTGTTCACCTACCAAAAGAACAGAATTCAGGTCTGTCACAAGAACTTGTACATATTGAAAATGGGCATTGTAGATATGTAAGTTCATTCTAGTTCTTTTCTGACACACTGAAGATTAATTTCTGTTTAGATAGTTCAAGGCAGTGTAATTCGAGCTTACTCTAATAAACCCTAAATACATGCACACCAGAAGGCATATCACAGAAAATTCGTCTTTCGGATTTTCAAAATCAGACTTCCTTTCTCTTCTTTCATTTTGACTAGAGAACCCCTAAAAACCTGTAACACAGAATAAAGCCGATGATGAAATATTACTGAACATAAGGTTCACACAATTCCTGGATGAAGAAGCCTAAGAAGTTTAGATATGATAGGATACTCCAATATGCTCACATAATTTTTGTTAAGGCTAATGCTATACATTTTCAATGAATAAAAGTTTTACAAATTAATCTCCAGATGGACTAGAAGTTCTAAAAGGTATGGAACCAAGACAGCTTGTTAAAAGATAATAAGGCACAAATTGCTAAGTCATGTATTAAGCTCACCATGTTTGCTTAATCTGATTTGTCTTTGGAACTCTGTATGAGTAGCTCCCCCATATGGCATCTCATCTCAAGTTTCATAATTTGTGACCTGCATTTAATATAATAGAAGACCTTTGCATATAATCCATGCTAAATAATTGAACAATTTAAGCATCACCATAGAAATATCAACTCACATTCCGTAGAAATATCAACTCACAAATGATGGTTTCATAGAGTCCCAAAACCTTTGTTCAAATCAAGGAAAAGACATCGTAATAAAAAACTATCAGGACTTCAAACCCATATATTTGTAGGGGTCCACATAAGGGAGATAATTCGAAACACCAATTTCCATACAAGAGTAAAATATAATTCTGGATTTGTCATTCTATTGAAGCACAAGAATGAACAAAAATGTCGAACTAATTCTATATAAAAATAAAAAGATTTAAGATCATATCTAGCAATGTTTCATAGAGCACTTTTCGATCAAGAGTTGAAGGGAAGCAAGCTATTTATCCCAACCACAAAATCTGCAAAAGAAAAGTGTATGCATTTCAGTTCTATTACCATTCATAGAGCACTTTAAGATTAAAAGTCATGTGAAGTTAAAAAAAATAACAATCACCTTTGCGACTTCATCAAATAGTACTCATCAAATACGGTTTGATGGTGTTAATCCACTCCAATCTAATGTAGTCCAATTCATCTTGAGTGTATGTGCTCTTTGATGTTATGGCAGCCCGTTTGTTGATTGGCAACCCACCACTCTTATCCTCGATGAGATCTTTCATGTACCTCATCACATAAAATCCGCATGACTTTGAATCAGGTTGTTTAGGGCACTGCAATCAAGCATGTCCTGATAAAAAGTCAATCAACTCAAATCAGTAGAATTGACTTTAGACCACAAAAACTACAAATTTACCTTCACGAATATCCACTCCGGTTGTGCCATTTGTCTCCCATAATCTTTCAGTTTTTCAAAGGCCCTTAAAAATTGAAGTTCAAACATTCAAATTATATATGTATTAAAATTACATGAAATAGTCATAATAGCAATAAAAAACTTACTTCTTGAAAATGCTTTTGACATTCGGACGGATCGATAGGCTCAATGGATCGAACCAATATAACTTATTATTTAAGGGATCAATAACAACCAACATCCAGTGTCTCCTAAAATTGAACAAGAAAGAACAAGTTAATTTAATAATTTAGTTCAGAATAATTAAGTACATCAAAACATGTTCAAATTTTTAATATAATAAAGATATTTACTTTGTGATTATAGGAAGAAAATATAATGCCCTATCATTCATTGTGACCAATAAATCTGCAAACTTTTGTGGGTTGGAATCATTCTTTATATCCCAATGGATGGTGGTAGGATTGACAAATCTGTACTTATCCACCAAGTCTTCATCCACAATCACCTCATAGAGATAGCTAAAAAAGAAGAAAATACTTATTATGGCAATACACATCATTAAGTAAAACATTGAAGTTTCTCTAAAAATCTCAAACAAATTTTATCTCACCTGCAGTATATCATGACACAGCTAACCGACACTTCTTGCATTTTACATACATATTCAATGTCATCTATGTTAAGGTTAATATCGACGGGTACACCAAATACTGACTGCAGTATCGGAATACAAACATTTTGGAGGTGTGACAACTTTGAATGGGCATATCGGGAAAATTCTCGGATGCTTTCGATCTTATTGACCTTATTTTGAGTTTGCCCTTCCTAATATAAGAAATTGATATAATCAACAAATTCATAAGTGACCGGTCCATGACTTACTTTAAAACAAAAGATAAGTCCAAAATTTAAAATTAAGTACCTCATTGTCTGTTGGTATAACAAGCTCACTAGGCCAAGCCACAATACTCCCGATAGCCTCACCCACTTGGATGTACTCCTCGGTAGGCACAGGGAGGAGGGCATCATATTCTTTGGTAACTATGATTGAGACCCAAATAAGCCCTTCTGCCAGTGGGACACTGTGGCACATTTCGTTAGGTATGCAATGGAAGGCCCAACCAGTGGCAACGATAGGACCTCTCGATTTCAAGGCCAATTTACATGGAAAGGTCTATAAAAGTGAACACAACAAAATATTCAATTAGGAATATTTTAGTATATATACTCTTCTGCCCAACCAAGTGAAGAAAAGATATCAAGGGCGCATGCAAATATGTACCATAGGATCCCTCACGCTAGAACTGGATGGTGGTACCAGACTTTTTGTCTTCCCCTTGGTCTTCTGGGGAAATAACGGTGTAAGATCAATTGGACTTCTACTGTTGGGCTTATCTATATTGGCACTAGTATTTGAGCCAATCTTCTCAGACCTCGGTGTTACTTTATTGGCACTAGTATTTGAGCCAACCTTCTCAGACCTCGGTGTTTCTGGTCCTTGTTGCATAAATGCATTGAGTTTAGCTTCTAATGCTTGAATCATTTGCCCTTGTGATTGTATTGTTGACTTCAATTTCTCCATCTCTACGACAACCTTCTTTGGAGCCTGTCTAGGGAGGTGGAAGTACATGCTTGGTGTGACAAAACTCCCCACCCCCATAACCCGGCTAGGATGTTTGGGAGTCTCTAGTGCCATGGTGAGTATGTCATTGCTTCCCTCAATGCATAAAGTCCCCTCCTGGGTTAGTTTCACTAACTCATCCTGCAAAAATAATGGATAAGGGCATATTCATATAGAGCAAGAAATATTTGATCTATCTTTACAAAAATAATAGATAGAAACTTACCATTTTAATAGCTTTCTCCCTAGTGACATCGTCTTTATACTCTCCGTTCTTATCTTGGCAGGCCTTCTTCCACAAAAAACTTTTGTTTATACTTTTGGACGATGACCCGATATCTTTCTGTTTCCAACAAAGAGACACAAACAATTTCGGTATTATAACCAACAAAATATAAGTAAAAATAAAAGGTGTAAACCTTATTAACACTTATCAAAATTTTAGTTTCCAAACGAGCATAACCCCTTCTGGCCATGTGGTCAAGATATTTATTCATTGGCTACCTCTTCGATTGAGAGGCGCTCAATAACTCCATAATTGTGATGAAAATATAAGTAAATATCAGTACATTTTAAAAAATAACATATTGATTACAAAGTAATGGAAAGCTAGAATAATTACCTCAAATTCTTCCGATAGTCTTAACTTCACAAAAACATCCCAGTGTTCTTGACGAATCCATTTATATTTTTTTGGAGGGTGACGAAGGAGCTCGGGTGTATTTTTGAATTCCTTCACATATTTACGATTCAGCTTTCCCTTAAAATCTCTCCATTTCTTGCCAATGTGTTGGAGAATTTTTTTCTTACACTCCGACGGTACTACAAATACATTCTAGAATATAATGCGTAATTAGTCAATATTCTAGAAAATGCATAATAAATAATTTGATCAAAAAATTCAATATAATATACCTTTACCATCTGCCAAATCTTTTCCTTCTTCTCATCATCCACCTTGCGCCAATCTTCAATACTAATTGGAACCATGCTACGTCCCACGGTACGAAGGAAACTTGAAAATTCGACTGAAACATCACCTATTGGCTGAAACTTATCATTGAATTTGACCACCAATTTTACACTACCACTGCTTTTAACCAAGGGTGGCAGTATAGTAACACCCTGTGTTCTCTTCTTAGTCGTCATTTCTAAATCAACTAAAAAGTAATTAACCTCTATTTAGAGCAAGAAATGTTAATTAAATTTAAAATCTCACATAATAATGATATAAGTAACTCATACCCTGTGTTTGTTGAGGAACCACATCCTCACAGTGATCGTGATCTCTGTCCAATCCAACTAGATCCATGACAATCCTGAAATACGAACAAAGATTCATAAGTATATACGTATAACCAACACAATGAAAGATAGATTGCAAGATATATTGATTGATAGTTTGATCCACAAGAATCATAAACTTCGTTGTGATTTGGGTTTTCCTTTTACTACGATTCCTACTTACGAGTCCGACGATGTATGATCGATCCAAGTTCCATCACAGTCCATTCGCATATATTGTGACTGAGACTCATCGACTATATCAAAAGACTAAATATCCTTTACAGCAGTGTAAAGCTTTTTAACTATAATCATGTTTGCATCACACCAGTTCATACTAGCATTTCAGTGATCCCCAACCTTAAATGATGCCTCAAAAGTACTACTTTAACATTGTGAACAGAATGTGAAGCAACCATCCTGAGTAACATTAATAAAAGATCAAAAGCAACATAATCAATGTTTTGTTCTGAAGGCTAAGATTTGTATGGACTCATACATTAGAAATCAGTAGAATACTAGAAAATCGACTGAATAGGTTTGATAATTTTTTTTATTGGTAATGATTAGGTTTGATAATAATACCCAAATCAGTTAAACATCAAACCCCAAGTTGAAACAACCAGCCCTAATCAGCAAAACAACCAACCTAGATTAGTAAAAAAATCTACCCCAATCAATAAAACAACTGAGTTGAAATTTTCTAATTTCTAGGGTTTTGAAAATTTTGTTTTTCGGTAAATCACATGCATAGAGAAAAATAAATAGGCTGAAAAGAACAAAATAACACGAATAAAAAAACATAAGAAAAAAACGAGAGAAAAAGAACACAAGAAAATCTTGTACATGTTTGATTGTACAAGGTTCGATCGATACTCTACATCTTCAATCGTGCATACTTTTTACCAAGGTTTAAAAGGGATCGTTATAATGGGATAACGGTTTGGGGGTGTTATTGCTTTTTCCGTTATAACGAAAAAAACGCTCAGGGGCAAAAACGATAAAAAAGGGGAAAATAACGGAATATAACGGAAATAACAGAAGAAACGGAAAAATGGCTCTGAAATTCAAGTTTTGAATTTTAAAATTTGAATTTCAAAATTTCAAAAATAGAAAATAACGGCCATTTTTTTCACAAAATTTTCCAAAAAATAACGGTCGTTATTTTCATTATAACGGAAAATAGCAGCCGTTATTTTCGTTGTAACGGCCGTTATTTTTTGGGCGTTTTAATGGTCTATAACGTAACCGGGTAGGTCCGAATCCGTTATAGCGGCTGTTATTTTCATTATAACGGCCGTTTTTTAAACCTTGCTTTTTTACTTTTCAAAAAAAAAAGAACACAAGAAAACCTAACTCAAACATGCAAGTGTGAAAATGACATTTCGATTAACTGAGAAAAGAGGGAGAGGGATTAACCGAGAGAGATGAAGTTGATCTTACAGCCGAACTGAAATGGAGATAAGGACGAAAGAGATGAGTGGTGGTCACGGCGGGTTGCACGACGGCAGTGGTGGTCACGGCGACAATGGCAGGGGGCTATTCGTGCAAGAGAGAAAGAACCAGAGAAGATGGAGAGATAAATCGAGAGATGGAAAAGCAGAGACGAGAGAGAGATAGAGAAGTTAAAGAGTGTGAGGTTGTTGAATAAAGTTTGAGTAGTTGCGCGAGGGCAACTGATACTTGTTTTAGGTCACGATTTTGGAAAAACCCAAGGCTTAAACCCTAATAAGGAATATGACTATAGTTTTAGTAAACATCGTGGCCATTTGGTATCACTTTAGGTGATGGATTTTACTACACCTGTAGTTTTTCATGTTTCAAATCATGTGGTCATATGCCACGGTTTCAACAAATACCATGGCCATAAGGGATCATACTATGGATTTAGTGAAAATTGTGGTTAGTTTGTAGCACTTTAAGCTACGGATATAATAAAATCATGTCTTTTGCTTCTTTAAATTATTTTTTTTAATTAGAATTTAGACCTTAAGCTTCGGTTTTAATAAAAACATAGTCTATCTATTTTTTAACAGTGTAGTCTAAACAGTATTATGTAGTAGTGCCAGTTTCACAAAGTCTGCAACACCAACATCACATAGCTAGTGTGTAGTCCTACATACGTTAATCCCATCACATAAAAAACAATGACTAACAAATACAAGAATGTTAAACATAATTTATTTATCACAAATGATACTCTAGATTAACAAATGATTTCATAAGTGAAGTCTCACCATTTCAATCTTCTATCATCAAGGATTTTATCCTCGTCCTCGGCCCTTTCTTTCTTTGTCTTAAGCTTCAACTTCTTCCTATTTCCAGCTTCAACCTCAATAACCCTTAATCTTCTACCTTGGATTTTATCCTTGTCCTTGGCCCTTTCTTTCTTTGTCTTAAGCTTCAACTTCTTACTATTTCCAGCCTTAACCTCAGTAAATGACAGTAAGGTGTCACATGGATGGTCAACTGATGTGCTGCTTGCATTAATCAAATGAGACACATTAGATCAAAGGAAAACAAGTATTAAGCTTATTTTAAATATGATTAGTTTATCCTAAACGATAAATTGTATTAGCAAATTATTCCATAAGCAAAGTCATGCATCTTACATATCTAGGTTTCCTGCTTCAAGGATTTTTTCATTAGTTTTAGACCTTTCATTCTTTGTTTTATTCTTCAACTTCCCACTATCTCCTCCATCAACCTCATTAAATTGCAATATGGGATCACATGGCAAGTCCGCTTTCCTGCTTGGGTTGGCCAAATGAGAACCTCTTGAATACAGGTCTAATAAATTCAAATCCAATAACTAGAAAAAAGATAACCTTGGGTATTCACTCTCCTTGCAAATTCCACTATTGATACCATCAACAGCTAAACGTTGGTCGTCGATAATTCCATTTTCAAGGATTTTAACCGCCGTTTGAGCCCTTGCTTTCTTTTTCTTCCGTTTTAGTTTCCCACCATCTCTAACACCAACCTCAGAAAATGGCACTAAGGAGACAGTTGGCTGGTTAACACTCCTGTTTGTGTTAATAAAATACAACTACAATCAAATACATAAATCATTAAACATTAAAAAAATATCATTGATGATATACTACAGTAACAAAGGATCTCATAAGAAAGGTCTCACCATTCTATTTTTCCGTCTTCAAGGATTTTTCCCTCCTTAACCCTTTCTTTAGTTGTCTTAATCTTCAACTTCCCTCTACCTCCAGCCCCAACCTCCGCAAATGGCACTAAGGGACCACACAGCTGGTATTTTCTACGTCTTGCGCGCATTAATCAAATGAGACACATCAGAACAAAAGCAAATAGATTTAAGAATCCATAAATATAATTGATCTATCATAAACAATATAATGGATTTTAACATATTAGTTCATAAGCAAAATGTTACATTTCTGAATTTCCTCCTTCAAGGATTGTTTCCTGGGCCACACTTTCTTTCAGTATCTTCTTCTTTAGCTTCTCTATATCTCCTACATCAACCCCCTTAAATGGCACTATGTGATCACATGGCAAGTCAGCTTTGCTGCTTGTGTTGACAAAAAGAGAAACGTTAGAACAAGAGTGTGCATGAAAATATGATCATCCTTAACAGAATTTATTTACCCTAAGTCTTACCCAATAGAATATGTTTAACTAAAAACAATAGATTAGATCAACAAATGAGTTCATAAACAAAGACTCACTATTGTTGGTTTCCATCTTCAAGGACTTTTATATCCTCCATTGCCCTTTCTTTCTTTCCCTTCCTCTTCAATTTCCCACTATCTCTTGTGCCAACGTCATTACATGGCACTAAAGAATTACATTGTGGATCAGCTCTCCTGCTTGCATAAACCAGATGAGCACATTACAACAACACCAAAGGCATATAAGCCCTATTATACATAATTCTTTTTATCCTACACAATATACTAGATAAGTAAATCAATTTAGAACAAGTCTCACCATTTTGTATTTACACCTTCAATGATCTCTTCCTCCTCCTTAGCTCTTTGTTTCTTTCTCTTCTTCTTCAGCTTCCCACTGTCCCTGGTCCTCGCCTCCGCAGATGGCAATGAGGAATCACATAGCCGTTCAGATTTCCTACTAAAATTAATTTAAAGAAACGTGTTATGACAAAGATAAACAAAAATTATCCTAAACAATATACCAAATTAACAAATGCATTTATAAGCAAGTCTCACCACTTTTGGTTCTCTTCTTCAAGCATCTCATCTTCCCTAGGCTTTTCTTTCGTTCTCTTCTTCTTCTGCTCCCTCCTATCTATATCCCCAACCTCAGCAAATGGCGTTGAGGAATCACATGGTTGGACAACTATCCTGCTTGCGTTAATCAAATGAGACACATTTAAAAGACATCTCAAACATACTAGATTAACAAATGAGCTCAAAAGGAAACTCTCACCATTCTCGGTTCCCATCTTGTACAATAGCATCAATCTTCAATTTTGAGCAGTCAATTTCATGATTGTCATCTTCTTCCATGCCTTCTTCAGCCATTTTCTCATCTAATTGTTCTTGTACATCCACATTTTTAACCACAGAGTTGTTTTTGCCATCTTCATCATTGATTTCCTTGACAACAATTTGTTGTTGAGAAACAATATCATTGCTAACCTGATAATTCTCCTCAAGACATTTGTATCCAACAATCTCCTTAGAAATATTGTAATCATCGATCTCTGTGATTATAACTGAACTCACAAAAAAAATTTGATAAGCAAAACCAACAAAAAATCAACAATCAAACTAGGAAGACATTTCCATTATCAAACAAACAATCCCAATTTGAATCATGGTCATGCTATTTATTAAACAGAAAGCAAACAAAAAATTAAAGTTCCTTAAGAAAGTTACATGTATAGAGAATATTGGAATAGATGAGAAGCACCGAATCACTTAAAGTGATCCTTGCCCACAATCACGTTGAAGTCTATCTTTGGCAACATTCATCTAATGGCTCTATTGAGATTTATGTGTAGAGAAAATCTCTACACATTTACCTTTGGTGGAAGATATGTATCCTCTTTGGAAACATCCATCCATAGTTGGCAACATTCATCCAACGGATCAATCATAATTTGTGTTACCTTTTGTAGAAAACTAGTGGGTGCCCCGTGCCATCGGCACTCGTCGACAAAGAATTTGCCAAAATCGGAGAGTGCGTTACCGTTTTTACCATTATAACCGCTGTTATAACGGATTGTAACGCACAGAGGGAGAAATGGGAAAATAACAGAAATAACAAAAAATAACGGTGTTGAAATTTAAATTTTGAATAAATTGAGGTCAAATGAGGCGGACTAAGTGGCTGAAATCTAACCGTCCACATTAGATCGATGGATTTGATCTCAACCACTTGTTATCTAACCGTCCACATTAGATGGATGGATAAGATAAGATAATACAACTGAGTTGTCTTGGTATATGCGTGGGTGGCCTGTGCCCGCAGCACTCTCCGACAAAGTGTGTCAAAATCGGGTGGGAGTCAATCTCAGCCATCGATATGAAGCCTAGTGGATCTCAGCCACTCATTAATATTGAAGCCAAATAAGATAAGAGGGCTATAAGAAAACCATTAAATTTTCGTTAAATTCTAATTTCTTTTAAAATTTTCAATTTTCGAATTTCAAATTTTTAAATTTTGAATTTCAGCACCACTTTTTTCCATTAAAATCCATTTTTCGTTCTTGCCCCTGGCCGTTTCAATCCGTTTTAACGGTAACACCCCTCTCGAAGCATAAAAAGTGGGGCTCCTGAGCCTAACCCTTGGGCTATATGTAAATCTAACCCATTGCATTCCTTATATGTAGGTAAATAGGAGGTGACCCGTGCCCACGGCAGTCATCGACAAAGCATTTGTCAAAATTGAGTGTGAGTAGCTAAGATTCACTGTCCATTTGGTGTGATAAGATCTCGGCCGTCCTTTATGAAGCCAGATAAGAGGGGGAGACAATCGTCCTGTTTTGTTATATAGATATGTATCCATCTTAAGAGTGGACAAATGTAATTTCTATTTTCAAACCTGTAACCAATATACTATAAATAAATGAAACAGCCTCTTCTCTACTCAAGTTGAGAGAGAAACCCAAAAGTCAGTTGTAAGGGGTATTTTTAGACAGTACACGTGGTTTCTTAAAATGATGGCACGTGTCCCATAATACTTTGTCCGAATGTCTGACTTATGCACAACGACGATGTGGCCGACGTAATAATAAGGAATGCTTGACCGACTTCATGTGTTGGCCGACATCATAATGAATAACAATGAATGGTTAGCCGACTGTATTTGGTTCGCCGACTAAAGTACAATGTTGGGTTGGCCGACTTTATATTGATGAAGACTTGGTCGACTAGACCGACCCGTATACAATGAAAGGTTGGTCGTCTTGGGAATGAGGAAGTGTTGGTCGAATGGGACATGATGAAGGTCTGGCGGACTAAGCTGATTACCTTATATCACGACTAGTAGGCCAAATGGAAAGCAGAGCCTGAGTAACAAATGGGAAACAGTCACCTATTGTACTTCCCCAGCGAAACACGATCTACAACAGGTCACATATAAGACAAAGATGTCCAGATTGATTGGTACGACCTCTATCGTGCCCTTGGACACGTAAGGGGACACATATCCTAGAAAGCTATAGTAAGAGGAAGGAGATCTGGGGAGGGGAATCTGGGGGAAAGAGGCTTGAAGGAAAGATTTGAGGTTCGCTAGAAAGAATTCTGACTTAAACATCAGAGGCTCTACTGTGGATTTCCCACCAACGGAGTTATTTTGCAGGTGACATCAGACGAGTAGGCAAGAAGACGGGCGTGCCGGCAAGCTCATCAGATTGCACAGGAGTAAAGTCGACCACCTTGAATCAGATATCTGCTCGATCGGCGGATCAGTCAGACCAGGCGGATCTGGAGTGACATCTGATATAGTGCAGATTTCAAGCGGGGTGTGGGATTTTTCCCCTACATCTTTTGGCGCCGTCTGTGGGAAACGATAAGATATCGGCTCACACACTCTATCAGAAGCAAATTAGACAAAAACATAACAAAGATGCATACCAGATCGAAAGACACTACCGCTAAGCAAGAAGGCGGTGAAGAGGAAATAGTAAGTCCAGGAGTCCAAAGGATGTTGGACTGAGTCCTTACCGAGATGTAGAATATGAGGGAGGAAGTAGAGAGCATCATGAAAGAGAACTACCAGTTGAGGCAGCAAATTTTGGAAGACACGGTCGATCAGGACGATACGCCAAGAGACCGAGAGAACAAAAGAAAAGACAATGTGCCGAGAACAGGAGAAGAGCAGGCGCAGAGCTCCAATCGACAGGGAGAGGATCACCGAGAAAGTATGACTTGGGGGCGAGACGCGGTTCGTAATCAGCAACCGCTTGCCTGAGACACTACCGACAAAGAACGAGTCAACTTGGTCACTGTGGAAAAAGTGACGGAGATGATTCAGTTAAACCGTGACACTAGACCGGTAGTCGGCGAGAAGACTGTGGCAGGGGCCGCCAGAGACGCATAAAGGGCGTTGAGATCATCACCCTTCCCGGATGAAGTTATGAGGTCCGAGATCCTGAAGAAATTCCAACAGCCAAAGTTTGAACTCTATAATGGGACCTCAGACCCTATCGATCACTTGTTCCATTACCGGCAGGCCATGGTGTTGTGGGATGCGCCCTCATTCTACGGTCTGATGTTCCCAGCCAAGGGGAACGCCTTGGTATGGTTCTATACCCTCAGCGAGGGTCGATTAGGAATTTTAGGGTCTTGGAGGACATCTTCACCACAAAATACATCCACCAGAGGAATAGGATGCAATGCGTCACTTCCCTCTTAAACATGAAGCAAACTAAAGGAGAATCACTCCGAGACTACATGACTCGCTTCAGGAAGGAGGTCGCTCAAGTCGACCATTTAGAAGAACGTACGGCCTCTTCACTCTACAGGTCAGCGTACTGGTGGGGTCTCGGGCACACGAGGCTCTAGTGGTTTGGAACCCATCCCGGCTTGAAGATGTGTACCAGACGCTCGAAGAACGCAGAGAATATACACCATTGAACGAGAAGGGATCAATTATCCTAGAGAGAATCCGGGGGGAGGTGTATTTCAAGCCCCCTAAGACAACTTATGCCGATCGGCCCGACAAGCCGTTTTGCACATACCATGGGGCGAGAGATCACCCCACAGACGAATGTTATGCCTTGATGAATCTGCTGCAATACTTGGTGAACCAAGGCCACCTCGACCACTTTGTGGCTCAGGAAGACAGAAGGAGAGGAGACCGACCCGAGGTCCAATCGCGAGGATAGGAGACGGTCGAGAGGTGTGATCAATATGATCTACACCGGATCGACTACACCCGAACGCCCAACGAGAGAAAGTTAGGAGGACTGAGCATCCAGGAAGTGCAGGAGGTCTCGACTGAGCCTAGGATGGTGACACCTGAGACGATAGTCGACCTGTCCCCAAGAACGACGGTATGGTTCTTCGATCGAGATCTGGAGCAAGTGGTCGGTCCTCACGACGACGCTTTGGTCATCTCCCTCGATATAAGGTACTTCTCGATCAAGAGAATCCTTGTAGATTGCGGTAGCTCCGTTGAGATCATGTTCAAGCTGGCTTTCGACAACATGAGCATCAGTCGGGCCACTTTAGAACCCTCCAGAGCTACCATCTACGGAATCAACGAGGCCGCCTCAGAACCAATAGGGGAAATCGTATTACCGATATCGGCAGGGCCGGTGACGCTGATGACGAGATTTCTAATAGTCGATTCTCCGTCGGCGTACAATGTTATAATGGGAAGGCGATGGGTGCACGGCATGAAAGCAATGCCATCAACCTACTATCAGACTATCCGATTCCCCACACCTTCGGGATTGTATGAGATTAGAGGAGACCAAGGAGTGGCTCAGAGATGTCAAGTCGCCATGATCAGAGACCGGCGGAACGCCTATTCGGCGAAAGACAAAGAAGTCAGCTCCTCGAACCAATAGCAATCACAGTCGGCGCCCGATTCGGCGCCTGCAAGGGGCAAAAGTGTAGAGGAGGCCGAGCCAATGGAGCTAAGGGGCGAGGGGGAGAGGAAGATCACGTACATCGGTTCCGAGTTGAGCCGAGAAGAGAAACAGCTGATAACGGACTTTCTGAGAAAGAATGCCGACATGTTCGCATGGTCAATGAACGACATGCCAGGCATAGATCCAAACGTGGTGAGCCACCGACTGAACGTGAAAGAAAGATAGACCTCGGTCAAATAGAGAGTCCGAAGAATTTCACCAAAAGTGGCGATGGCGGTAGCTGCTGAGGTCGACCGACTGGCCAAGGCTGGGATCATCGAGGAGGTTCAATGTCCCGAATGGATAGCCAACATAGTTGTCGTACCAAAGAAAAATGGGAAGGTCAGAGTGTATATCGATTTCACGAACCTGAACAGATTTTGTCCGGAAGATAGTTACATAATGCCCCGAGTGGACGAATTAGTCAATCGGACGACTGGTTTCGAGCTGTTATCTTTCATGGACGGATACTCGGGGTGTAACCAGATACTGATGCATGAAAGCAACCGAGAGAAAATGGCATTTTATACCGACCGAGGGACTTTGTTTTCGGCGCATACCTTTCAGTCTGAAAAACGCAGGAGCCACATACCAAAGGTTGGTAGAGAATATGTTCCGAGATAAACTCGGGAAAACGATGGAAGTCTACATCGATGATATGTTGGTGAAAAGCATCAGTCGGCAACACCACCTGGAAGATCTGGAAGAAACTTTCTGAGTACTGAGAAAATATCGGATGAAGTTAAACCTAGAAAAGTGCACATTCGGGGTGTTGTCGGGAAAATTTCTCGGTCACATCGTGACCAAGAGAGGAATCGAGGCAAATCCGGACTAGATCCGAGCACTCTTAGACATGCCGAATCCAAATAACAAGAAACAAGTACAGAAGTTGGCCGAGATGGTGGCGGCTCTAAACCGATTCATCTCGAAATCATCAGATAGGTGTCGACCACTATTCCACCTTCTCAGAAAGCAAAACATGTTTGAGTGGACAGAGAAATGTAGCAAGGCTTTCCAAAACCTGAAGGAGTATCTCGGAAAGGCCCCCATCTTGTCGAAACCAGAGCTGGAGGAATAGTTGTCATTATATATCACCATCTCGGACTGTACTCTAAGTTCGGTGCTAATCCGTGAAGAAGAATGCAAAGAGAAACCGGTCTACTTCCTGAGCAAGACCCTCCTAGATGCCGAAACTAGATACACGCGAATTGAGAAGGCTGGATTAGCTCTAATGTTCTCAGCGCAAAGAATAAGACCCTACTTTCAAGCACATCCTATCGTCATAATCACAAACCTTCCGTTGAGAAATGTACTGACAAAATTTGAGAAGTCGGGAAGGATGGAGAAATGGGCAGTTGCCTTGGGACAATACGACATCACTTATAAGCCGAGGACGGCCGAGAAAGGGTAGGTAGTCGCTGACTTTTTGGCAGACTTCCCCATTGAAGGCCCACTCTGGGAGGAAGATCCGGAGTCGGAGCAAAATCGGAAAGCGAGGGGAGACTTGCCTGATCCGTGGGATCAGAGGAACGGGTGGAGACTGTTCGTCGATGGCTCTGCAAACGGAATTGGGGCCGGAGTCGGCGCGATCCTCGTAACACCGGATAACACTCGGCTTGAATTGGCTATAAAGTTGGGATTCTCGACCTCAAACAATGAAGCAGAATATGAGGCTCTCATAGTCGGACTTCGGATGGCAAGCGAAGTCGGCGCAGAAGATGTTACAATTTTCAGCAATTCTCAACTGGTCATCAACCAGGTGAACGGTTCCTTCGTGGCAAGGAATGAGAGGATGGCGAAGTATCTGGAGGTTATCAGACAAGTTATGAGAAATTTCAGAACAGCTGAGATCCACCACACGAACAAGGGAGAAAACCGACATGCCGATGCCCTAGCATATGTGGCCGCCATGCTAGGAGAGACCGAGAAAAGAACCATGTCCATCGAATTCCAGAGTAGCCCGAGCATAGAACTAGAAGACGTGGAGATGGAAACTTGCAACCAAGCAGAGACGGCCAATACCTGGATGACTCCTATAATAGCATATTTGGTCGGCGGGATTAGGGATCCCGATCAGAAAATGGCCAAACGGATAAAACAGAGAGCCCGTCGCTATCAGATGCTCGGGAGCGAGTTATACCGGATGTCGGCCGGCGGGCCATTGTTATACCGGAAGAGGGGACTTTCCTTCGATAAAGGTTCCCTTAGCAGCATACGAGAAAGGGCTCGACTATTGCAAATTTTGTCTGATCGGGCGACTCGATTTCCAAAAGGTAAGTGTTGAAACGGTGAAAACTCAAGTCCTAAAACTGTGGCAACCTTCAGGGGAATGCAAAATCATCCATTGGGCAAGGGATACTTCACAATCCGTCTGGATAATGAGCAGGATCAGAAGAAAATCTAGACTGGAGGACCATGGGTGATCGAAAAACAAATGATGCGGCTCAGTCAATGGACGCCCAATTTCAATCTCGAAACTCAACGAAACAGCCACGCTCTGGTATGGGTGCGCTTTCTAGGGCTGGGTATCGAGTTTTGGGAACCGCAGATCATCATGGCTATGGGGAGAACGTTGGGAACCCCAATGCAAGTGGACGCCAAAACCCTCAACAAGGAGGTAGGCTTACAGGCCTGTGTCCTTGTCGACATCGACCTTTCCAAGCACATTCCAGATAAAATCTTAGTAGAAGTAAAGGAACTTGACTTCTGGCAACCAATTGTATTAGGGAAGCTTCCCAAATACTGCAACCACTGCAAAATGGTTGGTCATCTAATGAGCGATTGCAGAGCCATTCAAGGAGCTCTGTTGAAAACTAATGACAGCAACACATCAGGTGCTCAAGGAAATACCGAAGAGAAAGGAGAAGCCTCTAAACCTGAGGGTGATAAATGAAGAAAGAGAAGAAACAAAAAGAAGAAGAACAAGCAAAAACGAGAGACAAAGAGAACGGCCAAGGGGAAATTAAGGAGCAAAATATTCTTCCTATCATGGATAATTCGGCAGACCTACAGATGAACATTGAAGTTATGGTCAAGAGGTCACCCATAAAGGGGAGATCAAACAAGCTCATTCATATGGATGAGCATGATAGTGAGGTGCATCAATCTCCTGTCATCGACAACTCCTTAAGAGGGGCTAGGCCTTTCAGCAGCAAAAAAGCAAACATAAGCAATCTATGTGGCCCCAGCCCACTGAGGAGGACCAGATCAACAGTCCCAACATGTTTAGTAATACTTCAAATGCACTGCAATCAGAGGATGTAGTTCCTGAAACTCAAAACCAAGAACAAAACTTGACCCCAAAAAGCATCCAAGCTGACCAAGAAGCCGCACACATCTTAAGTCGTAGCAGATGGGGGGAGGAAGAAGAAGCAGGAGAAATTGAAGAAGTGGTGGCCACATCTGTAGAGAGACAGGCTACCGAAGAAGAAGAAAGCGAAGAAAATGGTGAGGAAACAGAGACAAAAGGTAAGTGGACCTTAAAAGCTAGAAGAAAGTATAAGAAGCTTAGTTTGGTTCTGGATAAGCCGGTTACTAGGTCCAGAACTAAAGGAGCACGGGCTTATAAATGAAGACAATCTTTTGGAATGCAAGGGGGTGAACAAGCGTAGGACCATTGCTCATCTCAGTAACCTTGCTAAGGATTATGGTCCAGAAGTGATTTGTATAGCAGAACCAATGGTAAAGCCACTGATCGGGCAATCAAAAGGTTGGGCCTCAACGACTACCACTCCTCTATCATCCATAATGATTCAGAGGAGAGGCTAGGCAACATCTGGGTAATTTGGAGAAAGGGATTATCAATCAAATTGGTGGCCAATTCGGATCAACAAATTACAGTCTCGTGCCTCAACAACCAAATGGCCTTTGTTCATGCTAGCTGCTTAAGAAAGATCCGATGTAAACTATGGGAAGAACTCACTGGGCTTAATAATGGGGATCCTTGGCTAGTGATTGGCGACTTCAATGCCACTCTTAGCATTGGAGATAAGAAAGGAGGCAGGTTGGCTAATCCGTTGGCAGTTCAGGAATTCTCCTCTATGGTTGACAGATGTGATCTCTTTGAGAGTGCTTCTTTGGGGCTCAAGTACACTTGGTGCAATAAGCAAAAAGGCATTCGTCGCATTATGAGCAAGATAGATAGGGGTCTTATGAATGAAGCTTGGTGCAGAACTTTCCCTGGGTGGAGCTATAGAGTTTTACCCAGAATTTCTTCGGATCACTCACCCCTGGTAGGCTGGAGTGCGAGGATCCCGAAACCAGTTAACATCCCATTCAGATTTAACAAAGCTTGGGTGCATCACGATAATTTTATGATGATTGTTAAACAAAACTGGGAGATAGAAATGGCCGGATCTCCCATCACCAAAGTCATTTAGGAGCTGAAGAGACTCAAAGGGGTGTAGAGAGTGTGGAACAAGGAGACCTTTGGTAATGTGGATCTGAAAATCCAATCCTTAAGGGAGGAGATTACTTGCGGCCAGCTCGCTTTAGAGGCGGATTCCTACAATGATCAGTTGGCTAAGGAAGTGGAGCTCAAGGAGCAACAACTTAACCATGCCATGTTCGTTCAAGAAGTTTTCTAGAAGCAAAAGATTAGAGTTCAGTGGCTAGAAGCGGGAGATAGAAACTCAAGGTACTTTCATTCCAACTGTAAAGTCAGAAACAACAAGTCATTGATCAAAGAAATCCAGAAGGAGGATGGTACCCTTATCACCGACCAGAAGGAGATCAAGGAATACATTGTGGAGTACTTCCAAAGAAAATTTCAGGCCTTGCCAGTTAACAGAGATGAGGAGCTTCTGAAGCTCATCCCGAAGATCATTCGAGAAGAAGATAATGATATGCTAACCAACCTTCCAACCAATCACGAGATCAAGAAAGCCATTTTCAGCCTTAATGCGGACAGCGCTCCGGGTCCGGACTGGTTTCAAGGTTGCTTCTACCAGACCTGTTGGACTATTATTGAAGACGACATGTGCTCTGCCATCAGGTATTTCTTCCACACGGCCCACACTCCTTTCGGTATGAACTCCAATCTTTTAGTCCTCATTCCAAAGGAACCCAATGCATACAAGATTAACCAACTTCGGCCAATCTGTCTCAGAAACTTCATTTTCAAAGCTATTTCCAAAATTTTGGCTTCTAGACTAAGAAGCTTAATGGGGGCTATAGTATCTAAAGAACAGAATGGGTTCATCCAAGATAGGAGTATACAATCCAGCATTGGGTTAGCTTCTGAAATGGTGAATGAGATGAAGATGAAAAGGAAGGGTGGGAATGTAGGCATCAATGTGGACATCTCCCAAGCCTACGATACTCTCAATTGGGACTTTCTCAATCAAGTCTTGATCAAATTTGGCTTCTTCGCTACTTGGCACAGATGGATTAACTCTATCATTGGTAGTGGTCAAATCTCCATCCTCATTAATGGGGATCCCTGTGGTTTTTTCCTGGCCTGCAGAGGTCTTCGCCAAGGAGATCCTTTATCTCCTCTTCTATTTGCTTTGGAAGAAGATACGCTTAGCAGAGGTATCAATTTTCTTAGAGATCAAAGGATCTCCAAACCTATGCTATCTAATCCGTTTGCTCCATCCCACTTGCTATTTGCAGATGACATCTTCATCTTCTCCAATGGAGGTCATAGAAGTCTTAGAAAGTTGGCCGAGTTTCTTTGTTGATACCAGGCAGCTGCTAGGCAGAAAATCAATCTCCTCAAAAGCAAATTATTCATGGGTCACATTGGGCTTTCTCGTACTCGATCCATTGAGAAGCTCTTTGGCATGAAATCGGGCAACTTTCCAGAGAGATACCTTGGTGTACCTCTTCTCCAAGGCCGAGCCAATAAACCCATTTTTCAGTCCTTGTTAGAAAAAATTAGGAGAAGGGCGACAAGCTGGTCGGGCAAGCAGCTCTCATTTCAAGGTAGGGTAGTGTTGGCTAGAGCTATCCTCAACAGTATACCCATATTTAACATGTCCATCTACAAATGGCCAGCATCCGTCAACTCAAAGTGCGAAAGAACCATTAGAAATTTCATTTGGACAGGAGATCCTTCTCAGAAGAAATTGGTGACAGTCAAGTGGGACTCCTGTTGCAAGCCAACAAAGGAAGGAGGTTTGGGGCTAAGTCGATTCAAGGAGATCAACCAAGCTCTTCTAATGAAACTTGGATGGAGATTTCTAAATGAGACAGACGACCTCGGCCGGTTCTTGAAAGCTAAGTTCACCAACAAATCTGGTGACCTTGTTAACTACCACAAAAATTCGTCTATCCGGTCAGGAATTAGATGGGCGCTAAAGAGCATGGAACCTCACCTTGGCTGGTTCATAGGGAATGGAGAAAAGATTGACCTATGGAGAGACAATTGGAGTGGCCAAGGAGCCATCCAGCAAGCTCTAGAGATCAACCATAGGGACTTGAAGTGCTGCACTTCTAAATTATCATCCATCCTTAACAACGATAGCTGGCATATCCCTCCAATGGTTAAGGAAGTCATGAATCTGGCAGGCATTTCCCAGTTGAAGGAACCGAACATGCACCTTCCTGATCAAAGAGTATGGTACCCAAACGTCAAAGGTATCTTCTCGGTAGCATCCGGGTGGAAGTGACAAGACACCAAAATGACAAGGTGTGGTGGGAGTCTTGGGTGTGGAAGGCCTCTAATCATCCAAGCGTTTCAGCAAACAGTTGAAAATTAATTCAAGGATATGCAGCAACAGATCAAGTCCTCAAAAGGAAAGGCTTTAGTATGGCCTCTAGATGTTGTCTTTGCAACAAGGAGGAGGAGACTCTTGACCACTTGATATGGGGATGCCCCACTACCAAAATCCTTTGGGACTGGGTAGGGTATTCATTCAATCTGAAGGGCAAGCCCACTTCTTTCAAGGAGGCCCTATCAAGGTGTAAGAACTCGAGCCCTATAGTGAAAGATTTATGGTGCGCGGCTGTGCTCAACACGGCTAATACCATTTGGTCCACCAGAAATGCATTTATCTTCAAAGGTAGTAGAGTCGACCTTGAAGGATGCAAAAGGAAGATCAGAAGGGAAATCACTAATGCTGGCAAAATATCCCAAAATCATATGCACAACACCATTGAAGATCTGAATATCCTTTCATTCTTCGGGCTCGGATGCAAACCGGGAAAAGCTCCCATGATTCGAGAATGCAAGTGGAACCCTCCTACTAATAGCTTTATAAAGATGAACTGTGATGGAGCCGCCAAAGGGAACCCCGGGAGAGGAGGTATAGGTGTCATCTTCCGAGACCATTTGAGTTCCTTCTGGGGCGCCATTTGCAAAGGATTGGGAGTTACCACCAACTTTATCGCAGAGTGTTGGGCAATTGTGGAAGGAATGGAATGGGCCACAAGCAATGGATAGACTAAAATCTAGATAGAGTCAGATTTGGTTGCTGCAGTCCAAGCTTTTGGGAAAAGAGAAATCCCGTGGCAAGTGAGACCAAGATGGGAGGCAGCCATTAAACATACCGGCATCTGCTTCATCTCAAGCACTTGGAGGGAAACTAATTTTGCTACTAACACGTTAGCCAACCACGGCTCTAATTTAGGTGAAGAAGTTAGAGAAATTTTTGTTAATGGCCTCCTTTTCTCCAAAAAATGGAGGATCCCCAAGTCACTCATTATAGATTTGTCTAGCTTTTTAGTTCTCGCCTAAGGTTTGTCTTCGTGCTTTTCCGGGGTGCCGTTGGGATGCCGGTGGCTCGTCGGTCCCCTTAGTGCGCTATGTTCAACTTTCCTTTTATACAATTACACTTAGCAAAAGAATAGAGGTAGCAGAACTCCCTCTCAACTCTGTTTAATCTTCCTTTTATGTATAGAGCTGTCTACTACATCAAAAGAAGATGAGTACAGGTATGTTCCTACTTTAATCTTGTTTTAAACAGTTTAATTCAAATACTTTTAGCTCTAGCATGATTATATGTAGATCCTAGATATATAGTGGGTTTTATTTCATATAGTTTCTAATTATAAAACCCAAACACCACTATTAGATAAAGCCATACTACCTAGTATAACGTACCTCTACTTTGTTGCCTGCGAAGAGTAACAAAAGATTGCAGATGGCCATCATTGACACCACAGGACAACCTGCAATAATCCAAAAATAATGCTTCATGTTTTAGGAGCTCGTTCTTAAACTTGTGTAGTAATATTTTTTGTGAACTCTATTATTGCAGATCCCAAGCCCAGATAAAGGATGAGGGATATATAAAGTTGACAGCCGGTGCAAAAACTATCAAAACTCTATCTTGTGAGATAACTTTAAGTGGTTAATTTGGTAAGAAATTTTGAAAAATTGAAGAAGCTTGCATATGTCCTTCAAGGGTATATTTGTGACAATCATGGTTTAAAAAGTGACCGTTATAACATACATAACAGGTAACACTCTGACTCCATTACATGGTTTCTGATTTCATATTATCCCATTATAACAAATTTTTAAAATAAAAGGCGCTTAAACAAAAATATCATGTTATTTTTTTGACAACGTTTTCCATTAGGTAGACCTACAAACCAAACATCAGCCCGATTAGTGATTTCTAGGCGTTGGATTGGAATTGTTTTCATGGGTTATTATTTTAACCGTGGAAAATTTGAGCATTATTGACCATTATTTGAGGTACAAAGATCCAAAGGTTTGACATAACAAACCAAGCTGAGTTTTTGTTTGTAGGTCCATATAGGGATTGGAAAAAACATCCATACAGTCAGAGTCCTCTAAGAGTACGCCACGTGGCTTCTATTGCACCCTGTCATCGGCCTTGATGACAGGGCCTTGTCATCAAAGTCTTACTCGTTAAAATCCATAATAAAACCGTTTTAAACGAATATAAGGGTCGTTATTTGTAAATGTAATAAGTATATAATTTTTATTCCGTTATTGTCCGTTAAAAGATCAGGGTGTTAAAACGAGCTAGGGTTCTAAGAAGGGAAATAATCCGATAAAACCTTGGTCATAATATTAAAAACCATTGGCCTGGGTTAAAGTTCAGCATAGGGTTGGGCTTAAGCATTCACAATCACACATACCTTTGTGGAGTAATAGAGTAGTAAGGTTGGTCCAAGTTTCCAAAGCCATTATTATTGGGATGAGAGGAGAGTGATGTGGGACTAGTGGGAGTCTCCTCGGGTAGCTGCTGAGGTTTGTTGAACTCTCCGACCAATAGTACGTTGTCGCGTTCGCGTTCGCGTTCGTGTTCGTGTTGGCAAGAATCCCTATTCCTAACACATATTGTATATAAATCAATAGGTAGGAAGTAGTAACGGAAGGGAAAAAGAAAAAAAAAAAAGGATCAAAAGCATGCACATACTTGAGAAAATAACCGGCAAGATGAACACTCCGAGAAGGGCCAGTAACAGAGAAGATAACATCTTCAGACTCGTCAAACTCAAAATCCAAATGGCAAGCTTTATCACGCGACATGCAGCATATACGAATAGGAGGCTTATTCCCTACAGTGCAACTAACTACACTCCTCCCTCTTGCCGTAAAATACATGCATTCTCCTAGAGTCGCCTGCACACCAAAAATCAGTGCAATTAAGCAGATATCTCTTGTGGTACGTGGTTGGAGAAAGCTAAGTTATATACCCGAGTGATCCGAAGCCTTCGTCGGATACCATCGAATGCAAGAGTGTATGGTTGGTCTGGCTTTACCTCAGCCCCTGAAGAAACCCAAAGTCAGAAATCGAGATAGTAGCAAAAGGAAGGGGGAAAAGTTTCTGATAAACTCACCCCAAAGTGACATCTTCTTTCTTTCCTCTTTCCCGTCTCCAGACCGAGCGAGAGGAGAGTCCTACTCTGTCACAAGAAAAAGTAATAATTAGTAGCCGAAAGGTTTTTGCTTTTTATACTTCCCGCAAGTTTCCATTTTCGTCGCCGAAACGTTCCATCTCCCTAGAAATCTATCTTTATGCTCCACCACACTCATATCATAGAGATCCGTAGCCATTCGGTCTAAGTACCGCGGCCCCCCAAAAGTGTTCCAATCTAACGGCTAAAAATCACCCCAATCCAAATCTAAAGATCTACAATAAGGCTATTTCTGGTGTGTAGTTCATCAGACCTGAGTTGATCATTCTCGTAACTCAAATAATGGTCAATAATGCTGAAATTCCAACGGTTAAAATCAACCCAAGAAAATAATTAGTCGTACTAATTTTTGGTTTTTTGGTTTGTGGGTCCACCTCGGATTGGCCAAACATCTATTGGTGCCTTTAAGCGCCCCACAGCACAGGGGCCTTCTCCAAATGCTTCACTTCCCATACGTTTTTTTTTGTTTTCGAGTTCCCTGTCCGCCTCAGGTCTTTTCAAGGCCTCAGGAGTCGGATTGTTCTCACGGAGTGGAACTTCGCTGACCGCCCATGATATGAGCTATGACACTTTTAGAGGACGCTGACCGTATGGATGTTTGCCCAATCCCTGGATGGGCCTACAAACCAAAAATCTGTCTAAATACTGCTTTCAAACCTTTGGATCCTTGTACCCAAATAATGGCCCATGATGTTCAAATTCACACAATTAAAATCAAACCATGAAAATGACCACCAATTAGGCTGCTGATTTTTGGGAGAATTTTTGAAGCAACAGGATTTTTTAAGAAGCGATCGTGTGCCCAATGATCGTGCTCCACATATACCAATGGTTTAGACTTTGATTTTAAAAATTCTTTTTAAAAAGTAACCAATATCGGTGTATGTTTCACGAAATCATTAGTGCGCATGATCGCTGAGCCCGAAATGCTGGACACGAACAGGACTTGCCTGACCACCCGTGGTCAAGTAGCTGCTACCTGACCACTCACAATATAAGCCACGTGGAAATTTATTAGAGGACACTGACCGTATAGATGTTTGACCAATCCCTAGGTGGACCTACAAACCCAAAATCAACCTGATCAGTGATTTCTAAGCGTTGGTTGAAGTCATTTTCGTTGGTTGATTTTAGCCGTAGGAATTTGAGCATTATTTACCATTATTTTCGTATAAAGATCCAACGGTTTTGAAATCACTAATCAGGCTGATTTTTGGTTTGTAGGTCCACTTACTGATTGGTCAAACATCTATACGGTCAGTGTCCTCAAATAAATTCCCACCTGGCTTATATTGTGGGTGGTGGGGCAAGTCTTGCTCGCTGGACACCATGATCTATCTCATGAAGGCACCTAAAGTCTTATCAGAAAATTCCAGTCGGAAATTGTGATCAACCCAAGCAGCTGAACAGAACTCTACAGCAACATCGTGATTTTCGAGTGGTGTGCACGTCCACGTTTCAATATACACGTACAGTCAATGATCTCTAAGAATATTCTCTGTGGCATTTTTAAGTGTGGCCTAACATCTGGATCAAAAAATGTCTATAGTTAAAGGTAATCCATGTGCCGACGTTTTTTATACGAGCATCCGTGCTACACCTATAAATGACCGTGCAGATGTTTGAACCATGGCTGAGTGGATCTACAAACCAAAAATCAGTGTTAGGTGGCATTTGGTAAAACTTATTCTCAGATCATAAGTCTTAATCGGTTGAAATTTAGTGATTTTAGTGACTAAGTGGTGTTTGGTAAACAACGTATTCCCAGACCTTATCACCCAAATCACTGAAATTCAGTGAAAAGTAGAAAAGTGAATTTGCGCTCAGACATTACCACGAAGAGCATCTCCCAAAAGATTCTAAGATTCTTTCTTAAATGCCCATTGTACCCTTATCTTAAGGTTTCAGACATAAAACCCTTATAAACATTTTATAACTCCATTGTACCCTTATCTTAAGTTTTCAGACATAAGACCTTTACTTAATGGAAATTTTTCATCACATAAGCTACTTTAAGCAACCATAACTTGTTTTAAGCATTTTAAGCTTTAAGTGTTGAATACTTATTTTAGCAAATGCCACTTTATGGTGGTTTTTAGGCATTGGGTCTCGTTACCCCAAAATAATTCTTGAATCCCACGGTCGAAATTAAAATCAACCCATTAAAACAATCTCATTACCACCAATAAAGTTGATTTTTTGGTTTGTAGGTCCATTTAGTGATGGTTCAAACATCCATACAGTCGTTGATCTCTAAAAGTGTGCCACATGGCACTTTGAGGTATTGCCCGAACACCCGGATAAAAAATGCCCCGCCACAATACTTGGTTTCCTATAATGGTACAAGTCAATATGTCTGAAGTATCCAACGTGTCTGCCCCTCTGGAGTTGTAGAACTTGTCCACCCCCCCTCTGCAGGAATGTTTTCATACCTGGACCGGTCATCACGCAGGTCAAGGGACTGGTTCAATGGGTCACCGGTTCAACTGCCAGGTCAACTAGGTCAACTCGCTAGCTAGCACCTCGTTGGGGCCCACTGACCGATGAATATTTTGCCCTCCCTTGGTGGACCACCCCGGATCACTGGTTCAACCCGTGTCCGGGTCAACTGAGTCACTGGTTCAATCGGCCGGGTCGAGCGGGTTAAAAGAATGGGAACGGTTTTTTCACTGATTGCTGGGTCAGGATCAACCCAACCTAGTTTTATGACTGGGTCACCGGTTCAACCGGACGGGCTGGGCTGGGCTGGGCTGGGCTGGGCTGGGTTGGGTTTAATAACATTGCTCTAGAGTAGAATGTTGATGACGGGCCATAATATGAGCCATATGGCACATTCTTGGAGATCATCGACGGTATGGATGTTTGACGGTATCAACAAAAGTTCTTAGTTGAGTAGTTTGACTAGGCTGATTAGTTAACCAATTTTGCATGTATTAACTATATTAGTTGATTAGTTTGACTCTCGAGTTGAACTCCTAAAAACGCATTCTTGTTCTTCTGCAAATTCCAAACCGTCTTTAAGAGTAAGGCCAAATTAGTCGCATGAAACTTGCGGAAACCCAAACCTCCTTTCGAAATATGGCCTAAACAAATAGAAGCCCAGCTGGGTAAACGCATAACCGGTTTGTCCGGGGCTGCTCCCCAGCAAAATTGATTAAGAATCTTATCCATTAATTTGTGAGCAAACTTTCTTCAGGAAAATAAATAAATGATTGCATGAGGGGTAGATGAGGATTGCTGACGCAACAGATTTAATAAGGGTGCACTTACTTGATTGTGAGAGACAATATTTCTTCCTCAATCCTTCAGTAAGCGTTTTCAGCTTATCCACGCAGCATTAAAGAGCTTTGGTCCTAGACTGTCTGATGAAGAGAGGCGTCCCCAAATATTTTTATGAGATTTTAAGATTTTTAATATCCAAAACATAGGAAAGAACCTTCTTTTGACGACTGTGGAGGTTAGGACAAAAGAATTCCTGATTTTTCAAAATTGATTTGTTGTCTTGACATGCAGCAGAAATGCTGATCCAGCCTATCTTACAATGTTTGAGCTTCGATCAAGTTGGCTTGATAGCAAATCATACAGTCATCAGCAAAAAGAACAGATGAGAGATTGGAGGGTAGTACTGTCTGCCGATTTTCACACCATGGATGTGGTTATCTTTTTCTTCAATCAATATCAGATGGGGTAGGACGTTCATACATAAGGTGAACATAAAGGAGACAATTATGGATCTCTTTGGCGCAATCCTCTGGATGGTTTGGACTTTGGAGAACCCATGACGTGACCCATTAAGTTTGATAGAAAAAGACAAGATTTGATCCACTAATCCCATGGATTTTTTTGGTCCACACGTGGTGAACCTAC
Organism: Euptelea pleiosperma; assembly: GCA_035048495.1. NCBI lineage: Eukaryota > Viridiplantae > Streptophyta > Magnoliopsida > Ranunculales > Eupteleaceae > Euptelea > Euptelea pleiosperma. The sequence goes on along the minus strand of CM068550.1, from coordinate 36,382,085 downwards.
AAATCAAAATCAGTGTTAATTATAAGCGATCCCTAACCATTAAATTGGGAAAAAATTTAGATGCAGAGGGGTCTTGTGGACCTACATGGCTCATTTTTTTGGGCCCACTAACCGTACGTGTGGATGTTTAGTCCATCCCTTGGAGGATATGCATACCAAAAATCAGGTTGGTTGATAATTTTTAGCCGTTGGATTAAGTGCCCAAAAATATGCAAAAAACCTACTTGAATCCAACGGCTACAATCAATCCTAATTAAATTAGTGTTATAATCTGTGGCTAGAGAAAATCAATGACACTGATTTTTAGTATACATATCCACCAAGGGGTGGGCTAAACATCCATTCAGTTAGTGGGCCCCAAAAATGATCCATGTAGGGCCACCAGACCCGGCGCTCTGCATCGACTCCAAAGTCCTTTGTATCTAAAATTTTTCCATTAAATGTTGGGAAATAATTTATAATTCGTATGGACTTGGAACTCCATGGACCAGCTCATGAGCGGTAGGATGAAAAATGCGAAGAAATGGTGGTAATTTTTGGGGTGGGCAACACGTGAGACAGGTATAATGAGCAACGCCTCATATTTCCGGGGAAAAACATTGTACAAGCATGCATGTTTGTCTGCCTCAGAAAGCACATGAACAGTGAGCTGGACGATGGAATTGAGGGACCACGTACACTGGTCGGATCGATGTCAAATTCCCAGGAATTATTCATGTAATTCGATTAACAGTCCAAAAGAAGAAAACTGGGGTTAGAATAATCCCATATGTTGTTGACCATTTGGAATGGCTAAACATTTTACATTGGACGAAATTGATGAGAGTGCATTCTATTACATAAATTATTATATCGCAGCAGCATGCCAAAGACTCCAGCAGACCATGAGGACGAACACATGAGATTTTATTCTTGTGTTTTGTCTCTACAGAGATTTTAAATCTAAACAGAGAGGTAATAGAAGAGGAGAGAGCAGGTTTCTATCGTTGTTGTTGTTGTTGTTGAGGCTGGTTTCGTCGGCAGCAATAAGATTGATAAGCAAATCAGCGAAGGCCAAGACAATCGTACTATGAGTGGTCATGTCGTTGAGGCTGAGATAGCAATGGAGGAGTTCCTGAAGACCCGACCAATCCTTCAACCCATGTGCTTCCACCATTTCCTCCATCGACTGTCTGAAGTCTTCATACGGATTCTCTGAAGCTATCGCCATCATTTTGCTCTCCCTCCTCAACATACTCTTCTTCTTCTTCATCTTCAATATCATCATCTGTTCTTCTTTTTCTTCTTCTTCTTCTTCTTCTTCTTCTTCTTCCTCTTCTTCCTCTTCTTCCTCCTCCTCTATCCCTCCTTCATCTTCTTCGGACAATATGGTTTCCTTCACAGCCTCTGCCTCAGGATTCACTTCTTCTATTATTGATTTCGTCGTGTATGGTGAGAAGAAGAACCTCTTTGAGCTTATAAAACCTTTTATAACTAACTCATCGGATGGACTCGAATCATCGGACTCGGTCGAGGCATCCGAGTTGCTCGAGAAAGATTCTCCCTCTGGAAGCCTTATGGAGAGCATGTGAGCTGCTTTCGCTGCTGCTGCTTCTACTCCTCCTACTAGATCCTCTCTTTCGGAGTAATAGAGGGAATTGAAGCTATCGTAAACGTCTCTGAAGGAATGAGTTTGAGCCTGTTGGATGCATACCCAGGTCATGGTCTTGGGCCCTGTAAGTCTCAAGTTCATGAGAGCTTGGTGCAGAGCTTTCATGGAAGATCTAAGATATGGCTTCCCCATTCCTAGGCCTCCCTGTAGACTAAGAAGAGAAACAAAGAAACTGAGAACCAGATATTCAAGAAAGTGATCAAGGTATGATATTCACTGTGTTTCTTTTCTTCAACGCCCGTGGCTTTTTCGTCAAGACAGAGAATAGTTAATGTGTGCTTTTGTCACCTTCTAGATATTTGAAATAATAAAAAATGGAATCCCCTATACCGTATGTTCTACATGTGCTACATATATATGCTTCAGTCATCTGGACCATCCAATGAATGGGTCCAAAATCAATGGGTAGATCTGATGATCCCGAGCTTCCAATCAGTCTTGGATGGTTTAGATCATTTGATTATTAGGTTGACTTTTGGATTAAGGAGACCTCACTGATCTCCATATATATATGCATGTATATATATATATATATATATATATGCCTGGTAGAGAAGCTGAACAAAAATAAATAAATATACAAATATTAAAGGGTACGTGTCGAATCCTTATTTGTCCCTTCACTGAATCGCAAATCAAGTGGCATATTGAAGGGTATTTGGGTAATATCACTCTAATTGAAATTTAAAATTTGAACCAAGCAAAATGGAATGCGTTGGGTCCCCATCCCAATATCCCTGCTACCTAGTCTGCCACAACCGTTTCTTCATTCACCCTCAGCCTTTGTCTTATGTACCAGTCTGTCTTAATTTGGCCATACATGAGAATAATCTCATACACAGATTTAACTTTATAACAACGAGGAAATCCTCAATAAAATTAATGTATATCCTGGAGCGCTTAGATTCATCAACCTCCATCATCCATCAAACTCACTGAACTTTTAAATGTGTATTGGGTGGGGTCAATCAACTTCTAGACCATTGATTTGAGTCCCGGCCCTATATTACAAGATGTGGGCACTCTCATCAGATCGAACTCAAAACATTATTTCCACGTACATTTGAAAATATTCTTTTTAATTTTGAATTGAAAAATAAATTATATCTCAAATTCCTTCATTCAATTCATAGAGAGGATAGCACAAAGGATAAAACAATTAATGGAATGTGTCCCTCCTCCCCCGCTTTCGCAAAGGATAGGAAGAAGGACCACTCCGCAATATATCTTTGGTGGGAATGTACGATGGCCATATATCGAAAGCTACACCGCTGCATCATCTCCAGCATATATACCAACCCATGATCAGTGTGAGTTGTTCGGTCGTTGTCTGTTCCCGCGGCCATGATCCCCCCCCTCACAATGCACAAGACAACTTCTTAGGCTTATTCCTGGTCCCTCCCCACGAGGACTATTAATAATCTACTGCAAAATCGCTCTCTTTCCTCTTCACCTTTCCTATTGAACATATCAAATAAAGGGCCATCGGGTGACGATTTTTATGGTTTTTGGTGATGACCCCATACTTCCTCCCAGGACCCACACCTAACACTTACATTCGCATGCAATTATCTACATCTAGCATTCTAATTAACTCGCATTAAAATGCTTTAAGTTCTACCTAGTTCCTGCCTACCATGTACAACCCACATTTCAAAATACTTCAAATTTTGTCATACAGAATAGCAGTAAGGAAACATAGGATTTGGAATTATATTAAAAAAAAAAAAAATTTGTGTAGCAACAGTTATAATACAAACTGTAGGGGAAAATCCCAACACCCCCTCGAAATACGCGTTAAATCAGATGTTAAGTTCGGAATACCCTTCCGCTCGCCTTTTTCGAATGATTTCTTCGAGAGGATCGACTCTCCTGTCGAGTGCTCTGACTCTGATCTCGAGAAGGCCGATGATGTTGCCGAGTAATCCGGCTTCCAAGCTGACTAGCCCGATTCCACTTGAAAATGAACTCCGTTGGTGGTAAATCCATCGTAGAGCCTCCGATGCTTAAGTTAGTCTCTTGCGTAAAAACTTAAATCTAATTTTCTATTCAAGATTGTTTACCTTCTTCATTACTGTAGCTCTCTATTTATAAGATATATATATAACTCCTTACGTGTCCAAGAGCACGATGGATGCTGTACCAATCAACTTGAAAACCTTTGTCTTATACGTGATATGTCGTAGATCGTGCTCTGCATCAATAGGTCAATAGGTGGCTGCTTTCTGTTCGTTGTTCAAATCCGCTTTCTAGTGATATCTTCGTTTTCTCTTGTGAAAGCACTTTATGTAGTGATGAGGTCCAACACGTTACCATACTGCAACAATAAGTCACCATTCAAACACTCATGGTCCATGTGATCTAGCAACTCATGGCCATGGCCCACCTCCTCACCGTCATCACCATATTCTATAAGAATAGGAGTTACTAAATCTATCTCCTCTGATCTCTTCTACCAAAATAGGAGTTGCTTCAATGGAAGACGCCTCTCCTATGGCTGGAGATATGCCCAATAATAGCATGTAATACCATAGAGCTTTCTCTTTTAGAAAGTCTATGTGTAGATACTATTAGCCAGGATTCTTTTCCACTTTGAATACTCTGTTTTGGTTATATAATGAAATCGCTACAATGGTTGATCTATCAAGGTTGAGCCTCACAAAATTCTTCTTCATTGCTCTCATCTGTCTCCCTTATCAGTGTTAAACACTATTATGGTATCAGAGTAGTGATCTCTCTATGGACAAGCTACTCTCACATGCTGCACTTTGCAACTTTGAGTAATACTCTTCTGTGCCTTCGAGATCTACATCCAGCGCCTTCCAAATGGCAACTCAGATTGTGCCAGCCTCGTCATCAATACCATTCATACCTTCTGTCTCCTCCGTCACCAACATGGTGACAATCAAGCTAAGTAATTCAAACTACCTTCTATGGAAGACACACCTCCTAACCCTTCTCAAAAGCCAAAAGCTTATTGGCTTTGTTGATGGACCCATCCCTCCATCAACTTGCACTAAGAAGGACGAGGCTCTTGGAGTAAATCCCGACTTTGTCCAATGGGAACTTACGGACCAATGGGTCCTAAATATTATTTACTCCACTCTCTTTGAAGGTGTTATGGCCCAAGTTGTTGGCCTAGAACGATCCTATGAGGTATGGACATTCCTTACTGAGACCTTTTCTCCGAAGTCCAAAACTAATGAGCTTCAGCTCAGGACTGAACTTCAACTTTGTCAAAGAGGTTCTTCAACCATCTCCGAGCATCTCAAAAAGTTCAAAGCTTTATGTGATTCTCTTGCTGCTATTGGAAAATCGGTAAGTGATGAGGATAAGGTGTCACGCCCCGGCCCGACCCGAATGCCTAAAAAATTACCCTTTTACCCAAGATCCAGGGTGTGATAAAAATAAAAATCTTTTGTAAAGATGTTTTGATTAAAACTTCTATTTGATAGGCTTTTTGAATTAAATTTTCAGAATTTTAGCAGATATGCGTAAAATTTTCTAAAAATATAATTTCAATAAAAAATTATCTTATTAATTCTCTACTGTTAAAAAATCATTTTAAGCATCTTTTGTGAAGGCACTTTGCCCAAAAATATCGTTTACTATTTTATTTTAACAGTTGGACTCAGAAATCTGCCTTAACGATAAAAGTACCTGGGTAATACGTAAAATAATTGTAAGTAGCACACATCCATAAAAATTAATGTATTTATTAAGGATTCATGACCATATATCTAAAGGGTTAAATCAAAGAGTCTAGGAAGTCAAATATTTATCATCCACATGATTCTAAAAAAATTAAACAAAGTTTTAATTAATAGACTGTGCGTTTTTAACAATTAAGCTTATAAAAATGATACAAATGACAAATATCTAAAGTCCCGCATCAATCTCATTGGCATTCTCAATTGTCCATCCGATCTTCCCATGCTATTGCCCTCATCAAGTGCATCAACTCCAAAATTCACACCATCCTCAATTAAATCTAAAATGTTTGGTAAACACTAAAAGCCAAAGCCCAGTAGATAATCCACTGTATACTGCATATATATCACAGATAATATCACATATTCTAATCCAAAAATCATGACATATTCAATGCATAACAGATGATATAAACTAGTAATGTCAAGAATAATAAATATTTCTCACGATTAGCCCAATAATATTATATTCATACGCTTATAACTATAACTCAATCTTGGGTCTCCTTCTCATTCCCACACCAGGAGTAGCCAAAAGGCTCTTCTGTAGGGGTTTGGGGTCTTTCACCCTAGGGCTTTAGGCCCTTCTTAATTTTTATTTCCGCGAGTATCCATTACGATCACATCCTAACTAACACTTCAATATTGTACAAAATCATTATATATAACCCTTTTTTTTGGCACACTGGCCGATCTGATCAGATCTTAATCACAAGAATATCCACAACATCATCAATTAAGCACATACATATAACATGATTAATAAAGTAAAATAAAGAGATTATTTATTAAAATATGTATGTGTACCTACCTTGTCCATCCGAACTTGAATCAATGGTGAAAAAAGTAACCGTGGGTGATTTTACTGATCGGTGTTGGATGAAGCCAGGATTCGAGTATGTCGAACATCTCGAAAGTATGAACATTTTTGTCTCAAGGAACAGTCTCAAAGAGTGAGACGTTATGATGTTTCTAGGGCTCTCAAAACTCTCAACGATTTGTAATGGAGAACTCTATAATGGTGAAAAAAATGAAAATGTGTAAGTTTTGGAAAGATTCTTCTATTTTTAATAGTTGCTCAAAAGAGAATGGTAAGTCTTTCTATATTTATGTGTGTAATTAATTATCATTGATAATTTATTTAAATAGTCAAGTCTTTGATTAGGGAAAGATTTTCATTATTTTCAAAAGACTAAAAGTTATTGAAAATTTTAATTAAGGAAATTAATGTGTAACTCAAAGATATTAATTATCTTATTAGTTATTTTGATTTTATCGTTTGTCAAAAATACCCTTCTAATGTAAATTACTCTAATATCCCTAGACAAAAGTTTAGGGTATTACATAAGGTGTTCTGGCTTCTCCATGGACTAGGCCCGGAATATCAAGTATTCATCACATCTATCTTGTCCAAGCCTCATTTTCCTTCATATAAGGAGATCGTCATTTTTCTTTTGAGCTAAGAACAACTGCTCTGCCTCTTTTCTCCTCCTCAACTACCTCCCATTCCATGGCCTTTAATGCATAAAGAGGAGGGAGATTTAGTAGCAGATATAATAGGGATGGTAGAAATGGTCACCCCTATAACAATCGACCTTCAAATCAACAACACTTCACTTAGGGACGAAATTTTGGCAATAATGGAGGTAATAGAAAGAACTTTCACCCTGCTCCAACACCTCCTACTGATGCGACAAGTTATGTGCATCCTTCTCATCAGGGGAGGATGGCCTCCAATAGCCAACAACCCTCACACTTGGGATCTGGATTGCATCAATTTACATCTACCAAAGTCTGTCAAATCTGCAACTTAGGTGGACACACGGCTCTAGAGTGCTGGCAGCGGTACAATCAAGCTTATCAAGTTGAACAAGTGCCTCAAGCACTCAACTCCACGACTATTCATGACCCCACTGATGTTGAGTGGTGCATCAGCCCACATGAGCAATAATGCAGGTAATTTCACACACTTGCAACCCTATACAGGCACGGATCATGTTATTGTTGGAAATGGCTCCTCTCTTCAAATCTCTCATATTGGAACTATCCATGTTCATTCCTCTTCTGGCATCTTAAATTTACACAATGTTCTTTTAGTTCCAAAATTCCAAAAAAACTTATTATCTGTGAGTCAACTCACTCGAGATACTAACTGTTATTTTGAGTTCTCTTCTTATAGTTTTTTTTTATTAAGGAACAGAAAACAGGGAAGGTGCTGGGGAAGGGCAGTAGACATAACGGCCTCTACGTTTTGGACCATGACAAGGAAACATTTTTTTCTACAAGATCGTCCTCAGCCAAGGAACGTTGGCATCAAAGATTGGGTCGCCCATCCGTCCGTAGTATTGAGTTCTTAAATAAAAGTAGCTAAATCAATGTACTCAAGTCTCCTAAGTCTAGTAAGTCAGTTTGTGCAAGTTGTCAGATGGGAAAAAGTCATCGACTACCGTTTACCTTAAATGGAAAGAGACATACTGACCTTTTTCGTTACTTCATGTCGATATTTGGGGCCCAGCTCCTATACCTTCTGTCACTCGATTCAAGTACTATGTTATCTTTGTGGATGATCATAGTCGATACACATGGTTGTATCCTATGAAAAATAAGTCTGGTTTTTTTTCCATCTCTCTTCAGTTTCAAAAAATGGTACACTCAAGTCTGATGCTAAAATAAAAGTGTTCCAGTGTGATGGAGTTGAGTTCTCTAAAACCGAGTTTTTGAATCAACTCTGTGATTCAGGCATTGTCAAACTGGTGTCGTGCCCCTATACTCAAGCTCAAAATGGACGCGCAGAAAGGAAGAATCACCACATCACTAAGACCGGATTGACCCTGTTATTTCACAGCAAAGTGCCAGCATATCTTTGGGTTGAAGCCTTCTCAACGGCCATATATCTCATAAACCGTCTACCCACTGCCGTTCTCCAGCATCGATCCTCTTTTTTTGCTCTCTTTGGTAGGCAACCTGACTATTCCATTCTCCGTACTTTCGGATGCCTATGCTTTCCTTTTCTTCGAGATTACTCTCTTCACAAGTTAGCTCCAAAGAGCCATCCATGTGTGTTTCTTGGGTACAATGCATCGCATAAAGGCTTTCGATGTCTCCATCCCTCAACTGGACGAGTCTACATATCCCGTCATGTTGTGTTCGATGAAGGAAGGTTTCCCTATGTCGGCGACTCTTCGCCCATCTACCTCGAGGATTTCCTTTCCTTCTCCAACCCTACAGACATACCGGTGGCTTCTCTGGACCCTACTCCTTCCACAAATCTTCCTTCTAGGCACTCCACATCCAAGGTGCCACACGCGACGGCTCTTGCCACATCATCACCGGTTATCTCATCTCCTATGCATGAGTCCTCTGTCTCGATGCCCTCTATCGGTGATATGCCTTCTCCATATGCCCCTCAGGCCCTGGTTTTGATGCACGTGATACTCCAGGTGTATCATAGCCTATTGAGATCAGTCCATCCACTTCCATACTAGGTGGACAAATCACTATTGATTTACCTATTGAGAGCCCATCTCCAGCACCAGCATCTCCTATGGTAACCAATGTGCATCCCATGATCACCCGAGCAAAATCACGCACAACAAGTTTATGTTCTACTTGGCATCCTCTCCCTGTTCGTGATCCCTCTTTATCCTTTTTTGCCGCCCTGGATACCATTAAGGAACCTCGTGGTTTCAAGACCGCTCTCAAGTCTCCTCACTGGACTGCCGTTATGGATGAGGACATACATGCTCTCCATCAAAATCATACTTGGACCCTTGTTCCTTGATCTCCGGATATGAACATCGTCGGAAACAAGTGGGTCTTCAAAACTAAGCCGTTTCCCGATGGCTCAGTTGAACGATACAAAGCCCATCTGGTCGCCAAGGGCTACGCTCGGCTAGAAGGGATTGACTTTGACGAGACTTTTAACCCCTATTGTTAAACCGGCTACCATACGTCTTGTCCTTTCTATCGTTGTAACCCTATGGTGGAACATTTGCCAGATGGAATGCCTTCTTACATGGATTCTTACAAGAGGCAGTTTTTATGGAGCAACCGTCGGGTTATGCTGACTCTTCACACACCCATCATATTTGCCATCTTCACAAAGCTATTTATGGTCTCAAACAAGCCTCTCGGGCTTGGTTTGAGTGATTCAGCACTTTCCTCCTTCATGTTGGTTTTCGTTGCAGTAAGGCAGACACCTCGATATTCGTGTTTTCATCTTCAACTGGCATGATCATCCTCCTTGTGTATGTGGATGACATCATCCTAACAGGAAGTAATGATGCACTCTTACAAGATTTTATTTGATGCATTAGCACTAAGTTTTCTATGAAGGATCTTGGTCCTCTTCGTTACTTTCTCGGTGTGGAAGTCATTCCCACATCTGAGAGTATTTTCTTGGGACAGACAAAGTATGCAATGGATCTCCTCCGTCGTGCGGATATGGTCGACTATAAGCCTATTTCAACTCCCATGTCATTAGGACAAAAATTATTCCAGGATGGTGACCTTTTTCCCGATCCTACTCTCTATCGAAGCATTGTAGGTGGCCTTCAATATCTAACGATCACTCAACTGGACCTCTCTTTCTTAGTCAACTCAGTGCCAACATATGCATGCCCCCACCACTCATCACTTCAAGACAGTTGAGCGCATCTTACGTTATCTAAAGGGAACCATCCATCATGGACTTAAACTTTTCTCCAACACCTCTTTCAGCTTAGTGGGCTTCTCCGATGCCGATTGGGTTGGGTGTCCAGATTCTCGTCGATCATCATCTGGTTTTGTTGTTCTTTTGGGCTGCAACTTAGTCTCTTGGGGTGCCAAGAAGCAGCTTATGGTATCTTGTTCTAGTGTTGAAGCCGAGTATTGGGCTCTCGCCACTACTGCGGCTGAAATCACATGGATCTGTTATCTTCTCCGTGATCTTGTCATCTCTCTCTCTTCCTCTCCGTTGCTCTTTTGTGACAATCAAAGTGTTGTTCAAATGAGTGCCAACCCCGTGTTCCATGCTCGGTCTAAGCATATTGAATCAGACTATCACTTTGTACGGGAGAAAGTAGTTGTTGGGTCTCTACGGGTGCATTTCGTCCCTGCCCACCTTCAATTGGCCAAGATTTTTACTACAAGTCTGCCTCGAGCTTCCCTTGAAGATCTGCGGTTCAAGTTGAACGAGACAGTGACCAGCCCGCTCAACTTGCGGGGGGATGTTAAAGCACTTCATGCAGTGATGAGGTCCAGCACGTTACCATACTGCAACAACAAGTCACCATTAAGACACTCATGGTCCACGTGGTCTAGCAACTCATGGCCATGGCCCACCTCCTCACCGTCATCACCATATTCTCTAAGAATAGGAGTTACTAAATCTATCTCCTCTGAGAATGCTATGCTGGACAAGATCTCTTCTACCAAAATAGAAGGAGTCGCTACGATGGAAGGCGCCTCTCCTATGGCTGGAGATCTGGCCAATAATAGCATGTAATACCATAGAGCTTTCTCTTTTAGAAAGTATGTGTAGATACTATTAGTTGGGATTCTTTCCCACTCTGTATACTCTGTTTTTGTTATATAATGAAATCACTACAATGGCTAATCTCTCAAGGTCGAGCCTCACAAAATTCTTCTTTATTGCCCCCATCTGTCTCCCTTATCAGTATCATTGTCTGACCGACTAACCGTGCAGCCGAGATACATTATCCGACTCATTTCCCATGTAGCGTTCGACTTCTGTCCCAGTCAAGTCGATTCTCGATAAGCCGGAGTGATCTTCATCGTCCCAAGTCGACCAAGTCGGCCTGGTCTTTCATTGTCTCAAGTCGGCTAAGTCGGACTAGTCTTCTTCATCCCACGTCGGCTTGATCTGTATTATTCTTCCTCTTCCCAAGTCGGCCACTCGGATATGTCGTTGGGGGATACGTGTCATCATTATCAAAATCCACATGTATTGTCAGAAAATACCCCTTACAATCGCCCCCTCTCAGGGTTTGTGTTATGCCCGACTATGAGACGACTACACGAACTCCAGTCTAACAATCCTGCTGCTGAGCCCCTTCTCTCGAAGAAATACTCCTAGGATCTTCTTCATGCCCAACAAATGACCAAGTTGAATATTGCTGGCCCGACTGCTTCCACCTCCCCTCCGTACAAGAAGGGTCCGGGTCTCGGAAGCGCAAAGGTGATGCACTCTCCCAAGAGCATTCGAAGCATCCCAAGGATGTCAGTGTTTCTAGGGACTCTGCTAGACTGGAGTTGGCCCCTATCGTCTCTTTACCCGCTCCGACTGCCCGCCTCTCCAAAGGAGACAAAGGCAAGTCCATCGGTCCATCCGCTCCGCCGAAGGATCGTTAGAGGACCCTTGATACGGATGTTGTTATCAGTCCAGCCGACTCTCGAGTTGACACTCGTTCCACCCGGTCGGTACCTGACTGGCAACCAGTCTACAAATCAAGAGACGGCGAACCAATCAAAGTTAACCAAATTGTCATTTTAGATGGGACTGTCGCTCGGATAATTGGTGACATCAGTCGGACTTCTGCGGACGACAAAATGTTCAAGAAGGCTTCTCTTGACTTTGTGATCGATAATTACTATCGGGGAATGGCCATGGTAAACTTTCAAACTTAAATCTTTTATTACTTCATTCTTAATTGTTATGGCATATGATTGATTTCATTTTTCTTTTGCAGTCTCTGAATGCCTTCCCGACGATGTTTACTCAGCTCAATGAGGAAATTAAGACGCTACAAGCCAAGAAAGCCGCCATCGAAGCCGAGGTGATGGCTCTCAAGGCAACAGAAAATGATATTTTTGCTCAAAACGAGCAGACATGCAAGGATCTCAACGATGCCAATGCCGAGAAATATCGTCTCTCGGGAGTCATTCGGGAACTCCAGAAAAAGGAGTCGACACTTCGGAAGGAGCTCTAAGTGGAGTTGGCGGCAGAGAAAGCCAAGGTCAAAATCGACCTCAGGGTAGAGCTCGAAGCACACGCCAATGAGGTCATAGCTCAATGGGCCTCGCATGCCGAGAAGTATAAGCTTCAGAAGGACGAGGCTCGTCGCGAGCTCGAGAGGTTACGCCGACTCCCAGAACAGAATTGATGCCTGATGAGCAGGTCGAGCAAATCAATCCTACGGCAAAAGATGGCTTGGCTACCTTTGCTGAAGCTACCGACGCTGCTACTCCTCTGCCCAATGTCTCCGAGGTCCCTCCTCCTGAAGATCGTGCTGATCCTTAGGTTTTTATCTTGGCCTGTGGCCATTCAAACTTCTGGCCCGTGTGGCCATTTAATCAAACAATTTCACGACTCTCTGACCGTGTGGCCGTTTTAACAATTTCACTTGTCTATGGCCCTTCGATTGGGCTTTTATACTTCAATTTCCTTACTGTTGAGCCCCTTTGTGGCCACCTTTACATGAATCTTTCCTATTGATATTATGTTTGCTCGTTTCTCTTTATTTCTTTTTACAGTTTGATACCTCATGCTTTAAATTCTATTATGCTTTAATCGTGCCTATGTCTATAAATTTCACCCGTGTGGTTGATTGTACATACATGTTCATTCGTTCTTAGACGTAGTGTCGGGCTCTTTGTAGCCCTTACCTACATTTAAACCTCTGGTCGTGTCGGCGACGTAGCTTTATTTACTCGTTTGACTTTTTGTGAATGGTCGAAGCCCCGACTAACCCTATTATAGGCCAAACAATTATCATTCTGTCAGTCGAGTGTCCGATGATATTCTCTTTCTTTGGACGGCCGAAGCCAGTTCCATTCGTTTGGACTGCTGGACGGCCGAAGCCAGTCCTATTCATTTGGACGACCGAAGCCAGTCCTGTTAGTCTCGTTCTTTTGGACGGCCGAAGCCAGTCCCGTTCATTTTGGACAGCCAAAGACAGTTCTGTTCATTTGGACGGCTGAAGCCAGTCCCGTTCTTTTGGACAGCCGAAGCCAGCCCCGTTACAAACTCTTTAATCGGTTACTCAATCATCTTTATTGATAGAATTTCTTCAAATATTGTACATTCCATAGTTTTTCGATAAATTGGTCATCCAGAGTCTCCAAGTAGTAGCTCCCTCCGGCGCTGACTTCCCTGACTCTATAGGGTCCCTTCCAGTTCATAGCCAGTTTCCCGGCATTCTTTTCTTGAGTATTCGGGAACACTTTTCGTAGAACTAGGTCACCTTGCTGGAAACTCCTTCGCTTTACCTTCCGCTAGTACTATCTCTTCAAGGATTGATGATAACTTTCCAGCTTTATCCAGGCCGACTCCATTCTTTCTTCTGCCATATCGATGTTGAACTTCTGAATCTCGAAGCCGACTCCTGTTTCTACAGCCATATGCCGAGAGGTGCCGAAAACCATCTCGGATGCAATGACTCCTTCCATACCAAACGCCAATGCAAAAGGGGAGTCTCCATTCCCCGCTTTGATGCACGGTAGAAAATTGAGATTTATTGAGTAATCTGGATGATTAACATTGACCCAATCGAGGATTCATATAAAAATAACAAACTCTAAAGATAAAACTAATCATAATAAATCTAATCTAATATCCTAATTGATAGAAGATATTATCCTAATTGATTTACCTTAATCTGGACAACCAGAGAATGTGTAATGAGATACACTAATAATGCTATGGTGCATCTCACACAACTTATTACAATACTTTTCCCTAATAATTAATAGTTTCTCGTACCATCAATCTCATGCTTGAAGATCGATGTATCAAAACTACTATTGAAGTATGTAAGCATCCAGCTAAGATTCATAGCGCGTCTTTTTTACTTTTTCACTTCCGTCGGTGCATATGTTACATGTTTTTCACCATAAATAATGATGGGACTTAGCTCTTAAGCAACTCATGATACCCTAAGGTCCTTGGATTAGCTCAACCTCAGAAGTAGATGGTGATTGCCCCAAAGTAATTAAAGGATCTAATGCTTAAGGTTTCTGTTTAATGCCTGATGATTGAGAAATTGATAGATAGCGAAAAAGAGATTGCTGAAATCGGGTTGTTGATATACGGCCTTAAATTCCTATTTCCACATTGAAGATCATTTTAAGGAGGGACAAATTCATTGATACCTAATGAAAGGATTTCATTGGAATCAGATTCACCTTACCAATATTGAATTTTGTTACGATCCTAAAGGTTAAGACTTAAAACTTTCCGCACCTCTATCACCCAGGTGCTTTTGGTGTATTAGTTTGGGTGATAACAAATTGGATTCTCTGCCACTTTCTGTTTCCCAAATGTTAGCAAGTCTTTGGACCATCAATTTCACACTTGAAGAGAGCCATCTCTTCTATTAAAGTGGGTCCAAAGTTCTTTCCGGCCTTCCTCTCATGCTTAGAGCCTTCAACATGCATGAAAACAATCTCACTGGAAACATAACTGCTCCAGGGGGAGTCTAAAGATCTGACAGTAGATGGCTAGAGTGAATCATTTTTGTTCGTTATATCACCATTGGAATGAACTACTTAATTTTATGCAAAAACATCAATACCAAAAGTTTGAGTCCCCATTGTTTTGATACATATACTCCATCCACTAACCTCCTTGCCTTTGGCCTTTGCTAGATCAAGTAATAATCAGATGGGTTGGGGTCTAACCAATGCTAGGAGTGGCATTCTGGGAAAACAAAACTTCCATGTAAGAGAACCATGTATAAAAAAAACTGATATGGCACAGTTACATCTCTACAGAACAAATCAGAAGGCCGCCCACACTTTCTGGTTGGTGTTGAGAGATTGGTTCATTTGAACAGTGGGCCACATACCCCAAATGCAAATGCAGGTCGGGATTTTTTCACTTGTGCTGTATGACCTTGCATAATAAGACAGAATTTCCCTTAATTAACAGGAGGGGACCAAATTAATTTGGCTACATATGTAGTAGGCATATCCATTCACTGCTGCATTCCAATACTGTTCTGTGGCACCTATAGCCATCATATGATCATCTCCATCCTATTGATGAGCAGGATATACAAGGTGACGTTCCAGACATCACGAAGTCGCAAAGAGCTCATTAAGGTAGGATCATCAATTGAAGAATCTAGAACAATGAGCATGTACAACAATTAATTTACACTGCTTATGTTTTTCCTCGGCTTAAAGTTTCCGTATACCAAGGAAGAAACTATACACATCACCTCAACTTCCTACAGAACGCCGAAGCAGTGCAAAAATGGAAATTTTGCTAGCACTTCATAAGATCCCTCACAGCATTACAAAGGGCCAAAAAATAATTCCAGATGGTGAGCTCTACGATGGTGGTGGATATTGTTCATTAATACTCTTAATGACACAACCCTGAGGGACAATATATACAGCACTGCTTTTGTTTCAATTCTCTTTTAAAGAAGCTACTACGAAATGAAAAGCATACCAGCAAGAAATGTATTTACTTTTTCTATCTGCGGAAGTGAATATTCACAACAGAAGGCTGCAGGAGCGTGTGCTGGATGGAAAGTGCCAGAGGCAAGATAGGATGGAAGAGGAATGAAGAGATCTTCTTCGTCTGACCATCTACGCCACCAGCTTCTGGACCTATTGAAAATCAAATGCATTATGATCCTCCAGATAAATTCAAAACCAGGTGATCTTACTAGAGGTAACAAAGCTTGCAACTCAGCCAAGGGATTGGGAATCCAAGCATGGTTTAAAAGGGACATTATAAAGGCTTTAGTGATAGACAACCATTACTGTTACTTTACCGGACACTGGCATTTTACCGGTAAATAATGGCAACAGTAGAGGGGTGTTACCATTATAATGCTGTCATAAACGTTTTTCAAACCATGGAACCAATTAACCTTCAAGTAGGTCATGAAGTTTTATAACGGAAAAATATCATTAGAATAACAAAATAAGACTGATCCAGAAAAAAAGACTTGCTAATCCAGTTTCCCATTAAGCAGACCCCACAACTGGCTAGTCAGGTATGGTTATTAAAACGGGATACTTTAGTGGATTGTCAGTCTGTGCAACTATCTTGGAAAGATATACACCTGGTTTTATCTTGAACTTGAGGGTATTTGGATGCCTCCTTGAAATGAACTTGATGGGATGCTCCGTAGATTGTCTATGTCGATCAGTTGCGGAAATCAGCTGCAACATCAGGACAGTTCCAACAGTCAACAACCACAATTAACAGGGTTTTCTGCAGTTTGTTCCAATAGGAGGATGCAAGAGTAAAGATCTACTAGACCTACATACCAAGAAACCAGAAGTTATGAAACATATAATAACACAAATATATGTAACAAGACATGTTTCGGAAGCCAAATGCGAAATGATCAACATACATTTGGAAGAGCAAGACAAATTTAATCAATCAAGAACAAGATCAACCCATGATGAATGCTTGAAGCAGATGCAATAAGGGCACTGACAATCCATGCTAACTTGGATGGAGAAAGGGATTGAAAATGCAATGCTGGACTTTGTGACAAAGCATTACACAGCTCACACAAGCTCTATGGTCAAATCATTAACACACCAAACAATCCTAATAACAGTTCTATATGCTGTCCCCCCTACAAATAATGATAATTAAGGAATGTTAACTAATGATCCAATAGGTAGCCTATAATGTTGCCTTGGCTTTTCATAAGGATACATGTCCTGAAACTCGGAAAAAAATGAATTAAAGAAAAAAGAGCTCACTTCAGGAATGACAGACCAAGTGCACTCTCAAGAAAAAACCTAAGCCTATCCTTGCTACTAGTACAATTTATATTGAACTAAACACATCAACTTCACTTGCTGTATCAAATGTGAAATAAAATCATCAATGTGAATGACAGCAACTCCATTCATTGATGCACTGAGTACAAACCATTGTCGAGCTATCAAAACTGATACAAGGACAAAAAGCTCATGTCATTCAATAAATCCACTGAATTCGTTCAAGAGTGTCAGGGTGAGTTGAATCTTTTGGGGCCAAGGGCATAAGTTTTCTCACCTATTGGATGCACATCCTATGTGGTAAGAGGCATGGAGCGGGTGGTGACAGGACACTAACCTCTACTATAGTGACATCAAATAGAGGGGAAGGAGTGCAACTGTGCAAGAAAAATTGAGGCCTAATTTTTCAGACTAATAACATACTCGAATGAGACACTGGAAATGGTTTAGACCAGGCTAATGCACAGAAATTTCTCCGCATGAAGGTGAAAATAAATTGTGTATTTGAAGCACATCTGTTATATTTTTGGCAAAAAATTCATGAGGTATTTCAACACGTCTCTGGCTGAAAAAACTGCAAACAACACTGGTAAAATGACCTGGTAAGCAAGAATATAAAAATCAAGAGCATATATTGCTTCTACTTTCCTGCAGCTACATTATCCTTGGCACTTATGACTGAGGGGACCATCAACATAGTCTCAAGTTTATTATTATGAAATAATATCAAGACTTCAATTTTCATAACATCATCCGATAAATGTAATAGTGGGTGCTACAACCAGGATCCAACATGATTAAGGGCAATCAAGATGGCTGAAAACACGATAGAAGAGAGATTTAAGTGAAAAACTCACAAATAAAGTGAATTTAAAGTACACAAATATAGAGAGAAATTAAGTCAAAAACGTTGCAGCATGGGATGAATAAATTTTTGACATGGTAACTTTGGCAAGGTGAATGGTCCATGTGACCTTCAAACCATGTCAATCATCACCCCTCCCAATAGATTAAAGCAAAATTAACACAATTAATGTCAATAAATGCAAACAGACACATGGAAGGTAAAGGAAAAAAAGAAAATCGTTGGTGTCTCAATATTGGAGCAACAGATGGGTTAAGCATGTTGGAGTTTATGTTTTACACCCACGTGGGTGTCCTTAAGTGGGCTGCGTCCCCCTTCCCACGTGGGGTGTTTTTTATCATATAGTGTAGGGGGTTAAGTGGGTCATCCAGTTAACCCCACGATTTTTTATTTGTGGGAGTTAAGTGGGCCAACCACTTAACTCCGCGATTTTGGTTTTGTATGGGTTTTCTCCCATCATACATATATATATATATATATATATATATATATATATATATATATATATATATATCTATATATATATATAGGTTAGGATCGGGAGACAACAATTTTCACAACATTTTCTACAACAAAAAATTGGCGTGGGCCAATACATAAATTATAAGTTTTGGAATTGGATGATTTTTGGCGAGGATGGAGACGAGATCATCCTGACAAAAGTTCAAATCATTCTAACATTCATAGACTGGTTTAGAAGTTGAAGAATTATGGACCGTCTATTTTTAACATTAACTTGAAGACTACACTTGATGGGGTTAGAAATTTCGGAATGGGCTGATTTTTTGTAGGAGTGATCTATACAGTGAGGAGATCATCCTCACCAAAAATCAGCTATTGATTCATCTTCCATGTGGGTACGCAAAAATTGTTGTAGAAAATGTTGTGAAAATTGTTGTCTCCCGATCCTTACCATATATATATATATATATATATATATATATATAGTGTGAGAGAGATTGAACTGAACACAATGTTCAACCTCTTCTCTTCTCCACAACTTCTCTCTAACCCTAATCTCTTTCTCCATCTTCCTCCACAACTATTTCTCTTCACTTTAATCTTACTCGACTGGTTACAATCTAAATCACAACATAGTATCAAAGTATGGTAGCTCTAGGGCATGTGTCCTTGTCCCTTAGAGCCTCCATACCAATCTAAGAAGGTTATATGGGTATCCAAAGCCGTGGAGAGTTTTTGAAGAAATCGCAGTGTGTTCCTACACTATCCGTGGATCAATCCTTAAGCTTAACAACATAGATTCTGATTTCCTAGTTAGTTTTTTCCTTCAAGAGTATCAGAGATCCAATTTTTATCTTCTTCTCAAGATATTTCAATGGTTCTCCGGTCAACACGCTTTTCAAGGTTTTTGGAGATTGTAGTTTTCCTCGAGATTCGCACCACTCTAGGTGCTTCTACCCTAGCCGCCCTCATAATCCTCCTAGGGATTGTCAGAATTTCATTTCATAATTTTCTGACCCCTGGAACTCCCCGAAATTGGGTTTTTGATTTTTTCGAGAATCGCACCTCTAGGTGCCTCTACCCTAGCCGCCCCTCCATAGAATACCTCTAGGAACTGCTAAATTTTTGGTTCAGAGTTTTTTCATCTTCCAAACCCTAATTTCCTAAAAATCACCTGGATCTCTCTCCAAAATTTGGGTTTTGATTTTTTTTCCCAAAATCAAACCTCTTTGGGCCTTCTTGCTCTAGGCGCACCACCTATTGGCTCCCTGGCGATTCTCCGAACCTTATTTTGGATTTTTGTGAGCATTCGATTTGCTACTTGCTATTTGTTGTGGTTCCGCTCCGATAAGTATCTCCGAAGTTACATTTGGGGGCTCTGGTTCTTCCTCTGAGGGTAGTTCTATAATTCACGGGTCTCATGGAGACCATAACCCTCAGCTCTACATCACCACAGTGAAACTTAATGGCACATTATTTGGAATGGAAGACTTCCGTTCTTATGTACATCGGACAACGTAGTTACAGTGAATACCTTACCAGTGCTGCCAAACAACCGGATCCGACTGATAAATCTCACAGGATATGGGTTATGGAGAACCTAACCATGATATCCTGACTTCTTCCTTCGATGCAATCCCAGATCAGCAAAGGGTTCATGTTCCTACCAAAGTCCAAAGATGTTTGGGATGTTGTATCTCAGACATATTCCCAGATGGGAAACTTTGCTAAGCTCTATAAGTTAGAGTAGGAGATTGCATGCATTCGACGGGGGGAGATGAAGCTGGGTACTGATTATGCTTCGCTTCGAAGCAAATTGGAAGAGATCGATCACTATCAGAGTTATTCTCCGATGTGTGCGGATGATGTTATTCTTTTAAGACTATGGTTGAACGTTCTCGGATCTTCCAGTTCCTCTCCGGCCTTCATCCTAGCTTGAGGGAGCTCGTGTTCAGGTTCTCGGCAGGGATCCCTCCCCCACTTCTCTAGCATAGGTGTATGCTTATATTCTAGGGGAGGACAGTCGCCGTTCAGCTATGCAGCTCCGCAATGCGAGTGATACTCAAGATCGATCTGCCATTGCTTCTGCATATTAGAAGGGCTAAAAATCGGGTCTGAAGAAGCCCGGTGAAGTACGGCAACGACCCAAGTGTAATGATTGTGGTCGCACAGGCCATATCTGAGACACATGCTGGGAACTACATGGGCGTCCCTCAGGATAAGGCATACTGTCAGGGACCTACTTGTAATATCTTATATTCTATAGGGAGGTTTTTGTAATATGTAAACTTCACTTAATATATTAGGTGGAATCGTGTAGGCTATTCTAAGCTCTACACGATTTCTCTTCTTCCCCCATTCTTCTTCTATTCTCTCTTTCATCTCTCTAACCCTAATCTCTTATTCTAGTTACGATCCAAGATTACATGGTATCAGAGTATAGTTATGTAACCATGACTCAATCCTAGAAGTCTGAAGAACCCTAGGAATTGTGGAATCCGCTATGAAGGACTTGCCAAAGAAGGAGATCATCTCCCATGGACAGCCGCATGCTTCAGAAGAGTCTGAAGCCCTAGCCGCTAACTCCAAAAGGTTGAAGAAGTGCTACCAGGAATAGCCGCCCACTCCAAAAGGCTGGAGAAGAGCCACCCAGCCTATCCGCCCACTCCAGAAGGCTAGAGAAGAGCCACCAGGCCTAGCCACCCCTTCCAGAAGATCAGAGAAGACCCTCTGGACCTAGCCGCAAGTCTCAGAGGAACCCAGAACATCTCCCAAGTGCAGCCGCACATATCCAGGAACCTTTTTAAGTCTCCGGAACTGTTCACAAGTTTCCCATGGGTGAGTTTTTCTCTAATAGAAAATCATTAAAGGAGTTGTTCCAAAAAGGTCTGAATAAAAAGAGGGTGATTTGCACCTCTCTAGCGGCAATTCGGATGACTTCTTATCAGTCCAAGTTGCTCTATTCCTCAGAAATGTCTTCTCTACTATCATGAGTACATCTAAGGAGTCATCCTCTGCCAAGTCAGAGATTTTTGTTGCCCCACCCAGTCTGGGAAGTCATAGTGATCACAACCCGGGCCTACAAATCACTACGGTCAAACTCGATGAGACCAACTACCTTGCATGGTCTCAATCTGCCAAGATGTACATCATTGCCGGACGAGGCAAAGTTGACTATATAACTGGACGCGTCGCTGCACCTGATTCCTCCGATGCCACGTTTAAGTAGGAAGCTGAAAACTCGATGGTCATGTCATGGCTGCTTCACTCCATGCATCCATTGATTAGCACAAGCTTCCTCTTTCTCCCGACTGCCAAGGATATATGGGACGCTGCATCTCAGCCCTATTCTTAGGCTGAGAATTTTGCTCGGATATATGAGCTTCAATAAGAAGAAGCACATCTAAAGCAAGGAGATATTCCTTTTGGATCATACTACGTTACGTTACGCAGAAAGTGGGAAGAGGTAGATCACTACCAGACCTGCACCCCTGCATGTACCACGGATGCAACAGAGTTCCGGAAGGTGATTGTGCGCACTCGAATATTCGAATTCCTTGGTAGATTGAACCAAAGCTATGAGCAGGTTCGAGCCAACATCTTGGACAGAGATCCATCGCCGTCAACCCTTGCACAGGTCTATTCCTACATCCAAAGTGAGGAAAACAAGAGAAGAGTCATGAGCTCTAAGACAGATGCTAATGTTCCCTTATTTGATAAGTCTGCCTTGGCCAGTCAAATGGAACAAACCGGCATCAAAGAAAGATGGGGATCTTGATGATCGCGATAGACTCAGATGTGATCATTGTCGTAAGCGCCAACACACTCGGGAGACTTGCTGAAGTCTCTATAGTCGTCCCGCACTGTTCTCTGGGGGGAAGCAAGGCTCTTCCAAGAAGCCCTCTGGTAGCAAGCAGGGAACCTCAGCCGCTCATGCCACCAGTCAGGATTCCTCTGATGTGACCACTCCTCTGGGCAGTCCAGCACCATATCTAGCATGGACCTCGACAGGCTTCGATAGCTCCTTAGCTTGATGGTCCTTCCCCATCTTCATCATCCTTTGCTCAGACGAGTACATCCCATTTAGCCCACCATGTGTCTACCGCACCCATTGGTCCATCTTGGATCATTGATTCAGGTGCCTCCGATCATATGACTAGTCTGCCATCTCTTTTCTCCACCTATCATATCTGCTCGGGTAAAGACAAGGTCCGCGTGGCAGATGACACCTCTATCTCAAGGAAGGGCACTATATCTACCACACCTACCTTGTCTTTATCCTCTGTGCTTCATGTTCCTAAATCCACCACTAACCTACTTTATGTTACCCATCTTACTAAGAGCCTAAATTGCAATGTTATTGTTTCTCCGATTCACTATTTTTCAGTACTTAGAGACAAAGCGGATGATTGGCAATAGTCGTGAGTATGGTGGATTGTACCTGCTCGAAAGCCGGCTTCATATTCTGTTGCACATCAATCCAGTGCCAGTGTCAATAGTTCTAGCGTCAATGAAGACATGTTAATGCGCTGGCATAAGAGGCTCGGTCATTTACCACTTTCAATCATGAAGAGTCTATTACCTCAGTTTCCGTCTGTTCCACTTTTTGAGTTCAACTGTGAAACTTGTGTACTTGCAAAACAATATCAGGTGTCTTTTTCGACCAGTAATAATAAAAGTAGGTTTCCTTTACATCTTGTGCACTCTGATGTTTGGGTACTCAATCCCACCACTTCTATCTTTAGCTTCCACTACTTTGTGGTTTTTGTGGATAACTATAGTTGTTACACTTGGATTTACCTTATGAAATCAAAAAATGAGGTGCATACTTTCAAACCTTCCATAAAATGGTGTACAATTAATTGGGCACCACATTGAAAGTCCTACGCACTGACAATTGGGGGGGGGGGAATGGAATATATGTACAGCAGTGGCCTTCCCTCCTACCTTGAGGAGCATGGCATCCTTCATGTGTGAATACACCTCAACAGAATGGGACGGTTGAGCGAAAACATCACCATGTCCTGGAGGTTGCTCGAGCACTTCTTAGTACTAGTGTACCTAAGGGTTATTGGGCTGACGTTGTGTTGACGACATCCTACTTGATCAATCGGATGCCCTCACGTGTCATGGGATTTGAAGTCTCCCCTTTCACTTATGTTTCCTTCCTGTCATGTGTTCTCCATTCCGCCTAAGGTCTCTAGTTGTGTTTGTTATGTTCACTCCCATCACAAGAAGGACAAGTTAGATCCAAAAGTCGTTCGATGTGTGTTCCTTGGCTACTCATCCACTCAAAAGGGATATTAGTATTTTCATCCCTCTACCCGTCGTCGGTTTGTTTCTCTAGATGTCACCTTCTTCGAGAGTCTTCCATTCTCTGTTGATCGGACTTCTCTTCAGGGGGAGCTTGGGAGTCTTAACAAGAGTATGATACCTCTGCAGGGGGAGATTCCTCAACCAGTACGCCTTGATTTGCCTCCTGATGAGTCTCATGTACCTGTGTCCTTATCTCCTACTAACACTGTGCCACGGGACCAACAGCTGAAGAAATATGCCAAATGACATCCAAAAGAGAAACCGTCTACCATCCAAGCTCACTGCCAGGAAATCCAACTCGATCCAGGTAATCGTGTCCTCAGTGACCCCCATGATGATATTTCTGTTTCTCCTGCTATCATTCCCATATATATTAATGTACCTATTGCTCATCTGAAAGGTGTTCGGAATTTTGTTACCAAGCACCCTATCTCTCACTTTGTTTCCTATCAGCATCTCTCCCCATCCTGCAGGACATTTCCTACTTCCCTCTCCAATGTCACTCTGCCATCCAGTGTCTCAGAGGCTCTCAACCAGCCACAGTGGAAAGCATCCATGCTAGAAGTGGCTCTGGAAAATAATGGTACTTGGGATCTGGTTCCATTGCCTAGAGGAAAGAAACATGTGGGGTGCAAATGGGTATATATAGTGAAATATAAAGCAAACAGAAGCATCGACAGGTACAAGGCTCATCTCGTTGCAAAAGGGTACACGGAGACATGGGATTGTCTACCAAGAGACGTTTGCTCCTGTGGCCAAGATGAACTCATTTCGAGTTCTGTTATCTCTTGCGGCAAATTTGTCTTGGCCCCTCCACCAGTTGGATATCAAGAATGCCTTCCTCCGTGGTGATCTAGAGGAAGAGGCCTACATGACAGGTCCTCCAGGGTTCCGTCCGACTGGGGGTAAAGAACTTGTGTGCAGACTGAAAAAAGCCCTGTATGGGCTTAAACAGTCACCTAGGGCTTGGTTCAAGAGGTTCAGTTCAACAATGAAAAAGATTGGCTACTTGCAGAGTCAGGCACACCATACTCCCTTCATTAAGAGAAGTCAAGGCCGTCCTACTGCTCTTATTGTGTATGTTGATGATATTATGGTCATGAGAAATGATCCAGATGAGGTTTGCAGACTGAAGAAATATCTCGACATAGAGTTCGAAATCAAGGATCTGGGAACCTTGAGATACTTTCTAGGCATTGAGGTTGCTATTTCAAAGCAGGGTGTGTTCATCTCACAGAGAAAGTATGTTCTTGATCTCCTTCGCGAGTCAGGAAACTTGGGAGCTAAACCAGCCGATACGCCTATAAAGCAACGACATCGGCTGAATCCTGTTGATGAGGATCCCATTGCTGATACAGGCCAGTTCCAGAAATTTGTTGGACGCCTCATCTATCTCTCACTGACACGACCAGATATTGCATATGCAGTCAGTGTCATCACTCAATTTATGCAAGCCCCTCACTCTACATCTTGAGGCAGCGCACCGAGTGTTACACTATCTCAAGGGTTCTCTAGGAAAAAAGACTCATGTTTAGTAAGAATGGGCACCTGCGAGTTGAAGCTCAGATGCTGTCTGGGTAGGTTCGGTCTCAAAACATGGTTTTAAAATTCGCCAAATTTTGAATCACCGAATTAAAGTGTACATGCAGTAAAAAAAATTACAAAAATTCGCCGAATTAATTCGACAAAATTCGGCTAATTTCTCGAAGTTTAGCCTTTTTCAGTACAAAAATTTGCTGAATTAATTCACCGATTTAGAGAAGTTTGGAGAATTTTTGCCAAAACGTTTGTAAAACACACTGATTTTTAAGGATTTGATAAAACATGAATGATAAAACACTATAACTTACTATATCCTAAAAACAACCATTTAGAGGAACCTAAGCAAGATTAATATCGTTTCACTCATATTGACACAAGTATCAAAAGTATTGAGATTCTTTTTTTAAGTAAGTACTAAGAAACTGTCATAAACTCATAAGCAGTACAACACAATTTTTTGCAATTTTTGTACTAAAAAGGCTAAATTCCAAGAAATTAGCCGAATATGATAAAACAAGCATAATAAAGCACACTGATGTTTAAGGATATGATAAAACAAGCACGATAAAACACTTATAACTCATCTTAAAAAAATCCAAACACTTTAGATACTTGCGTCAATATGAGAAACGATATTAATCTTGCTTAGATTGCTCCAAATGATTTTTTTTAAAATATAATGAGTTTAAGTGTTTTATTATGCTTGTTTTACTAGATCCTTAAAAATCAGTGTATTTTACCAACGTTTTGGTAAAAATCCTCCAAAATTCTAAGTTAGTGAAGTTTTACAGAAATTCTCTAAATCGAATTGAACTTCCCCGAATTATTTTCGAATTTTAACTGACCAAAGTTCAAGGCGAAGTCGAAGTTTAGAACCTCGTCTCAAACAGGCGTTCCACATCGGGGTACCGCACTTATGTAGGAGGTAATCTGGTGTCTTGGCGCAACAAGAAACAACCAGCTGTCACCCGCTCTAGTGCTGAAGCAGAGTACCGTTCTATGGCTCATGGTGTGTGTGAACTTCTGTGGTTGAAGACTGCTCAATGAGCTTGGATATCCTGTCAAAGGGTCTATGCAACTGTATTATGACAATAGAGGAGCCATCAGTATTGCTCACAATCCAGTCCACCATGACAGAACAAAGCACATTGAGGTGGACCGTCACTTCATCAAAGAGAAGCTCGGTCCGGGACTTATTTGCACACCGTATGTCCATACTGCTGATCAAGTTGCTGATTTGTTAACTAAAGGTGTCACTAAAGGGATCTTAGAGCACCTGTTATCCAAGTTGTGCATGACAGATATCTTCACACCAGCTTGAGGGGGAGTGTTGTCAGGGACCTACTTGTAATATCTTATATTCTACAAGGTCTTTGTAATATATAAACTTCACTTGATATAAAATAAGTGGAATCATGTGGGCTATTCTAAGCTCTACACGATTTCTCCACTTCCCCATTCTTCTTTTATTCTCCTCTCTTCCATCTCTCTAACCCCTAATCTCTTATTCTGGTTACGATCCAAGATTACAACAAGGCCCAAATCCTCGCCAGCATCCCCCAGCTTGACAGGGATCACCTGTTGCACGCTCCGTCACTCAGGACACTGCACCTCCAGCACCCGCCTCTTCTGGAGACATGGACTCGTTTTCACCTACAAATTTTGAACGACTTCGCCACACGATGGCCCAACACAACAGCCAGGCTTCCACTGCCAAATCTGCCTTCGCTAACAGGTACTAGGTCTACTTTTCCGTCTCTACAGTTCCCTCCAACCCTTTGATCATCGATTTAGGAGCGTCCGATCACATGACTAGTATGTCCTCCGTTTTTTATAGTTATGGTATTTGTTCTGGTAGTGACAAAGTTCAAATAGCTGATGGCATCTATTCATGTCTCTGGCAAAGGGGATGTTCATGCTACACCAGTTCAATGTCTGTCATGTTCTGCATGTTCCCCAATTTACTACTAATTTATTGTCGGCTAGTAGTCTCGCAAAAAGTTTTAATTGCAGTGTAACATTTTTTCATTCTCACTGTGTGTTTCGAGATCTAGAATCGAGTTAGAAGAATGGCAATGGACGTGAGGACGATGGCTTATACATCCTGGATTCTTCGGTTTCTTCGTCAGCACACTAATCCAACATTAGTAGTATTTAATAAAGACAAGTTAATGCTTTGGCATAACAGGCTAAGTCATGTCCCAATGTCAGTCTTAAAGCGTGTCTTTCCTGTTTTTTCATCTATTTCTACAGTCCCGTTTCATTATTAAAACGTGTGAACTTGCAAAACATTATCGTTATGTTCTTCCCATTAGTGATAATAAAAGTATTGTTCCTTTTTCCATTGTGCATTCTGATGTGTGGGGCCCTGCGCCTATGACTTCTTTATTTGGATATTGGTACTTTGTTACTTTTGTCGATGACTTCAGCGGATGTACTTGGGCGTACCTCATGAGGACAAAAGATGCAGCACTCTCCATTTTCCAAGAGTTCCAGAAAATGGTCACCACTCAGTTCCATACCTCTAAATGTTCAACGATCCAACAATGGAGCGAATATTTAGATGGGGGCTTTAAATCCTAGTTTGCATCTCATGGCATCGTTCATCAAACCTCATGTCCTTCCACACCTCAAAAAAATGGGACTACTGAGCGTAAAAATTGCAACCTTAAGGTTCAGTGTGCTCTCCAGTTTGACATACAGGTTCCAAAACACTATTGGTCAAAGTCTGTCTTACTTGCAACCTATCTCATCAACCGTATGCCCTCTCATGTTCTGGGATTTCAGACTCCTTTATCCCTCTTGTTTCCTGGTCGTCTGAGATTTGTTCCCCCAAAAATCTTTGAGTGTGTTTGTTAACATGTTCAACGTTCTTCTCAAGACAAGTTAGATCCGTGGGCTTTAAAATGCATCTTCTTGGGCTACCATTCCAATCAAAAGGGGCACAAATGTTATCACCCTACCACCTGTCGTCGCTTTATCTCTACGGATGTCACCTTTGCCGAGTCCAACCCTTTCTTTGGTGACCGGTCCACTCTTCGGTGAGTGTGACATTGCAGAAGAGCGTCCCCATTCCTATGCATGTCCCTATTCCTATGCCTGACACGGATATCACCTCTGTTCTTATGTCGGGATCTCAGTCTATTACTGACAAGGACACTTCTTGTCACGCCCCGAATCCGATATCTAGTCATGTCGATCTTTTTCGCATCTTGAGGCGCAATCTGATCATACAAACGCGCAGCTAAACAAAACTAGTATCATGATGCAGAGGAAAATACGCCGGATAATTTTTCATTTTGTTTAAACTACCCATAAGATGAAACACACTTTATTGACATATTAATAATATCAGAGGATCTCTCGCCTCAAACACAATCATAATATGTCCAACAAAAAAAAAATTGTATATATCGTACTTCTAAATACATGTTACTAAACGGTCAAAAGACCTACATATCTCATGTATCCTTCTACAAGATAGAACAAATTAAACAAAATATAACATCGTATATAGTACATGTTTATCAACAGAAATGTTGGAAGTATAAAACTAACTTCCCCTTATCCCTTCCTAAAATCAAGACATTTTAAAACGATAAGCTAGGGCATAGTAAGTACATTCCTTATAAGTAAAACCACTTAAATCAACGACTTGTTTATTTTAAAACAAATACGATTTGCAAATGAGTTTCACATGTAATTCGATAAAACTTAATTCTCTATCAATTACTTACGTATGACTCCGAATACAAGGATGACCTCTCACATAACAGTTAACCTTATCAGAATACCCGTGACCATTTCTATACAATCAAACTATTGATTCTGATGTATTCCGTACCAACATTTCATCGGTTCTAATGTATGATGTCAACACTTTTAGCCTACTAGTAGATTCCCTAATGTCCACACTAGTTGTTTCATTAGGTATCCTCTCTTCGGATTCCCTAATTTCCTTTTAGGTATAAATACTCGAGAGGTCTCATGAATGAGACAAAGCCTCTCCTTTGAACCACAAGGGGTCTTAAAGAAATAAGACGACACCTGATACTTTAAGGGATTGGAACCCCAAGGGGTCTCAAAGAAATGAGACAATGACTGATTCCAACTAATCTGATATTCTAGATTCCCGATCATGTTCTTATTCATGTCCTTAATCATATATATATACTTATAACATTCATATTCTAGCATTTTTTAAACTAAAAATAAGAGCATTTAAGCCCTGTTAATATTCTAGAAAATAAGTACACAGAAAACGGATGAAAAACACATATATCTCCTTTTAAATGATTTTGAACATAAATTCAACTAACTAAACAAGATTACACATGTTCCCATCTATCACAATTTCATGCTTGTAATAATACAATAAATCATCAATGCATTTACACATTTCATGTGGAAAATACAAGAATATGAATTTTTCTTTACTAAAATTAACAGCTAACATACATAAAATCTTTAGATATTTTTCCCAAAAATAATAGAATTTTCTAGAATATTTCTACAATATTCTGTGAATTTTCTACTATTTCTAAAATAAAATAACATTTATAAATACATAAATAATAATTAATTAAATAAAGACATAAAATAAATAACTATGTACTTACACGTAAATACGCTAGAATCCCAAATCCTTGAACCTCGTATGACACGAATCTCAAGGTAGCGCATATCTCGAGGCATTAGGCCCACAAAAACTTTTCAAAGTACCTGAATATTTTCAAGAATTCCTAGGAATTTTCGAGAATTTCTTCTAGTTGAAAGGTTTTTCTTACAATTATTCTTACCTCAAGGGTTAGAATGCAAATACCCAAACTTATCTATTTAGTTTAGGCTATCACCTCTATTTATAAAGGTTCAAAACCTAAAACTTTTCACTTCTTTCTAATGTGGGACTAAAATTTTTGAACATTTTTTTTTATATGTATCTGAAGCATTTTAACTTAAAATATTGCTCATAAGTACAATAACTTTTGACCCACAACACAAGTCCGATTTGGACAAACTTGATACCGATAGAAAGCTATTGTTGAGACCTTTAAAATGACATACATATTAAGTTCAAAATATTATAAAAACTCTATTATAATACTACTAGAAATAGGGTCATTACATCCCACCCTCAAAGGGAATTTCGTCCTCGAAATTAGACATGCCTAATCTAAGAACAAATGTGGATACTTCTCTCTGACGTCAGCCTCCAGTTCCCAAGAAGCATCTTCAGGTTGTGGTGTTGCCACAACATCTTCACTAAGGGGATCACTTTAGTGCGCAACACTTGCTCTTTCGTGGCGAGGATAGACAAGTTATTCAACATATGAAGCACCCTCTCAGAGCTCTAAAGACTTCCAGTCAAGTACGTGAGATGGATCCGGCTCATACTTGCGAAGCATCGAGACAAGGAATACGTCATGAACTCCAGCCAACTGAGTAGGCAAAGCTAAGCGATAGGCAACCTCACCAATCCTATCAAGGACCAAGAAAGGTCCAATGAACCTCGGATCTAGCTTCCCTTTCTTGCCGAACCTCATCACTCCTCTGACTGGCGATACCTTGAAGAAGAGATGGTCGCCGATGGAGAACTCAAGCTTACAACGATGCAGATTAGCATAAGACTTCTACCGACTCTACGCCGCAAGGAGACCTTCTCGGATGATCCCGATCTTCTCAGTGGTCTCCTGCACCACCTCAGGACCAAGCAAGCTTCTCTCTCCAACCTCTGCCCAGCACACTGGAGATCTACAAGGCCTTCCGTACAAAGCCTCAAATGGTGCCATGCCAATGCTCGACTGATGGCTATTGTTGTATGCGAACTCCACAAGCAGTAAGTGATCCTCCCAACTGCCTTTGAACTCCAGTATACAAGCTCTGAGTTAATCCTCCAAGATTTGATTCACTCGTTCCATCTGCCCGTCTGTTTGAGGGTGAAAAGCTTAACTAAAATTCAACTTTGTCCCGAAGGCACTCTGAAAACTCTTCCAGAACTTCGAGGTGAACTTTGAATCTCTATCTGACACAATGCAGACTGGGATACCGTGTAATTTGACAATCTCCTTGATGTACAATCTGCTCAGATCATCGACACTGTGAGTGGCTCTGACAGCTAAGAAATGAGCAGACTTCGTCAGTCTGTCCGCTATTACCCAAATAGAGTCATGGTTCCGACGAATCTTAGGTAGACCCATTACGAATCCATAGACACAATATCCCAATTCCACTCTAGGATAGGTAGAGGCTGGAGGGTGCCTCCCAGTATCTGATGCTCGACCTGACATGTTAAGCATCTCGACACATATTGAGCAATCTCCCTCTTCATGTTATTCCACCAAAACTATCTACGCAAGTCGTGGTACATCTTAGAACTGCCTGAATGTATCGTATAACAAGTACAGTGAGCCTCATCAAGAATCTCCCGCTTCGGCTCATCATTGTCTTCATGTACCTACAGTCTCTAATGGTACCTCAGACTGCCATCTGAGTGTAAAGTCCACTCCTTCGAAATAGTATTGTGGACAGCATCAATCCATCCCTTCCCATGTTGTGCCTCTATGATCCTGCTAACCAAAGTGGGTTGGGCTGCCAAGTGTGAGACAAGGATCCTGGGGTACTATGTCGAAATCGGAGGATCATGGTCTCCCTCAGCATCCGGCCTTTCTACCTCCTGGACCCAAAAGCAAAATATCGTCTCACTCTGTTTTCGGCTCAATGCATCTGCCACGACATTGGCCTTGTCCGGGTGGTACTGGAGAGTGAAAACATAGTCCTTTAGGAACTCCATCTACCGTCTCAGCCTCATGTTCAGCTCCCTCTGAGTGAAAATGTATTTCAAACTCTTGTGATCAGAGTAAAGCTCGAACTTCTCGTTGTAGAGGTAATGGCGCCAAATCTTGAGTGCAAAGACAACTGCTGCAAGCTCAAGGTCGTGGGTAGGGTAATTTTGCTCATGAATCTTCAACTGTCTCGAAGCATAAGCGATCACCTTCCCATTCTGCATCAGGACAACCTAGTCCCTTCAATGATGCATCACTATAAATGACAAAGCCCCCCTCATCAGACGGAATTGTCAGAACAGGTGACGTAGTTAGACGAGTCTTCAGCACTTCAAAAGCAGAAAAACACTTCTCGTCACACTCGAACTTCACACCCTTCCGTGTGAGACGTGTCAACGGGGTAGCAATGCTGGAGAATCCATCAATGAACCTCCGATAGCTCCTCTAGAAAGATATTCATGAACTCACTAACTACAGGAATCTGCTCCACCTGTTCCCTCTTGTTCTTTTCTCCCTCTAGGAAGGTAAGGAAACTAGTACAATCGGCCTGACGTTTCTTATAAACACGTAAGGCCGATACTACTGATGCATGGAGTGATAATCTCGCACCCACAAACTGAAAAGAGTTTGTCCCAGTATCTGGAACGTCACCCTCTTCGCATAACAATCCACTGTCGCATGATATGCTGACAGCCAGTCCATCCTGAGAATAACGTCAAAATCCATCATCTCTAATAGGATCAAGTCAGGAGTCAAATCATGATCCCATATCCAGATCAAACAATTCTTACACATTTGATCTACAATACAATTCCCTCCTAGAGGTGTAGATACAGTAAGCGTAATGTCTAATTACTCGAATACAAAGCCCAAAGCATATGCAAACGTAATATATACAAAAAAATGGGTAGAACCCGAATCAATCAACACTTTAGCATACAAGTGTGAGATCAGAAGAGTACCTTCTACCACATTCTTGGATGCACTCGCATCCTACTGAGTAATAGCAAAGACTCACCCTGGTATGTTCGGTCTTTGAGTATTGCCTGTAGGCTTCTGATATGGTGCATGAGGGCAGTGCCTCTGCTCGAACAATCTGAGTAGGAGGGGCTGAGTTGATTGGGTGCGCAACAATGGTAGGAACAGATAACTATGGTGTCTTAGCTGAATCCGAATATCTCTGGGGAGAAGTAGGTGTAGCTCGACCTTTCCCTTAGGATCTGTTCGATCCTTCAGGAAATCGTTGGTATCCTTCTCCAGCGCCAATGCCATCTCTACGGTGGTGGCATATGTTATCATATACGTATTTACATATATGATAAAAATAGATATCTATCTCTAGGGTTTGATAGATATCTATTTTTAGAGTTTTTTGGTGATTTTTGGCGAATGTTTTAGGTTCGTTTGGTTGGTCTTATGCTCAATATTCCAAAAAAATCGTGAATATTCCTTTTTTGAACCAGCCTATTTTTGGAGATCTTTTCAACCTTGTTCCTTGGGGCTATCCCATCGTTTTGGTCCCCTACAACCTCACCTAAATGGAGATACCCTATCTGGGATCATCCATCGAAGATTGAAGGAGTTGTGAAGTGAAATCTCCCACCTAGTTACCGTCGGCCAGCTTTTTTAACCTTAAAGGGCTTTCGGTTGGTTCAAATCTTCCCCAAATCGACCCTAAAACTCCTCTAAAATTATACCCTTCAATCTAGGATGGAATTATCCCTTCGTATGAGCCTATTTTCTGTTATTGGGCCATTTTTTGTGCCTTTAGAGGTCCATATGGGTGTTTTTTTGCTCACCAGCTTTCTTTGAGGGTTCTTTTCTGCCTTTTTTTTCTCTTCTAGTTGTTTTTTTGTGGTAAATGGCTGCCGATCCTCCTATCTTAGATCCTATCCCACCTATTATCCCGAATACTCCTTCCAAATCAGTACTGAGCACCGAAGCCACCTCCAGAGGGACTGGAGGACCTATGGTGTCTCAGATGGTCGTGTAAAACCCCGGATTGCAGATCACAACGATGAAATTGGATGGGAAGAATTATCTTGAGTGGTCACATGCCGTTAAGACATTCATAGGAGGCCGTGGTAAGATGGGTTATTTGACAGGTCGTGCTACTGAACCTGCTTCACCTGATGATCCTTCTTATGCTAAGTGGGAGATGGACAATCTCACTGTGATATCCTGGCTTGTTAGCTCTATGCAACCACATATCAGCCATGGCTTTTTCTTCATGCAAACTGCTCATGAAATTTGGGAATCCACTCGGAAGATTTACTCTCAGCAACAGAATGTTGGTCGTGCCTATCAGATTAAGCCAAGTATTTCTCGGCTTCACCAGGAGGAAAGATCTTTGTCTGATTACTTTGCCACACTCAGCATGTGGGAGGAGTTAGATCACTACCATGCCTTTCATCCAACTGGTCCCAAGAACATCAACAGCTACCAGAGACATGTGGAGAAGAGTCGGATCTTTGAGTTCCTTTCAGGACTCGACTCTGAGTATGAGTTGGCGAGAGTTCAGCTCCTGAGCAATCGATCCGGTCTACCTTCTCTAGAAGAGGTATACTCGTACATTCAGAGTGAGGAGAGCAGACGTAGTGCTATGGGCACCATATCCTCCTGAGAGATCTGCTTTGGTCACATCTACGTATAGTGGATCCAGTTCCCAGTCTCAACGCTTTCAGAAGCCAAAGACTTTTCCTTCTACTAGCCAGCAATATACTTCTCCTGGTAAGCAGTATCATCCTTCCACTACTGGGAAGCCCTCAAGGGAGAGGCCCAAATGTGATCACTATAGCAAGTTAGGTGACATGCATGACAAGTGTAGGGTGTTGTTTGGCAAACATCCTCGCTTCAATCAACCTGGATCTTCAGGTGCCCACTCTGCTACTATGGACACTTTGGCATCACTGTCAGATCCGTCTCTTCAAAGCTCTACTCCATTCGCCCAGTCGCATCAGAGTTCCTCTCCACTGGCTTCTACTAGTCCCTTGGCTGCTTCCGAGCTTGCAGGGCTTTGCCGGTTGCTCTCTCAGCTAGACGGTCCTTCTACCACTTCATCCTTTGCACAGACAGGTATCATTAGGTCTGCCCATCATGTGTCTATTCCCACTTCCAATCCTAAATGGATCATTGATTTAGGGGCTTCAAAACACATGACAGGCTTGTCTTCTTTATTTTCTAGCTATTCTATTTGTTCTGGCCGTGATAAAGTTAAAACTGCAAATGGTACTTTATCTTCTGCGTCTGGGAAAGGGGTTGTTCTCCCCTCTCCTAAGCTTCCACTTGCATCTGTCTTACATGTTCCCAATTTCACATCTAATCTCTTATCTGTTGGTGCTCTTACCAAATCTTTGCATTGCAGTGTGACTTTCTTTCCTTCATACTGTGTCTTTCAAGACTTTGAGACGAGGACGATTGGCACTGGACATGAAGCTGGTGGCCTGTACCTTCTTGATGGACGACCTTCTGAGCTCACAGCATTGCAGTCCTCACCTAGTAGTAGTAGGAGTAGCATAGAGTCTGTTTTATGTTGGCATGCCAGACTGGGGCATGTTTCGTTTCAGTATCTCAAACTTTTGTTTCCAGCTTTATTTGCTTCAATTTTGTTATCTGACTTGCATTGTGAGACATGTGAGCTTTCAAAACATTGTCGATCTACTTATCCTTCAAGAGGTAATCGAACATCTATTTCTTTTGATCTTGTGCATTCTGATGTATGAGGTCCTTCCCCTGTGGTTTCTACTTTTGGCTTCCGCTATTTTGTTATTTTTGTTGATGATCATACTAGTTGCACCTGGGTTTATCCGATGAAAACCAAAGATGAAGTTCATTCCATCTTTAAGGGTTTTCATAAGATGATCCTAACTCAGTTTGATGCCTCCACTAAGGTCCTTCGTTCTGACCAGGGTCGAGATTATATTTATGGGGGACTCCAACGGTATTTTTTAGACCATGGGATTTGTCACCAAAATTCTTGCAACTACACCCCTCAACAAAATGGTGTAGCTGAAAGAAAGATTCGTCATCTGACTGAGGTAGCTCGATCTCTTCTGATCGGCTCCAAAGTCCCAAATCCTATTGGTCGAACGCTATTTTGACTGCCGCTCATTTGACTAACAGAATGTCCTCCCGTGTTCTCAACTTCAAGTCTCTACTACAAGTCCTTACTCCCAATGCATCCCTCTTCGCGATCCCTCCTCGCATCTTTGGGTGTGTATGCTATGTGTACATTCTCTATCCTAAGGCACTTAAATGTGTCTTTCTGGGTTACTCTTATTCCCATAAAGGGTATAAGTGTTACCATCCCTCCACAGGAAAGAAATTAGTTTCTATGGATGTCACCTTTCGTAAGGATCTACCTTTTTTCTCCGCATCTCTTCAGGGGGAGAATAGTAGTGAAGAGAGGTGTGATGTTCCTCTTCCTGCTATATTACTCTCTTCTCCGTCTCTTGAGTTTGAAAGGCCTCAGACTACTCCACCTGCTACTGTGATTGATAGTGCTCCTGGTACTCAGAAGGAGCTCCGAGTCTATCACAGAAGGGAAAAAGCCACAGCTGATCAGCACCAGTGGTACCATCCTCGGATCAAGGTTATCCTCCTCCCTCTATACCTGCCATTTCTCCTTTTACTGATGCTTCTGATCTTTCCATTAATTTACGAAAAGGAGTCAGAAGTTGCACTCAACATCCGTTGAGCCATTTTGTCTCCTATGATGCCTTGTCTCCCTCCTATAAAGCCTTTGTCACGTCCCTTTCCACCATTCCCATTCCTTCTTCTGTGGCAGAAGGTTGGCTCAACCAAGGTGGAAAGCTGCTATGATAGTGGAAATGAGAGCTCTTGACAAGAATGGGACATGGGAACTTGTTGATTTGCCAAGGGGCAAGAAACCTGTGGGTTGCAGATGGGTGTTCACAGTCAAATACCAGGCAGACGGGTCAGTTGAGAAGTACAAGGCAAGATTAGTAGCCAAGGGGTACACTCAAACCTATAAGATTGACTATGTGGAGACCTTTGCTCCAGTGGCCAAAATGAACTCCATCAGGGTGCTGTTATTCCTGGCAACAAATCAAATGTGGCCTCTGCATCTACTGGATGTGAAGAATGCATTCCTTCATGGCGACCTACATGAAGAAGTCTATATGATGCCTCCTCCTGAATTCACTCCACCATGGAAATGTAGCAAGGTGTGTCGATTGAAGAAAGCCCTCTATGGGCTAAAGCAATCTCCACGAGCATGGTTTGAGAGCTTCACCCCAGTTGTGAAGAAGCTAGGTTACACTCAGAGTCAAGCAGATCACACCCTGTTTGTGAAGCATCAAGGGAAGCACACCACTGCCCCCATTGTTTATGTTGATAACATCATTCTCACAGGGAATGATGCAGAAAAGGTGGCTACGCTCAAGCGTCAGTTAGCGGAGGAGTTTGAAACCAAGGATCTAAGATCTCTCAAGTACTTCCTAAGTATCGAAGTTGCAGGAAGTCAAGGGATCTTCATCTCTCAGAGATCTGTTGAAGGACTCGGGCAAGTTGGGTACCAAGCCAGTGGAAACTCCTATCGAACAGAGCCACCAGTTGGCCGATGTTAATGGCGAGCCACTACAGGATGTAGGGGGCTTTCGGAGATTAGTTGGAAGACTGATCTATCTCTTTCTGACTAGACCAGATATTGCGTATGCAATGAGTGTGATCAGTCTATATATGCACTCACCTAGAGGTATTCATCTAGAGGCTGCACATCGGATCTTGAGGTATCTCAAGTCAGCTCCTGGTAGAGGTCTTCTTTTTGAGAAGAATGGTCACATGCGTATAGAGGCATATACGGATGCAGACTAGGCAGGTGCCAAAGATAATCGACGATCTACTTCAGGGTATTGCACCCTTGTTGGGGGCAATCTGGTCACTTGGAAGAGCAAGAAGCAACCAGTTGTTGCTAGATCTAGTGCTGAAGTCGAATTCAGGGCAATGGCTCATTGCCTGTGAAATGCTTTGGTTAAAGGTGTTGGTCGCTGAACTTGGCTTTCCAGTTTCAGGGTCTGTGACAACAAGGCCGCCATCAGCATTGCTCATAATCATGTTCAGCATGATCGCGCCAAGCACATTGAGGTAGACCGCCACTTCATTAGAGAGAAGATTGTCTCTGGGGTAGTATGAACTCCTTTTGTGAAGACTGATGAACAAGTTGCAGATATTTTCACTAAGGGCGTACCCAGTTGGCAACTACATAAGTGTTTGTGCAAATTAGGCATGAAAGATATTTATGCACCAACTTGAGGGTGAGTGTTATCATATTCGTATTTACGTATTTCCATGTATGAAAGGTATATTTGTAAATACCTCCTTAGAGGGGTATACTTGTCTTTGGTATTTGGGTTTATATAAATAAGATTTATGGTGTCATAGTGACCTAATCACTTGACATCCTTTTCTACTCTTCTCTCTCTTCTCTTCCATCTCTCTTCATCCCAAACCTTAACCGAACCCTAAATTAAAGATTCAACTGCATACACATGAACCAACTGACCCACAATCATCATCCTAATTCCAAACTTGAGGCCCGCCTAGAATCTCTTCGCCTTTCTCTCCTCCATTGAGATGATGTGTAGTGCATAAGTTGTCAAACAATCAAACAGGGTCACATACTGTGCCACAGTCATGGAACCCTGCTCGATGGCCAAGAAGTTTGCCTCGAGCTGATCTCGAACAAAAATGGGAAAGTACTTCTCTAGAAACAGTCCCCTGAACTCTTCTCATGCGAGGACCACATCGTCTCTCAAAGAACGAACAATGTCCCACCAGGTCATAGCATCGCCCTTCAACATAAAGGTGGCCAACTACGCCTTACGGTCCTCAGGGCATCACATAGCCCGAAAAACCATCCTTCGGCTTCCATTGGCTCAGGAAGACCCTGAACTCCGACGCTCGCAGTCGTTGGAACTCTCGCAAACTATCGTCCGAACAAGCACGAGCTGGCTAGGGACGGACCTCCTGAGCATGCCGGTCCAAGACAACAGTGATATGACCCAAACCAGCGTAAACGCCGGCTAAATGAGCCTCTGCACTTGCCTATAGAGTAGGCGTACGTGCAGCATTCCTACCTCTTCCTCTTCTCAGTGCCTTCGTATCAAAAGGACGAGTTGGAGACGTACAAAATAAATAGTTTTAAAAATAACAAAGAGTCGTATTATGACATTATTTATCTTGTTAGTTCTTCATTCAAAAAGTTGTATTACGATGTTTAATTAATTAATAAGTGATTGAAAGAAAATATATTATTCTATTTGGCTAAGTTACTATGTTTTTGAGGACTAGTAACATAAAGCTCTGATACCAAGCTGTCACGCCCTCAAATCCTATATCCGGTCATGTCGACCTTTCTCGTATCTTGAGGCGCAATCTAATCATACAAACGCGCAGCTAAACAAAACTAGTATCACGATGCAGAGGAAAATACGCCGGATAATTTTTCATTTTGTTTAAACTATCAATAAGATGAAACGCACTTTATTGACATATTAATAATATCAGAGGATCTCTCGCCTCAAACATAATCATAATATGTCCAACAAAAAAAAAACATTGTATATATCGTACTTCCAAATACATGTTACTAAACGGTCAAAAGACCTACATATCTCATGTATCCTTCTACAAGATAGAACAAATTAAACAAAATATAACATCGTATATAATACATGTCTATCAACGGAAATGTTGGAAGCATAAAACTAACTTCCCCTTATCCCTTCCTAAAAACAAGACATTTTAAAACGATGAGCTAGGGCACAGTAAGTACATTCCTTATGCGTAAAACCACTTAAATCAACGACTTGTTTATTTTAAAACAAATACGATTTGCAAATGAGTTTCACATGTAATTCGATAAAACTTAATTCTCTATCAATTACTTACGTATGACTCCGAATACAAGGATGACCTCTCACATAACAGTTAACCTTATCAGAATACCCGTGACCATTTCTATACAATCAAACTATTGATTCTGATGTATTCGGTACCAACATTTCATCGGTTCTAATGTATGATGTCAATACTTTTAACCTACTAGTAGATTCCCTAATGTCCACACTAGTTGTTTCATTAAGTATCCTCTCTCCAGATTCCCTAATTTCCTTTTAGGTATAAATACCCGAGGCGTCTCATGAATGAGACAAAGCCTCTCCTTTAGGGGACTAGAACCACAATGGGTCTTAAAGAAGTAAGACAACACCTGATACTTAAGGGATTAGAACCCCAAGGGGTCTCAAAGAAATGAGACAACGCCTGATTCTAACTAATCTGATATTCTAGATTCTCGATCGCGTTCTTATTCATGTCCTTAATCGTATTTATATGCATAAGATATTAATATTTGTAGAAACATATTTATATGCTTAACATTCATATTCTAGCATTTTTTAAACTAAAAATAGAAACATTTAAGCCTTGTTAATATTCTAGAAAATAAGTACACAGAAAACGGATGAAAAACACATCTCATTTTAAATGATTTTGAGCATGAATTCATCTAACTAAACAAGATGACACATGTTCACATCTATCACAATTTCATGCTTGTAAGAATACAAGAAATCATCAATGCATTTACACATTTCATGTGGAAAATACAAGAATAGAAATTTTTCTTTACTAAAATTAACAAATAACATAAATAAAATCTTTAAATATTTTTCCCAAAAATAATAGAATTTTCTAGAATATTTCTACAATATTCTGTAAATTTTCTACTATTTCCAAAATAAAATAAAATTTATAAATAAATAAATAATAATTAATTATTTAAATAAAGGCATAAAATAAATAAGTAACCCCGAACCTCTTCTCTGCGTGTTTGGATTTCATAGCTGGATTCTTTGAGCTAGGCCAAATTTTAGAAACTTAACCCGAACGAGAGAATGGAGATTCTGATTAAACGGGCGATCATAATCTTTTCGAACTTGGGCCGAACCTTCCTTATGACATTCTACAAGGGGTAGTTTGACCAGGGAGCCCATAGGGCGGCTGGATCTTAGCCATCCGTTTGATCTCCACCCCGATCTGACCCGATCTTCGATCCGATTGCACGGATCTCTTTTGAAATTAGATCTGATGATCATTATAGGCCTTGATTGTGTTTTTATTCCACAAATAATTATTTCAAGGTTGTTGAGACTCGTTTGATTACATCGATTAACTCCGTGCCTTGATTTGTGCGTTCTGTGCTTATGGATATTTGACCAGTTACACTCGTTGGGCTTTAATCCTTCTTTAAATTCCTGGATTAAGGTTTAAGGGACTGAATTAATTATTGGGTTGATTTCCTAGGCTAGCAGGAGCTAGACGACCTTTAGACCATTGATACCGGCACAGTAGTATTCTTGAATTTGAGTAAGGCCCAAATTGAATTCTATGTGATTTGCATGATGATTAGCTGATTTATTATATTTCTTAATGTTCTTGGTAATTTTAATTAATCTCAGCCTCATTAGTTAGGATCATACCATTAGTCATGCATCACTACATTTATGAAAAGAACACCAAAAACTCAGTTACTCCATCAATTGATCCACATCTTCAACCTAAAATGGCTGCTTCATGGCATCTTTAACCAATGGTTCCCAGGTCTCTTCCCACAAAGTGCAAACAAAATGATTCTTAATGACAAATGTTTGGGCTGCATCATTTAGTCTAGACAGATGCATAATAAAATCAAACTCTACCTAATCAATACAACAACATCAATTGGCTTTGTACCCAAAAATTAATCTTCCTGAAACCTTTAAATTAGAGCCAAGGGCCGTCCAAATCAAAGCAGATGGTAATGAATAATCATTCACAAACCCTAATTTTCACAAGAAAGTCATTACAATACATTGATTATTTCATGATAATAGCTAAGCGTACATGTTGAACAACAATTGAATTACATTGAATATGAGCACAAGTTGGAACTTTTAATGTGTACAGTTAATGAATATATTGCTTCCAATTACAAAATGTATAAAGCTTCAAAATTTATTTACTTCAAACATGAAAAAAATGACTGTTTATCAGACCTTTTCGTCAAACCGAAAGAGTGATTGGTCAAAATAGGGAGAAGGACTTTGAGACTGGCAACTGAAAGGCAATGAGGCCATCATCTTCTTCACAAACTGCAAAATACAACAAATGGCTAATTATGAAATTTCTACTGCACGGTTAAGGAAATATCATGCTTCACAAAGCACCAGTTTCTCCACTAAACATGCCATCAACAGATATATGAGACACAAGAAAGGAAAATTGAGTTCTAATACTTCTCCACTGGTGAGATTTTACCTGTGAAAAGCTGCTAGCTTTATTTTTAATGCTCCTAAGTTGCTCAAGAGCATGGATGTTATTGGAGTGAGACGATATGAAGTTCATAAACAACAAATTTCTCGAAGTTGCATGAAAGTGGTCACAGAACTGCTCGAACAAGTAATAAAGCTCCTCCGATGAACTCTGCAGAAAATATCAAAAACATGTGAGAGAGAGATGTTACAGGTTCCGTTTAAATAACATTGAACAACTAGAACTATGGAACATGAAAGATACCTGACAAAATGAAATAACTTCAGTTGTCTCCATGTTATATACAGCAAAGAATGCAGCATGGTGATCAGTATTTCGTGCTACCTGAAGTTTCAACATCATAAAATTACCATGTATTTCATCAAGATATTCTTATAATGGGTACGAAACCTTTCCCAGTCATGAAACGAAAATTAAAAAAATAAATAAACAAACTTAGTTTGAAGAATCCAAAGATGGAAAACTAATAAACCTTACCCCTCCATCTACACTACCAAATTTGATTAGCAGGTGATGCCGATCTAAGAATTGTACCTGTCCGGAGTAGTGTACATAAATAACTCATTATGTGTCATATTGTATGGAGATTAATAAGATTTACATAACATGTAAGGGCATCAAGGAAGCCAAAACAAGATAAGCAAGGCTGAAACTCACATCTATGGGATGATATTAGCATAAAAGCAGTACCCCATGCATGCACAAAAATAACAAACCTACCTTCCACATGATCAAGTCAACATAATCTTGAAAATGGAAATAGAACTTCTTCTTCAGACTTTGAACCCTCTGAAAAACAAGATTGCAAAGCAGTTATGCTCAAGAAATTTCTTGAAAATCAAATCAGATCATAAAATCAAAAGGCCTAATCGAGTTGGTCAATACAATTGCATCGCAAACAGAATAAACAACATTGTGAGTATTCAAAGAAAATTCAGAAAATTGTAAAAATCTTAATGAAATACAGAACATGATATGTCCAAATTAACCATATTGTGGGAGCATTGCTGTTGCATTTGGGTTGTTCACGTGTCATGCTGATATCAAGTCTTAGAGATCTTGGATTTTTAGACTGAATTAAACCTATTTAGACCCTGGCATAATTCCTGAAAATACCAACCTACATTTCATATATTATTGCTCCATTAGACTACTAACTTGATCATATTTAGCAATCGGTAACATCCTAACCCACTAACTTCTCAGAT
This sequence comes from Euptelea pleiosperma, assembly GCA_035048495.1. Lineage (NCBI taxonomy): Eukaryota > Viridiplantae > Streptophyta > Magnoliopsida > Ranunculales > Eupteleaceae > Euptelea > Euptelea pleiosperma. Next base: position 36,338,520 of record CM068550.1, on the reverse strand, counting down.
ATACGGGTTGGCCCGGCTACTATGACACAAAAATCGACAAATATCTTGACCTGGCTTTATACAAACTTGGAACACTGACTTCTATTTTTCACATTTTATTAACTTTTTCTTTCAGCACACTAATCGGATAACAATCCAACCCATTATAATGACTTCGTAAATACACTTCTATTAGAGCACTAATTCTATTTCATAGATAGAGGTTGTGTACAATCCCGAATTGACTTCTTAAGCACGTGCAGGAACACCTATTAACAGCCAACTTGTTCTCAAGCTGACATCTTAAGAGCTTGTAGAAACACTTATTGATGCCCAACTTGTTCCTGACTGACTTCTTAAGAACCTTTAAGAACACCTTTTGTCACGCCCCCAAATCCGATATTAGGTCATATCGACCTTTCTCGTATCTTGAGGCGCGATCTGATCATACAAACGCACAGTTAAACAAAACTGGTATCACGATGCAGCGGAAATACACCGGATAATTTTTTTTTCATTTTGTTTAAACAATTCATAAGACGAAACGCACTTCATTGACACATTAATAATGTTAGAGGATGTCTTACTTCAAACAAAACCGTAATATGCCCATCCAAAAGAAAACATTGTATATATATCGTACTCCCAAATACATGTTACTAAACGGTCAAAAGACCTACATAACTCATGTATCCTTCTACAAGATAGAAGAATTAAACAAGATATAACATCGTCAAAAGCACAGGTCTATCAACAGAAATGCTGGAAGCATCAGTCCAACTTCCCCTTATCCTTTCCTGAAAACAAAACATTTTAAAACGATGAGCTAGGGCCCAGTAAGTACATTCCTCATGCGTAAAATCCACTTAAATCAGCGACTTTTGTTTATTTTAAAACAAATACAATTTGCAAATGTATTTCACATATAATTCGATAAAACTCAACTCTCCATCAATTACTTACGTATAACTTCGAATACAATGAAGTCTTTTCATATAATAGTCAACCTTTCTCTTATCGGAATACCCGTGACCATTTCTATAAAGTCAAACTATCAATTCTGATGTATTTCGTACCAACATTCCATCGGTCCTAGTGTACGATGTCAACACTTCTAGTCCACAAGTAAACTCCCTAATGTGCACACTAATTGTTTCATTAGGTATCCTCTCTCCGGATTCCCTAATTTTCTTTTAGGTATAAATACCCGAGGGGTCTCATGAATGAGACAACGCCTCTTCTTTAGGAGACTGGAACCCCAAGGGGTCTTAAGGAAATAAGACAACGCCTGATGCTTTAGGGGACTAAAACCCCAAGGGGTCTCGAAGAAATGAGACAACGCCTGATTCCAACTAATCTGATATTCCACATTCCCAATCACGTTCTTATTCATGTCATCAATCGTATTTATATGCATAAAATAATAATGTTTGTAGAAACATCTTTACATGCATAGCATTCCTATTTTTGTATTTTGAAAAAAATAAGAACATTTAAGCCCTATTAATATCTTAGAAAATGAATACATAAAACGGATGTAAAACGCATATATCTCATTTTAAATGAATTTCAGCATGACTTCATCCAACTAAATAGATTACGCATGTCCTCATCTATCATAATTTCATGCTTTTAAGATTACAAGAAATTATCAATGCATTTACACATTTTATGTGGAAAATACAAGAATTAGGATTTTTCCTTGCTAAAATTTAACAGATAACAAGAATAGCATTTTCAGACATTTTCCCCAAAAATAATAGAATTTTCTAGAATTTTTCTACAATATTCTGCGAATTTTCTACTATTTCAAAAAAAATAAAAATAAAAATTAATATTTATAAATAAATAAATAAATAAATAATAATTAATCAATTAAATAAATAAATAATTAATTAAATAAATAATAATTAATTAAATAATTAATTAATTAAATAAAGGCATAAAATAAATAACTATGTACTTACAAGTGAATACGCTAGAATCCCAAATCTTTGAACCTCGTACGATGCGAATCTCGAGGTAGCGCGTATCTCGAGGCAGTAGGCCCCACAAAAAAAAACTTTTCAAAGGACCTGAATATTTTCAGGAATTCCTGGGAATTTTCTAGAATTTCTTCTAGTTGAGGGACTTTTTTGCAAATATTCTTACCTCAGGGGTTAGAATGCAAATACCCAAATTGATGTAATTTTCTTAAGGCTTGGCCTTCTATTTATAGAGGTTGAGAACTCAGAACTTTTTATTTTTAACCGATGTGGGACTAAAATTTTGGAAATTGTCTTTTTTTCTTTTTTTTTTGAATTTTAATAAAAACTTAAAATGTTGCTCGGAACTAAACACAATAACTTTTGACTCGCACGTCCGATTTGGATGAACTTGATACCGATAGAAAGCTATTGTTGAGACCTTTAAAATGGCATACATATAATGTTCAAAGTATTATAAAAAGTCTACTATAATATTGCTAGAAATAGGGTCATTACATCCCATCCTCCTTATAAGGAATTTCGTCCTCGAAATTAGACATGCCTAATCCGAGAACAAATGTGGATACTTCTCTCTGACGTCAGCCTCCAGTTCCCAAGAGGCATCCTCAATGTTGTGGTGTTGCCACAACACCTTCACTAAGGGGATCACTTTAGTGCGCAACACTTGTTCTTTCGTGGCAAGGATACAGACAGGTTGTTCAACATATGAAATATCCTCTCGGAGCTCTAAAGACTTCCAATCAAGCACGTGAGATGGATCCGGCTCATACTTGCGAAGCATCGAGACATGGAAGACGTCGTGAACTCCGGCCAACTGAGTAGGCAAAGCTAAGCGATAGGCAACCTCACCAATCCTATCAAGGACCAAGAAAGGTCCAATGAACCTCGGTGCTAGCTTCCCTTTCTTGCCGAACCTCATCACTCCTCTGACTGGCGATACCTTCAAGAAGACATGGTCGCCGATGGAGAACTCAAGCTTACGGCGATGCAGATTAGCATAAGACTTCTGCCGACTCTGCGCCGCAAGGAGACGTTCTCGAATGATCCCGATCTTCTCAGTGGTCTCCTGCACCACCTCAGGACCAAGCAAGCTTCTCTCTCCAACTTCTGCCCAGCACACTGGAGATCTACAAGGCCTCCCGTACAGAGCCTCATAGGGTGCCATGCCGATGCTTGACTGATGGCTATTATTGTATGCGAACTCCACAAGCGGCAAGTGATCCTCCCAACTGCCCTTAAAGTCCATTATACAAGCTCTGAGTAAATCTTCTAAGATTTGATTCACTCGCTCTGTTTGCCCGTCTGTTTGAGGGTGAAAAGCTGAACTAAAATTCAACTTTGTCCCGAAGGCACTCTGAAAACTCTTCCAGAACTTCGAGGTGAACTTCGGATCTCTATCAGACACAATGGAGACTGGGATACCGTGTAGTTTGACAATCTCTTTGACGTACAATCTGCTCAGATCATCGACACTGTGAGTAGCTCTGACAGCCAAGAAATGAGCAGACTTCGTCAATCTGTCCACGATTACCCAAATGGAGTCATGGTTCTGACGAGTCTTAGGTAGACCCATCACAAAATCCATTGACACATTATCCCACTTCCACTCTGGGATAGGTAGAGGCTGCAGGGTGCCTCCTGGTTTCTGATGCTCTACCTTGATCTGCTGACATGTTAGGCATCTCGACACATATTGAGCAATCTCCCTCTTCATGTTATTCCACCAAAACTGCCTACGTAAGTCTTGGTACATCTTAGAGCTGCCTGGATGTATTGTGTAACGAGTACAGTGAGCCTCATCGAGAATCTCCCGTTTTAGGTCATCATTGTCTTCAGGTACCCACAACCTCTCACGGTACCTTAGACTGCCATCTGAGTGTAAAGTCCACTCCTCCTTCGAGATAGTATGGCGGACGGCATCAGACCCTCCCTTCCCATGCTGTGCCTTTATAATCCTTCTAATCAAAGAGGGTTCGACCACCAAGTGTGAGACAAGGATCTTGGGGTACTGTGTCGAAATCTGAGGTTCACGGTCCCCCTCAACATCCGGCCATTCTACCTCCTGGCCCAAAAGGCAAAATATAGTCCCACTCTGTTTTCGGCTTAGTGCATCTGCCACAACATTGGCCTTGCCTGGGTGGTACTGGAGAGTGAAGTCATAGTCCTTCAGGAACTCCATCCATCGTCTCTGCCTCATGTTCAGCTCCCTTTGAGTGAAAATGTATTTCAAGCTCTTGTGATCAGAATAAAGCTCGAACTTCTCGCCGTAGAGGTAATGACGCCAAATCTTGAGCGCAAAAACAACTGCTGCAAGCTCAAGGTCGTGGGTAGGGTAATTCTGCTCATGAATCTTCAACTGTCTCGAAGCATAAGCGATCACCTTCCCATTCTGCATCAAGACACAACCTAGTCCCTTCAATGATGCATCACTGTAAATGACAAAGCCCCCCTCATCAGACGGAATTGTCAGAACAGGTGAAGTAGTTAGACGAGTCTTTAGCTCTTCAAAGGCAGAAGAACACTTCTCGTCCCACTCGAACTTTACACCCTTCCGTGTGAGGCGTGTCATCGGGGTAGCAATGCTGGAGAATCCATCAATGAACCTCCGATAGTAGCCCGCCAAACCCAGGAAACTCCGAATTTCAGTAACACTGCTCGGCGGCTCCCAGTTCAACACTGCTTCAACCTTCGACGGATCAACTGAGATTCCCTCCCCGGAAATAACATGACCCAAGAACTTTACATCCTCTTGCCAGAATTCACATTTACTGAACTTGGCATAGAGTCGATGATCTCTCAACGTCTGTAGGGCTAGTCGCAGATGCTGCTCATGCTGTTCTTGAGTCCGTGAGTAGATCAGGATATCATCAATAAAGACGATGATGAACTGATCAAGGTACAATCGGAAGATCCGGTTCATCAGATCCATGAATGCGGCTGGAGCATTCGTCAATCCGAATGGCATGACTAGAAATTCATAATGGCCATACCGTGTCTGAAATGCTGTCTTCGAGATATCCTCATCTTTCACTCTGAGCTGATGATACCCAGACCTCAAGTCTATCTTCGAAAAGTAATGGGCTCCCCTCAACTGGTCAAACAGATCATCAATCCGCGGCAAAGGGTATTTATTCTTCACCGTGACCTTGTTGATTTGTCTGTAGTCGATGCACATCCTCAGGGAACCGTCTTTCTTCTTCACGAACAGGACCGGAGCGCCCCAAGGGGAGACACTTGGTCTTATGAAGCCCTTAGTTCCTAAGTCTTCCACCTGAACCTTCAGTTCCTTGAGCTCTGCAGGTGCCATTCTGTATGGCGCCTTAGAAATAGGTGAAGTCCCTGGCACAAGCTCAATGGAAAACTCAACTTCTCTCTTTGGAGGCAATCCTGGTAGTTCCTCTGGAAAGATATCCTTGAACTCACTAACTACAGGAATCTGCTCCATTTGTACCCTCTTGCTCTCTTCCCCCTCTAGAAAGGCAAGGAAACTAGTACAATCGGCCCGACGTTTCTTATAAACACGTAAGGCCGATACTACTGATGCATGGGGTGATAATTTTGCACCCACAAACTGAAAAGGAGACTGTCCCGGTATCTGGAACGTCACCCTCTTCGCATAACAATCCACTGTCGCATGATATGCTGACAGCCAGTCCATCCCAAGAATAACGTCTACATCCGTCATCTCTAATAGGATCAAGTCAGCAATCAAATCATGATCTCCTATCCGAATCAAACAATTCTTACACATTTGATCTACAATACAGTTCCCTCCTAGAGTTGTAGATACAGTGAGCGTAAAATCTAATGACTCGAATTCAAAGCCTAAAGCATATGCAAATGTAATAGATACAAAAGAATGGGTAGAACCCGAATCAATCAACACTTTAGCATACAAGTGTGAGATCAGAAGAGTACCTTCTACCACATTCTTGGATGCACTCGAATCCTGCCGTGTAATGGCAAAGACTCGCCCCGGTATATTCGGCCTCTAAGTATTGCCCGCAGGCTTCTGATATGGTGCACGAGGGCAGTGCCTCTGTAAGTGTCCTACACCATTGCAGTTATAACAACGCCTATCTGCTCGCACAATCTGATTAGGAGGGGCGGAGTTGATCGGGTGTGCAGCAATGGTAGGAACAGATAACTTCAGCTTCTTAGCTGAATCCGAATATCTCTGGGGAGCAGTAGGTGCAACTCGACCCTTTCCCTTAGGATCTGTACGATCCTTTAGGAAATCGCTGGTATCCTTCTCCAGCGCCAATGCCATCTCTACGGTGGTGGCATACACATGAATCAACTGACCCACAATCATCCTCCTAATTCCAGACTTGAGGCCCGCCTGAAATCTCTTCGCCTTTCTCTCCTCTGTCGAGATGATGTGTGGTGCATAAGCTGCCAAACGATCAAACTGGGTCACATACTGTGCCACAGTCATGGAACCCTGCTCGAGGGCCAAGAAGTCTGCCTCGAGCTGATCTCGGACAGAAACGGGGAAGTACTTCTCCAGAAATAGTCCCCTAAACTCTTCCCATGTGAGGACCACATCGTCTCTCACGGAACGCACCATGTCCCACCAAGTCATAGCATCGCCCTTCAACATAAAGGTGGCCAACTCCACCTTACGGTCCTCAGGGCATCTCATAGCCCGAAAAATCCTATCTACCTCACGTAACCACCCCTCGGCTTCCATTGGTTCAGGAAGACCTCTGAACTCCGGCGCTCGTAGTCGTTGGAACTCTCGCAAACTATCGTCCGGACGAGCACGAGCTGGCTCGGGACGAACCTCCTGAACATGCCGGTCCAAGGCAGCAGTGATATGACCCAAAGCCGCGTAAACGCCGGCTAACTGAGCCTCCGCACCTACCTCTGGAGTAGGCGTACGTGAGGTATTCTTACCTCTGGCTCTTCCACTTCTCATTGCCTTTATAACAAAAGGACGAGTTAGGGACGCGCACAATAAATAGTTTTAAAAATAACAATGAATCGTATTATGATGTTCTTTATCTTGTTAGTTCTTCATTCGTAAGGTTGTATTATGATCTTAATTAATATATGATTTGATGAAAATGTATTATTCAATTTGGCTAAGGTACTATGTTTCCGAGGACTTGTAACCTAAAGCTCTGATACCAAGCTGTCACGCCCCCAAATCCGATATTAGGTCATATCGACCTTTCTCGTATCTTGAGGCGCGATCTGATCATACAAACGCACAGTTAAACAAAACTGGTATCACGATGCAGCGGAAATACACCGGATAATTTTTTTTTCATTTTGTTTAAACAATTCATAAGACGAAACGCACTTCATTGACACATTAATAATGTTAGAGGATGTCTTACTTCAAACAAAACCGTAATATGCCCATCCAAAAGAAAACATTGTATATATATCGTACTCCCAAATACATGTTACTAAACGGTCAAAAGACCTACATAACTCATGTATCCTTCTACAAGATAGAAGAATTAAACAAGATATAACATCGTCAAAAGCACAGGTCTATCAACAGAAATGCTGGAAGCATCAGTCCAACTTCCCCTTATCCTTTCCTGAAAACAAAACATTTTAAAACGATGAGCTAGGGCCCAGTAAGTACATTCCTCATGCGTAAAATCCACTTAAATCAGCGACTTTTGTTTATTTTAAAACAAATACAATTTGCAAATGTATTTCACATATAATTCGATAAAACTCAACTCTCCATCAATTACTTACGTATAACTTCGAATACAATGAAGTCTTTTCATATAATAGTCAACCTTTCTCTTATCGGAATACCCGTGACCATTTCTATAAAGTCAAACTATCAATTCTGATGTATTTCGTACCAACATTCCATCGGTCCTAGTGTACGATGTCAACACTTCTAGTCCACAAGTAAACTCCCTAATGTGCACACTAATTGTTTCATTAGGTATCCTCTCTCCGGATTCCCTAATTTTCTTTTAGGTATAAATACCCGAGGGGTCTCATGAATGAGACAACGCCTCTTCTTTAGGAGACTGGAACCCCAAGGGGTCTTAAGGAAATAAGACAACGCCTGATGCTTTAGGGGACTAAAACCCCAAGGGGTCTCGAAGAAATGAGACAACGCCTGATTCCAACTAATCTGATATTCCACATTCCCAATCACGTTCTTATTCATGTCATCAATCGTATTTATATGCATAAAATAATAATGTTTGTAGAAACATCTTTACATGCATAGCATTCCTATTTTTGTATTTTGAAAAAAATAAGAACATTTAAGCCCTATTAATATCTTAGAAAATGAATACATAAAACGGATGTAAAACGCATATATCTCATTTTAAATGAATTTCAGCATGACTTCATCCAACTAAATAGATTACGCATGTCCTCATCTATCATAATTTCATGCTTTTAAGATTACAAGAAATTATCAATGCATTTACACATTTTATGTGGAAAATACAAGAATTAGGATTTTTCCTTGCTAAAATTTAACAGATAACAAGAATAGCATTTTCAGACATTTTCCCCAAAAATAATAGAATTTTCTAGAATTTTTCTACAATATTCTGCGAATTTTCTACTATTTCAAAAAAAATAAAAATAAAAATTAATATTTATAAATAAATAAATAAATAAATAATAATTAATCAATTAAATAAATAAATAATTAATTAAATAAATAATAATTAATTAAATAATTAATTAATTAAATAAAGGCATAAAATAAATAACTATGTACTTACAAGTGAATACGCTAGAATCCCAAATCTTTGAACCTCGTACGATGCGAATCTCGAGGTAGCGCGTATCTCGAGGCAGTAGGCCCCACAAAAAAAAACTTTTCAAAGGACCTGAATATTTTCAGGAATTCCTGGGAATTTTCTAGAATTTCTTCTAGTTGAGGGACTTTTTTGCAAATATTCTTACCTCAGGGGTTAGAATGCAAATACCCAAATTGATGTAATTTTCTTAAGGCTTGGCCTTCTATTTATAGAGGTTGAGAACTCAGAACTTTTTATTTTTAACCGATGTGGGACTAAAATTTTGGAAATTGTCTTTTTTTCTTTTTTTTTTGAATTTTAATAAAAACTTAAAATGTTGCTCGGAACTAAACACAATAACTTTTGACTCGCACGTCCGATTTGGATGAACTTGATACCGATAGAAAGCTATTGTTGAGACCTTTAAAATGGCATACATATAATGTTCAAAGTATTATAAAAAGTCTACTATAATATTGCTAGAAATAGGGTCATTACACCTTTTGTCACCCAACTTGTTCCGCAGTCAACTACTTGAGCAGGAACACCTTGAGAAGCCTGACTTATTCATCCACTACTTGAATCACAACCAAGCCACATTTGGAAAGCACTACACATATAAGGAATGTAACCACTCGTCCATATCAACTTTTGAGGGAAAAAAAAAAGGAAAATAAGGCAACTCAGTAAATGAAGCATATAACCATCCAAATTCAAGATGTAACCGTCGACTTAGCCACAACTGAAAAATTCGTACCCACAAATGATGCACGCATCACATGCCACCAAACTGGGCTGAATCGAATACCTATAAATAGGCTCCGTTGTTCTTCTATCAAGGTATTAAATTCGATCCAACTAAACTCTTCTCATATGGCTGATTACTGACTTTAGCTAAATTAACGTATCTACAATTACATCCCCAAACAGTAGTCAAACAGGTGCGTGAATTCGAGATGCTAGCAGAATGATTAGCCGGACATGCTGCCCTGCAACCACGTCTTTCATTGCGTGTTGGACATAAAAAAGCAAATTCACTGGAAACAAACAGGAAGTAGGTCGATCAGTGGTTTCAAGCAGAACTCTGCCAAAGCCCAGGAGGCGAGGGAGGCGATGAGATAGCTAGACCAAGTGGATTCAATGTTCAGGTGTTCTGTGTTTTTCTGAAGTTGGTTCAGCTGGGGGTTATGCTGACGACAGTGAAGACCTCCCAAACACGTCAGATGTGAACTTCAATAAGTTTTTGGGTTTTTCTTTCAGTGGGCATGAAAAAGAGGTAAAGGGGTTGTTTAGAGCAATAGACCTTGACCATATGGATTTGCAACCTTGGGTAGGCTGAGAAGTAGAGGAAAAAGAGGGTCAGTTGGCGATGATTATAGCAAGGGGGCCTGAACTAGAGATTCAGGGGAAGCTTCCTAGGGTTGAGAATGCTGGTGTTTGTGAGGGGCCGGGGCAGAAAGGTGTGTTATCAATTCCCAAGTGTAACAAGGTTAGATGTAAGTATAAATTAACAAGAGAAATTCAGAATTTATCTGACTCATGTAGCCAGTCAGAGGTATTGGGGGTAGGGGTAGTAGGAAGAAGGGGTGTGGGGACAATCCTATCTTGGAATGTGAGGGGATTGGGGGGTTAAGGATAGAAGGGTGATCTTTGGTAATCTCCTCAAGAAGTTGAAAGCGGGCATTGCAGTTATCCAAGAGACTAAACATGAAGTCCTGAATGATTTGGAGGTGGAGGACATTTGGGGTAGGAGAGATTTCAGATGGTTAGTGTTACCTGCTAAGGGTTACAAATGGTGGTATTCTGGTGATATCGAACCCGGATAAGGTTTTAAGGTAGAGGATTCTTTTATAGGGGACTTTTGTTTCATTCATTTGTAGACGCATTGAAGACCGCAACCAGTGGGTTCTCACGGGGGTGTATGGTCCATCGGATGAACTAGTCATAACTAATTTTTTGAAGGAACTTGACATTATTCGTGGTAAGTGGGAGTTACCGTGGTGCATCAGAGGCAACTTCAATGTTTTCAGTTTTCTTTTGAGAAAATAGGGGGTTGTAAAGTGATTAGGAGCATGAAGGATTATGCAAATTGTAGTGGGTAGACAATGTCTTATGGATCTTCCTTTCGAAGACGTTAAATATACGTGGTCTAATCACCAAGAAAGGCCGACGATGTCTAAACTAGACAGATTTCTTGTTTATGTTTGTTGGGAAGTGTTATGGTAAGATATTTGCCAAGAAGTTCTTCCTAAATCGGCATAAAATCATAATCCAATATTGCTTGGGTGTGGGAGGATGAAAAGATGCCCATCTCCTTTTATATTCAAAATATTGTTATCATATACGTATTCCTATACGTATTTCTATGTACATCTCATGTATAACCCCTTGAAGGTATTTTTGTCTTTTTTGTATTCTCCTTTACATAAATAAGAATTATGGAGTCATTGTGACCTAAGCACAATAGACATCCTTCTCTCTATCCTCTATCCTCTCTCTTCAGCCTTCTCTCTTCTCTAAAACCTAAACCTAATCCTAATTCCTTGAATTCAACTTGGTATCAGAGCCCTATTGAAGATTTTTTTAAGAGAATTCGAACCAGGGCGCAACCAGCAGATGATGACGTCATCAGAGCCGCACGGCTGACGTCATCACCGTACGGACAGGGTACTCCTCTCACCCTGAAACTCTAGGGTTTGATAGATCTTGATTTTTAGATGTTTTTGGTGATTTTTTGAGAATTTTTGGAGTACATCTGGTTGGTCTTTTGCTCAATATTCCAAAAAAATCGAAAAAAAAATCATTTTTCAAACCAGCTCCTTTTTGGAACCCTTCTCAGCTTTTTTCCTTGGTTTTTTTCCATCGATTTGGTCATCTACTATCATACCTACATGCTCATACTCTTTTTTTTCCAAACCATTGAGTATTGAAGGTGTTGTGAGGGTTTTTTCACACCCTAGTTACCGCCGGCGACGTTATTAAGTCCTATAGGACTTTCGGTTGGGCTCCAAACTTCCCCAACTTGACCTCAAACCTCCACAAATGCCTTCTAATGGCTTTAGGATGCTTTTATTCATCCTTATGGTGTTGCTCCCTATCCATAATCCTATTTTTTTGATGTTCGGAGGTCTATTTAGGTGTTCCTTGCTCACCGGCTCTCATTAAGAATCTATTTTTTGCTCTTGGAAACTTTTTTTGGGTATTATAGGTTTTGTTCTTGCCCCCTTCACCCCTTTGCTTCCTTGTTATGGCAAATCCACCTCCCTCGGGCACTCCATCTCCCTCGGATACTCCCTCAGTCTCAGTTGTTAGCACAGACTCCTCTTCCAGAAGCACTGGAGGACCTATGATGCAACAAGTGATGTATGAGAACCCTGGGTTGCAGATTACATCAGTTAAACTTAATGGCACTAATTATCTGGAGTGGGCTAGAGCAGCACGTTTGTTTATTGGAGGTCGTGGGAAGATGGGACACTGCACGGGACGAACAAAAGAGCCTAAGGAAGATGATCCCATATTTGATCAATGGGAAACTGAGAACCTTTCGGTTCAATCTTGGTTGGTCAACTCCATGGAGCCTCACATTAGTCGTGGTTTCCTCTTCATGCGTACAGCCCAGGATGTGTGGGAAACTGCCAAGAAGACCTACTCACAGCAGCAGAACACTGGTAGAGCATACCAGTTGAAGCAGAGCATCTCTCGTCTTCGCCAGGGTGACAAGTCCCTCTCTGATTATTTTGCGACACTTCGGAGTATGTGGGAGGAGTTAGACTATTACTATTCATACCACCCTCCTACTCCAGATGAGGCAGTCATCTACCAGAAGCACCTTGATGAAGGCAGGATATTTGAGTTCCTTTCTGGACTCAACTCCTCTTATGAGTTGGCTAGGGTTCAGATCCTCAGCAGCCGTACTCCTTTACCCTCTCTCAGCGAGGTTTATTCATATATGCAGAGTGAGGAGAGTCGCCGACTATACTCCCAGGATGAGTCTCCAGTTCACGAGCGATCAGCGCTTGTCACCTCATTGCCTATGCAGACTCATGCCCCTCATGCTCTTGCATCCGCTTCACAGCCTCAGCAGACTCAGGAGAGTCGACCCCCTCAGTTCTCTACTCCCTCAGTTGGACGACCTTCGTCCTCCAAGGAGAGGCCCAAGTGTGACTTCTGTGGTCGCCTTGGGCATGTGAGAGCAACTTGCTGGAAGTTGCATGGTCGCCCTCAGTCGTCTGCTCCTCGCTCTAGTCAATCCAGCTCTTCTGGTGCCCATTCAGCTAGTATGGATACCTCCACACCATCTCCAGGCCAGTCTCACCAGAGTTCTTCCTCACAGGCATCTGCTGGTCCTTTGGTTGCATCTGAGCTTGCCGGCTTCGACGCTTGCTCTCTCAACTGGATGGTCCTACTGCCACATCCTCCTTTGCTCAGTCAGGTATCATCAGATCTGCCCATCATGTGTCCAGCTCCGCTCCCAGTCCTCCATGGATCATTGATTCAGGGGCTTCGGAACACATGACGGGTATGTCTTCTTTATTTTCTAGCTATTCCATTTGTTCTGGCCGAGATAAAGTTAGAACTGCAGATGGCACTTTATCTTCTGTATCTGGGAAAGGGGTTGTTCTTCTCTCTCCTCAACTGCCACTTGCATCTGTTTTACATGTCCCCAATTTCACATCTAACCTATTATCTGTTGGCGCTCTTACTAAATCTTTGAATTGCAGTGTGACTTTCTTTCCTTCATACTGTGTCTTTCAGGACCTCGAGACGAGGAGGACGATTGGCACTGGACATGAAGCTGATGGACTCTACCTTCTTGATGGACGGCCTTCTGAGCTCACAGCATTGCAGTCTTCTAGTAGTAGTAGGAGTAGAATAACTTTTGTGTTATGTTGGCATGCCCGTCTGGGGCATGTCTCTTTTCAGTACCTCAAACTGTTATTTCCCGCTTTATTTACTTCTGTCTTGTTATCTGACTTGCATTGTGAGACCTGTGAGCTCTCGAAACATTGTCGATCTACTTATCCTTCAAGAGGTAATCGAACTTCTGTTTCTTTTGATCTCGTGCATTCTGATGTGTGGGGTCCTTCCCCTGTGATTTCCATTTTTGGCTTCCGCTACTTTGTTATTTTTGTTGATGACTATTCTCGATGTACATGGGTTTATCTTATGAAAACCAAAGATGAGGTTCATGCCATCTTTAAAAGTTTTCATAAGATGATCCTCACTCAGTATGGTGCCTCCATCAAGGTCTTTCGTTCTGACCAGGGTGGCGAGTATATATATGGGGGGCTCCAGCAATACTTTTTAGACCATGGGATTTGTCACCAAAACTCTTGCAGTTACACCCCTCAACAAAATGGCGTAATTGAAAGAAAGATGCGACATCTGACTGAGGTGGCTCGATCTCTTCTGATTGGCTCCAAAGTCCCCAAATCCTATTGGTCGGATGCAGTTTTAACTGCTGCTTATTTGACTAATAGAATGCCTTCTCGTGTTCTCAACTTCAAGTCTCCTCTACAGGTTCTTACTCCTGATGCTACCTTACTCACAATCCCTCCTCGTATCTTTGGGTGTGTATGTTATGTACACATCCTTGGTCCTCATCGTACCAAACTTGATCCCAAAGCACTTAAATGTGTATTTCTGGGTTACTCTCCTTCCCATAAAGGGTATAAGTGTTATCATCCTTCCACAGGAAAGAAGTTTGTGTCCATGGATGTTACCTTTAGAAAGGATCTACCTTTTTTCTCCACCTCTCTTCAGGGGGAGACTAGTAGTGAAGAGAGGTGTGAGGATGTTCCTCTTCCTACTATATTACTCTCTCCTCCCTATCTTGAGAGGTCTCAGACTACTCTACCTGCTACTGAGGCTGACAGTGCTCCTGTTGCTCAAAAGGAGCTCATCGTCTATCGCAGAAGGGAGAAAGTCACAGCTGATCCTGTTCCAGTGGTACCATCCTCGGATCGAGGTAATTCTCCTTCTCTTTCTATACCTGTCATCTCTCCTTCTACTAATACTTCTGATCTTCCAATTGCTTTAAGAAAATGAGTCAGAAGCTGCACTCGGCATCCTCTGAGCCACTTTGTCTCCTATGATGCATTGTCCCCTTCCTATAAAGCCTTTGTCACGTCCCTTTCCACTATTCCTATACCTTCTTTAGTGGCAGAAGGATTAGCTCAACCAAGATGGAAAGCGGCTATGATAGAGGAAATGAGAGCTCTGGACAAGAATAGGACATGGGAGCTTGTTGACTTGCCAAGAGGCAAGAAACCTGTGGGTTGCAGATGGGTATTCACAGTCAAGTACAAGGCAGACGGGTCAGTTGAGAAGTACAAAGCGAGATTAGTAGCCAAGGGGTACACCCAGACCTATGGGATTTACTATGTAGAGACCTTTGCACATGTGGCAAAGATGAACTCCATCGGGGTGTTGTTGTCATTAGCAGCAAACCAAGAGTAGCCTTTGCATCAACTGGACGTGAAGAATGTTTTTCTTCATGGGGACCTACATGAAGAAGTGTACATGGTTCCTCCTCCTGGATTCACTCCACCGGGAAATAGTAGCAAGGTGTGTCGACTGAAGAAAGCCCTATATGGGCTTAAACAATCTCCAAGGGCATGGTTCGAGAGATTTACCCTAGCTGTAAAGAAGCTAGGTTATACTCAAAGTCAGGCCGATCACACCCTCTTTGTGAAGCATCAAGGGAAGAACACCACTGCCCTCATCGTTTATGTTGATGACATCATTCTCACAGGGAATGATGTAGAAGAGGTGGCTAAGCTGAAGCGTCAGTTAGCAGAGGAATTTGAAACCAAAGATCTAGGACCTCTCAAGTACTTCCTAGGCATCGAAGTTGCAAGATCTAGTCAGGGGATCTTCATCTCTCAGAGGAAGTATGTCTTAGATTTGTTGCAAGACTCAGGCAGGTTGGGTACCAAACCAGTGGATACTCCTATAGAGCAGAATCACCAATTAGCAGATGCCAGTGGTGAGCTACTGCAAGATGGAGGGAGCTTTCAGAGACTAGTTGGGCGTTTGATCTATCTCTTTCTAACTCGACCCGACATTGCCTATGCGGTGAGTGTGATCAGTCAGTATATGCACTCACCCAGAGGTGTTCATCTAGAGGCAGCACATCGGATCTTGAGATATCTCAAGTCAGCTCCTGGTAGGGGTCTTCTGTTTGAGAAGAATGGCCACATGCGTGTAGAGGCGTATACCGATGCAGATTGGGCAGGAGCCAAAGATGATCGGAGATCTACTTCTGGATATTGCACCTTTGTTGGAGGCAATTTGGTCACTTGGAGAAGCAAGAAACAGCCAGTAGTTGCCAGATCTAGTGCAGAAGCCGAATTTAGAGCAATGGCTCATAGTTTGTGTGAGATGCTATGGTTGAAAGTGTTGGTTGCTGAACTTGGTTTCCCCGTCTCAGGGTCTGTGAGCTTGTACTGTGACAACAAGGCCGCCATCAGCATTGCTCACAATCCTGTTCAGTATGATCGTGCCAAACATATTGAGGTGGATCGACACTTCATTGGAGAGAAGATTGTCTCTGGGGGAGTGTGCACCCCATTTGTGAAGACGAATGAGCAGGTTGCAGATGTTTTCACAAAAGGAGTTCCTAGCTGGCAACTCCATAAGTGTTTATGCAAGTTGGGCATGAGAGATATCTATGCACCAACTTGAGGGGGAGTGTTATCATATACGTATTCCTATACGTATTTCTATGTACATCTCATGTATAACCCCTTAAGGGTATTTTTGTCTTTTTTGTATTCTCCTTTACATAAATAAGAATTATGTAGTCATTGTGACCTAAGCACAATAGACATCCTTTCTTCTCTCTATCCTCTCTCTTCTCTCTTCTCTAAAACCTAAACCTAATCCTAATTCCTTGAATTCAACTAATATGTGGTTGAAAGTGCCAAATTTCCATAGGCTAGTGGCAGCTTGGTGAGAATCATTTCGTTTCTATGAGAGGGCAGGCTATGTCTTCAAACAAAAGTTGAAAGCATTGAAGGGCAAATTAAAAGCATGGAATAAAGAATTTTTGGGGCGTGTGGATAAGAGGATGAATGTTCTTCTTGAGGAGATAACTTACATGGACTTAAGAGAAGAAAGTAAGTAGATGTCAGAAGGGGGTGGAGAGGAGAGTGGAAGCTAAGAAAAAATTTCTTAAATGAGCTCGTATGGAAGAGATCAAATGGCATCATAAATCGAGAGTGAGGTGGCTTTAGGAAGGGGACAGAAATACCAAGTTCTTTCACCAAGTTGCTAATGCTAGGAGCAGCAGTAGCATTTCTAAACTACTGGTTGTAGTTGATGGGTCTTTGGTTGTGGAAGAAGATAAAATTAGGGATTCCATAGTACAGTATTTACTCTAGATTGTATTTTGAACCGAACTATATTAGGCCCATGGTGGACGGAATTCAGCTCAATTGTATTAGCCATGAGCAGAACGATTAGTTGGAAAGACCTTTTGAAGAGGAAGAAATTATGGATGTTGTTAAGGATCTCAGTGGAGATAGAGCCCCTAGTCTAGATGGGTGCTCACTAGCCTTCTTCAAGAATTGTTAGGATATTGTAAGAGTGGATTTCATCTTAGTAGTGAAGGAGTTCGAAGAGGATGCTTGTCTAGACCGAAGCTCTAATAGTACTTACATTACTCTCATCCCAAAGAAGTAAGGAGCGGAGTATTTAAGAGATTTTCGCCCACAATTATTTCCAAGGTGCTAGCTGCTAGGATGGAAGAGGTGTCAGGATCAATCATCTCCCTGTTCCAAGGAGCTTTTGTGAAAGGAAGACAATTTCTTAAATAGTGTCTTGATTGCTAATGAATGTATAGATTCCAGAGTCAAAGAGGGATTGGATGGTAAAGTGTGCAAGATTGATATGGAAAAAGCATATGTCCATGTGTGTTGGAATTTTCAGGAATACATGTCTAGTAGGATGGGATTTGGGATGAGGGGGGGGAGATAAAGGAGTGCATTTCTATTACTTTCTCAATTCTGGGGAATGGTTCTCCAGCAGGATTCTTCAAAAGCTCGAGGGGTTGAGACAAGGTGATGCTCTATCGTCATTTATGTTCGTTGTTGTGGTTGAAGATCTAGGGCGAATGATAGATAAAGTTGTGGAATGTGGTGTGGTCAAGGAAATAAATTTCACGAAATTATCGAAATATTTCCCGAAATATTTCCATTCATGTCGAAATATTTCGCGTGAACAGTAAATTTCAATCAATTGACAGTGTAAATATGTATTATTTCGGTCGAAATGTTTCGACATGTATAGAAACATTTCAATCGTAGGTAGGAAACATCTCATTTGAGCTCAAAACCGCTATAAATCTCATATTTGATCCATTTAACCTTTTTCCATACATTTTGTTTATACAAAAGATCATTCCAGTGTAGATTTTTTGGTTCATGAAAACATTGGGAGTTTTTTCAAATTCAAAAAATACATAAAGATAAAATTTCTTGCTACAAATAAATAGGTTAAGTGTAAATTCATTAAATTTATGAATTTATGATGCATTTATACTAGATTTGTGCACGGATTGAAGATCGTTTAGGGTGGAAATTTGGAATTTGGGAAAAACTCCAATTTTATTGGTTTTTACCCTAAACATCCATAATTGTGCATAAATTGATTATATGTTGCATAACTTAGCCCATTCTACAAGTTGGTTGGGTTAAAAAAATTAATCCTAATTTTTTTTTTCAAATTAAAAACTAAACGTTCAAAAAATTAAATAAATATTATAAGTTAATAGTATATAGGTTTTCTAAAATTACATATAATGTTAAGAAATTAATGTAAGTAAATAAGGATTTGTTAATATATTACTTTATGACTTTTTTATAATTAGCAATTAAATAATACTTATATAATTAAATTAAACCTTGACTAATTAAAAATACTTGCCGAGACATATTATAGACCATTATGGTCATTCATTTCCACACTACATATGGTTGTATATTATGGTTTGAAAGCTTATGAGTGTGCTTTATGCTTGTTTCATCATTTCCCAAACTTTCCACAAACATTTCCACAATATTTCTATCATTTCCACATTATTTCCATCATTTCCATGAAAAATGTATTATTTCCACACTGGTCGAAATATTTCCATTTTTAGACTGGTCGAAATAAACCTCGAAACCAAAATCTATTTCCTTGGGTGTGGTCGAAGGCTTTTGGGCTAGTAGTGTTAAACAACCATTTACCCCAAAAGATCGACCTGTTAGGGAAAGGCGAAACAACTATGAATACCAACGGGGTCGTCAGGCCAACACAACACGTGCGCAGGAACACACCATCTGCTAGTACGCCCCATCAGCGGGAATACACTCCATTGGAGACTTAAACCCACAACTTCCCAGGTCTTAAGGCTCTGATACCATATTAAACAACCATTTACCCCAAAAGATTGACATGTTGAGGAAAGACGAAACAACTAGGTATACCAATGGGTCGTCGGGCCAACACAACACGTGCGCGGGAACACGTCATCCGATAACACGCCCCCTCAGCGGGAATACACCCCGCTGGAGACTTGAACCTGTGACCTCCCAGGCCTTAAGGCTCTGATACCAAATGTTAAGACCCAACCCAATACACCAAAAGCACCTAGGTGATAGAGGTGCAGAAAGGTGGCTTTCACTCCAGTACCCCTATTTTCTCACTTTTTGTGAGCGGGCCCCCAGCATTTTTTTCGATACCCTTATTTTCTCTTTTTGAGCAAGCCCCCAAGTAGCCCTTTCCCCAAGTCGCACCTCTCGTGACTTGAACCCATGACGTGGGGTTGGCTCTTATACCATGTTGAACAACCATTTACCCCAAAAGATCGACCTGTTGGGAAAAGACGAAACAACTATGTATACCAATGGGTCGTCGGGCCAACACAACACACGCGCGGGAACACATCATCCTCTAACACACACACTCAGCTGGAATATATCCCATCTTCAGTTTGTAGACGATATGATTTTCTTCTCTAAGGAATCCCATAACCAACTAAGATATCTAAGATGCATATTGAGATGTTTTGAGGCAGTCTCAAGCCTTCAGATTAACTTATCTAAAAGTGAGGTTTTTGAGGTGGGTGAGGTTCCTAACCTGAGGAGTCTGGCAACGAGCTTGGGATGTAAGGTCGATCGCTTGTCCACTTCCTACCTTGGGCTTCCTTTGGGTGCTAGGTACAAGGACAAATCTATTTAGAATCTGGTGGTGGAGAGATTTGGGAGGAGACTAGTGGGTTGGAAGAGAAAATCTCTATCAAAAGGAAGAAGGGTCACCCTTATTAAGAGCACCCTTTCTAATCTACCCATCCACTATCTTTCTTTTCTTTCTATTCCAACTAGTGTGGCTCATAGTCTGGAAAAGCTTATGACAAAGTTTATGTGGCAAGGGAAACATGATATTCACAAATTGCATTTGGTGGAGTGGGAGAAAATTTGCAAGCCTAAAGGAAGAAAGTGATATGGGGTTTCAGAACCTAAGAAATATGAATAAGGCATTGCTAGAAAAATGGTTGTGGAAGTTTGGGGAGGAAGAGGATAGTCTGTGGTGGAGAGTGCTTGGAAGCAAATTTGGGGTAAAGCAGGACAGGTGGGACGGTAACCCTATTTTATCTTCCTACGGGAATAGTTTGTAGACGGGTATATCAAGCCTTCGAGGGAGGTTTGGCAGGGGTATTCGGTACGAAGTTGGGAGGGGAGATAAGATTCACTTTTGGGAGGACCCTTGGTGTGGGGAGGAACCACTTCAGCTTGTTTTCCCTTCGTTGTATCACTTCTCTGATCTCCAAGGGGCCAAGGTTCAAGATTGTATTGTTAACAAGGAGGGTAATGCCTCTTGGAACTTTGGATTCATGAAAAATATCAATGAGCGGGAGATGAATAGTCTTGCTTCTCTTCTGTCTCGGGTTGGTGAGGTAACTTCACAGGCGACAAAGTCAGACAAAAGAGGCTTTGGAGGTGGGACCCCAAGGGAATTTTCTCAGTTAGATCCTTTTTCCCGCATATAGTGTTGATGGGCCAAAAGATGTTTCTAGCCTCAGTTTGGCGGGTTCCTATCCCATCTAAAGTGAGTTTTCGTGTGGACAACTATGCTATACAAGATTGACCGTGGACCATTTGAACAGTAGGGGGATGATGATGCCGAATAGGTGCTTCTTGTGCAAGTATAATGCTGAAACAATTGATCACTTGCTTATTCATTGTCCATTCACTTTCAAAGTTTGGTAGATTTTCTTTTTCTATTTGGCATTGTTTTTGTGGGTCCAAAACATGTGATTGATATTGGCCAACCAAGTTCGATGGAAGTCTTCAGGGGGAAGGAAATTTCTTTGGTGGATTCTCCCGTTCACCATCATGTGGGCAGTATGAAAAGAGGGGAATTACCCCACATTTTTTAAAGGAAGGAAGATGTTTCTAGGGTGGTGTTGTGCCTTAAAGCTTTCTTGTATTTCTGATCTTCTTCAATGCCAGAGTTCTACGAGATGGGATGAACTGTAAGAAGATTCCTCTCCACTATGATATGTATGTATTCCTAGATGTGAGGATTGCTTGGGGGTTCTCATGTGTTTGTATTTTGTGGGGTTTTCCAACTCTTCTTAATATAGTTCTTACTTGTCAAAAAAATACACAATGAAGTTTTCTTCTTTTGAGATTTAATTTTAAATTTTTGGTTTTCTAAAGAATCTGAAAAAAAAATAACAATAATCCAATCATAGATATATAGATCTGAGAGATCATATCGTTTTCTTACACCTATTTTGGGTTTGAAGGACATTAATATAGGAAAAGAAAAGCATAACTCGCCCAAAAAACAAAAATAAAAATAAAATTAGATCCACAAGCTTCATCGATTGAAGCCTTATATTCAGGTTTTTTACGCTCAAATTTGTGTTATATGCATCCATTTTGTAAATCTAGGTGTGAGAGCAAGTTTTAAGTAAATAGAAGTTGAAGAGTTCAAGGCTTCAAGCAAAAATGAAAAAATATTTTTTTGAAGATCTCAAGTCTGCAACTTATCTAGCATACAGAAACATATCATAGTGTATTGCATAATACACTACAATAAATTGGGATAGGGTATGATAAATACAATAATAACTGATAATTTAGAAATATCAATAATTACTTATATTATCATTTTGTATTCTCCAAAATATGTGTAAAGAATAATTTCTTATTCTAGTTTTGGCAAAGATTCCGTGTGACATAAACATTCATGTAACCGTTCCTATGAGCACTAGTGTAGCTTCGAAGTTGTCGTGGTAACATTCTTCACCGACTACGTAAAGACTAAAAGACGAATATCGCAAAAATCAGACGGTTGACAACATGAGTCATCGCCTGTTAAAGATCGTGTACGCTCGCATAGGAAGGTAAGAGACTTAGTGACCATAGGAATAGGATATTATAATCTAATTGATGGTTGAACTAAGTCAAAAGACTAAACCCTAGTCATTTCATGCAAAGAGAAGTAAATATATTGACTAAGGGAAATACAATCGATTGGACACTGGACTGTGAGAACCAATCGATTGGACTCTACGGGATAGAAACATCCCAGAGTACAATCGATTGGACTGGGAAAACCAATCGATTGGATCATACGGGACATAACTTCCATAGTACCCAATCGATTGGACCCTGAGTATAATCGATTGCCTTTACGAACAAAAACCCATCTATCGATTGGACTCAAAGCACAATCGATTGGACTAGAGTACAATCGATTGGACTTTGTAGAATGGTTCAATTTCATATCCGATTTTTGTGATCCCTTATCCCCACGCCTTGCAAGACCTAGGAGTTCAATATTTCTATAAATAGAGCACTCTTGAGCTATAGAAGATACACAACAAGAGAGAAAAGAGTAAGTTTTCTATTTAGAGAATAGTTCTTATTTAGAAGAGAAAAACCCCAGCTTCCATTACTTATCTTGTGAGGTTTTCTCTTCTATAAATCAAAGCTGAGAGCTTGATCCGACTCTGCCTAGGTTTTCCAGTAATATCTTAACCTATTATCCAGAGAAGTATCGTGTGACTCAACACTATTGAACAACTGTGGGGTCAGGGTGCACTGAATCCTTCACCTTCAGTAGAGACTGTTGTATGAGAAATAAGATCGGGGTGTACTGATCGAAGGTAGGTTTGGGGAGTACCAAACTAAACAAGCGGCAAAGGCTTCATAATTGGGAGGGCGCGTGTGGATTCGTAGCGTGGAGTGATATTCGCTCAAAAGTGCTTATTTTAAACTATTATCCTTATAGCAATGCGCATTCTCCTACGTAAAACTTGTCTTTTCGTCGACTTTTCCACGTAAGAGTTTTTTTCATTGCGTAGAACACATTCTTTAGACGAAAATCGACTATTTGCATGAAATATACGCATTTCGGATAGTCTAGTATCAAGTCGTTTTAGTGGAATCTCATTACGCACTTTTTCACTTGCAGGAGACCCTATCGAGCGATTCTCAAGGATTGGCAGGCCCACGATCAACCACAGAAGACTTCTATCAAAGCATAAAGAGCGAGCAGGTTAGGATAAGAAGATAGAAGCCATGAACAGGCAAAGCTAGAAGATCGTAGAGCCAGAACAAAGACTAAGAGAGAGAAGAAAAGCTGAAGACCAAGAGAAGGACTAAGGAGTTAAAAACCACACCAATTAACATCAAAAGACTAGTTTGACTAATTGGTGGAGCGGATGGGAGAGAATAAAGAAGACCAGGGTTCAAGACCCTCCAATGCTATTATTTTGTATTTTTCTCACCTCTCTCCTATTTCTCTCTCTATCTATCTTGACCCATGACCCATACATATGAGCCATGCCCATGACCCATACCCATGACCACGACCCATGCCCATGACCCATACCCATGCCCATTTGCAATAACAAGAGAGAATCGATCTCACTTGACCGATTCTTCTCTCCCCCATCTCCCTCTATCCTAGTCACTCTCTCTCATCTAACTAACTCATATTTCCCTCATTGAAAAATACCCAGCCATTGGATCTCTCTATATCCAACGGTCCTCATTTGTACAACAAAACCCTTTGGCCTTTAAAAAGAGATCTACGATTTCGGTTGGTTCCTTCCCCCTTCATTATCCTCTCTTCCTTAATCTATCGCCCCCATTCTCTGAATGTTCCCACTCTCCCTCCATTCCCTTTCCCTCTCTAATAACTCCCCAGTCGTCCTCACCCTCACAACGTTTTCTTTGGAGTTGCAGCCTGCCTGCAACTCCTTTGCGTTAACCCCTCTTTGCTTCTCCAGCCACGACCACAACTTCACCAACGCCTTGCAAATCCATCATGCATCAGCAGCTAAGGCAGCGAGGATCTCCTCCTTCACCATCCGGGATCCCAAACAGGTGATCCTCTCCACCAATAACCATCCTTCCTTGGACAGTCTTTCATTTCTAACCACTAGACAAGCCGTCGATGCTACTTGCAACCTTTCCGGCCACTCAAGTAACGTCTTGTTGTGTTCCATCACCTTCTTCCATTCATAAAACGTTGTTGCCTCCTACAACAACCCACCATCTTCTCAGGCCGAATCCCACCTCCAGCAACAACACCCTTTCCCTCTCTCACCAGCAACCACCGTGCCTCCTCACATTGCACCTGCAACTCCAGCACGTTTCTTCCCTTTGCACGTCCTGTGTAGCCCTTGAACCACCATCCTTTCCATCGTTGGAGGCACCACAACGTGCTCCTCCAAGAACCTGCTGCATCTTCCTTCTCTAATCCACCACTGTTGCATCCTTCTTCTTGTTGTTGCTTGTGCGATTTCCCCATAACTCCGAGCATCAACAATCTTTCACCACTACTAGCAGCCACCTTCACCATTTTCTGTAGGTACAACACCTTCTCTTCCTTCATCTTCACCTTCTTCTTCTTCTCTTCCAGCACATCACGATCACCACCGTTCACACTTGCTGCCCTCTACCATTGGCTGCACATCTCACCGGTCTACCACTTCAAGTTGCTACCTCAGCTTCTACACGGTTCAAGTTTGTGGTTTGAACAACCACACCACAGTGGTCTGCAAGTGCAAGCAAGCACAGCAAGCACCACATCCTCCTCCATCAAACTACCTTGCTGGTTCGGGTCTGAAACTCACGGCTGCCTCCCACGTTCGCACCACCTTCTAGTGCACTTGCGCACTCCACTACTACAACCAGATTCACCCACGTTCACCATCCTCACCTGCGTGTTTTTTATTGATCTTCACCACCATTGCTGGTTGGTTCTTCTTCCTCACAGACAGGCTGTACCTCCACCTCTCAACTGGGTCCACTTCCATCACGGTGTCTCCTCCTTTCGGGCTGCTCCCATACCAGTGCAAGCATGTCTGTCCTCCATAACTTGCCAGCCCAATCTCTCTCCCAAGTGCATCAGCTCCTCCAGCAACCAAGATCCCATCTTCTCACTCTTGCACCGGTTACAAACCTCCACCTTCACGGTCAGACCGTGAATAACGGACCAAGATTACCATAACAACATTGGACTACCCTCCTCATTGTACCTACACGTGGCTGGTTCTCCTCAATGTTTGTTAGTCTTGGTAAGTGGGTAAGAGGTGTCTCTTCTCTTTCTCTCTCTACTTCTCTCGTTTTCTCTCTCTAAACTATTTTCTCTCCCTAGGTTTTGCTTTTTCACATATTTTCTCTCTAAATTTCCTCTCTCTAACTCTTATTCTCTTTAGCACTTAATTTAAGTTTTACTTCTTATTTTAGTTTTGATTATTGTAAGAACAATTCTTTAAGGTTATGAATGAAGTTAGTTTTGATTAATGCAAATTTCATGTTTCTTTTTCAATTGAAGTTTACTTGATTATTTCTAAGTTAATTTTCTATTATTGGATTTAGTTGATCTCTCTAAAATCAAGGAATAGAATGTTTTAAAATCGATCACATCACCATTCTCACCCTTCTATCATTTCTAAGCAGATTTCCGTTAATTTGTTCTTTATTTGCCCTAACCCAGAGTTCGGACGATATCCGACAAGAGCCACTGTGCAAGTCTGTATTTTTGCAGATTAAATAAACCAATTCAGAGAAATTTACAAATCTTGTTGAAATCTAGGGTTTCCAAT
This sequence comes from Euptelea pleiosperma, assembly GCA_035048495.1. NCBI lineage: Eukaryota > Viridiplantae > Streptophyta > Magnoliopsida > Ranunculales > Eupteleaceae > Euptelea > Euptelea pleiosperma. Next base: position 36,312,694 of record CM068550.1, on the reverse strand, counting down.
CCGACGACACGGAAAAACCTTACTTTCAGGGAGCTAAAGGACATGGATGCGCCGGTAGTCGGCCATGGCTAAGGTTAGAAGCTGCATTTGCAACGGTGCTGCGTAGATAACTTCAGTAACTCAGAACTTTCCAGTTAGTGATACTTTCTGTCTGGACATTACCCCGTGGTTTTTCCTTGGCTAAAGTTTCCACGTAAAAAATCTGTCTTGTGGATCATTTGATTGTTGTTCCGCTAATTGTTTTGACTAAATGAAACGACAAAAAGACAATATACCACGGAAGTATATTTGATTTGAGTCAGTTGAGATAATCCATTTATCAATCAACTGAGGCATGCGAGTTTACCACCCTTACCTAGACCAGTAATATTGTGTTAGGTTAGTTTAATTTTTAAATACCTAATCACCTTCCCCCCCCCTTCTAGGAATTCTTAAGTAAAACAGAACAGACTGGTTTTTTCAATCTGTAAGTACAACTCAATATGGCTCGATACCTTTCGAATATTTTAAGGACTTTTTACATCCCCCCACCCACCCACGCACACATTTTGAAAAAGCTGACTTACCCCCCCCCCCCCCCCCCCCCCCATGACTCGATCCATCGTTTATGACCGTCCATGACCTATATTGACTAACAAAATATTTTGAAAAGACTAAACTTCCCCTTTTTTTCAACCTCAAATCACAAGTGGGGTTTCTGGATGAAACCCTAACCCCAGATCAAACGGCTATGGTGGTTGGTCGGCCACAAGACTCCGGTAGTTTGGTCGCCCATCAGAGTCTCATGGTCGGCCGACCACCATTCCAACAAGCCATTTTAAAGAAATCGTCAAACTCCTAAAACTCTACTGCATTCAGTCCACCGTTCATCCAAAACCTCAATCATCAAAACCTTGATGATCATCCTTGGAATTGGCATCACTTTCTTGTTATTAGATGACTTCAATGGTCTCACTTGGACCTGATTTGGGAGATTTTCAAGATTTGACACAGTTACTCTGTTAGGGCTCAAAATTGGATCAATGAAGGACGTTGCTTTCTTAATTTTCACACATGATTCATATCAACCTAGTATCATGTTCAATATGCCCTTTACTGGATGAATTTGTTTTGGCTCACAAGAACCATTTGTGAGGACCCAAAGCAGGATCGAGATTAGAATCAAACTAATGCAGGGTGATATCCAAATTACAGTGCTTATGAGACACAAGAGAACTTGACAGTTTAGAGTAACATAGACGAACAAGATATGTTGATGAGCTCGTGCTTCAGAAAATCCTAGCATTGGGAGCTGAACTTGAGGACATCAAGATGGTGGGTTACAAAACCGTCTATGGTTCAGCTTGCTGGGGTCTAAACTGAAGGATCCTTTATGGGTTTTTAATTATTCTTTTCATTTTGTTTCTGTTGCAAATTTTCAAGCTACTCCTCATGAAACGGGAAGAGCTTGTGAGGATTAGGATTTCGGCCAAAATCCCACCGGTTGTGATCCAAGCTTGAAGAAAGGGTTAGTTTAGTCTTTAAAAAAATATTCCGTTAGTCAATATGGGTCATGGACGATCATAAACGGTGGACCGAGTCATAGGGGGGTAAGTCAGCTTTTTCAAAATGTGGGGGGGTATGTCAATTTTCAAAGAAAACACGGGGGTATGTCCAAAGTTTCCTATTTTAAACCATGGTCAACATGCTTCCTTATTCTATGACAAAGCTCAGCTCTTGGACCAGATCTCAACACAATGCAAATAGGTCTAGTCTAGAAAGCTTGGAAAGCAATTAAGCATTTCAAAGGTGAGTAGAAAACACAGATAATCCAGAACTAAGAAAAGCTTCTTGGTGGTGTTAATATCAATATCTATGAGAACTGGAAAGGAGCATAAACAGTTAAATTTCATATTGCAACTAGAACTTCACAGGTATCACATAATTCATTCCTATGAGTGGAAGCAAGCGAGACTATGAACATGATATAAAATTTAGTAACAGATAATCTAGTACCTGTGATTTTGGAAGAATACAACTACGGCTATTTATGGAAAAATGGAAAAAGAGTAGGATTTGATAAGGATTTTTTTATTTTTTTGATATTTAGGATTTGAGAAGGATTTAAATCAATCTAAATTAGAGATCTAAATAACCAACCAGGGTATGATCCCTTTGCCCGTTCCATATTCCGCGAAAAATAAATGAGAGCAATCGCTGTTTGATACCACTCAGAAAAGAAATCCCTAGCGTATGCTGCTGATGTTGCCAACCGTTTTCAACTTGATTTATGGGCAAGTCGTGCTGTTTACTTCTGTCCATGTTTACCATGTACTGCAAGACAAAATAGCTCAACTGTCAGTTTAAAGGCCCAGACTAAAAGTATAATAGTTCTTAGTAATGAAACTGCTCATAAACTTGGAATGATAAACTAGTACAGTCTAAGCATGGCTTAGAAGAAAATAGGTTGTGCTACTGCTCTAACCAAACTGAAAAACAAGTTAGAAGTAAAATAAAATTGAACAATTAACCTGCCACCAAGGAAACTAAAGTAGACATATCCCATTTGGAGAAAGGGCTGCAGCACATGCACCTATATATCGGATGATAAGAACTATATATCACGAAGAAGCATGCAAACAAGTCTGACAGAGTTACTAACATATTTACATATTCCCAAACTTATTTTAATCTTCAGGGCTCACTACCCGCCTTGGATCTAGAAGATAACTTGATGAATGTTTGAAATCTTGGGTACCTCAAAATTGCTATGACAGTTGCATAATATATGCAATGGCTCTTCAAGACACTAAATTAGCACAATGAATGTGAAAAATCATATTCTTAGTTCTATATTCGTTTTAGAAGCATAGAGTGAAGGGGCAAGAACAAGAGAGTAGGACTTGCAGACCAAGAGTCAAGAACGCAAAGTTAGCCTGTGATGCCAGACAAGCAGAATAGAATTTGAGTACGAATTATAGATTTCCAAGATACAAGAGGGTAACAGAAAGATAGGTTAAAAATATTGGATTAGTTGCTGGAAATAGCACCGAACAGATTTAGTATGACTCAGTTTAAAGAGGAAATCCAGGACTGTAAAGGTTATGGGTCAACTAGGGGTTTCTTTGGAATTTATGGACTGGTTATGATTGTATTAAGGCATTGTGATGTTCAGAATTCTAAGTTTAGGACACAGAGGAATATATCTGGAGCTAGAATTTATATCGGCAGCGTTCAGGGTTTATGTGATGCCCCAGTAAACCCAAGGATCTTTTGTGACCTTTTTTTTTCGACAAGTATAACTTTATTAAGGGCCAAAGCCAAAGTTAAAGAGGTCAAGATGACCTACTAACAGCAAAGGTTATACAAGGGGAAAACAAAACAAAGGGAAACTGAAGTTCCCTTAGTATTGATGACCTAGAGGGGGGTTGAATGGGTCTATTTTAAATTTATTGCTAAGTTGATTACTAATAAGCAGGATTTAACTTAAAAAAATGCATAACAAGAATCAACTTAAGCAAATTAGAGAGCGAGAGACAAACAATCCACAACACGGAGAAGTATAGTGGTTCGATGTCCCAACACCTACATTCACTCTCCAAAAGCTCCAACGAGCTATCACTATGGGTACCGTATTTTTTAATACGTGAGATGTTGACACGTGGCAATATCAAACGGCAAGCAGTGTATTAAGAGATCGACATGTGGCATCTCGGGATGAGCATAAGTAATGAATCAACACGGCTAAAAAGCTAAAGCCTATCATTTCTCACATTATGTCTAACGTATCAGAGAATGACACATGTTATCAAGAGTAATGAGCCCTCGAGATATCAAGTACTCAACCCTTCCCGACAAAATTCCGGCATCTACCTGACGGCAAACAGGTACTCAAAACCTTCGCGTCAAGCTTCAACAAACAACTTGTCGGTTAGGCATACAGCCCTTCCTGACAAATTTCGGCATCTACTTGTCGACAGACATACTCAAAACCTTCCCGTCAAGCTTCAACAAACAACTTGTCGGTCAGGCATACCATCCTTCCCGACAAGTTCCAGCATCTACTTAACGATAGACAGGTACTCGAAACCTTCCCGTTAAGCTTCAACAAACAAACTTGTCGGTCAGGCATACAATCCTTCCCGACAATTTCCGACATCTATTTGACGGCAGACATGTATTCAAAACCTTCCCATCAAGCTTCAACAAGCAACTTATCGGTCAAGCATTCAACCCTTCCCGACAAGTTCCAGAATCTACTTGACGACAAACGGATTAAACAAAACTTCCCAACTAGAGACTTGTCAATACGATATAACCAATACAAAAATGACAAATGGCAAAAAATCTAACCATTGATTAAAAACTCCCGCCATCCCCTAAACGAATCTCCGTTGCATACAAGCAGTTCAGATCTAACTGAAATGAGGTTGAAAATCTTGAGATCTAACTGAAAGAGGGAATTGGCATAATATCCTACATTAACTATGCTTCTTTTATAGCCATCTTCCGTTTGACCATCATTCATAATGTATGAGAAGAGATGTTAAAAAATCATGTATGGTTATTATTAAAAAAATATTTGTGTTGCTTTTAGTCTTCCAAAGGGAATGTAATCTTTTCATTTTCATAAGAAAAACTTAGGATCATAAGATATTCGCATTAGTTAACGTGCCTAACTCTTCTTAATTAGTGAAAACTACCACACTTGATTTTCTGAAAAATCAAAAATATGTAAAATGAACTTCTAATTGATCCAAGACAACTAAATGAAGTCTCAAGAGTAATATCAAGGCAAATCAGTGAAAACACTATCAACAACATCACAGCTAGGCATTGCAGAGATCAATAGCCAAACTCTGCGTAACAAGGACGCAGCACTTCAGTTTTTTGCCATGTCGGACATGTATCAACACAAATATGTGCGTCGACACATCTCAACAAAAATCCGAACATGTACGGAAATGTCACCCTTTATTTTAACAACTTTATTAAAAAAATTATTTCTAAAGAGGGTTGGTGTGTTCCATCCTCAATACACTACTTTATTAAGTGGTTATACACATCTATAGTTGTTTCACAGTCTTTCCTCTTAAAAATCTACTTGTATTTATTACTAGATGAGAGGCATGTAGGGATGCACACATGGAATTAAACAAGAAAAAAGGTGTAAATGACCAAAATGCTCTGATTTATACTCATATCAGATATTGCAGTGGCATATTAGGAAAAAAGTGGCAAGAGGCAATGATGAGCGCTCAAGCTATTGGCTCACGGCTCCAGGGGTGAGCCCCATTATAATAGTATAGATGTTATTAGATAGCTCCGTAGCATATGAAAATGTTTTCTTTTACTTTTCATATAATTCTATCATATCTTTTTTTTTTTTAAAGAACCTTCTGGTTTATATATAACAAATTTTATGTTATAATACATCTGTATGCATGTGTCTACTCTTGGGATTCTTAGAGAGCCGTGTTAGACACTTCGTATCTGTGTCAGACACCGACACCCGTATCCGTGTCATTGTTACATAGGCCAAAACAGAAGAAAACAAATCTAGCGCAGACTGTTGAACTTGAGCATATTTCCATGAAGAGCTGTAAAATCAATATCACCAGATTCTTTCACTTGCCTGCGCATGAGAATTGAGAAATAGTTCATCATCTTCTCGGCAAAATGCCCCAATAGCTCGCACATGAACAAGGTTCCCAGAGTCCCGAATTTGGAGAATGTGTATTGTTTGATAACGAAGGGACATGATAGCCAATAAATCATCGTACAAGAAAACACCCGTGCTATGGGCCAAATTGACATAATCATTGCGGAAAACCTTCTCATCCAGTATAACTCCATCTTCCAATCTACTTATTACAGAAGAAATCAAAAGGAGCAACCATCAGGAAGACCATTCAACAATAAACTAGAGTATATTTTAAAGGCTATCAACAAGACGCAAACTGGCAAAATGCATCATCCAAAACAAACCTTAAGAGGTGAAATGTTATCTTGTCTATCGATGGGACTCCTTGAATAGCTCCTCCAATAGAAGGTGCATCATGAATTTGTGCAGTTTGAGTTGCAAACAATCCAAACTGGTTACTCTCCACATAAAGAAAGAAGTCTTTGCAAATAAACTCATTGCTGGATGCAAGTGAAACACAGTACAGCTGGTTGAAGAAGCTTTCAAACTTCTTTGCTTTTGAGGGCGGTTCATGAGAATCACAATCTTCTTCCTTGAATGAAAACGACAGCCAGGTTGGTCTGTAAACAATCAGATCCTGATGATTCCTGCTGAAACTTATGAGGTACTGACCATCATCAGTGAACTTGCGGAAAGAATGATCTGGGCATTCAACATCATATATGGTACAGCTTGGGACTAAATTCTCATAGAATCTCCTAGCACAATTAACCTGTCAGCATCAAATAATGATTCAGGTAAGATATGAGCTCTCCTGCAATGAGGGTGCGTACGTATGTGTTCTTATGTCTAGGATGGTGCAGGAAAAGGCATTCAGAACAAGACTCTCCATCCTTAAATCTAGAAAAAGGAAAGAATCTTAGAACTGGTCATACCAATATTCTTACTTTTGATCCATGAAAAACAACAAAACCACTATACGTGCTCAATTGGGTGAAATTTTTTAATTAGATCATGCTACTTTGAAATCAGATGTTGGAAAAGCTTTTTTAATTAGCCGTTTGTTGTGTTAAAAGTCATGTAGTTTCAGAACTATCATTCTTTACTAGTTAAGGTGGCTAATGTAAATACATTACCAAGTGAACAAAGAAGTGATTGAACGTCACAGGAGAGTGAGGGACAACTAATCCGCTAAGCCTACTTTTCTCAGTTTCTCCTTTCCTTTTTCTGTCTAGTCGGTCTTCTCTGTCTTCTTTCTTCTTCTTCTTCTAACCCTCCATTAGTGTCTCCGTGGTATGAGAGCTACTTTTGGAAATCAGAATACAGGATTAAACATTGTTCAGCAAATACTGCTGCTGCTGGATTTTCTGGGGCTGTACGACTGTAAGGCTGATGTTAGCAATATATAGATATGTAAATCCAATAAGGATGCAAGTAGAGGGTTCTGAGGGGTCTCAATTTTTAAGCAGTTATCATGTTTATTTGCTGTATTTTTAGAGCAGATCAGTTATCTTGATTTTCTCATTGGAAAACTCAAACTCCTGTTATCAGATAGGTGTATTTTACACACATTTTCCATGTAAAGGGTAGTTTTGTGAATACCTCTCAGTATGAGGGGTATACTTGTCGATGTAATGTTCTCCATATAATATGTGTGTGTGTGTGTGTGTGTGTGTGTGTGTGTGTGTGTGTAAGAGTTTTGGAGTCATGTGACCAACATGTTATAATATACGCAGCGGCGGAGCCAGGACTTTGCTCAAGAGGGGCACAATCCTTGTATACTTAGGGTATGATATGTGAAATGTTCTTAGAGATCACTGGCTGTATAGATATTTGGCACATCCCTAGGTGAACCCACATACCAAAATTCATCCCGATTAGTAATTTATATCCATCAGATTAGAGACTTCTTCATATTTTGTTTTCAGTCATTGTTTGTGAGCATTATTTGGGGTACTCGGATCTAAAGGCTAAAAATCACTAATCAAACATATTTTGTTCTGTACGTATACCTAGGGATTGGCCAAACATCCATATGGTCAACAACCTCTAATAGTATGCCATGTGATTTACTTGTGGTCCTGCATCAACGTGCATCAACGTTGACGATGGACGTCCATCGTCAAAGTTCTACTCTTTAATTAATGTTAAAAGTTGAGGGAAATTTTTTTGATGTTTGATATTTTTTATATGGGCGTCAAGCCGCACCTAAAAATGTCATGCGGCACATTGCTAGGTAGACTTACAAACGAAAAATCAGTCTGATTGGTATTTTCTAGGCATTGAATTTCAGTAGCCAAAATAATTTTCGAATCCACAGTTGAAATTCAACCCATGATAAAGATTCAAATCCAATGGTTAGAAAACACCAATCTGCTAATTTTTGGTCTGTAAGCCCATATGGCGATGTTTAAAACATCCGTACAGTCATGGATTTCTCTGTGTCTTCCACGTGACCTTTTTATGTGCGGCTTGGATGCCATGTAAAAAGAATGTTTAGATAAAATTATTCTTGTTAAATTTGTAAGCCACGGGTTTTATGGTTTAGATGTGAACGCATTTAATTTGTTCACAGTCAAAAAGTAAAAAGTATGAAAAGACAAAAATATCCCTACCAATATAAATAATTCAAAAAAACAAACTAGATGGTGGGTGAGGAAGGGCACTTTAAAGGATTAAAATATGAGGAGGGGCACTAATTTAAATTTGAAGGATATTTCTGGCAATAAAAAAAATTGTCAAAAGGAATTTGAAAATTGAGAGGGGGCACGTGCCCCCCTCTGGCCTCTATGTGGCTCCGCCACTGCTTATACGTATTTCCATGTATCAAGGGGTAGTTTTGTAAATACTCCCTCGAAAGATCAAACTAGAAAGATCTACTTGATTAAATCTAGGGAACTCTAATTGCATGGCTCTGGTTGATTTGTGAGTAGATTTTCATGCAGATAATTTGGCTACGATAGTACAATACTATTTGACATGAGATGATAGATCATCCACAGATAACTCTTACTTTAATGATTTCACCGTCCATGACAGCTAACCTATTGTCCATTCCTGCAACTTTGCTGATGATATCATCGTATCACCTAAATATTGAGCATGTTTCTCATCCTTCAAGCAATTTCTTGAGGTCGTTGTCCATGGATTGTACCTTCGAAAGGGTACTGACAATACAAAGTGCAAGAATTTTAGGTGAGACTGTACAGCAAGTCCAAAAGGTGGCTGCCTTGATGCCAAGTTGTAATGTCCACGATTAAGAAAATAAAATAAAAATCAAGAAGAAGCATGATTCAAAATTTCGTTTCATTTCGTCGTGGTCGAGACGTCTTGTTTCAGTAGTTGTATCAAGACAATACGTTGCAATGTATCGTCTCGTGCCAAAAGCCTAATTTAAGTACTAAAACTGGTTTTAAGGCTTATTTTCATGATGTGTCTTTTATAACATGTATAATGTTAAAAAAAATAAGTGTAGCCTAATTAAACATTTAAAAATGGTTTAATTTTAACAAGACATACTGTTTTTTCATTGTCTCGTTTCGTTTCCGTTCGGTCTCCCGTTTTGTCAGCTTACCAAAACAACGAGACGAAATGATATTTTAAACCTTGAGAAGAATGAATAGTTGTCATAGGGCAACCAAGACATCCTAAGCTCTGAAAGGAATTTTTTTCAAGTTGAGTCAAGATGCCCAAATCATCTACAATTATCCCATAAATAGTCTCTTCTCAACCCTACCCACAACAAAGCAACAAATCACTGCTTACCTTATTCCACCCTATTTCCTAATTTGGATCTAACTAATCGGTTGAAAAAGACATAATGCAAATCTCATAATATCGAGAAACGCACACACTTATCCGACAGCACAAGATTGTTATGAGGCAAACCCAAGTTTCTCTTCAAATGGGGGTCAATCATGATTTATGAAACAATAAGGAAAACAAGTCTAGAAACACAATGAATGACCTACACGGATGAAGATATCGTTATTATTAAAAAGGAAGATAGGAGAGAAAGAAGAAGAAGAAGAAAAGGAAGTGGGGAGCGAGTGTTGAAGTACATACGCTGGTGCCGGGAGCAGGCGTGCGAATCTGACGCTCGAAAATCCTGGCAACGACGTTGTTGCTCTTGAACATCAGTACAGAAGCAGATCCCCACAAAGAGTAGAAGAAAAAGAAGAAGAAACCTGATGCAGCACGGGCCAGCAGCATCAAGAGGAGAACCAGATCGTGTGGACCCCACAAGAATCCATCAAGTTAATCCTTCTTTAGCTTAGAATTTATTTGGAGAATATCTTGGGACGGTTTGCTCTTCAAGTGGGATCTTCCCACTTTCTTCTCCACCTTTAGTTGGCCCTACACACATCCAAAACGTGGGTTATTCAAATTGCCTAACTACCTAGGGGACTTAGTTGGATGCAATCCCAACATATGTGGGAGTGGTTACCCCACTCAAAGTGATATACACCACTCTCTCCTATTGCTACGATGGGTGGAAGTGAGGAGAGATTTTTCTATATAAGTGGTGGCCGTCCCCTCCCTTGCATGCGGTTGTGAACATCCCATCTTATATTGACGGTGCAAAGGGTTCGGGGTAGAGCTTCCACGTGCTTGCTTCTCTTGGAAATTCTAGCGAACACCAGGTATGTGAAGTCTAAACTCAAGGTCGAATTGATCTATTTTATTTTTCTTGCTTTGATTGAAAGATTGAGATTCTAGATCCGTATTTTCGGGGTAATTAAACCCAACAATTGGTATCAGAGCTGTTGGTGAACCTCATCTTTCAATCAAACCCAAATTTTTTGAAGAAAAGAAAAAAAAAATTAGTTTTTTATGAAGAAAAACATACCTTGTTGGAGGTTTTTTGTCGCCGGCCGTCCATGTGATCGCCGGAGACGGAGTCGCCGGAATGCGCCGGCCCTTTTGGTACGTGCACTTGCCGCGGCGACACTGGGTAGCAGCCCCTATCAAATTTCACTTGCTGCTGCGTGTTTATGTTAGGGTTTACAGAAAAGAAAACTAACAGCAACTTGATTTTTTAAAGGAGATGAAGTGTGGGCTTCAAAAGCCCAACACGATTGTTTGAAGGGCCAACCCATATATGCTAGTCTTTAATATTTTGGTCCATGGACTTGCCATGTTGTAATGGACATAGCACATTTTAATGGACCATGCCTAGGCCCAGTTCAATTGAACACAATACATTGGGGTTGCAACACAATCCGTTAACACAGTGGATCCGACCCATGACCCGAATCGATATACAATCCGATCCATTGCCCCAACTGGGACAACTCTACCCAACCTGGTTTTGACCGAGTCAAACTAGTTGACCGGGTCAATGCGGTTTGGGTTGACTAATTGAAGAACCATTATAAGGTCCTGTTTGCGGCACATAAGAACCTGTTTTTTATTAATTAAAAAAACAAGTTTTACACATTATGACTGTTTTTGTAATTCCGGGCTCATTTGAAGTCCGATTGAGGCCCGTAAACAGTCAATTTAAAGAGAATTGATAGACCTTCGGTTTGAATCATATATCAAAAATAAAATATGATTTCTTTTTATAATAAATGTTTATCATATGTTTAGGTTGCTAGACAACATGTGCATTAAGCTAGTTTCTTTGAGAACCTAGACTATGCATGTACACATACATTTATTCATATCCATCCAGAACAATAAATGAACTAATAAAAGATAGTTTTATATCATCTAAGATAGAGTAAATGTACGTGAATACCCCTAGCAAACAATATTTAATATGATGAACCTAAATACTCAGGGTTGTTCTGGAATTGAGAACACAAAGAATATACGTATCAATTTTCCCATTTGTCAATTTCAAGACAAAATATACAATTAATGGTTCTCCCCCTAACAAAAAGCCTAACCCTTCCAACATAATTAAATACATCAAGTCGAAGAGAGAGGCACCAACACACCTTTGTTTAATCCTGTCACAAACAAAGATGGCAAATAGATAGGGATTTTACTCCCCTTAGTATAAGGTTAGTTAAATTTTTAAAGAGTTTTAAGTTTTTAAAAGTTGCAGTTTTACCAGAACCAATTTATTATGTTTGTCAAATCCAAAGCCAAGTCCAAACACTGTCAAGCACCAATGTTGATCTTCCAAATCCTCCCCCATCATGATGATTCATGAGTCACATATACACATAACGAAACCATTGTTTCCAAATTCTCCCCCCTTTTGTCATGAATTGACAAAGGAGATACACCAAATAGATATGACACAAATAAGCATGGCCAAATAGTCAGAAGGACATAACCATAAGACCACATAGTTGTTCAAAATATGTCAAAATACATCTGATGATCAAATAACAACTGTGTCAAAATGACAGAAAATGGAGGACCATACTCATCATCATCTAGAATCTCTGTCTCGCCCTCCCCCTCGTCTGCTGGCTCTCCTCTTACCTATTGGTCCCACGTACCATGAAAGTCCTCCTCTAGTGGCGAAGAGGATAGCCCAGGTACTGAGACGTCAAGAAGGACGCCAATTTAACCTAGGAGCTCGCATCCTAGGTTAAAGTGGAGATTTGATCTGAAATAGACTCCAAGGAAGTGAAAGAAGAAGATCCTCCGGATGCTCGAGATCGACGACGGGATGTGGAGGGAATATCTCTCCCAATGTGCATCTTGGAGATAAAGGAGTTGTTGATGAGTTATGATGGAAAGTCAAGAGGATCCGAGTCAAGCATGGGAACACGAAAGTGCTGAAGGATCCCTGTGATCAGATACCCAAAAGGATTGGTCCTAGTGGATAATGGAGAGTCAATGGCATTTAACCATTGATGATAGATGACATAGGGGATATCTAGAGAGACAAAGGTCATGAGACAATGCATAATGTGGAGAGTAACAAAGTTAATATCATTACAATAACTTGATTTGGGAATTAGGTTGTATGAGATGATAAGATAAAGAACTCTATAGAGGGTTTTCAGTTTAATGGCCTTACAGTTCATGAGTCTAATGGGCCAAGGAAAAGGGTCAACAAATAGATCAGTCATGATCTGAGTTTTGTTCTCTAAGGGAAGGACATTTGGGAACTCACTGGCCTCATTGGGACGAGCAAGCCCAATGATGGACGAAATCAAATTTGGGGTGATAGTCATGACTACACCCCTCACCATAGTTTTAAACTCAAAAGGATTAAGAGTACTTGCATGGATGTTGTAATAAAAGTAACAGACAAGAACTAGAAGAGTAGTACCGTTGAAATCAAGGAGGGGAGTCCATCCTACCTCTTCAAACGTTTTGTGAATCCTAGCCAAGATGTCGTGATCGATGATGACATTTTGCTCCAAGACTGCTCAATATATTCCTTTGCGGTTGTATTGGACCCTCGTGTATTCATTGATGAATAGAGGGAATTGTTCGCCCTCATTCTTCTCTACCAAATGACGCCCCCACTTGCCTATTGAAGCCATGAGTTTGGTGGAAAAGGCTAGAAATTTTAAAAAGGGGTTTAAGGGTTTGGGGTTTGATCTTGAGAAATATTCAAGAGACAAAAGAAGTTTTTAAGGGTTTAAAGGGATGGGGGAGAGCTAGGAAGAAGATTTGAGAGGGTAGAAATGAGGGAGGAATGAAGTTTTGGGGGTTTTATAACCCATCTTGTCGGTTCAGGTTCAGAGTTGCGAGTTTACAGGGCGCGGCCGACCAGTCTCTGAGACCGATCGACTGGTCTCAAAAAAGTTTGACTTTCTTGACTGCTCAATTGCCCGATAAATCCACACCAATGCACCCATCAAAAATATATATGAAGTGCTATTAGGCCGGTTAGCCGGTCTATCCAAACTGGTGGACCCTCTCCTAAGATGGATAATTCTAATTTCTAACGAATAATCAGATGATAACATTTTATCAAAGTGGTTAGTATAGCTGAGTGTTTTAATCAATCAAACTAGAGGAGAGTTAAAGAGATCGTGTTAGTGCAGATTTTTAATAAGATTTTAAACATATAACACAGAAATAATCGAACAAATTGAAATTGTCACCAGCTTCCTCTATATCCTCATTGGTGAATTCCACTGGGATGATAGCATTTCTCTTGGAAGTTGCTTCTTCATCAGGTTTAGCATTTCTCTTGAAATTGTCACCAGCTTCCTCTGTGCTTGCGCTGTGCTGGGCGCGTGCTGTGTTGGGCTCTGGAGTTAACACTCCTCTGACCAAAGAGCCATGCTTTACTAACACTGATAAGCACGTGATCCCTTAGAGGTGGAGTGGTCTCCTGAGTACTTCGAGAGCAAATGAATTCTACTCTTCTAGGAGAGCCAAGAATTGTGATCTAATGGTTAAACTCCTCAGGAGTTAACCAGACTTCTTCGAGGGGATCTCCCAATCCAACCTCAGAAGAGCTCACATAGTCAGTCATTTGAATGCAAGATAGCTTGAAACAAAAAGAAGAAAACTACTAGAAAAAAACAAACAGACAAACATAGGCTTTTTCTTAATGTTTTTTATATGGATAATTACGGTTACCAAAATTTTAAAAGTTTCCACAGTGGTTAATTGTTGCAATCAAAAATCTTATGGTGTTAATTTGTTTATGTAGATTAGCAACTTTGATATTTAAAATTTTAATTTGTCTAATCAAGTATTTTTCTTTGTTAATAAAATCTATTTTCTTCATTAGTTGATACTTGTTTTTAAATTCATTATCTTTTTGTAAATTAATTTTCCTATTTAGAATTTCACAATTAAATTTCATATGACCAATTTTTTTACAAATAATGACAAATTATATTTATTTATTTATTTTGGATGAACCTATTCTTAGTTTTTAATAAAGGGTTGTTTATTTTGAGTTGAATTATCTTTTATTTTTACAAAAATAGTTTTTAAAATAGAGGTTTTATATGAATCATTAACGTATTATAATCATCTTCTATCATTACAAGTTCTTCCCATAGTTATAATATTTTCTAACTTAGAATTACCTTGAGTAATAATTTTTATTAAGTTAGTATCTTTTATTTCAAGTTGATTATTATAAATTTAAGTTGAGAGATTTCATTTTGAAGAGATGTTTCATTCTCATTCTCTATTTTCTTTCCTTTTTTTATTTTTAGTAATTTCACATATATTAATGGTGAGAGTGGAGTTGTCATTACTAAGTTTGCGTATTTCAAGTTTCTAGTTATCACAAATCTTAGCAAGTTTTATATTTTCTTCATACAAATTATTATAGGATTCATGTAGATCTTCATTATTTTCATTATTATATTCTATATCAACTTAACTCTCTCTCTCTCTCTCTCTCCCTAAAATCCCTACACTATGTAATTCTCTAACTAAAACGTATCTCCCTCTTTCACTCATTCCTGCCCAAAACGTCTCTCATTCTTCTTAAAATGTCTTCCATCTCAGTTACATTCCTTACTACGTCTTATTTACCTAAAACATCTCTCTCCTTCTCATCCCCTAAAATATCTCCACTATTTAATTCTCAAAGTAATTATATAAAATACAATTTTGTAGTGCCCATGCTGAGCACGGGCCTTTGATTACTAGTTCACAATATTCAACCAAACTTAAAATCTCCATTCAATAACCGTTGACTTGTTAGATACCAAGGTTCTTTGTTTGCAGTTCTTGTACTGAAGTTGCTTCACCTGCTGAAATACGGGTACTATTAAATTTACTTTTCTTAGTTAAGATAAATTGCACATTGTCTTTCTAATTTCTCTATTTTAGTGCTTAATTAATTATGTTTACTGCTACGTAAACAAGGAACAACAGCACTAACAAGCAACACCCGTGGGAAGATGTATCCAAAGAAGGGGTCAGTTGAAGAAAGTGTTTGTTTCGTGTGTTGAGATCCACATCAGGCTAAGAACTACCTCAGTACGAGGGATAAGGGGAAAGCTTCAGTCAATGTTGTGCAGGTTGATGATACGGAAGATGTGATGATAGGAGCGTTGCAAGTGCTCCGAGGTATTGGGCAATCACGTGATGGGGCTGCAAACAAGTCGGATGGGGGTAGTACGGAAGCGCGCCAACACAGTTTTTGGGAAGGAAATGTGTAGAGGTCTGTATAGTTTTGAGGCTTGAGTGAAGGAAAGCCCATGTACATATATATGATGTGGAGTTGGGGAAGTAGTAGGAAGGAAGGCCTCATTTTGGACACTCAAGGAGAATATGAGGACGAGAGACTTGGGTGCATGGTAGTCCTCATGGTGGAGGTGTTTTGGATCCGAAACATTGGATACGCTCTGGCCTCCTTGAGTTTAGGACGCACGCACACTTCATTTTGAAGAGCATCTGTCTAGATAGGTTCCAACAGAGTAACGGATCCATCTCCTCCCAAAATAGTGGAATGACAATTCACAATTTGTTCTCGGGTGAAGGGCGATGCTTGGACAACGGCATCATACATCATATCTTTCGGCCATCAAGGGCCATTGTTGGCCATAGAGGCCTTATACCCACAAGGCCATTTTCTACGCCGACAATTAGTGAGTGGGGGAGTTTGGCATGGTCATGCCGAGATGAACCATGACATAGGCATGTGAACAGGCAGTGTACAGGCCAATGTCGTGCAGGGCACAGGCTGTGACAGGCAACACCCAGGTTGTGCTATGATTTGCTTCGGACATGTTGGTGTGGATGGGTCCTGACCGAACAAGTGTAAGGGACACTGCTGGGGATGGCTACGATCACGTGGACCAGGAAAATATGGGTGTTTGCGAAAAGCTTGTGAGAAGCCCAGATGGTTGCAACTTTTGGTTCGGGGATGGGAGTTGTGTGCTTGAAATGTGGGGCTACTATGATTGCTCTCAAACTTTTGATGTTTCCCTTGGGCCAAGAGAAAAAGGCTTAGCATCCTCTATAGGTGAGTAGCTGGTGGCACTGAGTTCGGCAGTGCCGGTAGGTAAGAAATTTGTGTACATGGTCGCATATAGCACGGCGACTGAACATCTAGGCACTTGGGGAAGTGTTTGTGGTCTTTAGTAGTTAAGCTGGCCTTGGCCCAGTCTTGGGTCAGGATGCCACACACTGCATGAAAATGCCCTCATGTTCCAGAGACAAATCTGCACACATTGGATGACAATAACTACTCAAATCTATTGACCTTTTTTCTACGTTCGATATCAACACCACAAGAAGTTATTATTTTGATCGATATCAACACCGCAACAAGTTATTACATCTATGCTGTGTTTATATATGAGGAACCTACATCTTCGAGACGTGAGGGCTCTTGTACATATTTCTTTTGCTTCAACTAGAGGCAATGCATGCCCCAGTTTACATCATCAGGTTGGTCAGAAATTCAGGTTATGATCCATCCAATATGTCCAGGTTATGTACTGGATGTTTCAGATCGGAAAAGAAGTCCCACCAACCGGTGTAAAGGGGTGAAACCCCATCATCCAGGATGGTCATAAACTGGTCACCTTGCCAGTTCTGTTTTTAATTCGTTGGCTTACAGTAAAAAAGGCACTGCAGAATGTGCATCTTACAAAGCGATTTTTGATCGCAGGAAGAGTCCTCGCTTTCCATTCGACACCCCCATCAAAGTTGCAATGATTTCCAAACTATTCATTACAATGACGAAATGCTGTAAAAATGGAAGCAGGTTCAAGTTTCACATGAACCATGATAATGTACATTGATAAACATTCCTTTGCTTCCTCATCTGATTAGGAAACGCTGTAAGATTCCAACAGTGCATGGAAATAACTGAGAAGGTAGATTTGTAAATAGATGCCAAGGTGATTGGAATGTATCAGGAACTGTCTTCTGAATATCCTAAGCTATACAACCTGTCACTCAATCGCTTTAGATCCTGCACTGGTCAAAAATGGAATTGTAGTGCCAAAGCACTCTTTTGTACAAACTAAAGAATACTTCATCTCTTTCAGGCCTGAGTAAATTCACGGCGATGCTCCTCTAAATCACAGGCAATTGAAGCCTGTGACTGTTCACCAATGATCAACAGCTCAAAAAAGAATCAGATTTTTGTATGACTGGAGATCAAGCACCTGATTTACCTCTTGAACGTAGGACGAAATGATAGGAGAGTTTCCAGTCCGTCTCAACTATTCATAGACAATTGATGGATATCTATCAGCTAGGACCATGCTGTCCTGAAAAACATAAAACATTCAGATGTCATTGAATCCAGCTATAACCAGAATCACCAACTTTGACATGTGCAAAATGCAAGGAAACACCACAGCTTATGTTGGTTCCAAGCTAGGTAAGCACATTCATGCAGTTACCACCACAGCTACTGCAGATGGGCAGACCTTGTAGCTTGGCATTCTCACACAGCATAAATTGTATTGAACAGTTGCATCATATAGCAGGGGCATCATGCTTAAGATTGCTATTTCAAAATTTTGAATTTTGAGCCATTGTCTATATAGGCAGAGGCATGGGGTGAAGTGCATCACTGACCTAACGCATATGGCCTCACGAGCATGACTTTTTTTTAAATTAAAAATACTAATATATATATATATATATTATCAAATGCTTCAAGAGAGAGAGAGAGTGAAAACAATTATCAAATGCTTCAAGAGGAAAAAAAGTGAAAAAAAAAAAAAAAAATTCCTATGAAATAGGGAAACGACTTTAGTTAAAAGAAATGGTGTAAAACCACGAACTGTAAACTATAAATTATAGATTTTTTTGGGAAAAACATAAAAAGAGACGGAATTTGATTGATGGATAGATATATGTCGCTTTGATGAGAGAAACCGATACCAAGTGACAGAAATGAAACTCGTCCAACATTCATGAAGATATAGCAAGTTCTTCATGTAGGATTCAAAAAGCCCCAAGAGTTCTTCCTTAGAGGTATAGTTCTAATAGGATAGAGAAACTTGATTTTATCACTTTTATTTACCCAAACATGGTTTATTCATGCTTCAGGATCCCCCTACATGAAGAACTTGCTATATCTTCATGAATGTGTGTGCGTGTGTTCTCCACTATTACTGCCAAGTCCTTGTGCACCTCTCTCTGACACAAGGCCTTAAAAGAGAACTTGTGAAATGGATGCTTTTTTTATACGAGTGTATGCTACATATGTGTTTGCACTTGTTCCATGTGCCTCGGCACACTTTGGGGAACTTTGCCTCAAGGCTTACGCGCCAAACGACTTTATAAACAATGCTTTGAAGGGTATATGTACTTCGTGGTTCTGGTGCACATCTGAAAGTAATCTAGGAAGCAAGGTCAAATCTACTTTTATTCTTCTACTCTGCTCCCGTCTTTGTTTTTGTTTATAGAACAACAGCATCAATTTTTTTGTTTATAGAACAAGATAACTAATAAAATCCAGGTTACTAGACTAACAGTGCTTCAATGATTTGCAGTATAGTGTCTAGTGGTGAAACAAAGACGTACCTTTTCGTCTAGTATTCTTTTCTTGTGGTTTTTCAGAACGAACTCTTTCCAGATGAGGAGCAATCAGGGCATCCAATTTGACCAACCAGAGTGCAACTGCAGATGTTGTTTGGGGCATAGTTGGGAAGAATACAATGATCTCATCCACAGCGGTATTAGAACCTTGCTCAATACTGCATTGGCACAACCAGTCCTCATTGATGGCACCAACAAAATCAGTCAGAACCTGTGACATATTTATAATAGCAAGAGTAAAATTGTCATTTTTCGAGCACCAAAATATTTCAGGAGTCTTCAGATTAAATGATGATACAACATAGAAACTCTAAATAAATAACCTGCAAAAATTCTGGCATAGAGGAGGTGCGTCTGAGCCTCTTGACCCAAAGTTTATGAGCAGACATTGTCCAAGCACTGACTAAAGCACCTTGGGGCATCGCTGCCTGGACACAGACAGAAGACCAGATTATTTCAACAAAACCTTGGAGCTAAATAACAAGATGAGAATAACATTGTGGCCTCGTACTAACTCTTCAAATAGATAACAGAATAGCTTGAGATACTAAATCAGGACTAAGAGTGGAGTTCTAAAGGTTATACCATGAAATTAAAGTTAATTTGATCTTCAAGGATAACATCATGAAAAACAAAATATTTGAAGCAAAAAATGACAAATCTGAAGACATTTACCAAATAAAGGCCCACCTCAATAGCATAAATTGCAGCTTTGAGTGACTGCAACTGTGATGATAGAACTTTATGCTTGGGAAACATTTCATTGTCCTCTTTCTCTCTACATGTGGCTAAATGGATTGCATATCTTTCTTCTAGATCAAAGTCCAACTCAAAGGTAGTATGGCATATCTTACAGTGCTTTTCATCTCTCCAATATAGGTCATGGCAATTTTCACAGCGAGCAAGTGAATCAAGATAAGACCTTTTGCTATGTCTTACAGCATTGAGATTAGAGTAGAAAGAACTCCATATCCATGCATCAAATGCTTGAAGACGGTCCCACTTTTGTTTTTGCTCTTCTCCCTTCTTCCCATGTTGAAGAACTATGGCACCAGGTGAAGCCAAAGAATCATTTACTGTATCAGTAAGACTT
Source organism: Euptelea pleiosperma (assembly GCA_035048495.1). NCBI lineage: Eukaryota > Viridiplantae > Streptophyta > Magnoliopsida > Ranunculales > Eupteleaceae > Euptelea > Euptelea pleiosperma. The sequence goes on along the minus strand of CM068550.1, from coordinate 36,292,577 downwards.
AAATTGTTGTCTATATCAGAGATTGGTGAAGAACCGTCGCCAGTAATGATATCCATGTCAGATTGATCAGATCGTGTTGATTGCCTGGTCTCATTATCTACTGCCATTTTAGTGGACATTGCTTGGCAAAGAAAAGCTTCCCGCTTCTCCAAAGATGTAAGAAGATGAGCTTCCCGTGTACCCCTGCTGTCTAAAACTGACAACAAAGCACATAAAGCCTGCAATTGGTTTAAGTCAGCACAGAAAAATCATTAACAATTGATGAATTTCAGTGACATTATAAACATGAAAGTCACATAGGATTTTGTCAGCAATGCTGAATGAATTCTGTAGAAGCCGTGGATTACCTCCTCGGTATCAATCACCTCCCAGTGACCATCTTCAGAAGACTCAAAATAAATCCTCCTGTGGCCAGGATCTTTTGCATTACAAGGGCCCAGGAAAAGCCAATAACTATTGTACCTACGATCAGATCCTAAATGAACAGATTGCAACGGATGCCCATCCATTACCACTTCCTCCAGTTCCTCTGCATCCTTTGTTTTGGAACCATCCGAACCACAAAATCCATTACTCTTGCTAGAGGTTTTGTCCTTCCTAAAAGGCTTTGAGATGGACACAGAAGAATCAACTGAAAGAAATTCTAGTGACGGACGCATTTCCCTTTTATCATGCATGTCTTCAACGCGGCCCCAAAATGGCTTTGGCAAGTTGTGCTGCTTTGCTGAGGATCTCTTTATTTTTGCTCCACCGTGATGCTGGATGGTAGGAATGCTTTCTGTTATGACTCTTACCGGATCCTGTACAAAAATTGTCACATCAATCCATGCAATCCTTCGTGCCTGATCCACAGTATTTATTGTCCTTTTTAATAGGATTAAGCTATTCATTATTAATATAAGTCAATAGCTTAGAAGCAAACAATCCAGCCATATGTTATTCACTGCAGGCACAGCTTTCGTAGCTGCTATAAAAACAATTTAGAAACACACAACTAGTAGTCAAAGAGAGCCAAAACAGAATCATAGGATACAATAACTCAAGTACAATGATTAAGTGAAACAACGTATCAACATCTACCAGTGTCATTCTTGACAGTTGACAACTCTAAGGTGGTTTGGAGTTCAATTTGTGGGTTCTTGACTGCAGATGAATGTTCAATCTCCATGTCAATGAAGTACTGAAGTGATTCGTCTGAGATCCTGTGTGCAAAGTTGATACAGAGAAAGCTTACGAACATCTAGAGAGAGGTTTCTGGATTATATAGTGTTCTAGAAAATGGCTCACCAAATGGATTCTTTGGAAGTTTCTGTTGGAGTTTATGTAATACACCCACGTGGGTGTCTCAAGTGGGCTGCGTCCCACTTCCCACGCGGTGTTCTTTTTGGGTTTTCACTATTCACGTGAATAGTGCTGCGTGAATAGTGTCACATGAATAGTGCTACTTTTGTAGGGTTTATACCCATCATATCATATATATGTGAAAGAATGAATTAACTATTCATTCTCTACTCTTCCCACAACCTTTTCTTCTTCTCTACATTCACCTTCTTCCGCCTCCATTAATATTTCTCCTCTCTAATCTTTTCTATATTGATCATAACCTAAATTACAACATGGTATCAGAGCATGGTAGCTCTACGGCATGTGTCTTTGTCCCCTAGAGACTCCATTCCGATCTAAGACGGTTATGTGAGCATCAGGAACCAAAGATAACTTTTGAGGAAATCGCAGAGATCATTCCTACACACTATCCGGAGATTAATCCTGAGGCAAAACACCAGAGGCTCTTATTTCTTGTCTAGTTTTTTCCCTCAGCCGCATCAGAGATCCGATTTTTCTTCTCCAGCGTTTTTTCGGCCAACACATTTTTCGAGGATATTTGAATTTTTTTTCGTGAGATCCGCACCACGATAGGATTTTCTAGCCTAGCCGCCCTCTCCAGTATTCACCCAGGGATTGTCAAAAAGTCGCCTCGCATTTTTCCGACCGTCGGATCGTCAGTTTCCAAAAATTGGCCCAATTTTCAGATTTTTGGGTTTTGGATTTTTGTGAGATTCACGCAACAGCAGGCCCCTCTGACCTTGTCGTCCTCTTCAGTACTGCTCGTGGAATAGTTCGAAACTTGGTTCGGCGAATTCTAACCGTCTAAACCCTAGTTTCCAAAAAACACCCGGATCCCCCCGCTATTTTTTGGGTTTTGATTTTCTTCCAAAATTAACCTCTCTGAGCCTTCCTGTCCTAGGCGCACCACTCATTGGGCCTTTAGGGATCTTCTAGACCTCGCTTCGATTTTCTGGGAGCCTCCAATACACTACCTGCTATTTTTTGTGGTCCTGCTCCAATGAGTTCTCCCGAAGCCATATCTAGGATTTCCGGCTCTTCCTTTGAGGATCGTCCTGTGACTCATGGCTCTCATGGAGATCACAACCCTTAGCTCTGCATCACCACTGTGAGCTCGATGGCACAAACTTCCTGGAATGGAAGACTGCCGTAGTTATGTACATTGGGGGCCATGGCTACAGTGAGTATCTGATCGGTGCTAATAAAGAACTATATCTGAAGGACAAATCTCACCGGATTTGATGGAGAACCTGACTGTCATGTCCTGACTTCTTCACTCGATGCAAACCTAGATCAGCAAAGGGTTTATGTTCCTACCAATAGCCAAAGATGTTTGGGATGTCTTATCTCAGACATACTCCCAGTGGGTAATTTCGCCAAGCTCTATGAACTAGAGTAAGAGATATCTTGTCTTCATCAGGGGGAGATGAAGCTTGGTACATATTATGCTTCACTTCGAAGCAAATGGGAGGAGATGGATCATTACCAGAGTTACTCCCCCAAGTGCGCAGATGACGTCAAGTCCTTCAAGGCGATGGTTGAACGTTCCCGGATCTTCCAATTTCTCTCCGGCCTCCATCAGAGCTTTGAGGGAGCTCGTGTTCATATCCTTGGCAGGAATCCTGCTCCCACCTCTCTAGCACAGGTCTACAGTTACATTTAAGGGGAGGACAATCGCCGCTCTGCCATGCACCTCCACAGTGGGAGTGATACTCTAGACCACTCTTCCCTAGTTGCTACCAATCAGAAGAGCAAGACATCCAGTCTGAAGGAGTCTGGGGACCGACCCAGACCCAAATGTGATCATTGCGGTCACATGGGCAATATCCGGGCCGCTTGCTGGAAGCTCCATGGACGTCCCCCAGTACAAGCCCCGACTTTTCGTCAGCGTTAATCAACAAAACAGGGACCTCACTCAACGCACTCAGTCACTCAGGACACCGCACCACCAGTGTCTACCTCTTCTGGGGACACGGACTAGTTCTCTCCTGCAGATCTTGAGCGACTTCGCCGCATGATGGCCCAACTCAATGGTTAGGCCTCCACTTCCACGTCTGCATCTGCTCACACAGGTACTAGGACTGTTTTTTCCACCTCTACTGTACCTTTCAGCCCTTCTTGGATCATTGATTCAGTGGCATCTGATTACATGACTGGTATGTCTTCCGTTTTCTCTTGTTATGGTATTTGCTCTGGTCGTGACAAAGTTCGGATAGCTGATGGGCACCTATTCATCTATCTCTGGAAAAGGGGATGTTAATGCCACACCAACTCTCTGTCTTCCGATTTGCATGTTCCTCAATCCACCGCTAATTTACTATACGTCAGTAGTCTTACCAAAATTCTTAACTGCAATGTAACGTTTTTTCCTTCTCACTGTGTGTTTCAGGATCTGGAGTCGAGGCGGACGATTAGCAATGGACGTGAGGACGGTGGCTTATACATCCTGGATTCTTCAGTTCCTTCCTCTACACACTAGTCCAGCATCAATAGTAGTAGTAGTAGTAGTGTCAATAAAGACTAGTTAATGCTTTGACATAACCGGCTAGGTACCCGTGTTAGTCTTAAAGCGTGTCTTTCCTACTTTCTCTTCTGTTTCTACACTTCCCTTTCATTGTGAAACATATGAACTGGCAAAATATTGTCGTTTTTTTTTTCCCATTAGTGAGAATAAAAGCACTATTTTTTCTATTGTGCATTCTGATGTGTGGGGCCCCGCGCCCGTGACTTCTTTGGTTGGATATCAATACTTTGTTACATTTGTAGATGTCTTTAGTTGTTGTACCTAGGTGTACCTTACGCGAACCAAAGATGTATTCTCCATTTTCCAAGAGTTCCATAAGATGCTTTCCACTTAGTTCCATACCACTCTCAAGATTCTTCACTCTGACAATGAGGGGGAGAATACCTCGATGGGGGTCTTAAATCCTACTTTACATCTCATGGCATTGTATCAGACTTCGTGCCCTTCCACACCTCAACAGAATGGGACGACTAAAAAAAATCCGTCACCTCTTGAAGTTGCGCGTGCTCTCCGGTTAGGCATGCAGGTTCCAAAACACTATGGTCTGAACCTGTCTTACTGCTTATCTCATCAATCGTATGCCATCTCGGGTTTTCGAATTTCAGACTCCCCTATCTCTCCTGGTTCCTGACCGGCCGACTTTCGTTGTTCCTCCAAAGGTCTTTGGGTGTGTTTGTTATGTCCATATTCATCGTTCTTCGAGGGACAAGTTGGATCCGCGGGCATTTAAGTCCATCTTCTTAGGGTACCCCTCTAATAAAAAATGGTACAAATGTTATCACCCCACTACCCGTCATCGCTTCATCTCTATGGATGTCACCTTCGTTGAGTCCATCCCCTTCTTTAGTGAGCAGACCTCTCTTCAGGGGGAGCATGATGTTGCAGAAAAGTGTCCCCAGTCCTCTACCTGTCTCTATTCCTATGTTGAGACCTAAGTCTAGTGACAAGGACACTTCCACTACTGCAGCTGATGTGCGTATATATGTCAGAACCAAGAAGAAAGGACAAGCCACTGTCCCTGCGCCTACATCTGCAAGTCTCCCCTCGGATCCAATTCCAGGTATTGCTTTTTTCCTTGCCTCAGTTCCTATTTCTGTTCTTGAGCCACATGCATCTCCTACTTCTAATTATCATATGAGCACTGATATTGACCTCCCTATTGCACTTCGGAAGGGTGTACGTACTTGTACGAAACACCCTGTCTCACATTTTGTCTCGTATTAGTCTGTCTCCATCATATCAGAATTTTGTCAATATTGCCTCTGTTTCTTTGCCTACCAGTGTTGTAGATGCACTTAATCACCCAAAATGGAAAGAAGCTACGATGGGTGAAATGCAGGCTCTTGAGAAGAACAAAACATGGGAACTTGTCCAATTACCCAGAGGAAAGAAACCTATGGAGTGCAAATGGGTCTTTACAGTGAAGCATAAAGCTGAAGGGTCAGTCGAACGATACAAGGCACGGCTCATAGCCAAGGGATTCACTCAGACATATGGGATAGACTATCAGGAGACTTTTGCACCTGTGACAAAGATGAACTCAGTCAAAGTTCTTCTATCCTTAGCTGCCAACCTATCCTGACCATTGCATCAGCTAGATGTGAAGAATGCATTTCTGTATGGAGATCTGACAGAAGAGGTGTACATGAAACTACCACCTGGGTTGACACTTGCTGGAAATGACGACAGGGTGTGCAAGTTAAAGAAAGCCCCGTATGGGCTAAAGAAATCTCCAAGGCATGGTTCGAACGGTTTAGCAGTGCGATCAGATGAGTAGACTACAAGCAAAGTCAAGCCGATCACACGTTGTTTGTGAAGCACCAGCAAACTACTACCACAGTACTGATCGTTTATGTTGATGACATTGTCATCACTAGAAATGATCCTAAGGAGATAAAGCAACTAAATACCTTCCTATCCTCGGAGTTTGAGACAAAGGATTTGGGGCCACTGAAATACTTCCTGGGAATTGAAGTTGCTCAATCTCATAAGGGTATCTTCATCTTTCAACGGAAGTATGTATTGGACCTTCTAGATGAGACTGGGTATTTGGGAGCTCGACCAGCAGAGACTCCAATTGATCAGAACCAAATTCTGAGGGTGACACCCTTGAGGATGTCGCTATTTTTCAACGGTTGGTTGGCATGCTGCTCTACTTGGCACACACCTGTTCGGATATTGCTTTCGCTGTTAGTGTTATCAGTCAATTTATGCATGCACCACGGTCATCACATCTTGAGGCAGCTCACCGAGTTCTTCGGTACCTCGAGGGCTCTCCAGGTCATGGCATACTATTCGGGCGACATGGACACTTTAGAGTGGAAGCATATATTGATTCAGATTGGGCAAGTTCAGTTACTGATCGTCGATCTACGTTATGATACTGTACCCTTGTTGGAGGAAACCATGTCTCTTGGCGAAGCAAGAAGCAGCCGATTGTAGTTCGATCCAATGCAGAGGCAGAGTTTCGCTCTATGGTACATGATGTGTGAACTCCTTTGGTTGAGGACCATGCTTGAGGAACCGGTACTCCAAGTGACAGAGCCGATGAACCTTTACTGTGACAACAAGGTTGCCTCAGCATTACTCACAACCCAGTCCAACATGATAGGACCAAACATACTCACAAAGAGAAACTTCAACAAGGATTGATTTGTACTCCATATGTGAGAACACAGGAACAGGTTACCGACATACTCACAAAGGAGGTAAACAAGTCTATTCTTCATACCTTGATTAGCAAGCTGGGCATGATAGATATCTTCGCACCAGCTTGAGGGAGAGTGTTGGAGTTTATGTAATACACCCACGTTGGTGTCTCAAGTGGGCTGCGTCCAACTTCTCACGTGTTCTTTCTAGGTTTTTACTATTCACGTGAATAGTGCTGCATGAATAGTGTCACGTGAATAGTGTTATTCTTTTGTAAGGTCTATACCCATCATATATATATATATATATAGTGTATGAGAGAGAATGAATTAACTATTCATTTTCTACTCTTCCCACAACCTCTGCTTCTCTACCTTCACCTTCTTCCACCTCCATTAATATTTCTCTTCTTCTCTCTAATCTTTTCTATACTGATCACAACCTAAATTACAACAGTTTCATGCGTTAAAGAAAGGGAACCCTCTATCTCCATTCCTCTCGGTATTAACATTGATGCTAATTGTGGATCTCAATTTCGAAGTTGCAGTTTAGTTGGCATAAGCCTCGGTCTTGTAGTTCATTGATATTACTCTCAACTTACGTGATGCTTTCTATCAAACAAGTGTGGAACATGAAGTGCCTAGAATTTATTACATTTTCATTTTTCACTCTTCGTATCAAGAAGCAAGTATCATGAGTTAGGGTGTTGGCACTATGGTGGTACAGCATGGATTTAATGTGTTAGTTTAGTCAAAATCCTACCTCTTGTTTGATTAGACGATAAAATACAGTGCGGTTCCTTATTTGGAATAGAACGAGTACGTAAAAAGCAAAATTGCTTAATAGAGTGGGACGTAAGGATCTTGCCCTAAGATGTTGAGAGGTGTAGAGATAGAAGGCGTAGACAACCTGAGCACTTCTAGGAGAAGTGCTTTGTACTTTGGGGGCCAACTAGTAAATTTGTATGGAGACAATGACTTTTAGTAGGAGAAGTTGATGGCAGATATATTCCAAATGGAAAAGATTTTAGGATGTGGAGATGGAGATGGAATTAGGAGGTTATGGAAAAGATCAACAAAGAGATAGGTTTATGGTAAGTAGGTAACTTGGGGTGGGGTTTTGAAAAGGTGTAGTAACATACGCAGAGCTCAACTCAACGCATTGCTAAAGTTTTTTAGAGAGAAAACCCCTAAAAAACTCTTGCAAGATGCTAATCCACGCAATTCCAAAAGTTCACAAAAGAACTAAAAGAAAAGCCTAAAGGCAAATTTCATTAATAATCAAGAATCTCTTTACAATACTCTTTTATTGGTTATTTATAAGAAAATTAAACCCTAAAAGCTAACTTAAGAACTAAGAAATTAATCTTAAAAAAACCTAAATCTAATTTTCAAAACAATTAAAATACCCCTAAATCTCAACATTTCTATTACACTCAGATTTCTACCACAGTTTTGAAGCCCAAAAATTATAATCTTGATAAAAATCATGAGATAGTAGTTGCAGATATCGAAAATAGCTTTCCAACACATCAAATGGCTTCTCAATCGAATATTTGGGAAAAATGTTGTTCCTCTCAAAAGGTGACAGTCTCTAAACCCAAGAACCTCTTTCTCGACATCAATTCGTTGCATCTTTAATTATTGCTTCTTTGACTTCCTGGCACTTGATTTGGAAGGCGAATTTTTTTGGATTGCCTCATTCTCCCCCGTTTGGAGAAGAACTCGTCCTCAGGTTCAATTTGATGTCCTCTTTAATTGAATCCAAAATGTTTCCTCGGCATCTTTTCTTCAGCTTATTTTTTGGTATTTCCTTCTAGTCTCAAAGTTGATCGTATATTTTATTGTTTGACGAAATTTTCAAAAAATATGATAAAAATGGATCAACATAAGTCGCCAAAGATATTTGTATGCGCATTTTCAAATCATCCATTTATTTAATGTATTAGTTTAGCCCATATAGTCTCAAACCTGATTTCTTTTGATTCTTTTGCTAACATTTCAAGTTATCTTTTCTAATCACCAACATCAAGCGATTCACTGATCATTGTGATCACTCTGTTGCTATTAGAAATTGACAACTCAAGAACTGGGCTTTCAACAACAATAGAATCATCTTCATTAGATATTCATCGAAGATTGGTAGCGATTCCCAATCTATTATAATGATGGATTCCTCTCTTAGATACTCACCTCGATCATGATTCCGATGTCGGCGTTCATTGTCACAATGGACGATAGGTCTCGGTGGGACGTGTTGCAAATTAGGTTGTCACCAGAAGTGTAAGATTGAGAAAGACAATTGAGAGATTAGAAAGAGAAGAATAGGGTTTTGGAGAGAGAATAGAGTGATTGAACTTCTTATTCAATCTCCTCTCAAGTGGTATATATATATGATGGGGAAGACCCCTTGTACAAGCTAATAGTGATAGGTTAAGTGGGGGACCCACGTAACCGAAGGAGAAGCTTCAGTAAGGATTGATTTGTATACCTTATGTGAGGACGCAGGAGCAGGTTGCAGATATACTTACTAAGGGAGTAAATAAGTTAATCCTTAAAACATTGATAGCCAAGCTGAGCATGATGTATATCTTCGCACCAGCATGAGGGGGAGTGTTGGATTGTGGGCCCCACGTGGGGGTGCACTTAGTGGGCTATGTGCACTTAGTGGTGATACTTAACTCCCAAACAAAAGGACATATCCTCCCCACGTGGGGCAACGGGGCATAGCCCACTAAGTGCACCCCCCACGTGGGGCCCACAATCCAACACTCCCCCTCAAGCTGGTGCGAAGATATCCATCATGCTCAGCTTGGCTATCAATGTTTTAAGGATTAATTTATTTACTCTCTTAGTAAGTATATCTGCAACCTACTCCTGCGTCCTCATATAAGGTGTACAAATCAATCCTTGCCGAAGCTTCTCCTTCGTGAAGTGTCGATCAACCTCAATATACTCCTTCCTGTCATGTTGTATTAGGTTGTGAGCTATGCTAATGGCCACTTTTTTGTCACAATAAAGGCTCATTGGTTCTGTCACCATGATTCCCAGTTCCTTGAGCATGATCTTCAACTAGAGTTAGTTGAATTGAAGAATTAGGGTTAGGTTTAGGTTTGTGGAGGAGAGAAGAAGGATGTCTATTGTCCTTAGGTCACAATGACTCCATAAATCTTATTTTTATGAAGAGAAATAAATAAAGACAAGTATACCCCTCACATCAAGGGGTATTTACATAATAGCCCAATAGGTATAAAATACGCATCTGATAACACTCCCCCTCAAGTTGGTGCATAGATATCTCGCAAGCCCAACTTGCATAAACATCTGTGAAGCTGCCAACTGGGAACTCCTTTGGTGAAGACATCCGCAACTTGCTCATTGGTCTTCACAAATGGAGTGCAGACTTCTCCAGATACAATCTTCTTCCTTATGAAGTGTCGATCCACTTAAATGTGCTTGGCCCGATCATGTTGTACCGGGTTATGAGCAATACTGATAGTAGCCTTGTTGTCGCAGTACAAGTTCACCGACCCCAAGACTGGAAAACCAAGCTCAACAACCAACATCTTCAACCATAGCATCTCGCATAAGCCATGGGCCATTGCCTTGAATTCTACCTCTGCACTGGATCTGGCAACAACAGGTTGCTTCTTGCTCCTCCAAGTAACTAAATTGCCCCCAACAAAGGTGCAATAGCCTGAAGTAGATCACCTATCATCCTAGGCACCTGCCCAATCTGCATCAGTATATGACTCAACTCTCATGTGGTCATTCTTCTGGAAGAGAAGGCCTCTGCTAGGGGCAGACTTGAGATATCTCAGAATCCTGTGTGCTGCCTCTAAATGGATCTCCCTAGGAGAATGCATGTACTGGCTGATAATGCTGACCGCATAGGCAATGTCTAGTCGAGTCAGGGAGAGATAGATCAACCTTCCAACCAATCTCTGAAAATCCCCCACATCAAATAAAGTCGTACTACTCGAGTCGGCCAATTGGTGGTTCTACTCTATGGGAGTCTCGACTGGCTTAGCCCCCAGCTTACCAGAGTCCTGCAATAGGTCTAGGACGTACTTCCGTTGTGAGATGAAGATCCCTTGGCTGGATCTTGCAACCTCTGTCAAAATGATGTCATCCACATAAACGATAAGGGCAGTAGTGCTCTTCCCTAGATGGTTCACAAATAGGTTGTGATCGGCTTAGCTTTGAGTATACCCCAGCTTCTTTACTGCTAGAGTGAATCTCTCGAACCAAGCTCCGGGAGACTGCTTAAGCCAATAGAGGGTTTTTCTCAGTCGACACACCTTGCTGCTATCCCCTAGGGGGCTGAATCTTGGAGGAGGTATCATATAGACTTCTTCATGTAGATCACCATGAAGGAAAGCATTCTTTACATCCAGCTGATGTAAAGGCCATGCTTGGTTTGCTGCCAAAAACAACAACACCCTGATGGAGTTCATCTTTGCCACAGGTGCAAAGGTCTCCACGTAGTCAATCACGTAGGTCTGAGTATACCCCTTGGCTACCAGTCTAGCCTTGTACTTCTCAACTGACCCATCTGGCTGATACTTCACTGTGAATACCCATTTGCACCCAACTGGCTTCTTGCCTCTTGGCAAATCAACAAGCTCCCATATCATATTTTTGTCTAAGGCATGCATCTCCTCAACCATAGCAGTTTTCCATCTGGGATGTGCCAATCCTTTTGCCACAGAGGTGGGAATAGGGATAGTGTCCACAGAAGTAATGAATGCCTTGTAGGAAGGAGACAGGGCATCGTAGGAGACAAAGTTGCTCAAGGAATGTTGTGTACAACTACGAGTGCCCTTTCGTAAAGCAATGGGAAGATCAAGAGCATACACATCAGTGGAAGAAGAAATGACAGGAACAAGCGTTGGAGATATGTTACCTGGATCCGAGGATGGAACCACTGGTCCTGGAACAGCAATGGCCTTCCCTCTTCTACGATAGACCTGAAGCTCCCCATGTGCTCCAGGAGCACTATCAGACACCATAGTAGGCGGAGTAGCTTGCTCGATGACCAACGGGGATGGAGGAGTCATAGACACAGTATGAAGAGGACAAAGATCAGACCTCTCTTCACTACTTCTCTCCCCCTGAAGAGAGGTAGAGAAAAAAAATGTCTCCACCTGAAAGGTGACATCCATGGAAACATACTTCTTGCATGTCAAGGAGTGATAACAATTGTACCCCTTGTGAGAAGAAAAGTAACCAAGGAAGACACTTAAGAGCTTTAGGATCCAACTTGTTACGATGTGGACCCAGAATATGAACAAAGCAGACACCCAAATATGCGAGGTGTGATAGAGAATCAAGACAAGCTAGGAGCAAGAACTTGAACCTGAGACTGGAAGTTGAGTGCTCGTGAAGGCATCCGGTTAGTCAGGTAAGCAGCGGTCAAAACAACATCGGACCAATAAGAACTTTGGACATGGGCACCGATCAAGAGAGATCGAGCGACCACTGTCAGATGACGCATTTTGCGTTCAGCCACACCATTCTGCTGAGGGGTGTAGCGGCAGGAATTCTGATAGCAAATCCCATGATCAAGAAGATACTGCTGGAGACCTCCAAACATGTACTCCCCACCTTGGTCAGTGCGAAGGATTTTAATGGAGGTGCCATACTGTGTGTGGATCATCTTATGAAAACCCTTAAAGATGGAATGGACTTCATCTTTGGTTTTCATGAGATACACCCATGTACATCGTGTATGGTCATCAAGGAAAGTAACAAAGTAGCGGAAGCCAAAAATAGAGGTAACTGGGGAAGAAAGAACTGGCACTTTTATTACCTCTAGATGGATAAGTGGATCTACAATGTTTGGAGAGCTCACACGTCTCACAATGTAATTCAGAAAAAGAGACCGAATTAATCAAAGCAAGAAATAAGTGTTTCGTGTACTGAAAAGAGACATGCCCCAGACGGGCATGCCAACATAGAACAGAAGGTAAACTACTACTAAGACTACTATGAGACTGCAGTGCTGTGGGCTCAGAGATATGTTCATCCAAAAACTAGATGCCATCGGCTTCACATCCAGTGCCAATCGTCCTCCTCGTTTCCAGATCCTGAAAGACACAGGAGGAAGGAAAAAAAGTCACACTACAGTTGAGCTGAAGGGTAAGGGAACTCACAGACAACAGGTTAGAAGTAAAAGTAGGAACATGCAAAACAGAGGATAAAGGTAAATGTGGGGAAAAAAAGATATTCCCTTTCCCAGAAATAGAAGACAAGGTACCATCTGCAGTTTTAACCTTGTTCCTATCAGAACAAATAGAATATGTGGAAAAAAGGGAAGGCATACTCGTCATGTGTTCCAAGGCCCCTGAATCAATGATCCAAGGGGAACTAGGAGAAGATATGGACACATGATGGGCAGGTCTAATGGTACTTAACTGGGCAAATGAGGTCGAAGGAGTGGCAGAAAGACCATCCAGCTGACTCAGCAACATTCGGAGAACAGCAATCTCAGCAGTAGAAATACCAGCAGGAGTTACCAAAGGACTAGGCTGTGGATCCTAAAGAGGCACAGGGGCATCCAACCGAGCAGTATGGGCTCCAGTGGGTGCTGGTTGGCTAGGGCGACCATGAAGCTTCCAACACCTATCTCCCACATGCCCCAGCTTACCACAATAATCACACTTGGGTCGTTCCCTCGAAGAAGACTTCCCTGAAGTCGTACCAGTAGGAACATAAGACACAGCTGTAGAAGAAGGCTGGGAAGAGCGACCCTTCTGAGACTACTGATGCTAGAAGGAAGGAGGTGCAGAGGAACCGGCAAGCGTTGATCACTCGGAAACCAGATGCTCATCCCGCAGGGAAAACCGGCGACTCTCCTCGCTCTGAAGATATACATACACCTCGCTGAGAGAGGGAAGATCCATCCTGCTGCTCAAGATCTGAACACGAGCAAGCTCATAAGATGGATTGAGTCCAACAAGGAAGTCAAAAATCCGACCCTTCTCCAGATACCGCTGATAGGGAGCTACCTCTCTTAGATGAAGAGGCTGATATGAATAGTAATGATCCAACTCCTGCCACATAGTGCGAAGAGCGGTATAATACTGAGAAAGGGACTTCTCCACCTGCCGAAAGTGGGAGATACTCTGCCTCAACTGAAATGCCCTTCCAGCATTCTGTTGCTCTGAATAGGTCTTCCGTGTAATCTCCCAAACCTCTCGAGCTGTGCGCATGAACAAGAAACTCTGGCTGATGTCCGACTCCATAGAGTTGAGGAGCCATGACATGACAGTTAGATCATCTGTCTCCCACTGTCGATACAAGGGGCAGTCCTGAGAGGCTCAACTGTATCCCCTGTAGTGTGGCCTAGCTTCCCACGGCCTCCAATGAATAATCGTGCAACCTAGGCCCACCGTAGATAGTTCTTGCCGTCCAACTTCACTGAGGTGATTTGTAAACTAGGGTTCTCATAAGCCAAGTGATGCACCATAGGGCCTCCAACACCAGTGAAGGGAACTTCCGTGCTCACTTCTGACTGTGATGGAGAAGCCGAGGAAGGTGGAGTAACCAAGGAGGGTGGAGGATCTGCCATGATAAGTAGCAAAGGAGGAACACAAGGCTAGAATACCCACAACGAAGGTATTAAAGAGCAAAAAACAACACTCGATGATGGTCGACGATCAACAAAACACCTATAGAGACATCCAATATTGTAATTGTAATGACCCTATTTCTAGCAATATTATAGTAGACTTTTCATAATACTTTGAACATTATATGTATGCCATTTTAAAGGTCTCAACAATAGCTTTCTATCGGTATCAAGTTCGTCCAAATCGGACGTGCGAGTCAAAAGTTATTGTGTTTAGTTCTGGGCAACATTTTAAGTTTTTATTAAAATTCAACAAAAAAAAAAAAAAAAAAAAGACATTTTTCAAAATTATAGTCCCACATCGGTTAAAAATAAAAAGTTATGAGTTCTCAACCTCTATAAATACAAGGCCATGCCTTGAGAAAATTACATCAATTTGGGTATTTGCATTCTAACCCCTGAGGTAAGAATATTTGCAAAAAAGTCCCTCAACTAGAAGAAATTCTAGAAAATTCCCAGGAATTCCTAAAAATATTCAGGTCCTTTGAAAAGTTTTTTTTTTGTGAGGCCTACTGCCTCGAGATACGCGCTACCTCGAGATTCGCATCGTACGAGGTTCAAAGATTTTGGGATTCTAGCGTATTCACTGGTAAGTACATAGTTATTTATTTTATGCCTTTATTTATTTAATTAATTAATTATTATTTATTTAATTATTTAATTATTTATTTAATTGATTAATTATTATTTATTTATTTATTTATTTATAATTTTTTTTTTTTTTTTTTTTTTTTTTGAAATAGTAGAAAATTCACAGAATATTGTAGAAAAATTCTAGAAAATTCTATTATTTTTGGGGAAAATGTCTGAAAATGCTATTCTTGTTATCTGTTAAATTTTAGCAAGGAAAAAAAATCCCAATTCTTGTATTTTCCACATAAAATGTGTAAATGCATTGATAATTTCTTGTAATCTTAAAAACATGAAATTATGATAGATGAGGACATGTGTAATCTATTTAGTTGGATGAAGTCATGCTCAAATTCATTTAAAATGAGATATATGCGTTTTTCATCCGTTTTATGTATTCGTTTTCTAAGATATTAATAGGGCTTAAATGTTCTTATTTTTAGTTTCAAAATGCAAAAATAGGAATGCTATGCATGTAAAGATGTTTCTACAAACATTATTATTTTATGCATATAAATACGATTGATGACATGAATAAGAACGTGATTGGGAATGTGGAATATCAGATTAGTTGGAATCAGGCGTTGTCTCATTTCTTCGAGACCCCTTGGGGTTTTAGTCCCCTAAAGCATCAGGCGTTGTCTTATTTCCTTAAGACCCCTTGGGGTTCTAATCCCCTAAAGAAGAGGCGTTGTCTCATTCATGAGACCCCTCGGGTATTTATACCTAAAAGAAAATTAGGGAATCCGGAGAGAGGATACCTAATGAAACAATTAGTATGCACATTAGGGAGTTTACTTGTGGACTAGAAGTGTTGACATCGTACGATAGGACCGATGGAATGTTGGTACGAAATACATCAGAATTGATAGTTTGACTTTATAGAAATGGTCACGGGTATTCCGATAAGAGAAAGGTTGACTATTATATGAAAAGACTTCATTGTATTCGAAGTTATACGTAAGTAATTGATAGAGAGTTGAGTTTTATCGAATTACATGTGAAATACATTTGCAAATTGTATTTGTTTTAAAATAAACAAAAGTCGCTGATTTAAGTGGATTTTACGCATGAGGAATGTACTTACTGGGCCCTAGCTCATCGTTTTAAAATGTTTTGTTTTCAGGAAAGGATAAGGGGAAGTTGGACTGATGCTTCCAGCATTTCTATTGATAGACTTGTGCTTTTGACGATGTTATATTTGTTTAATTCTTCTATCTTGTAGAAGGATACATGAGTTATGTAGGTCCTTTGACCGTTTAGTAACATGTATTTGGGAGTACGATATATATACAATGTTTTCTTTTGGATGGGCATATTACTGTTTTGTTTGAAGTAAGACATCCTCTAACATTATTAATGTGTCAATGAAGTGCGTTTCGTCTTATGAATTGTTTAAACAAAATGAAAAAAAAATTATCCGGTGTATTTCCGCTGCATCGTGATACCAGTTTTGTTTAACTGTGCGTTTGTATGATCAGATCGCGCCTCAAGATACGAGAAAGGTCGATATGACCTAATATCGAATTTGAGGGCGTGACAGCTTGGTATCAGAGCTTTAGGTTACAAGTCCTCGGAAACATAGTAACTTAGCCAAATTGAATAATACATTTTCATCAAATCATATATTAATTAAGATCATAATACAACCTTACGAATGAAGAACTAACAAGATAAAGAACATCATAATACGATTCCTTGTTATTTTTAAAACTATTTATTGTGCACGTCCCTAACTCGTCCTTTTGTTATAAAGGCAATGAGAAGTGGAAGAGGCAGAGGTAAGAATACCTCACGTACGCCTACTCTAGAGGTAGGTGCGGAGGCTCAGTTAGCCGGCGTTTACGCGGCTTTGGGTCATATCACTGCTGCCTTGGACCGGCATGTTCAGGAGGTTCGTCCCGAGCCAGCTCGTGCTCGTCCGGACGATAGTTTGCGAGAGTTCCAACGACTACGAGCGCCGGAGTTCAGAGGTCTTCCTGAACCAATGGAAGCCGACGGGTGGTTACGTGAGGTAGATAGGATTTTTCGGGCTATGAGATGCCCTGAGGACCGTAAGGTGGAGTTGGCCACCTTTATGTTGAAGGGCGATGCTATGACTTGGTGGGACATGGTGCGTTCCGTGAGAGACGATGTGGTCCTCACATGGGAAGAGTTTAGGGGACTATTTCTGGAGAAGTACTTCCCCGTTTCTGTCCGAGATCAGCTCGAGGCAGACTTCTTGGCCCTCGAGCAGGGTTCCATGACTGTGGCACAGTATGTGACCCAGTTTGATCGTTTGGCAGCTTATGCACCACACATCATCTCGACAGATGAGAGAAAGGCGAAGAGATTTCAGGCGGGCCTCAAGTCTGGAATTAGGAGGATGATTGTGGGTCAGTTGATTCATGTGTATGCCACCACCGTAGAGATGGCATTGGCGCTGGAGAAGGATACCAGCGATTTCCTGAAGGATCATACAGATCCTAAGGGAAAGGGTCGAGTTGCACCTACTGCTCCCCAGAGATATTCGGATTCAGCTAAGAAGCCGAAGTTATCTGTTCCTACCATTGCTGCATACCCGATCAACTCCGCCCCTCCTAATCAGATTGTGCGAGCAGATAGGCGTTGTTACAACTGCAATGGTGTAGGACACTTACAGAGGCACTGCCCTCGTGCACCATATCAGAAGCCTGCGGGCAATACTCAGAGGCCGAATATACCGGGGCGAGTCTTTGCCATTACACGGCAGGATGCGAGTGCATCCAAGAATGTGGTAGAAGGTACTCTTCTGATCTCACACTTGTATGCTAAAGTGTTGATTAATTCGGGTCCTATCCATTCTTTTGTATCTATTACATTTGTATATGCTTTAGGCTTTGAATTCGAGTCATTAGATTTTACGCTTACTGTATCTACACCTCTAGGAAGGAACTGTATTGTAGATCAAATGTGTAAGAATTGTTTGATTCGGATAGGAGATCATGATTTGATTGCTGACTTGATCCTATTAGAGATGACGGATGTGGACGTTATTCTTGGGATGGACTGGCCATCAGCATATCATGCGACAGTGGATTGTTATGCGAAGAGGGTGACGTTCCAGATACCGGGACAGTCTCCTTTTCAGTTTGTAGGTGCAAAATTATCACCCCATGCATCAGTAGTATCGGCCTTACGTGTTTATAAGAAACGTCGGGCCGATTGTACTAGTTTCCTTGCCTTTCTAGAGGGGGAAGAGAGCAAGAGGGTACAAATGGAGCAGATTCCTGTAGTTAGTGAGTTCAAGGATATCTTTCCAGAGGAACTACCAGGATTGCCTCCAAAGAGAGAAGTTGAGTTTTCCATTGAGCTTATGCCAGGGACTTCACCTATTTCTAAGGCGCCATACAGAATGGCACCTGCAGAGCTAAAGGAACTGAAGGTTCAGGTGGAAGACTTAGGAACTAAAGGCTTCATAAGACCAAGTGTCTCCCCTTGGGGCACTCCGGTCCTGTTCGGGAAGAAGAAAGACGGTTCCTTGAGGATGTGCATCGACTACAGACAAATCAACAAGGTCACGGTGAAGAATAAATACCCTTTGCCACGGATTGATGATCTGTTTGACCAGTTGAGAGGAGCCCATTACTTTTCGAAGATAGACTTGAGGTCTGGGTATCATCAGCTCAGAGTGAAAGATGAGGATATCTCGAAGACAGCATTTCAGACACGGTATGGCCATTATGAATTTCTAGTCATGCCATTCGGATTGACGAATGCTCCAGCCGCATTCATGGATCTGATGAACCGGATCTTCCGATTGTACCTCGATCAGTTCATCATCGTCTTTATTGATGATATCCTGATCTACTCACGGACTCAAGAACAGCATGAGCAGCATCTGCGACTAGCCCTACAGACGTTGAGAGATCATCGACTCTATGCCAAGTTCAGTAAATGTGAATTCTGGCAAGAAGATGTAAAGTTCTTGGGTCATGTTATTTCCGGGGAGGGAATCTCAGTTGATCCGTCGAAGGTTGAAGCAGTGTTGAACTGGGAGCCGCCGAGCAGTGTTACTGAAATTCGGAGTTTCCTGGGTTTGGCGGGCTACTATCGGAGGTTCATTGATGGATTCTCCAGCATTGCTACCCCGATGACACGCCTCACACGGAAGGGTGTAAAGTTCGAGTGGGACGAGAAGTGTTCTTCTGCCTTTGAAGAGCTGAAGACTCGTCTAACTACTTCACCTGTTCTGACAATTCCGTCTGATGAGGGGGTCTTTGTCATTTACAGTGATGCATCATTGAAGGGACTAGGTTGTGTCTTGATGCAGAATGGGAAGGTGATCGCTTATGCTTCGAGACAGTTGAAGATTCATGAGCAGAATTACCCTACCCACGACCTTGAGCTTGCAGCAGTTGTCTTTGCGCTCAAGATTTGGCGTCATTACCTCTACGGCGAGAAGTTCGAGCTTTATTCTGATCACAAGAGCTTGAAATACATTCACTCAAAGGGAGCTGAACATGAGGCAGAGACGATGGATGGAGTTCCTGAATGACTATAACTTCACTCTCCAGTACCACCCAGGCAAGGCCAATGTTGTGGCAGATGCACTAAGCCGAAAACAGAGTGGGACTATATTTTGTCTTTTGGGCCAGGAAGTAGAATGGCCGGATGTTGAAGGGGACCGTGAACCTCAGATTTCGACACAGTACCCCAAGATCCTTGTCTCACACTTGGTGGTCGAACCCTCTTTGATTAGAAGGACTATAGAGGCACAGCATGGGAAGGGAGGGTCTGATGCCGTCCGCCATACTATCTCGAAGGAGGAGTGGACTTTACACTCAGATGGCAGTCTAAGGTACCGTGAGAGGTTGTGGGTACCTGAAGACAATGATGACCTGAAACGGGAGATTCTCGATGAGGCTAACTGTACTCGTTACACAATACATCCAGGCAGCTCTAAGATGTACCAAGACTTACGTAGGCAGTTTTGGTGGAATAACATGAAGAGGGAGATTGCTCAATATGTGTCGAGATGCCTAACATGTCAGCAGATCAAGGTAGAGCATCAGAAACCAGGAGGCACCCTGCAGCCTCTACCTATCCCAGAGTGGAAGTGGGATAATGTGTCAATGGATTTTGTGATGGGTCTACCTAAGACTCGT
This sequence comes from Euptelea pleiosperma, assembly GCA_035048495.1. Taxonomy (NCBI): domain Eukaryota; kingdom Viridiplantae; phylum Streptophyta; class Magnoliopsida; order Ranunculales; family Eupteleaceae; genus Euptelea; species Euptelea pleiosperma. The sequence goes on along the minus strand of CM068550.1, from coordinate 36,272,672 downwards.
CAGAACCATGACTCCATTTGGGTAATCGTGGACAGATTGACGAAGTCTGCTCATTTCTTGGCTGTCAGAGCTACTCACAGTGTCGATGATCTGAGCAGATTGTACGTCAAGGAGATTGTCAAACTAAACGGTATCCCAGTCTCCATTGTGTCTGATAGAGATCCGAAGTTCACCTCGAAGTTCTGGAAGAGTTTTCAGAGTGCCTTCGGGACAAAGTTGAATTTTAGTTCAGCTTTTCACCCTCAAACAGACGGGCAAACAGAGCGAGTGAATCAAATCTTAGAAGATTTACTCAGAGCTTGTATAATGGACTTTAAGGGCAGTTGGGAGGATCACTTGCCGCTTGTGGAGTTCGCATACAATAATAGCCATCAGTCGAGCATCGGCATGGCACCCTATGAGGCTCTGTACGGAAGGCCTTGTAGATCTCCAGTGTGCTGGGCAGAAGTCGGAGAGAGAAGCTTGCTTGGTCCTGAGGTGGTGCAGGAGACCACTGAGAAGATCGGGATCATTCGAGAACGTCTCCTTGCGGCGCAGAGTCGGCAAAAGTCTTATGCTAATCTGCATCGCCGTAAGCTTGAGTTCTCCATCGGCGACCATGTCTTCTTGAAGGTATCGCCAGTCAGAGGAGTGATGAGGTTCGGCAAGAAACAGAAGCTAGCACCGAGGTTCATTGGACCTTTCTTGGTCCTTGATAGGATTGGTGAGGTTGCCTATCGCTTAGCTTTGCCTACTCAGTTGGCCGGAGTTCACGACGTCTTCCATGTCTCGATGCTTCGCAAGTATGAGCCGGATCCATCTCACGTGCTTGATTGGAAGTCTTTAGAGCTCTGAGAGGATGTTTCATATGTTGAACAACCTGTCTGTATCCTTGCCACGAAAGAACAAGTGTTGCGCACTAAAGTGATCCCCTTAGTGAAGGTGTTGTGGCAACACCACAACATTGAGGATGCCTCTTGGGAACTGGAGGCTGACGTCAGAGAGAAGTATCTACTTTTGTTCTCGGATTAGGCATGTCTAATTTCGAGGACGAAATTCCTTATAAGGAGGGTGAGATGTAATGACCCTATTTCTAGCAATATTATAGTAGACTTTTTATAATACTTTGAACATTATATGTATGCCATTTTAAAGGTCTCAACAATAGCTTTCTATCGGTATCAAGTTCGTCCAAATCGGACGTGCGAGTCAAAAGTTATTGTGTTTAGTTCTGGGCAACATTTTAAGTTTTTATTAAAATTCAACAAAAAAAAAAAAAAAAAAGACAATTTTCAAAATTATAGTCCCACATCGGTTAAAAATAAAAAGTTATGAGTTCTCAACCTCTATAAATACAAGGCCATGCCTTGAGAAAATTACATCAATTTGGGTATTTCCATTCTAACCCCTGAGGTAAGAATATTTGCAAAAAAGTCCCTCAACTAGAAGAAATTCTAGAAAATTCCCAGGAATTCCTGAAAATATTCAGGAGGTCCTTTGAAAAGTTTTTTTTTTCGGGGCCTACTGCCTCGAGATACGCGCTACCTCGAGATTCGTATCGTACGAGGTTCAAAGATTTTGGGATTCTAGCGTATTCACTGGTAAGTACATAGTTATTTATTTTATGCCTTTATTTATTTAATTAATTAATTATTATTTATTTAATTATTTAATTATTTATTTAATTGATTAATTATTATTTATTTATTTATTTATTTATAAATTTTATTTTTATTTTTATTTTTTTGAAATAGTAGAAAATTCACAGAATATTGTAGAAAAATTCTAGAAAATTCTATTATTTTTGGGGAAAATGTCTGAAAATGCTATTCTTGTTATCTGTTAAATTTTAGCAAGGAAAAAAAATCCCAATTCTTGTATTTTCCACATAAAATGTGTAAATGCATTGATAATTTCTTGTAATCTTAAAAACATGAAATTATGATAGATGAGGACATGTGTAATCTATTTAGTTGGATGAAGTCACGCTCAAATTCATTTAAAATGAGATATATGCGTTTTACATCCGTTTTATGTATTCGTTTTCTAAGATATTAATAGGGCTTAAATGTTCTTATTTTTAGTTTCAAAATGCAAAAATAAGAATGCTATGCATGTAAAGATGTTTCTACAAACATTATTATTTTATGCATATAAATACGATTGATGACATGAATAAGAACGTGATTGGGAATGTGGAATATCAGATTAGTTGGAATCAGGCGTTGTCTCATTTCTTCGAGACCCCTTGGGGTTTTTAGTCCCCTAAAGCATCAGGCGTTGTCTTATTTCCTTAAGACCCCTTGGGGTTCTAGTCCCCTAAAGAAGAGGCGTCTCATTCATGAGACCCCTCGGGTATTTATACCTAAAAGAAAATTAGGGAATCCGGAGAGAGGATACCTAATGAAACAATTAGTGTGCACATTAGGGAGTTTACTTGTGGACTAGAAGTGTTGACATCGTACGCTAGGACCGATGGAATGTTGGTACGAAATACATCAGAATTGATAGTTTGACTTTATAGAAATGGTCACGGGTATTCCGATAAGAGAAAGGTTGACTATTATATGAAAAGACTTCATTGTATTCGAAGTTATACGTAAGTAATTGATAGAGAGTTGAGTTTTATCGAATTACATGTGAAATACATTTGCAAATTGTATTTGTTTTAAAATAAACAAAAGTCGCTGATTTAAGTGGATTTTACGCATGAGGAATGTACTTACTGGGCCCTAGCTCATCGTTTTAAAATGTTTTGTTTTCAGGAAAGGATAAGGGGAAGTTGGACTGATGCTTCCAGCATTTCTATTTATAGACTTGTGCTTTTGACGATGTTATATTTTGTTTAATTCTTCTATCTTGTAGAAGGATACATGAGTTATGTAGGTCCTTTGACCGTTTAGTAACATGTATTTGGGAGTACGATATATATACAATGTTTTCTTTTGGATGGGCATATTACTGTTTTGTTTGAAGTAAGACATCCTCTAACATTATTAATGTGTCAATGAAGTGCGTTTCGTCTTATGAATTGTTTAAACAAAATGAAAAAAAAATTATCCGGTGTATTTCCGCTGCATCGTGATACCAGTTTTGTTTAACTGTGCGTTTGTATGATCAGATCGCGCCTCAAGATACGAGAAAGGTCGATATGACCTAATATCGGATTTGAGGGCGTGACAGTAATGACCCTATTTCTAGTAATATTATAATAGACTTTTTATAATACTTTGAACATTATATGTATGTCATTTTAAAGGTCTCAACAATAGCTTTCTATCAGTATCAAGTTTGTCCAAATCCGACTTGCGAGTCAAAAGTTCTTGTGTTTAGTTCTAGGCAACATTTTAAGTTTTTATATGTTATGGTTTGATATCAAAAATATAAAATTTGAAAAAAAAAAAAAAAACAATGTTCAAAATTATAGTCCCACATTGGAAAGGAGTGAAAAGTTCTAAGTTTTCAACCTCTATAAATACAAGGCCATGCCTTGAGAAAAATACATAAGTTTTTGGTATTTGCATTCAAACCCCCCGAGGTAAGAATATTTGCAAAAAAAACCTTCAACGAAAAGAAATTCTAGAAAATTCCTCGGAATTCCTAAAAATATTCAGGTCCTTTGAAAAGTTTTTGTGGGGCTTGCCTCGAGATACGCGCTACCTCGAGATTCACGTCGTACGAGGTTCAAGGATTTGGGATTTTAGCGTATTTACGAGTAAGTACATAGTTATTTATTTTATGCATTTATTTATTTATTATTTATTTATTTTATTTATTTATTTATAAGTATTATTTTATTTTGGAAATAGTAGAAAAGTCACATAATATTATAGAAAAATTCTATTATTTTTTGGGAAAATGTCTGAAAATGTTATTCTTGTTATTTGTTAAATTTTAACAAGAAAAAATCCTAATTCTTGTATTTTCCACATGAAATGTGTAAATGCATTGATGATTTCTTGTAATCTTAAAAGCATGAAATAATGATAGATGAGGACATGTGTAATCTATTTAATTGGATGAAGTCATGCTCAAATTCATTTAAAATGAGATATATGCGTTTTTCATCCGTTTTATATATTCGTTTTCTAGGATATTAATAGGGCTTAAATGTTCTTATTTTTAGTTTCAAAATGCAAAAATATGGATGTTATGCATGTAAAGATGTTTCTACAAACATTATTATTTTATACATATAAATACGATTAAGGACATGAATAAGAACGTGATTGGGAATGTGAAATATCAGATTAGTTGGAATCAGGCGTTGTCTCATTTCTTCGAGACCCCTTGGGGTTCTAGTCCCCTAAAGTATCAGACGTTGTCTTATTTCTTTAAGACCCCTTGGGATTCCAGTCCCCTAAAGGAGAGGCTTTGTCTCATTCATGAGACCCCTCAGGTATTTATGCCTAAAAGGAAATTAGGGAATCCGGAGAAAGGATACCTAATGAAAAATTAGTTTACATATTAGGGAGTCTACTTGTAGGCTAGAAGTGTTGACATCGTACAATAGAACCGATAGAATGTTGGTATCGGATACATCAAAATCAATAGTTTGACTGTATAGAAATGGTCACGAGTATTTTAATAAGAGAAATGTTAACTATTATGTGAGAGGTCATCATTGTATTCGAAGTTATACGTAAATAATTAATAGAGAATTGAGTTTTATCGAATTACATGTGAAACTCATTTGCAAATCGTATTTGTTTTAAAATAAACAAAAGCCGGTGATTTATGTGGTTTTATGCATGAGGAATGTACTTACTGGGCCCTCGCTCATGTTTTAAAATGTTTTGTTTTCAGGAAGAGATATGGGGAAGAAGATTTGATACTTCCAGCATTTCTGTTGATAGACGTGCTAGAGACGATGTTGTATTTTGTTTAATTATTCTATCTTGTAGAGAGATACATGGAATATGTAGGTCTTTCAACCGTGTAGTAACATGTAATTGGTAGCACGATACATATATACAATGTTTTTTTTTATAGGCATATTATGGTTTTGATTGAGGTGAAAGATCCTCTAACATTATTAATGTGTCAATGAAGTGCGTTTCTTCTTATGAATTGTTTAAACAAAATGAAAAAAGTTATTCGGTGTATTTCCGCTGCATCGTGATACTAATTTTGTTTAACTGCGCGTTTGTATAATTAGATCGCACCTCAAGATACGAGAAAGGTCAACATGACCAGATATCGGATTTGGAGGCGTGACAAATATGCAGTAGAAATCGTCTAATATAGGGAAAAAGAACATAGATATGAAACAAAACACTCTAGATCCATAAGGAAAGGTTTAGAGGGTTTAAGAGATCAAGTTGGGAAAGATTGAAACCCAACCGAGAGTCCTATAGGACTAAATCAAGTTGCTGGCGGTAATAGGTGTGGGTATTTCACCTCGTAGGAACTTCAATCCCCAGAAAAAAGTTTGAAAGGAGCTCCAAAAAAGAGTTGGTTCAAAAAAACGATATTCTTTAATATTCGGGGAGATTGAATAAAAAACTATCCAGAAGGCCTCTAAAAATTTCCCAACAATCACCAAAAAGAGGGAAAAATTGAGATCTACCTAATCGAGAAGTTTCAGGTTGATCGGAAAAAAGTGTCCGTACGGCTGACATCAGCAGCCGTACGGCCTTGATGACGTCATCAACCCCTCGGGTTGATCTCCGGTAGAACCTCCTTCAGAAACTCCCTTGTAATATTGGCTTTGATACCAAGTTGAATTGAAGAATTAGGGTTAGGGTTAGGTTTAGGTTTAGGTTTGTGGAAGAAAGAAGAGAGAAGAAGGATGTCTATTGTGCTTAGGTCACAATGATGGGAAATAAATAAAGACAAGTATACCCTCACATCAAGGGGTATTTACATAATAGCCCAATACGTATAAAATACGCATCTGATAACAGAGTTCACACACGCCATATAGCGAAACTCTGCCTTTGCACTGGATCGGACTACAACAGGTTGTTTCTTGATGCGCCAAGAAACCAAATTACCTCCGATAAAGATGCAATAACCTGATGTGGACCGTCTATTAGTAACTACCCCTGCCCAATCTACATCGTTATATGCTTCCACCCTGAAGTGTCCATGGTGTCTGAACAATCTACCCCGACTCGGAGACCCCTTGAGATAGCGCAATACTGTGAGCTACTTCAAGGTGTAATGGTCGTGGTGAGTACATAAACCGGCTAATGACACCCACTACATAGGCAATATCGGGATGTGCCTGAGCTAGGTAGATCAATCTGCCAACCAGTCGCTAAAACACGACAGCATGCTCAAGGAGATCACCATCCTCGAAGTTTAGCTGATGGTTCTAATTATAGAATTCTCAGTTGGTCGTGCTCCCAAGTACCCAATTTCACTCGGCAAATCTAAGACATAATTCCTTTGAGATATAGAGATCCCTTTCGGTGATCTAGCAACCTCAATCCCTAGAAAGAATTTTTATGGTCCTAGATTCTTTGTTTCAAAATTAGAAGAAAAGAAAGTCTTTAGCTGCTTGAGTTCTATTGGATCACTACCGGTGATGACAATGTCATCCACATAGACGATCAACGTTGTGGTACGGGTTTGTGGTGAACAGTGTGATCTGCTTGACTCTGTATATAGCGAACTCTTCTAACCGCGCTGCTGAACTGTTCAAACCATATTTGAGGATATTGCTTTAACCCATACAAAGCTTTCTTCAATTTGCACACCCTGTTTTCACTTCCCGAAAGTTTCAATCCAAGTAGCAACTTCATGTGAACTTCCTCTGTCAGGTATCCATGTAAGAAGGTATTCTTTACATCCAACTGATATAAAGGCCATGACATGTTCGCAGCCAAGGACAGTAGAACTCTGATTGAGTTCATTTTGGTTACCAGTGGAAATGTCTCCTGATAATCAATCCCACAAGTCTGAGTGAATCCCTTTGCAACAAGGCGAGCTTTGTACCTATCGATGGAACCATCGGCCTTATGCTTCACAGTGAAGACCCATTTGCACCCCACATATTTCTTCCCTCTAGGTAATGGAACAAGATCCCATGTTCTATTTTTTCAAGAGCATGCATTTCGTATATCATTAGCCTTTTTCTACTTTGGGTGTCTGAGAGCATCTGTAATGCTGGATGGTAAAGAGACAGAAGACATTGTACTAACAAAAGTCTACTAAGATAGACAAAGATTGATAAGAAACAAAGTGAGAAATAGGGTGCTTTGTACACGTACGCACACCTTTACGAAGTGCAATGGGAAGATCCTTTTTCTGGAGAAGGAAGTTCTGGAGGCTCATGAACTAAAGCAAGGACAGATGCAATACTTGAAGCTAGATCCGATGGTAGACTGGCAGGAACAGTTAGTAACTTGTCCCTTCTTCCTGGATCTGACATAAACTCGCATGTCAGCTGCAGAAGTAGAAGTGTCCTTGTCAATAGTGGACTCAGGTTCCGATATTGGAGTAAAGATTGTATCCGTACCAGAAGACATAACAGGGACAGGAACTAGACTCTCTTCATGAATGTCATACTCCCCTTGAAGAGTCCCAAACACCAAAGAACAGAAGCGGCTCGGCAAATGTGACGTTCATAGATATAAAGCGTCGACGAGTGCCTGGATGATAACACTTGTACCCTTCTTTATTCAAAGGGTACCCCAAAAAGATCTAATTTGTCACGAGTGACGAAATATTTTTTGAGGAACAAGAAAACTAGGACGATCAGGAACCAGAAGAGAAATAGGAGTCTGAAAACTGAGAACGCGAGATAGCATCCGATTGATAAAATAGGAAGCACGAAGAACCGATTCAGACTAGTATGATTTTGGAACTTGCATCCCAAGACGAAGGGCACGCTAAACCTCAAGAAGATGATGATTTTTTTGCTCGACTTCCCATTTCGTTGAGGTGTCGAAGGACAGGAGGTTTGATGCACATTGCCATGAAAGGCAAAATAGTATTTAAGCCCCCATCCAAGTATTCACCCCCATTGTCAGAACGAATAACCTTCAGTGGAGTATCAAACTGAGTGGCGACCATCTTATGAAATATCTGAAAGATGGAAAAAACCTCATCTTCCATTTTCATAAGATACGCCCAAATACATCCGCTGAAGTCATCCACAAAAGTAACAAAGTAGCGATATCCAAATAAATACGTCATTGGGGCAAGACCCCACACATCAGAATGCACAATAGAGAAAGGAACATTGCTTTTATTTTCACTAATAGGACAAACAGAACGACAGTGCTTAGCAAGTTCACACGTTTCACAATGAAACTAAACTGTGAACATAGACGAAAAAGCAAGAAAAACACGCTTCAAGACTAGCACAGGGACATGACCAAGCCGGTTATGCCAAAGCGTTTGCTGGTCTTTATTGACTCGACTACTACTACTGGTGTTGGCTTGATGCACTAATGGAGATACTGAAAAATCCATGAGGTACAAGCCACCATCCTCACGTCCACAGCCAATCGTCCACCTCGACTCCAGATCCCGAAACCCACGGTGAAAAGGAAAAAATGTTATACTGCAATTAAGACTCTTGGTACGACTACTAAGAGATAGCAAGATAGCAGTAAACTGAGGAAAATGTAGAACAGATGATAGGGTTAGTGCTTGAGAGGCATGAACATTCCTTTTACCAAAAATAGAGGAAAGGGTGCCATCAGCAATCCTAACTTTGTCCTGGCCAGAACAAATGTTATAACAGGAAAAAATGGAAGACAAACCAGTCATATGATCAGATGCCCCTGAATCGATGATCAACAAGGGCTAAAAGGAACAATAGATACAGAGAAAACAGACTCAGTACCTGTCTGAGCAAAGGTAGATCTAGAAGTAGAAGCCTGGCCACTGAGTTGGGCCATCATACAACAAAGCCTCTCAAGATCTCTAGGGGTGAAAGAATCCATGTCCCCAGAAGAAGAAAGCACTGTCGGGGCAGCGTCCAAAGTCACTGAGTGTGCTGCAAGTGACCCATGTCTAGCTGTAGGGCGTTGGTGATGATTTGGGCCCAGTCCTGGAGCCTGGAGGAAGCCCATTGAGCTCCTAGTAGAGCAGGTGTCTCTAATGTGGCCCAGACAATTCCCAAACCTCATTCATCATAGGTAGAAAGATGAAACTATTGTAGATCTGAGGTTGCATAGAGTGCAGAAGCCACGACATCACGGTGAGGTTTTCCATAACCAATTTCTTGTGAGATTTGTCAGTGGTAGCAGGTTCTTAAGCTTCCCCAGTAAGATACTCGCAAAAACCACGCCTCCGATATACATTAGCGCAAACGTCTTCCATTCAAGGAAATTTGTTACATCCAATCGCACTGCAGTAATAGATAACTATAGATTATGGTCTCCGTGAGACCCATGGGACAATGAACCATCCTCAACAGATGAAACTTTTGATGAACTCATCACAGCGGAAGGCCTAAAAAAACTAAACTATAGAACGGGAGGTCTGAAAAATCCGATACGAAGTTCGGAGGGTCCCTAGGTGCACTATAGGAGGTGCAACTAGGGTAGGGAGGCCCAAAAAATTTTAATTTTAGAAAAACTTAAAAACCCCCCAAATTTTGTCCAAAGAGAGATTTGGGTGATTTTTCAAATTGGAGATCAGATGATCAGAAATAACCCAAATTGATCTTGTAGATCCCAGGGGCGGCTAGGGTAGTAGAACCTGGATCGACACGTATCTCGAGGAAAAATGAAAACCAAAAATTCTTCGATATACGTATTTTTCAGAAAAAATTCAAGAGAAAGGGGATGCAATAGATCTCTGATGCAACTGATAGCTAAAACCTTACCAGGAATGAGAGTTGAGAGATTAGAAAGAGAAGAATAGGGTTTTGGAGAGATAATGGAGTGATTGAACTTCTTATTCAATCTCCTCTCAAGTGATATATATATATAGGGGGAGATATCTTGTACAAGTAGTGGTGGGTTAAGTGGGGGACCCACGTAACCCACGAACTAAGCATAGAGAGTTCATGAGTTAAGTGTGGGGGCGGGACCCACACTTAACTCCCAAACATAAAGGACATATCCTCCCCACATGGGGCAGTGGACGTGTAGCCCACTAAGTGCATCCCCACATGGGGCCCACAATTCAACAAATCCAATAGTACGTCCACACTGGATAAGTTGTCTTCACCATTACTTAATGAATTTCCGATATCCCGTTCATCTTCTACGTGCTACCCCAAAAGTTGCAGAAGTCGTAACAGTAATCCTATAACTCATTCCAATGATTCGTTGATTTTCTCCACACGATCTTCTAATCGTTCCACCCGATTAATGAGATCGCAATTGTTTCCTCTTCTCGATGGTTGCCTTCTATTGATCAAACCCTAAGATCTAGAACGGAACTAGCTCTAATGCTAGATAACGCAGGCAGAGCTCAACTCAACGCACTGTTGAAGTTTTCATAAAGCGAAAAACCATAAAAAGCTCCTGCAAGATGCTTATCCAAGCAACGCCAAAAGTTCACAAAGGAACTAAAAAAAAAGCTTAAATGTTGATTTCATTCAATAATCAAGTCACTTTGCAAAGCTCTTTTAGTGGCTTTTTATAAGAAAAGGTAATCATAAAACCTAATTTAAGGATTAAGAAATTAATCTAAACAATTGATTTAAAATAACCTAACGAAATTTTAAAAATGACTAATATACCTCTAAATCCCGTCATTACTATTACACCCATATTTCTAGCACAATTGTGAAGCCCGAAACATTAGAATCTTGATAAAAGTTGTGAGATACTTGTTGCAGCTATCAAAAATAGCTTTCGAACCCATCAAATGCTTATCAATTGGATATCTGAGTAAAAATTAATGCCTCTCAAAAGGTGACTGTCTCTGAACTCGTTAACATGTACCTCCTTTTCTTGACATCTATTTGTTGGAAGGTGTATTTCTTTGGATTGCATCATGTAGTGCGAGGAAGAAACGTTGTTTCATTTCCCTAGGTTTTGATACTTTATCAGCAATGCATCAAGAGGTGCATAACAATGTTTGAGAAGGTTAATGGCAAAGACAATGTGTTGCTCAACTTTCATAGGTATATCAAGGAGGAAGATTGAGTATCCCTTATTAGACGAGGTGGATAAAAAAAACCAAAAACAGGATAAACATGGATATTTTTTATTTCTCCCTTTTGGCATAGCCTTCGTGAAAGGAAGTGAGAATGATGCAGTCCATTCTCATCAGTTTATTAGGTGTATATCTACACATGTATATATTTGCGAAAAAGTCATAACACCTTACTTTATGTAGTAAAAGAAAGCTTAGTCATCTTTACAGCAATAGGTACTTGGGAGGTGATCTTTCATGTAACTCGATTTTTTTTTTAAATAAAGGGAGAAACAGGGTGATTTCTTGTGTGAGATGTTTCTCCAACTTTGTCGATAGACGTGAACCTGTAGATTTGTCATTAAGTGGTACCCGTTATACTTGGTCTAATCATCCGGATATCCGACTCTGTCGTATAGATATGTTCTGTATCTCAATTCTCAACAAATCGAGAAAGCAGATTTCCAAATAGGCAAATACAATTCAAGCAGCTCTTCCAAAATCTGCATCAAACCATAAGCCCAGCTTATTGAGAAGTTTTGAGAGAAAGAAAGACCAACTCCCTTTAGATTCGAGAACATATGGCTGGAAGATCCGGAGTTCCAAGGAAAAGAGTGGATGCTTGTTGGAAATCTCTCTTGGGATGGACAGGATACAGATTTTGTATGAAGTTAAAAGCTTTAAAGAAGTTGAAAGTTTGGAACAAGGAGGTGTTTAGCAATGTGGGGGTTACAACGAAGATCTCAACAGACTACAGAAATCAACTCCATTGATATGAAAATGCTCATTGAAAGGGTAGTTTCGTAAATATGAGGCTTCAGCAAAGAGCACTTGAAAAATCACTTATTTCCATCAGAAATTCATAATTGAGATAGTACCTATGGCATTTAACAAAATTATGCTCATTGAATATAGTTAACCCTGAATTGTCATGTCCAAGTAATTCCGACAGAAATCAGGACTCTAGATAGACTAAGATCACAATATTATTTATTCGGTGCATTGACAGGACCAGAACCTTAATCCATGGTTTTTAAACTCAGTCTAACAGGTTGGATTGTCCGATGCCAAGACCGAGTTGACTCGGGCGAGTCAACTAGGTCTCAACACCATCTAAAACAATCCATTATGAAAGTCTCATGTCTTGGTCCAGGCTGAGAGCGATTGCCTCAGGTGGAACAACTGCCTCGACCGAGACTTACAACCATGCTTTAATCCCAGTCCATGAGATTTTAAATATAATAAAAAGAATGTCAACTGCTATAGAAGTAAGAAAACCTATATATTAAATCCTATGAAGAAATAGGCAAGTCATTAAATAAACAATCATTTGAGAAAGGGGGTTGATTGATAATCTGATACCTTAGCGGTCTGAAAATTGCAATCAATGATGATTGAAAATATCAGTCAGAATGTCTTCGCCAAAACATCTTGTTTTGGTAAGGTACTGAGACGATGCATAGGGGAATATACCGGCTCATACCATAAAATTGATTGAATTAAATTTTGTATTTACAATATATGAAGTATATAAACTAGTTTATTTTACTAAATATCATATTTTAGCTAAATTAAGAATTACGAATATTTGTGTAATGCATCTACTTATCAAACAATACAGAAGTGTGGCGTAATAAATTCAATTTATAACTCCATCTCATTCCATTTCATTTGAGATGTCTTTTTTTTTTATGAGTAATAAGATTCATTTGAGAGGTCTTGTTCTAGAAACTTGGAGAGAAGCCGAACAAGACCAAGATTTTAAACCTTGATCATAGCATGGGACATGAGATGAAATAATAATGAGCATCATTTATATAAATGAGGCTGCAAAATGAAGAACCAATGACTTTAAAATCCATTTTAAGATTCACCGATTGCCTGCTTTTAAGATGTAAAACAGATTTTACAAAATATTCATATACATCACTCCAACAATTTTAAGCTTGCACTTCATCAAAAATTAAATAATCCAAGTATGATGTTCCAAGCAAATGGGAAGCTCCCCTCAGAATAAAACTCAGATTTATATCACAATTTAATCATGCATTGCTCACCAAGGAAAAGCTGCAAAGCTTGGAAAAGGTACTGGCGATAGCACGAAAAAACACTAAATAAAAAAGGTTTTCAAAATAGGGAGTGAATGATAACAAACTTTAGATTACCTCCATTCTTAGAGAGGATCCAGCACTCGTAAGATCAACCAAAGCCACCAAAGCATTCAGCTTCTCTTCAATGCTTAGATCTGAATATTCACCTTCCATCAATCCTAAAACCCAAACTTCTCCTGAATGACTCTCATCAATTTCAGTGTATTCAGTCAACATGTTATTATTCCTTTTACGATGGCCCTTATATTTAACTATACTGAGAGTGTTTGCCGAATCCAACTCAGAATCATCACTACTGCTGTTAGTGATGCTGTCCCCAGAATCATCATCAACACTTCCAGAGTCTTCAGTATCAGATAGAAAATCTCCTGCTCCCTTTGTAATTAGAGGATTAATGCGTAGACGGTATGCAGAAGGTGAGATCTTTTCAAATAAAGTGATGTCACTTGAAAGGGTTGAACATATCAGAAGTTCCAATTCATCAGTTGTGTTGGTGAGATTTAACTCGACCACCTTCCAAACAAAAACAAACATTCATCGCTCAAATGGAAGAAATTTATTATCACAGCAGCATTCTTATAATTCTCTAGAAAATGAACCTCAATTATCTAAGAAATGTACCTGAATTTTTTTTGCCAGCTCAGAGACTTTCAACCCATTATTTCCTTGCTCAGAAAGAATACTGAACAGTTCACCCTTCAAAGTACCAGGACATAAGCCATAGTTTGCCATACGACTCCCTTCCTACAAAATGCCAACATGGGTATGAATCACAAGGCAAATTTTGAAATCCATATTTCGTATCCACACACAGATTATAAATGTGAATGTAGACCTGAATTCCTTGTCACATTTCGTATAGTAATAAATCTTCCAATCATGAATTAGAATAAATGCATTGAGGAGTAAATGACAATCATAAAGCAAAACAAACACTCTTTCTGTGTCCTCAAGAAGCCGAAAATGCAGACACGTCCGTACACACGTATTACAATATAATATTTTAGTTACATTTAAAGCAGAATGTTTTTATATATATAAAAATGAAAAAGAAATATATTAAATGTAATGACCCTATTTCTAGCAATATTATAGTATACTTTTTATAATACTTTGAACATTATATGTATGCCATTTTAAAGGTCTCAACAATAGCTTTCTATCAGTATCAAGTTCATCCAAATCAGACGTGCGAGTCAAAAGTTATTGTGTTTAGTTCCGAGCAACATTTTAAGTTTTTATTAAAATTCAAAAAAAAAGAAAAAAAGACAATTTCCAAAATTTTAGTCCCACATCGGTTAAAAATAAAAAGTTCTGAGTTCTCAACCTCTATAAATAGAAGGCCAAGCCTTAAGAAAATTACATCAATTTGGGTATTTGCATTCTAACCCCTGAGGTAAGAATATTTGCAAAAAAGTCCCTCAACTAGAAGAAATTCTAGAAAATTCCCAGGAATTCCTGAAAATATTCAGGAGGTCCTTTGAAAAGTTTTTTTTTGTGGGGCCTACTGCCTCGAGATACGCGCTACCTCGAGATTCGCATCGTACGAGGTTCAAAGATTTGGGATTCTAGCGTATTCACTTGTAAGTACATAGTTATTTATTTTATGCCTTTATTTATTTAATTAATTAATTATTTAATTAATTATTATTTATTTAATTATTTATTTATTATTTAATTGATTAATTATTATTTATTTATTTATTTATTTATAAATATTAATTTTTATTTTTATTTTTTTTGAAATAGTAGAAAATTCGCAGAATATTGTAGAAAAATTCTAGAAAATTCTATTATTTTTGGGGAAAATGTCTGAAAATGCTATTCTTGTTATCTGTTAAATTTTAGCAAGGAAAAATCCTAATTCTTGTATTTTCCACATAAAATGTGTAAATGCATTGATAATTTCTTGTAATCTTAAAAGCATGAAATTATGATAGATGAGGACATGCGTAATCTATTTAGTTGGATGAAGTCATGCTGAAATTCATTTAAAATGAGATATATGCGTTTTACATCCGTTTTATGTATTCATTTTCTAAGATATTAATAGGGCTTAAATGTTCTTATTTTTAGTTTCAAAATACAAAAATAGGAATGCTATGCATGTAAAGATGTTTCTACAAACATTATTATTTTATGCATATAAATACGATTGATGACATGAATAAGAACGTGATTGGGAATGTGGAATATCAGATTAGTTGGAATCAGGCGTTGTCTCATTTCTTCGAGACCCCTTGGGGTTTTAGTCCCCTAAAGCATCAGGCGTTGTCTTATTTCCTTAAGACCCCTTGGGGTTCCAGTCCCCTAAAGAAGAGGCGTTGTCTCATTCATGAGACCCCTCGGGTATTTATACCTAAAAGAAAATTAGGGAATCCGGAGAGAGGATACCTAATGAAACAATTAGTGTGCACATTAGGGAGTTTACTTGTGGACTAGAAGTGTTGACATCGTACACTAGGACCGATGGAATGTTGGTACGAAATACATCAGAATTGATAGTTTGACTTTATAGAAATGGTCACGGGTATTCCGATAAGAGAAAGGTTGACTATTATATGAAAAGACTTCATTGTATTCGAAGTTATACGTAAGTAATTGATGGAGAGTTGAGTTTTATCGAATTATATGTGAAATACATTTGCAAATTGTATTTGTTTTAAAATAAACAAAAGTCGCTGATTTAAGTGGATTTTACGCATGAGGAATGTACTTACTGGGCCCTAGCTCATCGTTTTAAAATGTTTTGTTTTCAGGAAAGGATAAGGGGAAGTTGGACTGATGCTTCTAGCATTTCTGTTGATAGACCTGTGCTTTTGACGATGTTATATTTTGTTTAATTCTTCTATCTTGTAGAAGGATATATGAGTTATGTAGGTCTTTTGACCGTTTAGTAACATGTATTTGGGAGTACGATATATATACAATGTTTTCTTTTGGATGGGCATATTACGGTTTTGTTTGAAGTAAGACATCCTCTAACATTATTAATGTGTCAATGAAGTGCGTTTCGTCTTATGAATTGTTTAAACAAAATGAAAAAAAATTATCCGGTGTATTTCCGCTGCATCGTGATACCAGTTTTGTTTAACTGTGCGTTTGTATGATCAGATCGCGCCTCAAGATACGAGAAAGGTCGATATGACCTAATATCGGATTTGGGGGCGTGACATTAAAAGTATTAAGTAAACATTTCCTGCATCATAGAACTATCCAATAACTAAATTAATATATATAGATTTACAAGAAGAAAGACTGTTAGACAACTATACCTGTGTTCCACAACTCAATAAAGTAGTTATGGAGAATATAACACACCAGTCCTCTTCCAAAATTATATAGAAAAAATATCACTAAAATAAAAGTAACACTACTGTATGGTCCAAGATGTGTAGGGACCTATGAACACGTATCAATGTCAACTCGTATTGGCAAGAACAAAAATGGGAAAATGACCTTGTCTATGTTACATAGGCCATCCTATACTCAAAGATCACATGGTCCCACACACCAAGCCCCACACATACATGCATGCATGCAAATCCCCATGTACATGCATGCATGCACAATTGGAGAGAGAAATTCGTCATCATCGTCATAAACCTTATCCCTACTGTATGGGGTCGGTTGCAAGAATCCTGCTCCTCCATTCTATTCAATCTAAAGCCATGTCTTCCGTTAAGCCACATCCTTTTTCGCCTCCCCTCGACCTTTTAGAACCTTCAACCTGGATGTTCCTTCACACTGGTGCTGCCATCATTCTCATTGTACGTTAACCAACAAATGGATACGTGCAAAGATCCAGGCTTCTATTTTTGAACCCTAAGCATATTGAAGGAGAAAATTATCAAAGCCACTACCTTAAAGGCTATTTGGACAACGACAGGTTGAGGTGAGCACAGTAAAGAATGTGTTTGCTTCTGTGCACAGCAAATGTGCAAAGGCAGCTCCCCAAATATTAGCCGTTGAATGGCATCGACGGCTAATTTTCAGTAACCTGAATTTCCCAGATAGAAGTGGAGATGTGCCTTCCACAGGCAGGGCAATGCACTAATCTCGGAGAGGATTGACATCCAAAGGGGGCCTTAACTGTTTCCATCTTGCAAATAAGAGGACTGAATCAAGTTAACTATGGTTTAGCTTCTAATATGAATAGATGTTTGGCTTTAGCCAAAACATAAGTATATAACAGAAGATAGAAACCTTTGCACAAGAATAGAACTGCAAGTTGAGAGAGGTCAGAAGTGAGAACTAAACACGGAAAACAGCAAAGAAACACCACAATTCGGTTAAAACTTAAAACTACAAGGTTCCGTTGAGAAATGAAAAACAGGTCGAATGAGTTTCAAAGGTCCACATAAAAAATTAGACAAAAATGATGAAAAATATTTTGTAAGAAACTGATTTTAAGTGAAAAGTGGTTGACAGCTGATAAAGAAGCATAGTGAGCAAAAATATTTAATTTCTGGGTTGGAATTTTTGCTAAACCACAACAAATCTGACTTCTAATTTCAGGTCTAAAATTTATGAAGTTTGGGTCCTAGGTTGTTATTGAGGAATAAAACCAATACATCAATTTAAAAATACACTGATCCAAATTCTAATACAAATCTGTAAATTGAATTAGCTTAACAGGGAAGCATACGAAACCAGTAAGGGTCTGAATACCTTCTTTAGGGGTTCCCTTCGCAATGTACTCTGTTTTGAACCAAAACCAGCTGCAACCAAAACTTGACGCAGTATTTCTGTCCATGTAAGAGGGTTCAGAGATCTATTCCAAAACTTCACAACAAATCCTTGGCGTTCAACCTGCGAAACCAAAAAAAATGGCGACCTATTAAGGAATGAGAGAAAATGAAAAGAGCAAGTTACATATGCATATACCCTGAACTACCCCTTTATGCTGCCAATTTTCACTAAATGTAACTATCCTTATGGTCACACGAAACAACAACCTGATTAGATATAAAATCCAATTCGTTCGAAAAAGAAAAAATGAAAGGAAACAAAAATAATCCGAACAATTCAACACTGTTCGGCAGTATAAATAGCAAAGAGAAAGCTAAAGTAATGTTGTGTAAGCTGATAGGGGCAGGTAGTGTTTGCAGTGGGCCTATGGAAAGTCAGAAAAGCCAATTTGGCTCTGTAGCGGAAATGGAGTAGGCCGCTTTGGTGTTGAGAGGAGCGAGCTAAGAATCATATGTTGCAAATATTTGCAAAGGTCATGCTGCAGCTGCGAAAAAAAAGAAAAAAGGATAGCAACAGTTACAATTGTTGCAAGTTTGGGCCTTGGAGGGGTATTTTTCGGTGTTAGAAGACTCAATAGGGAAGATGCTGTAAACAAAACAGATTGTTTAATTGCACTTCTGTAGAGACTTGACGGTGAGCATATTCCAATTATCCGAAGGTAGAAGTGCAATGATAAGGCTATTTTTCAAGGTCTGAATTTTCAAATACAACTTTTAAGGTCCTTTAGAGGTTGAACAAGACTTGTTGAATGTTATTAGATGGGTGTGCTTATGCTCCATGGAGATTGTCTACAATGATTGACTGCATTAGGGAACTTGCTACAGGTTGGCCTATCATATTCCCTCCTCTACTAAGGGATGCCAACGACTTGGCAAATCCCTTGGCTGAGAGTGGTGTAAATATATACTTGTATAAAAGGAAACTCTCATCCCTACTTATCCTTTTAATTACTCTATATTCAATAATAAAATTTTCTCACTCAATATCATCATCATTCATGCCTGTCCCAAATGTTTAGGTTGGCAACGTGAATAACATTTCGCCATTCAACTATATTTAGAGCTATACCAAGTGAGTCAACAGCAACTGCAAAATAAAATATTCCCAAGCAAATTGAGAGAGAGCATACGCTCCACGATCTTAAACTTACTGAGTGAAGAAACCCAAGGAACCTGCAGTCTTTGCTTGCATGGGAAAGAAATCCACTACTAAGCTCCATTTCAACATCTGACAGAAGAAGTTTGAGAAGCACCACATGTATTTTTCCAAGTAACAAGGAGTCCTGAAAACAATATTTGAACAAAGATAAAACAAAACTTAAGGGCAATCAAAATTCAGACTTGTTCAAAACTGACAG
This sequence comes from Euptelea pleiosperma, assembly GCA_035048495.1. Taxonomy (NCBI): domain Eukaryota; kingdom Viridiplantae; phylum Streptophyta; class Magnoliopsida; order Ranunculales; family Eupteleaceae; genus Euptelea; species Euptelea pleiosperma. Next base: position 36,253,424 of record CM068550.1, on the reverse strand, counting down.
AGCATGGTAAGTTTCGGTGCACTGAGCAAGCTACTTTAAAGGTCCGATGAAAACATTTGTTTTAATGAGGATTGACCTTGTCATGAAATGCCTGAGCAAACTCATCCAGAGTGAAAGCGCACATGTCAACTGCTACGGCATGACTATACAAGAAACGGAAGACCTGCTCAAGACAAGTTAGCTTCAACCTTAGCTTAGACATTTTAACAATCACCATTACAAAAGTTTAATATCCTGTTACAATTCAATCCTAGAGCCACAAAAAATATCTACCTCCAATATATGAGAATAACTGTAGTAATGAGATAAGATATAAGAATGACTAATAATGAGCTTAAGCTTTTTACTGTAAAACTGCTTAAAGATGTTTACAACAGAAGATTATACAATATGACTGGACAAATAAACAATACATCTGCAGTCTTCATCCTTCACATGTGCAATTTGAATCGTAAGTACACATTAGAACATGAGCAACACTTTTAGGGTCAAATTTACAATAAATTAGTCATTTAAAGACCCACAGCACCCAGTTAAAGCAAGATAAAGAAGAAGCATGTCATCGACTTGCATAGATCACATCTGCAGAAGCACTAAACAAAATCATTGAAGATCATGAAAAGTTTTGTGGTATACACCTTAAAAAGTTTCTTGACAAGCTCTGTCGAAGATACCCAAGGTTGCATCCGGAATGGTTGCTTCATCTTCACAGAATGGGGAGGGAACCTCGCCAGTAAGTCTGGGAGAACACAAAAAATATTGTCAAAGACATAAATGCTAGAAAAACAGAACTTCTGATTCTTTAAAGAAACATGAAATTAACCTTTACAAAGTGAACAACCATGCAGCCCATTTGAAGCTAGATGAGCAGAGCATGTCAGTGGATTTGGTCCTGCTTGTAACTCTCTTAGCTCCAGCTCCTCGTCATCCACCAATAATGCTAATGCATTTGAGAACTCTTGAGACCGCAGTCCTTCAAGTGCAAGTTTGCATTCTGCTTGGTGTGGCTTCTTCGGATTTTCATCCTTCTTACTTTCCACCTAAATGTTCTAGTCAAATTCTAAGGCAAAAACACTAACTTCCTTCAACCACACAAATGCAATTCTTGTGCCATACTTACCCTTATTTTTTTAATGGCACGCTTCCTTCTATCCTGTAATTTATTCCCCAACCTCCTCTGTTTCTACAAAAAACAATATCTGTCAGCATGCTTCCTGGCTTAAACTTCATTGAACATAGATTTGGTGACTAAAAAAGCCATTTATTTACTCAAATATCTGCAGGAAAAGTAAGATAACCTCTCATCAAACCCCACAGGCAAGCAATTCAAATTAAATAATTACCACAGCCAGTCTTTGATGTCGCGATTTTTTCATTTCTGGACGTAGTGGTTGGGATTTAGAAATGGTAGAATTGGTACGTATGGCGGCTTCTCTGCCAGTAAAATTGACACCAGTAGGAAAACTTCCAGCATTGGGGTTCGTTGCACGCCACACTGTCATCAGACCTTTGCCAATACCATGCGTCTTCACTGGACCACTCCTTTGTGTGCATGCCTGGGAGTTAAAGATGGAGGACTTGGAGACCTATGGATGAACATGTTTTTTTTTCAATAAGCAACAAAGGTGTATTGTATGTTAAGATGAAAAAGTCAGCAACATATCGATGCAGGATGAATGTGATGGCCTCAAACTAAATGAAATAGTAAATTTACATGCTAATCACATGTAAAATAATCAGATTAAGCAAATAAATTTATTAAAATCCAAGGCCTTCACACAATATTAGACCCATTGCTTTAACGGCGAGGATCTAATGGAAGATGGAACTCCCAACAAGCTTAGGGAATCAGTTAAGGGATGAAACAAATCTGAAATAGCTTCCTTTTCCAAGAGATTATAAGTTCTTTGAAGTTCAAGAAGGTTTCCGGCAAGTTTTTGGGCTTTTTTGACAAGTATCAGATTTTAGCCGATTTTAGAAGAAAATGGAGATTTGTGAAAAATTAGGGTTTATGATGGGGTTAGGGATTCTTATGGTTACCGCAAGGATTTGGAAGTGTCTGGGGGTTGTAGTAAGGGTTTTGGGAGGGTTTTAGGGTGCCGTAGGACGAACTGGTGTAAGGAAGTTACTATTCACGTGGTACTATTCACGCAACACTATTCATAGTGTTGTTCAATGGTTAGGGTTTAGAGATGGAACAGATGGTTGGGTTTTCTAGGTCAAATTTGGTCCAAAGAAAAGGAAAATAAAGAAAACAAAGATGGAGAAAGGGAAGAGAATAAGAGAGAGATAGAGATAGAAGAAGTTACCTTCGGATTCGCACCGAGTAGCTTGGATTCTCACCAAGGAAGAAGAGAGCACTCCACAAGAGAATTCTCAATAGCAAAATTCAATATATTTCATCATCAATGAAAAATTACAACTAAAAGAGTTTATATAATGACTCAAAATAACCTAATATAATCTCAGTCATCCATCTAATCTAATGGCTATAAAAAATAACTACTTAAAGCAACTAACCAAAATAACAATGAGCCTCCTAACTTTGGGCTAATTGCAAAGACACCCAAAACTCTAAAAAACATCAAAATAGGCCTAGAAAATAAATAAAAACTCTTCAAAAGTTCCCTACGCAACCCACATGCATCTTTCCAATGTGGAGTTTTCATAATGTACATGCATGTGGGGTCTTCAAAATCTTCTTCCTTGTCTTCCACTAGTAGAACCCATGTGATGCTTTGATGTCCACATCACATATAGTATAAAGGAGGACAAAAAATAAAATCAGCCTTATGATAAGTCAACAACTTTCATGTCCATTGATTTAAGATATAACTCATATTATGATACAAGTCATAACCCTAATGATGAGCATAAAAATTATTATTTGAAGGTGTACGATCATAAAATGAAGAAAGTGTTGGGAGTGTAAAATTGACTTGGTAAAAGCGTATAACCATGTGGAATGGAGTTTTGTAGACCAAATTAAAGGAAGGATGAATTTTGGAGGACAATGTAGGCAATGGATCTTGGCGTATACCTACGGCGTCTTTCTCTATCATTTTTAATGGCTCTCTTTAGGGATTTTCTGGAAGTTCTAAGGGACAGGCAAAGATCCTTTATCTCCCGTTCTCTTCATCATGGTGGCCGATGCCTTGAGTGAACTTCTTTGTAAAGTAGAAGAGCTTGGTTTGACTGGGGGTTATGGTGTGGAGGGCCTGACGTCTCACCTTCAATATGCTGATAATACAATTATTTTCCTAGGGGCTTCTAGAGCGAGGAGGTATTTAACCTTCAGGTTATTCCTCGACGTTTTGAGGTGGTTTCGGGCATTCAATAAACTTATAGAAAAGTTGCCTCATTAGCATTGGTGAAGAGGAAGTTTAGATTTTTATAGATTGAGCTTCTTGCTTGGGCTGTATGCAGGGCTCTTTTCTTATTTCTTACCGTGGGCTTCCTTTTGGGGCTTGTCCACTTCCGAAAGTATACGGGACCCAATTGTTGGAAGTGTAAAAAGGAGATTAGCATGCTGGAAGAAGAGCTACCTATCTTCAGGGGCAGAATCACATTCATAATGAGTTTTTTTGCTAGTATTCATATATACTTCATATCTCTTTTTAAAATGGCCGGCTTAGTGGCAAAGTATATTGAAAAAATTAAAGGACTTTTTTATGGAATGGAGAATTCCATCTTGTTAGGGAGAAGTTGGCGTGTATGCCTCAGAAATTTAGGGGGCTTGGTATACGAAGGTTGTTCATTATAAACAAAGCATTGGTTGGGAAATGGTTATGGAAGTTTACTAATGATATATTTTCTCTTGGGAAAAGCAAATTCCTCCAAGAGTGGAGGCTCTCTTATGGACAGTGGTCTTCGATAAAATCTTGTTCGTGGATCACCAAATCATCGTAAAATAATGATTACTAACCCATAAGGAGGGCATAAACCACCTTTTTATTCATTGCAAGTTCACTTGGAGGTGTGCAATTTTATCTTCTCTGCCTTTGGCATGAGTTGGTTATCCATAAGGATATTTAAGACATCTTCTCGTCTTGGGCTCCGGGGCTGTTTGTGTGGGGGGAATTTTGTGGAAGATTATGCCTTTTGACTTATGTTGGGGAACAGAAAAGTCAGATCTTCGAAGATCGTAGTAAGTCATTGCTGGAGATGTGCAAGGCGATTGGGATTGACAAGGTTTTTATTTCAAAAAAGTTCTAAGGATGTAAATCTTGAAGAATTTCCTAATTTTTGTGGCTTATGCTAAACATTCGCCCATTGGCTAAGGGTTTTTTTTTTGGAACTTTTTATACTTAGGAATTCTTTTCCCTTATGTAATCTCGGTTCTTTTTAATAAAATTCGGTTGGTATCAATAAAAAAAAAAGCATAAAAATAACTACAAAAGCATATATTTACTTTCAGGGTTGACAAAAATCATCAACTTCAACAGTTACAATAGAAAATATAATTACAAAAATTTAACACTTGTGCCACTAAGAACTATTGAATGATGTTGTCCATTTGAATAACCCCCAATTTTATAAATGCTTCTTAATGACCCATCAATAGCCAAACTATCAAATCCCATCCCAAAAAACCACCTTTGACAGATTGGAAATTGTATTAGAACTCCCCAAGCCCAAAAAAGAAAAAGAACAATGAGGAACTTCAGGTTGGAAAAGGTTTTTCGCAGATAGAAGCATCCGAATCAATAAGGCTCAAAAAGCAAATTGTATCACGGTAAAATAAACCTGCCAAAAATAACAAAAGCATCCATCTTGTTGAAATGCAGAACTTAGAACTTACTAAAAGATATTTTACGAAATGGTCTTGAAATTTGATATGTATTAATCATAAAAATAAATATGTTCAGTTCAACTGATTTCTTCTACAAGCAGGACAAAGATGATAATTGTTTATTAGCACAAGAGAAGTGTAAAGAAGCTTTGAAATAAGTACGTGTTTGAAGAACAAGCTACAGCATGTCTGGATTTAGAGAAAATGCAAGACTTCACAGGAGAAACTCTAGTATCTCAGTTTACCTATTCAACAAAATATAATTTCGACATCAAACTTCATAAACATGAGCATCTAAACTTCCCAAACAATGAGCATAGATGACATGTGAAAGATTTTGCAAGCCTTTCAGACTCAGTACACCTTAAGCAAATTGAATAACAGCAGCAAACAGAGATAGTTTCACAAAGAAATAGAAGTCAACCATCTTCGATGACCACAAACCAAAGGATGAGAGCTTCAACCATGAAATTTCCAAGACCCCAATGAGCCACGTGTCTCTAGAGAGGGATTTTCAAAAAACACGTTCAAATAGTAACTTAAACCTCGATATTTGAAATGACCTACCATCCTTAAAAACTTCTTTGTTCTCTCAAAGTCATGCCAGCCTGATGTGGAGCTATTCTTACACTGAAATATGCTCCTCGGCCCTCACTAACCAGTTATCTTCTTGAGTGTGGAATCCAAGGTAGACCCAACAAGTGATGATGCCATCGTGCCTCCCACGCAAAACCAGAAACACACACACACACATGCACAAACCCATCTCCAGTGGCTAAAGAATGACCATCCATGAATCTCCAATGCAGTAAACGCAGGGTTGACCCTGGGTTGAATGTTCAACTTTTCTTCATCACATCAATTAACTACCCATGGAAGACTAGTTGATGAACTCTTCGTGGATCGACATACATATAACTAGAGAATAGCATCCATAAATCTCCAACTGCAGTAAACCAATGTTTATCAAGTTTGCCCATGGGTTGACTGTCAACTTTTTCTATCACATCAATTAACTACCCATGGAAGGCTAGTTCATGAACTGTTTCATGGATCAACATACATATAACTAGAGAATAGAAATATAAATATCAATCTTGAGTTCTTTCTATTAAGCATCCTGAACATGGAAAACATAAATATAACATAATATCCTAGTTCGTATAAACAAAACTATGCACCAACAAGAAATATATACAGAATTGAGCTGTTTGCTTAGTATTAAATATGTATTCTTCAAAGCACTACTACATTTATGGATGTCCTATGAATATGGTGCTAAACCACCTAGGTTACATGAATAATATAGCTACATCTCGAGTTCAATTTAGGGATCTCATGAGGATTTATGCACCAAATAAGCATCGATATAGAATCCAACTTCAGCAAATAAAAAGAGAGTTTGCCTGCTCCCTATCACCACAAACAGGGAGATGTAATGATGTATTGTGACTGCCATCAAATTCCAAACTAGTTAAGTTAAAAGGAAAACAATACTTGTTGAACCAGTTAGAAATTTATTTCCACTACCTTTCTCCTTTTGGGTGCTCCTTGGCTGACCGCGCAAGTGGGGCGAGACTTTTTTGAACCTAGTCACATCAGACATATCAAACAAATTTAAGTCAAAACTACAAAAATTTTAAATATGAAGAAATGAATGAGAAACTTCAAATGGTAAGTGAAGCTAATAATGACTAAATCAATTATAAACATATACTGCTTCTACACAGACCCCCCATTACTCAATGCGTAGATCAAATCGTTAAAAAACATTAGGAAACAGAACTAAAAGTTCACTTCCTTTTCTTCACAAAATTGGAAAGAAAAAAGAGTCAGAAAGAAATAGCAACATATTTGCTTCCTCAAGTATGTACCATGGTCCACAGTACCACACTAATTACCCCCCCCCCCCCCCCCCCCTCCCCCCAAATGCATCTGATATGTAAAGGATTCTAACCAGACCTCCTGAGTTAATAAGTACAATGTACTTTTCTTTTCATCTTCTACCTTAAACAAAAACATAAAAACAAAACACAAAAACTATATATGAGATCCTCTCTTAGAGTTTACAATGGCGTAGAAAATATGAATTAATAACATGTAACAATTAACATGTAGCATAGCAAATTAAGCATGGTATAAGATGTTCTGGGGTGATCTAATATAGCTTCACACAATTTGCTAAGATATGTGTTCCCTGTTATGTGTGATTAATTACCGGATGTGAAGCTGAAGATCATCAAGTAGAATTCTCTTTTGAAGGACTGGCACGGTGTAAGATGTGACAATTTTGACCATAATGAAGAGCTATTCTTTCTTTAAAAGAAAAAAAAAAGAGAATAGCTCTTCCCCCAATCAAAATTTCACATCTTACACCTCGCTGTTCTTGAAGGAGAAAGAAAGAAGATCCCCAAGAACAGACTGGAAGAAGCCAAAAGCAAGAAGGTTGAAGCTCAATTTTGACAGATGTCCGTTCAGTAAATCCAGTCTGGCAAATGTATTCTTAGGGATGAAAAGCAATTGAAGCTAAAGGTATCTGGGGTTGGTAGATGGTTGTAGAGATTCTGATGAAGCTAATGCCATCACCCTCTTGAAGGGATTGAAGATCCTTCGTAGTTTTTCTGAATCCACACGTGATCAACAGCAATTTGCCTGACAATTCTTGCATGACTGAAGGGGACTTGGAAACTTGCAAATACTTCAACTATTTAGGAATGCTGTAGAGGATTCAGTTGTTCTGTATAGCTACACACATTGTAGTGCTAATGAGAAGGCAGAGTCATAAAGAGGACCATAGTAGGATGATTTATACATAAAGAGGACCTAGGATGATTTTTACATAAAGAGGACATTCCTTAGACCTTAGTATCTCTACTTAAATATACTTTATCTCCTAACCAGTTAAAAAATGGACATAGGCACAACATAGAAACATTACATAATGCATAGGAGAGGCACATGTTCCCAAATTTCCCATGTAATATGCTCCATGACAAGTTAATGACTTTGACTTCTAGGTTGGAACTACCAAGTACAGTTCAACTTAACCATAGCCGATCATTCATGATCTTGAACAATAAACAGGACGCAAGTATGTCGTAAAGTTTGAATATGCCATGCCCATCAACATTTCGCTAGTCAATCAGCCTCTTACGGTGTGAAATATATATAGATGTCCATTAACCATCGATCTTTTCCAAATTTCCTTTTACTCAATTGAACATAAAGCCCATTAGTATCAGAAAGAAAAGGAATGCATCAACTAAAATATCTGCAACATGATAAACGAAAAAAAAGCAAAAGAATAGGATGGTCCAATATACCTGCAGAGTAGTGAAACGCTCCGATAGGAAGAGAATCAAACTCTACGCCAAGAGGAGGACCATCTTTTCGGAATATCTTCTTCAGAATGTAGTCTGGAGGCAGCATATCTTGTAGATGGGAAAGTTTTCGCTTTGGCTTATTACTGTGATTCCTCTTGAACTGATCCAATTCTAGAAGCTGCAATTGATTGCATTTCGAAGACGAGAGGGTTTTCATTCTCTGACTCAAAGAATCTTTCTTGAGTATCTTGTCTGCAGGACCTCTCACTGTATTACAACCGCTTCTACAACTGCCCTTTATACCTTTCTTACTCGATGTCCACACCGTCTTCTCCCTTTTCTCCTTCCTCCTCCTCTCAACAAACCATCCACGGACCTGTTTATATGTTAACTTGAGAACTGAAGCGTAGTCCTCCATCGCCTTTTGTGTGGGATAGTTCTCCTCTGCATTTGACCGGAATGTGTTAAAAAGTTAATAATTGGAACTTACAAAACACTCTTATCAATACATTAGTGATCATCTAGAGGGCATCAAAATCTTACTGAAGCAAAGAGAACCAGAAAACTGACAAAACTACAGTAGAAACCAACAAAAAAAATTTGGTAAGTATAAACTTCATTAAAAGGTGAACGGCAAAGCAATACAAAAGGAGAAGCTAAAGAGGTCGATATGCCCTCCAGAAGGAAAAAAAAAATGGGAGTATCCAACAAAATTTTATTACGACGAAAAAGAGAGAGTTGAGTTGACAAGGATACCTGAATAGAAATTCTCGAGGGCTTCAAGTTGGAGAGGAGTCTTCCTCTTCGTTTCATGGTCTTGCTTCATTGCAACCTTGTCATTATTTCCCATAAACCCCAAACCAATCACTGGAAATCTCCAACACGTACAGAATCAGAACTACACAAAAACCATAAAAGAAATTCTGTTTTAACAGTAATATAGATAAGGATATTAGAGAATGTGATGATTTTCCCTGTCGGCAATTCCTTTAGGGAGATTTGTCTCCCAATAAATGTTTTTTCCTCATAATAATCTAAAATAAATTCACCACATTTCCACTTCGAAGTCGAGAAGAGAGAGAGAGGGAGAGACGAGATATTGGTACCATGAGTGAACCCTTAAAGAGATTTATCTATTGCTTTGGTTGGTTTCAACTTTCAACTTTCAAAGAGGTGGGTTGGGTTGGGTTGGGTTGGGTTGGGAGAGTAACAAGTCTCCAAATTAAAACCTCATGTCAGTAGAATTATAGAAAACCCATTAAGAAAAGAACGAGTTTTGCTTCAGTTTCGATTGGGAGAGACAGTGAGAGGAAAAAAAAAACTAAAAATGAAGAAGAAACAGTGTGGATTTTACTACCTTCTTCAAGATAAGAAGAAGAAGAAGAAGAAGAAGCAGCTTGCTGAGGTAGAGGTAAAGATAGAGGTAGAGGCAGACATTCGATAGCGGTCGGGACCGTTCGTTCACTCTTTGGTCTTCAGACTGATATAGAGAGACAGACGCGCTCACCCACCCACCCTGCAAAATGCAATGTTACTCCAACACTAACACATATCACTATCGTCATCAGCATAATCATTCATCTGAAACCTGAAAATGGAAATGAAAAAGGAAAGAAGGATGAAATTTACGATCGTCGGCGGAGAGAGAGAGACAGAGATAGGAAGGATGATGACGGTTGTGCTGGGCCTTGAGTTGAGCAAGAAAGTAGGGTTTTGGGTTTTATGTCTTGGGCTTAAGAAAAATATCTCCTAGTAGAGGATGACGAATCGAATCCCTTACCACAACAAAAATCTTTAGAGGATAGGACGGTCACGATGTTAAGTAACCAATTTGCATTTTTTACGTTGAGATTAAAATCTGGCCCGTTCGATACTGAAGAAGTGGGCCTTTTACCTTTAGGCTGCTCACTGTCACTGATAGCCATTTCCTCCTCCTGTACAAGGGGGCAATGTTTTTAAAACCCGGTCGCTTTTGACCCGGTCAAGGCACCGGTCCTATCCGCATCGAAACATGGAAATCCATGTTCTAAAATCCGAAACAGGTATCAAATGGAGCCCAACTCCCCTTTTTTCAACGGAGTAGCCATATCAGTTAGAAATTCACAGGATTTGACCTAGCCTAATATCGATGAATATATAGAGAGATATACCCATTATACTAACATAGTGCGGGCAAAAATTTGGGAACAACTAAAATAATCAAAGATAACCCATGTCACATTCATCCATTCAATAAATTTAAAACAACTGAAAACCTCATCTCATGTGTGGGTACAGTATTTCGGACATCTAAGATTGAGACACATGTCATGGGTACGCAACGCATCACTACAGCCATACGGGGGCAAGTACAGGAGAGCCAATCGACGTCTGAGGACGTATCGGACTTGTCAGGCATGTCAGACTAACAACCTCGCAGGTTTAAGACCCACATTCCGATGCGACCGACTAATCGATCCAACGAAGTTCCTAGACTAGGCCGACGAGGTAATTTAACTTATCGGCACATTGCTTTCTATGCCGTCCATGCAAATATGCAACGGGATTAGTCGTCGGCAGTAATTTCATAGTCGGGATGTATGGCGCAACTATTCCGGCAGAGAACTACCCACATGATGTGAGATTACTTGGTTGACTAACTCCCATACTCCGGACGATCATGTCGGCAACCATGCCAACGGAATTCCCCCATGCCGACTAGGCACTAATATGTCTGAACTCGTCCAACAGACATGGACGGGAACTGGGTATATGCCAAGAACTCTCCAAAAATTTCGTGAAAGACAAGTTCGTAAAGAAATGAGAAACCTAGGCCGAAGACAGACGGTCGTGCATTCTCCCTCTCGCACATCACTATCGGCAAAACGGTTATCATAACAAACTCCGGTAAGTAGCGGGAATCTAACAGAAAACCGTTATAGGAACGGTTGTACGCTCCAAAACGGTTATACACTCCCAACGAGGAAGCCTATAAATTCGTTAAATCATTACACAATGAATGAGAAGAGAGACCTGATCGGATTCTCAATTTCCTAAATTGAGATCGTCGACTGTTCAATCTACTCATACTCCTCCTCCGGTGAATTCCACAAGTAGTCGACAACCATCTTGGATTCATTGTTAACTTAAGTGTCGGAGTGCTATCTACATGTACCCCCCGCCCATCCAGGGCGCAACTTTCAAAGCAAGAAGAGTAGCGGAATCCTAACACACCTCAAAAAAGGCATATAAGGCATCGGCAGCTATATCCATAACTAATCATTTTTGCAGGTACAGGTGGATCGACGAAGCCTGGTCTACTCATCTTGTTAGCTCAGCCCCATGTGTGTATCCGATTCCTCGAGGATTGTGTGAGCAAGATATGGGATTTTGTCTCCATATCTTCTGGTGTCATCTGTGGGAACGCTCAACACCTACGATCAAAGAGGATTCGGAATCAGAGAAATGGTAAACATGCACCGGATTGAGCGACACAGCAAGGAGGCCGACCTCAGGGTGGAACTCAGAGACTCAATAACTGAAAATCGCCGGATGCAGGATGAGTAGGACATTCAACAACTCTTAATCGCACAACTCTAGGAGGGGAACATGTGATATTCGCTCAAAAGTGCTTATTTTAAGCCACTATCCTTTTAGCGGTGTCACATTCTCCTACTTAAAACTTATCTTTTCGTCTACTTTTCAACGCAAGAGTTTTTTTCATTGCATATAACATATTCTTTAAACGAAAATCGACTATTATATGAAATATACACATTTCTGATAGTCTAATATAAAGTCGTTTTGATTAAATCTCATTACGCTATTTTTTTATCACACGGACACCATTTCGATAATTTTGATGGATTGGTAGCCCACAACTGACCTACAGAGCCTATGACCAAAGCTAAAGAGCCAACAAGATAAAGACAATAAGTTATAGGTCAAATGCGGGCAGAGTCAGAGAATCGAAGAACCAAAGAGACGACCAAGAGAGTAGGAGAGAGTCAAGCCACGAGAGAAGGGACTAAGAAGATTAAAGCCTAAATAATTAACACAAGATGAATGCTTGTTCGATTGATGAAGCTTGCAAAAGACCTAGTCAGAGACCAGGGTTCAAGACCCTTTATTAGCATTTTTCTCTCATTTATCTATATTTTCTCTCTCCCCTCTTTAAACTCTCTCTTTCAATTTCAACCATCCAATCTTCTCTCCCATCACCATCATTCTATCCCACGGCCCACCTTGGCCGATCATCACCACCCATCTCTCACTAGCATCTTCACCATTCAATCATCCACCCGTTCATCCATCCGATCAACCACTAAATTCTCATCATCACACCCCTTCACCATGAGATCACCACACGATCTACAAGATAAATGGTTGTCCAATAGAAGGTGATTTTAGCATGCGTGGGTGGTGTGTCCATCAAAGGCCCACCAAAATGGATGGTCTATATTACAAATGCATTAGAAATGTTGATTTTTTAAAACATACAATTTTTTTCTCGGATTTAAAAAGATTTTAAAAATATATAATGGTTTTGATTTTAAAAAAATTCTTTCATAAAAAGAATGTTTACTTTTATATAAGAGAGTTGACATGTGGTTTTGGAAACTCGCAAGCTTAAACATGTTAAAAATAATTCATTTATAAGAAAAGTCCAAAACTTTGAAGAAAAATGAAATTTCTTACGAAAAAAGAGTTGTCTCTAAAGAAACTTTCTAAAAAGCAATAAAATGTGATCTTAAAATTCTAAAGATAGTTTTTGAAAAAAAAAAAACATTTCTAAAAAGATGGATGAGCATTCCACAAATGACACTCTCTCCGTATAAAAAATCACTCATGGCTTATTCCCTTTAGGTCCCCCCTCTTATTCCCATCTCTTTCTTACCTTCTCCCCTAGCACAAAAGGAAAAAAAAAAAAAAATCGACGTCTCTGCCTTCCCTTCTCCATCGAATGGCTCCATCATCTTCTTCTTAACATAATTCCAAGAACCATGGTTTATTCTCCTCTTCTCATTCTCTCTCTTTCTCTCTCTAATCTCTTCTTTTATTGCTTTCTAATTAATTTTTATTTGCTTTTGTTTTTTAAGCATTTTTAATTCAAGCATTGTAAGTTACAGTTATTTTTAATAAATGAAGTTTATTTTGACATTTTATTTTCTATTATTGCATATTTATTTTCTTTTATTAATGTTGTAGGTAATTCCCATCCTATAAAAAAAATATTTTAAAAATCATTTCTACCTATTTTCATAATTTCCTTCCTTGTTTTTTTTAATGTTACTTCTCTAACCTGATTGCGGATTCGACATCCGACTTGTTAGTTAATTCGCTTCAATAAGAATCAGTGTTTAGTGCTTATCAAGATTGACTTCATGAAGTGAATTATAATATTTTTCTAGCATATTATCTTTTCTTGAAAAGTTTTAAAAATGATTTTGGCTTGAAAAGATTTATTTGGGGGTCCTAGAAAATTAGTCTATTGGTTTTTAAAAGTTAAAATTTTTTTTCTTCTCCAAACCAGTCCAATCGATTGGACATCACAGACCAATCAGTTGGACATCTCCAATCAATTGGAGAGTACAGTCCAATCGATTGGATAGTGCGATGTTCAATTTTATAAAATTCAAAATGGGTCATTTTCAACCCCAATCGATCCAATCGCCTCCCAGATTTCTCCCAATCGATCGTAGGTGCCCGATCTACTGTTAACATTAGGTTTTGTGGTGCGATTCTCTTGATTTCCTAGTTTTCTACTTCACCCTCTTCATTGGGATTTTGGAAAGTTTTTGAGTAAAAATGGGGTTATTTTGGTATTTTCTTCCATTTTTTGTGCTTATGGCGACTAATCATCGTCGTAGAAAGCTATTGTGGTTTCCGAAGAAGAAAGTGCTGATGAAGAAATTGAATATCCAAATTAATTCAAAACCTGAAAAATATAACCAAATGGCTTAAAGTAATACAACCCAATCCTCACTACATAATTCTCTCAAAGTAAAAAAAAAATTACTTTCTAAAAATCTAAGCGCATCTAAAAGATCCTGCGTGCAATCCTATTGTCTATGTTGACCTGAAAAGAGAGTACCCACGAATGGTGAGTCCAATCGACTCACAAGTAACAACTACATTAAACCTCCCTGGTGCACGTGTGTAGGTGTTCATAACAATATGCTCAATATTTTTTCAAATATAACTACTATATATGAACATGACATAAGAGATGTACGAAATATCAAAGAACGGATTTACGAAAGATACACGCTAAGGAGATCAACAAATGACATCCACAACAATCATCTCATACCGATATATAATTAAATCTCTGAACATGAATAAGAATAAATAATTTAATTAATCGTACACTGTGATGATGATAGACACATGGACTGGCATATATTGACTCATAGCCTAACTTTCAAAATATTGCACGTGACTAACAGTGTGTATCTACACCCAAGGGGTGACCTAGAGCTTGAACGAATCGTCACTTCAAGCACCCTCAATTTAGGGTTGAACGAATCGTTCCCAAAGATATATCTAAGTGGCCGTACCCCAACCAACATTATAGATACTCCTACCATTGGTAGTCAACTCGAGTCAACACTGGTCAAATGATAGTGGACCAAGTCATAGGGGGGTATGTCAGCTTTTTCAAATTGTGGGGGGGTATGTCAAATTTTAGAGATAACATGGGGGGGTATGTCAAAAATTCCCTTTAAATAAACATCAACTTATTTCTTTTTAGAATCCTAAAATCTAATATTGAATTAAAATTATCTAGAAATTGATTAATACCGAATTGATATTTTGAATTTTGAGAATTCTGCGATTCTTATTAAATTCTACAAAAAATACCACGTTATTCTACTCTTCGATACACCCGATTTAAAAAAAAATAGAGCTCAAAAATATTAAGAAACGAAAGAGATAAAATTCTGACAATAATTACAGTTTTAATAATAACGAGTAAAATAAAATTTTAAATTTCGGAACTCTTATGATTCTTATTAAATTTAAAAAAAAAATAATACTGTATTCTACATTTCAAAACACACAATTTAAAAAAAAAAAAAAAGCTCAAAAAGGTTGAGAAACGAATAAATAAAATTTCTAAAAAAAAAAACCACTTTTCTATAATTTCAGAAAAATTTAAAAAATTAAAGATTATGGCATTTCTTTATAGATTTATCACAAGTTTCTTCATGATTTCTAATAACAAAATCAGAGATTAAGCATGATGCTCATACTATCAATTTAAATCTAACAAAAAAAATTTTCAAACACAATTAATCAATCAAAATCACATATTATCGAAACAAACAAATCAAGAAAAGTTTTAAAGAAGTTCTACTCGCCTCAAAACGCTCTAAGAACGAAAAAAAATTGAAGAATATGATGAAGACTCGATCTTCTAGTCTTGATCTTCAACAAAGAACCACAATAATAAAATCTTGATCCAAAAAGATAATATGAAAAGATAAGAGGAAGTGAGAAAATTGGGTTTCTAATTTTTGAGAATAAAAAAGTGATTTTCGTTACTTTAAAATGTCTATTTATATCAACCCTTAAGAAACCCTAAAATAAGTTATTAATGGGCTAAAAATGGCCCTAAGGACCATATATAATAACTGTGTACGAAACTAGAGTATAAACAAGTCCAAAAGGCTCTAAAAGCCCACCCAATTAAATATAACAAATAATTATTAATTAATATATCTCAAACAATCACATAATTTAATTATTAACTAAATAATTAATTATCACGAAAAATGGGTCATTACATTGACCATATGGATGTTTGGCCCATCTTTAGGTGGACCTACATACCAAAAATCAACTTCATTATTAATTTCTAATCTTCGAATCAGAGTACCTCAAACAATGCTTGAATCGAAGGGTTAAAATAACCCCATGAAAAGGAGTCCAATCCAATGGTTAGAAATCATTAATCGTGCTAATTTTTTGTCTACAAGTCCACCTAAGAATGGGCCAGTCATCCATACTATCAATAGTCTCTAAGAGTGTGCCACACGACTCATATTATAGTTCGTTATCAACGTTGATGATCGATGTCCTTCATGAAAGATTTACTCAAAAAATTGGCTCTCAAGCATTGGAGAATAATTAAAAAAAAATTATGGGCTTTAATTGCCCCCTTTCTATTTAGTGGTAATTTTGTCAATTAAAATGTCATCAATAATTATTGACATTATCAGTTTATGAAACTAAGGTTTTTTCGCGTCGTTGGATACGAAAACCCTAGAATCAACACATTTATAATTTTTATCCAATGTTTCCTGTAAAATGATAACTTCTCGCATAGTGGAAAGTATGTCTGATGTCGATCCGCACTCAAGGGATGGATTAGTGTAAATATTAGAACCAGGGCTGAGCCGAGAAATCACAAAGTCGAAACAAAACACAAGCCAAGTTTAAGAGACCGTTTGGCGGGCCAAAAAAGAGGACGATTGATCAATGTTGAAAGGCTATGATTATACGATATTAGAAACACACCGGTTGATGTGGCATCCAATGAGAAGATTTTTGACACATGGCAAAGATACTGTGAAGTGCATGGAAGGCAACCCATGGTTAGCATGTAAAGGTTTTACTATTCAACAGTTGGATCATTATGTGAACCAAGTTGATGGGCTGAAATTATGGGCTAAGGCCATGGGTCAAGACGTGGACCAAGGGTTGATTGAAATTGTTGGCCATTGATCTACGGTGAAAATATAAATGATGAGGTTTAGTCTCGAGTTAATGGACGGATGTGATTCAAGATGAGCCGTAAAGTTGGGTCGTCGCTATGTATGGCCGAGAGAAAAAAGCCCATAACATGTTTAATGAAATGGTGAAATCGGTAAGGAACACAGAAGAAGGCGAGCCTAGATATTGGACCGAGAAGGTGCATGAGAAGACATGGACATGATCGCGTGGGCTTCATCTATCTAAAGAGGGGCAGCAACTTTAGTATGCTACACAACACGTAAGCAATAAGGACTACATCAGCAAGAGAGAGGACTCATTCCCCTTCATATTTAAGGTGGCAGCAAGATATGAGATATTCTCCAACCGTTCCACCTCATCTCCTATCTCTATAACAGCATCCACAGTATCTTCATCCACATGGCAGCAAGAGACGGAGTCACCTCCCTTCACGCCTCTCTCAAACCACTGACATATAAAGAAACCTACGGTTTCTGGAATAGGTGGTTCCCTCACCCACGTTTTTCTCTTTCTCCCCTCTTTTCCTCCACCTTCTTCTTTCCCTACCGGAGTTGCAAACCTGTAAATGCAACTCCGGCCACCACTTCTTCTTCTTCTTCATATACACCGTTCACCTGTAGCAGCACCATTCACACCACTGTAGCAGCACCGTTCAGCACCACTTGAACGCACTTCTACCTTGGACAAACCAGCAGCGAGGCAACGCCCATCTCCTTCTCACGGCCAGATCAACACCACACCGTTCATCTCCTTCTTTGAACTGTTCGGTTGCTGCATCTCTGGTACGCATTCCTCTCCTTCTTCTTCTATTCTCCTTCCTCTCTTCTTCTACCTGCCCGGCCAGCCAATGTGCAAGGAGGCAGATCACCTCCAACCCACTACAACCACCTGTTCGACCTGCAAGTGTGTAACTCCTTTTTTCCTCCATCTTCTTCTCTCACCACCATCCAAATAGCACCATGCATCACCACTAGCAGCCTCTAGACCACGGTCTAGCTGCCCCCAACACCGGTGACCTTCTTTTGGAAATTTTCCACGTCCTCCTCTCTCTTTCTCCATTTCTTCTCCAAGGTGATCCTTGCAACCTCTTCTTTCTCTTTCACAATCTCCTCCACCTTCTTCACCATAGCACACCACGGTGTTGCTTAGCTGCAACCACCACCGGTGTTCTCCTCCAACAACCCCTTCCTCGTCTTCTACACTGCTGCATCCAATAGTCCGAGCATATCTTGGTCGAGCTTTGCAAGCTCAGGCGATCTCTCACCTGCAACACCAAGTTGCAGATCCGTTCCCTAAACCTTCACCACATTCGAGCCACTTGCAACCACCAAGAACCAGCGTGACATGCTGGGTTTTATCTCCATGACGGTGCACCTCTCTCCATTGGGTAATTCACTTCGTCTTCCTCTTCAAGTTGTGGTCAACATTCACACGTGAAAGGTCCACTCGGCGTCTACCACTGGCTGCACATCTCATCGGTGTTCCCACACCCCCACGCAAACACCACTGTGTAGCCATTCATGGCTTCATCATTCCTTGTTCGGTAAGCTACTGCCCTTATTGCATTATGGTGCATTCCTCCTTCACTTCAAGGTTTATACGTACATCATGGTAAGTAGGTTTGTCATTCTCTCATCCTCTCATTCTCTCTAAAAACCTCACTTTCTCTCTCTACCCTTATTTTCTCTCTTAGGTATTTCTACCATTTTCTCTCTCTACCTTCTCTCTCTAATTTTATTTAGTTAATTTTATTTCGCTTTCTAGTTTAATTTCATGTTATTTATTTTGTCATGTACGTTGCACTATTTTAATCAATAAATTTCTCTTTAACTTTTACTGTGTTCTTCTTACATTTCTTCAAATTAGTGCAATTTTAGTCTTGATAATCTTAATCTCTAACAATATGTTTTAAAAACAATCACATCACCATTCTCACATTTCCATCACTCATTTTTAGCAGATTTCTGTTATTATTGGTCCTTAATTGCCCTAACCCTGGTTGCGGATAATATCCGACACGAGCCACTGTGCAAGTCTGTATTTTTTGCAGATTAAGTGAACCAATTCAGAAAAATTACAAATCTTGTTGAGATCTAGGGTTTCCGATCCGACGACACGGAAAAACCCTACTTTCAGAATGAGAGATGAAGAGAGGGGCGCTGGTTGTGGGACGTGGGAGAGAGAGGGATCTTTAAGGATTAGGGTTTTTTTTTGGGTGAGAGGGAGAGAAAGGGGAGAGACATTTTCGTCCTCCTCCTCTTCTTTTTATATCAATCGTCTCCCCTCATAGAAACCCACGGTTTCTCCATTTATCTCTTTCCAAAAACAAATTCTATATTCTCTATTTCTTTTAGAAAAATGCTTTTCTTGAAATAAAAGCCACACTCAATCTTTTCTACAATTTTCCTCTTTTGAACACTTACCAATAAAAGATTTTCATTCTTTTGAACAATTCCTAAGAATGTTTTCACAACATTCTAATTTTTTTAAAATCTTTTATTCCCAAAACAATGTTTTTTCTCTCTTTTGAAAATCAAAAAGCTATCATTTATAACCGAACCTACTACCCTCCAAGAATTATTTCCAAAAAAGCTCTCACAACCATGCCATGTTGCCATTTGTGAAATTTTGAGCAAGGCTATGGCTATGGTTCCGGAGTGTATCGGCCATGGGCCAAATAGCGGGTCAGTGGATCAATGGGCCAGAAGATAGGCGAGTTTAATGGGCCAAAGAAACGGTCGGATAGATCATCGGATGGATGAGACCAGCACAAGTAGATGGTGATGATTGGGCGGTAGAAATCGGCCAAGGTAGGCCATAGGATAGAGTGATTGCGGGAAGAGAGAAGATCAAATGATTGATATTGAGTAGAGAGAGAATGACGATTTTAGAGAGAGGAGAGAGAAAATATTACAAAATAAAGAGAAAATGCTAGCAGAGGGTCTTGAACCCTGGTTTTTGACTTGGTCTTCTGTATGCTTTACCAACGGGTCAAGTCTTCATCTTGTGTCAGTTGATTGAGCTTTATTCTCATTAATCTCTTCTCGGGGTGATTGACTCTCCTTCTCTCTTGATCTTCTCTCAGGCTTTTCCGACTCTTTGGCTCTTCTTGTCCTTGGCATATATCTTCTCATTCTCAGCGTGTTGGCTCTTAAGCTTTGATCCTAGGTTCTAGAGATTGATTGTGGGCCGGCATTTCATCAAAATTGTCCGATTAGTGCTCCTGTGATAAAAAATCGCATAATGAGATTTCTACAAAACGGCTTCGCATGTGGGTCAAATAAATGCGAATATACCATCTTGACTAGAATATTGTGTTCTACGCAATGATAGAAACTCTTACGTAGAAAAGTTGATAAAAATAGAAATTTTATGTAGGAGAGTGTGATAACGCTAGAAGGATAATTGCTTAAAACAAACACTTTTGAGCGAATATCAGTTTATTGCCACTTGTTGCCTTGCCCACCCTTGTAGAAAATCCTAACTTCGTTACTGCTTTCAACCACGAAGAACCCCACTGACATTGTTTTCCTCTACATGGACTTCAGTGGGTTTAGATCCTTTCACCCTAGGGCAACAAGCCCTTATTGCTTTTAATATAATATCCACATTCATCTGATGCGTGCAATATCTTGTATCTTGCATATGTGCAATAAAAAATTCTAACTTTGACATCCACCATTACAAGCATAACATGCTCATATTCATTAATGCTATATAAACCATGTAAGCATAAGAATAACATCCAAATGAAATAGAAATTTCATGCATACATGTTGAATATAGTATAAGTGAAGAAGAATGGTATGCAACCGGGAGTCTTAAGGTCATATACATATCGGCGTAGTTACCTTGATATGAACTTAAGCATACAAATCGGAAGGCCGAGTAATCCAAATGTTCTAAGTTGTGCAACTTGACTTAACGATATTCCCGACAACTATTTTATGATAGACCTAGCTGGGAATCTTAGGTTCATATACATCAGGACTTAATTGCCTTAAAATGAACCCAAGTGTACAAATTGGAAGGCCGGACAAGTCTAAATATTCTAAGTCCAGTGGCTAAGAATTAATGACAAACCCCTACAAACTGCTACTAGATACCTAACCGAAATCTTAGGTTCATATATATCAAGACTTGATTACCTCGGTATGAACCTAAATATACAAACCGGAAGGCCAAGCAAGTGTAAATATTCTAAGTCACACAGCTAGAATTAACAACAATTCCAATAAATACAAACATAATTTTAAAATGCAAACTCTGTTAAAAGCAAAGTTTTCCCAACATCTACATATCTAGAGCCCCTTGGGCAAGGAAAGGAAAAATAAAAACTAACATTTTCAGATACTGATCCCTTAGGCATCAGTTTGAGTCTAACTTTGCTCGCCTACCGCTGAATAGCAAAGATAGCAGATTCACCCCCTTAGGGCAGAGAGACATTCCCAGATGCAGGCAGAGAGAGATCAGAGACGATCAAAGGAGTGGCTTCAGTTAAAGCAAGATCAGCAGATGTAAAAGCTTCCAACGCCAGCAAAAACACCTTAGGATTTACCTCGAAAGAAACCTCGACTGTAATCTCAGATCGAATTACTTCGGTTTCTCCCTCAGCATCTCCTTCGGCGTCATCTTCATCATAATCGGCTTGACACTTGGCATAGCGACATGAAATCCCTTATTGTACAACTCTTCTTGTTAGAGATCGTTTGAAGCCTTCTCAGTTTCATCTCGATCGACCGTCATCCTCTCTAGACCAACCTTCAACTGTGCCACCATTTAGGAAGAAACCTCAACTTCTCAATCTCGACCTCAGTCGGGGCTAGATAATCATCTGCTTCATTTCGAGAAGCAAGCATCGTTGCATCTATTTCTTTCTCCGTGTTGGTCTTGGTCTTTACGCCTTCAGCAGAGTGAATAACGGCTTGGAGTTGCGCCTCAGAAAGTTTCTGTGCACCCTCTAGTTCAGTCACTTTCTTGGCCTAATTGTCAAAATTCGAAAGGACGTCATTGAGAAATTCCCGAAGTCCCACGAAGGCATGAACGCTCTGTGAAGGACAAATCAGGAGAATTGTTAAACGAGAACTGGTTAACAAGAATACAAATTAAGAAAAAATGAATTGTACCTCAAGGAGGGATCAGCTCAAGACTTCGAACGGCACTGAAGGGGTGGTCAGGTCTACATAACGTAATCTGTCTTTTGGAAGACAGATCCATTCAATCAGCTTCAATGCCACCCGGGATCTGCAAAGGAGCTCTGCTCCGAGATGGGATTCCCATCGTCTAAACGCCCAACAGACATGGCGTGTGGCTCCTCCTCGCTGAACACCCGCAGACCTACAAAAGGATGCTCCTTACGGTAAGCCTCCTTCTTCGAAATCCATTCGTCTATTGATATTCGCTCAAAAGTGCTTATTTTAAGCAATTATCCTTCTAGCGTTATCGCAATCTCCCACGTAAAACTGCCTATTTTATCAATATTTCTACATAAGAGTTTCTCTCATTGCGTAGAATGCACTTTTCTGGTCAAAATCGTATATTCGCATGCATTCATACGCAATTCTTTGATCCACATGCGAAGCCTTTTGTAGAAATCTCATTACGCGATTTTTCTATCGCAAGAGCACTAACCGGATGATTTTGATGAAATACGGGTCCACAACTGACTACCAGAGTCTGGGACAAAAGCACAAGAGCTAACAAGCTGAGGACAAGAAGATACATGCCAAATGCTGGAAAAGCCAGAGAGTTGGAAAAGCCCAAGAGACGATTAAGAAAGAAGGAGAGACAGGCCCTCAAAGGAGATTAAAGCTCATCAACTAACATATGATGAGGACTTGCTCAGTTGGTAAAGCATGCAGAAAACCAAGTCAAAGACCAGGGTTCAAGACCCTCTACTATCATTTTCTCTTTATTTTATAATATTTTCTCTCTCCTCTCTCTAGATCCTCACTCTCTCTGCTCACAAATCCAAATCAACAGATCTGCATTCTGCCTGCAATCAATCTATCCTATGGACTAACTTGGATGATCTTCATCGTCTGATTATCCATCTGATCATCACCATCCATGTCTATCATCCGATCGCCAGCAAATTAGTCGATCATTCATTCCCCCATCCATCTCATCATCTTAGAATCATGTAGTCCTCATCATTCCCCGTTCAATTATATGGGCCATTGCCGTGCTAAAATGCTGGCCCATTATCATCTGTGGCCCAACCTGGCCATTTAGTGGAC
The DNA here is from genome assembly GCA_035048495.1 of Euptelea pleiosperma. Classification (NCBI taxonomy): domain Eukaryota; kingdom Viridiplantae; phylum Streptophyta; class Magnoliopsida; order Ranunculales; family Eupteleaceae; genus Euptelea; species Euptelea pleiosperma. The sequence continues at coordinate 36,230,352 of CM068550.1, read as the reverse complement.
CCCGTAAATTTACAATGCTTTTAAACTAACTTTAAAAAAAATAAAAAAGGGGGGGTCCACTAAATGAGGAAAATCCCCCAAAGAAAAGAAGTTTTCTTTTATTTAAAAAAAATTTATTTTTTATTTAAAAAAATCTCATTTTCCATTAAAAGAAAGTGTGAGGTTTTTAAAAAGGAACAGAAGGGTTCGTTTGAACCCTAATCTCTCTATTTTCTTCTCCTCTCTTTCCCCCAAAACATCCTACCCCTTCTTCCCCTCTCTTTTGGCCGTTTTTCCTTCCTCTTCTCCACCTTCTTCTTCATCTTTATCTCAAGTTTTTACCGGAGTTGCAGGATGCAACTCCGGCCAGTCACGAACTCCTCCACCACGCGTCTTCCACCTTCAACCACTGCCTTCTCTCCGCCCGTAGCAGCACCACCCAAACGCCCACCTTGTTCCTCCTGTTGCTGTGTGCAACACAAAAAAAAAAAGAAAAAAAAGTCGCCGGAGAACTCCATCTTCTTCGGCATGTTCCACCACCGCCCCACAATCTGTTTGCCTTCTTCTTTTTCTTCTTCTTCTTCTTCTCCACGCTGCTGGACTGTGCGCCACTCCAACCAACGTCTTCACCTCCTTCGGCGACTGTAGCTCCGGCATGCTTCACCACCGCCTGCAACAGCATGCATTGCAACCTGGTAAGCTTCTTCTTCCTCCTCTTCCATCCCTTCTCCTTCTTTCCACCCCTTGGTTTCCATCTTCTTCTTTTTTTCTTGTGGCACCACCTCCTCCTCAATCACCGTGTGTACCAGGAGCTCCTCTCCACCTGTAGCAGCACCGCCTGTAACGTAAGCTTCACCTTGCTCCACCATCTTGCACCGCCAGCCACCATACCATTCTCTGCCATCACCATCATCTCAACTCCTCTCTTCACCGTTCTTTCTCCCTTGAAAAAAGGAGAACAAAAAAAAAAAAAAAAAAAAAGGGAAAAAGAAAGAAGAGGAAGCTGTTAGGCTCCTCTCTCTTGGGCTAGTACACCACGGCTGTTTCCCCAAACCAGTCCATCTTTCCTACCTTCTTCTCCAACGCCGGTAACACCTCCACCAATCACCGCCCTCACCAAACAAGCACCAACCTCCATCACCTTCTTCTCACGCCCATCAAACCCACCGATCTGCTGGTGTAGAGGTTAGGAATGTTGCTGCGATTGCAACTCTCTACCACCGCTTGAGTCATCTTCTCACCAACCCATAGTGCTCCTCTCCTCAATCTTCACTGCCACCATTCCCTCATCATCATGGCCATGCTCACTGGTCGATTCCGATCTTGATTCTCAGGTAAGTTATCCGGTAAATCCCTTTTCTCTTTAGATCTCTCTTCCCCTAATTTTTTTTACTCTTTCTCTCTCTTAATTAACTTTCTCTCTCCACCTTTCTAATTCTCTCTCTACTTAGGTTCTCTCTCTAGAACTTTTATCCTCTTTCTATCTTTTCTCTCTCTTCTTTATCTCTTTATCTCTCTAAAAATCTCTCAGTTAATTTAATTTTTTTTATATAAGTAGTTTTTTTTTTGTTTTTAGCATTGTGTAAACTCTGGATTATTACAATTAATAAAATAGTTCTTTGCTTGCAAATTTTGATTCTTAGTTATTCATGATACTCTCCTAAAGCACGTTTTAAAATCCGAATCACCATCCTCATCTCTCCATAATTTCTCAAGCAATTTCCATGATTGTTTATCCAGATTTGTGCAGACTAACCCCCGAGTGCGAATTCGACATCCGACCTACCACTATGCATCAAAGTTCATTTTGCAGGTTAAAAGTCTCGGATTAATTACAAATTGTGTTGAAATTAGAGTTTTCGATCCAATAACACAGAAAAAGTCTACTTTCATCTATCATTTCAAAAGATGTCCCGCTTGGGAACGAAGTGGTGAGTCTCTCACCTGCGGAAGTACTTGGCCCGACAATGTCCCGAAGTCTAGCGGGGGGTGGGGGGATCAGAATTGGCGATGTTTGGACTCTCAGGAGAGGTAGAAATCCTGGCGGAGAAGTCGGGACAATAGTGGGAGGAGCGGGGACATCCCTAGGAATGAGAAGTAACGGCAGCCAGTATATGGGAACTGGTCGATACCGTTGTTGAGACAGAGAGAGGAGCAGCGTCAACACCCAGTACTGCCGCAGCAGCATAAAAAATTGGCTCCAAATCTTTCACCAACCTTCTTCTCTTTGCCATCCTCTAAGCTATTTTGGGCTGAACAAAGACGGTACGCCTCATCTTGCCAACCTTGTCCGCCATATACATCAATAAAGGAGAAATAAGATCACTACAGAGGATAAAAAATATCGAATGTTGATGATATCAAAAAAAGAGATCTACCTCCCGTTGCTCAGCTTCTTCGGCCCTCAGAAGTTCCCGGGTGTAGTCGTTTAGAGGTTCCTGAAGACCGTCGGGGTGCCAAAGAAACTTGGCAACTGGTTGGGTACCGAAGAACGGGATATTGGGGGAGGGGGGTTCTCGGGCAATGGGTTGTGGCTGTCTGATTACGGGTGGATGAGAATTCTTTTGAATCAAGGGAACCCTGGGACTTACTTGTTCGTTAGGCTCCCAACTGCCCTCTTTGAGAAGATCCCGAAGAGTGAGCAGCCCCAACAACTTCTCCCGAGTCCTTGGCACTCCCTAAATTCGGTTGAGGTGAAACTCATCCTGCAAGATGCCACACCTACAAGGCTTCTGGGATCTTGGCTAGGAGAGAGATGACCTTTTCTTCAATACCTCGGGGGTATTTCAGAGACATCGGACAGGTTCTGCAAAAGACATACATTAGTTTCAAAGAATCAAATGTCACGGGAAAATATCAAATGTCAGCTAATGCAGAGAGGAGCATACCTCCTAGGTTGAAGCGCGTACGCACTCTACCGACAATAGAGCTCCCCTCACCAAAAGGATATGCATGCCACCCTTTATGAGTGTCGGACAAGCTCTCAATAAACTTGCGCGACTTGTCCCAGGCAGCCAGCATCCATAACCAATTGGGAAAGTTGGGATTTGGGCATTTTTTTAGAACATAGAGGTTATTGACATCGGCGAGGTCAATCTTCTGAGTGCTGATAGAATTGATATATTCAATCTGACTCGCCAACCTCCAGAAGTTCCCGTGCATCTGGCCGGGAGCTCTATCATAAAACCAGAGGAGTTCCCTCACAAGAGGAGATATAGGGAAACTCATTCCAAACTTCAATTGAAGTCTAGAAATATTGATTTCCTGAGGATTGGTCTTTCCCCCATGAATGGATCCAAGGCAGACAAAAATAGAAGTGGAAATGACAAATTCTGCCATGAGACCCATGATATAAGGGTCATTAGCAGGTTGGAGGTCCCTAACTATAGGCGCAAGAGGGGGAATATAATCTTCTATTGGAGCAATAGAGTATGTATCTATGGTCCTATCTAAATAATCAGAGGAAATTTCCTCATCAACAGCTTGATCCCTTGTAGGCTCACAACTTGGTAACTCAGAGCTACTCTCTAGAACAACCTTTCCCCTCATTGTAAAAAAAAATTAGAAAACAACAGAGAAGAAAAGTAAACAGACAAGTACCGGTTGAAGATTTTAAGCAACGAAGGGCCTCTGTGTATCGGAGATCTCGAACGGATGAAGATGATGAATCATAGCAAATCGCGCTGAAGCTTGGAATCATGTAAGCAAATTGTGAAAATGAATAGGTTCATTCTACTTATAGAAGAAGAACCTGGAATTAACAAACCGACCATCTGGCGATATTATAGCCCGAACGCCAAAATTTGAAAAAAAATTCGACGATTCGACAATCATACATCGGGATTTGTGCATATCAATCATTCCATTCGATGGTCGTACTTCATGTACCACGTTCGTATGGATATGTCAGCACATCGGTCATGCCAACAAACGCTACATTAAATGCGATGAGTGACGGTTGAATGACTGATGGAAAGAATCTAGTGGTCAAGAACTCTCCACATGTCATGGACAATCGAGATCTTTTTCAGAAGAAATGACAAAAATTCTCGATCTTCTAAAAAAGGGGAGCGATGTGGGTGCCGTATTTTCCAGCCTATTAAAGGATTACACGTCTTTGCCACAGCACGTGCGAGTTGCCAAAGATCGACACCTGGCACTTCGAGGCCCGCGGGAATAAATGAGTCGACAAGATAGCCATCAACTTTTCAATAGTATGGCAGACGCATCAGAAAGAGCCACGTGTCTAATAAAACATCAGAGGAAACATATCTCTGGAAAGGCAAGTAACTAAAGGCATTTACTTGAGTAATAAATTTGTCGGTCAAGTCATTCAATCATTCTCAACAAGTCTTTCATTTATATACTTGACGGTCAAGGCATTCAACCATTCATGTCACGTTCTTCACTGTATATTTGTCGGTCAAGGCATTCAACCCTTCCTGGCAAGTCCTTCATTATATACTTGATGGTCAAGGCATTCAAACCTTCCCAGCAAGTCCTTTATTATATATTTAATAGTCAAGACATTCAACCCTTCCAGTCATGTTCTTCACTATATACTTGACGGTCAAGGCATTCAACCCTTCCCGTCACGTTCTTTGCTATATACTTGACGGTCAGAACGTTCAATCATTCCCAGCAAGTAAAGACATCAAACTTCGTTAAATAGATGTGTGTCATAACCAATGGACTAATTACACGTTAGCATCTATACGAGAGTGCCACTTGGCAACAGATCTGATTGTTACTATAATTTCTACCACTTTTCATTCAAACATCTACCACGTAAGCTGCCACATAAAGCTATTCCAGATTAAACTGAATGAGGTCAGTTCAGATCCAACTGGAAGAGGTTGAATCAAATAGACTCTTTTGAGATTGGATCTGATCTACGAGAAGTGGACACGTGGGGAAAGGGTCAGATCATTCATAAGCTATAAATATACTACAACCAGAATTGAAAAAAGGATCTAGATCTCTTGATCCAGAATCTATACTTTTTTACGTTTTTTCTACTTGTTTTACCTTGTGGAGATTGAACATTCACTGATTTGAGCGTCAGAGTGTTGTCAACAGGTGTACCGCCACCACCCTGGGAGAGATTATCCTATCATCCGCAACAAGGAGGAATCCACGTCTTGAAGCTCCAGATTCATTCAATTAAATTGATCTACCTCGAGATACGAGTCATATTAACCTTGAAGATTGTGTGGGATAAGATCTGATATTTTTCTCCCACATCATCTGTTGGTCGAAACGGATCCCCAGAATTAAAATCGTACATTCCATTATGATATTCGCTCAAAAGTGCTTATTTTAAGCAATTATCCTTTTAGCGTTATTGCATTCTCCTACGTAAAATACTCTATTTACCTACTTTTCTACGTAAGAGTATCTTCTGTTGCGTAGAACACACTTTTCTGGACGAAATGGTATATTTGCATGCATTAAACACATTTTCGGAAGTCTAGATATAAAGCCGTTCTGATTAAGTCTCATTACGCGCTTCTTTTATCGCAGGAAACCCGATTGGAGAATTTTAAGGATTGTGGGCCCACAACTGACTGCCAGAGCCTTTGATCAAAGCATAAAGAGCCAATGGACTTAGACAAGAAGAAGTAGGCTGAAGACAGGAAGAGCCAGAGAATCGAAAAAGCCTGAGAGAAAATCAAGAGAAAAGAAGAGACTAAGGACATTAAAGCTTATCAACTAAAATAAGATGAGGACTTACTCAGTTGGTAAAGCATGCAGAAGACCAAGTCAAAGACCAGGGTTCAAGACCCTCTATTAGCATTTCTCCTTTATTTTGTAATATTTTCTCTCTCCTCTCTCTAAAACCCTGAGTTCCACATCTTATGGTCATCCTTCGCTCACCACGTGCCCTCATCATCATCATCTGAGCCATACGATCATCTGTCCGACCGTCGGATAATTCAGATTATCTGCCCAATCATCCGCTCACCATCCGATCGCCACTAGATCTCCATCATCTCCATTCATATCCATTAGATTCTCTTGACCATCCGATCCTCTCTCCCTCCTCAGTCACTCAACCCTACGGCCTACCTTAGCCAATCTCCATCGCCCAATCATCACCATACATCTCTACCGCATTGATCGCGAGAAGATCATCCACCCCATCTAGTCATCCATCTCACCATCTCAAAATCCTATGGCCCTCATCATCACTTGTTCAAATCATATGGGCCACAGCCTAGCTAAAGTGCAGGCCCATTACCCACGGCCTAGCCATTTAGTAGACCCCGCATCCTTGACTTAAGGTGGACCCCATTGCCTTTATTGAAAAATATCCCACGGGTTCACCTAAAAAGGGAACTTCCCCTTTATTTCTCTCACATGGATTGGAAGGAGAATGCTTTAAGAGCTAAACGGCATTCACAATGAGGGCAGTTTGGGGAACAAAATGGTTGGACATTTAAATATGGCTAGACGTGGACATGGAAAGTCATTGAAAATCATGAGCCAAAAACATGTTTTACTAATATTAGAAGTTGTTGGTAAGAGTTTAAAGAAAATGATGAGGTGGCATTTAGAAAAATGGCATTATTTCAAAAGAAGTTTTCAAAAATATAGGGAGGGCATCATGTTTTTAGAAACATTGGGTTTCTTTAGAGGGAAAGACATTTTTTTTAAGAAAGGTAGAAAAGCCCTAAGGGAGAGGGATCGAATCCTTCCTTTTTGGACCGCCCCTTTCATCCCATAAAACTCTAGCCGCCCCTTCCATGAGAGGCTCTCTTGATCTCCACGCTCTCTCTCTCCTATCCCCTCTCTCCTACTCCCAACGTCTCCCTCTCTTCTCCACGTTTCTCTTTAAGAAAAAAAAAAAAAGAAAGAAAAAAAAAAAAAATAGAAAGAGGGAGGAAGAAGAGAATGAAGATGGAGGTCGTACCTCCATCCATGGACGCCTCCCTCCTTGTCACTGCACCATGACCGCCCTCCACCTTGCTGGTATAATCGCCGGTTGCACCCCTTGAGCAATCGGACTGAAGCTCTTCACAGCATCAAGAATCGCCCCCCCCCCCCCCCCCCCCACTTTCTAATCCCATTCACGTTCCAACATCTCCTGCTCTCTCTCTCTCCCAAGCAAGCCGTCATCCACCCAAAAGAAAAAAAAGAAAAAAAGAAAAAAAGAAAGGAAAGAAGGAGGGCGTCCTCCATTGTTGGATCGCCTTCGTCATTTGCATCCACAGCAACAGCAGCTGCCGTCACCACTACCACAGGTCCAACCGAATCCATCTCCAGCTTGCTCCTCCACCGCCAGTCACTCTACCACCTGTTGCTGTCACGGCCTGCAAGCCGTTAAACCCTTTACCACCGCGCTGCCAACACCACCATTGCTCCCGCCAGCTCGCACCAGCCCGGCGACCACCATTGCTGTCGCTTACTCCACCGCCTCTCTCTTCTTCTTCACCGTTTTTATTTTAAGAAACAAACAAACAGAAAAAAAGAGGGAAGAAGAAGAAGTAAGAAGAGAAAGGAAGAGCAAGGAGCCGTTGGCTCTTCTCTTGGATCGGCAAGAAACAGGACTAAAAGTCCCCCTCCATCTCCTGCTGGTCGTCTCTTGTTAGTTGGTGCCACTTTCCACTCCGTGCATAACAGCAACAAACCATCCACTTATCGCCAGCCACTTCACCCTTCATCGGTTCCACCTCCAAATGCTGAGCAGCTAAAAATTTTGGTGGGCAATCGCTAACTCCACCCTCCATCTTCACCATTAATCATAAGCCATCACTACTTCCATCCATAGTAAGGTTCTCTCTCTAAAACTCCACCCATTTTGGTTTTCTCTCTCTAGGCTAGATCTCTTTCTACCTACTATTTTTCCATTTTTCTCTCTCTACATTTTTTGCTTCTCTTATTAAATGCTTTGTAGTTAGTTTGAATTGATTGGTCATAAACACTTTGATCTGAGCTTTGTCATCCGTATTTCTTTCATTAATGAATAAATATTTTTGGTGTTCTTAATTTCTTTATTTCATGGATAAAATGTGGTTTGACTGATTTTTTTTGCAATCGTAATTCTTAGATCTTAGTGAGATTAAAAGAATGTTTTAAATCCTAATTCCTCCATCACTCTCACTTCTTCATAATTCTAAGAAAAATCCATCATTTCATATTCTTATTCGCGCTAATCCGACTAATCCCGAGTGCGGATCGACATCCGACACGAATCCCTATACAAAAGTTCATATTTTACAGGTTAAAAGTCTCGGATAATTACAAATATTGTTGAAGTTAGGGTTTCCGTAACCAACGACGCGGAAAAATCCTACTTTCACATTACGGTAACCATCTACCGAAGTATTGAGATTCATACGGTAGGAGGCTACTGAAATGGTTACAATATTTCCGGTACGAGGGTACTATTTTGGGGTCAAAATTTGAGATTTTCAACACCTTCAGTACCCCTCTTCTCATCTCTTGCAATTAATATGACCATGATCCCATTAACTACTAATATCAAAAGAATTTGGTGGCAATAAAATCTGTAGAGGTTGCACAGATTCAGAAATGGAGAACGGAAGCAAACGAGTCAAAGAAGTACATGGATGCAATTGACAAAAAATAAGAAGAGGTGAAAATAATTACCTTCCCCATTTGCTTTGCTGTAAATTTTGTTAGACAGGGAGTTCCGACTTATGTCTAGAATCACTGCTATTAAGATGTAAATGCTATGAAGTGCTATTCTATGTTAATTTATGTGGTTTTTCTCCCATTGAATTCTCCCTTCGCCTTTTCACTATTCTCTCTTTGCTTTTTCGATTTTAAAATTGGGAGGAGATGAGAAAAAATAAAAAGTGATGATTAGAGAAACAAAAAGATAAGGAAGGCATTTTATGTTTGTAGGGGAAGATTTGAGAAAATGGATGGATAAGTTTGTGGTGCAAACAACTAGACAATGCTGAGAATTGAAAAGTATTTTGGTACCCACCCCATAAAAGTTTTAGTCCAAATGGCAAGATAGTACCGAAAAAGACATTCTATTTTAGTACCCACCTACTAAAATGACCATAGTTTCAATGGTAGGAGGGTGCGGTTTGGAACTAACTGAAAGTCGGTTTTTTCCGCGTCGTTGGTTACGGAAACCCTAATTTCAACACATTTGTAATTTGATCCGAGCCTCAAAATTCCTGCAAAATTACAGGCTTTGTATAGGGATTCGTGTCGGATGTCGATTCGCACTCGGGATTAGTCGGTGCAAGCAGAGAACATGAAATGACGAATTTTTCTCAGAAATTGCCACTAAAAAGGATGGAATGGTGAGAATGATGATCACGAGATTTTATAACATGATTTTTTTGTTGAAGATTGATTCTCCATTAAAGTGATTAACATGCAGATAAAATCCAAAATTACTATTAAAAGAGAATATAAACAAGAATTCAAAAGAAACTAATTTCATTGAATAAAATTAAGATGTTTACATTGATGGATAACAAAAACAAGAGAATTAAAACTAACCTAAAAAGCATGAAAGGTAGAGAGAGAAAACTAGAGAGAGAATCTAAAGAGGAGAGAGAAACTAAAGAAGAGAGAGAAAAAAAATTACCGAGAACGGGTGCACGGCCTTAGTGTTGCCTGGATGAAGGGACGATGTGGGAAGTGGTTGCATGGATAGTGCAGGTGGTTGAACTTCCTCCTCTTTTCTTCTTCTTCCCTTTCCTTTTTTTTTTTTTCCTTAGAGGGAGGAAGAGCAGAGCAGTGGAGATTGTGAAGAAGTGAGATCGTGTGGGCGGCACTCACCGGTGGATGGTTCAGGCGGTAGCGATTTTGAATAGGAGAAGGTGATGTGGGTGAGGCGGTGGTGGTGCGATCCAAACGATGAGAGGGAGGGAAGCCTAACGGCTTTCTCTACCTCCTTTCTCCTTCTTCTTTCCCTTCTCTTTTCTATTCTATTTTTTTTTTTTTTTTGCTTTTATTTTTCTTGTGTGAAAGAAGAGAAGACGGTCTGTGGCAGGAGCAGGTTCAGACAATGTTGCAACGGCTGCAGCTGCAGCGCCGTTCTATGGTGAGGGCGGAGTGGCTAGCGGTGGAGGAGGCGGTGATGTGCACCCAGCAGCGTGCAGGTGGCACAAGAAAGTTGCAGCTGTGGTGGTTGGCGGTGCCCCACCTGCAAGGAGATGTCTAAGGGGAGGAGTCGAACGGCTTCCTCCTCCCTTCTTCTTCCCTCTTTCTCTCTATTCTTTTTTTTTTTTTTTGTGAGAAAGAGAGATCTCCAAAGGAACACGTGAGGACCGTTTTTGGGAGAGTGCAACAGAGAAGAAGATGGAGAGGGGGCGTGAGGACGGTTTAGAGTTGTTGCTGGTGGTTGGCGGTTCGTGACGTGGTGACCGGAGTTGCAGGTTGCACTCCGGTGGGCAAGACGTGAAGAAGGAGCAGTGCTGCCCGTGGCAGCAAGATCTGCTGCGTGCAGACGGAGGGGGAGAGCTTTTAGATGGAGGAGAAGAAGAAGAAGAAAGCAGAAGAAAAAGAAGAGAAGAAGATGGCGGCCGGAGTTCTGCAACTCCGGCCGGAATGAAGAAGAAGAAGAAGAAGAAGAAGAGGAGGAGGAAGAACGGCAAGGGAAGGTTTTGGGAAAGAAAGGAGGGGATTAGAGGAGGATTAGGGTTCGAACGAACCCTCCCTTCTCCCCTTTTAAAGCTTCCCTATTTCCTTTAATGGAAATAGGGGGTTTTTAAAAAAAAAAAAAAAAAAATAAGAAATTTTTTTTTTTTTTTTTTTAAGTAAAAACCTACTTTTCCTTGGGGAATCTCCCCAATTAGTGGACCCCCCATTTAATTAAAATTATTTTGAAATTCGCGGGGTCCACTAACTGGTCGGACAGCGGGTCGATGAAGATGGGCCCGGCTACTGGCCCATATGGATTGATGATGTCCATCGTCTCACAAGATGATGTGACAGACAGTCTGATGGCGATCGGATGGATGGTGACTTGATTGGGACCCAGATTGGTAAATCGACGGATCTAGAGAGATCCAACGGTCCGATTGAAGATCCAACGGTCCGATTGAAGATCCGATGGTCAGAAAGCTAAGGGAGATGAGATAGAGCCGATGGGTAGGAGTTCTGGGGTTAGGTCAGTAGATTCGAGGATCGAGAGATGAAGAGAGAGAGAGAATAAGAAGAGATGAGAGAAAAAGTATCAAAAAAATGGAAAAAAGCACTGGCGGAGGGTCTGGAACCCTGGTCTTCACTGTGACCATCCTCACGCTTCTCCAGTAGAGTCGACTATCATTCTTTGCTGACTCATGTGGCTTTAAACGCTTTGGTCCGTCTCTTGGTCATTGGCTCTCCTGCTCTCTTCGTTCTTTGGGCCGGCTTTTTGGTCCTCATAGTTGGCCCAAATCTTTTAGTCATAGCATGTGGGCTCTTTAAGCTTTGATAATGGGCTTTCCTGATCGATTTGGCTCGCAAGTCTCGAGAATTGTCCCATCGGGTTTTCCTGCGACAGAAGAAGCGCGTAATGAGACTCTATCAGAATGACTACATGTCTAGACTTCCGAAAATGTGTTTAATGCATGCAAATATACCATTTCGTCCAGAAAAGTGTGTTCTACGCAACACAAGAGACTCTTACGTAGAAAAGTAGATAAATAGAGTATTTTACGTAGGAGAATGCAATAACGCTAAAAGGATAATTGCTTAAAATAAGCACTTTTGAGCGAATATCACTAACTCACAAGCCGGTGCAAACAACAACACATAATCAAGAAAAGAGGTAGGAGGGTACCAAAATGGGAGAGTACTTTTCAGGCATTTTGGGAGGGGGACTTCAAAGTTTGAAGCCCCCGGGGCCAGTGAACCCCCCCCCCCCTCAAATGGTGATAATTCATTTGATAGGAGGTTACTATTTAGCAATGTAGTATTAGTCTCATATGTTGAGTACCGAAAGGATAAAGAAGGCATTTGATGTTTGTAAGGGAAGATTTGAGAAAACAGAGGGGATAATATAGTTCTTTTTAGGGTAGCTCTACATCGTCCACCTCTTTAAGCTAGGCAACCACATCTAAGACAATTTTTTTACTAAAAAGCCCCCTTCAGTTTAGGCACCCACCCCACCCCACCCCTTCTGCTTCGTCTCATCTCCCTCTCTCTAGGCCTATATCCCCCACGGTGTTAAACTACCGTGGTCGTGGCTACCATAGTCCCCGCGATAGTTCAACACTGTGGGAGGCTAAAAGCCTAGGGAGAGAGAGAGGAGAAGGGGTGGGGTGGGTGCCCAAACTAGAGGGGGCAATTTTTGTCCCACTTGGGTGCCCAGCTAAAAGACGCGGGCGCCTATAGCGTGACCCTTCTTTTTAGGGAATTTTTGACATACCCCCCATCTTATCTTTGAAATTTGACATACCCCCACAATTTGAAAAAACTGACATACCCCCGTGACTTGTGAAAATCCGTGTATCACAATATCACTAGATACCTAGAATGGGGGGTTGATTAGGTTTTAAAATTCTCTGATTAAACTAGTAGCCTACTTCAATTACTAGTTTGGTAGGGGTAATCTAATTGCATGTGAAGCAATCCTAAAAAGGTTGATTGATTAATAAGCGATTAGCTCAACCTACTAAGATCGAATACATCTCCGTGATATATTATTTATTGTTCGTTTGATATAATCTAGTAATAGTGCGGAATACAAATAATCAACATACATAACACATTGGATTTTTACGCGAAAACCTTAGCCAAGGAAAAACCACGAGACCACGTCCAGACGGAAAGTATTACTAATTGGAAAGTTATGAGTTTACATAAGTTACCTACACAACACCGTTTTCATACAACATATAACCTTAACCAAGGCCAACTGCCGGTGCGTCCACGTCCTCTGGCTCGGGCTCCATGCAACGAGTCACATGAGCGCCCTTCCAATCACGAAGCCTTTGCTACTTGCTCAGTTTAGTACATCCCAAACCTACCATCGATCAATACATCCCGATCTTAATTTACACTCACTGGTCACTACCGATGGTGCAAGATTCAGTACACCTTGAACCTTGTACGTTGCTCAAATAGTGTTGAGTCACATGTAGTACTCTCTGGCTTACTAGGTTAGGTTTCTAGTTGGTAACCTAGGCAGAGGTAATGATCAAGCCTTAGGCTATAAAAAAGAAAAGAAAATTTTTCACAAGAGTGAATGGTTAACTGAGGTTTTACTCTTCGAATAGGACAACTCTCTTTAGCTCCATGTAGTTTGGATTCAATAGCTCACTATTGTTGCCGTGTGTTATATTGTGTGTATGACAAATCACAAGGCAGGCTTTATTTATAAGAGAATTAAACCCCATAGGTTGAACTAGTGATGGGGGAGTGGGACCACAAAAATCAGATCTGAATTTTGACAAATTCCTGTGAGTCCAATCGATCGGACACTGAGTCCAATCAATTGTACTTCTCGGATGGGTTTTTGTTTGTCAATCCAATCGATTGTATACGGGTTCTAATCGATTGGTCCTTAAAATAGTTTTCTCTTTTAAAGTCCAATCGACTATACTCAGAGGTCCAATCTATTGGACTTCCCCTTAGTCATTTTTCAAGGCCTAACAGATAGCTTGGACCTAAGTCTCGTCCTGTGACAAAGTTTAGCCAATATATTTTAACTTAAAATACTATTCCTATGGCCACTAGGTCACGTACCTTCCTATGCGAGTGGACACGATATTTAACTGACAAATTGCAGTTCTTTAAATGACTCAATCGTCAACTATCAAATTCTTGCAGTGCCTCATATGACTCATTTGTCAATCTTCTGAGTCTTTGTCTTTCAATTTTTACGTAGTGTCAATGAGGGATACTTATCACGACATTCTCAAGGCTACACTATCACTCGTAGGAATGGTTACATGTATGTTTTATGTCAAATGAAATTACGCTAAGAATAATATGAAAATATTCCTTACAACTTGGTCGATCATCCATGACCGTCAGTTAACCTGTATTGACTAACTATTTTTTTAAATGACAAAAATGCCCATTTCTTCGACCTTGAACAACCAAAAAAATCTGGACTTGGGTAAAAACATGAACTCCAAATCAAACAGTTTTGATGGCTGGCCGACCATGAGATTTCAATGGATTGGTTGCCTGTCATCGACGACCAACTCACCGGAGTCTCATGGCCGGCCGACCACACTTCGGTGAGTAATTTTAATTCTAAAAGACTAATTTTTTTAAATGTGAGTTTTCTATTGCTCATTGATCCCAATTTTTTTTTTTTATCATAAGGCCACCATTGATTTAATGATTGAGATTGATGACGGAAAGGCCAGAATGTACTGTGTTCAGACCAACATCCAAATAAGTCCCACAAAAGCAATCTCTTGATCAACTAGATTGGATGGTCATAATCATCCCATCTTCACATTCTTCTGTGTGTGGAGAACAAAAAAAAGAATGATATATAAAAGAAAGGCCAAAGAACAAATGCTTTGATCAACTGATCAATTTGATTTTTTACCTAGAAGATATAGGGGACCAAAGTGCAGACCAAAAGGTTATAGATTTAAGTTCTTGTTCGTATCATAATCATGGATTCAAGATAATGGTCATAGTAGCTAAAAACTTACAACTGGACTAGACTAGCAAGTTAACCTGTAAAAAAGGCAATATTGAACCAGTGAACAAGTAAATTGGTCAAAATTTTTTTTCAGATTAGATTCGAACAAGATTATAATTTTTTTAATCAGTTGTTATAAAAAAAAGGCAGAAAACCAGGGATAATCTGTCTATTTGATCATCCCAACCCGTTTGGGATCAATGAGCAATTTAAAATCCCATTTTTAAAAGTACAATCACTCACCGGAGTGTGGTTGGCCGGCCACGAGACTTCGATATGTTGGTCGTCGGTGATGGGCAGCCAATCCATTGAAATCTCACGGTTGGTCGTCCATCAAAGTCGTTTGATTTGGAGTTTGGGTTTTGACCCAAACCTAGAGTTTTTTGGTTGTTCAAGGTTGAAGAAAAGGATATTTTTGTCATTTAAAAAGAATTTGGTAGTCAATAGATGTCAACTGGCGGTCATGGATGGTAGACCGAGTCATGGGGGGGGGGGTCTTTCAAATTGTTGGGGGTATGTCAAATTTCAAAGATAAGATGGGGGGTACGTCAAAAATTCCCTCTTTTTCTTTATAGCTAAAAAGTGAGGAGAGACGAGAAACCGACGGGCACGAAAATTTGCCACTTTGGATTCTCTCTATTTCAGATGCAGACTCGGCCTTAGCTGTAAATAGAAGTCGTAGAAAATAAAGCCACAAGGCCGTTCAGAAAATGGAGGCAGCCGAAAGAGCGCACCTGCACCTCCCCTTAACAAAGAAGAAGAGGAAAAATGGCGGGAAGGCCTCCCAGAAAAACGTGGTTGTGGTTTCCCCTTACTTTCCCATCCCCTCCTCTCATTCTCAGCAAAATATTCTCATCAAATCCTTCAACAAACAAGAGAAAACGCCCAACAACAACAACAACAACAACAACAACAACAACAACAAGGAGCCTGAGAAAGCGGTGTCGACCGCAGCGCCGTTGGTGTTCTTCCCCAATTTCCAGACCTCCACGCCTCGGAAACAAGAGGACCCAAAAGGGTCTGTGTCGAATTATGCGACGGATCAGGAAGATATACCGAACAAGTCTGAGAAGAAGACGATACTCAACTTCTCTAATAAGAGCAAGATCGATGGAATTCTCCGCGGTTTTCGCTACTTCAGACCTCTTCGGCTCGAAGAGAGGGAGGGATGGAGGATGACTCAATGAAGAGCGGGATCAGCGAGAAGGAAGATGATAATGTACCCAACAAGACTGTGGAAGAAGACAAAGGGCAAGAGGAGGAGGCGAAATTTGAGAATTTTCCTTCGAAAAGGAAGAAAAGGGATGGAAGACAACGGAAGAGAGCTTCTCAAGTTAGGGTGGTCTCCCCCTACTTCCAAACCACAAAAGAGCAAGAGGTAGAGAGAAAGGACGAGGAGTTGAAAATCAGATCACCAAAGCCGCGCAAGAAGGTTCGTCCTGCAGTGGTGGCGGTTTCTCCCTACTTCAGCAATGAAGGAAAGAGACCGGAGAGTGAGTCGTTGGAGTGCAAGAAACTGCTCAAGAAGGCACAGAGAGCGGCAGCTGCGCCTGCTCTTTCCGCTTCTCAGAAGCTAAATGAGGCTTACAGAAGAAAAACTCCTGACAACACATGGAAACCTCCCCGTTCGCATATTACTCTCATTCAAGAGGAGCATTTGAAAGATCCTTGGAGGGTCTTGGTGATATGCATGCTCCTTAATCGCACAACCGGCAGGCAGGTACGTTTTTGGTTTAATATGTTTTCACTTCTCTCAGTTTCTCAATCAATGGATTAGTATAACATCCTCAGATTATTTTTATTATCATCTATCTCTTCCCATGAATTGATAAAGTGTTTTATGAGTTGTTGAATTTATAATGTGAAAATCACTTTCTATAATTTAACTTACGAGTAGAGCTTTTAATAAGTTGTAGTAACAGTGTGAAAACTATAACGACTCAAGGCTTAGAATTTTACGTCAACAAGCTTGAATCTTTGGATCATTTGTGGTACTATTGGTTCTTTGAAATGGTACCAAAACGTTAATTATATATCAATCACTATTCACGAAAAAGAGTTCTCTTGGAGAGGTGGACAATGCTCTGTGGTGTCTTGCCATCCTACAGGGATTAATATACAACTTTCTTCTGCTACTCAGACACAATTCATGAAAAAGGATGGATCTTTTGTTTGTGAGAGAGGTGTAAGAATACTTGCTCGTTTTTGTAATAATGAGGCCTTCTGAAGCATGGATAGAGATGTGAAATGAAGTGCCACAATTTTTCAATGTTCCTTTTAGAGGATAGTCACAGGAGTAGCTCCCTTCTCACTGAAGATCACAGAAGCAGTTCATAGCTTCAAAAGGTTATAATGTTGACTCTCGACTGTTATCACCTTTTTCAGGGGCACAACTTTGAGTTGTTTGGATTGAAGAATTGGTGGAGGGAATATACTTGTCCAGTTACATTTGTTATAAGGGCTAGTTCAGTCTACAGTTGCCAGGTAGAGTAATGAATGCGTGAAGCGACACCAGAAATAAAGCTGGGAGTGACTCATTTTGTTACATTTGTAAGGATAGAAGTCAAAGAGTTTTTGAAGCCAAGCAAGCAGACTTGTATGCCATTATTCTCAATATCAAGGGCTGATGTACCTTTGGTCTAAAGCGTTTCCGAAATGTAGGGGTTTGTTCTTTGAAGACTGTCTTCTGTTGGGATCTTTTTGTGTTCTAGGGATGGTAGTTAGCTGGGTTCTTGCTTGTATTTTTGCTTGTTTAGCCTTAGTCTAGTGTAGGTCATCTCGACTTCTCTAGCTTAAGCTGTTTGTTTCTCTTGGCGTTGGCTCTCAATAAAGCTTATACTTATAAAAAAAAAATTGTAATTCTCATGGTGTGAGAAATGGATGCGAGAAAGGTAGACTGGAGGAGTATTTGTAGGGAAATTGGTTTTCAGGTAACTACTACAATCTTTATAAGTAGGTTAAGCATTACATGCAACTCAAGGATGTTAATGTATTTTATTCCCAAAATCTATCAATGTAACATGTTGGGCTCTTAAAGTGATGAAAGGAGAAAATATCAAAAGCCTTCCTACCTCTCACTAAAGACAAGTATATAATGTAGGGAACCCAACAACTCTAACTATCCTAACCATTGGATCGTTGAGATTGATCTCAACCCTACACTAAACCCAAAATTACATTGATATCCCAATAGCACATAAAATTTTCAAAATACCCCGTCTTCTTTTAGATTTGGGTTTTAGCACAATCCGAAATGAAGCTGCCCAGCCAGTGTTACAACATTTCCTATAAATGGTGATTCGATATCATTCTTCCATTCTGCTCTTGTGGCAGTAGTTTGTTTGTCCTTTAGGTCTCTTATCTGCAACATGTGGATGTTAATGTCCCTTTTAGCGAGCTCATTATCCCCATAAAACATTTCTTCAGTTGCCTTTTGTTTGTTATTGGCAAACTTGCAAAGAGCTCAACATATGGCATTATTATTTTTCTCAAAAAAAAAAAAACATATGGCATTATTATTGAACGTAAATTCATTCACAAATTAGTGTCCATCATGAAATGCAAGACACCTGTTAGATACCTAGGAGTTCCCTTTCCTTAAGAAATATAACTGTCAATAAGTTTTGTTAAAAAATCCTACGATATGAATCCTACATTTCCAATCAAATCTTAACCGAACCGATTTGAATCTTAGGTACGAATCGCTTTAGATAAAAATCCTATGATTTCTATGTGAATCTTACGATTCGAATACGATTCATGACTTGAATCTTACAATTCTTTGAAATCTTACGATTTGAATGAAAAAACATGGGGCACAGTTTCAAGTGAAAACAATGACTTGTTTTTATACTTTTGTTTTTTCTTAAACCTTAAAAACTACAAAAAAGAAAAAAATAGTGGGTTTTTATTAATTAAACAAATTTATAACATGTTTCTTGCTATGAAAACATCAGTTTCATGGTAGCATTTTTTTTGCATAAAACATCACCTAACACATAATAAGATTGCATTTTCCGCAGGAAATAGTTTCATGCAGATATTTGAAAGATTGAGAATTGCGATTGTTGATAATAGGTAGAATTTTTTTAATTTGATGATGAATTGAAGATACATGGTTTTCATTTATCTTATTGGTGAAAAATCATTTATTTGAATAACTATTAGTTCAGAATAGTGTTTCTATAGTGCACATAGGGATTGCCAAATAAAATGTTTTGTCATTATTTGTGAATGTTTGTACAAACCCTTGTCATTATACTGTGGATTATGGATATTTAGGCATATTGTGTACTTTTTTAATTTGTTGAAAATTATTTTATATTTCTTTTAACTCATCAAGAAAAATCTTTATGAATCTTACGATCTCACGATTTGAATCCCAATTTGATTTGATTCCTAATCCTTAAGATCTGATTCGATTTCGATAGCATTGTTGTCAACAATTGGGATCTATTATAGAGTGAGTATTTAATTTTGTAATTATGCTGGAATTATGGTCGTCATTCGATGTGGATAAAGGTATCTTGACAATATAGGAATAGAAAATTAAATTCAAGAAATGGGAATTGGATTAGAGTTTGGGTGTATATTTGGTGTGAAAAAGGATTATTCCTGTGTATCCTATCCAAACTTATTTTATTGTCCCAAAAAAGGAAGTTTTAATTGGAGAATTTTGAAAGAGTCAATGGAAGGTCGGTGTGGTGTTTGATGTTCTTAAGAGACCTCAAGATTATAGAGGATGCTTGGGTTTGAAAATAGGATTATAAAGGACAATTTTCTGTACATTTGTTCTACTCTATGATGGTGGAAGCCTTTCTATGTCCTCGTCTACACTCAAGATTTGGAGCTGAGGTGTTGCGCCACGAACACATAATGTACGTGGCAGAATGGTAAACTCAACTCCGAAATTTACTTTCCGCAACAATATATGAGAATAAAGTGTGCACGTGTGTAAAACTAGGTATTCACAAAATAGCCAAATCCACATAAATATGATGCAACACAAATATGGCACAGACATAATCAACCCCAAGATGCACGATTTACTTGGTTCACCACTCGAGCTGCATCAAAGGGTTAATCGGCAGGCAATGAATACAACTAATCACAAGGAAAAATCACAAATGTTATATAAACAAGTGTCACCGGGTCTAGAATTTCATAACTTTTCCCTCCACTATTAGACAAAACCCTTTTCATCGCTTTTCCAATTGCTATCATCACCACAAGAAAATACACAAAACTATCTTGATCTGGATCTATGTTTGATCTTAGTCAAAACTGCATAGAAAAGGGAATACGAAGCATACAAGAGATCTAATATCTCTCTAAAACAATTTTAAAAAGCATTCAATGTGATTTTTCAACTCTAACACTTACAAACTCTCATTTCCCCCCCAAAGAGAAACTTCTCCCTTAGTTTGTGTTTTGGAAAAGACCAAAATGTCATCCCCATTTTTATATAACAAGGAATGATACTCCTGATAGCAAAACCAATGGACCTGCCTGGCCAAGCTTTTATTCTGAGTTGTCTTTGAAACCTAAAGGAAACGAACTCCACCTCAATTTCTCTAGTGAAATTGGGTTCAATGCACAATTTCTGGTTTTTGGTTTGAGTAAAATTGTTGAATATTCAGTTTGAGATAGAAAGGCTCAACAGAAATATATTTGTAAAAGAGAACCACAAAATGCTTGTGGAAAAACTAATGGTGTTTGTACGATGAAGTCATTGACAAACTAGCTATTTCTCAAGCAGCAACTTTAGTCTTTGAGAATAAAAGGACTGCCATCTGTGAGCACTATGTTCAATTCAATCTGCCAGTTGACTACTGTTGGGATTAAAATAGAAGATGAATGTAATATTATAGTGTTGTTCTGTTCGTGATCAAAATCCCAAAACAATCCTATCAATTCAATAAGTTATTATCGACATGAATACCATGGCCAATTTGATAAGTATACCTTGTGTTGTCAATTCCAGAACAACACGATACGGGAAGGGGGGATACGACTCGACATTTTCCAAAATCAAGGACACGGATATGGATACGGATACGAGTATCCTATTTCGTAGTTCAAAATTTTTATTTTTTCTAATTCTTTCAACTTTTTATGAAGGATACGTGTAGGTGGAGTGTCCGTATCCGTATCTGTGTCGACACGACCGACACGACACGACACGACACTGGTACGAGGCACTAGTACAGGTATCCGGGTATCATAGTCCATATCCCTTTTATCTCGTAACCCTAACCATTGATCATAACAATGAATAGTGTCACGTGAATAATACCATGTGAATAGTGCCGCGTGAATAGTGCCATGTGAATAGTGCCGCGTGAATAGTGTCATGTGAATAGTAACCTTCCTCTACCAATTCTCCCTATGGCACTCTAAACCCTCCCAAAACCCTCACCACAACCCCCAAATACTCCTAGATTCCTGTGGCAACCATAGAAACCCCTAACCTCTTCTCAAACCCAAATTTTCCATGGTTTTCCTTTTTCTCTCGAAACTTGGCAAAAATCTAATACTTGTCAGAAAGTCTCGAAACTTGCCAGAAACCTTCTCGAACTTCAAATAACTTATAACCTCTTGGAAAAGGAAATTAAAGTGAACCTACAAGTGTTGGTTGAACCCCCTAGCTAGTGGAAGTCCTTACTTCAATCGGGTGAACCCTAGCTAGTGGAAGTCCTTACTTCAATCGGGTCGCTCAATCAATAATTAAGGGTTTTTCACTGCTTGGTTATGGGATCTAACCTTTGAAACAACTCAGTTAATTATTCGCTAGCATATCTACATATTTGTGGTAATTGTTAGAGTAGTTTTATATTTTCTTATTACTTGTGGTAATTTATTTCTGATCTTTGCACTTCATATAGGCTAGTTCTCATCATCCTGCATCATATCTTATCAACAGGTCTCCTTTCGTGGTTTTAGTTATTAAAAAGGTTCAGAAGATGTATGGTCGGAGAACTCTTAGATTATTCTGAATTCATATTTCATGTTTACAATGCATATGTTTTAATCCTACTTACAAGGAGGAATAAAGCATGGGTGCAGTCTCTGGAAGGTGTTGGATCGCTTCAGGGAAGGTATCAAGTTTAAAGTGGGGAAAGGGGATAGGATTCGGTTCTGGGAGGACATATGGTGTGGAGATGATCCCTTATGAACCCCCAAGGGGAGTGGTTCAATGGTAAGACGTAGCAACTTGGGTATGCTCCCCAAGGTCGTGAGTTCGAGACTGCGCCCCCTTGCATTAACCGTGGTGTGTGTACGGGAAGGCTAGGGTAATTGCGCACACCCGTAAGACTAGTCCCATCACCAATGTGTGTGGGGATACCTGCGTTATCTAAAAAAATAAAAATGATCCCTTAAGAGAATCCTATCAGTCCTTATATCTCATTTTTGAGCTTCAAGGGGCTAGGATCCAGGATTGTGCTGTGGTTCGTGAGGGGGTGACTTCGTGGAGTCTTGGCTTAAGGAGAAATTTAAATGAGGTGGAAAGTTTGGCCAATCCGTTGTCTAGGATTGGTGATGTCCCTCCTCTTTTTATTGAGGTTGATCAGAGAGTTTGGAGATGGGATAGTAATGGTTTGTTCTCGGTCAGTTCTTTTTTTCACCATCTCAGTAGCTTGGGTCAGAGGTCTTTTCCAGCTTCTAGGGTGTGGGGGGCTCCCATCCCGACGAAGGTGATGTTCTTCATTTGGACAACTATTATGGATAAGATCTTGACGGTGGACCACCTGAATAGGAGGGGGATGATGATCCCCAATAGGTGCCCCTTGTGCAGATTAGATGATCAGACCATTGATCATTTGTTGATTCATTGCCCTTTCACTTACTCCATTTGGCTAGCTTGGTTCTCTCTTTTTGGTATCGCCTTCGTAGTGCCGAAGCACGTGGACTCTTTTTTCGACTCCATTGACTTGTCAGTGTTTTCTGGTAGAGGAAGGCTCCTTTGGCGTATCCTCCCCCTTGCAGTTATATGGGACATATGGAAAGAGAGGAACCGACGCATCTTCGAAGGGGCAGAGGAAGACATCCCTAGGGTCATTTTGAGAATTAAATTTTCTTTGTATTTGTGGTCCTCTACATTGCCGGAGTTTCAAGGACGTTGTTTTGACGCTTTTATGTTTAGCTGGGAAGAGATTATGCTTGACTCTTCCCCTTCTTGATTGTCTTCTTGTTTGCGATGCGGGGTATCTCGTCTTGTGATCTTTGGTGTTCCTTGTTTTTGGACTTTTGCCCCTTTCTAATATCAATCTCATCTTATATATATATATTGAAATTGAATAAAACATATGCGTATGCTTTTAGCCAATGCATCAAATTGTTGAAATTGAATAACAGATCCAAATATACTTATAATGCGTCTGTTGAACTTCATAAAGATGAAGGCATTATTATTTGGCTTCACACAACAGTGCATACCCCTCCACAAAATTGAATGGCCAAACTCATGAATTGTACATCAATGGAGACAGCATGAGCATGCTGAGGAATATAACTTTGAAGCAAGAGTTTAAGCTGAACCGTTTGCGTGCTATCTTATCAACAGGACTCCTTCGGTGACATTAGTTAGTAAAAACTCCAGTGTTATGGTCAGAAAACTCTTAGATTCCTACTTGTTAGCGTAACTAGTTAACTTCAAAGTCCGTGCAAAATGTGTGAAGGGATTTAGGTTGTGAGATCCTACTACACACAAGGTTTTATAGTGACAGAGATGTTCGCTGTGATATAACATCCATTCTCAATTGTTTTTCTGGAAAACAAAATGTAGAAAGAGAAAATATTCAGATGTGGATCATTTTGAGGTTGCACCTTAATGCCCAATTTTGAAGTCTGATGCACAACTTGAAGAGCCTATTGAATAGAGTGCATAACCTACGTTGAGATGTTTTGAAGTGTACACCTCCAACACTTTTTATAACATTGCTCCCACTAGTTTCCTTTTATGTAATGAAGAAAAAAAATCTATTACTCACCTATTTGTCCATTGATGTTTGAAGAAGAATTGGAGGATGCATTTCCCCTCTTATTCATCTAGTGGACATGTGCAATAGATGTAGTGGACTTGTTTGTCTATTGGTCATCTGGATTATTTTGGTGAAGAAGTAAGATTCTTTGGAATGTACCCCCTTTTGGACTTATGTTTTAGCCATGTAAGAAGTGAATCACAAGAGCACAAGATTTTTCAAAGATAAGACTCAACAAATAGACACTACCATAAATGTAATTAAAAAATGGTACTAGAGTGGCTTGGATTTTACAATTTTGACACTTATGGCATATTTTGAAAGTAATTAGGCGGTTATTCTTCTTAGTGCTAGAAGAGGTCAAACTGACTCTAGAGGAAACCAGAAATAGAGAGGATAAAAAATAAACTTTGATGGAAGTTCTCTTGGCAACATTAGGCTAGTCGGAATAGACAATATTTAGAGATGATAATTGTGCTCTACTTAAGTCCATTCTTGGTTATTTATTTATTTATTTTTGACAAGTCTAGGTGAAAGTTTTATTGCAAGGACATTATCAAGCAATCATACTTTGATGGACCATTGCCAGATGAGGACCCATTTAATTTTATTTGTGGGGATTTGTGAAACTAATAAAGAGTAATGGGAAGGAAGCATTGGCATGGGACCCATTTGATCGCCCATGTGGAGTCCTTTGGGTCCCCAAAAGACCTCACAAGAGGGAAACATGGAATTCCATGTGTTTGAATCCTGCAATTACGTATTTACAAAGTTTCAAATTGAAGTTCTATTATTGTAGACTTTTTATCAGTCTAGGTCACTGATTGGTTTAATAGTTGTTTTAGGATGGAGTAATTTACTACTCTGATTACTAAACCAATGGTAGTAGGAGTATTTTTATTTCCTTTTTCTTATGAGTTGATAAAGATAACACAATAGGTTTCTATAAATATTGATCATTGGCTAGCATGGAATACATGGTATTCTAAATTTTCGTTAATGCATAAGTGAAGCTGCTGTCTTCCCTGTGGATTCAAGATTCTTTCTTTACGGATTCACTAATGTCATAACTGGTGAGTTTTAGTTCAGAGTTTGTTATCTGCATCCACTACTGCTGTTTGCCACCTCTCCTAGTTGCGCTTTGACTTCATCAAGTGGTACTAGAGTGATTTTCCCCAATCTTGATGGCTACTTGAGGGAGGCCTAGAAGAGTAAATTCCCCAAATATTTATCATAGGGCTTATTTCTATATGACAATGACACGGACATGTGTGTCAGTGTCCGACACAGATAAATGGTATCTGATAAGGGGCCTTTAAGAAGCCCGACGTGCAGACAAGTCCATACACATGTATTATAATATAATATTTAGTTATATTTAAATCAAAAGTCTTTTTAATAAAATACTTATAAAAAAAAGTCTTTTTAATAAAATAAGAAAAAATATATATGAAAAGTAATAGGAACATTTCTACACATATACGCCATGGAGCTATCCAGTAACATAATAAATATAAGTAGATTTATAAGAGTGAAGACTATCAAACAACTATAGCTATGTTTAGCAACTTGCCAAAGTACTGTATGGAGGGTTGAACTCACCAACCGCCTTTTAGATATCATTATTTAACAAAAAAATATTAAAATGAAGGGTGACATCACCGAATGTGTTCAGATGCATGTCGGGATGTGTTGATAAGCATATCCATGTGCTGACAAGTCCGACACGACAAAAATCCCTTAAAGTCCTGTGTCCCTTTTGCATAGGCTTAGTTCTTGTCATTTGAATCATTCCATGTGTTTCAGGAAAAAACCTGACAGTGCTTGCAAGAGCTCCATGCAGTGATGGTGCAATTTTTGGCAACTGTGGGTCATATGGCGGTCCATGGCAATGAAAGAGCACTATGTACCTATGATGCTTATGGTACAGATATTTGCGCCCCTCAATAAGGACCTTCACCCTGATCGCCACATTTGGATGGGGAGCATAGCAAAGAGGAAATTGATTAGATTCTAAATCTGACAACAGCCACATCATTTGGTCTGAGGAATGATGTGCGTAGATGATTGGCATGACCACAGGATAAAATTTGATTGGCCCAAGTTTAATGGGCTGCTAGATGTTAAGGATTTTCGTATTTGAATTGCTGCAGTTGATGACTTTCTGAGTATATGGAGGTTTCTGAAAAGGCGGCAAATTTATGGTGGTTAACTAAAGGGAGGTGCATTTGCAGGGTAGGAACAACTACAAACAGCATGTCTGGTGGGAAACATGGTATTGTACAGAGTGATTGCTTTGAGTGATGTCTTCTTGTTGATTTTGATTAACTCTTGGTTAGCATTATCATAGATGCCATGTAGGATGTGTAAGAATTTTCTAATCTTTCCTCCTGCAATGAGTGATGGAGATCTGCACGTGTCGCAAATTCACTGGTGGGTTCATTTTTTATTCCAACCAATATGGACCCTCATCAATGCAACCATGTTGGCCAACCAACTGTTGCACTCTACCAATGTGACTTCACGTGTCAAATCTCCCTAAGATTGCATCACAGCGTGCAGTCCATACCTTATGGACTTACACTCTTCTTAGATTTTCTTTTTGAAATAAAATGCCTCAAACTAGAAGTCTCTCCAAAGTTCCTATATTGGAGTACTGGACTTCTAGAGCTACTAAAGATCCAATGATACACCTTTTTGATTCACCACAAAAATAATTATAATAATAGGAAAGGTAACAGTTGAAATACACCTTACCTATAATATCTTTGAGTTCACTATCCAATATCCCTCTAGCCGTAGCCCGCCTTATCAAGTAGCCTTTATCAACTCTAGTTTGCAATTGCTCGAAACATTAATCATTAAATATGATACTAGGGTGTAAAGTGTCTAATTATATATTGTCATGGTTTATTGATCAGGCCATCTATAGAAGTTTAAGAATCTTATGTAGAACATATTTTGTTGAATGTCAAAATTGTATTAGTGAAAATAAGTACAAAGGTGAGGCAAGAGTCCCAATGCATGGAATGTCTATGTAAACCATTTTAGATAGGGATTCTGCAATAACATTAATATCTTACAATATGAGAGAAAACTAGCTCCTTGATATGGTCTATTGCATAGGCCAAATCTCCATGGGCTGTTTACATTGCCTTCCACCCAATGAATAGTATTCACAGATGTCCTTCTATCACCAAAGACCTCATGAAATGATCCTTAAGGATTTGAATGCCTTGGAGGGGAGTTTTAATCTCTGCGCACCTAAACCTTTTACACCAGTTTGGCTTGAAAGCACCTTCAGAGCATCCCTTCCGTTCCTAACTACACCACAGTGCCAAGCTCACTTTGATGCTGTGGAATTTTCATTCCATTTGGAGTGCAGCTGCAGCAAAAATTGTCATCCCCATTTCTTAAGAGTTGTCTGGTATATGAACTACACAAGTCTCAACTTTGGTACTTCCGATGTCAATGTTGGCAATATAGTAGATGATCCTCTCAAAGTCTAAGCACTTAGTTTAACCCTATTGACGAAGTCAGTGCTTCTCTTTTCATGTTCCTACCAGTGGCGGACCCAGGGGGGCACTCAACTTTCAAAATCAACTTAGGCCCCCTCAATCAGTGCAAGCAGTGGCGGAGCTAGGGGGCAGTTTCTCAACTGGTAGCCGCCGCCCGACCCGCCCCCTGCGTGACGCCTTGCCCCCCCCTTGAACAAAATCCTGTCTCTGCCACTTTTCTATACTGTATGATCCGTAACTTTTATTTATGTTTATGGATATGACTCGTTAGAATCGAAGTCCAGGAATTCTCTTTTGGCAATCATTGGCTACTCATCACTCCAGCACAATGCTCCTTTCTTTGCAAGAGAGCAATGATTCAGGGATTATGATGGAATAAGAGCAGATATGTTTCTATCTATCAAAAAAAGAGAGTAGATGTGTGCAATTAGACTACTTAATGGGATTCAGGTTCAGTTCTCCTGCCAGGCTGGAGACATTGTGATGCTCTTTAACCACATTTAATTTCACAAAGAAAAATAGATGGTGGAGTTGTCGTTTATGTTGTGTCGATTTGTCCAGTATGCTAATTTAAATGAAGTATCTCTCAGGCTCGGAAAGTTCTATCGATCTCTTCAAACTGTGTCCTGATGCCAAGACTGCAACAGAGGTTGCTCCGGAGGAGATAGAAAAGGTGATACAGAAACTAGGACTTCACAGAAAAAGGGCGAAGATGATTCAGCGCTTCTCCATAGAGTATTTGGAGGATGGGTGGACCCATGTGACGCAGCTGCACGGTATAGGAAAGTAAGTGGGGCCACCTTCACGTGCTTCTTCTTAGTATTTTTCTTCTAAATCCATCTTTTGATGAATATGATTTTCTTCTTGACCAGGTATGCAGCTGATGCATATGCCATATTCTGTACAGGAAAGTGGGATCAGGTGAGACCTAACGATCACATGCTAAGTAAATATTGGGATTATCTCTGCATAAAAAGAGAGTATTGTTACAGAGGTTTTGCTTAAGAGTGCTGATTTAGTTAGGTTGTCCATATGTTCAAACATGGTGTGTCCTGTATCCATCAGATGATTAGGTTCCACATTGAACACCCGAGCTACCTAACAATCCCGTTGGAGAACCTTAAGATCTTCAAATGTAACATAATTTATATAATTATCTTTGGTCATGTTTTTAATTCAATTTTTGAGATTTATAAAAAGATAAAAACTTACTAGCTTTGAATGTGGTTTGGACCTTCAATTCATTCCCTCTTAGACCCATCGGTTGTTAAGAGCGTCATGGACGTGAGACAGAATGCAATTGGTGACATTATGGCCCTACTTGGTTCGCTGCACTTGGGTGCATTTTGCACTCCATTGCAAATGCAGTAACTTGCGTTGCTATCACTTGCAAATGCAAGTCACTTACAGCTGTTTGTTTCAAATCTGGTAAATAGGTGCAAATGAAATTTAGATGATTCATTGGGTAGTGCATTGCAAATGAATGAAATGCACTTTTTTATTGGAAAAAAAACATGCGTATGACATTATTCATCACTAGGGGGAGGCACGTGAATTGCACATGAGTGATTGTAGGGGCCTTATCAACGTTGATGACGGACCACAGTATGAGCCACGTAGAACACTCTTAGAGACCACTGACCGAATGGTTGTTTGGCCCATCCCCAGATTGACTTACATACCAAAATTCAACTTGATTAATAATTTCTATCTGTAGGATTAGAATCTTTTCAATGGTTTATTTGTGACTGGCTTTCGAGCATTATTTGGAGTACTCAGTTCCAAAGGTTTGAAATCACTAATCAGGTTGAGTTTTGGTATGTAGATGGTCAAATATCCATATGGACAGTGGTCTCTATGAGTGAACCACGTGGCTCATACTATGGTCCCTTGTCATCATTTGTCAGTGTGCTAAACAACCTGTGATTTTGGCTTTATAATAGTTCTAGTAATTACCCGTAGATATGTGGACAGTGAAGAAAATTCAGGTGAAGCTTCAAAAAAGTTTTCAGATCAGATAGTAGTAAAAAAATTCTCTGATCATGTTGATTTTGGTCTAGGAGATTTCCAAGGTGGTTCTGACCTACAGATGCACATACATATTTAAAGGAGGAAAATAGAGATGTGGTACCTAGTGTTGCAAAACGTGCATGGGACTAATATTGCCCAGTATCAAAGCTTATAAATATATGTTGCTTGGCACCTGATGACCCAAGAATTTTTACTCTTTACATTTAAGTTCAGATAGGTTTGGGTTAGTGCAATCAAAATCCAACAGTTTTCAGATAATTTGCACAAAAATTTCAAGCCTCAAAATTCCATATGCAGTGAAGTTCAAGAAAGATTTTGAACCAATTTAGTTTACTATAAAAACTTTATAATAGCCGTTATCCGTTATTTAAATTTAGTTGAAACTAGACTAATAAAGTAACAATATTTTTACCATTATTCGCCCATGATAATGGCCATAACAGTAATGTTACCCAAGGTTTAAAAGGGACCGTTATAACGGTATAATGGACTGGGGGTGTTAATGCTCAGGGGCAAAAAAATGGAAAATAACAGAAATAACGGAAAAAATTGTGCTGAAATTCAAAAATTTCAAAAAACGGAGAATAGCGAAAAAATGGCCGTTTTTTTTCACAAATTTTTCCAGAAAATAACGGTCGTTATTTTCGTTATAACGGCCGTTATTTTTTGAGTGTTTTAACTGTCCATAACGTAACGGGGGAGGTCCGAATCCGTTATAACGGCCGTTATTTTCGTTATAACGGCCATTTTTTAAACCTTGATGTTACCTACCTGTTATAATGGTCCATTTTAAACCTTGATTCAGATTCAACAAAAAGGTCACATTAAACCCAATTAAAAGATGAGAAATGAAATAAAAGTGAACTGTGAGTCGCTATAGCCCTAGATCAATCATACCCCAATTCAAAATACAATGCTAGAAATCACCTCACGAAAATTGCTTGAATCCAATGACCAGAAATCACCAAACAAGCTTCTAGGTCCACTAAGGGGTGAACCAAATATGTAGATACTGGAATCCATAATCTAGAAATCACCCCATTAATAAATCCATAAGCTGGACTTTGTTCATGGGTTGGCCATGGACCACAACATTCAGCACATATCTCTATTCACTGTCAATTAGGATTTGCAACCTAAGGAGAGGACTCACATGGCACAACCTAAGAAGGTAAGAATCTAATGATTTACAAAATAAAAAATGGGTCTCCCAGACATAGTTACTCCTATCTGACATTCCATAAATAGATTCAAGCGACACATATCATTCATCCAATCCAAAATGAACTACTATGAATAGCCATCAAATGGTGGTCAAAACTGAAATTCTGTACTCATTTATACTAACAACTTAACAAAAATACTACTTGATTAATATAACAGAAAAAACTAGTAGATAACAGATTATATGTAGGGCGAAACAAATAAAAGAAGCAAAGAAGATACCAAGCCAACTAAAACAGTCCCGAAATCATATAAACGCACTCTATACACCAATTGTAATGCTCTCAGTCCATAATCCAGAATCTTCATCTAGTAATCCTTATCCTCTCAATCTTTTCATCAATCTGATGTTGTGTGCGAGCTTTCTGAAGACTTTATCAAACGATCAGTTGCTATGGAGCGTGGAGTTATCGAAAAAGGAAATTATGTCTACTAGGGTTCCTCAACTCTTAGAATCGCTCGATAGGTTGGTCTAAACTTCTTTATGTATCTGGTGTTGCTTATCATAAGTTAGTTAGAATGTTTATCTTAATTTGAACAATCCTGACCCTGAAGATCCTTATGTTGTACACCACAGTTAGGGGAGTTAATATCACTCTTCCTCTGATCTCTAAGTTATCTGGTTTACCTTGAATTTCTAATAGAGGCGATTTTCCTCCTCTGACTCTTACCAAAAAGAAGGCAATCTCTAGAGCGATTTGTAAGAAAGCTCTTTCTTGGACTTTTGATATTCCTACTCATGAACTCCTGCCAAATTATGATCTTTTGGGCATTATTTTGTCTTACAATCTTGTCTCGAAGGTGGGACATCATAATGAGGTTGGACCTATGATTCAGTACATATTGTTCTACCTTGCTAAAAGCATTCGTCTAGATGATCCTTGTATCATCTTTCATCTGAACATGAGCACTTCTAATGCTGAAAATCGAAAGCGATCTTTGCCCTTTGGTATCCTAGTCTCCAAAATTTTGAAATACTTCAAGGTCCCCATTTATGACTGATGAAGTCCTCAACCAAATCACTCCCATTTGTCAAGCCACTTACAGCAAAATGCATGTAGGTGAGTCCTCTCGCCTTGCCTCGACTTTTGGCTTACGTTGATCTTCTGTATTTGCTTCGATTCAAGCACTTTTGTCCAAGATGGATACTCTTTGTCACGGTTTGGATTCTATTTCTTGCTGTCAGCAGCAGATGACTACATCTCACTCTCAGTACCCTAAGTTTCTAGAGTCACCACTGGAGGAGACTAGCACCAGCAGCAACATAGGAGGCTGAAGACAACGACGAAGATGAAGAAGAAGTTGTTGAAGGACGTCATGACGATAACGATGATGCCTACAACGATGTTGATGAGTAGATCTGAGTAAACATCGGGATAATTGTTGTTTATTTCATTGGTTATATTGGATGTTGAGGAAACATCGGGATAGTTCCGTTAAATCTATTGATTAGACCAAACGGCGAAAAGATAATATACCACGAAGGTATATTTGAATTGAGTCGGTTGTGATAATCATTTTTATCAATCAACTAAGGTATGCGAGTTTATCATCTTACCTTGACTAGTAAACTTGTGATAAATTAGATTAGTTTTTGAATAACCTAATTATCCATCCTTTTTAAGTGTTTCTAATTAAAGAGAACAGCTTCTCGCGGACTTTGTCAATAGGACCCCCTTTCACCCTTTCTCTTCATATTGGGTATGAATTATTTTTCTACTATTTTGCAAAAGGGGGAACAACTCAATCATTTTCATGGAATCAAGCTGGTGCGCCCATCTCCTTTAAAAGCAAAGCGTTTTCCCTCCACTTCTTTATTGCAAGCAGGATCGAAACCGATGACACTTGATGTTGGAAGAGTTTGATAGCTAGCTGCTAGGGATTCTGTGAAATCAGGCTTCATTTGGATGATTGCATCGGGGGGAAAGTTTCTATTCGGGAGGACCCGTGGATTAAAGATTTGCCTGAATTTAAAATACAAGGTCCTCGTCCTACAGACTATACTGTTCATTCAGTGGGGGATTTGATCACAACTCACGGAACTTGGAACCGTCCTCTCCTGAACAATATCTTCCCTAGAGATCTAATAAAGAAGATTCTACTTGCTACTATCAATAAAAAAACTTCCTCAGGATAAAATGTTTTCGGTCAAATCAACAAATTGATTCAGCTTTACACCTCCTGGTGGAATGATGTCTTATCTCTTCCAATCATCTATAGAGCTAAAATGTTTATTTGGCGAATCAATTTATTCACTCTACCTCCCATTCTCACCCCCCTTGGATATCCTCGAGCTCATCTCCTTTTACGAACTCCCATCTCTCTACCTCTATTCAATCGCGGTCCCCACCTCCTTCGGACTGGTTAAAGCTTAACACTGATGCTGCATGGAACAAAAACACTTGGGAAAAGTGGGTCTTGCCTTTATTTTAAGAAACTCATGGCGTGCAACTAATTTTTTTTATTGCACACTCTCTGTAGCCCGCAAGGCTCGTACTTTCCTGTCACGTTCAAAAATCTCTAAAATTATGAGCATTTTTGCTGAACAGTGAGAGTCAGCAAAGTTCTACTCTTGTATGACCCGATCAAGTAGAGAGGTGGGAAAAGATGGAACTACAACTGATTTTAACAAAATAGAACAATAAACAATAAGAATTTTAAAGAATGCGGGATGAAAACTATATCATCCGATCAACCTTTTTTTATTTACTATTTCTTAGGAGAAAATATTTGCTGCATTTTTTGATAGAGGCACCCAGGTAGCCGTTTCCCCAAGTCGTCCCTTCTGAGAAAGATTGTGGTAGGCTACTATGGCTGGCCTTCCATATTCCATACTATGGTGAGCTCCTTTTTTTTTTTTTTCTTCTATAACCTCCACAGCCCATCCTATGGCGGGCCCTCCGTATTTCCTACTATGACAAGCCCATTTTTTTTTTTTTTTTTTTTATCAGTTGCCTCTCTTGTGACTCGAACCCTGCTGTGAACAGAAACAAACTCAAGACAAACGAAAAGAAGGCCTTGATTGATAACTTATCCACTTTGAGGGGAACAACCTCTTAGAAAACAATTCATTTTACACCCTTCACCCCTTCGTTGTTACAATTTATAATGTTAGATCCTATAACTTCTACAACTACCTACTCAATGACATCATCTAGACATGTAAACAAGAATTAAGGACAACTGCCTACTTCAACCAACTCCCTATAACTACCCCAATTACAACAAGACAACTAGCATAACTTAAAACTACAAAACAAGCAGCATGGCAAAATCACGGTAAAGCGGAATCTTTCTTCGGAAATCGATGATTATTGGAGCTTTCCATTAGAATTATTAGTTGATTATTGTTTAAATCGGATCATGAAACGGGAACGTAGTATTGTCACACACCAAACCATCTCACATTACCATATTTAAACTAGATGAAAAAGGTGAGTTGAGCAACTGGAGAGGTAAAAAGCTCAAAATGTAGCAGCAAGGCAGATAGTAACAAATAGAACATAAACAACAAACACAAACCACTCAATGGGGATGATGACACCTTCCTGTTGATCAAATGCCAAAATACCCTCCTCAAACCACCCTTCCTATAGAAGGAAAGCCCAAGTGGGTGTCTGTCACCATGAATTTTAAGTTACAGGAACGCGTCCTTCTCAAGCAGCTTCAGTACCTCCTTCTGGTTGTTCAGCTTGGCAACATCAATGGGTGTCTTCCCATCCAAGTTCTGAAGAGTGCTGCAACAAACACAGATTCATGAGCTCTAAAAGGTGCAGGAGAGGCAGACAAATGTTCACTGAGGCAACACAAGGGCTTACACAGCAGCTCCATTGTCCAACAGAAGTGCTACGCACTCCTTCCTGCCATAACCAGCAGCATAATGAAGGGCAGTGTTTTTGTTCTTATCCAAAGCATCCACCATTGCACCAGCCTCAAGGAGAACCTGAGCACACATCACCTGGAAAAACACCAAGCAGACTTAGCTCCATTTAGAGAAGCTGGAGAACTTCAATACAGCTTGCTTTTAAGACACTTGCGGAATTTAGGACAGAAACCCACAAATTAACATTGTAATAAAGATTGTTCCTCCACAAACTCTTTTCTTTTATTCATATCATTTGTATTTCAACAAGCTCTATCTCAATCTTAATGTTTCTAGAACTCCATCACTGATGTCGGCTACTAAACATTGATTATATTGTAACACACTGTATTAGATGCCAAAGTAAAGAAGTGGATAACGAGCATTTCTGTAAAAAGGAATATTTACTACAGGCAGAAGGGAGGAGCTGTTCTCCCACCCCCTAGGTGCCATATAGTACACATGCAGGAGGGTTAGGATTCAACACTCGTTGGATTGCACCTATGTGATCATAGAACTCAACTTACGATCATAACAATCCAATCTCCAGCATCTACTGGGCTGTTCACCATACTTTTGACCAAAAGTAAAAGACTGTTCAAATGGTTAAAATCATTCAAACAGGTGGGGGAAGAATGAGATAGCTCCCCATGCCCCCCACTGTACATTCTCGCGTGAAATTCTTCCCAAATCCAGTAGAGTAAAATAACCCAGTCATACACATGGTCAGGTTAGTTGGTAACTTAACCTTTCATCCAACCAGGTAAAATTGGTTGCTGTAACAAAAATAAATTTGGCTTCTAGAAACCATCATACCTCACCATATCCACATGCAAAATGCAAAGCTGTCCTTCCCTCTGAATCTTCTTCATCTTTATCTGCCCCCGAGGCAAGTACATTCTTCAAACCCTATCAGAGCAATAAAGTAGAGAACTTCAAACATATATCCTACTTCACAGAAATGCACCCAATGGAAGTGAAAACAATAAAATTCATACTAAGAGAAAAAGCGAAGATTATTCTGTGGAGTTCACAATTACAGAGCAAAATTGGAGGAAAACAGTACTCCATATAAATTGAAACCATTAGAAAGGAGAGTTGAACCCGAGAAACAACACAAATTTAAATGGGAGGTTGAAATTTTGATTTTTTTCCACTGAGAAGTAACAATAATTACAACTACGAAAAGGATAAATGGAAACTAATGTGAGGTACCTCCACATCACCAACGCTGGCAAAGTGATGAACAGTTGACTCATCCTCATTTCCAGTTTCATCTTCTGCTTCATCTGGTCCAGAAAGTTCAGCCGACGTGGCGGCCTCACCTGAAACCCCAACACCCATAGCCTGGCCTAACTTTTGCAGAACTTCAGGGTCATTCCAGTACCTTAAACAACAAATACAGACTTAAGTAAACTGTGGCAAAAGAGTACATAATATTTAGAATACATTATAATGGAAGACCAATCATGTTACTGGCTATAATAGGCAACAAATCTTAGTATCTTGTAACCTCATCATTGCAGCTGGACCACCAGTCTCAATCTCTTCTAGAATAGGCTTCAAAGATGGATCTTCCTTGATGCGTGACATTCGTCCTTCAAGTTCTTCTTTATGCAATGGATTGGCCAAACTCTCAAGCATGCCGGACATAGATGGATCCTGTGAAAACAGATATAAAAATTCATAGATAAAAAACATATAAATGAAAGTCCATCTTACTTTATGACAATGTTTTAATACCATCTTATATAAATTGCCAAGGCATGACCAAAAAAACACAAATACCTGCATTAAAGCATTACCAAGACGCTCAGCCATGGTCATGAATTGAGGATTTTGCATAACCTGCTGCATGGTAGAATAGTAGTTTTGTGTATCAAACTGAGGGAGACCATCTTCAACTCCACCATGAACACTCTTTTGGAGCTGCTCGGCCATCTGGTTGAATGCAGGATCTTTTGCTATCTGTTCAGCTAATTCCTTGATGCTTGGATCCTATTTTCATCTCACCATACATATGAATCATAACAAAGAGATATATAAGTGTGATATTTATATAGAATCTATCCAAATTCGAGAAATTTGCAGGAGCACCAACATAATTCTTACCAAATCTAGAAAAAAACCATAACCAACAGAATCCAGTGACTAACCATAACCAAGATTTGCTTGCTGTGAAAGTCTAGTGGTGAATCAGTGGATCATCTAATTATTATTGCCCATTCACCTCTAAGGTGTGGCGGGTCTTCTTTAAGCTCTTCTGAATTATGTGTATTCAAGCTGTTCTTTCAATGCCTTCTCTTCTCATGTATCCTCAAGAAGTTACTTCTATTCTCCATTTGTTGGGCCATATGGAAAGAGAGTATACATATTTTTTAAGACAACGCAAAGGAAATTTAAGCTGGAAATTGAAGCGTTACTCTTGAAATTAAAGCCTCCATCTTTCTTTGGTCGTCCATTATCGAAGATTTTTAAAATTTGAGGATTTCGTCTTTAGATGGGTGGAGATTCTTCTTGGGCTTAAATAATCGGTTGCACATTTTTTTGTTCAGCTAGTGTGGCCCTACTCACTAGCTCTTCCTTTTTTTTTCTCTTCATTCTCTTGTATAGTGGGATTTTCCCTTTCTTTTCCTTAATACAGTTGTTCAATTATCAATAAAAATTTTGCGATGCACACATCCATAAAGATTCAATAAGCATTTTTTGCTATTTAATGCAAACGGAGCTCGACTCAGCACACCTAAAGGCAAATTTCATTCAATAATCAAGTGTCTTCTGTGTAACAATGCTCTTAATAACTATTTATAAGAAAATAAAACCAAGAAACTTAAGGACTAAGAAAATAATCTGCACCATCAATCTATTATAACCTAAATCTAACTGTTAACATGACTTAAATGGACGTAAATCCTGTCACTACCATTACACCAAGATTTCTAACACAATTTTGAAGCTCGGAAAGGCAAAATCTCAACAAAAGTCATGCGATAGGTGTTGTAGATCTCAGGACAAGCTTTCCAACACATCTAATGGATTCTCAATCAATTATTTGAATAAAGATATATGTCTTCTACAAGCTAACTGCATCACTATTAAATTCATTCACCCACTTTCAAGACCTTATATAGATAACATTTCTATACTCTAAAAAGACCCTTAATATTGTACCCATCTAGGGAAAGACTCAAAAACTCACTAAAATTTCTAAAAGATCTAAAATAGATTTTTTTAGCCTATTAAAAATCCAACACAAATTTCTCATATAAAATTACTCCTAAAAGAATCCTAAAGCCAAGGTAGTTAAGGGCGCAAGGTGCACTTAAGGCGCTAGGACCCCTGGAGCCTGAGGCGCAAGGCGAGGCGCGCGCCTGACGGAAGCGAGGTGCAATATTAAAAATTATAATAAAAAATAACATCATAAAATAACAAAACAAGTAATCATTAGGCCACATAAATATAATATAAAGAATTTGTCATTTTTTCTATTTTTTCAAAAATTTACCAGAAAATGACGCACTTGGTACGTCATTTATTACTTAAATTTTGTTTTTTAAGAAATATCAGCATATATGACAGATATGTCCGGGATACGTGTCGGTACCGTGTCCCATACATGTATCCGTGTCGACACTGCTACGATGGAGAGTACATGTATTCGAGTATCATAAGTTCTAGTTAACATTGTCGTTATCTAAATACAAAACAAGTAATCAAAAAGCCATAAAATTTGCCCATCCCTAATTGGACCTACATACCAAAATCCGTCCTGATTAGTAATTTATGTTCGTTGTATTAGTCTTTTTCATGGATTATTTTCAACTGTGGATTTCTAGCATTATTGGGGTACTCAAATTCAAAGGTTAGGAATTACTAATCAGACCCATTTTTGTCTTGTAAGCCCATCTAGTGATAGGCCAAACATCCATACGGTCAATAGCCTCTAATAGTATGCCACGTGGCTCACACCGTTGATCCGTCATCAACTTTTATGATGTACACTATCATCAAATTTTTTCTTTCACAAGTTGAAATGTTTAAAATGTTGAACGACCAAAACACTCCTATAAAGTAAAACAATTTCAAAAAATAAAAGCAATGTTTGTAAATTTAAGGGATTTGGGGGCCATATTAGGAACACTGATTTTTTTATTTTTAACATTTTTAAAAAAAAAATTAGTTATTTTAGTGAGGCGCGCGCCTTGGCTGAGGCTGACCATTTCAAGGCGCCTTGCGCCTCAGTGCGCCTTGCGCCTCAGTGCGCCTTGACTACAGAGCATGGTTCAAAGTCGTTGGTTTCGTTTCGGTTTCGGTCGCGGGCGAAACCGAAACGTTTCGGCAGTTTCGGTGGTTTCGGTCCGAAACTTGGTGAAACCATAATGAAAGAGTTTCGGTAGTTTCGGTCATAGTTTAGATAGTAGTTTCGGAAGTTTCGGTGGTTTCGGTCCGAAACTTGGTGAAACCAAATTAAAGAGTTCGGTTTCAGTCAGCCAAAAGCCTTTCTAAATTTACACTTAGCAGATTAAACTCCTATTGAAAATAAACACTTTGTAGGATTCAAACTTTTTTTTATAGTACTTGTCAAAAAACAAATTGATAGGTAAGTAAATTTGTATCGAAGAAAGGGAAAGGGGAAAAAAACCCCAAATAGAGAAAAGAAGAGAAATAAAAGAAGGTAGCGAGGAAGGCCCTCACTAAGTACAAAAAAGAAAACTATCCTAAATAAAAGACTAAACAAGCCCATGTAAAATATCTTATAATCTAAAGACAACAATTCTCAACCGTATCTGCAAAAATTCGTTTGTGCCTCTCCTCCCATATAACCCAACATATATCAAACAAAAGCAAAGACCAAAGAGAACTACAAACACAAAATGGTTCAACATGCGACCCATGGAAAACCTCGAAGACGCCCTTAGGAACAATCCAACTTATTCCTAAGAGCTGAAATAACACACCACATCACTGGAGAACCAGCAATGCATGATCGTATGGTCAACAAACTCAACACTGGCCTTATACATGAAACCATGGTTAAAAATCTCATTTCGTCTCAGACAAGATGTTGGCGATGGAATGTCATAATTGCAAGTTACCTAATTGGCATTTATAATATTGAGGTATCATTATAATTTTTTGACATCCTTTTCCTCTCTTCTCTCCTTCTATCTTTGAAACCCTAGACCTCTAAAACATCATTTCAACTAGGATGATCTCCTGTGTCTAATTGTTCGTTGCTCTCTACTGGAGGTGATGTTTTCGAACAATGGTTTTCTAGTGATGTTTTTTGGTCAGTGTTATCTTGGCTTTCCGGTGAGGTTTTTTGGTTAGAGTATTATCTTGGCTTTTGAGCAATTATGGGGGATAATAGGAGGCATCTGGGTAAGGAGGCTAATTTCATAGATCTCAGGAGCTACAATGTGGTCCAGAATAACCCCAAGACTTACATGGAGGTAGTTGGTCTGAAGAAGTTCCCCGGAGGTGGGGAAAGCACGGTGGTTAATTGCGGGTCGGGTTCGTACATTGAACCTGAAGGATCGGTGTGTACGGGCCATCTAGATCATCCTTTAGATCAGAGTTCTGGATGGAATTGGGTTCCATTAAAAGTAAGTCGTTGATGCCATGGTGCATTGGTGGGGACTTCAATGTGATTCGGTTTATGTTTGAAAAGAAGGGAGGTAGCCGAGTAACTAGGAGTATGAAGGAGTTTGATTCTTGGGTAGGAAGGCACAGCTTGGTGGATCTTCCTTTCAGTGGAAGAGACTTTACTTGGTCTAACAACCAAGAGAGGCCCACTATGACCAGGTTGGATAGGTTTCTGGTGATTGATTGTTGGTCTAGGTTGTGCACTGATATAGCCAAAATCATTCTTCCCAAGTTGGTGTCAGACCACAACCCGGTCTTACTTAGATGTGGGAGCTTACCTAGATACCCATCCCCATTTAGATTCGAAAATATGTGGTTACAAGAACCTACCTTTGTTGACATGGTGGGGGGGAGTGGTGGATTGTTTTTACTTTACGGGGAAGGCGGGATATGTGTTCAGAAGTAAGATAAAAGCTTTGAAGGTGAGACTTATTACGTGGAATCGAGATGTTTTTCGGTGTGTGGATAAAAAGATGGATCATGGGTGAGCTCTTAGAGGAAATTTCGCATTAGATAGTAAAGAAGAAAAGGGAGAGGCGACGGAGGAGAGAAAGTATAAAGTGGAAGCCAAGAGATGCTACATCAAGTGGGCCTGTATGGAGCAGATAAGTTGGAGGCAAAAATCCAGAGTGAGATGGTTGAAGGCGACAGTAACGAAGTTTTTCCATCAGATCGTGAATGCTAAAAGAAAGAATAATAGCATCTCTAGCTTAAAGGTAGGAGATATTATGGTGGAGGATGATGCAACCATTAGAGACTCTGTTGTGCAGTTTTACTCACTTGTATACCGAGCCAGACTATTTCAGACCTTCTATTGATGGGATGCACTTTGATTGTATTAGCCAGGAGCAAAGAGAGTGGCTAGAGAGACTGATTGTGGAGGAAGTCCTGAAAGCTATTCATGGCCAATGTGGAGATCGAGCACCTGGTCCAGATGGCTTCACGTTGGCCTTCTACAAGAGGTGTTGGTGTGTGATTGGGAAAGATTTCATGAACGTAGTGGAGGAGTTTGAAGTGGATGCTTCTTTTGATCGTTGTTCTAATAGCACTTTTTTAACCCTTATACCTAAAAAAGAAGGGGCCACATCTCTAAAAGATTACCGACCTATAAGTCTAGTGGGGAGCTCCTACAAGATTAAATCTAAAGTCTTTGTGACCAGGATGAGAGAGGTGTTGGGATCGATTATTTCTCCAGCCCAAGGAGCTTTTGTGAAGGGGAAACAGTTGTTGGATTGAGTCTTGATAGCTAATGAAAGCATAGACTCTAGAATCAAAGAAGGGAGGCAAGGTATCTTGTGCAAGATCGATATGGAAAAAGCGTATAATCACGTTTGTTGGAACTTCCTCGGCAACATGATGTCCAGGATGGGTTTTGGGGACAAATGGAGACTTTGGGTGAAGGTGTGCCTTTCTTTTGCGTCTTTTTTCATTCTTGTTAATGGATCACTGGCAAGTTACTTCAAAAGTTTGAGCGGGCTCGTGCAAGGTGATCCGTTATCTCCATTCTTGTTCGTGGTGGATGTATTGAGCCGAATGACGCAAAAGGCGGTAGGAGGTTTTATAGAAGGTTTCCAAATGGGTAGCTCAGGACCTACGATTTATCACCTTCAATTTGCGGATGATATGATTTTCTTCACGGATGCCTCACACGGCCAACTTAGATATCTTCGGTGTGTTCTGAGGTATTTTGAGGCGATGTCGGGATTGTCGATAAACCTATCTAAGAGCAAGATGTTAGGTATTGGTGAAGTCCCAAACTTGAAGGATTTGGATGTTTGGGGTGCAGAATTGGAAGACTACCCACTACTTATCTTGGCTTGCCTTTGGGTGCTCGTTATAAAGATAAATGTATATGGGACCCCGTCTTGGAAATATTCGGTAAAAAATTGGCAGGTTGGAAGAATCGGAATCTTTCTAAGGGAGGTAAGAT
The DNA here is from genome assembly GCA_035048495.1 of Euptelea pleiosperma. Lineage (NCBI taxonomy): Eukaryota > Viridiplantae > Streptophyta > Magnoliopsida > Ranunculales > Eupteleaceae > Euptelea > Euptelea pleiosperma. The sequence goes on along the minus strand of CM068550.1, from coordinate 36,188,600 downwards.
AACTCTGATGAAGAGTACTTTGTCTGGTCTCCCTATTCACTATCTCTCTTTTCTTTTCCGGCTAGTGTGGAAAATAGCATGGAAAAGATCATGAGACTTATTGTGGAGTGGAAAAGGGGAAACCTGTGGATTGGAATAAGGTTTGCTTGCCGAAGTCAACTGGAGGATTGGGCTTTAGGCACCTCAGAGACATGAATGTAGCCCTCCTTGGGAAATGGTTATGGAGACATGGAGAGGATGAGGACAGTATATGGCGTGGTGTGATAGACAGTAAATATGAGGTGCATCAGATTGGATGGGACAGTCCGACGGTTTCTTCCCCGTATGGTGTTAGTTTGTGGAGAGGTATTGTCAGAACTAAAGTTGTATTTGATAAAGGCATTATCTTCAAGATTGGTACAGGAGACAATTCGGTTCCGGGAAGATCCATGGTGTGGAGAGGAACCACTACAAACTATATTCTCTAGTTTGTAAAGTTTATCTGATAGGAAAGGGGCTATCGTGCTGGAATATGAGGAAAGTCATGAAGGTTTGGTATCTTGGAATCTTGGGTTTGGCAGAAACTTCCATGACTAGGAGCTGGAAGGTTTAGCAACCCTTCTCCTCCAAGTGGGTGAGAATCCAATGTTGAATTCAATGCCTGATAGACGAGTTTGGAGGTGGGATCCCAAGGGCGCTTTCTCAGTGAACTCTTTCTACCAGCATGTCTCCCAGACAGGTCAGGAATTTTTACCTGGTCCCATTATTTGGAGGGTGCCTGTTAATTCTAGAGTGAAAATTTTTGTTTGGACAGCTAATCTAACAAAATTCTTACGATAGATCACTTGACGAGTCGGGGGATGATGATTCCTAATAAATGTGTGTTATGCAAGTCCTGTTGTGAAATCAATTGATTATGTGTTTATTCACGGTCATAGTTTAAAAAGGTGTTTGAGGCTTACGCCTCGAGCACGCCTTAAGGCGAGGCGCCCAAAAATAGCCTCGAGGCTTAAGCCTCAGATTTACTTGGTAAATTAAAACCCTGAACCCCTTTTTTAATTTTTTTAACTTTTTTCGTTCTTGTTCCCAAAATACCCTCCCCACTATTCATTTATGTTAAAAAAAAGACCTAAAAGGTTTCATTTTGTTATCTAAAGCTCTTTATTTTGGGAGAAACACTAAATCTAACCTTTCATCTCTAGTTTTTCCCATTTAGAATAGATTAAATGGGATGATGATGATGATATTGGGCATGAAGAAGAATAGAAGATTGATGATTGTTGTAAAGGAATAGGATTTAGATGTGTTCTTGTTATTAGACTTTGTGTTTATATGTTGACTTGTTAGATTTTAGCTTTTATTACATTATAGACTTGCTCTACTTTTCGAACTCTATCATGTTAGTTACTTTGTTAGTATTGATATTTTATTAGTAGACACTAGATAGTGGACTTAGCATAGTAACTAGTAACTACTTAGATTTGGTAATTTAGTTAAGTGCTTTATGTTTTTTAAGATTTGATATTAGCATTCATGCATTCAGCCAGTGTTCCGACAGTGTCGCTCCTAAGGTAAAGTTATAGCCTCAATTACTTTTATTGCTTATTTAAGTTATTTTTTCACATGATATGTTGTTTCTCATTTTTGTAGAATTAATTATATTTTTTTTAGAATTTTTTCAACATTTTTTTTTAAAAATTGAGGCTTAAATGAGGCTTACGCCTCGCCTTTTTGAAACAAAACACCTCAGTTCCCGAACTAGCCTTTTAAAACTTTGTTCACAGTAGGTTCACTTTTGAGATTTGGCAGACTTTCTTCTCCCTTTTTGGAGTAGATTTCGTAGTGTCAGTGTCACGCCCCCAAATCCGATATTAGGTCATATCGACCTTTCTCGTATCTTGAGGCGCGATCTGATCATACAAACGCACAGTTAAACAAAACTGGTATCACGATGCAGCGGAAATACACCGGATAATTTTTTTCATTTTGTTTAAACAATTCATAAGACGAAACGCACTTCATTGACACATTAATAATGTTAGAGGATATCTTACTTCAAACAGAACCGTAATATGCCCATCCAAAAGAAAACATTGTATATATATCGTACTCCCAAATACATGTTACTAAACGGTCAAAGGACCTACATAACTCATGTATCCTTCTACAAGATAGAAGAATTAAACAAAATATAACATCGTCAAAAGCACAAGTCTATCAACAGAAATGCTGGAAGCATCAGTCCAACTTCCCTTTATCCTTTCCTGAAAACAAAACATTTTAAAACGATGAGCTATGGCCCAGTAAGTACATTCCTCATGCGTAAAATCCACTTAAATCAGCGACTTTTGTTTATTTTAAAACAAATACAATTTGCAAATGTATTTCACATGTAATTCGATAAAACTCAACTCTCCATCAATTACTTACGTATAACTTTGAATACAATGAAATCTTTTCATATAATAGTCAACCTTTCTCTTATCGGAATACCCGTGACCATTTCTATAAAGTCAAACTATCAATTCTGATGTATTTCGTACCAACATTCCATCGGTCATAGTGTACGATGTCAACACTTCTAGTCCACAAGTAAACTCCCTAATGTGCACACTAATTGTTTCATTAGGTATCCTCTCTCCGGATTCCCTAATTTTCTTTTAGGTATAAATACCCGAGGGGTCTCATGAATGAGACAACGCCTCTTCTTTAGGGGACTGGAACCCCAAGGGGTCTTAAGGAAATAAGACAACGCCTAATGCTTTAGGGGACTAAAACCCCAAGGGGTCTCAAAGAAATGAGACAACGCCTGACTCCAACTAATCTGATATTCCACATTCCCAATCACGTTCTTATTCATGTCATCAATCGTATTTATATGCATAAAATAATAATGTTTGTAGAAACATCTTTACATGCATAGCATTCCTATTTTTGCATTTTGAAACTAAAAATAAGAACATTTAAGCCCTATTAATATCTTAGAAAACGAATACATAAAACGGATGTAAAACGCATATATCTCATTTTAAATGAATTTGAGCATGACTTCATCCAACTAAATAGATTACGCATGTCCTCATCTATCATAATTTCATGCTTTTAAGATTATAAGAAATTATCCATGTATTTACACATTTTATGTGGAAAATACAAGAATTAGGATTTTTCCTTGCTAAAATTTAACAGATAACAAGAATAGCATTTTCAGACATTTTCCCCAAAAATAATAGAATTTTCTAGAATTTTTCTACAATATTCTGCGAATTTTCTACTATTTCAAAAAAAAATAAAAATAAAAATTATATTTATAAATAAATAATTAATTAATTAATAATTAATCAAATAAATAAATAAATAAATAATAATTAATTAATTAAATAAATAAAGGCATAAAATAAATAACTATGTACTTACCAGTGAATACGCTAGAATCCCAAATCTTTGAACCTCGTACGATGCGAATCTCGAGGTAGCGCGTATCTCGAGGCAGTAGGCCCCACAAAAAAAACTTTTTCAAAGGACCTGAATATTTTTAGGAATTCCTGGGAATTTTCTAGAATTTCTTCTAGTTGAGGGACTTTTTTGCAAATATTCTTACCTCAGGGGTTAGAATGCAAATACCCAAATTGATGTAATTTTCTTAAGGCATGGCCTTCTATTTATAGAGGTTGAGAACTCAGAACTTTTTATTTTTAACCGATGTGGGACTAAAATTTTGGAAATTGTCTTTTTTTCTTTTTTTTTTGAATTTTAATAAAAACTTAAAATGTTGCTCGGAACTAAACACAATAACTTTTGACTCGCACGTCCGATTTGGACGAACTTGATACCGATAGAAAGCTATTGTTGAGACCTTTAACATGGCATGCATATAATGTTCAAAGTATTATAAAAAGTCTACTATAATATTGCTAGAAATAGGGTCATTACAGTCAGAGCATGTTGGAGATTTGGTGCTTAGTAGTTCAATGGCCTTTTTGTCTAGGAAAGGGAGGATACTCTGGAAAATGCTGCCAAATGTTGTGATGTGGGCAGTTTGGAAGGAGAGAGATGCTTGAATCTTTGAGACGAAAGGAGCATTTGGACCTGGGGCTGGATGACTTTGAAAGTCAAAGCCTTACTATTTCCCTTAGTCTTCTGTATTTTCAGAGTTTAGAGGATGCTTTTTTTACTCTTTTGTATATAGATAGGATGTTATTCTAGGGGATTCCTCGCACGTTGTTTAGTGAGGGGGGATTTGCCTTTTTTTGTTTTCCTTTGGAATTCGTCCCCTATATGGCCAAACACCATTGATCAAGGCTATCCAAGCTTCTACTAACAGTCAGACATAATAAAGTTGGGTCTGATTAGCATATGAGAATAAAATCACCATTATACCAAAGATTGATGATCAAGCCATCCAGAGGTCAATCACCATTGAGCGACATCAAATACCATTGATCAAAATCATCTGGAGTTCAAGCATCACATATTTACACCTATCATCATTGACCAAGGTCAACAGAAAAATCACCATTGATCTACAACAATCACCGCCAATCATATGTTGAAAGGTCCCATCATGATCATGGCACATAGGGTAAGAATGATGGACCTTGTAAAGGTTCTCACAAATACATTTGAGTGGTCCATATGGTGGTTTGATCAAACAAGAAGTGCTAGGTGGCATACAAATAATTGTGTTCTTGCCCCATACAATAATGTGAGCACCAGGTCTATTATCAACACAATGCTCACCGCAAGCAAGAAAGTGATCACCCCCAAGATGAGTGAATTTCTTGATATTTAAAGAGAAGCCTTTCACATGCCCTTCACTACAAAAGTGAGGAATGCAAGGTCCCCATCCCAAATAAAGAGGAAACGCTCCTACAAGTGATTCAAGATCTATGAACACCCCATATATCCATTTGAAAAAAGAGATGAATAGATAGGGCTGAGCTAGTGTAGAAAACTCCAGTGTGCTCCTAAGCACAAATTCTGCTTTCAAGCCGTAGTTTGTTGGGCTGTGTACGATGATGGGAGAGAGAGGGAATGAAACCTTCGGGATAGAACGGGAAAAATGACCCCCGGCTCCGCCCACAGTCACAACTCGCAAGAGAAGATGGCTAACTGGGGTCAAAATCCATGACAACATGATGATGTCAGCTCCACATTTAAATAATGATACAAAATGGGTTCATTATGATTCCCTTTTCCATTTCTTTATCCAGAAATGGGAAGATTCCCTTTAAAAGGGGAGAAGTGCTTTTAAAAAGGAACTTTCGTTTTGCTTTGTGCAGATACTGACTGTGGATCATTTAATCAAGAGGCGGTTGATGTGGCCGAACAGGTGTGCTTTGTGCAAGTCTTGTGCTGAAAAAATAGACCACGTGCCGATTCACTACCAGTATACCATGGAGGTGTGGCAGGTTTTCTTTTCCCTTTTCAGAGTTGATTCCGTGGTCCTAGAGCACATAGGTGATATGATGCTAGCATGCTCGATCGGTTTCCTTGCTGGGAAACATTGGTTCCTTTGGCATTTGCTTCCATTCGCTATGTTGTGGGCAATTTGGAGGGAAAGGAATGCGAAAATTTTTTATGGGAAAGAATCTTCTATTCCTGAGATGTTCCTGAAAGTCAAAACTTTGTTGTTCCTCTAGTCCTCCCTTAGTCCAGAGTTTAAAGGATGTTTTTCGAGTCCTTTGATTTTAGATGGGAGGATATTTTAGGGGATTCCTTTCCTTCTCTTTAAAGGGAGGGATTTGCCTTTTTTTTCGTTTTTTCCTTGGGATTAGTCCCTTTTTTATGATACATACCTATTTATCAAAAAAAAAAAGGATCTCTCATTGTGAGAAACCAAAATGGTTGCAGCGAAGAATCAACTTCTTGCAGAATGGAACTACAAAAATCCACAAGGATCCAAATTCATCGGCAAGCTCTTCACAAAAAACAATAAAAGTAGTGGCAAGGGTGAGAAATCCCAGCGATGAGCCTATAAAAGGCTGCCACGTGTACAAGGCAGCCTTTTTGCACAAGCCATAAAATTTGGCTGAGGATAGAAATGAACTCTTGGAAAGCCAATGAAAAGCTACCATGTAACAAGAAGATCAAGACAAAGCCTGACTAGATGACGAACTCCACAAAGAGAGTTTCTCTCAAATGAGAAAGCAACGTAGTCAACTCTCACAATAGAGCTAGTAGCCAAGGAAAGCAAAAAAGGACACTTGGCATCCTTTAAAAGAGAAAGAAGTCTCTCTAAAGGGGAAGGATTAGGTTTTATTGGGGAAGCAAGGAGAACAGTCCTTAATGGGTGCCGTGCTGAACAAGTGACAGAAGTTGCATATACCAATCAAACAGAGTAATCCTTGAGTGATTAACAATAAAGTCGTAAACAGTAAACTGAATTCAAATTTAGCCTACTACCAAAAATAGATAACTGATAAAATGCCAAATCTTACAAAGGGGAACGAACTTGGGTTTACTGGAGCCATGACACGGATATTATGTTCTTAGAGCAGGCATAATCTCCACAGCAATAGGCCAAAGCAGGGTCATGTACATGAAGCACCACCAAAAGTATGCTAGTTCCTAACAAATACCAAGTTCGAACCGAATTGCTCTCAACCCCTTCGTATTCATTATGGTCCATTGATGATGCAAAAGACCAACAAAAAACTGGACTCACAAGCTACTACAAAACGATGGTTGAGAATGTGGTATCAATAGAACCTTCATTATACAGTCAGGCATAATCATCTTTTCCTCCAATTTTCAAACATATTCCTCCCCGTTAATCTTTTAGCAAGAAAACTGTGACAAGAAAATGAGCCAATCAAGTGCACTCTATTTTATGTACAACTTCTCCAACAATGGCAAGAATTATCTCCACTAAAAGTTACTGCCTTGGCGAAAAAAAGAAAAAAGGAAAAGACAGCAAAAAAAGCAATTTCTGACTTATTAATTTCAAAGGCCTAAATCATAACTTATTAATTTCAAGGCCTAAGTCATAAAAAATAAAAATACAAAGCAATTACCAACATACGAATCAAAGGCCCAAATCTCACGCAAAGGACTTAGTGAAGAACAGTGTACATCTCTTCTAAGCAGTAGCATATTTTTGTTTGTAGGATCAAACTGTACCATTACAAAAGCATCTGTTGCGACTTGGAACAGTAAAAGGCACCTACACAGCCACACTGCTACATAGATACATGTGCACTTCATTGAATGTACAACTTCTCCAGGCGAACAATCTCGAGTAACAGTTACCAACTTAATGAAGAAAAACAAAAGATGAAAAATACAACAAAAAATTACTGACTCACTGATCTCAAAGGCCTAAGTCAAGTAGTTCAGAAGATTGTACATCCCTTCTGTTTCTTTGTCAAAACAGAGGTTAAATTCAGATTATGCATAAGAAAACTATTAGCAATGAAGGTAACATTATCTTTTGATTGTAGGACACATGTTGGGGCACATTAGAGATGATATATTCAAAAGAAGACAATAAAGTCGTTAGCTTAAAAATCATTAACAAAGACAGCCTACTACAGTTGACACGCATGAATCTAAATCATATTACTCTTTTTTTTACAAGTATAAGATTTATTAAAGGCAACGATCATATTACTCTTTCAAACCTAAGATATAAATGTTGAGAAGGCAGAGAAGAGAAAATACGTTAAGGAGGCCGGACATCGCAGAAAAATCAAAAGGATTGGCAGGAAATCCAGCTCCTGGCTCGGAAGCAGCCCTTCTTTGTCCTGATTGTGGCTCAACAGAAGATGTTTCAGATTTGGGACTTCTGTTCTCTGCTGTACCCGATTCCTCTTCTGAAAAAAAAAAAATGGTGCAACAGTGAGAAGATTACTTGGAAACTTATACGAGAAAGAATATACGAAACGCAAAATCCAAAAAACATATTGGTTTGCATCAAAATACTAAAGAAGATATCAAGTGCATCTTCAAAAATTAGTTCTTGATCGAAACGATAATAGTCAAACAGTATCTTAAACACTGTCTCCAAACGCCTATGCAAGCCTAGGAGGTAAACCTAGCTAGGCACCTAGGTGCTTGTTAGTGACACAATGTCAGCCCAAGTATGGCTCCCTTTTTCTTGCCACATGGAGGGGTGACACGGCCAATCCAGGCTGTCTATCTGATAGAGGACCTTTTGGATTGGCCACGCAGACATTTCCCTTGTTCACTTCACACCCATACCTATAATGTTTCCCCTATGAATGACAGCTGTTCAAAAATATTAAATTTTAAATATAAAAAAAGTGACAGAACCTCGCCCTTCTTTTGCCATGTGGTGGAGGGTTATTGGAAGAAACTTGCCACATGGGAAGATGGTCAGGTGGAGATACATGTGGGGCCTTTAGGACTCACCTTTAACAAAACTGACACTAGACAGTATACCACCATTCGAATAATAAATATCAAACTAAGTAGCTCTGGTTATCGCCGGGTGCTTTGGATATGATTTTTCGAACATTAACAAAGATTCTAAATATAATAATTCAATAAAGTGGTTGATCTACACTTTGGCATAACTGGTATGAAAACGTATTTTTTCATATGTACACAACATTTTTAGGGCTTTTTACCATGTCAACACATCCTAACACATTTGACTTAGGCTTTTCGCGTCGTTTGAATTAATAGCCTTGATCAACAATTTTATCCTTTTTTTTTGCAAAACTTGGTAGCACAGGGTGAGTAGGATGTCAAATCCACACTCCGGTTAAGGAAGTAACATTAATTGAAACAAAACAATGGAAATGCTAAAATTGATGGCTAGGTGAGAATGGTAATCTAAATGAGTTAAAACAGTCTTTTTTCTTTTGGAGAGATTAAATGAAAATTACCGGCAGAATGTAAAGAGCAAGCATTAACTAAATTAAATCGATATCTATAGAACAAACAAGAACAAGAACTCAAAAACTACTTTTATTGATTTAAAACAAATTGTTTACATTAATCTCTCTCTCTCTCTCTCTCTCTCTCTTTCTCTCTCTCTCTCTCTCTCTATATATATATATATATATATATACGAATACTAAATCATATGCAAAATACCATACACCAAGGGGCCTTCCTCAAATATGAGCAGTTAATATATCCATAACTACTACAAAGGTACGACCTTAGGGATGCTTCCTAATGCAAACACATTGAATGAAAACTCACTTCACCACCAACTGTTCTTTTTAAACACCCACCAAATTAAGTCCCTAAGGTTGCGTTTGGGATTACACTAACCTGGGCTTATAGCTTATTGCGGTAAGCTATGGATAAGCAATATCCATAGCTTATTGCTTTTTGGTCCGGACTTCAGAGCAGGCTTCCATAGATATTGGGTTTAGGTATGACCGGACGATTTTGTCATTAAATCAATTAATAAAATATTAGAGGGTTGTTTTTGGCATTTTAAAAGTTTTATAACAGATTTAGTGGTCATCTACAATTTGTCTTTAATAAATAGAAGGGTATTTCAAGTATTATAGAAGTTTCACTTAAGTTTGAATTTCAATCTATGCTACATAAAAGTGTTGGGCGCATAAGTCAACAGCCAAAAGAACTTTCAAAATTGCTTCATCTTGACCCGCAAAAACAATTGTTTTGCCCATTTCAAACCGCAAAAACCGGACAAATGAACAAAAAACAATTTTTTGACTTATTCTCCACAATACCAAATGCAGCCTAAGACCTTCTATCATATGCTTTTTATAAGCCAATAAAAATCATGTGTAGATTCTTTTTGTTTTCTCGGAACTTCTATTAATTGTCTAAAAACGAAGATAAACTCGATGATAGACTTCCGTGGTATAAACCCAAACTAGTTTTTTTATATCATTGTTTCATGTCTTAATTTTTCAATATCTCCTATAATTTAATAGTTTGACTTATAAGTTTTATCCCATGATAATTAGTGCAATTTTGTACATTTCCCTTACTTATAAATAGGTACTCTTGTACTTCTCCTTCACTCATTTAGCAATCTACAAAATCTTATTGCATAACTTAGTTAACCAACATAATCCACTTCCTCACACACACTTCCGAAACTCTATTGGAGACTTGGAGTTTCATCTGGACCTAGAGTATTTCATATCTTCATCTTAGACGATGCTTATTTCACTACTATAAACCTAATCTTACGAGTATAAAGTATAAACTCCACAAGTCTCAGAAGGAGTAAAGTCTCCTTCTATCTCTAAGCTGCCTATGTATTTTTCATTTAATTTTTTTTAAAAACAACCCCTCCACCTTTCCTTAATCTCCTCACCTCTTACCAAGACACTCTGTTCGTCGCCCTTAATGCATATAACTTGATCTATGTCTCTAGTTTTCCTCACTCATTTTTACAAGTTTGTAGATACCTCTTCATCCTTTCTTATTCCTAACTTATTGTATAAGTCATCATACGCCTTATGTGCTGCCTCACTTACTACTTTCTTTGTTTCATTTTCAACACTTTTATATCAATTATCTACTATCACAGTTAAATTGGTGAGGAAGATACTTAGACTTGTTCAAGCTCAGCTTCCTAAAATCTTCAAACTATCCATATCCCAAACAGGTATTACTCACAAAAACAATAGTTAATCTACTTGACTGGTGATTGAATAAACCAAAACGAAGTAAACAAGCAGTGCAATAGAGGAAAAGAGAAAAATTAATTGAAGAAGTTGGGACGTTTGGAAATCGTAATTTAGCAACAATTTACTCTTCGTCTGGAACTAATCTCTGAAGCATCTATAAACCTGCTAGACTGTAAAGAATCTGATAGAAAGAACGTGAATAAACCCCATACATGTATGCCAAACAAGTTATATAGCATTTACGAAACAAAAAACAAGACAAAAAGGATTTCAGCGGCATGTTTACTACAATAATCAGTCTATGCTATCAACCATAAACCAAGAAAACTTCCATGCACATCAACTTTCAACACCTCTGTCTTTGTATAAGAACTTGTGACAAACCTAGATTCTTTACTTCCAATAAAATTGTACCCCGACATTATTGAATTGACAGGAGAAACAATAACTTACAGAGAGAGAGAAACAGACTAATATATAAATGAAAATTCAAAAGCTACATAGTGTCATAGTGGATCTGCATACCCGCACTGGAAGAGGTCGGTGGATCCTTCGGCAAATTCGATGCCATGAGCAGCAGCTGAATCAACGCAAAGGAAAATTCGTATAGAAATAAAAACCCTAGACGTGAAGGCATGCAAGTTATGCAACAGATCGAAAAACCAAATAAACACCAGATCTTTAGACGAGACTAAGAATCAAAGATACCCTAACATTTTCAAACCTGATTTTGAAAACCCTAAAGAAGAAGATCTTCAATCCTCAATCCTCAATCCTCAAAATCCGATTTCACGAAGAACAGCGCTCCGCAAGACTAAGCCCAGATAAAACAAAGAAGCTCCTCAATCCTCAGCCCTTACTCAAAACCCTATCAATCTTGAATTTTTTTTCACAATTATCATATAACGAGATTAAAAGCGATGGTGGGCCATCTCAATCCGATCCTTTCGCCAGATAAACGAATGGTCTATGTAGATGCCTGAATTACTATTTTACCCTTTGAAGTTTTTGATAAACCAATAAATCTTTGACGACAATGACGGACGTCCGTCATCAATGTTGATGAGGGACCACCGTATGGATGTTCCCTTGGTGGACCTACAGACCACCATCCTGACTAGAGATTTATAACCGTTGGATCGGGAGTCTTTTTTCACGAATTTATCTTTAACCATGGCATTCCAACATTATTAGGAGTACTCAGCATTTTCTCACCGCCATCTTTTCCCACGTACGATCATCAACATTCATATGAGCCACGTCGCACACTCCTAGAAACCGACCGTATGGATGTTTGGCCCATCCCAGGGTGGACCTACTGACCAAAAATCATGCCGATTGGATCAGAGTACCCCAAATAATACTTGAATGCAACAGATAAAAAATCAACCCATGAAAAAAACTATAATCCAATGGGGTTAGAAGTCACCAATTGAGCTGATTTTTGGTATGTAGGTCCACCTAGGGATGGGCGAAACATCTATGCAGCCAGTGGTCTCTAAGATTGTGCCGCATGGCTCATGTGGACGTCGGTGCTGGTCCATGAGTAAAGATGTTCGAAAAGGAAAAGAATTAGGAGTGTTACTTGGGCGTGGGCCTGGTTGGCATTTTTGACGCCCAAGTTTGGTTCGAGCTGAGAGATCTGAGTATTGGGTTGGGCTCAGGTTAAGGCCTCGGGTAACTCGACTCAACAGAGCCCATTGATTACCATGGGCGTGGGTGGCAATTTGGCCCACGGCCCGGCCAATTTATCTCATGCCAAGCCCGACCCAGACCGAAGTTGATCCCGACCTGGCCCAGCCCGTGAATATGTTGGGTTGGGCTTGGGTTTGAAAACTCAGCCCTAGCCCAGTCCGTCTGTTGAGCCCGTGTTTGATGGCTTTATTATTATTAAAGTTCCTATTACCATGAGTTGGTGGAAAAAAATACTTCAAGAAATATTTTGCCTTTTCCATGGTTTACTTTGGGATATGAGTAAATTTTAGCAAATCAAAATATTAATATCTTTAGATCACTCCAACAAAAAATCAGCCATTCTAAAATTTCTAACCCCATCAAATGTGGTTTTCAAGTTACACGGAAGAAATAGACAGTCCATAATTCTTCAACTTTCCAAACCAGTCTACAACAATCAGAATGATTTGGATTTTTGTGAAGATGATCTCCTCACCAAAAATCAGCCATTGATTCATCTTCTATGTGGGTCCGCCAAATGGTTGTCAAAAATAGTTGTGAAAAATGGTTGTCCCCGATCCCGACCCTTAACTATATAGGTATACCTATTGATGCATGCCTTCGACGTGAAATTCAAAGGCTGAGCCACAAAGATTGAGAAAAAGGACATGATTTTTTACCGTTGGATGTAATATTTTAATAACATTATTTTTTACCGTTGAATATGAGTTTTTTTTTTTTTGGATGATAGATCAAGTTAATCTTTGGTATGTAGGTCCACCAAGAGGTGGTCCAACTCCAAACATCCATAAGTTTGGTTAATCCCTAGGTGGATTTAGAAACCAAAAATCAACCAAAAGGTGGTCCAATACACTACACCAAAAGGCGGGAAAAACAAAGGACCAAGTCCGTCGTTTTACATGATAAACAACGGACTTGGCCCGTTGTCGGGTCCGTCAATTTTGGTTGCGTTGTTAATTGAAAACATCATTTTTAATTGTAATAATGACGGATTTATCTCATCATAAATATATGACGGATCTAGTCCTTCATTTTTTTTTGTCCCAAATTGACGGATTTGGTTCGTCAATTCTAATAGACGGACATAATCCGTCATAAATGTATGACGGATCAAGTCCATCATTTTTTGGTTCTCAAATTGATGGATTTGGTCCGTTGTTTTTTATTAATGTGCGCAAAAAAAAAAAAAAAAAGGACCAAGTCCGTTGTTTTTTTTTTAAATAAAAAAAATTATTTTCATTTCCTTAAATATATATCTATATATATATTGTACCTTCAAACTGCAAACAGAAGATAGATAAACACAATGGCTATTTTATAGTGGTCAGTTCACATCAAGTCATACATTACAATTAAAGTTGACTAAAACAACTAGAAGCTATAAGAAATACACAAAAAGTAAAAAAATCACAAGTAATATAATCATATCCTTGTTTTAAATTGTTTTCTCATCTTAGGTTCAACTCCCATAAAATATAGAATGCGCCTTGAAGCCAATTTTAAAAGGGCTGACCTTAAATTGGGCTAAAAGCACAAAAAAACCTGCATTCAAACGTGCATCAAGAACCCCAATTTGAACCACATTTTAGTGAGCTTAAATGGACAAACCAAGTAGAATGCATTTCTGGATCCACCAGAACATTATTTCAGAGAGAATATATTTGGTGCAAGTACAACATCATAACAACTCCAGTTGTAGAACAAAAAAGAATAAAAATATAAGTAAAGATATAAGATTGAGAGCTAAATTAACTTACAAATATAAGATTGAGAATTATAATGTTGAACTCTAGTACACCCTTCCACATAAGTAAAGATATAGCCTGAACAACCGAATTTCCTAGGGAAAAGATTAATAACAACAACAATAACTACACTTTAGAGAAGAATCTACTTTATCTAATTAACATAAAATTTATTTAGACATTTGAACTTGCTTATTTATTTTGGGTAACAAGCTATAAACTTGCAGTTGTCTAGTAATAAGCTGAATGTTATCTAGCATGTCTAGTATCAATTCCTAGTTCTATTTCAAAAGTAATGTCTATGAAAAGATATATGATTGACTTGAAGTTCATAATCCTCAAATGTCCATGCTGCCCCTTTAATTTAAAGTATATAATTTTAAGTTGGTGAGCATTATGTTCAATGCTAGATGCTGGCCCGTGCCCATGGCACTCCCTGACAAAGTGTGCCAAAATCAAGTGTGAACGACTGAGATCCACCGTCCAATTGGGGGATAAGATCTCGACCCTTCTTTATTGAAGCCTATAAGAGGGGGAGACAACTGAGCTCCACTAATATGTGTAAGGAATATTTTCATATTCAATTTGGCAAAGATTTCTTTTGACATAAAAATATTTTCGTAAACGTTCCTACGAGCACTTGTGTAGTGTGGAGATGTCGTGGTACGCATACTTCGCCGACTACTTGAAGACTAGAAGACAGAGACAGCAAGAATCAGACGGTTGACGACATGAGTCATCTGAGTAACTGCCCATTTATCAGTTAAAGATCGTATACACTCAATTAGGAAGGTAAGTGACTTAGTGGCCATAAGTATTGGTTAAAATGAATAAAATATAATGGTCAAACCTAGTCATTCGACAGACTCGAGTCTGAGTCAAAGATATTGACTATTGGGAGGGTCTGATCGATTAGAACTTGTCCAATCGATTGGGCATAGCTCAATCGATTGGAGGACTCTGTGTAATCGATTGGAAGCTACAAGGTAGAAATTTATTTCAGTCCAATCGATTGGAGACTCAATGAAAACGATTAGAGTCTTCAGGACAGAAACTTATTTCAGCCCAATTGATTGGAGACTCTGTGAAATCGATTGGAGTCTTCGGGACAAAAATTTATTTGAGTCCAATCGATTGGAGACCTCTGTGTAATCGATTGGAGCCTACGGAACATGAAACTTATTGAGGCCAATTGATTGGACACTTATACTCAATCGATTGGATCCAGAGTACAATCGATTGGACCTTTCATGAACTTAGTCTTCCTCAGATCCGAAATTCTTAGTTCCATTATCCCACGTTCTAAACGACTCAGGGTCATGAATTTTATAAATACAATCATTCTATACCTTCTCTAAGAACACACAGAGACACAGAGTGACTCAATCTTTCAAGAGAGAGAAGAAAATATTTATTTATTAGAGTGTCCACTTGAAGAGCAATAAGATTGTTTCCCATTCACATCTTGTGAGCTTGTTCTTCTTCTTGATCAAAGCCAAGTGCTTGATTCATCCCTCAGCTTAGGTCTTCCACTCATATATTCGACCTAGTAGCCTGAGTGTACCAGTGTGCCTTAACACCTTTTGAGCAACCTAGGATTCAGGGTGTACTGAATCATTTACCTTCTGCAAAGACGAGAGTGTTGAGAATTAAGATCGGAGGAGCCGATCGACGGTTGGTTTGGGGTGTACCAAACTGAACAAGTGGACAAGGCTTCTTGGCTGGAAGGGCATACGTGGATTTATAGCGTTGATTCAGAGGACGTGGACGCATCGACAGTAAGCCTTGGCTAAGGTTGGAAGCTGTATTTGCAACGGTGCTGCGTAGGTAACATTTGTTTTGTTTAACTTTTCAGTGAGTGATACTTTCCGTCTGGATGTGGTCTCATAGTTTTTCCTTGGCTAAGGTTTTCATGTAAAAATTTATTGTCTTGTGTGATTGTTTGTTTGTATTCCGCAATCTATCTTGATTATATCAAATGACGAAAAGAAAATATTCCACGGAGGTATATTCGATTTGAGTCGATTGTGATAATCTTTTATCAAATAACTAAGGTATGCGATTTTGTTCCCTACCATAGACCAGTAAAACTATATAGGTATAATTAATTTTTCAAATACCTAATCAACCCCCCTCCAGGTATATTGGATTAAAGAGAACAGACTAGTGTAATTTCAATATGTGGGTCAGTGGACCTTTAAGTCCACCTAATGGAGGAATTACACAACAAAAATCATCCTGGTTGGTAATTTATAGCTGTGTGACTCCATCACGTTTTTAACAATGACTAAAAATTAACAATCAAGCTTATTTTTGGTGTATAGATCCACTAATATGTGGGTCAGTGGGCCTGTAAGTCCACCTAAAAGAGGAACTAATGTGGGTCAGGCCGATTTTTGGTTTGTAGGTCTACTTAGGGATTGGCCAAATATCCATACGGTCAGCGTCCTCTGAGAGTACCACGTGGTTCATAGATTACCAACTACTCATGTCATGACCGGAACCCCCAAATAGGGATTGGGCCAATCGTGAGGCTTCAGGCCCCTCAATTGAAAATCGTCCATGTTCACCTTGTGTTTCCAATTTCCACTGTACCCAATAGGAGCTTTTAACGTATACAACGTTCTACAAATTAACTCTTTCTCTGATCGAGACAAAGAGAAAGGAGCAATAGGACACACCAATCGCCCGTTCTTCTCAATTGGCCATAAATTTCTTCGTATTTTCATGGCCTTCAAGTCTTGACGCGCTTCCAAACCATCTTTGGTTTTTTCTTTCGTATCCATAATTGTTGTTATGAGATTTTCAGCAACGTTTTTTTCACTACAAAAAAATAACTTTCCCCGTCGGAAAGGTTTTCTTTTACCGGCGGCTATAAACCGCCGGTTCAGTGGGACGGTTTGAAATCGCCGAGAAAGACAACAAAGTCGTCGATAACTTATTTTTTTCCATTATATTTGCGAATAACATTGCCGGCGGTTTTAAACCCTCGAAGAAAGTGTTTTCGCCGGCGGGTTTGAACCCTGGCGATGTCATTCACAAAAAAAAAGAGCGTGATGTCTTTCTGCGTATTACAAAATGCCTTCTTATTCTATTCAAAGCCCTAGCCCCCAAAATCCTTCCTCTCCTCTCCTCTTTTCTCTTCTCTCCTTCGACATTGTGTGTCGCCATTAGCCATCGATGTCGACCGCCTTGCCATCGAACGACGTCTTCGCCAATGATACAGGCCTAGGTAGGCTCTCTCTCTCTCTGTCCCTCTCTTTCTCTCATCTATCCTTCTTTACCTCTCTGTCTCCCTCTCTCACAAAATCCATCAGAGTTACCATCTCCGTTTATAGCATCTAAGGGAAGTAGGCTTCTCCACCCAACAAAACCCTAACCCTAATCTCAACTCCTCCTCTCTTCCTCGTCTTTATCTCATCTGAAATCCAATACTCAAAACCCTAGCTCTTTTATTTCCTGATCGATGGTGACTGAAACTCCCTTTGGGACATTGATATTCGCTTAAAAGTGCTTATTTTAAGCCATTATCCTTTAGCGTTATCGCACTCTCCTAAGTAAAACTTTCATATTTATCCATTTTTCTATGTAAGAGTCTCTTTCATTGCGTAGAACATACTTTTCTAGACGAAATGGTATATTTGCATACATTAAACTCATTTCTGGAAGTCTAGATATGAAGCCATTTTGATCAAGTCTCATTATGCGCTTTCTCTTGCAGGAAACTCGATCGGGTGATTCTTGAGACTTGCGGGCCCACGATCAACCACAAAAGCCTAATATCAAAGCTTAAAGAGCCAACATGCTATGACTAGAAGATATAGGCCAAGTACGGGTCAAGTCAGATGATCGTAGAACTAGACCAAGAACCGAGAGAGAGGCAAAACTAAGGATCAAGAGATGGGCCAAAGTGATTAAAAGCCGCACCAAATGACATAAAATGACGGCGTACGTGATTGGTGAAGCCTATTGAAGACTATGTTGAAGATTAGGGTTCAAGACCCTCCACCAGCTCTTTTGCCTTTATTTTGTATTATTTTCTCTCTCTTCTCCCTTATTCTCTCTCATTTCTCTTTCATCTCTCTAAACCCTAACATCCAACCCTTAGATCATCTGATCCTTCCATTAGATCCTCAGATCAACCATCTGATTCCCCTTTCTATGATCTAACTGCCCATATCTCACCATCCGATCCTCAAATCGACCACTCCGATCCTCAGATCAATCATCCTAACCCTCTGATCTCCTCTCTTCTAGCTCTATCTCATCTCCCATAGCTTTTTCACCATTGGATCTTTCATCAAACCATTAGATCATCCATCGGACCATTGGATCTCTCCAGATCTGACGGTTCGCCAATCTCGGGCTCGACCCAGTCATCTACGGCTCACCTTCATCCATCTCATATCCTTACCCTAACCTTAACATTCCTAGACATTAAAAATAAAATGCTAGGAAGCCCACGTCCTTCATGTCCAATGGCCAGGCCTCACTTGAATAAAGTGGGCCAAGGCCTAACTTAATTAGAGAAGCCCATGGTTTCTCAATATGTGGCTGACCTCCCCCTTCATTCTACCCTCCTCTCTAACCATTTTCTCTTTCATCCACATGGTAGCACCAAAGAGGAGTATCCTCTTTTCTCTCCAACGACTCTCTCTTCTCTTCCTCACTTACCCACACTCCCACCTTGGACCGATTCTTGATTTCCACAAAAATCTCTCCACGTCTCTAGCTATCTCTAACGGACTCAACCCGCACTCAATTTCTCATAACAACCCACTCTAAAGGGGAGATCTCTTGAGCTCTCTTGAGCATGAAGGAGAGAGGAGCCTTGAGCTCCTCCACCAAATGGCCATCATCTTCTTTAGTCCGCCACCTCATCTCTCCAAGCATTGCCGGAGTTGCAGGTTAGCAACTCCGGCCCAATATCTTTGTCCCACCACCATTACCGTCACCCTTGCTGCTCCTTGCTGGCCGAACTAGCAGGGTTGCATTGTCTCCTTCTCTCCACCACCTGCACGAACAGCAAATTGATGGTTCTCCATCTTCCACGCACGAACCTACGATCGGAGTTGCAGACCTCTCCTAAGAATGACCAACCTGCAACCCAGGCATCTCACAATCAGTCTGCACGTGCGCTCCTCCTCTCCTCCTCTGGGCAGCACACCTGCAACACATTCAGTCACAACTCTTCCATGTTGTTGGTGGCTGCTCCATTGTTGCCGGAGTTGCACACCTGCAACTCTGGTAACACCAACCATTATCTTCTCCTCTCATGACATGTGTACGAACCTTCTCGGGATTCGTGTAGTCGGCTTGTAGTCAGGCATAACACGAACTCCGAGAGGGGGCGATTATATGGGGTATTTTCTGATAATACAAGTGGGTTCTTGTAATGATGACACGTGACTCCTTAACAACATGTCTGAGTGGCCGACTTGTGATGATGAAAATCAGGCCGACTTGGTATGATGAAGACCAAATTGACTTGGCTGACTTGGGATGATGAAGATCAGGCCGACTTGGTATGATGAAGACCAGATCGACTTGGTCGACTTGGGATGATGAAGATCAGGCCGACTTGGTATGATAAAGACCAGATTGACTTGGCCGACCTGGGATGATGAAGATCAGGCCGACTTGGTATGATGAAGACCAAATCGACTTGGCCGACCTGAGATGATGAAGATCAAGCTGACTTGGTATGATGAAGACCAGATCGACTTGGCCGACTTGGGATGATGAAGATCAGGCTTATTTGAAGTCGAACACTACGATGGGAATGAGTCGGATGGATATCTCGATCTCACGGTTAGTCGGCTAGATGGAGAATAGAAATCACTAGAAAGTAGGTTTAAACAACAAACAGAAGCAGCCACCTATTGTACTTTTAAGGCAAAGCACGATTTACGACAGATCACGCATAAGATAGATTTTTGGGTTGATCGGTATGGCCTCCATCGTGCTCTTGGACACGTAAGGGGTTACCTATCCTATAAATAAAGGGCTACAGTAATGAAGAAGGTAAGCAATCTTGGAGCAAAAATGAGATTAAAGCTTTTGCATAATATACTGACTTAAGCATTGGAGGCTCTACGGTTGTTTTCCCACCAATGGAGTTCATTTGCAGGTAACGTCGGACGAATCGACAGAAGTAATGGATGAGTTGGTAGGCGTACAGGACTACATGATAAGGAAGATGATCTTTCCGGATTTGATATCTGACTACTCGGTGGAGGAGTCAGATTAGACAGATCTAGAGACGAGCATCTGATTTTGTGCATATCTCAAGGGGGTGTGGGATTTTCCCTACTGCAAGGACATTCTGTCGAATTTCTCTATTTCTATTACGATACCTTGGTTGATCTTCCAACGGTACCATAACATGGAAGTACGATCCATCAATCGCGCCTACAGCATCCTAGCGATAAATGACATATTTAACAAAAGATTTCTACAAAATGGGTCACAATAACAACATGGATAGAGTGAGTTACCTTAAAATAATGACACCAAGAACTAGAGTTAAATTCCCCAGGCGAAGTGTTAGGCTTGGGAGGCTTCACTAACTCTTTGTATAACTTAATCACGACTCGTAACACACTAGAAGTGACGACTAATTGTCTTACTAGATCGTATGAAGTCAAACTTCGTCCGTCTATTCCTAAGATCATGACCAATAAGGAGAAATATTGCAAGTTGCTGCTCTGCTGATACATGTCATCCATCGCATAAACCATGGCCCTTGAACTGACGACATAACAATCGAAACGGCTTCCTCTTCATGTGTAATTGTTCATAATAATTCACATTCGATTCGGAGTACATCCGCTTCAGTATTAGGGACCTTTCCATATCTCTATTCACACAAGGTGCCCTATTTATATATTTCATTTGATGTGCTACAATTGCTACAACATAGGAGTTAAAAGCTACAACCATCGTAGCAATTCTCTCAATTTCTTTCCTACTAAGCATCCTCCTATCAATAAACCACATTTATAACCATTATTAACTTTTCTAACAGTAACTAATGCAAAGGAACCCAAAAAAGTACTTAATAGTCCATGCCATAAATCCTTAAATATATTTATTTAAAAATTGAACATTTTAAAGAAAACATCTCATACTTTCTTGCTTAGCTTTAAGTTTCCAACAAAGGTATTGTTTTGTATCTCTTGAAAATTCAACATCATGTTCACAAGAATCAAAGAAATGGAACAGAAATCACAGAAAATTCAACATCATATTCACAATAATCAAACAACAATTACAGCAAAATCCATTTCTTAATTCAAGTGGAAGTGGCACAAGTGAAATATATTTATGTACAAGTAAATTTGTGTTATCACAGTGAAAAAATAAAGAGTACAAGTTATACTTCTCAAACAGATGATGTTAAAAATAACCAAGTTCACATTAAAACTATTTCAGCTAGGCAAAGAAATATTTCCATGTGAAAAAGAATAGATTCCACTGTTAACATGGATCAGTCATTATTATTTCAATTTGAAACTATAAAAAGTTTAATTTTCTTTTCTCTTGCTTTTTTTTGTTCTCTTTAGGGGGTTTGAGGCTACACATGAACCTGTTGTAAATAAGGTTGTAACTAGTAGATGAAGGTTGTAGAGAGAAGAGGGAAAAGTATAATGGAGGTAGAATGTCATGCCCCCGCAATTCGTACATCAGAATATCTTTATCTACGCACGAATCTCGAGATGCAATCAGGGAATGGATCCCCAAAAACACGCCATAACAATATGGTACCAACTGGTTAAAATACAAAGACATCTAAATCATTAAATTAAAACTAATAATCTAATTAACCGCAATATCTGAATTGGTGTAAAATTAACTGAATGAAAATACAATCTAAGCCTCACTACATTTGACTCTCAAAATAAATAACTACTCTAAAGATATCCCACGTACTAAGTCTGATCCTATGTGCACCTTTACTGTACGTGCTGACCTAAAAATAAGAGAGCCCATGAAGGTGAGTCCAACCAACTCGCAAGTAAAAACCACATTAAGCCTCTCGGTGCACGTGTGCACGTGTATATAACATCATTCCAATGGTATCCCAAAGTATAACACGATCAAGAATATAGTTCAATAGATATGTATACAAGATTATAAATAAACCAACTAAGGATTTCAGACTACTCAATCATGTACATGCATAATACGTGCAATCGCAAAACAAACATTAATGATTAATTTACATTCACATTCACATTCTCCATTAACCCTACAATGTTAATAATGAAAGGTATCCAGCCTAAATGTAGTTATCAATCGTAACCCACATGACTCAAAGGTCATACATAAAAGTAAATAACAGATATCTACGAATGATACATTACAGTTAATCATGCATAACTATCATAAGATAAAACTTCAAACTCAAAGATATGATGCAATGCTCATGCACATGTCACAATGGACAATCATAATAATATAGATACTCATACATAATGAAAGTCAATAATTGATGCAGTACTTATGCATAAATTATTAATCTGTCCGACATCTCGGATGGTCAAGTTAATCGGTTTAATTGATTCAACGAATGGATAGTCAAGTGATCACTAGCGATTCAGGGTCTTGCACCTAAGGGCTTCTCTTTGTTTCCTGTTTGCTATTTTGGGTTTGATGACCCGCCCAAGGACTTGTCAGAAGTGCTAATACACATCGGCACTTCAGATAAACCCCACAAATATAGGTATACTCAACCTAAGTCATCTATCATGCTCTCAACATGATGAACAATGTAATAATAGTTGAATAGTCATGCATTATAACAATCTACATGGTTCACAGTCATTTTAAACAATTATCATATTCGATACATGTACGATAGGTCAAGATACATCAAGAACCTAATAAATAGTACAATTTATCATTCTATATAATCCGTAATTAATGTACTATATAATCATACTCAAGAGATAGATAACAATATCAAAATACTCTAACAGATATAGCAAATGATGTATTTTAATAGCTATAGACAATTCAAGGTAGATATATATCAAGAATTATAAACGAGATGAATCTACTATAAACACAAATCAAAGTGAGTACACATCAACGGACCTAATGTAGGTCATACTCATACATCAATGAGCATACATGGTGGTAGTCAACTGATAATAAGTATGAATTAGCTACTATGTCTATACACAAGTTCATCATAACCACTACATGTAATTCATAAATTAGAGATCATGTAAGAAAATGTTATTCTCTCATATACACATGTATACAAGGTGGTACAAACGTCCACAAGCAAACTTATATAGGCTACTTGGCCTTATTATGCAAAATTGACTAGGGCGGTCGACTACCAAATTGGCCTTAGAGGGTCAAGACAAGGTCAGTCAGGTCGTCGAAGTTCAGTTTACATGACTGGTCGATCCCCTAAATGTGCGATCGACCGCTTAGAGAGGCAGAGCCTCGATTCTGGTCTGTCTGATCGACCCCCTATTTGTGCGGTAGACCGCTCTTGCAGACCAAGAATTTCTCTAAAAATCATCAACTTTAGAAATTTGTTAGTAATTCTATCGGCGTAAGAAAAATACGATTCCAAAAGCGTTGGAACCCAGACGAACTCTATTTTCAATGAAAAATACTATAAAAAGATATTAGGATTAGAGATCTTAGTCTCAAATTATCTTGAAGCTCAATATGAAGGAGAAAATCAATTTTTCATGAAGAAAACATTAGGATAGTTGCAACACTCTAATACATGTTTCTAATCTCATCAAGATAGTAAAAGATTATCATGAATATAATATACAACAAAGATGAATGCATTGAGTTGATAAAAAGTACAACATGTACCATTAGAGAAGCATAAAACCATCCACCCATAACATGCCACGAGAAAAGCAAGAAATCATATTAGAGGTAAATACATCATAAACATGATTCCTAATGAACTCACATGCATGCATACAATCAAAATCTAAAAAATAAAAAGGTTAATGTAGAATTTACTCTTCTGTTAATCGTTAACCCAAAGCTACGAGGGAGATCCGAAGAGTCTTCACCAATCCTTGCTCCAAAGAGGAAAATATGGAATAAGAATAAAGACTAGCTAAGTTTAAGGATCGGAGAAAAGTGATTTTCGTCACTCTCTCTTAGGTTTAAATAAGAAGGGTCAAAAACCCTAGTTTAAGTAATTTAATGGGCTAAAAATGGGCCAAAGGCCCATGAGTAACAACTGGGCTCCAAATTGAATAATAAAAAGGTCTAAAAGGTCACTAAAATAATCTTGAAAGCCAACTCCAACAAATATGACTCAAACAAACAATAAGAGAATATTAACAATAAATATCCATAATTAATTATTAATAATTAGAAAATCAGTTCATTACACGGACTGTGGAGAAAGAGATTCGAGTTAGGGAGAGAAGTTGTGGGAAGATGAGAAAATGAATTACACACATGAGAATGATGGGGAGAAACCCTACAAAAGAGTAATACTATTCATGTGGTACTATTCACACGATACTATTCACGTGAATAGTGAAAACCCAAAAAGAGCCCCACGTGGGAAGTAGGACGTAGCCCACTTGAGACACCCACGTGGGTGTATTACATAAACTCCAACACTCCCCCTCAAGCTGGTGCGAAGATATCCATCATGCCCAGCTTGCCAGTCAAGGTATGAAGAATAGACTTGTTCACCCCCTTTGTGAGTATGTCGGCATCCTGCTCTTATGGTCTCACATACGGAGTACAAATCAATTGTTGTTGAAGTTTCTTTTTGATGAAGTGATGATCAACTTCAATATGTTTAGTCTTATCATGCTGAACTAGGTTATGAGCAATGATGATGGCGGCTTTGTTGTCACAGTAGAGGCTCATCGGCTGTTGTCACCTGGAGTCCCAGTTCTTCAAGCATGGTCCTCAACCAAAGGAGTTCGCACACACCATGTGCCATAGAACGAAATTCTGCCTTTGCACTGGATTGAGCTACAACAAGCTACTTCTTACTTTCCCAACAAGGGTACAGCATCCTGACTTAGACCGACGATCAGTAACTTAACCTGCCCAATTTGCGTCAGTATATGCTTCCACTCTATGTAAGGAATATTTTTATATTCAATTTGACAAGATTCTGTTTGACACAAAAATATTCTTGTAATCGTTCCTACGATCACCAGTGCAGTGTGAAGATGTTGTAGTATGCATACTTTGCCAACTACTTGAAGACTAGAAGACAGACAATAAGAATCAGATGGTTAACGATAAGAGTCATCTGAGTAACTGCCCATTTGTCGGTTATAGCTCGTGTACGCTCGATTAGGAAGGTAAGTGAGTTAGTGGCTATAGGAATATGTTTAAAATGAATAAAATATAATGGTCAAACCTAGTCATTGGACGGACCCGAGTCTTAGTCAAAGATATTGACTTATGGGAGAGTCCGATCGATTAGAAATTATCCAATCGATTGGACATAGTCCAATTGATTGGAGGACTCTATAAAATCGATTGGAATCTATGAGGCAGAACATGATAAATGCCCAATCGATTGGAGACCTCCGTAAAATCGATTGGAGGCTACGAGGCATAACATGATCATAGCCCAATCGATTGGACACATCTGTAAAATCGATTGGAGTCTACGAGACAGAACATGATCATAGCCCAATCGATTGGAGACCTCTGTAAAATCGATTAGAGCCTTCGGGACAAAAATTTATTTGAGGCCAATCGATTGGACACTAAACCCAATAGATTGCCCAATTGATTGGACCCAGAGTACAATTGATTGGACTTAACACAATTTGAGTCTTTTTCAGATCTAAAATTCTTGGTTCCACTCTCTCACGTTCTACTAGACTAAGGGTCATGAATTCTATAAATACAACCCTTCACGTTCTACTAGACTAAGGGTCATGAATTCTATAAATACAACCCTTCTATACCTTCTCTAAACACACACAGAGCGACACAATACTTCTATAGAGAGAAGAAAAGGTTTATTTATTAGAGTGTCCATTTGAAGAGTTAGAATCTTGTTTCTCATTCACATTTTGTGAGCTTGTTCCTCTTCTTGATCAAAGCCAAGTGCTTGATCCTTTACTCAGCTTAGGTCTCTGAAAGTAGGTTTTTTTGTCATTGAAAGATCAACTCTAATCTCAATAATATTTTTAATTTGATTCGAAACTTTTATCCTGCAAAATACGCAATTCTTTGCACAGTGGAAATATGTCGGATATCGTCCGCACTCATATTAGTCACATTAGTGCAATTAAGAGCATGAAATAACAGATTTTTCACAAAAATTGCGGAGATGTGAGAGTGGTGGAGCAGATTAAAAAAAACATCTTTAGTGATTTTAGAGAGAGACTTTCATCACAAGAACCACGAACATTACACGAATAAATTGAGAAATGAACAATAACGACTTTATTAATTAATAAAAATTTCTTACAAATATTAAACTAAATTCAAACAATGAAATTAACCTATAAATTGATCAAAATGTTATTCTAGAAAGCAAAATAAAATTAGAGAGAGAAAGAGATTGGGAATTAAAGAGAGAAAAAGATAAGTTTTTAAACTTAGAGAGAGAAGGAAGTGATGAAATGAAAGAGGATAGGGAGAGTCATCCTAGAGAGGGAAAATAGAGAGAGACTTACCAACTTCCACCATGAGGAGAGGTGGAGTAGATTAAACGGACTAGATTAGCCAAGTTCAAAGGAGGAGCACTAGTTCACTGGCAAGAGATGGGATTCCACAGTGGTGATTGTAGCGCTGGTACGGGTTAGGCAGCAGGATTGAGACGCTAGTATCAGCAAGGTAGCGTGGAAACGTGGGGAAGGTGCTCCATTGGAAGGTAGCGTATGTTCCTCTTGATCTTCTTCTTCTCTCTACTCTTTTTTTTTTCTTTTTTTTTTGTCTGATGAGAGAAACGAAGAGGAAAAGAAGGTTGCTGGTGTATGATCATCGAAAATCGCAGGTGGTGGGCTGACACGTTGAGGGGGGTTAACGTGGGTGCTGGAGCTCCTCACGGTGGTGATCGCCGACGAAGATGGATGAGAGGTGGCGGTGGTGGTGCTGCAACACGTTGCAGTGGTGGAGATGAAGATCTGGTTGCTGGTGGTAATGGCGACTGTGGTGGACGGTGATGGTGGCTGAGGGCTCCTCTTTGGAGTAGGAGAGAGATCGAAGAATGAGAGAGGGACGTGAAAGAGCAAAAAACATGGAGAGAGGTGTTGGTGGCCGAAAGTTGCAGGTGCGGTTTCCGGCGATCAAGGCTTTAACGTTAACGGTTTTAACCGTTCTAAGAGGAGGTTGATCGGTGGTTGCTGGGCTGCAGCGACTTGGGGGGATTAAGCAGCAATAGGGGGTGCTGCAAGTGGGATCACGAATGGCCAGAGTTGCAGGCGCAACTTTGGTGAGGGTGGTGGTGCCTGCAACCTCGGTAAGGGCGGTGGTGAAAAAAAGAAGATGAAGGAGATGAAGAGAGGGGGAAAAGGGTGGAGAAAAGAATGAGCAGAAGGGGGAAGGATTTTGGGGAAGGAGAGGAAGAGATGGGAGGGGGATTAGGGTTCCAACGAACCCTTCTCCTCCCCTTAAAAAGCTTCCCTATTTCCTTTAATGGAAATAGGGGATTTTTCGAAAATAAACAAAACAAAAAAATAAAATAAATTTTTTTAAACCTTTATTTGGGGGATTTCCCCATTTAGTGGACCCCCATTTTTTATTTTAAAAATTAGTTTAAAGCATTTTAAATTCGCGGGGTCCACTAAATGGCCAGGCCACGGGTCGATGATGATGGGTCCAACTGCTGGCCCATATGGACTGATGATGGCCACCATCTCGTAAGATGATGTGATGGATGATTTGCTATCGATCAGACGGATGATGACTGGATTGGGATCCAGATTTGTAGACTAACGGATCTAGAGAGATCCAACGGTCAGAAAGCTCAGGGAGATGGGCCAGAGCTAACGGGCAGGAGTTCTGAGGTTAGGTCAGTAGATCTGAAGATCGGGTGGTGATGTATAGGGAGATGAAGAGAGATGATAGAGAATAAGGAGAGAGGAGAAAGACAATTCTACAGACTACAGAGATAATAACTGGCGGAGGGTCTAGAATCCAGATCTTTAACATAGACTTCTATCACCTTCTCGAATCATGTAAACCACCACTTTTGCTGCTTTGAATCCTTGGTCTGTTTCTTGGTCTTCAGCTTTCCAGTTCTCTTGGTTCTTTGGACCAGCTCCGTGATCCTCTGCCTCGACCCGTACTTGGCCTGTCATAGCCTGTTGGCTCTTTACGCACTAATATGAGACTTCTATGATCAATGTGGGCCCGCAAGTCCCGAGAATCATCCCATCGGGGTTTTCTGCGATAGAAGAAGCACGTAATGAGACTTTATCAGAACGACTTAATATTTAGACTTCCGAAAATGTGTTTAATGCATGCAAATATACCATTTTATCCAGAAAAATGTGTTATATGCAACAGAAGAAATCCTTACGTAGGAAAGTGGATAAATAGAGCAGTTTTACGTAGGAGAGTGCGATAACGCTAAAAAAATAATTGCTTAAAATAAGTACTTTTGAGCGAATATCACAACCCCCAACTAGCATATTGCCAATCCTTGGCAATTAGTGCGAAATAAATGAGCTTAAAAGGGCTCTACACATACTGCACACTTTTTCATATTAGCCGAGGGAAAACGCCGTTCGTCAAATCATTGAATGGATGTAAAAACAGTTACATGCTATCAAAGAGTTGTGATGTTTTGGCAAGACTACGGACTGATAATCAAGACCCAGAATAGTCAGACTCTGCGTGTGTGTGTGCTCAACATTCTCATCATCCGACAGTAAAGGTTTCTAGATCACCTATAAGTTCTTATGCCTTGACCTCAATTCTTACTTGTAAACCACTCAGAATGGGATCACTCAGGAATTGTTTTTTTCTTTTCTCTCAATTTATATGTGAGGAGATGTGTTGATATATGAAAGCAAAGATCTCACATATGTATTATTTGGAGGAAGGACATCTTTAACAGAAGAAGATCTCATGATCGGAATATCACTTCACTCAGGAATGTCAGATCAAACTCTATAGGTTCTCCTTCTCCAATCTCCACATTTTATGATCGTGCTATCCTAGAATCAAGTAGGACTTTCCTGGGTTATAATGAGGCTTTGGTCAGGTGTAGAAAAATAAAGGAATACAGGATTTTAAAGATTTTGAGAGGATATCTCTATTTTCTTGTATTTTTCATGCTGGTGTAAAATTAGTTTTTGTTTATTTTATTCTTTTTGTATTTTTGTATTTTTGTATTTTTTTGATATTTCTGAGACTGCTCAATTTATTTTTTTCAGCTCTTTTTCATACTTTCTGTGCATATTTTCTTTTCAGCTTGAACAATTTTCTTTTCCTTTTTCTTTTTTTCATGGTACACCCATATCAGTTATTCTTCTATCTATCTCAAGAGTAGGGTAGCTTAGTCATCCTTTGTAGTTGGATTGGGATTTTGGTTAATGGGTTTAACAAGAAAATGCTTTTCTAGAAAGGTTCAAGGGGTTTCTAGTGAAGTAATTCAGGTGAGTAAAAAGGCTGAACGGTTCAGAAAAATAGCCTAAATCATTTTCTAGGGTTTGCATTATCATGTATACAGTCTTGACTGGATATAGAGAAGGTTCTGTCGTAGTAATCCAATGTTGATGTCGTTCTGAGTTTTATGATCGAAGCAAAAGATAATAAGATCTCTCAACGAATATTGCGGGCATGAAGAATAGTGAGTCATCTTGTGACTCAGATTTGTTGTATAACCCTCTATAATGATTAAAGGCTCGAAAGCTCACTGGGTTAGGTCTCCACAATTATTCTCATAGGATCTCTAGAGTTTCTAAACTTAGAATGACTCCGATATTGATAGTGTACAATTGTGCCGAATCTATGTTTTTCTAAGTTTTCAAACCTGCTGTAGTCACACTTTACTTGACTCAAAGCTAACCTTTAACAAAAATTGCCATCCTCAATACTGACTTAACGGAGGTTTTCAGCTAATCAAAGTCAAGATATTTGACACATTTTTGAAATTCTAGAAAACTTCAAAAAACATCGGAAACCACCCAAAAATAAGTTTTTTTTTTTTTTGAAAGTCACATAGGTTTTTGGTAAAGTACCCACCCCCAACCAAAATATTGCACCGTCCTCGGTGCTCATGACTGGGACAAATACTGAAAATGATAAGTTCATGATGTGAGTGTGAATGAAGGTTTTTACCAATTCTGCTGAATATCAACAGTGGGAGGTACCAGAGTAGTGCCAGAGTGATGGTACCTATATGGGTAGAAAATTATAGCAGTGATAAAGACAATGCATGCGACTCATGAGACTCTAGGAATACTGGAATTGCCTTTTCAAAAGCGCTAAGTTTTACGTCTTCAGCCAGACACAACGGGGGTGACAGACACCCCCAACCAAGTTGCAGCAGTGGAGACTGAGTGGATCATCAGTCGACATAGACAAGATCGATGATATCGATCTCGAATGTCTGAATGGACAATACGTCAAGTTCATGGAACTGCTTTAGACGTTGCCCATTGACTTAGAAAGAAGAGTGATCATTGGGATCCTCAATAGTGATTGCCCCAAAGGGCGTGACTGCTGTGATCATATAGGGACCGGTCCACCTAGACTTCAGTTTCTCAGGGAAGAGATGAAGACGGGAATTATAGAGAAGGACCTTCTGTTCTGGATGGAACTCTTTTCTGAGGATGGTCTTGTCATGTATCCACTTTATTTTTGCTTTGTAATTTTAGGACAAGTTGTAGGCATCATTTTTGAGTTTTTCTAACTCATTCATTTGAAGTTTCCGCTCCTCCCCTACAGTTTCTAGCTCGAAGTTGAGCTTCTTAATGGCCCACAGGGCACGATGTTCAATCTCTATCGGTAGATGACAGGGTTTCCCAAAGATCAGACGATAGGGAGACATATTGAGTGGGGTCTTGTAGGCGGTTCTATATGCCCATAGAACATCAGTGAGATGACTAAACCAGTCTTTACGTGTAGTATTGACTGTCTTTTCCAAGATCTGCTTGATCTGACGATTAGAAACCTCTACTTGATCACTAGTCTGCTGATGATAAGCTAGGGCAACCTTGTGGGTTACCCCATACTTTTTCATTAATTTCTCGAATATCCTATTGCAGAAATGGGTGCCCCCATCATTAATGATGGCCTTAGGGGCACCAAACCAGGTGAAGATGAACTCCTTTAGGAATTCGACCACTACTTTGTGGTCATTGGTCTTGGTGGGAATGGCTTCTATCCATTTGGAGACATAGTCTACCGCAAGGAGAATGTACTCAAACCCATAGGAAATCGGAAAGGGGCCCATGAAGTCGATGCCCCAGATGTCAAATATTTCATCGACTTGGATGGGAGTGAGGGGCATCATGCTCCTCTGGGAGATGCGGCCTAGATGTAGGCAATTATGACAGGTTTTGCTGAAGATGTGGGCATCTTTAAATAGTGTGGGCCAGTAGAATCCGCATTGCAATACTTTTTCTGCAGTCTTCTTAGTGCTAAAATGACCACCACAAGGTTGGTCATGACAAGAGGACAAGATGTTGAGTTGGTCCGACTCAGGGACACAGAGACGAATGATCTGGTCAGGACAGTATTTATACAAATAAGGATCATCCCAAGAGTAATACTTAACTCTTGCTAGGAATTGGCTCATGTCTTATTTTGACCATGGTTTAAAATTTTGGAATGTTTCGTAATGTTTCGTATGTTTCGTTTCATTTTGTAATGTTTCGGTTTGTTTCACCGAGACAATCCGATACAATCCAAAAAAATAAAAATAAATAAAAAATATAATTTAATAATTTTAAATAATATTTCGTAATGTTTCGGAATGTTTCGTAATATTTTGTAATGTTTCGTAATATTTCGTAATGTTTCGTAAATGTTTCGTAATGTTTCGAAAATGTTTTGGAAATTTCATTTCTTCAATGTTTCGTGAATGTTTCATTTCATTTTGGAGTTTGTCTTGGCTTTTCACTTGACCGAGACATTCATCCGAAATGAAATTTTAAACCTTGGTTTTGACAAGTGCGAAGGCATTTCTTCGGTAACAAGGTAGTTGACAATGTCAGCATACCATGGAGTAACGGAGATAGCGAACAGTTGTTCGTCTAGAAAGGTGTCATGGATGGGCTGGGTGTCGAAGGATGACTCTAAAGTCAGTCTAGACAAGTGATTAGCCACTACATTCTCAGTTCCTTTCTTGTCATTGATCTCGAGGTCGAATTCCTACAGTAATAGAATCCATCAAATTAATCGAGGCTTGGTTTCCTTTTTTGACATGAGACAATGAAGGGCTGCATGATCAGTGTACACTACCACTTTAGTGGCCAAGAAGTATGGACGGAACTTATCAAGGGCGAAGACTACTGCTAGGAGCTCTTTTTCAGTGGTGGAGTAAATCATTTGGGCAGAGTTAAGAGTTTTGCTTGCGTAGTAGATCATGTGTGACCTTTTGTCAACTCTCTACCCTAGATCGGCTTCTAACGTGTAGTTAGAAGCATCACACATCACCTCGAAAGGTAGAGTCCAGTTCAGGGGATAGATAATGGGTGCAGAAATGAGCTCAGATTTGAGAAGCTCAAATGCCTTGACACAGTTAGCATTAAAATCAAAAGGACTATCTTTAGCCAGAAGATGGGTCAGAGGTTGAGCGATTTGAGAGAAGTCCTTTATGAATCGCCTATAGAATCCTCCGTGTCCCAAAAAGGACTGGATGTCACACACGGACTTAGGAATGCGCAAGGTCGAGATGATATCAATTTTAGCTTTGTCAACCTCAATGTCCTGATGGGAAATGACATGTCCCAGATCTATGCCATTTTTTACCATGAAGTGACATTTCTCCCAATTGAGGACAAGTCGTTTGTCCTGAAAATATTGAAGTACGAGCCCTAGATGGTTGAGACAATCATCAAAGGATGACCAAAAGACTGAGAAGTCGTCCATAAAGACTTCGAGAAATTTTTCCACATGTCAGAGAATATGCTCATCATACACCATTGCAAGGTCGCGAGTGCATTGCAGAGGCCGAAGGGCATGCGCTTGTAGGAAAAGTGCCAAAGGGACAGGTGAAAGTTGTCTTCTCGTGGTCCTTAGGGGCGATGGGTATTTGATTATACCCTGAGTAACCATCCAGGAAGCAATAATAAAAGTGACTTGCTAGTCTCTCCAACATCTGGTCTATGAACGGTAACAGAAAATGGTCCTTCCTAGTGTCGATGTTGAGTCATCTGTAATTAATGCAGACTCTCCACCCTTTCTTGAGACGTTGGGTGACCATTTCCTTGTTCTCATTTTCCACCACAGTGAATCCTACCTTTTTAGGTACGACATGAATAGGACTCACCCATTTGCTGTCCAAGATGGGGTAGATGATACCCGCATCTAACAGTTTAAGGACCTCATCCTGGACTACTTCATTCAAGCCGGGGTTCAACCGCTTCTGGTGTTCTCGAGAGGTCTTGGATTCATCATCGAGATAGATGTGATGTTGGCACACTGAGGGGTCTATGCCTCGAATATCATCTATAGTCAACCCTATCGCAGATTTGTGCATGTTGAGCAACTTGAGAAGTTTCTTACGTTCACTCGCAGACAAAGCGGAAGCAATAATGACATGGTAGGTTTCCTTAGGACCAAGATAGGTGATATTCGCTCAAAAGTGCTTATTTTAAGCAATTATCCTTTTAGCGTTATTGCATTCTCCTACGTAAAATACTTTATTTACCTACTTTTCTACGTAAGAGTCTCTTGTGTTGCGTAGAACACACTTTTCTGGACGAAATGGTATATTTGCATGCATTAAACACATTTTCGAAAGTCTAGACATGTAGTCATTCTGATAGTCTCATTACGCGCTTCTTCTGTCGTAGGAAACCCCGATGGGACAATTCTCGAGACTTGCGAGCCCACATCGATCAGGAAAGCCCATTATCAAAGCTTAAAGAGCACACATGCTATGACTAAAAGATATGGGCCAACTATGAGGACCAAAAAGCCGGCCCAAAGAACGAAGAGAGCAGGAGAGCCAATGACCAAGAGACGGACCAAAGCGTTTAAAGCCACATGAGTCAGCAAAGAATGATAGTCGACTCTACTGGAGAAGCGTGAGGATGGTCACAGTGAAGACCAGGGTTCCAGACCCTCCGCCAGTGCTTTTTTCCATTTTTTTGATACTTTTTCTCTCATCTCTTCTTATTCTCTCTCTCTCTTCATCTCTCGGTCCTCGAATCTACTGACCTTACCCCAGAACTCCTGCCCATCAGCTCTATCTCATCTCCCTTAGCTTTCTGACCGTTGGATCTTCCATCGGACCGTTGGATCTTCAATCGGACTGTTGGATCTCTCTAAATCCATCGATCTACTAATCTGGGTCCCAAGCAAGTCACCATCCATCCGATCGCCATCAGACTGTCTGTCACATCATCTTGTGAGACGATAGACATCATCAATCCATGCGGGCCAGTAGCCGGGCCCATCTTCATCGACCCGCTGTCCGACCAGTTAGTGGACCCCGCGAATTTCAAAATAATTTTAATTAAATGGGGGGTCCACTAATTGGGGAGATTCCCCATAAAAAAGTAGTGTTTTACTTAAAAAAAATATATATATATATATATTTTTTCTTATTTTTTTTATTTTCAAAAACCCCCTATTTCCATTAAAGGAAATAGGGAAGCTTTAAAAAGGGGGAAGGAGGGGGACGAACCCGAATTTCCAAACCCTAATCCCCCTCCAATCCTCCTCTTTTCTTCTCCTCTCCGATCCTCTCCCCACGTTCCACAATTTTCAGTCCAATCTCCCCTTCTCCACGTTTTCCTTGAAAGAGAGAGTTCTCTCTTCTCGCTGAAACGCGACAGCCACTTCTTCCCCTCCATTCTCTCTTCATCTTCTCCATGCCTTCTGCCCAAAGCCTGCACGTTCCTCTTTGAATCGCCACGACCACCATCATCCCTTGCAAGAAGCCACAGCACCCATCTCATTGACGCTTGTTCTTCTTAATCTTTTCTATTACCGGAGTTGCAGTCTGCAACTCCGGTCAGCCAAACTCCAAAGCAACGTCTCATCTTGTTGCTGGTTCATTCCTCTCAAACCAGCACCTCGTGGTTCCCTTCTCCTTGAACCTACGAACCAGATTGGCAAGATCTAACGGCCTGCACCTGTTTCACCGCCTCTTGCCATTGATTCCGGCGAGAAGCTCGCCGGAATCTGCACTCCACCTTCAACACTGCAACTCACCACTGCCACAACCTTCACCATCCTCCTCTTGCACACACACGTACTCGTCAGCCACCGTTTTCTTCTCAATCACCATCCCGTGTGTCCTCCATCTTTGTCTTCACTGGACACCTGAACCTCCTCCATGACTCCACAGCCATGCCAGTAGGTGAGGGTGGCAAGGTATCCTCCTAACAAGCCGTGCTCACCACGGGTTGCTCCTCAAGGAACGTCTGTAACCGTCTCCCCGTGTGTTGTACATCTGTTCTTCCACCATCAGCCATCCTCTTTAACGATCTGCAACTAGGAGTTGCAGATCCCCTGCATCACCACCTCCGGTCTGCCTCTTGCTCCTCCAGCACATCACGTTGATGCCCCTCCTTGGGTTGGAACTTGTGAGATCCACGTTGCACAGCTGGTGCACTTCCATTGAACCACCAATCATCACCACCCCTTTTCCTTCATTCCATCCTCCATCTCGCATTGCATAGGCCAACCACCAGTCCACCCTTTGCTCCTCCATCAGCGGTTCTCCTGGGAGCACCAACTCTTGCAACCGCCCCTCTTCCTTGCTGGTCAGTAGACCACTATGCTCCTCGGCACCCATTGGTAAGTTTTGACCCAGCACTCTCCCACGTCCTTCATATCTCTCAAGGTGAGCATCACGTGCATCTCTTATCTCTTCCACTATCTAACCATCCATCCATACCAATCCGACATATTCACTACCTTTGCATGGCTCACTCGCCTACCCAACTTCACTCCATCTCTCTTTCTCTATCTATTATTCAGGTTGAGTATTTTAGAATAAATTTCTATTATTGTAAGGATTGTTTCATGATGAATAAAGTTCAAATCAGTTTATGCATGAAGCTGAGATTGTGTTAGTGTCTTTATTGTTTCTTCAAGCTATTAGTAAAATATCATCATCCCAAACAAAAAAAAATTCTTGTTTTAAAAATCGACATCTCACCACTCTCACCCTTCCACCATTATTTATGCCTATTTTCTGTTATTTTACATCCCTTATTGTGTTGCCCTAACCCCGAGTGCGGATCGACATCTGACACGAATCCCTATACAGATCTAAAATTTTGCAGGATTTAAGAATTGGATCAATTTACAAATATGTTGAAGTTAGGGTTTCCGTAACCAACGACGCGGGAAAATCCTACTTTCAATAGGCATAGGAAAGATCTGTTGGAAGAGGCTTGAGCTCCAATGTCGGAGCAGATGGAGTTGAAGATTGTATCATGGAAGACACGGATAGAAGAGGTTTTACCTCGATAGGTAAAGGTGGGATAGGTTCTCTGGCCATGGTTATCAGAGGCTCGAACTCGATCAGTGGAGCGGGGATATCTATCAGTGGAGTAGTCTCCAAAAGATCGTTGAGATTAGAAATGGCTGACTCTGTTGCAAAGTCAGCCCCAAAGTGTGCTAGACACCGTTTAAGAATATCTTCGGTGGAGTCTGGGATTAGACTCTCAATAGCACACATTTCATCGGCCACATTACGATTGACATCCTGTTGCATTAGACAAAGCTATTGACCTCAGCTTTGAGGTTATCGAAAGCAATTGACATGTTTCTATCCCGGCACCCGATGTGTGCATTTGCGGTGGCAAGGAATGGGCAGCCTAAGATGATTGGAATGCGGTTATCCTGACACGGTTCTGTGTCAAGAATGATAAAGTCCACAGGATAATAAAAGTCAGCAACTTTCTCTAGGACATCTTCAATGATTCCTCTTGGAATCTTGATGGACTGATTAGCCAATTTCAGGGTGACATTGGTAGGCTTCATATCTTTCAGTCCTAACTGCTGATATACCGAGAATGGTATGAGGTTGATGCTAGCCCCTAAATCTAGCAAGGCAGTGCAACTAAAGTTGTCTCCAATTTCGCATTGGACAGTTGGGCTACCTGGATCCTTATGTTTGATCACGTTATTGTGTTGAATGTACGCGGTAACTTTTTCGGCCAAGAAGGCAGCTTTGGGTACATGCGTACGCCGCTTGACTATGCACAAGTCCTTGAGGAATTTGGCATAGGAGGGGATTTGCTTTATAGCAGAAAGGATGGGATATTGATCTGGTCGTCTTTAAAGATGTCTAAGATTTCTGAGAATTGCTGATCCCGCTTATCTTGGACAAGTCTATCCTGGAAGGGAGGCTTTACTCGACAAATAGATTTGTCTTTAGCCTTAGATTTCTGCACATGGATATCTGATTTTGGTGCAGAGGTAGAAGTATCAGAGGTAGAATTGGAACTAGGTTCCTCTGTGCGAGTGATGGGTGTTGGAGATGGCACCGATGGTGGTTGGACTCCTATGTTCACAGTTTTTCCTGACTGTAGGGTGGTGACAGCTTGCACTCCCCATGACAGTTCTCATTCTGGTTCTAGGATTGGAAACCTATCTCATATACTGCCCCTTTGGCAGTTCCTTTAGGGTTGGCAATAGGTTGGCTAGGAAAGATGTCCTTAGCTTTCTCAGCTTCTAAGTTACCTAGACGTTGCTCTAGACGAAACAAGGATTGTTATTGCTGTTGCTCTAGGCGTTGCATAGATTGTTGTTGCTGAGTAATGAGTTGAGCTAGAAGGTCCTCGATACCGGGTTTGGGGACCGACTATTGGGGTGCAGCTAATGGGAGCTGAGGCACCAATTCCCGACTAGAGCTCATCGGGGCATTATAATTATAGGCTGGAGAAGTAGTTGGGACAATCGATTGGTTCTGAAAAGTCTAGGGGACTCTTTGTTGATTCTGAAATGTGCTCGGTTGTCCAGAGTACGGACCCTGTTGGAACTGTTGGTTTTGAGTAGATGGGTACTGACCCTGATTGAATTGCTTGGTGGGTTGATTAAACCCAGGAGGATACGTGCCTTGAGGCTGACGCGGAGGTTGAGTTTGCGGTTGAGTAAATTGAGGCCTCCAAGAGAAGTTAGGGTGGTTTCTCATGTCAGGATGATAAGATTGATGATATTCACTTAAAAGTGCATATTTTTCACTATTATCCTCTAAGTGTTATCACACTTTCCTACGTAAAACTACTCTATTTATTGACTTTTCAACGTAAGAGTCTCTTTCATTGTGTAGAATACACTTTTTTGGATAAAATAGTATATTTGCATGCATTAAACACATTTTCGGAAGTCTAGATATAAAGCCATTCTGCTTAAGTCTCATTATGTGCTTTTCGATATTGCAGGAAACCACGATCGACTTCCAAAACCCACTATCAAAACTTAAATAGACAAATGGGCTATTCTTTCAAGATGCTGATACAACGATCAATCATGAGAGTATAAATGCAAATCATATGAAGAAGCATCCAACGATAAATGCAAGAAAAACCCAGACACTAGGTGGTAGGAGGAACACCAAATTGAGATGGTACTGCGGAGAACGAAGAGTAATATCAAGCAAGAAAGAAAGATGGCTATTTTAGCAACGTTTGGGTATCAAACACATGTAAAACTGGAGGGGGAAATGCTGAACCAGTGGATCACCATCAAGAAGGCAGGCACATTGAAGATATTTATGAGAATTTGCTAAAACGGTGGGACCCATGTGGTTTCTAAAAATGCAAAAAGAATGGGAGCATGCTTATACTGAGGGAGTGACCACACGATTTTACCTAAACAACACGGGGGTTGCAAGTGGGGCCCATGTGCTGGATGGCAGTTACTTAAAGATTTAGAGGCTACTGGACCACAAGGATCAAACGGTGGAGATGTGTTTTGATACAATAGTGTTTGGTCTACAAGAAAGTTGCTGATCGGCGAAACAACAAGGCTGGACCAAGAGGTTGGACATGACGTGCATGGTGACACTTTCAAAGGAATGTTGTTGAACGATGGCTAGAGTTTTAACATGTGGCAAGAGGAAAGATGAACATGGAATGGATGGCCCGAATCACACGAGGGACAGATGGATAATTACTACATAGGAGACTCGTCAAGATAAAGCAAGAACCAAGAGGTTGGACCAAGATGGCAGATGCTTAAAGTACTACACAGTGGCATGCCATGTGTATAGGTTGCTGGACCACAAGGATAAAATATAGTTGCTGATTGAGTGTCTAAAGTGAGTTGCATGAAAGATGGAGGACCAAAGCACCTAACTCCCACGTGAGAGGACTTTATCCACAACTATCTCCTCTAAACTCTCAATCCTACTTAATCCCACGGTTCTCACTCTTCTAAAAAAAGATATAAAAGCAAAGAGAGAACCCTAATGAGAGGGCGTCTCACTCTCTATCTCTCTCTCTATTCTCACTCTCGTTGGATGCTATTGGAAGAGCCATGCCACCACGCTAGCCGCCCCGCCCCTCATTCTATTCTCGGTCTCCCTCTTCTATTCCCATTAACGTGCTGGCCAAAAAAAAAAAAAGATTCATCTCTTCTCCTCATTCTTTCCATCCATTTTTGCAACCCTAGCCGTCACCACCAATAGAGGACGAGTCTGCTATCTCGCATGCCCCGTGCCTTCACCTCCTCAACCACCAAAGGAGCACCATGCTCCCTTTGTGCGCCTGCCACCGGAATCGTTAGCTGGACCTGCAACTCTGGCAGTTGCAGGTTTGGCCGACAGACCTCCCAACTTGCAGGTGCTGCCCTCATTCTCCCAACTCCTCTTCTACCGCCCAATCACCTCCCTATCTTCATCTCCTTCATCGCTCCTGCCATCCTCCTCACAAGAACCATCGTTCCAAAACCTGCAACCGCACACCACCACTCCTTGTTGACTCCATTAGGTCGTCCACCTTACTGTTGCCTCCCAAGATCAAACATGCTACTCCTTCAAAACAGGTTAGGCTCCTTTTACTTCACCGGTTCACCAGTGAACCAGCAACACAAGCTGCTCCTCTCCTCCGCCTTTCAATCGCTCTATCGCCCCCAAACCGCCATTCTCTCTATTGTTCTGTTCAAAAGAACAGAAACAGAAAAAAAGGGAAGAAAAGAAAAAGAAGAAATAGAGAAGAAGAAAAGAAGAAGAAGAGAGGAGGAGGTGGTCTGCACCTCCTCTACCGCCTCCACCACTACAGTCCGCCGTTATCGCCGGCGTTTGCCAGAATAACAACCTCTTCACCGATGTGTTTCATTGCATCATCGTTGCATTCTGCACCATTCAACGCCCCCGCTGGTCGTGACCACATGGACCACCAAAACTCTCCTTTAAGCCTGGAACGCCACCTACAAACCATGTATCCATGACCAATTCTTCAAACTTTGAATGGCACGTCATCTTTTCTGGCCTATCCTCTCTCCGGTAAGTAGAGAGAGGTAACTTCCTCTCTATCTCTTATTTTCTTTCTCATCCCTTAGTTTCTTTCTCTCTAAGTCTTTCTCTAACTAGGCCTTTTCTCATTTTCTCTCTTAGACTAGCTTTCTCTCTCTAAATCTTCACTAGGGTTTAATTTGTTTTCTTTATTTTATTTTTGGCTCATGTTAGTTTGACTTTGATTAATTGTAATGGAGATTTTCTTTTAATGTCTTAATGAAAAAGTTCAATTGCTATTTCAAGCTTGTTATGTTTCCCAGTTCATTGTTTTAATTAGTTGGATACAATCTCTCAAAAAATCATGTTTTAATGCCAATTTCCATCTCTCTCATCTCTCCATCATTGTTCTTTTTAGCAATTTCTGAGAAACATTTGTCATTTCATGTTCTTGTTTGCGCTAACTAACCCTGAGTGCAGATCGACATCCGACATGAATCCCCATACAGATCTAAAATTTTACAGGAGTTAAATCGGATTAATTACAAATGTGTTGGAATTAGGGTTTCCGTAACCAACGATGCGGAAAAATCCTACTTTCAATTGATTATACATGTTCTGAGTGGGTGGTTAGTATGTGCTGAAAGCACAAACTTCTTCCTGAAGAGGAGTGGGCCATCCTTCATTCAAAGGACAATGCTCAGTAGTATGGGAAGGTTGCAGATAGAGGGTGCAGCATTCCATAGGGCTCTCATGTCCCACATGCATGACTGGGGTAGATTGTTGAGTAGGCTTTTGTACTGACACAGCCAGTGCCGAGACTGCCTTACTCAACTCTTGAATGACAGATCGAAGCTCAGTATCAGCTGTAGCTTCATGTCCCTTGGTGGTCCTTTGGACCGAAGTGGTTCGACTGAACTCTGAGTCAGTAGTCCAATGTTGAGAGTTTTCTCCTAACTCTCCCAAGAATTTATATGCATCGGTCGGAGTTTGGTGTAGGAATTTTCCCTGGCACATTGACTCTACCATGGTCTGGGACTCATCAGTAAGTCCCTTGTAGAAGATGTTGACAAGATTGCCCTTATCGATGCTATGGTGGGGACACTTAGTCAGATAGTCCTGGAATCTATCCCACGCTTCAAAAAATTTCTCATCGGACTTCTGTCGGAAGTCCAAGATGAGTTGCTTCATTTGGTTGGTCCGAGTCATGGGGTAGAATTTGGACATGAATTTGCCCACTAACTCTTTCCAACTGCTGATTGAATCAGCGGGTAAGGAGTAGAGCCAATCTGAGGCTCAGTTTTTGAGCGAGAATGGAAAGACTCACAGACGAACATTGTCATCATCAAGGTTCTGGTTCTTGAAAAATAGGATGACGTGTTGGAATTCCCTAATAGGGGAATACGGGTCTTCTCTTGGGCTACCGCAAAAGGTTGGTAGCATTTGAATCGTCTACGGCCTGATCTCAAACTGCACTGCCGTAGTAGGTGGGAGAACAATGCAAGTGGACGGATTAGCAAAGATAGGGGCAAGCGTCTCAATAAGAGGTCGTTCGTCTGCCATTACTACGAATGTAGTTGTACTGGTAGAGGCAGGTGGGGAAAGAGATGGGGAAGGATTTAGTGGAGGATCCACTGTAGGTATGTGATTCTCAGATCGAATCAAGCGTTTGTGCGGATGAGTCCAAACGGGCATACGCTAAAGAAGCGAGTTCAAGACTTGGCAAAAAGTTGCCAGAGGGGAACATTATCTTATATGATGCACACCAAGCATAGATAATCCTATTCTAAGCAATTATGATATATTTTAAGAATTATCTTGTTAGTTTTGGGGCTAGAGTAGATAATGACAGTAGGCGGTGATATTCGCTCAAAAGTGCTTATTTTAAGCAATTATCCTTTTAGCGTTATTGCATTCTCCTACGTAAAATACTCTATTTACCTACTTTTCTATGTAAGAGTCTCTTTTGTTGCGTAGAACACACTTTTCTGGACGAAATGGTATATTTGCATGCATTAAACACATTTTCGGAAGTCTAAATATTAAGCCGTTCTGATAAAGTCTCATTACGCGCTTCTTCTGTCGCAGGAAACCCCAATGGGACGATTCTCGAGACTTGTGGGCCCAAATCGATCATGAAAGCCCATTATCAAAGCTTAACAAGCCCACATGCTATGACTAGAAGATATGGGCCAAATATGGGCTGAATAAGAAGACCAAAAAGCCGGCCCAAAGAACGAAGAGAGTAGGAGAGCCAATGACCAAGAGACGGACCAAAGCGTTTAAAGCCACATGAGTCAGCAAAGAATGATGGTCGACTCTACTGGAGAAGCGTGAGGATGGTCACAGTGAAGACCAGGGTTCCAGACCCTCCGCCAGTGCTTTTCTCTCTATTTTCTGATACTTTCTCTCTCATCTCTCCTTATTCTCTCTCTCTTCATCTCTCGGTCCTCGAATCTACTGACCTAACCCCAGAACTCCTGTCCATCGGCTCTATCTCATCTCCCTTAGCTTTCTGACCGTTGGATCTTCCTTCGGACCGTTGGATCTTCAATCGGACCGTTGGATCTCTCTAGATCCGTCGATTTACCAATCTGGGTCCCAATCAAGTCACCATCCATCCGATCGCCATCAGACTGTCTGTCACATCATCTTGTGAGACGATGGACATCATCAATCCATGTGGGCCAGTAGCCGGGCCCATCATCATCGACCAGCTGTCCGACCAGTTAGTGGACCCCGTGAATTTCCAAAGAATTTTAAGAAAATTTTAAAAAATGGGGGGGTCCACTAAATGGGGACATTCCCCAAGAAAAAGTAGCATTTTACTTAAAAAAAAAAAAAAAAAAGATTTAAAAATATTTTTTTTTTATTTAAAAAATACCCTATTTCCATTAAAGGAAATAGGGAGCTTTATAAG
Source organism: Euptelea pleiosperma (assembly GCA_035048495.1). NCBI lineage: Eukaryota > Viridiplantae > Streptophyta > Magnoliopsida > Ranunculales > Eupteleaceae > Euptelea > Euptelea pleiosperma. Next base: position 36,145,157 of record CM068550.1, on the reverse strand, counting down.
AGGAAGGAGAAGGGTTCGTTCGAACCCTAATCCCCCTCCTATCTTTACCTCTCTTCCCCCCTTTCAATCCCCCCACGTTCTCCCTCCACCGGTGGCCGTTTCTTCTTCTTCTTCTTCTTCTTCTTCTTCTTCTTTTTCTTCTTCTCATTTTTTTTATTTTTATTTTCGTTTTCACGTCCTCACCGGAGTTGCAGGCTACAACTCCGGTCGCCAGCGCACCTCTCCGCCTCCACCATCTTCTCCGGCCGCCTTCTTCTTCTTCTTCTTCTTCTTCTTCTTCTTCTTCTTCTTCTTCTCTATCTTGCTGCTGCCCACACTGTTCTGGTGTTGCAAACAGCAACACCGCCACCTGCCGGAAAACACCGCCTGCCGCTGCAACCAGTCCGCCTTCATCACTCCCCGCACCACCTGCTGCTCCACCCAACGGCCAAGACCGTTATCTTCAACCTCGGCGACACCTACCGCGACTTGCCACGGTGCTGCCCTACCCATTCCGCCTGCTGTCTCCTCCACCGCCCTACATGCCTCCAACGTGTTATTCCGGGTGGGTTTCAGATGTTCTCACCGGCGATGAAACCAAGAACTCCGGTTTAGAGGTCCACTAGTTGGCCTGCAAGTGCGTCTCCCTCATCCATGATCTGTTGGTGGCCATGAGCTCTTCCCACCACCGTGCTAAGCTGCTGATCTGCAACCCCAACGTGCTCTTCCCGAGCTCCTCACTATGCTCCAAGTGCAACACGTTGCTGCCCGAACCACTCCATGCATTATAGTCTCATCTTGGCCAATCTCATCTAACTCCGGCAAGTTGTTTAATGGCAATTTTCTCTATCTCTCTCTCTCTCTATCTTCTATCTCTAATTTCCTCTCTTTATTTCCCCATCTTTCCTCTCTAAAACTTCTCACCACTTTCTTTCTCTAAACTTACTTTTTCTCTCTAGAGATCTCTTTTTCTCTCTTGTTACTCTCTCTACTACTCTCTTTATCTTGCTTCTAGATTAATTTCCTATTATTTGCGTAAGTAGTGGGATTCAAGCATTGTAAGCTTCATTTTATTTGAAGAATAAAAATTGAATTTTAGCATGTTTGTTCTCTCTCAATCTTCTTTAATGTTCATTGCTTTAGTTTCTAGTTTTGAAAAATTCTCTCTCCAAAAATTATTGAAAATGTTTTAAATCAATCCACCATTCTCACATCTCCACCAATTTCTAGTAAAAATTCGTCATTTCATGCTCTTTGTTGCACTCACCCAGCTAATCCCGAGTGCGGATCGACATCCAACACGAATCCCTATACAAATCTGTCAATTTTGCAGGAATAAGTCTCAGATAATTATAAATATTGTTGAGATTAGGGTTTCCGATCCAACGACACGGAAATAACCTACTTTCAAATGGCGCCGCTGTCGCTCGGGTGTTCGGGAGTGCGAAAAAGGACGTAAAGACGGAATTGGAAAGTTGCTGAAGCGGAAAGCTGCTCAATTTGGCCAGCCTGACCTTTTCGGGAAACTTTCTATTTTTTTTGTTTTTGTTGATTTTTAGCAGTTTTTAAATTACTATTTTTAATGCCTCGGAAGGCCGAGTGCAATTTGTAATAATTTAGGAATTTTACTGCTTTCCATATAACTGCTAGATCTTGTTCTAGGGTTTTTTAGAAACCCTAGATTAAGTGGAAATTACCAAAAAAATTAAAAAAATCAAAATTAAAAAAAAATTAGGGTTTTATATTCTGCAGATTTTTAGAAATCACTAATCTAGGATTTGCGATTTTTGGAAAGATTCTAAAATCTTGAAACTTTGCTAAATTAGGGTTTTCCCTCTTAGAAGTTTCCTCTTTAGAAGAATTTCTATCTTTATAAATCTTCCGAATTTGGAAAAGTCTGCAAAAGGAAACTCCCCAAATCTAGCAGAATTTCAATTTTGGGAAATTTCCCAAAATTATAAGGGATCTCGCAATCAAATCTTTCTTGGAAGATCTCCACAGTTCGGGAAACTTTCCAATCTAGGTATTTTCCAATCTGGGAATTCCTAAATTTTAACCCATCTCGAATTTGGAAACTAATTCAAAAACTTGCCTGAATTCAATGCTTGCTCAGTGAACCCTAAAAAGGCAAGGATCTTCCAAATAGAATCCCACATACCTAGACCGTGCGATCTAACTGTTTCTGCAGGAACACGATCCAGTGTGGATAGGGAGCGAAAGCTCAAAGAGGTGGAGTCGGGCCCAAGCCCATTAGGATACCCCTCTCTAACCCACGGAGGAGACCCCGTGGCGTGGCCCACGGGAGGTAAGTCTCTATCCTCGCCTTGAGTACGATACAGAGCATATTGGGTGCTTCATTGCCGCTTGTCTATTTGCTTTCGCATCCATATTCTTCGACTTGCGTGGCGTGGCCGTTAATCAATCAACTCTAAGAGAGCAGACCCAGCTCCAAATTGAAACTGGTGGGATTTCATCACCCACCTCATCAGTCCAACTGATTTGATCCCAAGGCTCCATTTAATTAAAAAGAATCAAGAAGTAGAGCCAATTAGCCCGGTGTTCGAGGAAAAATCCACGCAAAGCGAACCCGCTTAACATCCAATCGAAATAAGACCACGAGCGTGGGTCCCTGTTGTCTAACACACCCATAAGTCCCTGCTACTCAAGTACACTGAGCTCGACGTGGCATCTTGGATTATTCGGCGGTTAGTTGTGTGTGGACTAGGAACACGCATCAACCCTAGCTTAACCCGAGGGAACACTCTTCTTATACACTTGACCAATCCGGTTAGTCTGGGACGTACTTAAGTCAGCCATTGTGCCGCACGTCTGTCTAGGCTTCGGATTGCCTTGTTGTTAACTAGAGTTAGTACTAAAGGATTCGCTCTGAAGAGTGTAGCCTGGTGAGAACCTCTGAGTGCAAAACAGTTAGTCCGGCGGTTAAAAGATAAACCAGTGGTCCGCCCACTGTCATAATCTACTCTAGCCCCAAAACTAACAAAGATAATTCCTAAAATATATCCTCATTGCTTAGAATAGGATTATCTGTGCTTGGTGTGCATCATTTAGGATAGTGTTCCTCTCTGGCAACTTTTTGCCAATTATAGAGCTTGCCTCATTCGCGTATGCCCGTTTGGAATCGTCCGAACAAACGCTTGGTTCGATCTGAGAATCACGTACCTACAGTGGATCCTCCACTGAATTCTTCCCCATCTCTTTCCCCACCCACCTCCCCCAGTACTACTACCTTTGTAGTCATGGCAGTCGAACGACCTCTTATCGAGACGTTCGCTCCTATCTCTGCCAATCCGCCCACTTGCATTGTTCTCCCACCTACTACGGCGGTACAATTTGAGATCAGGCCACAGACGATCCAAATGCTGCCAACCTTTCGTGGTCTCCCAAGAGAAGACCCATATTCCCATATTAGGGAATTCCAACATGTCATCCTACTTTTCAAGAATCAGAACCTCGATGATGACAATGTCCGTTTGCGAGTTTTCCCATTCTCACTCAAAGATCGAGCCTCAGATTGGCTCTACTCCTTACCCGCTGATTCAATCAGCAGTTGGAAAGAGTTGGTGGGCAAATTCATGTCTAAATTCTACCCCATGACTCGGACCAACCAAATGAAGCAACTCATCCAGGACTTTCGACAGAAGTCCGATGAGAAATTTTTTGAAGCGTGGGATAGATTCCAAGACTACCTGACTAAGTGTCCCCACCATAGCATCGACAAGGGAAATCTTGTCCACGTCTTCTATAAGGGACTTACTGATGAGTCCCGGACCATGGTAGAGTCAATGTGCCAAGGAAAATTCCTGCACCAAACTCCGACCGATGCATACAAATTCTTGGGAGAGTTAGGAGAAAACTCTCAACATTGGACGACTGACTCAGAGTTCAGTCGAACCACTTCGGTCCAAAGGACAACCAAGGGACATGATACTACCGCTGATACTGAGCTTCGATCTGTCATTCAAGAGTTGAGCAAGTCCGTCTCGGCACTGGCTGTGTCTGTACAAAAGCCTACTCAACAATCTACCCCAGTCATGCATGTGGGACACGAGAGCCCTATGGAACCCTGTACCCTCTGTCTGCAACCCTCCCATACTACTGAGCATTGTCCTTTGAATGAAGGATGGTCTAATCCTCTTCAGGAAGAAGTTTGTGCTTTCAGCACATACAAACCACCCACTCAGAACTCGTATAGTCAATCTTATCATCCGGACACGAGAAACCACCCTAACTTCTCTTGGAGGCCTCAGTCTACTCAACCACAAGCTCAACCTCCACGTCAACCTCAGGGCATGTATCCTCCTGGGTTCAATCAACCCAATAGGCAATTCAATCAGGGACAATATCAGCAGAATCAGTACCCATCTACTCAGAACCAGCAGTTCCAACAGGGTCAATACTCTGGACAACAGAGCACATTTCAGAATCAGCAAAGAGTTCCCCAGAACTTTCAGAACCAACAGATTGTCCCAACTAATTCTTCCGCCTATAACTATAATGCCCCGATGAGCTCGAGTCGCGAATTGGTGCCTCAGCTCCCATTAGCTGCTCCCCAACAGTCGGTCCCCAAACCCGGTATCGAGGACCTTCTAGCTCAACTCATTACTCAATCTATGCAACGCCTAGAGCAACAGCAACAGCAATCCATGCTTCGTCTAGAGCAACGTCTAGGTAACTTGGAAGCTCAGAAGGCTAAGGGGATCTTTCTTAGCCAACCCATTGCCAACCCTAAAGGAAATGCCAAAGGGGCAGTATATGAGATCGGATCCCAATCTCAAAGCCAGAATGAGAATTGTCAAGGGGAGGTGCAAGCTGTAACCACCCTACGATCTGGAAAAACTGTGGACATGGGAGTCCAACCACCACCGGTGCCATCTCCAGCACCCATCACTCGCACCGTGGAAACTAGTCCAAATCCTACCTCTGCTTCTTCTACCTCTGCACCAACATCAGATATCCCTGTGCAGAAATCTAAGGCTAAAGACAAATCCATTTGTCGAGTAAAGCCTCCCTTCCCGGACAGACTTGTCCAAGATAAGCGGGATCAGCAATTCTCTGAGATCTTAGATGTCTTTAAAGACGTCCAGATCAATATCCCATTCCTTTCTGCTATCAAGCAAATCCCTTCCTATGCCAAATTCCTCAAGGACTTGTGCACAGTTAAGCGGCGTACGCATGTACCCAAAGCTGCCTTCTTGGCCGAAAAAGCTACCGCGTTCATTCAACGCAATAGTGTGATCAAACACAAGGATCCAGGTAGCCCAACTGTCCAATGTGAAATTAGAGACAACTTTAGTTGCACAGCCTTGCTAGATTTAGGGGCTAGCGTTAACCTCATACCATTCTCGGTATATCAGCAGTTAGGACTGAAAGATATGAAGCCTACCAATGTCACCCTGAAATTGGCTGATCAGTCCATCAAGATTCCACGAGGAATCATTGAAGATGTCCTAGTAAAAGTCGCTGACTTTTATTATCCTGTGGACTTTATCATTCTTGACACCGAGCCGTGTCAGGATAACCGCATTCCGGTCATCTTAGGCCGTCCATTCCTTGCCACCGCGAACGCACACATCGGTTGCCGGGACGGAAACATGTCCATTGCTTTCGGAAACCTCAAAGCTGAGGTCAATATCTTTCGTCTAATGCAACAGGATGCCGATCGTGAAGTGACCGATGAAATGTGTGCCGTTGAGAGTCTAATTCTGGACTCCACCGAAGATATTCTTAAGCAGTGTCTAGAACACTTTGGAGCTGACTTTGCAACAGAGTCAGCTATTTCTGATCTCAATGATCTTTTGGAGACTGCTCCACTGATAGAGATCTCCGCTCCACTCATCGAGTTCGAGCCTCTGATAACCATGGCCAGAGAACCCATCATTACTTTACCTACTGAAGTCAAACCTCTTCAATCCGTGTCTTCTGTGACACCTATTTCTACTTCATCTGCTCCAATATTGGAGCTTAAGCCTCTTCCCACAGATCTTTCCTATGCCTATCTTGGTCCTAAGGAAACTTACCATGTCATTATTGCTTCCGCTTTGTCTGAGAGTGAACGTAAGAAACTTCTCGAGCTGCTCAACGAGCACAAATCTGCGATAGGTTGGACTATAGATGATATTCGAGGCATAGACCCCTCGGTGTGCCAACATCACATCTATCTCGAGGATGAATCCAAAACCTCGCGAGAACACCAGAGGAGGTTGAACCCCGTCTTAAAGGATGTAGTCCGGGATGAGGTCCTTAAACTGTTAGATGCGGGTATCATTTATCCCATCTCCGATAGCAAATGGGTGAGTCCTATTCATGTCGTCCCTAAAAAGGCAGGATTCACAGTTGTGGAAAATGAGAACAAGGAAATGGTCACCCAGCGCCTGAAGAAAGGGTGGAGAGTCTGCATCGATTACCGACGACTCAACACCAACACTAGGAAGGACCATTTTCCTTTACCCTTCATAGACCAAATGTTGGAGAGACTAGCAGGTCACTCCTATTACTGCTTCCTCGATGGTTACTCAGGGTATAATCAAATACCCATCGCCCTTGAGGATCACGAGAAGACAACTTTCACCTGTCCCTTTGGCACTTTTGCCTACAAGCGCATGCCCTTTGGCCTCTGCAATGCACCCGCGACCTTTCAAAGGTGTATGATGAGCATATTCTCTGACATGGTGGAAAAATTCCTCGAAGTCTTTATGGACGACTTCTCAGTCTTCGGGTCATCCTTTGATGACTGTCTGAACCATCTAGGGCTTGTACTTCAACGCTGTCAGGACAAGCAACTTGTCCTCAATTGGGAGAAATGCCACTTCATGGTGAAGAAGGGCATTATTCTGGGACATGTCATTCCCCATCAGGGCATTGAGGTCGACAAAGCTAAAATCGATATCATCTCGACCTTGCCCATTCCTAAATCCGTGCGTGACATCCGATCCTTTTTGGGACACGGAGGATTCTATAGGCGATTCATCAAGGACTTCTCTCAAATCGCTCGACCTCTGTCCCATCTTCTGGCTAAAGATAGTCCTTTCGACTTTAATGCTGACTGTGTCAAGGCATTTGAGCGTCTCAAATCTGAGCTCACTACTGCGCCCATTATCCGTCCCCCGGACTGGACTCTACCTTTCGAGGTAATGTGCGATGCTTCTGACTACGCATTAGGCGCCGTTCTAGGGCAGAGAGTTGACAAAAGGTCACACGTGATCTACTACGCGAGCAAAACTCTTAACTCTGCCCAAATGAATTACTCCACCACTGAGAAAGAACTCCTGGCGGTAGTCTTTGCCCTTGATAAATTCCGTCAGTACCTCTTAGCCACTAAGGTAATCGTGTACACTGATCATGCAGCCCTTCGTTATCTCATGTCGAAAAAGGAAACCAAACCTCGATTAATTCGATGGATTCTCTTACTGTAGGAATTCGACCTCGAGATTAAAGATAAGAAAGGAACTGAGAATGTAGTGGCTGATCACTTGTCTAGACTGACTTTAGAGTCATCCTTCGACACCCAGCCCATCCCTGAGACATTTCCAGATGAACAACTGTTCGCTATCTCCGTTCATCCATGGTATGCTGACATTGTCAACTACCTTGTCACTGAAGAAATGCCTTCACACTGGTCAAAACAGGGCAAAAGCCAATTCCTAGCAAGAGTTAAGTACTACTCTTGGGATGACCCTTATTTGTATAAATACTGTCTTGACCAGATCATTCGTCTCTGTGTCCCTGAGTCGGACCAACTCAGTATCTTGTCCTCGTGTCATGACCAACCTTGTGGTGGTCATTTCAGTACTAAGAAAACTGCAGAAAAAGTTCTGCAATGCGGATTCTACTGGCCCACATTATTTAAAGATGCCCATATCTACAGCAAAACTTGTCCTAACTGCCAGTATCTAGGCCGCATCTCCCAGAGGAACATGATGCCCCTAACTCCCATCCAGGTCGATGAAATATTTGACATTTGGGGCATCGACTTCATGGGCCCCTTTCCAGTTTCCTATGGTTTTGAGTACATTCTCCTTGCGGTAGACTATGTATCCAAATGGATAGAAGCCATTCCCACCAAGACCAATGACCACAAAGTGGTGGTCAAATTCCTAAAGGAGTTCATCTTCGCCAGATTCGGTGCCCCTAAGGCCATCATTAGTGATGGGGGCACCCATTTCTGCAATAGGATATTCGAGAAATTAATGAAAAAGTATGGGGTAACCCACAAGGTTGCCTTAGCTTATCATCCGCAGACTAGTGGTCAAGTGGAGGTTTCTAATCGTCAGATCAAGCAGATCTTGGAGAAGACAGTCAATACTACACGTAAAGACTGGTCTACTCGTCTCACTGATGCTTTATGGGCATACAGAACCGCCTACAAGACCCCACTCAATATGTCTCCCTATCGTCTCGTCTTTGGGAAACCTTGTCATCTACCGGTAGAGATTGAACATCGTGCCCTGTGGGCCATTAAGAAACTCAACTTCGACCTCGACTCTGCAGGGGAGGAGAGAAAACTTCAAATGAATGAGTTAGAAGAACTCAGAAATGATGCCTACAACTTGTCCAAGAATTACAAAGCAAAAATAAAGTGGATACATGACAAGAGCATCCTCAGGAAAGAGTTCCATCCAGGACAGAAGGTCCTTCTTTATAATTCTCGTCTCCATCTCTTCCCTGGGAAACTGAAATCTAGGTGGACCGGTCCTTATACGGTCACCGCAGTCACACCCTTTGGGGCGATCACTATTGAGGATCCCAAGGATCACTCCTCATTCCAGGTAAATGGCCAGCGTCTAAAACAGTTCCATGAACTTGACGTATTGTTCATTCAGATTTTTGAGATCGATCTCATCGATCCTATCTATGTCGACTGATGATCCACTCAGTCTCCTGTGCTCCAACTTGGTTGGGGGTGCCTGTCACCCCCGTCATGTCTGGCTGAAGACGTAAAACTTAGCGCTTTCGGAAAGGCAATTCCGGTATTCCTAGAGTACATGAGTCTCATGCATTTGCTATTACTGTTAAATCTCTGGAAATGCAGGTACATTCATTCTTCCGATCATCAGGTACCACACACTGTCGAGTTTCTGCCTACTTGGTAACATCCTTCCTGAATCTTTGCATCATCATCACTGATTTTTCATCATTTTATGTCCCGGTCATGAGCACCGAGGACGGTGCTGTATTTTGGTTGGGGGTGGGTATTTACCAAAACTCATGTCTTCATTTAAAAAAAAAAAAAAAAACTTCTTGTTTTTGGGGTGATTTTCGATATTATCCAAAAGTTTTCTAGAATTTCAAAAAATGTGTCAAATACCCTGACTTTGATTAGCTGAAAACCTCCGTTAAGTCAGTATTGAGGATGTCAATTTTTGTTTAAAGTCAGCGTTGAGTCAATTCAAGCATGACTACAGCAGGTTTGAAAACTCAGAAAAACTCATATTCGGCACAATTGTACACTATCAATATCAGAGTCATCCTAAGTTTAGAAATTCTAGAGATCCTGTGAGAAGAATTGTGGAGACCTAACCTAGTGAGCTGTCGAGCCTTTAATCATTTTAGAGAGTTATACAATAATCCTGAGTCAATGGATGACTCACTATTCTTCATGCCTGCAATATTCGTTGAGAGATCTCATTATCTTTTGCTTCGATCATAAAACTCAGAACGACATCAACATTGGATTACTACGACAGAACCTTCTCTGTATCCAGTTAAGACAGTATACATGATAGTGCAAACCCTAGAAAATGATTTAGGCCATTTTTCTGAACCATTCAGCTTTCTTACTCACCTGAATTATACTTCACTAGAAACCCCTTGAGCCATTCTATAAAAGCCTTTTCTTTGCAAACCCATCAACCTAAAATCAAGTCCAGCTACGAAACATGACTGGCTACCCTTATTTTGAGATGGACAAAAGAATAACTGATATGGGTGTACCGTGAAAAGAAAAGTAAAGAAGAAGAATCAAAAGAAAAAGAAAGTGGTTCAAGCCAAAAACAAAATATAGAAAGAAAGTATGAAGAAGAGCTGAAAAGAAATTGAGCAGTCTCAGAAATATCAAGAAAAAGAGAAAAATACGAAAAAAGGAAAAAGAACCAGATAATGGTGTTACGTCGCAGGAAAAATTCAAGAAAATAGCAATATCCTCTCAAGATCTTTGAAATCCTGTATTCCTTTATCTCTCTACACCTGACCTAAGCCTCATTACAACCCAGGAAAGTCCTACTTGATTCTAGGATAGCACGATCATAAAATGTGGAGATTGGAGAAAGGGAAGCTATAGAGTTTGATCTGACGTTCCCGAGTGAAGTGGTATTCCAATCATGAGATCTTCTTCTGTTAAAGATGTCCTTCCTTCAAATAAAACATATGTGAGATCTTTTGCCTCTTTATATTAAATACATCTCCTCACATATAAATTGAGAGAAAAGAAGAAAACCCTTCTTGTGTGATTCTATTCTGAGTGCTAAACATGTGAGATTTGAGGTCGAGGCATAAAAACTTAGAGGTGATCTGGAAACCTTTACTGTCGGATGATGAGAATGTTGAGCACACACACACGCAGAGTCTGACTATTCTGGGTCATGATTATCAGTCTGTAGTCTTGCCAAAACTCTCCAACTCTTCGCTAGCATATAACTATTTTTTCATCCATTCAATGATTTGACGAACGGTGTTTTCCCAGAGCTAATGTGAAAGTGTGCAGCATGTGCAGAGCCCTTTTAAGCTCATTTATTTCGCACTAATTGCCAAGGATTGGCAATATGCTGGTTGGGGGTTGTGATATTCGCTCAAAAGTGCTTATTTTAAGCAATTATCCTTTTAGCGTTATTGCATTCTCCTACGTAAAATACTCTATTTACCTACTTTTCTATGTAAGAGTCTCTTCTGTTGCGTAGAACACACTTTTCTGGACGAAATGGTATATTTGCATGCATTAAACACATTTTTGGAAGTCTAAATATTAAGCCGTTCTGATAAAGTCTCATTACGCGCTTCTTCTGTCGCAGGAAACCCCGATGGGACGATTCTCGAGACTTGTGGGCCCAAATCGATCATGAAAGCCCATTATCAAAGCTTAACAAGCCCACATGCTATGACTAGAAGATATGGGCCAAATATGGGCTGAATAAGAAGACCAAAAAGCCGGCCCAAAGAACAAAGAGAGTAGGAGAGCCAATGACCAAGAGACGGACCAAAGCGTTTAAAGCCACATGAGTCAGCAAAGAATGATGGTCGACTCTACTGGAGAAGCGTGAGGATGGTCACAGTGAAGACCAGGGTTCCAGACCCTCCGCCAGTGCTTTTCTCTCTATTTTCTGATACTTTCTCTCTCATCTCTCCTTATTCTCTCTCTCTCTTCATCTCTCGGTCCTCGAATCTACTGACCTAACCCCAGAACTCCTGTCCATCGGCTCTATCTCATCTCCCTTAGCTTTCTGACCGTTGGATCTCTCTAGATCCGTCGATTTACCAATCTGGGTCCCAATCAAGTCACCATCCATCCGATCGCCATCAGACTGTTTGTCACATCATCTTGTGAGACGATGGACATCATCAATCCATGTAGGCCAGTAGCCGGGCCCATCATCATCGACCAGCTGTCCGACCAGTTAGTGGACCCCGTGAATTTCCAAAGAATTTTAAGAAAATTTTAAAAAATGGGGGGGTCCACTAAATGGGGACATTCCCCAAGAAAAAGTAGCATTTTACTTAAAAAAAAAAAAAAAATTTAAAAATATATTTTTTTTATTTAAAAAATACCCTATTCCATTAAAGGAAATAGGGAGCTTTATAAGAGGAAGGAGAAGGGTTCGTTCGAACCCTAATCCCCCTCCTATCTTTACCTCTCTTCCCCCCTTTCAATCCCCCCACGTTCTCCCTCCACCGGTGGCCGTTTCTTCTTCTTCTTCTTCTTCTTCTTCCTCCTCCATCTTCGCCGGAGTTGCAGGCAGCAACTCCAGCCATCTGGTCCTCTTCCTCCTCCTCCTTCTTCTTCTTCTTCTTCTTCTTCTTCTTCTTCTTCTTCTTCTTCTTCTTCTTTTTCTTCTTCTTCTTCTTCTTCTTCTTCTTCTTCTTCTTCTTCTTCTTCTTCTCATTTTTTTTATTTTTATTTTCGTTTTCACGTCCTCACCGGAGTTGCAGGCTGCAACTCCGGTCGCCAGCGCACCTCTCCGCCTCCACCATCTTCTCCGGCCTTCTTCTTCTTCTTCTTCTTCTTCTTCTTCTTCTTCTCTATCTTGCTGCTGCCCACACTGTTCTGGTGTTGCAAACAGCAACACCGCCACCTGCCGGAAAACACCGCTTGCCGCTGCAACCAGTCCGCCTTCATCACTCCCCGCACCACCTGCTGCTCCACCCAACGGCCAAGACCGTTATCTTCAACCTCGGCGACACCTACCGCGACTTGCCACGGTGCTGCCCTACCCATTCCGCCTGCTGTCTCCTCCACCGCCCTACATGCCTCCAACGTGTTATTCCGGGTGGGTTTCAGATGTTCTCACCGGCGATGAAACCAAGAACTCCGGTTTAGAGGTCCACTAGTTGGCCTGCAAGTGCGTCTCCCTCATCCATGATCTGTTGGTGGCCATGAGCTCTTCCCACCACCGTGCTAAGCTGCTGATCTGCAACCCCAACGTGCTCTTCCCAAGCTCCTCACTATGCTCCAAGTGCAACATGTTGCTGCCCGAACCACTCCATGCATTATAGTCTCATCTTGGCCAATCTCATCTAACTCCGGCAAGTTGTTTAATGGCAATTTTCTCTCTCTCTCTCTCTATCTTCTATCTCTAATTTCCTCTCTTTATTTCCCCATCTTTCCTCTCTAAAACTTCTCACCACTTTCTTTCTCTAAACTTACTTTTTCTCTCTAGAGATCTCTTTTTCTCTCTTATTACTCTCTCTATTACTCTTTTTATCTTGCTTCTAGATTAATTTCCTATTATTTGCGTAAGTAGTGGGATTCAAGCATTGTAAGCTTCATTTTATTTGAAGAATAAAAATTGAATTTTAGCATGTTTGTTCTCTCTCAATCTTCTTTAATGTTCATTGCTTTAGTTTGTAGTTTTGAAAAATTATCTCTCCAAAAATTATTGAAAATGTTTTAAATCAATCCACCATTCTCACATCTCCACCAATTTCTAGTAAAAATTCGTCATTTCATGCTCTTTGTTGCACTCACCCAGCTAATCCCGAGTGCGGATCGACATCCGACACGAATCCCTATACAAATCTGTCAATTTTGCAGGAATAAGTCTCAGATAATTACAAATATTGTTGAGATTAGGGTTTCCGATCCAACGACACGGAAATACCTTATTTTCAGGCGGACCACTGGTTTCTTTTTTAACCGCCAGACTAACTGTTTGCATTCAGGGGTTCTCACTAGGCTACACTCTTCAGAGCGAATCCTTTAGTACTAACTTTAGTCAACAACAAGGCAATCGGAAGCCTAGACAGACGTGCGGCACAACGGCTGACTTAAGTACGTCCAAGACTAACCGGATTGGTCAAGTGTTTAAGAAGAGTGCTCCTTTGGGTTAAGCTAGGGTTGGTGCGTGTTCCTAACCCAACAAATAGTAGACCAATCAAAGAACCAGGGATGCCACTGGCGAGTTCGGTATACTTGAGTAGTAGGGACCTATGGGTGTGTTAGATAACAGGGACCCGCGCTCGTGGACTTATTCGATCTAGGATTGATTGAAAGACTACGTGGAGGGGTGTCCTAGAACACCGATTTATTTTGGCTCTAGCTTTTGATTTTTTTATTAAAGATGGATCCTAGGGATCAAATGCAGCTCGAGTGATGAGGTGGGTGATGAAATCCCACCAGTTTCAATTTTGGAGCTGGGTTTGCTCTCTTAAAGTTGATTGATTAACTGCCACACCACGCAAGTCGAATAAGTTGATGCTAAAAAATAAATAGACATGCGGCACAATAATCATCCAATTGCTCAATATCGCATTCAAGGCGAGGATAGAGACTTACTTCCCGTGGGCCACGCCACGGGGTCACCTCCGTGGGTTAGAGAGGGGTATCCTAATGGGCTTGGGCCCGACTCCACCTCTTTGAGCTTTCGTTCCCTACCCATACTGGGATCGTATGCTGCTGAAAAGTTAGATCGCACGGTCTAAGTATTTGGGATTCTATTTGAAAGATCATTGCCTTTTTAGGGTTCACAGAGCAAGCACTGGATTTAGGCAAGTTTTTGAATTATTTTCCAGGTTCGAGATGGGTTAAAATTTAGGAATTCCCAGATTGGAAAATACATAGATTGGAAAGTTTCCCGAACTGTGGAGATCTTCCAAGAAAGATTCGATTGCGAGATCCCTTACAATTTTGGGAAATTTTCCAAAATTGAAATTCTACTAGATTTGGGGTGTTTCCTTTTGTAGACTTTTCCAAATTCGGAAGATTTCTAAAGATAGAAATTTTTCTAAAGTGGAAACTTCTAAGTGGGGAAATCCTAATTTAGCAGAGTTTCAAGATTTTGGAATCTTTCCAAAAATCGTAAATCATTGATTGGTGATTTCTAAAAATCTGTAGAATATAAAACCCTAATTTTTCTGAATTTTGATTTTTTTGGTATTTTTCACTTAATCTAGGTTTTTAAAAAATCATAGAACAAGATTTAGCAGTTATTTGGAAAGCAGTAAAATTCCTAAATTATTACAACTTTGCACTCGGCCTTTTGAGGCATTAAAAATAGTAATTTAAAAGTAGCTAAAAATAACTAAAAAAAAAAGAGAAATAGAAAGATTCCAAAACATTGAATCTTTCCGCTTTAGCAGCTTTCTGATTCCGTCAGCTACGTCCTTTTTTGCACTCCCGTACACCCGAGCGACAATGGCGCCATTTGAAAGTAGGTTTTTTTCGTCGTTGAAAGATCAACCCTAATCTCAACAATATTTTTAATTTGATCCAAAACTTTTATCCTGCAAAATACGCAATTCTTTGCACAGTGGAAATATGTCGGATATCGTCCGCACTCATATTAGTCACGTTAGTGCAATTAAGACCATGAAATAACATATTTTTCACAAAAATTACGGAGAGGTGAGAGTGGTGGAGTAGATTAAAAAAAACATCTTTAGTGATTTTTGAGAGAGACTTTCATCATAAGAACCACGAACATTACACGAATAAATTGAGAAATGAACAATAACGACTTTATTAATTAATAAAAATTTCTTACAAATATTAAACTAAATTCAAACAATGAAATTAACCTATAAATCCATCAAAATGTTATTCTAGAAAGCAAAATAAAATTAGAGAGAGAAAGAGATTGGGAATTAGAGAGAGAAAAAGATAAGTTTTTAAACTTAGAGAGAGAAGGAAGTGATGAAATGAAAGAGGATAGGGAGAGTCATCCTAGAGAGGGAAAATAGAGAGAGACTTACCAACTTCCACCATGAGGAGAGGTGGAGTAGATTAAACAGACCGGATTAGCCAAGTTCAAAGGAAGAGCACTAGTTCAATGGCAAGAGATGGGATTCCACGGTGGTGATTGTAGCGCTGGTACAGGTTAGGCAGCAGGATGGAGATGCTAATAGCAGCAAGGTAGCTTGGAAATGTGGGGAAGGTGCTCCATTGGAAGGTAGCGCATGTTCCTCTTGATCTTCTTCTTCTCTCTTCTCTTTTTTTTTTTTGTTTGATGAGAGAAACGAAGAGGAAATGAAGGTTGCCGGTGTATGATCGTCGGAAATCGCAGGTGGTGGGCTGACACATTGAGGGGGGTTAACGTGGGTCCTGGAGCTCCTCACGGTGGTGATCGTCGACGAAGATGGATGAGAGGTGGCGGTGGTGGTGCTGCAACACGTTGCAGTGGTGGAGATGAAGATCTGGTTGCTGGTGGTAATGGTGACTGTGGTGGACGGTGATGGTGGCTGATGGCTCCTCTTTGGAGTAGGAGGGAGATCAGAGAATGAGAGAGGGACGTCGAAGAGCAAAAAACATAGAGAGAGGTGGTGGTGGCCGGAAGTTGCAGGTGCGATTTTCGGCGATCAAGGCTTCAACGTTAACGGTTTTAACCGTTCTAAGAGGAGGCTGATCGGTGGTTGTTGGGCTACAGCGGCTTGGGGGGATGAAGCAGCAGTAGGGGGTGCTGCAAGTGGGATCACAAACGGCCGGAGTTGCAGGCACAACTCCGGTGAGGGCGGTGGTGAAAAAAAGAAGATGAATGAGATGAAAAGAGGGGGAAAAGGATGGAGAAAAGAATGAGAGAAGGGGGAAGGGTTTTGGGGAAGGAGAGGAAGAGATGGGAGGGGGATTAGGGTTCCAACGAACCCTTCTCCTCCCCTTAAAAAGCTTCCCTATTTCCTTTAATGGAAATAGGGGATTTTTCGGAAATAAAAAAAATAAAATAATTTTTTTTAAACCTTTCTTTGGGGGATTTCCCCATTTAGTGGACCCCTCCTTTTTTATTTTTAAAAATTAGTTTAAAGCATTTGAAATTTGCGAGGTCCACTAAATGGCCAGGCCGTGGGTCAATGATGATGGGTCCGGCTGCTGGCCCATATGGACTGATGATGGCTACCATCTCGTAAGATGATGTGATGGATGATTTGCTGTCGATTAGACCGATGATGACTGGATTGGGATCCATATTGCTAGACAGACAGATCTAGAGAGATCCAACGGTCTGATGGACGATCCAATGGTCAGAAAGCTCAGGGAGATGGGCCAGAGCTAACGGACAGGAGTTCTGAGGTTAGGTCAGTAGATCTAAGAATCGAGTGGTGATGTATAGGGAGATGAAAAAAGAGGATAGAGAATAAAGAGAGAGGAGAGAGACAATTCTACAGACTACAGAGATAATAACTGGCGGAGGGTCTAGAATCCAGATCTTTAACATAGACTTCTATCGCCTTCTCGAATCATGTAAATCACAACTTTTGCCGCTTTGAATCCTTGGTCTGTCTATTGGTCTTTCGCTCTCCAACTCTCTTGGTTCTTTGGACTAGCTCCGTGATCCTCTGCCTCGACCCGTACTTGGCCTGTCATAGCCTGTTGGCTCTTTACACACTAATATGAGGCTTCTATGATCAATGTGGGCGCGCAAGTCTCAAGAATAGTCCCATCGGGGTTTTCTGCAACAGAAGAAGCGCGTAATGAGACTTTATCAGAACGGCTAAATATCTAGACTTCCAAAAATGTGTTTAATGTATGCAAATATACCATTTCGTCCAGAAAAGTGTTTTCTACGCAACTGAAGAACCTCTTACATTAAAAAGTTGATAAATAGAGCAGTTTTACGTAGGAGAGTGCGATATAGTTAAAAAGATACTTGCTTAAAATAAGTACTTTTGAGCGAATATCAGTCTCCCACATAGATATTCGACCTAGTAGCCTGAGTGTACCAGTGTGACTCAACACAAATTTGAGCAACCTAGGGTTTAGGGTGTACTAAATCCTTCACGTTCGGGAAAGGTGGGAGTGTTGAGAATTAAGATCGGAGCAACTGATCGACGGTAGGTTTGGGGTGTACCAAACTGAACAAGCGTACAAGGTTTCTTGGTTGAAAAGGCGCGCGTGGATTCGTAGCATTGATTCAGAAGACGTGGACGCATCAGCAATAGGCCTTGGCTAAGGTTGGAAGCTGTATTTGCAACGATGCTGCGTAACTATCCTTTGTTTCATTTAACTTTTCAGTTAGTGATACTTTTCATCTAGTCGTGGTCCCGTGGTTTTTCCTTGACTTAGGTTTCCACGTAAAAATCTCTTGTCTTGTGTGATCGTTTGTTTGTATTCCGCTATCTATCTTGATTAAACCAAACAACGAAAAGAAAATATACCACGGAGGTATATTCGATTTGAGTCGGTTGTGATAATCTTTGATAAAACAACTAAGGCATGTGATTTTGTTTCCCTACCATAGATCAATAAAACTGTGTAAGTATAATTAATTTTAAATACCTAATCAACCCCCCTTCTAGGTATATTGGATTAAAGAGAACGAACCGGTTGTTATTTCAATTGGTATCAGAGCGTGTTATTCTATAAAAAGTTTAATCTCCTGAATTTAGATTCCTACAAAACTAGTTCATTCTTTTCATTTATAAAAATGCCTAAAGAAGGGTTTACTGTCAATAGCCGTAGTGACTCAGATAGTGTAAATCAAGGCGATCTTTATACCGCTTGTCAATAGCTATATAAAGAAAGCTTTAGACTGACCAAAGCGAATAAGAAATTGACTAATAGAGTTGAATTTCTTGACTCTGAAAATTCTGCGCTAGACACACTATAACAAAATTGACTTTTGATGGCGTTCATAAAACCCCATAAACATCGAGCGCCATAAAAAATATTGTAAAAGGCTATGCCATGCTTGATGAAGTTAAATAATGGCATTCATTGAACGCCATAAATGCGGTGTTAATGAACGCCCTGATATTATAGCGTTTTTGAACGCCATAACGATAAATTTGAACGCCATTATTTATGGCACTACCTTTAGATAACAGGTTATAGTGTAAATCATGGCATTTATTGAACCCCGTCGTTTAGATTTTATAAATGCATGGCGTTTTATGAACGCTATTGTTTTACTTTTTGGTTTTTTTTACCTGTGAAAAATCATACACAATAATCTAAAACACCCAAACACCCATTCATGTTCCATACAATAAAGAAAATGATAATTTTAATGTTTGAACACAAACACACGATTAAAACATAAAATTTAATTTACAATTTGATTTAGGTGTTAAATACAACAAGTAACTCCCCCGTTATGTGCTTTTCCATTAAAATGACAAGAAGAGTAGAAGACCCAATGGTTCATTTCCCAACCATTTTCCACAAGAAAAGAAGTTAAAAAATGTCCAATTTTGCTCTTTTCCGAGTAAGAACTTTGTTAACTCGTCTTATTTATTCTCATTAATTTGATGAGCATGATGAATCAAAGCCAATTCCTCTTCTTGAGTGTGCATACCTCGTTTATAGTAGAATTAAGATGATTATGTCACCTGAAAGTCAATATTAGTTAATGTAAGTGGGAGTGTAATATCTATTTGTCACCAAACGAATAATAAAACAAAAAATGAAGACATATCATAAAAAATTGAGATATAATATCATAGTGCATCTTCAAAGTTAAAAAGAAAACAACTGGGTAAATCATATATATATGGGAACCATATCACACATAACATAATTGTGGGTTCTAATAAAAATGAGTCAAGGGCTGAACTTGGAGAAGAGTCCCTTTGTTCGGTTGTCTCCTTGAACTCATTCAAAGTATTAAAACCCTTGGAGACTTTGAAGGCTTGAAAGCACCATAGTAAAATCGATTACTTAAGCTTCTACGAGTGGAGGTGAACTTGGAGAAGCTTCATCACCTCTCACCTTTGCTCATCTTGAGAAGTTAGTCATTTGTATTGAAAATCAGACTAGATAAGAGGCAATAGCTTTTTTTCATTGAATATCCTACTTTGTTGGAGTTAACGATACTCTTGTAGGACTTATTGGGAGGATTCCCATAGGTTGGGTGGATTTCTAACCAAAGCTATTTGGATGGATTCCCATTAGATCAAGTGGATTCTCGCATGCAAAAACACTACATTCAGATAAAGGATGACTATCTTAAGCTAAGAGTTCGTTTGGTTCACACGCAAACCATTGCATGAGCAATGGTTTGTACGGACAAACTAATGCATGTATAAAACATTGTGCATTCCCTATTTTCCTATGTTTTGTTTGCACTTACGTTGACATAACGCAAATTTCAAAATTTAGACACTATTTATATTTACCACAGTTTGGATGGGGTTTCCACATGCATATGGGAAATCAAGAAATGGGTCAAGTAGATAACACAATAGCAAGGTTGTTGATAACACGATTCGTGCGAAGTTTGCTCAAGTCATTAACCAAAAAAAATGACACTGAAGTTTGCTCAAGTCATTAACTAAAAAAAAAAAATAATTTGCTAAAGTTTTGGGACTGATCAAATGTGTTTAATTTAATTATCAAAAGAATCAAACTTGTGTAATAATATGCTCCTAAGGCTTGCATTGTATTACATAAGTCCTTACACAAGCATGTCTGAGAATTTTTATGCTTATATCCACCTTGAATTAATGTTGAGCTGCTTAGACCCCCATTGAATGTTGGGCCGTTTGATGAAGATAAAAGTACATGAAACCCATATGAAGTCTTACCATAACAAGTTTTTAAAAGAGAAAAAATAACATTATGTTCAAAAAATGGCATTCTAAGGGATGTGCCAGAATTATGGAACATATACAAGCCCCGTACATGTATTATGTTCATTGGCAGCATGTCACGCATAAAAAAAACCCTACTGTGTAAATAGTAATATAGGGTGTGCATTTAAAACCAGTTTTGATTCATCCAATCTTTTTCCATGATATTTCAAGTAGGGATAAGCATAGTAAGTGCTATCCAAGTGAACTCTTGTGACTCAAATTCTGTTGAAAGAGTAAACAACGGGTAAAATATGTAGAAAAGTTGTTCCATATATAACAAATCATCTGGTAAAGAACGCCATCTTTCATCAAGCCCTAGTTATGAACAATAAATAAGTTGTACAAAGATCTGGATCCAAAGTCTTCCTCTCCTTAGCTTATAATTTAGTATCCAAAAAGAAAACACATGTAGAAATTCAACGGATGGGCCTTGTCCGAAGCCCGTACTAATCATCATTTCTAACCACCTTTATTTTATGGATGTTTTCTTAATTGCTAACCTTATTTTGTTTTAACCTTCCAATTTTGAAATAAGATAAGTTCCTAATGTAAGATCCTTTAGTTCAAGACTTGAGCACCTCAATAAAATTTGACATGGTTTGATTAATAAAAGTTTTAGATCATTGACTAATAAAATCAGGCGATATGATGCACCACTAAATCTGTCACACAAACATTTATACATTCATCAAACCATGTTACTGTAGGTAACATGTAGGTCTCTTGATGAGATAGAGACATGAGCACGCATCTCATATTCTGTAGGTAACATGTATTTACACATTCAGCAAACCAACAAACATTTACACTAAATCTGTAGGTAACAAAAGACAACTTTGTACACTTCAACAAATCTGTCACATAGACATGACCACGCATCTCATTCGGAAAAACAAAAGAGACTTACAAAACAAAAATATTCTTAAGCTAACATAAATGTCAAAACAATTATGACCCTAAAATATGAAAAAGAATTGACCTAGCATATATATATATATATATAAGCAAAGATTGAGCACATTGAAACAGGCCCGCAAACATTTGATAAAATATGTGCTCTCGAGCTCTATGCAGCACACATCAACACTTATTTTTATAAAGTTTTCCCCATGGTAAAAGAAAAAAGAATGTGGTTACAGAGGAATATCTGAAACAAGTAAAAGAATGATTGCCTACCAACACAATTTGAAGATCAAAAGACCTGCAAGACTATCCTCTTCCCAACCCTCTTGATCTTTTTATCCATCTACCCCAAAAGCACATTTAGCTCTAGACAGCAACCTATTGATTGATAAGGCCTGCACACAAGCAACCACAATTATCCACACCATTTTGTACACATTCATGCACACACATGCTTTCTATAATTATGAATATCCCAGGTAAAAGATGTATAGGTTTGGTTATTTGGTACCCTTTAATCTGTTAATGAGCATTCTACAAAATTATAATTGGAAGAGGTAGTAAGGATAAGAAAATTTAAGCATGACAGTTTTATAAACACCAGCAAAAGAGGGACAATTTTGGAATATTAAAAATTGAAGGGGCAATTCTGAAAGTTAATTATAAGGGAAATTTGAAAATTGTGGCAATTCAAGGGAGGATTAAACAGTAAAATTTTGAAATTTCAGAAATTTAAGCTGTCCTTTCTAGCTGTGCAGATAGCAACCTTTTAAGCTAAATTCTTTTAGTTCTCATGCCGCAAATGAGCATAAGGATAGCAAAATGAGAAAGCAGAGACCATTTGAATTGTGAAATTGTCCAGTTCTACCACAATCTAGTTCTTGACATATTCTTAGATCCAGTTGAATGATCAACTAGCCCCCCATTTGATAAGACTATCAACTAGCATAAAAAAAAAGCCCATGAAAATTAAAGGGAAGGAAAAAAATTGAAGTTTAACACAAATCTATCAAAGCCCAAAAGGAACATTCCAACTGATATATCTGTTAATGAGCATTCTACACGACCTTTATGCTACAAAATTAGGTATCGTGTAATGAGAAAATCATCAGAACATCTTTCATTAATTAATCTTGCATCAACTTTTTACCATGACCATATAGACCCAAACTTGTGACTTAGTTTGCTGTTGTTTCTCTTGTTTTCTTTATGAATAATTGAACTAAGTTTTGGTTTGCAGGTCCACTGAGGGACTAGCCAAACATCCATATGGGCAGCATCCACCACGAGTGTGCATGTGGCTCTTATTGTGCGTTGCTTCTGCAACAACGTTGTAACAGAAGTTTTACTTAAATTCTTGAGAGTAAAACTTCTATTACAACGTTGTGACAGAAGTTTTACTCTCAAGAAGTAAAGTAAAACTTCTGTCACAACACACAATACGAGCCACATGGCACACTCTTAGTAGACGCTGACCATCTGGAGGTTTGATTATGCCCTCGGTGGACCTGCAAACAAAAAATTAGCCTGATTAGTGATTTACAACCTTTGGATCTTTGCTCTCTATGCTCAAGAATGATGTAGAATAGAGTAAAGAATGAAGTTGTAAAAGAAAACAAAAATAGTCAACTCGCTTACCAACTAGTCTGGTGGTCCACAACCAGACTTGTCTATTAAATAATAAGTAAATAAATATACAATAAAATTCATGCAAAATAGTGAGGCATCATTGCCTGGGATACCCATATTAATGTTTTGAGGTTCAACAAGGAGAGTTCAGTTGGTAGGGTATTTTCAGAGATAAGATTTGAGAGCTCTTAGTAGGCATCAATCATAAAAGAACTCGTGTCATTCTAGAAGATGTTTTGAAGGTGTGTGTGTGTGTGTGTTGGCATGTGTGGCCCTACCTAAGGGATTAATACTACTCCCAAGAAGTACTAGTGGATTAACTAAAATCAGATTTTCACTGGAAAGTGAAAAAATATAGCGAAGTTCAAATAGCAAATCTGGTCATCAAGTCAAGAGACCCAGCCAACCCTGATCCTTTGTTTTTTGTCATTCAACTTTATTGATTTCAGACTTCTCCTTCTGAGATGAAAGAATCTGAAAATTTCGAAAGAACACAAAATTCAAAAACGGAGGCACAAAAGCAAGGGAAGTGGATTTTGTTAACACGGATTACTTGGTATGTAGCCAAACTTGAATTTGAAACCTGAAATGGTGGGTCCAACCCCCTGCCTACCATGACATTTTTCTTTCTAGGAAGGCTATAGGACTAAAATTGTTGAAATGAAAGAGGATTCATACTTAATTTGTAGCCCAACTTCACCCTTTCATAGGACTGAATGTGCCTTTCCTCTAAAAATGTTCACCATTAAAATTGATCTCATTTTACCTTTTAGTGGAGAAGATACAGCTCATAGAACTTGGACCTCAAAAAGTCTTTTACAAACGAGCCACAAGGCACACTCTTAGTGGATGCTGACTGTATGGATTTTAGACAATCCCTCGGTGGACCTGCAAACCAAGAATCAGCCTGATTAGTGATTGACAACCTTTGCACCCAAATAACGCTCAATAATGCTCAAATTCCTACTGTTAAAATCAACCCCTGAAATAACTTCAATCCAATCACTTAGAAATCGCTAATCAGGCTGATTTTTGGTTTATAGGTCCACCGAGGGACTGACCAAACACCCATGTGGTCAGCGTCCACAAGAGTGTGTCGTGTGGCTCGTATTGTGCATTGTAACATATGTTTCTGTCACAACATTGTGACAAGTTTTACTTTACTCCTTGAGAGTAAAACTTCTGTCACAGTGCACAATATGAGCCATGTGGCACACTCTTAGTGGATGCTAACCGTATGGATTGTGGTCAGTCCCTCGGTGGACCTGCAAACTAAGAATCAGCCTGATTAGTGATTTACAACCTTTGGATCTTTGTACCCACATAACGCTCAATAATGCACAAATTCCTACTGTTAAATCAACCCCTAAAAATAACTTCAATCGAATCACTTAGAAATCACTAATCATGCTGATTTTTGGTTTACAGGTCCACCTAGGGATTGGTCAAACATCCATGCGGTCAGCGTCCACCAAGAGTGTGCCATGTGGCTCCTCACTTTCTTCTTATATCCAACTCCAGCCAATGAGAAAACTTAAAAGGTAAAAGAAAAGAAGAAAGAAAGATAAAGAAATTTAGAGAACTTGTTTATAGTTATTCAAGCATTAATGTGAGCTTCAAAAATGCAACTAGCATTAGCTTGGCTAGTCTCAACAACACTTGAAGAACTCTAATTCTTGATTAGAACCCACACGAATAACTAGCTAACCCAAAAAGGTTTTCCCCAGATCATAAATTGTACGAGTTTCAGGCCTAAAACTCTGGAGCTCACCACAACAATGAAACACTAACACTGTCATGGCCATTATACCTGTCTCATTCATCCCTACCCAAATCTTTTTCTCTTCTTTTTTTGTTTTTTTCATGTGAATTGGGATAATGGTACTTTTCTACTATCTTTTACATTGTTTTGCTTGGTGTTTAATGTATATAGGCTTTTTCTTGGAGTTTAACGTATAGAGACACCTTGGACCTTGCCACCTGATCAGGCACTTGTGTATGCCAAAGGAGATCGAGCATGCTTCATAGTTATTGATAATCATTATCTATATTCCCCTTTATTTTAGAATGTTTCTATTTTTAAACATTAATTTCTATTTTTTCCTTCTTAATTATTATTCCCAAAGCTCATTTTAATTCTTGGGATCTATGTTTCTGTACTATAGTGGATGAAGCAAAATCTGCTATGGAAGAAGCAAATGGGAGTGAATAAACATTGTTGCTCTAGAAACAACAATTCCCTTTTCTCCTATTTTCTTTCATACAATTAACCAAAAGCATTTTCAAGAGATTTTGTTGTGAATGGGTGGGTCCTTGAGAGTTTAGAACTTAATGCAATTACTAGCATTTCGAATGGTGTATCCATGGCTACAGATGTCATAGCTTAATATATGTATAGCACATCTTAAAACAAACAATCATTATTTTTGGGATGTAGGTCCACTTAGGGAGGTCACCAATGGCCAAACCACCAATCAGTCCGAAAATTACAACAAACGTTAACCAACTTGAGCAAGATCACCAATGTCATAATCATGGAGCAGCAAAAGACCATTTGGCTAGAATAAAAATAAAAAGAGTGTCATCACAATTGAGCAGAATGTATAAGGAGCTAATCTGTAAATTGTGAGCCAAAGAAATTTTGTAGTAGCGATCATAATCATCTTACTTGAAGAAATTTTCTGATATTTTGCAATACTAGAGGCATCTTATCTAGAACCACTACAAATAACACAAAAATATGCTTATAATGTCAGTTGGTTGACTAAATAACATTAGGAATAGAAAAAGAAAGCAGAACCAAACACAATGAAATGCTCAATAGAACACCCAAGAAGGAAAAACAATCATTCAACAAAGAGTCTAATTCTTCGTGAGCCGTAAATATGCAAACTCTATAAAGCAAAAGTTTTGCTCAAAATGGTCACAATATCAACTAAAAATGGTGAAATCAGCTTGCTCGGGTCATCCATGGTGAGATAAAAAATGATTGCATTCATCCGGTCCCCTGTGTAGTCTTTGTGTGACTGCTATAAGCAAGATGAATCAATTTACTGATTTATATTGTTGAACACATACATGAATGGAAGATACTTAACAAAGATTATGCAATAGAGATAGAGTAGCTTATTGTCTCTAGATGTATCTATGCAAGAAAAATACATACACCAGCTTGTGCATAGGATTGAGCCCAGGGACATGTATAACAAGTGTTTTTTCATATTTTCATCAAAACATACACCAAATACTAATCACTGCACAATTTCTCTGAGCATATGTTAAGTCGAAATATCAGTTTGTCAATGCCATCACAACAATTGTTGCCCCACTTCTCTTTCACGAACCAATAAATCCCTAGCATGGAGACTTCACATCATATCACACCATCTGGTAGGCAAACAACATTGGTAACTTTTCTTATGGTGATGGATGCAAATGTAAAAGAAGAAATCGATGGCTTCCATGGAGCAGACACTCCATATTTGAAGGGCAAAGGGAAGTATCTTGGATTACTTCCATTCAGTAAATCAATTAAAAAGTGTCCGTATAATAATTTTATAAAGTGTCTAATAAATTCACTTTTAACAAATGAAAATCTAAAACAAATTCATATCATAATATAGTGTTAGAGGTTCTTTCTCGAGCACCAAGCCAGCTTGCTAAGTTGGTATAGTCTGTGGGTGTTGACATCATCCTTGGACTTTATAAAAGAAAAACATCAAACTTGGGTCCATAACCCATATCTTCACATATTCAAATTTTGAAAACTACAATTCCACCTTCCCACATGGTCTTCATTGTCTCCCTGTTATGTGTTTTATAATTCTTTTTGCTACCAGCTGTATAACTCTTGTATGTAAAATCTGAACTGTAATGCAAAAGAATCCTATTATAGCCTATTTCAAATTTGAAATAAGAGTGAAAGCACGGCTGTTGTTCTCAAAGGGACTAAAATCCCTTCCTGTGCTACATACAGCTTCAAATCTAAAGGACTTTATTGATTTGAACATTCATATATGTAATCATGAAAAATATCAAGAATATCTAACCAAACAAAGTTAGGGACCACTCATTTCCTTAAACATCAAAATATCCCATGGTTATCCCTATCAATCTATTATAAGCTCAGAACCATATACCTTAGTTAACATGCTCTATATGTTAAGAGACAATAATCAACATGTTCCTCGTTATAATAGTTAGATGCACCACCCTAGGGTGATACATCAGACTTCAAGTCATGCACATGCAGCTCAGAATCCATTGTACATTACAAAACTTATAGGATTCAACCATGCTATGCTACAAGTACATAGAATTCACTATCCATCGGCATGCAACAAGAACTGTAAGTAATCTTTGTGCAACTACTAGACACTAGACAATACAAGTCTTCCACATGGCTAAGATACAAAAATTTATATATAAATTCAAGAAAAACTTTATAGGAAGAGATAAATAGATTTCAATATGAAATCCTTACAGCTACAAAGAATATGTGCAACTAGAAGGAAAGTGACAAAACTGCCTCAAAAAACTATCCAAAAAACCTAAACAAACTAAATTTTCATTTATGTACCAAGAAATTTTAAAACATGAAAACAAAGTTATTTAACAAATTGTGAATCATCCATCTTACCTCACTAGGCATGATTGGATAACCTAAAAGGAAACAACTCCGACATAGTAGTCATGATTGGATAACCTAAAATGTCAAATGAAACATATCAACCAATTCCATAAATCCAACCAAACTATTCAGATAATCATAGCCAAACTACAGAGTGCAATAATACTAAAAGAGAAGATAGATGGAGACTTGGAGTCCATACTTGCAAATAAACAAAGTTCCAAGCATCATCGAAGACTTGGGTGTTGTTGGTGCCAGACCATTTGATTGATAAGGTGTAGGGGATGGAGCAAACAATGAATCCCTAATAGTTAAGGAAGGAGGGCTACAAGTGGAGGAAATTGATGTTCCCCTACATCAGTTTGTAGAGTTCAAACACATAAGTAATACAAAATTAATACGAGAAAAGGTAAAACCACAATGCAGAGACCCAGAGTTGTAACTCATTTAAAATCAAGAACATTTGATCGACTTTCACCTGGGCATCAAGGTTGAAGAAATGTGGACAACCTGCAAGTGACAAACAGAATCATTGAGTTATACAACCAAATGTGCAATAACTCCTTTGGAAGGCACACGACAGTTTGATGTCATCACAAGCTCTTTTTGAAAGGTCCTAATGTGCTGCATTATTGATGAATTGAGTAAGCACAAAGTCCTCATTCTAGAACAAATACAAGTAAAATAAAGTTCAAAAAAGCAACTCACATTTTTTTAACATTCTTGAATTTGACCTCCTTTCCCCGTCGTCTGTGAGGTTCCATGAGGCAACAAATGCAGGTCTTCGAGGTAGTTGCAAGGTTGCATCAATGAGTTGCTGAAGCCTGATTTGTTCAAAATTTGCATTCAAAGAAACATTGTGTTAGTCATATACGTATCTAGGCTTAAATTAAACAAACTAAAATAATACAATAACATAACTTTAGAATCTCAAATAAAATATAGAAACCTCCATTTCTCAAGGTTAAGCTTTTGCCAACAAAAAAAGATACCTCAGAATTAGTTGCTGGAAGTTTCTTCTCAACAGGTTTCCATCTCACTTCAAAACACTTGCTAAGAGTATCAGCCATAATGTAAACATCATTTCCAAGTGGGTTGTAGGTCAGAAAGTAAGTCTCACATTAGTAAGAAAACCTAATGGACTAGAGTGCACACCGAAAGCTATCTTGTTCTTCATCGTTCCAAGGATGCATTTAACAACAGAAGTTGAAACAACTAGTAGCAAGGATGCATTTAACTGATAGTAGCAAGTATATGCAAGAACATAATGAAGCAAAGACTAATTCATCACTTTTAGAGGCAAAGGCCCACAATTGTAACAAGGAAAACACCTTTAACCACAAAATTCTTCAATTTTGGAATTGAAATAAAAAAGTGTTCAAGCCATCTCCTTCTTAATAATGAACTATTCTGATATGAGAAGTCTTCATGAAATTTTGCATTAACCCTCATTTAGTAGGCCGAAGAAAAAATGAATAAAATGATATAAGGAAAAAACCAATCACGAATGACTTATCCATTAATTATTCAAAAAAAACATTTGTGTAACAAATGGAAGCACATCAAATTGTAGAAGAAATCAAAGCATAAAATCAAATAACTCTTCATAACCAAAACTATTGTCCACCATAAGCTTGTACTGGTCCATGTGCTCTACTATGTGTTTACCTTTCGGTAGGACAAGTGAATGGCGCATCCCACGTGCTATCTATTCAGCATGCTTAAAACCCAAAAATAAGTTTTCAACAGGTGAACAATGAGACTGATTATCTACATGCCTAAAGTGCCCAAATGAGTCATCCCCACAAGTGAAAACTGGTCCAGATTCTGAAAAATAAATGACATACATCCGTTAAAGACAATTTTCTTCTTTTTCTAATTAACGAAAAAATATATTTCAGGGTTGAAGTTTTGAAGAGACCTGAAACAAATCCAGAGTGATTCCATCCAGCAGAAACGTGAGATAACAAAGCTTTCCAACAACTTTACAGACTTGGTTGAGCAATTGTCCACTTGGCCCCCTCCCCCATATCACTACCCTCCCATCATCTTTACTCAAGGGTATAACGTGAGCTTTTGAATGTGATTAAATTGATTAATGGAAAATAAGATGAAATTGATTTTCAAAAAAAGAAGATAGAAGAAAAAAGATGAGCATACTTATAAGCAAAATTGATTTCTAGCTGATATCAACATTAACTATCCAATTGGTCCCCTTAAAAAATTAATTGTAGCTTGATAAAGCAACTGTGGGATCCAACATTAGGTGTGTCCATAACCAAGTCTGCATCAAACCAAGAGCCCACTTGAAAATCCGATCATATAAATGTCAACTAAGTACTGTACAAGCTTATAAACTCCCCAAAATAACTCACTCTTTTGCACGAGTGGAAGACTTTCTATATTCCAATATCTCAGAATATATCCATGCAATAAACAAAGGGGAAACTCCAAGCAAAAAAAGAAACTTGCAATATAATTAAAATTAAGCTTAACTAATTCACTAATTTCACTAAATTCATTAGAAAAAAGAACAAGATTGCTACAAACATGTTTAAATCCCTAATTTACTTCACTCATTTAATTCTAACACCATCAAAATTAACAGTTAAACCTCTTCCATTATGAGTCATCCATGAACAAATCCCCCAACCTAATTAAAGTGTAGCCAAACCACAAAAGAAATTTACAACAACACTACTACTCTAACTAAAACCCCAAACCTAGATGACCAAAGCCCTAAAACCCTAGACTGGTACTATTTTAAAATCCTGAACCCAGATGCCCAAAGCCCTAAAACCCTGGACAAAAAATAACATTGTTTCTCTTTCTAAAACCCTAAACCTAGATGCCCGAAAACCTAAAATCCCCAAAACCTTCTCAACCTTCGTATTATTCATCAAAAGTAACAGAAATCGTTGTTGTTGGGAAGAGATCTGCATCATTAGTGATAGAAATAGAGAGAAACCCATGAAATATCAATATGCAAGGGAAAAAATGATAAAAAGTAGAAATTTCATGTAGAGAAAAAGAAAATCAAAATGAAACAAACTAGTCTACAAAGAGTTCATGTAAATCTATCTTCCTTATTTGCCAAAGAGTCTGTGAAACAAACCAGTCCACAAACCAGTCCGCAAAATCTTGGAGACGAAGAGAAAGGGGATCGAGCTCTGTTCTTCAATATCGCCGGTGAAAGAGGAGACGGTGATGATGAAAATGACAAGGGTTGGTGGTGGTGGGGCATTTCTGAAAAACTTGGAGACGAAGAGAAAGGGGTGAGAATAAAATGGCAAGGTAGGGTTATCTTTTGGTGCGGAAAACAGAAGTTGGATCACGGGTATTAGATAAAAACTAAATTGGCATTCAGAAAATGAACGCTGTGAACTATATTTTTTAAGCCCGCGTCTCGCGGTGTTTTAAGTAGTGTACGGGTTAAAAGCAAGTATTAACGACATTAAGAAAGCGAATGCCGTAATAAATTAGAAATTTATGGCGTTTTGATCTAAATGTAATGAGTTTAATGCCATTATATGCATTATTTGTTGTAGTGACAATAATGAATTATCTGTGCTAGTTGGTCAGCTTAGGGAAGAGAAAAAATCTCTTAGAGAGAGAAATAAGTTCTTGGAATGCGAGTTCCAGATTTGTACAGAATTATCTGTTGTAGTGACAATAATGAATTATCTGTGCTAGTTGGTGTTGTGTAGGTAACCTTTGTTTCATTTAACTTTTCAGTTAGTGATACTTTCCGTCTGGACATGGTCCTCGTGGTTTTTCCTTGGCTAAGGTTTCCACGTAAAAATCTCTCGTCTTGTGTGATCGTTTGTTTGTATTTCGCAATATATCTTGATTAGATCAAACGACAAAAAGACAATATACCACGGATGTATATTTGATTTGAGTCGGTTGTAATAATCTTTTATCAAACAACTAAGACATGTGATTTTATCCCCCTACCATTGACTAGTAAAACTATGTAGGTATAATTAATTTTAAATACCTAATCAACCCCCCTTCTAGGTATATTGAGTTAAAGAAAATGAACCGATGAAATTTTACGATTAATCTAGATTCTATTTGGAATGAATTCCTTATGAAGTCTAGTGGCACTTGTCCTATTGATTGAATAAATGTGGTTCTTTACACTTTCTCTATTTTATGATTGTATATCTTTTATGAGTTGGGTGTGTAGTTTTGTTTTAGGATTTTGTTTTCTTCATATTTTTCTATTTGTTTTAGACCTTTGCTTATTTGCATTGTTTTGAGTTCATCTATTCAAAAACAAAAATAGAAAATTTGAAAATCAAAATTTTTTTGTTTCTTATTAGGATTTTATTTTAGAGTTGTGCATTGCATAATTACTTTTAATATGTTGGGCATTGATTCTATAAAATTCTAGAACCAGGACTTGATACAAGGTAAATTGAGACTAGATCATTGTAGAAAATTTTAGAATATTTAGGAGATTAGTCCATTTTACTAATTCTCAGTTAGTGGATGTTAATAAGTTTTAACTTGTTATTCACATGCACACTGACTGACACTGGTTGGGACTAGATTTGATTGAGATAATAAATTTAGTACTCTATAGAAATCAGGAATAAATTTTTACTTTTCATGGCTTCAAATTAGTTGTGTTCCTGCCCTCAGTTGATTTTAAAACTGCAAAATAATCGACTGTTGGCTTCCCTATGTGATAGTTCTCCATGGAAAGAGCTACCTCAAGTGGATGTGGTAAAATCTGTATGGCCCCAATTTATATAAAAATCTGATTACTTAATGCTGCAGAGGATACCATACCGACCGAGTTTGAAAGCTACCAAACCGACCAAGTGTCAAAAGATGAGAACTTAAAAAAATGATATTCTGTTAAAATAAGTGAGTAAGAAATAGCCACGTTTGCTACAAAAGTAATGTGAAATCACATTAACAAATATACTTGTAAATAGAGAGTTAGTGAGAACATATTAACTTTAATGAGGATTTCACGATTGGATACAAGATACCTCCAAATTTTGAGTAAAGTATTTATATTTTTACTAACATCTGTCTTGTACCTAAGAAGTAGAAAGTCAGATCACAGTCCACCCAAGTGAAAGAAATTGAAATTTAACTAAAGTATACTAATTTGACTGACTGGCTCTAATAAATGGCCTAGATTGACTACATTTGAACTATTCAAGATTAAACTCAGTAGTTAAGTCTAAAATCCTAGGTTTGATATTTGTTAGTGCCAACCACATTGAAACTCATTACGCATTGCATTTAACTTGATTTTTCATGTATTTTAGCATACTTCAGATTTGACCTTTTATTCGAATTATTCCAGATTAATCTGATTTGAGTTCTGTGAGTTGTAAATCTTTTCAAAGATGATTTAAAATTTAAAATTCATTTGAAAAAGATTTATGATTGGTTAGATGGTTTCACCAAAATTTAAACCATTGATGTATTTAGACTATGTGTCATGTTTATCTTTTAGTCTTTATACTTGTTATCATGTTGCACTGATGAACCTGTTATTTCATGATGATATTCATTGCATGCTTATTATTTGCTTATATTTTTGTACCTTTGATTGGAGGACTCTGTAAAATCGATTGGAAGTTACGAGACAGAATATAATAAATGCCCAATCAATTGGAGACCTCTGTAAAATTGATTGGAGTCTACGAGGTAGAATATGATCAAAGCCCAATCGATTGGATACATCTGTAAAATCGATTGGTGTAATACCCCAAACTTTCGTTCTAGGGTATTATAGTAATTTTATACAAAAAAAGTTTTAGACTTATGTTGTTATATTTATGTTTAGATATCGTGTATGAACATGTGTATCAATTTTAGTTGCATTCTGACAACTTTGAAAATTAGGGTTTTATGGGACCCGTAAAAGTAAACTCTTCTAGAAAATTCATTTGACCTCCGATCAACAAATGGACAGTTTTGGCACGATCGTATATTTATATAGATCTTAAATATTCAATAATATGACCAACTTTATTTTCTTTAATTTTGGGTTAAATTTTATGTGGGACCCGTGTCTTAAGATTTTAGACCTTTTAAAGAGACTTTAAAATTATAACGAACATTTTTGGTAAAAAATATATTTTTTAGAATTTTTAAACTTTCTTGCCATTTTATATTTTTAAATAAATTTGAAATGAGTACGGGACCCGTAAAACAAGTTTCGAGTCAATTCGACCAGAGGTTGACCATTTTTCGGGACTTTGACCAATTACTGAAATTTTGTATATTAGATTATTTTATTTGAATTTTAGGTGTGTAACAAGTGTTAACATCTTATTAATTATAAACTTTTAAATTATATGATATGATTGATATGAATTATTGAATGAATGTTGTGTATTAATATATTATAATGTATAGTTAGTGCTCATATATATTAATTATATCAAACCATCACCTTTTAAGGGAATATGACATAATTATAATTAATAACTATTTTGATTATTAATATTAGTAATTACATTATTAATTAAATTATAATTGTTAGGTGGGCTCGTAGGGCCAATTTAGAGACATTTTGGGCTTAAGAATAACCTTAATTGAAGCCCAGTTGACACCCATGGGCCCTGGGCTCATTTCTAACCCATTAGTAATTCAAAATATGAGTTTTAGAGGGTTCAAAAAGTCACACCTTTGAGAGCTACGAATTTCACCAATTCCCTTTTGTTGCTCAACAACTTGAGAGAATCTCTATCAATTCAAATTTCAAACCTTCCTCCATTGTGTTATTAAACAAGGCAACCCTATAGAATTTCTAATAGTCAATCTTTTTGGAGCCAATTCTTGTTTTCAAAAGCTTCTATTCTCTCTCTTAAATTTTTTCCCCTTTTATTTCTTTAAGCTTCCATTAAAAATCCATAACAAAACTCCATTAAAGAAGTGGGAGAGCTTCGATTAATCCTTCATCCGAACTTCGATTGAACTCGAAGTAGAAGGGAGAATTGAATGGGACACCGATGAGAACAACATACCCAGAGGAGAGTCTAATCCGACCACTTTCAAATTCGAAGAAAATTTCCATTTTCCATTAAAGAGAACTAAAAAGGTGTGTGATAACCGTGAGTGGTTCTAACCATGTCTATTTTATAATTCCATAATTATTTACCTATGTGATGTGTATGTTTAAATTATCTATTTTTCATGATACTTGAGTATTGTTGATCATATGTGATTATTGCTTTTAATAGAACATGATGATGAGATGATAATTTTTGCATGATTATGTAATGATTTTATTATGATTTGCGATGAGCATGATTAGAGGGATTTGGCCATGATAAGTTCAACAATGGACTGTACGGCCGTACCCTATGGATCTATATATCATTTGGAGTATTTCGATGGCCTATGGCCTCATTCTTGCATCGGGCATCTTGGGGGGAGTTGTGCATTGTGATGAAGCTATATTATTTAGACCAGTGAGGTCACTCCCAGTGAGGGAAAGAGATGGAAACCCTATGTGGTTGGATATCTAAAAATTAAGAAGGGCATGGAGCCTAAGGTGCAAGACCCTAAACTTTATATTTCCTGCAGAAGGGCCCTCGTGTGGTCAATCTCCCCATGGTATGGAAGGAGTCAGAGACCAGTGTGTAGTTTGAGTGAACGGGGGTGAGTGCATCTATCATGCATGTTACCGACTCTTATTTCTCTTTGTTCATGATTTAGATTATTTAACATGTGCTTAGCATGATAAATTATTATGACATTATAAAATACATGTTGGACTACAAGTGGTACACTGAGTCCTTTTGAACTTACGGCGTTTGCCGACACATTTTTCAGATTCTGCGATGATTTTTATGAAGACTTGGATGATTGGATAGATCCGAATTTGAAGGATCTACATGATGCTTGTGAGGATGATGATATTTATGTATAGGAAGGCTAGATAGCCCTAGACTCATTTTGGACACATTTACGTGTTTTAGTTACTTAGAATTAAAACAAGCTTGTTCTGGCTTGATTTTTGAGGGTTTGTCCTCATTTTATTTTATAACATGTTTGAGTTATAAACATGATTTGATTGAATTTATGATATGATTTCTCATTATATTTTTGATAATTATGAACATGTTTTAAATGATAAAATGAACACCCTAGTACAATCCCATTTGGACCGGTATACATATCGGGTTTCAAAAGACTTAGTCACAAAAATATAAAACGAGACAACAATCCATTTTTCTATCTTGTGGTGCATTTTCTAATGCATAGATGGCAGAACTGGTTTCTAACCATTAGGGACTTTTCGAAACTTTCTGAGTTAGCTTTCTAGAATAATTTTGGAATTCAGTAATTCGATCAGAACAGAGAGTTATGACCGAAATACCGAATATATATCGAATCTGCCAAATTCAAAGTTCTGACTTGCAATCTAATTTCGGATGTGCAGATGACCTTTCTAGATTCTGACCAAAAAAACTTTTTGAAGAAATTCGAGTTAGCTTTCTGAACATATTTATAGTTTCTGCAGATTCGATCTGTACTAAAAGTTATGATCGAAATACTAACAGTATGTCAGAAAAACCTGAGTTTAGATTCTATGTTGTGTAGCGATTTCGGAAGGGAAGATGATTCTTTCTTAGATCTATACAGAATGACTAATCATAGATCTCTACGAGACCTTTCGAAAATGTATAGCCCATTCACAGATTCTTAATAATGAAGGAGATATGGTCAAAATAGCGCCTTGCTACCTTATTTAGACTTAGTCAAATTCTGGCATTTTTGCCTTAGCCAAATTTTGAGACCTGACTGAGTCAACTGGGTTGACTTATACCTAGACCGTATGGACTTAATAGGTTACCCTAGACTTGACTTAAGAGAATTAAATCTATTTAATTAATTCATAATGAATCTCACATAGATTGTAGAACAACCTAGTTGATCAACATACTTAATTTAACTCTGATAATTGAACAATCGCGTACGATCATTCTAGGGTTACTTCCGCACCTATATATTTTTATACTTCGTGGGTTTTCGAATGAACCTTAGTAGTCTAATTGACATAATTAGACCACTAGGGGACATTCATGGATCACCCCTAGGTTCGGGTACGGGTCGACCCATAGATTTTTGGATTGTATCTGGGTATCCGGATTTGGGGCGTGACAATTGGAGTCTACGAGACAGAACATGATCATCGCCCAATCGATTGGAGACCTCTGTAAAATCGATTGGAGCCTTCGGGACAGAAACTTATTTGAGGCCAATCGATTGAACACTAAACCTAATTGATTGGACATAGCCTGATCGATTGGACCCAGAGTACAATCGATTAGACTTAGCACGATTTGAGTCTTTCTCATATCCGAAATTCTTGGTTCCACTCTTCCACGTTCTACTAGACTAAGGGTCACGAATTCTATAAATACAACCCTTCTATTCATTTTCTAAACACACAGAGAGTGACACAATACTTCTAGAGAGAGAAGAAAAGGTTTATTTATTAGAGTGTCCATTCGAAGAGCAAGAATCTTGTTTCTCATTCACATCTTGTGAGCTTGTTCCTCTTCTTGAGCAAAGCCAAGTGCTTGATCCTTTACTCAACTTAGGTCTCCCACATAGATATTCGACCTAGTAGCCTGAGTGTACCAGTATGACTCAACACCTTTGAGCAACCTAGGGTTCAAGGTGTACTGAATCCTTCACCTTCGACAAAGGTGAGAGTGTTGAGAATTAAGATCGGAGCAATCGATCGACGGTAGGTTTGGGGTGTACCAAACTGAACAAGTGGACAAGGCTTCTTGGCTGGAAGGGGCATGTGGATTCGTAGCGTTGATTCAGAGGACGGTGCTGCGTAGGTAACCTTTGTTTCGTTTAACTTTTCAGTTAATGATACTTTCCGTCTGGACGTGGTCCCGTAGTTTTTCCTTGGCTAAGGTTTCCACATAAAAATCTCTTGTCTTGTGTGATTGTTTGTTTGTATTGCACTATCTATCTTGATTAGACCAAACGTCGAAAAGAAAATATACCACAGAGGTATATTCAATTTGAGTCAGTTGTGATAATCTTTGATCAAACAACTAAGGCATGTGATTTTATTCTCCTACCATAGACTAGTAAAACTGTGTATGTATAATTAATTTTAAATACCTAATCAACCCCCATTCTAGGTATATTGGATTAAAGAGAACAGACCGGTTGTTATTTCACTCTAAAGTGTCCATGTCGCTCGAACATTATTCCACGACCTGGAGAGCCCTTGAGGTACTGAAGAACTCGATAAACTGCCTCAAGATGTGATGACCGTGGTGCATGCATAAACTAACTGATAACATTAACAGCTTAAGCAATATCGGATGGGTGTGTGCTAAGTAGATCAACCTGCCAACCAATCACTGAAACAGAGCGACGTCCTCAAGGGTGTCACCCTCTCAGAATTCAGCCGATGGTTCTGATCAATTGGAGTCTCTGCTGGTAAAGCTCCCAAATACCCAGTCTCATCCAGAAGGTCCAATACATACTTCAGTTGAGAGATGAAGATGCCCTTTTGAGACCGAGCAACTTCAATTCCTAAGAAGTATTTTAGTAGCCCCAAATCCTTTGTCTCAAACTCCGAGGACAAGAAAGTCTTTAGCTACTTTATTTCCTTAAGATCATTCCTAGTGATGACAATGTCATCAACATAGACAATCAGTGCCATGGTACTAGTCTACTAGTGCTTCACAAACAACGTGTGATCATCTAACTCTGCTTGTAGCCCACTCGTCTGATCATATTGCTAAATCGCTCGAGCCATGCCCTTAGAGACTACTTTAGCCCATACAGGGCTTTCCTTAACTTGCACACCTTGTCGTCACTTCCAGCAAGTGTCAACCCAGGTGGTAGTTTCATGTACACCTCTTCTGTCAGATATCCATGCAAAAAGGCAGTCTTCACATCTAGTTGATGCAATGGCCAGGACAGGTTGGTAGCTAATGATAGATTAACTCTGACTGAGTTTATCTTGGCCGCACGTGCAAAAGTCTCCTGATAGTCTATCCCATATGTCTGAGTGAATCCCTTGGCTAGGAGTCGTGCCTTGTATCGTTCGACTGACCCATCAGCTTTATGTTTCATTGTAAATACCCATTTGCACTCCACAAGTTTCTTTCTTCTGGGTAGTTGAACAAGTTCCCATGTTTTGTCCTTCTCAAGAGCCTGTATTTCATCCATTGTAGCTTCTTTCCACTTTGGGTGACTAAGTGCGTCTTTAACACTGGAAGGCAAAGAAATAGAGGAGGCAATACTAACAAAATTCTGATATGATTGAGACAGAGACTGATATGAGACAAAATGTGAGATAGTGTATTCTGTACAAGTACGTACACCCTTTCAAAGTGCAATAAGGAAGTCAATATCAGTGCTCATATGATCATCAGAAGTAGGAGATGCATGTGGCTCAAGAACAAAAATAGGAACTGAGGTAGAGACAGAAGCAATACCTGGAACTGCATCTTAGGGAGCTTTACAGATGTAGGCGTAGGGACAGTGGCTTGTCCTTTTTTCTTGGTTCTGACATATACACGCACATCAGCTGAAGTAGTGAAAGTGTCATTGTCACTAGATTGAGGTCCCGGCATAGGAATAGAGACAGGCAGAGGACTGGGGACACTCTCTTCTACAACATCATGCTCCTCCTGAAGAGAGGTCTGTTCACCAAAAAAGGGGATGGACTCAGCGAATGTGACATCCATAGAGATGAAGCAATGATGGGTAGCAGGATGATAACATTTGTACCTTTTTTATTAGAGGGGTACCTCAAGAAGATGCACTTCAAGGCCTGCGGATCTAACTTGTCCCTCGAAGAATGATGAATATGGACATAATAAACACACCCAAAGACCTTTGGAGGAACAACGAATGTCAGGCGGTCAGGAATCAAGAGAGATAGGGGAGTCTGAAAACCAAGAACCTGAGAGGGCATATGATTGATGAGGTAAGCAACAAGTAAAACAGACTCAGACCAATAGTGTTTGGGAACCTGCATGCCTAATCGGAGAGCACGCTCAACTTCAAGAAGGTGACAATTTTTTCTCTCTACAGTCCCATTCTGTTGAAGTGTTGAAGGGCACGAGGTCTAAGGAACAATGCCATGAGATGCAAAGTAGGATTTCAGACCCCCATCAAGGTATTCCCCCTATTGTCAGAGCGAAGAATCTTAAGAGTAGTATGGAACTGAGTGGTAACCATCCTACGGAACTCTTGGAAAATGGAGAATACAACATCTTTGGTTCGCATAAGGTACACTCAGGTACAACCACTAAAGTCATCTATAAAGGTAACAATGTACCGATATCCAAACAAAGAAGTCACGGGCGCATGGCCCCAAACATTAGAATACACAATAGAAAAAAAGAGTAGTACTTTTATTCTCACTAATGAGGAAAACAGAATGACAATGTTTAGCCAGTTCACATGTTTCACAATGATAGGGAACTGCAGAAATAAAAAGAGAAAGTAGGAAAGACACGCTTTAAGACTAACACAGGTACATGACATAGTCGGTTATGTCAAAGCATTAACTTGTCTTTATTGACTCTACTACTACTACTACTACTTATGCTAGACTGGTGTGTAGATGCAGAAACTGAAGAATTTAGGATGTACAAGCCACCGTCCTCACGTCCACTGCCAATCTCCACCTTGACTCCAGATCCTGAAACACACAGTGAGAAGAAAAAAATGTTACACTATAGTTAAGACTATTGACGGATAGTAAATTATCGATGAATTGCGGAACATGTAAAATAGAAGACAAAGAGAAAGTTGATGTAGTATGAACATCCCATTTTCCAGAGATAGAGGAATAGGTGCCATCAGCTATCTGAACTTTGTCATGACAAGAGCCATACCATAACTAGAGAAAACGGAGGAATACCAGTCATGTGATCAGATGCCCATGAATCAATGATCCAAGAAGGGCTGAAAGGTACAATAGAGGCGAAAAAAGCAGTCCTAGTACCTATGTGAGCAAATGCAGACGTAGAAGTGGAGGCCTGACCATTGCGTTGTACCATCTTGCGGCGAAGTCGCTCAAGATCTGCAAGAGAGAACAAGTCTATTTCCCCAGAGGAGGTAGACATTATTGGTGGGGTGTCCTGCGTGACTGAGTGCGCTGAGTGAGGTCCCTATTTCACTGATTGACGTTGACGAGAAGTCGGGGCCTGTACTGAGGGACATCCATAGAGCTTCCAACGGTGGCCTAGATACGACCCATGCGACCGCAATGATCTTACTTGAGTCTGAGTCGGTCCCCAGACTCCTTCAAACTGGATGTCTGGCCCTTCTGATTGGTAGCAGCCTGGGCAGAGCGATCTTGAGTATCATTTCCACTACGGAGTTGCATGGCAGAGCGGCTGTTGTCCTCCCCCTGAATGTAACCATAGACCTGTGTTAGAGAGGTAGGAGCAGATCCCTGCCAAGGATTTGAACACGAGCTCCCTCAAAACTCGATGAATAAGGTCTGAGAGAAACTGGAAGATCCAAAAATGTTCAACCATCGCCTTGAAGGACTTGACGTCATCTGCGCACTTGGGGGAGTAACTATGGTAGTGATCGATCTCCTCCCTTTGCTTTGAAGGGAAGCATAATATGTGCTAAGCTTTATCTCCCCCTGACGAAGACAAGATATCTCTTGTTCTAGTTCATAGAGCTTAGCGAAATTGCCCACCAGGGAGTATGTCTGAGATACGGCATCCCAAACATTTTTGGCCATTGGTAGGAACATAAACCCTTTGTTGATTTAGGTTTGCATCGAGTGAAGAAGCCAGGACATGATAGTTAGGTTCTCCATAACCCAAATCTGGTGAGATTTGTCCTTCGGATCTAGTTCTTTAGTAGCACTTGTCACATACTCACTGTAGCCATGGCCCCCAATGTACATGAGTGCGGAAGTCTTCCATTCCAGGAAATTGGTGTCATCGTGCTTCATAGTGGTGATGCAGAGCTGAGGGTTGTGATCTCCATGAGAGCCATGAGTCACAGAATGATCCTTAGAGGAAGAGCCAAAAATCACAGATGTGACTCAGGGGAACTTATCGAAGCAGGATCACCAAAAAAGTAGGTTGTGTACTGGAGGCTCCTAGAAAATTGAAGCGAGGTCTAGAGGATCCTTAGAGGCCCAATGAGTGGTGTGCCTAGGACAGGAGGGCCAAAGAGGTCTGATTTTGGAAGAAAATCAAAACTCACGTAGGTGTATTACATAAACTCCAACATAACCATGAAGACAAAGCTTCACTTCTATGCTTTGGACAACCTTGCTGGCCCCACGAATGGTCGTGAAAAAAAAACCAAAAAGCTTCTATGATTTCACCCTCTTTGCTGCCCATATTTGAACCCAAAACTTTGGATTTTCTGGACTGTAGTAGTCCAGAAAACACAGCATGTTGAAGCTCATATCCTCCTCTCAATTCCTAGTGTTTTCCTGCACCACGTGCCTACTCACTAACAATTCGAGCAGTCGAGAGTTCACTTTCTAAATTCCCTATAGTTTCTCATACATAGACCTAATGCTTTTTCTTATCGGTACAAAAATATAATTAACAAAAAAGAAAAGAAAAGTATTCAAAAATTAATTTCCCTCTTGAGCAACTCAGACAAGATATTTCCTAATGCAATAGGTCAACTCTTCTTTACTAATAAACAACAGTTGTATTGAATTTGGTAAAGTTTGTGGGTGATGATACCATAGACCTGGTTTCAAAACCCGCCTTCAACCAAGTTACTGATCTCTTTAAAAACAGGCTTACCTCGCAAAAAAAAAAAAAGAAACAGTTGTATTGAATTAACATACACTCATCCGGTAGATCTACTATCAAACATCAACATAAAAGGAATTTGCTCAAATGGTGTGGAGCATCGTCAACTCAATAAACCAGGGACCTAATCTTTTACAACCTACAAACTATCACCAGACCAATTAATAAACTTTCGTGACAGAAAAGTTCTTAATGGAATAAAATATAACCAGCTCCCTTCTGAATCCTTGATATTATGAACTGAAAAATAAAAATAAAAACTTCAATAAAGATTTATTGACTCAACGCAAGATATCCATCCCTATTTTCATTTCACAAACTCCACCTTTTCGGCTTGGATTTGTTTTATATCTAGTGTTTCACTGGAAATCAAAAACGATTCAAGAAAGGCTCGATGGCAAGCCATACGAGAGTGAATCGAAAGGCTCCCATTCCATGGCCGGTGAAAGTCGAAGACAGAAGGCGGGCCATACTGTTACCAAAAAAAAAACCCATACCAATAATCAAGATAAACTTCAAAAACAAAAATCGAATCGATAAGCAAAAACGTTGAATCAAGCAAAATCGTTAAATCCATAACCGCTTGACGTGCCTGTATTTGAAGAAAGGGAGATGAGAAGAGGTTTGGAGATCGCAGCGGCGGAAACTCTTGCGGGTTCCAAAAGAAGCCCTAGAAAACCTCGAAACCCAATTTTCCACCGGGCAAATTTTCTTTGCTCACGGATGCCTAATCTCGCGAGAAAATATTCACACAGGGGAGGAGGGTGATAAAATATTTTGCCGCCAATGAAGGTGAATATGTGGCCCAGACAAATATTCGCCCATGGAAGTTGCGCGCCAAACGCGACTTAAAAGCTCATCTACGGGGTAAATATTTTATTTTCCCACCACCGAAGCCTACCAAACACAGGCTTAATTTTTTTGGATAAGTGCTTAAAAACCGCTAAAAGCTGCGTTGCAGGTTTAAGCTCACGCGAACGTAGCTGTACCTCCGATTTCAAGGGGCGGATTTTATCCGTGGATTTTTGGAGCTGATCTGTCTCTAGCGCTGGTCC
Organism: Euptelea pleiosperma; assembly: GCA_035048495.1. Lineage (NCBI taxonomy): Eukaryota > Viridiplantae > Streptophyta > Magnoliopsida > Ranunculales > Eupteleaceae > Euptelea > Euptelea pleiosperma. Next base: position 36,101,961 of record CM068550.1, on the reverse strand, counting down.
TTTCTCGCCCATTGTTTGGTGTCGGTTTAGGTTGGGGGAAGGCGGACGGAGATGGCTGCTTCTGCAGCAGCTGCTGCTGCTATTCTGAGGGCCGGTACCGTGCTCTCCTGCAAAACTTGGTCGTTCCATTCCACACGTACCTTTGTCGGATGCTTCCCATCTTCCTCAAAGGCGAATGTGAAGAGCATAGAAGTGGCGGTGGTACCCTCCCGTTACCCACTTCACATTGAAAAGGAATCCAGAAGAAGCGCGTTATCGTTCCCATTGCTTTCCCGGCGGAGCTTCTTCCGCGCGTCATTGGAAGCCGAAGCTGCCGTGGATACAAGCACGGATGCTACGCTGTCCTCCTCCGTCCCGATTACGGATTCCGCCACGGGTGCTCCATCATCCGTGCCGTCTGCGGATCCGTTGAAGGATGCAGCGGACGCACTGGACATCAGGGTCGGGCGCATCCTTCGAGCTTGGCGACATCCCGAGGCGGATTCACTCTACGTCGAAGAGGTTGACATAGGAGAGGCAGAGCCCAGGACAATATGCAGCGGCCTCGTCAACTACATCCCTTTAGACGAGCTTCAGGTACTATCTCTCATCAAATTTTATTTTCTCCTGATAAGTCATGGGCGAAAGAAAATGCAGTGGAACCTTCTCTCTCAAAGAAGAAGAATATCTTTTTACTCTAAATCCTTCATATTTGCAATATGTAACATATTTTTGATGCAGCACGGGCCATGAACCAAAGAAGTATCGATTGTCGATGTAGGCCTAAGAGAAGCTCAAAACCCAGTGGACTAGGGGTGTCAATGGGGGTTAGATTGGGTTGCGGTGTCGGTGTGCCCAGAACCTATTCTATACATGGTTCAAAACATCATTCTGTCTTGAGACGTCTTGTTCCAGTAATATACCAATGTATCAACTCGTGCTGAAATCCTAATTTAAGTATTAGAACTGGTTCCACTATATTTCCTAGAGGACATGACATGAGAAAGTATAATTGTGCCTGCATGAAGATGATGACATACAAAATGACAATCAATCTCTATAAGTTTAGTGCTCTCATGAATATATATGCTATGGTTTTCAGCAATAAAAATGGCACTTTTTCTATCACATAATAGAAGAGTAGGACTTAAGAACTTATGATTTATTCTTTAATAGATATAGCCAAGTGAATCTAGTGCAATCATCTATGAAGATAAGAAGAACCTCCTTTGGTTGGAGTGAGTGTACGGCCCCCAAAACATTGGAGTGAATTAGATTAAAAGGAGACAAAGCAACAGTAATACTTTTATTATACAGAATTGCATCCTGTTACCCAATTTGAACCCAATACAGTTTTTTAACATAACGTGTTTTAGCAGAAGGTAAATAAATCGATCGACATAAAAAACTTATGACGAGACTCAAAAACATGTCCAAGGCGGACGCATACGCATAGGTGCATTAGAATAAAAAATTCAAGGGACGGGGCTACAAGGGACGGGGCTATTACCAAGACAAGGGACAACAAGGCACCGATCAGAGAGAGAGATGAATAATGTTGTGCAGACAACTAACATCAGAAGACAGAGAGAGAGATGAATAATGTTGTGCAGACAACTAACATCAGAAGACATACGCATAGGTGCATTAGAATAAACAATTCAAGGGACAGGGCTATTACCAAGACAAGGGACAACAAGGCACCAATCAGAGAGAGAGAGAGAGATGAATAATGTTGTGCAGACAACTAACATCAGAAGACATATGCATAGGTGCATTAGAATAAAAAATTCAAGGGACGGGGCTATTACCAAGACAAGGGACAACAAGGCACCGATCAGAAGTAGTCCCAGATCTTGAAGATATGGAATACACCAAATCATTTGCATTTGTGAAGCAGAAATTGTGGCTCCTAATGTCTCATGAGATGAAGATGATACAACTACGGTTTTTCTGCCCTCCTGCTCTTTGTTGACTCATTTGTAGCTGTTTAGCTTTCTTCTTTCTGCAATCCTTGAGGAGATGCCCTTCAATTCCACAGTGAAAGCAGTTTTTGTCCTTAGAAGACAGATTGTCTTGACGAGAGTTTGATGGTGAGTATTTCATTGCCACAAACACGGAGTTCAACCACCATCTTTACTTTTGTCAGCAAGAGACTTAAAACGAATCTCTTCAGCTAGAGCAGTATGAACTAATGGTAAAGGAGTCCTGTGTAGTAGAGATCCTGATCTGTTTGAACTCAGAACGCAGGGCCATTAGAAACTCAAATAATTGAATCTCTTCTCTATACTTGTATGTCTCCTTCACACTTAAAGCTGGGTTCCATCAGGGCAACTTCATCGCATAATTGGCATATATGGGCATAGAATTCTTAGATAGACTCATCCCCTTGTTTGATGTTCTAAGTTTCATCTGTTATTTATAAGCTCTAGCGGAATTTTCCTGTTTATAAATGCATCTTAAATATCTCCATGTCTCTTTAGCTATGGATAATTTTGCAATTTGAATGCCAATGGAGGATATACTGAGTTCAGAATAGATATTTCACTTTAGCATCATTTTTGGTTCCTTGAATTAATATTTTGCAAAATCGGCCTCCACACTGCTATCTTTTCTAACTGGTTCAATCCGTCAAAAAAAAGTAACATCCCACGCACGGTGATGTAGGTTCGATCTGAACAGACGAAAGTGTATAGTTTTTCCATGAAGTTTGGTGAAACCACTTTCCCATAATTAACCTCCATGGTATTAAAGGCAAATAAACATCAGCAAATGCTAACAAGAGTGATTAAGTTCTTATAATCATGACAAAACCACTTACCAGACTTGTAGTATACTCAATCTGAATCCATGCAACAAAACGATCCCGAGCCCACGAGACTAGTAGTATACCCAATCTGAATCCATGGATGGGAACAAAACTGTTGTTGTTTCTTACCAAGCTTTTGAATCCACAAACCAACTTGGTGTTTTTCAGTCCTTTGTTGATTAATTCTTTTCAAACAAGAGCCTAGAATAGTATTGGCTTTGATACCATATAAGACAAACTGAAAAAGTGTAATACCAAAGAGAAAAGACAATGAATATACTGAGAAAGCTCTCACACTTCAACATGTAGGTTCACTATTTCAGTCATTTACAAGGCCCTCTTTATATGAGGGTATTCCCCCTTACAGTAAAAGAAAGAAGGGCAAAAGTAAAACGACTATACTGGGAAAATAAGACTACACAAGGAAAATATCTAGATATGGAAGTGGCCCCAAGAGTGTAAGTTTTGTATCCATTGGTAGCCCAAGAGGGTAAGTTGGCAGTGATGAACATGATGGCTGACTTGTGGTAGATATTCCTTCCTTTCTTTTGTTTCGGAAACAGGTATTCCAGAACTTGGATAATCAGGTCCAGCTGGCATCGTGTATCGGGTACCCATTGACACCCCTACAATGGACCTCACAAGATTTATTGTAAGATTTGTTTTATGGGTCAGGATCCACAGACCTAAATTTTTGGACATAAATTTTCACTGAAAATCTCGTCCGTGGATCCCGAGAATCCAACGGTGGTTGACAGTGTTGAGCTGACATTCACTTTTGCCAAAGCAAAACCACCGTTGGATTCTCGGAATCCACGCCTGTGGGCTTCGGTGAAAATTTATATCCAAAAGTTTAGGTCCTTGGAACCTGCTCCTTGTTTATTTATTTATAATTTTATTACCTATTGTGATAGAGATTAGTTTAGTAGGGAATTTAGTTTTAGTAGGATTCTGCTAGGGTATGAGAAGAAAATCAATGAATTTATAATAATAATGATAGAGATGTGTTTAGAAGGTAATGTAATTTTATTAGTATTCTGTTAGGGAAGGAGTAGAAAATCTAGAAATAATTGTAAAAGGGAGAGAGCTCCCCTATGTTTTGGCATTTTGAGTGAGTTCGGGTTTTTGTCATGAGATATCCAAGCATAGAAGAGAGATTCTTCTTTTGGTGGAGTGATTACGTCATTTTCTCCATTGATTGTGAAATACTCTTCTCGGTTCTACATCATTTCTGTATATATGCTTGTTATTTATTAATTAAAGTCACTCTTGTTCATTATGTTTTTTTACTTGGCAAATATTGTGTTCCAATTCTCTTGAATGTTTAGTTTGGTTGGGCAAGTAGGAGATTCCCTACACTGGGGTGAGAGTTGGATTGCTTGCTTCCCGATATGGAAGGAGCCTGGCTCTACATTCTAGCATTTATGCTATCTTTCCTTGAAAAAAATCAGTTATAATGGTTCATGTGGTTATCATACTAATGTATAACACATGCAGGATGCAAAAGTAGTTGTCCTTGCCAATCTTAAGCCAAGGAACATGCGTGGTGTAAAGTCGAATGGCATGCTTATGGCTGCTTCTGATGCATCGCATGAGAATGTTGAGCTTCTTTTGCCTCCTGAAGGTTCAATCCCTGGTGAAAGAATATGGTTTGGCTCAGAAGAGGAGAGGGAAAATGCAGTTACCGCAGCCACTCCTAACCAGGTATTGTATTCAATTGTTCAAAGTTTGTTAGAATGTTTATTACCAGAACTGTAATTGCATTCATTGTCCTAGGTAGATCTTTTGTAGGACAATCTTGATGTTTCTTGAACTTGGAGACTTCCCTAGTTTCTGGATTATTCAAAATTTAATTGTCAATAGACCATGGAATAACTCTTTTCATGCATATATTGTCAAACACATTTGTGGTTAATGCAACAAGAACCTTCCTAATTGAGAAATGGGAATGCTGAATTTTGATTCTTTATAATTACCAAGATACTTAATAGCATGGTTACCCAGAAAGAAGCATTTGTCATTTCAGTTATCTTAGGACTAGAGTTTTGCAAACCAAATGTTGGGGAAGTTATAAATGTTTCATGAATACTTGTCTTTGCTACACCTTGCACTTTAAAACCTATTCGATTTAGATCGGGAAAATCGTACGGATTTTATGAAACCATGTGATCTTTATGCAACAAGAAACTTGCAATTAATTAATGGAACAGCTCCTACAAATTTGATTTTGTTTTGGAAATATGAAATGAGCTCATTTGAGGGAATCTAGGAGTATCCCCAATAAAGGATAAGATAAAGGAAAGTCGATTGAGATGGTTTGTTTGTGAACAACGAAGACCAATAATGACACCAGTGAGTGCAAGTTGAAGGATCTAAAAGGGCGAGGGGAAGGCCTAAAAGGATGTGGACTGAGGTAGTGAGAGAAGGTTTGAAGACACACACTTTGACAGAAGATATGGCTCTAGGTGGAATGAAATAGAATGGCTGAACAGGATTCATGTTGTAGACCACAAATAGTTGAGATATGGCAATGATGATGATACTTGCATGCCTTATTCTAATTTATTTCTTCGAAAAAACTGAATTCTATTCACTCTGTCTGAAACAGAGAAGAGGAAAGGAGTGTGGTAATAAAATTCAGGTAGCTGCTTGATTTATCAGTGTCAGCTGAAATTTCGAAACTAAAGCTGTTGGAAACAAGTTTCTATAGTTGAGATATGGCAATGATGACGATACTTGCATGCCTTATTCTAATTTATTTGTTCGAAAAAAACTGAATTCTATTCACTCTGTATGAAACAGAGAAGAGGAGGGGAGTGTGATACTAAAATTCAGGTAGCTGCTTGATTTATCAGTGTCAGCTGAAATTTGGAACTAAAGGTGTTGTAAACAAGTTTCTAGAAGTGAATTGTCAAACTCCCATACCCACTTGGTAATTGCTGCTTTGTTGGAAGAACCCCCTTTTGTACTTTAAAATTCTTTGCAGCGGTCAGTAGTTTTTAAATCAATCTAAGAGTAACTTTTCGGTGAAAATATTGGGAGAGAACTGTTGTCTGCTTTGAAGGAGAACTTATATAAAACATGCTATTAAGGCCATTTCATCCGTTGGTCCGCATTCAGTCGAAGAAACTAACTATTCAGTGACATATTGGGAGAGCACTGTCGTGGAACTGATTGCTGTACTTTTGTTGCACTGCTTTACTTTTTTTTTTTCCTATTGTCTTCTTGAAGTTTGCCTTCTATTGTTTTCTGTCTACAACCCACAGGTTCAGAAGAAAAAGATTTGGGAATTGGTGCAGCCTCATCTCAAGACTGATGGTTCTTGTGTCGCAGCCCTTGGGGTGCATCCTATGCGGACCTCCGCAGGCACGGTGGTGTGCAGATCTCTGCAGAATGCAAACATATCTTGATTAGGTTTGTCTTTCAAGTCATTTTGACATTGTTCTTATGTGCCAAGCTCACCACGTTACAATGTTGATGCCTTGCTCAGGTGTCCTTGATATCAGTCCATCTGACATGTCACAAGATTATTTACTTGTTTGTATTGCTACCTTCTGTCAAGGATGGATTATCTAGTACATTGCCTTCAAATTGGAGGTAAGGTTTTAGTAATAGCCTTCCTATTATTATTTCATTGATCTACCATCCCATTGGGCAGCCTTTCATTTGATTTGGTGACTAATAATAAGTTTGCAACAAAGATAACAACCCACCTGCCAGCGTTTCATTTGTCCACAACTAACTCATCTGTGAGTGGAAAATTGATGTACCCATGGCAGTGCCTGTTTCTTGTATCTGTGCGTGCTTTGAAATTTGTGAGCATTTTAAGTACTGATTTTCTTTTGCTAGGTCCTTTTTGTTGATCTTTGTTATCTCTATCTCATTCATCCACCTTGATATTTGGTATTGGTAGGGACTCTTATTAAGATTGTGCACTTGGCTATCCCTTTCTCCATGACCTATTTGGTAGGATTTCTCCATTGTAACATGTTGTCAACTAGTAAATGATGACGCATTTGGCCATCATCCTTAGTTCTCCCTGTCCTTGATATGGACGGTTTTATTAACGAGATATGTCACCCTTTGCCTAACAGCTTTTGTTCAAAGTGATCAGAAATGAAATGATTGTTGCAATGACAATTTTAAAGAGAGCTTGCAAAGCCAGTGTTGAAGAATGTGAAGAACATCTATCTGATTTACTGGGTCCAGCCACTGTCTCTCAACCATATAAAATATATATACTAAGAAAGTTTGTCCACCAAAATTGAGAAGCAAAAGTTCATTCTGTGGTCATGTGGTATGCTGCTCTCTTTGTGAACATAGATTCTTTTATAATTGGTTTTACAACATGTTTTTTCCTTTTTCATTTTGAAAGGGTTTGGTGTTATTATGTTCATGAAGATCCCGGAGTCAAGACCCTTTTCCATTCTGATCATTTCATTCTATTATGTAAGGGAGGGTGGGTGGTACTTGGTAAACTGAGACTCCATGTCTACTTATTCTGAAGGTGTCTTTGTTTCACCAAAGAAATAGTGGCAGCTTCATCTTTTCACTAGGAGTGCCTTATTCGTCAAACCAGGGGTGGAAGAATTCGAATTTTCCATTGTTTGGTGTGCCCTAAATAGTGTTTTAGAAATGAAAAGTTTTACTGGACACGAACTTCTATGCCCAAAACGCACACAAAGTTTTGTGCAGAAAGATAATCTAAAGTTTTCCATGGAAAATTATTATTGATTGGGTAGTGTTCATTTTTCTCCCCTCTTCTTGTCTCTTCTCTCCCCTTCTCTTATTCATCCCCTCTGATTGTGGCCAATAAGACTTTCTCTCCCAATCTCTCTCTCTTGCACACGCTCAATGCCATTCAATCTCTCTCTCTCTCTCTCTCTCACACACACACACAGGACCAATTCTGCAGTAAAAGACAAACAGAAGTGTGTACTAGAAAGGAAATGAAATCACTCCACCAGAGATAGGAGTTCGCTCAATGTTTGAGATTTCACCCCTGAAAAAAACAATCTTTTATTCAACTAAAACCAAAAGCGTCTGGGTCAACCCTCTTTTACATGTATTTATAGATCTCTTTATTCCCAAAACTGGAAGCCTACCTCATTTGGAAATTACTACTAATTAACTAACTCCTAAAAACAAGATTCTTTACTAAATAACTATCATCTAAATAAAGAAGATAATAATAATAAAGAAAATCTACCACCAAGTGTGACCCATGGTGACATCACCACAGCTCCTGTGTCCCACGGTACCTGGATGCATCAATACTCACTGTACCAGAATTGACATGATGTGATATCAATACTAGCATCGAATGCTACATGGATACTGATATAATTTACTCATTTCGTGTTGCACTATTGGTTATTTTCTTAATTCCTAACAATTTCCCTTGTGTTTTGTCAACAAAATAAATAATATGCTTTTACAAATCATATTGTAAAGAACATTTTAATTTAGAAGTATCACTAGATTTGGAACGATTTAAATACTTTAAAAAGGATACTTTGCTTAAAAACAATAAAAATAAAAGCATGATATCAACATATTGGATGAGATACTTGTATTTGTGTTCCGTGTCCTAAGTTTCGGAAAATGAAGTTTTAGCCTTGTTTGTTGTACCAATATCCATATTCATATCTGTATTGTATCTACGATCTTAGCTTGCATCAAACCCTTTCGATTGGAAGAACTTGATCCCATCATTTTTTTTTTTTGATAATGTGTATATATCATTAAAGAAGGGGGAAACCCTGAAAAAAACAAGCTCATGCGAAACTAACTCCTTGAGAGAGGAGGAAGTTCCCCAAGTAACCATCCCATCCATATACAAAGGATTCAAAAAAGCATCCTCTAAAAAGAGGAGAAACATAAGCTCAAAGATACAAAAGGGCTTTCACATTCAGGACCACCTCGGGAAGACCTCCTCTTTGCCTTCGAAAATCCTTTTGTTCCTTTCCTTCCAAATAACCCACAAAATTGCAAAAGGGAGGAACTGCCAAAGAAGCTGCCCTTTGCCAGTGAAGGACTCTTCCGCCACCCCTTGGAATAAACCACGAACATGCTGCGGGACTACATAAGGGATACCGAAGAGAGTAAAGAGAGTCTGCCTCACATCCATAGTGAACCTATAGTGGATGAGCACGTGATCCACTGACTCTGCTTCAGACTTGCACAATGCACATCTGTTTGGCAACACCATTCCTCTACTGGTTAAATGCTCCACTGTGAGAATCTTGTTTTGAATCGCTATCCATACGAAAAATTTCACTTTAGATGGAATAGGGGGCTTACAAACTTCGTGGACTGGAAAGTCATCCTGTCCGGGAAGCTCTCCCGATACAAAGATCTAACTGAAAAGGATCCCGTAGGTTCTCACCTCCAATTTCTCTTATCAGGTTCCTCATCCAAACTAGGGTTAACACCAACCTGATCCATAAAGTTAAGTTGTTGAAATTCCTTTGCGTACGTTATTGTTATGTTGAACCCCATCGATTTGGTCAACTCTCTCAGTTGCGCTGCTCCTTTGGGAGAGAGATCATGCGATTATGTTGACCCATATTAACTTTGGCACATGTATTCTTTGTAGGTTTTTTTCTTTACAAACTCTTCTGATGCATACTTGTATTAGTTTTCTTGCACGCACATCCTTCACGATCTTCTTACGTGGCAAATTTTCGTAGCGCATGAAATAACTCATTCTTGTTTTATCTCTTATGTTTTTGAGGTTTCAACATGATGTTGTTCTCCCTGTTAATAAGGATTTGCTTTGTCTTCATGTAACACATACCAATAGTATAATTATGGCCTTCCTAACAATATGTGTGTTTCATTCATTGGAACATGGGCCTACCCAATTCATTACCACTATCTGTAACTATGTTGCACAATTTTGTTCTTCGATGTAAACGAACTTCAAAAGATGTTCTGGCATTTTCAGTGATGGTATTAAAAATAGCCGAAGTGTTGGCCAATTTTGTCGATTCTGACTTGTCGAAGTGAAGTTGACTTATAATATTTCAGCGAATTTTACTATTCAGGGTCGACACGTTATAATAGACAAGAAGTGTTTAAAACACATTTACCCCATTTTTTAAACATCTCCTTAGTCCTTGCTTTTGGGAGGTTCTTAGGTGAAAAAAGATTACTCCAATAATAGTTTTTGAGTCAGAAAAAACTTGTAGGGGTTGAAATCAAGATCAAATGCGACTTGCATATTTTCAAGTTGTTTACTAATAGAAACTATTTTTGTGTAATTGCATGTTTCTTTCATATATTAAGCTACATTAGTATTACAAATGTGTTATGCATCACATCTCCAAACTTCTCTATGTTGGCGAATTTTTACAGAACTTCTCCATGTCGAATTGAACTTATTCAAATTAATCCTGAATTTTAACTGAGCAAAGTTTAGGGCTAAGTCGAAGTTTAGTACCTTGCTTCCAGTCATTCACTTTCTTTTAGTTGCAATCACTGTCAATACCCTCTCCAACTTAGTTATCTTTGCTTCCTTGTCATCCTTTTTTTGCTAGGTAATTTGAATTTTATTAAGAAAAGAGAAACATAGAATACAAAGGAAAAGGGGAAGAGTGCTGCATCACAAAGAAAATAGGCATCCCAAGTCCCAACTAGGTTGACATCCCTATCTTCAACAATCATTTGCACAACTCACCCCAAGCACCCATTAAGAGTTTACAAATCTAAAGTAGGTCTTATGGGGGTCTTCAATGGCTGTCAAAAAATTGGGCCTTGAATCCCACCATTGGACGATACCGAAATTACTACCCATTTTAGCGGAAGTATCAGCGCTAAAGTTCACCTCTCTCCAAATAGAGGAGAACAAAATACAATCAAAATTCCTAAGTTCCTGACCAGTAACCACTGATTCCCACCCCCCTATCGCTTTCCTAGGAGGTTTCCCTGTGACAAATGACATGACTGCGACAATAGAGTCTGATTCAATCCATATTATCTTCCAGCCTTTAGACAAGGCCCAAGAAGCTCCTTCCAGGATTGCTAGGCATTCCGCTTCATAATTAGTCACAACTCCAAGACCTTTGGATAGCACACCCAAGACTTGACCCCGATTGTTCCTGAAGATCGCACCAAGGCCACCCATACTTGGATTACCTCTAGATGAGCCATCACAATTAATCTCACCATCCCACTAGGTGAAGGAAGCCATCTGCAAGCTTTAATCTAGGGTGCCTCCAAAGTTTAGCGCCATGACCTAATCTCCTCAAAATGTTAGAATCTTGATATTGTTAGACCGACGTGGGGTGCTTCTAGAAGGAGGCAGCAAGTTTGACGTCTTCATCCACTTATGTCCTACACTTGTCAAGAGACAGTTGGATGTCTTCAAAAACTGCCATGTTACCATAACGGCAATAACAACCGCATTACACAAATCACGAACCAGAGGGCTGCAACCTTTGCCCATGCCAAACCAATCAGACCAGCTACTGAAAGCACTTGGGTACCCAAATACATCCTTCGCATAAGTCCAGATTTGCTGCGTATAGTCACAATACCAAAATATGTGGCTGTAGCTTTCTACTTGGGAGTGACATAGGCTCAACGTGAAACCAAGGTAATGCCTTTCGTCTTGATTATCTCATCTAAGAGGATAGCTTTGCCAAGATGTTTCCAAGCTGCCCCTGATTTCCTTGGGTGAATACATGTCGACCAAATGTATTTGGCCCACATCGGTTTAGGGAACTTTTTCCTTGTCACCTCATAAGCAGATTTAACTGAAAAATTCGCCATTAGTGATGTGCTTCCACACTCAATGGTCCTTACTACCTTTTATGGTATTGATCTCATGCTCCCACTCAATATTGGTTGCTTGGAAGACTTGACCAACTGCTTGAGGGATATGCCATCTTTCGTTCATAAGGAGGTCTGAAACAGTAGTAGAACAATGCTTCAAAATGCTGTTATCTACTTGAAGAATTTTTTTTGTGGCTTTATTGCTCACCCATTGTTCCCTCCACATATCTATGGAATCACCCTTGCAAACATTCCATCTATAGTGTTTAATAAGCTCATACATAGCCCATTTCACACTAGTCCATATAAATGAATTTTTATAGTAAGCAAACATCTCTCCTTGCTTCGATAGGTACTTCCCTTTCATGAAGACTGCCCAATCATCCTCCTCCGTGAGCATCCTCCAAGCAAGATTCATCAACAAGGCAAGATTAACCTTGCGGAGCCTTCTTAATCCCAGACCGCCCTCTTCAAGAGGTTTACATACTTGTTCCCAAGCAATAGTAATCATTTTCCTACTGGTGGGGTCGCCAGTCCAAAGAAAATTTCTGATGATCCTCTCACATTCTTGAGTCACACTCACTGGCCATTTGTAAATAGCGAAGTTGAAAATCGAAATGCTATTCAAAACAGATTTGGCGAGGACCACTCAACCTGGGAAGGATAAGAGCTTCCCCACCCAACTGGTGGCTTTTTACGCACTTTATCCACAAGAGGAGCCACTAAGGCTTTGGCGACTCTTCCTTGAGCAATGGCAACATCCAAATATCTTTCAGGGAAATTGCCTTTCTTGATCCCAAAAAGTTGTTCTATATTCCTCTTCTTAGATTGACTCATAGCTCCCTTGAAGATTTTGCTTGTTAAATTTTTTGACATGCTGAATTTTGATATCTCTCAAGGAGTCTAGCAATCCATTTCAACCTCCTCATATGGCCGTTAGCAAAGATAAATATATCATCCGCAAAAAGGAGATGAGAAGGATCGGAGCATCTCCTTAGGGTGGACATAGGCCGAACAAACGAGTTATCACAAAGCCAGTTGATACCTCTTCTTAGGACATCCTTAGCAATAACAAATAACAATGGGGATAATGTATCTCCTTGGCGAAGCCCTCTGCCTACCTAAAAAAAAATGCAAGGACCTCCATTGATTAGGATAGAGATGTTGGAATTGCAGACAATTGTCTTAACCCAGCCACGCCAAGTGTCATTGTAACCAAACCTCTCCAAAATATTCATTAGAAAGTTCCAGGAAAGAAAGTCATAAGCTTGAGATAAGTCTATTTTCATTCCCACGTTGTGGCCCTTTCTTTCATAAGCTTGAGATATGTCTATTTTCATTCCCACGTTGTGGCCCTTTCTTTCCACTTTCAACTCATTAGCCATTTTAGAAGCCAGGCCTATGTTCTTTGGATGCCTTTATCATGCACAATGACACATTGTTCTTTAGAAACAATTTTGGAGGCAACCACACTAAGTCTTGAAGCCATGATCTTAGTAATGATTTTGAAGTGGAAATTCCCTAGGCAGATAGATAGGCCCAAATTGACCAATCTTGGAAGCACCTTCTTCCTTTGGGATGAGAACTAGGAAGTTTGAGTTAAACCCTCTTGTGAGAACACCGTCTCGGAAGAAAGACGTAACAACCAGGGATACATCTTGCCCAATTATCTCCCAACAGTTGCAATGGTGATTTGGGTTAGGGTCAGGTTTAGAGAGTCAAAGAGAGAAGAGAGATGAGAGAAAAGAGAGAGAAGGATGTCATGTGATTAGGTCACATGACACCACTAAAACATATTATATATGGAGAACATTGCAAAAGACATATATACCCATTAAAGGGAGTATTTATAGAACTATCCCTAATACATGAAAATATGTAGAAATATGTATATGATAACACTCCCCCTCAAGTTGGTGTATAGATATCTCTCATGCCCAACTTGCATAGACACTTGTGAAGTTGCCAACTGAGAACCCCCTAAGTGAGGACATCGTCAACTTGTTCATCAATCTTCACAAAAGGGGTACACACTTCCCCAGATACAATCTTCTCCCTAATGAAGTGGCGGTCCACCTCAATGTGCTTGGCTCGATCGTGATAAACTGGATTGTGAGCAATGTTGATGGCGGCCTTGTTGTCACAATACAAGCTCACAGACCCCAAGACTGGGAAGACAAGCTCAACAACTAACATCTTCAACCGGAGCATCTTACACAAGCCATGGGCCATTGCCCTAAACTTTGCCTCTGCACTGGATCTGGCAACTACATGTTGCTTCTTGCTCCTTCAAGTAACTAGATTGCTCCCAGCAAAAGGTGCAATAGCCAGAGGTAGATCTCCTGTCATCTTTGGCTCTTGCGAAGTTTGCATCAATGTAGGACTCTACTCTCATGTGGCCATTCTTCTTAAAGAGAAGGCCTTGGCCAGGGCAAACTTGAGGTATCTCAGAATCCTGTATGCTTCCTCTAGGTGAATCTCCCTGGGTGAATACATGTACTGGCAGATAATGCCGACTGCGTAGGCAATGTCTGGTCGAGTCAGGGAGAGATAGATCAACCTCTCAACTAGTCTCTGAAAACCCCCCACATCTTGTAGAAGCTCACTACTCGAGTTGGCTAACTTGTGGTTCTGCTCTATGGGAGTCTCCACTGGTTTGGCTCCCAGCTTGCCAGAATCCTTCAACAAATCTAGGACATACTTCCTTTGTGAGATAAAGATCCCTTGGCTGGATCTTGCAGTCTCTGTGCCTAGAAAGTACTTGAGAGTTGAGACACCCTAGATCTTTTGTCTCAAACTCCCTTGCTAGGTGACTCTTCAGCTTGATCGCATCTTCTGCATCATTTCTTGTCAGAATGATGTCATTAACATAAACATGAGGGCAGTGGTACTCTTCCCTAGGTGCTTCACGAATAGGGTGTGATCGGCTTGATTTTGAGTGGAACCCAGCTTTGTCACTACTAGGGTGAACCTTTCGATCCATGCTCTCGGAGATTGCTTAAGTCCCATAGAGGGCTTTCCTCAGTCGACACACCTTGATACTGTCCCCTCGTGGGGTGAATCTAGGAGGGGGCACCATGTATACTTCTTCATGCAGATCACTGTGAAGAAATGCATTCTTCACATCCAACTGATGCAAATACCATTCTTGATTTGCTGCTAGGGACAACAACACCCTGATGGAGTTCATCTTTGCTACACGTGCAAAGATCTCCACATAGTCAATCCTATAAGTCTGAGTGTACCCCTTGGCTACCAGTCTCGCCTTGTACTTCTCCTCTGGTCCATCGGCCTTGTACTTCACTGTGAACACCCATCTGCATCCAACAGGCTTCTTGCCTCGTGGCAAGTCGACGAGCTCCCATGTTTTATTCTTGTCCAAGGCCTTCATTTTTTTCTACCATAGTAGCTTTCCTTCTAGGGTGTGCCAATCCTTTCTGCCATGGAAGAGGGAATAGGAATAGTGGAAACAGATGTGACAAAGGTTTTATACGAGGGGGACAAGGCATCATATGACACAAAGTTGCTCAATGGATGCTGAGTACAATTCCTGGTGCCTTTTCTCAAAGTAATGGGAAGATCAAAGTCATCAGTGGAATGGGAAATGACAGGTATAGAGAGAGATGAAGGATTACCTAGATCTAAAGAAGGAACCACTGGTACTAGATCAGTTGTGGCTTTCTCCCTTCTACTATAGACTTTGAGCTCCAGGAGCACTATCAATCACACTAGTAGTATGAGTAGGCTGAGGCCTCTCAAACTCTAGAAGAGGAGATAGGGATATAGCAGGAAGAGGAACATTCCACCTCTCATTATTACTACTCTCCCCCTGAAGAGAGGCGGGAGAGAAAAAAGACAAATCCTCATGAAATGTGACATCCATAGACACAAACTTCTTTCCTGATGATGGATGGTAACACTTATGCCCTTTATGGGTAGAAGAGTAACCAAGAAAGATACACTTAAGTGCTTTGGGGATCTAGTTTCGAGCGATGGGGACACAGGATATGTACATAGCATACACTCCCAAAGATGCGAGGGGGAACCGCGAATAAGGAAGAACTTGGAGAAAGGACTTGAAGAGGAGACTTAAATTGAAGCACACGAGATGGCATTCTGTAAGTCAAATAGGCAATAGTCAACACAGCATCAGACCAATAGGATTTGGGGACCTTGGAGCCAATTAAAAGGGATCGAGCTACCTCAGTCAAATGACGCATTTTCCTTTCAGCCACACCATTTTGTTGAGGGGTGTAGTTGCAGGAATTCTGGTGACAAATTCTATGGTCTAAAAAATACTGTTGAAGACCCCCATACATATACTCCCCACCTTGGTCAGAACGAAGGACCTTGATGAGGCACCATACTGGGTTTGAATCATCTTATGAAAACCTTTAAAGATGGAATGAACCTCATATTTGGTTTTCATGAGATAAACCTATGTACACCTAGTATAGTCATCGACAAAGGTAACAAAATAACAGAATCCAAAAATAGAAGTAAATTAAGTAATAGGGGAATGACCCCAAACATCAGAATGCACAAGATCAAAAGAAAGAGAGCTTCGATTACCTCTGAAAGGATAAGTAAAGTGACACTGTTTAGAGAGCTCACAAGTCTCACAGTGCAAGTCAGACAATAAAACATAAGTAAATAAAATTGGAAATAAGAGTTTTAGGTAGTGAAAGGAGACATGCCCCAGATGAGCATACCAACATAAAACATAACCTACTACTACTACTAGAAGAAGATTGCAGTGCTGTGGACTCAGGAAGTCATCCATCCAGAAGATAGAGGCCATCGGCCTCATGTCCAGTGCCAATCGTCCTCTTCGTCTCTAGGTCCGGAAAGACACAACTAGAAGGAAAGAAGGTGACATTGCAGTTCAAGGTTATAGTTAAATCATTAATAGATAAGAGATTGAAAGTAAATTTGAGCACATGCAAGACATATGAAAGTTGAAGTTTAGGAAAGGGGAGTAGACACAGATGATAAGGTGCCATCTGCAGTCTTTACCTTATCACAGCCAGAACAGATAGAAACCCTAGCTCATAATATATACGGGCCTATTTTCCAACGGGCAAATTTTATTTGCTCACCGAAGCGTAAAATCACAGGAAAATATTCTAACGGGGGAGGGGGGGTGTAAAATATTCTGCCGTAAACGCGGGCGAATGTGTGGGCATCTTCGCCCACGAAAATTCCGCGCCAAACGAGAGTAAAAGGGCATTTGCTCGGCTAAATATTTTGTTTTCCCACCGCCGATGCCTACCGAACACGCCCTAAGTGGAAAATAAAGAAGACGTGCCTGTCATGTGCTCCGAAGCCCCTGAATCAATGTTCCAAGTGGGACTAGATGAAGGAGTGGACACATGATGGGCAAGTCTAATGGTACTTGACTGAGCAAAGGAAGTCCATGGTGTGGCAGAAGGACCATCAAGTTGACTAAGCAAGCGCTGGAGAGTAGCAATCTCAACAGCATAGATACCACTGGGAGAAGGCATGGTAGAAGGACTCGCCAGTGACTGTCCCTAAGGAGGCAAAGGAGCATCCATACTGGCAGTATGAGCGCCAGAAGACCCGTCTGGCTAGGGTTACCGTGTAACTTCAAGCATCTGTCTCTCACATGCCCAAGCTTGCCGCAGTAGTCACATTTGGGCCTCTCCTTAGTAGGGAGCTTCCCAGCAGGAGGACTAGTAGGAGCATATGACGGAGCGGAAGCATGATGCTGTTAAGGTCGGCCCTTCTGAGATTGTTGAGGCTGGTAGACAGGAGATGCAGAGGATGCGACCAGTACTGATTGCTTGGAAACTGGATGCTTATCTTGGAGGAATATCCGTCGACTCCTCACTCTGAAGGTAGGCATAGACCTCACTGAGAGAGGGAAGATCCACCATGATATTAAGGATTTGGATCCAAGTACGACGGATTGAGTCCATAAAGGAACTCAAATATCTTACCCTTCTCCACATGTCGCTGATATGGAAGGACATCTTCGGGGCATGGAGGCTGGTAGGAATAATAGTAATCAAGCTCCCGCCACATGCTGCGGAGAGAGGTGTAGTATTCAGCAAGGGACTTCTCCTCTTGCCGGAAACGGGAGATCCTCTGCTTCAACTAGAAGGCCCTGCCAGTGTTCTGCTGTTGGGAATAGGTCTTCTTAGTAGTCTCCCAAATCTCCTGGGGCGTGCGCATAAACAAGAAACTCCGGTTGATATCATGCTGCATAGAGTTGAGGAGCCAGGACATAACTGTAAGGTCACCGGTCTCCCATTGTCGATACGTAGGATCTATCTTAGCAGGTTCAACTATCATAATATGGCCCAACTTCCCACAACCTCCAATAAACAACCGGGCAGCCTGGCCCATTCCAGGTAAATCTTGCCGTCTAACTTCACTGAGGCGATCTGCAATCCGGGGTTCTCATAAGCCAATTGAAGCACCATAGACCCTCTTGCTCCACTGGAGGTGGCTTCCGTGCTCATATTGGACCCTGAGGGATTTCCCGAGATAGGTGATGGAGTATCCATAGATAATCAGCAAGGAGAAATTGCAAAGAAGATCCACAATACCCACGCTGGGGTTATCCAAGAACAAAATAGGCACTCAATCGAAGCTTTGAGAATGCATCAGAAGAGGATATTCACACCGAAGAGCCATGATAGCAAACATAGATGGATCGAAACACAATAGAGCCAATATAACCATGGTGGGATACTCCCATAGGCCAACCGAACCAATAGGGAGCTTGAAGACCCAATCGATAGCCCCAAAATATAGCCCAAAGAGCTTAACAAAGGATATCGGGGATGCCTAATGATGTAAAACATGCCCATACTGCTCAAAACACATGAAATATTTTAGAGTAGCAAAGGAGGGGTTTCGAAATTGAGTTGAGGGCTCAGAAAACCCCCCAAAAGCCGCCGGCGGTAACTCTGGAGGAGAGATTTCCTCATAACAAATTCAGTCTTCCATGAAATCGAACAAGGATTGATTTGAGAGGTCCCTAGGATTGCAGGGGATCAGAAACAACCGAGAAACCCCACACCATAAAACCCCCAATCGAATGGATTTATGGCTTGTTCGAAAAATAATTACCACGATTTTTTGAAGGAGAAGTCTTAAAACCATCAAGAACTCTCCAAAAAATCACCAAAAATCTTAAGAAATCAAGATGTACCAGGAGGAAAGTTTCTGACAGACCTTGAGATGCGTGTCAGTACGGTCTATGACGTTAGCCGTACGGTACAGTAAAGCATCAACACCCCTCCAACGATCTTCTCCGGCTGTTGATTTCAATTGTTAGCTTTGATATCAAGTTGCAATGGTGATTAGGGTTAGGGTTAGGGTTATGTTTAGAGAGTCGAAGAGAGAGAGTGAGAAAAGAGAAGAGAGAGAAGGATGTCATGTGATTAGGTCACATGACTCCACTAAAATATATTATATATGGAGAACATTACAAAAGACAAATATACCCTTCAAAGGGAGTATTTACAGAACTACCCCTATTACATGGAAATACGTATATGATAACACTAACAAGTTGGAAAAAATTACCTAGGAATCCATCAGGCCCTAAAGCACTGTCAGGATTGAGCTTGAAAATCGTCGTCTTTACTTCCTCAAGAGAGGGGATTTGAGTAAGGCCTGCATTGTCACTAAGGTCTACCAAATTAGTAAGGGCTGGGATATTGGCACCCATATTTTCACTCAGTAAACCCATTCTCTCAGAAAACCCACCTAAAATCCACCCCTATATCTTCACACCACCACACCCCCCCCCCCAGACACACACACACCAAGAAGAAGAAGAAGCCACCGCAAGTACCTCTCTCTCCTTCTCTCTTCCTCTCCCTCTCTTTCTCTCTCCCTCTCCTTCTCCCTCACTCGGTACTGGGTTGCTGAGCCACCTCGGCAGTCCCCAAGCCGAGTGTGGTAGAGCAAGAGAGAGAGAGAGAGGTGCGTACTTGTGGTGGCGACGGCCTCCTCCTCCTTTTTCTGTTTTTTTTTTTTTTTTGGGTGAGTGTTATGAGTGAATAAAGGACTTTTTTTGGGTTTTTTTGAGCGAAATCGCGGGTGCTAATATCCCGGCCCTATAGTAATCAACAATTTTAATTTTTCGGAAAATTTCTAAAAAGAAAATAAACTTTAATCTATTTACAAAAAAGAATACAACTTTTCGCAAATCCCAAAAAAGAAAACGAAACGCCCTTTCAAAGGGCGTTTCATTACGTGGCACATGTTTATCAAAATACGCCCTTTAAAAGGGCGTTTGTCAGTAAAAAACGCCATTTTAAAGAGCGTTTTTCAGTAATAGACGCCTTTTTAAAAAACGTCTGTCAGACCTCTGACAACTGATTTAAAGGGCGTTTTTTGATACCCCAATTTTTACGCCCATTTTGGCGTACCCAGAAGATGAATCAATGGCTGATTTTTGGTGAGGATGATCTCTACGGTGAGGAGATCATCCTCACAAAAATTCAGATCATTCCGATATTCGTAGATTGGTTTAGAAGTTGAGGAATTATGGGACGTTTTTTAAAATTTCTCAGGAATAAACGCCCTTTAAAAGGGCGTTTGTCAGACGTGTCAACCATCAGTCATTCGTTAGTCAGTCGAGGACTGATTGGACTGACAGCAGACGAAACACCCTTTGAAAGGGCGTTTCGTTTTCTTTTTTGGGATTTGCTGTATTCTTTTTTGTAAATAAATTAAAGTTTGTTTTCTTTTCTGCAATTTTCCGTTAATTTTTTATATCTTCTTGTTGTTGGAGCACATTCCCTTCTTCTGTATGTATTTCCTTAATCATAGCACGATTCCTCTGGATTTCAGCCAATGAGTGAAAGTAAGCCGTATTTCTGTCTCCCTCTTTGAGCCACTTAACTCTGGAGTTTTTTCTAGAAAATCTCTTCCTTAGTTTGGGCTTTAGAGAGATCTTCTCATGTCAAAATATAGTAACAGTTTTTTCATCATTCAGATGGCCTCCTCCAAAGGACTTCTAAAGGTTCTCTAGCTCATTGGAGAGGGTGACAGCTGCCTTGTGTACATCCCCAAAACACCTCATAATTCCATCTTTTCAAAACCCCTTTCAACCTTTTGAACTTCTTGCTTACCTTCAACAAGTGTGGGGCATCGCACTCCTCCCAACTATTTTTTTTTTATAAGTCCTCCCAACTATTTTTGACTACCTCCTGGAACATCTGATGATGGATCCAAGCTTTTTGGAACCTAAATGGCACATTGTTAGGCTTAGGAATAGAGAAGCACCACCCAGCCAGAGGAGAGTGGTCAGATCTGTGACAAGGCAGGACCTTATAATTCCATCCTGGAAAAGAAGCAACCCATTGCTGGTTGTAAAAGCACCTGCCAAGTTTACTGAGTATTCTACGAGTTCCCATTTGCTTATTAGACCAAGTGTATTTCAGTCCTGACCAATGGCTTGCAACTAGCTCACAGTTGCCTCCTTCCGTAGCTAAAGAACTGGCAACAGCCATAAATTCCCCAATCTATGAGCTCTATCATTAGATATCACATCCCGGACCATCATCACATAGTAGTTAATGGATAAAACCTGAGATGCTTAATAAGGGGCTCCTCAATACTGACATAATCAGGTTTATGATCTGAAATGATTTGCCTCAGTTGAGTAATGGTTTTATTGTTACCCACCCCTCTAGCATTCCAGAAAACCACTCTGATGGGGTACACCAACCACTCCTGTACTGCTTAAAGAGAAACATACAATTGTAGCAGATTCCAAACCTAAAAGGTCTAACAACCAACCATTAGTTGTTGCACCTTGCATCAGATTCCAACCCCCAATACATGTCCTATTCAAACCACTGAAGAGAGTCCACCAAATCTGGAGCGTTAAGCACAAAACCAATCTGCAATTGCTAGTCCACCCAACATGCTGATTAAGAGCCCAGACCGTGCAATCCTTTCTAATCCAATGCTTGATGTGACCTCTATCCCAGCAGCCTCCCTCAGCATTAGTAGCTTGGACCAGCAGCTAACTATTACCAACCACAGGTCAATTCCCCTAATAATGTTGATCCTTATAGCAGGTTCAGAAACCAGACTCTCAAACCCCTAAAGACACCCATTGAGACCACTAGTATTAGTCACTCTATCAATGGACCAACGTATGAAGACCACCACCCTATTGACCCTGATCTAACTCCCAGGAACAGATGGAAGCCCATAGCATATCCAAGAGCAGAAGGTAACGAAAGGCCACCATTAGCCTTCAAAAATGCAACTGCCAGCAAGACCATCTAGGCCCACTGAACTAACTTCCATCAACACTTCTATAAGAGCTAACATCAACCCCAACTGACTGAAAAATAGGATGCCAAAGCCCTACACGCGCTCTGCCAAGGATTGAAGAGGATGACGTTGCACTACTATGCTCACATACCACAACCTGACCCCAATAGTCTGAGAGTTGTAAATCTAGTGGACATCAAGTATTTTGATCCCATGCCTGGACCTAAGCAGCTCAAGAGCCTTAGACACCCACCATTCCCAAGTGAGATCCACAAGACTAACTGTGGGGGAAAAATATCTGATCTAACCCACACAATCTTTGAGGTCGGACGATTCGTATCTCAATGATGATCGGACGACTCCGGTGTTTCAGGACGAAACTGCTTTCTCCACCGCGACGAATAGGATGATCTCCAGATGAGATGTGGTCGTACCTGTTGACAACACTCCGACGCTCAAGTCAGTATAGGATGTGTAACAGGGTTAAGAAAAATAGTAAAATATTTCAGAGTTTAGGCTATCTGGATATGGAGAACAAGATCCTTTTTTCAGTTCTGAGGGTCATGTATTTCAATGGGACTTCTTTGTTTTAGGTATGCTTGTTATTAGATGTATTTTCCGTTGCTTTTCTTTGATGTTCTTGTTGTTTGCCTTGTTTCTGTCTATTGTAGGTGACCTCGACCTCCTTAGCTGACTTGTTTATTTTGTTTGGCATTGCCTTTTTAATGAAGATTATACTTATGAAAAAAAATCTCTTGCTCAAGAAAACTAATTGCCATACAACTAAATAGCCAATTGCTACTTCTAATCATCAGCAAAGCAATAATAAAACCAAAAAATCACAATCCAACTTATCCATAAAAACAGATATTAAATAAGCTACAAAGCTAAATTAGGCTGTTAGAGAAAGGATTACCAATTGGCGGTTCTGTCTAATCGACCTCTCCTACCCTTGCCTCGCAAATCCTACGATTTATATTTGACCCCCATACTAGGCGCGACACTAGTTAGTGTGGCAAAAATGGAATTCCTATTAGCGGACGTATGACCCTTGAGCAAGCAAGGCCATCGCCTTACTGTTGGATGCAAGTACCAAATGGGCACTTTGTGGGTGGAAGGCACTAGTATACGACATTGTCTGGCGTGCGGTGTCGTCTGATAGATGAATTGCACGAGTCACCGTCTGATGTGCGGTGCTGTCTGATAGATAAGTTGCATGAGTCACCATCAGATGTGCAGCGCTGTCTGATAGATAAGTTGTACGGGTTACTGTCTGACGCGCAGTGCTGTCTGATAGATAAGTTATATGGGTCACCGTTTGACGTGCAATGTCATTTGATAGATGAATTGCACGAGTTGCCATTTGACGTGCGGAGACATTTGATAGATAAGTTGCATGGGTTACTGTCTGACGTGCGTTGTCGTCTAATAGATTAGTTGCAGGGGTCACTATCTGATGTGTGATACCGTCTGAACAGGTCTCCATTTGAGACATCTACAATACCCCATATCCCGTTTAGGTGTATTAGCATCGACTTGGATAGGACTACCAATTGTTCTACCCATTGCCATGATGGGCTTTTGGTTCCTAGTACTCGAGACTAAGACCATGGAATCTAACCCAGGCTAAGGCATTGGCCATTTTCTGATTCTCAGGCTTGATAGACACAACATTTGCTTCTCAAAGATCCAGGGCCCTCCTCTCCTGACCCTTCGCATTTCTTCTTCGTCTACTAGTTTAATTGTGAGAAATCCTTTCCCCAATGGAGTAATATTCCCATTCTCCTTCAGGTTCCATAACTCGCAATCTTTTTTCCGTATCTCCTCAATACTAATCTTTTGGAGATCCAATCTACCCAGAAGACAGTGTGTACAATATTATAAGCTTTATCGAGGATATTTTTAGGAATAGAGATCGATGGGAACTCTCCCCTCATACCAAGAGTTGGTATGTCAGAGATTTCCACCAAGAGGGATCTTCTATTCCTAGTTACCGCTGCATAGGATGGAGCCCTAGGACCTTCATTGACATTCTTGACCACAATAAACTGATTTGGGTCATCTGTTGCACGCTTAGGATTGTTCCAACCTTCATCAGCATCCGAGATGATTAAGGGGTCTTGGAAGAGAAGGGTTTCACCACCTCCTGACCTAATATCATTCTGGTTCGCATCCTTTCCAGACCTTGCCTCAAAGGGACCAGCCAAAACCCTCAATCGAAACGCTGCCTTAACTGGACCAACCAAAGCCCTTGATTGAGCCTGCATCCCAATCTGCGGCTGGCCTCCCATAACCCTCCAAAACTCTTCGCAAGGGAGCTCTTCCATACCTGATTAAAGGCAGCTTCCCATCTACAAAACAACACTTCTCACCTGAGCCGCTGCAAAGTTCTACCGTCTGAACCTTGAATCATTGAGGCAGCAGCTCACCGACAATCCAAGCTCACCATCTTCCAAGTCTCACCGTCACCGTCTTCCCAATCTCACTGCCTTCTCACCTGCTTCCCTAAGGCCCTTAGTACAAATTATCTTTCAAAAGTAGTGGTGTGCTCTTGATGTCATCAATTTTTTGCTACATATTTATGTAATTCAGCAGCTGGGATCTCTGTAATTAACCAATTGATGGACATCATCGAATTTTAGCATTCATCTACAGTACGGACTAGATGAGATCTTTTGGATCTCGAGTAGACAGTGGTTGATTTGGCTTTGTTTGTTGATGGACCGTAACACGGTCACGTTGGACATCTTCGTTATTGTTATATTGGAAGAACACAATTGGGACATGACTGCGCGAATTTTTTGCAGCTAAACTTTGTTCAGACATGTTAGCGAGGTCTTAGCAAGGCAGGCCTGCCCGCACGTGTCAGTGTCCCCAACAACTGCCGTCTTGTGCCTAGTTGAAGCCCAAACAATTTTTCAAGCACTTCAGTTTGTTCAATCATCATTTCCATCATCTTCTCAAGGAAAAGACTCATTGTAGTAGCCATGCTGTATTCTTGTCTGCTTTGTAATTTCATGCAATGAGAGCTTTCGCAGCCAACCATGGACAACGACTGGACAGGCTTATCGATTCAAAGATAAATTCTGGTGATGTCATACCACTCTAAACTAAGGGTGCTGGATTACGAGAGGGAAAACATGGTTCACATGTTCACTGTTGTTTTCGGTCAGTTGCAATATCGATGGTGTTGGGTCTATTTCATCGACGGGTTCGTGGGGACAAAGATTTCCAAGACGATGCCTGTTTCATCAACGATACAATGGTGGTTGTGTTTTTTGGGTCTCAACTCTGGCATGTCAGATCAATAAGGAGTCTGACTTGGAAATTGTTGCTATGATGGTTGTGTGCGGCAGTGGTTGGTATATTGCTGCTGTTGACAACAATTTGGCAATGGGGTCAGTTTTCTTCCGACGAACTTTGCTTTTGCAGTGTGAAAAAGGTGCGTTGACAAGGGTGTGACCTTGCACTACTCAAGGAACAGTGTGAAAGAAAAAACCCTCGCACTATTCAAGGAACAGCATGAAGAGGAAGCTTTGTGCTCTTCGCCAAGTCGATGCAAAAGAGAAATTTCTTGCACAATTCAAATCTATCAAACAGATACTAAGAGTAAAAACTTGCTTCCATACCAGAATTGATGCAGGATGGCAAGTAACAGATCTTGCACTAGAAGCGAACAAAAGCGTATGTACTAGAAAGGTGATGGAATCACTTCACCAGAGAGAGGAATTGCTCATGGTTCTAGATTTAACAGCCTAAAGAAACAGTCTCTTATTCAACCAAAACCAAAACCAAGACCATCTGGGTCTTCCCTTTTTACATGTATTTATAGATTTTTTATTCTCCAAAACTAGAACCTTCCCAATTGGAAACTACTACTAATTGATACACGTGCTATAAATAAGTTTCTTTCTTAAACAATTATCAACTAAATAAATAATATTAAAGAAAACCTTCCACCAAGTGGGACCCATAGCGACATCACCATGCTCCTGCATATCTCTCTCTCTCTCTCTCCCCTGTCTCTCTCTCTCTCCTGAGGTCAAGAGATTGATCAGGTTTTAATTTCTGCATCGCTGCTCAAACTACTAAAAACATTTAGCTCTAGATATCTAATTGCGCCTTCTCCCAACAGTTCTCCATCCATCATTGCTGCTTCAACCTTTTCCGATCTCTAATTACGTTGTGTGGAGACTCAGGAACTATTTTGTAAGAAAGAGTGTTTGATCCTCTCATAATATTTTCTGCAGAAACGGCTTTGTATCTGAAAATCTTGCCATTCCTATTCTACCAAAATTTTCAGAACCAAAAACAAAACAAGCATGAGGATCCTCCATGGGATGTGATCTCCAAGAGCAGTTTTTATCTTGGGATCTGCTGCTCTTGTTATCTACATTAAGAGCTGTCACAATCTTGCAATGTTTGTAATTCCTATCTAGAATATGATGATTGGCATGGTGGATTGGGTTAGCCTGATAGGTTGGATATTTTTAATGCTTGTGATGTCAATATCTGAAATTTATCTATGAAAAGAGTTCTTTAAACTAGCTGACCGACTATCTATTGGATCCTCTGTTAATCTGCGTATGCTACGTCAAAACCATGGGTCATAAATGTTTGCTAGTCAACTTGAATTTTCTCAATGCTTCTGATATTCATTTTTGAAGGTTTATCAGCCAAGAAAACCTCTCTAATGGCTGATATGGTCATTTATTGGACTATTTGGATCTGTCATTCTGGATGCCCTGCTTTAACCTTTAAAATGTTTGCTGGTGTAGATTTTTTAATGGACCACCTCTTTGAGCAAATCATACATTAAACTCAATTCAACGTGTGGAGAATTCCTAGATCCATTGATCCATGTTGTGACATCTTTTATTTAGCCAATTATTTTGAATTACCGATGGTTGTGTTGTTAGTAATCCTACATTGTACGCTGTTGTATTACTTCAACCGTTGATCGTTTAGACTTAAGTGACTTGTATCTTAACCGTCCTAGATCTTTGTAAGATCAACCCTACATAATTTCTATTTATTTGTGAAGTGCTTCAAATTTGAAAAATTCTGAACCAAAATTTTTATCTGGAATTTATCCTTATTTTTTTTTGGGCTGGGGAAAGGGTTTTATGTTGATTTGTAATCAATCATTTTATCTGAATGGTTGTTCTTTGTAGAACTGTACAATGTGCAATAGTAAACCTTTTGCAAAGCTGTGCTTGATTGTTCAAAGCCAAGTTGAATTGTTTACCCTTCATTTGGAGACCTAATTCAATCAAAATGGCTAATCTATTTCATTGCTTTCTCAAAATAAATTATTCAAGTTTATTAGCTCAGAATTTGCTTAGTTGGAATGTTTTAGCCACTGCATGTTACCACTGATCATAAGAGATTGTAGCAACTGTTTTGCTGAAGTAAAAAATCTCAGATATAGTAATTGGAATTTGTGGATTAGGGAACAACTCAGGAAAGGAAGATAATATTCTGGTTTATAGATAATTGATGTAATTTTTGGTATGCTTTCCATGTTCCAACTCCAAGTGACGATGCTCAATATGACGCTGCCACTACTTGGACACTAGTTTCTGTGGAGTGACAGAATCAAATACTTTCTCAGGTAGCTTTTATCTTCACGGCTGCAGTAAACAAAAGGTTTAGCAATTGTTCTAGCCATTCTTGAGATATTTGCAATAGGATGATATTGGAGTTCTCGTGTGAGATGTCTAAGAGTCCTTGTTTCATTGTTGCCGATGATAGGAGGATTATTAGTGCGTACAGGGAGAGCGTGTTGTCATTGCTCTTGGAGGATTTGGGGCTAGAGGAAGGATCTTTTTTGGAGTCTCAGGGGAGACAATGGATTGGCAGCATTTTAGGGACGAACTATTATCTCAAGTCCCCACAACACAGACTTGTGTTGTGTTTGTTGCAGCACACGGATCCGGAAGCCATGACAGAGTGGTTACAGGATCAAGTCTTGGGCTTGCGGTGAACAAGGACAGGGTTTGGACTTTGGATCCCCAGTTCCCATTCCTCCACTCAAGGATGTGTTCATAGTCATAATCGGTGACCAATTGAGGGTGAACTCTAGTCTTATCCTAATCTGAGTGCTTCTATTTTATCTCTCATTGACATCCAGTTGATGGCCTAGATACTCTCTAATGGGATCTATAAGAGTGAAAAACCAGACGGGGGTGAACTGAGAAAAAGGTGAGGATGTCAATGTGAAGGGCTTGTTCTTCCCTCTGTACCAAGAGATGACGTTCCAACAACTACTGCATCTTAATCAAGACCTTCATGTTCATCGGGCCCATGTGTAGGCTTCTATGGTAGTGATGATCCACCTAAACTGTTTTTGAGCTGGTTCACCAGTTGAACCAGTCCGTGTGATCTGGTGCTTAGAACATTGAATGGCCATGGCAATGGTGGAGGGAAATAGTTGTAAGCATGTCTCATGGCTTGTTTGCTTGGTGAAGTAACCGGGTTTTGGGAGGGACTGCTCCGGTGTAATTGAGCACATGGCTTCCAAGGATGTCTTGGGTTGAGGTCTCCTATTAACCACGGCTGAGGTAGACAAATGATAGTTGGGATGCGGATCCAAGGACTGTTGCTTACACAAAGAGGGTCGTTATGTGCAGGATTGTAAATTGGGCCGGGCCTGTTTTGGGACAGTTCTAGCCCGATTTACCTTTGTGTCGGGCCTTGGGCCAATTGAGAGAGAGAGAGAGAGAGAACCAGGATGTGAGGATAACCACCTCATATAACACCAAGAAACCCAACCAAACAATGTGTGTACGAAACCTCTCAGCGTAGAATTTTGTAATAGTTGGCCAAACTATCAATCAATTCCACCATGAAGATTTAAGAGGTTTTAGGCCCTTTCACCCAAAGTTACCAAACCTTGCCTTACTTTTAGGGCCTTTCACCCAATGGTACCAAACCCTACAGGGCGTCGGTTAAGATCTCACCCTATTTTTGATTTTCCACTTCTAAATTGATTCATTGAGATCTCTGTTACCAAAATGAGATATGATGGCATACGATTGTGTATTTTTTTTTTTTCTTTTACACAATTGTTTTCCCTTGGATTATTCAAAATCATGTCTGGTTTTTTCAAATTCTTTACAACCCTTGATTTTGATTTGATTTCATGCTTAGCTTTATTTCTCGAAATTCATATCATCTGAATCGATCTGATCACATAAGGTTGTGTACTTGTCTATTCCACATAATCTTATTCCTTGGATTCGTAAGAATGGAGCCTGATCTTCAAATAATCAACATCACATCTTTGGCAACCCTTCAACTTTATATCCAAATCTAAATCTAATTTTGATAACTGACCCTATTACTAAAGAAGACCAAATTTCAATAATCTAGTCCATTGATTCATAACCATTTAGTCAATGTGTTATCTCTTGATGGTCCTTGTCGAAATGTTGTACTAATTACAAATCCCTATGATTCAATTTCTCTGACTTTTCTCCCAACTACCAACTAAAATTTTGAATAATTCCCCAAGTTGTAGTGAAGTTAAGATTGTCCAAACAATATTTAAATCTAAGAAATATGATGTATGTTTATAACTTTTTTATATATGTACTAATCAAACTTCTTTTTGGTTTATGAGTCCACCTAGGGATTGGTCAAACATCCATACGGTCAACATCCTCTAAGAGTGTGCCATGTGGCTCATTATTGTGTGTGGTAAGGATGACCATCGACGGTCAGCGAAGTTTTACACGTGAGGACACGCCACTCATGGAAAACCTCTTTGTAAACAAATAAGTGAGATCTAGAACTCGAAAAAGATAATCAATTCTTTTTATTGATGACAATCACTTCAAAATACAAAACAACATAGCTAAGAACAATACTAAAGCGAAATCCATGGCATTCGAGTCCAAAGGTGTGCAGGTTGAATGGTTGTAGAAGCCACAAAGAGATGAAGATAATAGGTTAAGAGGAAAGAAACATGGTAGAAGATTAGGGTAACACATTGGCTATTGCCTCCTCCCCTTTTCCTTCAATCCTCTCCTCTATTTATGTGGAGGGCTTGAAGGCTAGTTAAGAGGGCACACTTGTAATTAATTCAACGGATATTGTCCAGCACTGGGAGTAAACCTTTGTCAACGGATGTCCGTCATCAACGTTGATGATGGACCACAATATAAGCTACGGGACACACTCTTAGAGACCAATAACCGTATATATGTTTAGTGCATCCCGAGGTGGACCTACAAACCAAAACTCAGCCAAATAATCGATGATTTTCTAACCATTGGATTGGAGTCTTTTTTATAAGTTTATTTTTAACCATGGGATTAGAGAATAATTTGGGATTTATTCTAGTGTTGGAGAGCCAATTTTTTCCCCCAAAGTGGTATGCGTAAAAACTAATTCCAATGATCCCATCAATCAATTTGATGGTTGATCAAAGCAAGAAACTACCTATGATAGTCAACATGGTTATAGTGCTCATCAACGCTTCCATACTTGACACATATAACCTATCGATTCTTTTTGGAGTTCACTTTTCACCACTCTCGCAAGTGTCCAAAATTGGTGACAAGTGCCTCTCCACTTGACAAGCACCCTAGACAATGTCGGTCAACCGACAATCATGGTCCATTTCAACCCCAAGTTTTGAAGTCCCCCTCTCAAAATTCCATGTGCAGTACTCATTAGGTCTATTGACCGAATTGATATTTGGTCCACCTCTCGATGGATTTACACATAAAATAACAGTTTAATTGGTAATTTATATCCATGGAGTTTTTGAGTACTCTTTAGGGGCCACCGACCTTTATGGATGCTTGGTCCAGTTATTGATGGATCTACACATCAAAAATCAATTTAATCAGTGATGTATATCAGTTGGATTTTGCATTTTATAGCTTGATTTTTGTCCGCCGGATTTAAGCAATTGTTCTAGATGCTAAAATATAAATGTTACAAATCATCGACCAAGAGGTGAACCGAACATCCATAAGATTAGTAGGCCCTACAGTCAGCTCCACGTGGCATTTTGGGGAGGGAGAGATTTCAAATTTTGAAGCCTCATGGATAGCAAATATTTTATCTCAAAGTTGAGGGGCGTCAATTCCCCCCTCGACCCCATTGCTCCGCCAGTGACCACAATTGTGTCATTTTATAAGTCAAAAAACATATATGATATGATCGGATGAGATATTATCGAAGCAGATATATCAATATCCAAATTCGTTTCCAAAAAAATATTCATATATAAAAAAAAATTTATCTGAATCCGATATCAGATATTCAAAATTTATTCAATCCTACCATGGTTTAAAACACGGCCGTTTAAAACGGTAATGCCCCAAGCCCATTACGTTAAGAATAGTTTTGATGTTTTAGAAAATAACAGGCTGTTATTTTCTGAAAAAATGTGGAAGAAAAAAACGGCCATTGTTTCCGTTAAATTTCCACTATTTTCCATTTTTTTCATTTTTAAAATTTAAATTTTGAATTTTAGCGCCAATTTTTTTCCCATTTTTTCCTGTTAAATTCATTAAAATCTATTAAATTCTGTTTTCTTCATTTTTGCATGTCCGTTACAATTCGTTTTAACGGCCATTTTAATGGTAACAGCCCCAGTCCATTATACCGTTAAAACGGTCTCTTTTAAACCTTCAATCCTCCTTGATTTTCTAGGTTTCCTAAAATGGTATTAAAATGTTAAAATACGTCGGCTGGAAAACACCAATAACTGATTTTTTTGTGTGTAGAACCATCAATAGGTGGACCAAATATCCATACGGTGAGCGATCCGCGTGGCATTTTGGGAGGGAGATTTAGGGGGCATTGGCAACACAAAAATAAGTAACTTATTGACTTTTATAAGCCAAAAAGTTAGTTTGAATGTGTTTCATATTTTAACTTTTGAAAAGTTAAAAACTAACTTAAAACTGAAGCTAATTTTTTTAGTTTTTAACTTCTAAGAGAATTACTTCTCAAAAATTAGAATGCCTCCAGAGGCTATTAATTTCTATGACTTTTTCGGAGGTAAAATCAAGTTGTAACTTCTACTACAAGTAGAACTGCTTTTACTTCTCGTTCCCAAACGCCCCCTTAAACGTGGTGGACCTACATACCAAAAATCACCTTGATCCAAAAGTAAACATGCTACTAAAATGCTAAAATATGACGGCTGGAAATCTCTAATAAATAACCTGATTTTTTTTTTTTTTTTACGAGTAGATCCGTCAATAGATGGACCAAACTCGAGAATTTTTTTGAAGCGGCGGCGATCATGTGCTAATGATCGCGCACTACATGTACACGTATACATGGGGTTACTTTTTAAAAAGTTTTTTTAAAACTAAATCCTAAACCCGAGGTATATGTGGCACACGATCATTGGGCACATGATCACCGATTCAAAAATCCCTCCCCTTAAAAAAATTTCTCATCAAACTTGGGCTCCTTATTAAGCAATCCTA
This sequence comes from Euptelea pleiosperma, assembly GCA_035048495.1. Classification (NCBI taxonomy): domain Eukaryota; kingdom Viridiplantae; phylum Streptophyta; class Magnoliopsida; order Ranunculales; family Eupteleaceae; genus Euptelea; species Euptelea pleiosperma. The sequence goes on along the minus strand of CM068550.1, from coordinate 36,069,669 downwards.
TTAGTCCAATCCAAGAGCCAAAACCATGGTTTTAAAAACGGATGTTTAAACGGTAACGCCCCAAGCCCGTTTCCGTTAAAACCGTTTAAACATGTTTTGACGCTTTTAATTTAATGGCCATTATTTTTGTTTTAACGGCCGTTAAAATCATTTTAACAGTATTTTAAATTCTGAATATTTTTTTGCAAAAAAGGCTGTTAAATTCTGTTTTTTATTTTGAAATTTCAAAATTTGAATTTCAGCGTCACTTTTCCATTTTTTTTAAAAAAAATCCATTTTTGCCCCTGGCCGTTTTAACGGTAACGCCACCAGTCCGTTAAACCGTTAAAATGGCCTCCTTTAAACCTTGGCCAAAATGCCCAAAACTACGAAAAAAAAGAAAAAAAATTGGCCATCGATGTTGGACATAAAAAGCGTCCAACACGGGTTGTTATAGGGTGCTACCCGGTTGGCATAGTCTCCCGGCGTCCTTAAGCACACGTGTCACTAATTTATTGGTGTTGGACACTACAATTATCTTATTCTTGGTATTGGATAAGTGATCACCCTGTAACAATCTGGTTAAACCTTAGACCAAACAAGAGTTTGTCACAAGTGGCACGCACATGCCCCCAACGGTCCGTGGATTTGAGATTTCATCCATTAACACTTGAACTGCCCCCCAGCTCATTTAACGTTAAATATAGCCGTTAGCAGAAAATTCATAAATAATCCCATTCTGGACAAGGAAGGTGAAATCAGAGTAAAACTTGTGTCACAAGCATTCAATAGGAGCCACGTGGCATACTATTAGAGGACGATGACCGTATGGATGTTTGGCCAGTCCCTCTGTGGACCGGTACACAATAAATCAGCCTAATTAGTGATTTCTAACCGATTCGATTGAAGTTATTTTCATGGGTAGATTTTAACCGTAAAAATTTGAGCATTATTGAGCGTTATTTGGGTGCAAGAATCCAAAGGTTGTAAATGACTAATCAGGCTAATTTTTTGGTTTGTAGGTCTACCGAGGGACTGGCCAAACATCCATACGGTCATAATACTATGATCGTGTGCCACGTGGCTCGTATTGAGTGCTGTGACCGTCTTTCGTCACAACATCTCGTGACACAAGTTTTACTCGTGAAATCAAAATTGGGTCAGAACAGTCTGACTTTAAGACAGTAACGACCGTCTAACGGCTCTATTCTCTTTCTAACTCGAGAAAACGGGTAGCCCGCCCGTTCAGCAAATTTGAATTTTCAACTCTCTCTCTCTCTCTCTCTCTCATCTTCCCTTTTTCTTCAATTTCCTTATCCTCCTTTTTCGTTCAATCTGTCTCCCTCTTCCCACTCTCACTCTCTCCGCTCTCTAAGAATCTCTCTCATCAAATCAAACCCATAGCCAGTAGTTAGCCAGAGACACCACCATGGGTAGTTGTATGAGCAAGAAGGCCTCCTCTGCTGCTGCTGCTGCTGCTGCAGCACCTCCACCTCCACCTCCAGATCCAAGCCCTAAACCTAAACAAGAGGAGGTGCAGAAGAAGATCGTACAAGCTGAAGAAACCGTGAAGAAGGAGATATTCGTTATAAAACAAAGGAAGAGCCATGAAAGACGGCCAGAACCAGAAGAAAAAGTCGGAGATCCCAAAAGGAACGACAAAGTAGAGGATGTTGTTAAACATGGTAGTGGAAACACTGCAATCGCTCCCGTGAGGACGTCCAGCTGTACCAAAGAAGAAGTAGACGCTATCTTGATACAATGCGGAAGGCTTAGCCGAAGCTCCTCCGCTAAAGGTGGTTCTTCCGGCGATACCAACCGGAAATACTCTGGTTCCAAGAGGAGCTACGACTTCGATCACGACAACAATGACGAAGAGGAGAAACACCACCATCACCACCAATCTAGGCCTTCTCACAGGAGAACTCCAAGCAGGGAGAGAGATGTTGACTACAAGCGTTCCGGCAGCAGAGAACGCTGTTCTTCTTCTTCCGGTGAGGAGAGGAAGAGAAGCAGTGGTGGAAGAAGGGTGAGTCGCTCCCCAGGAAGAAGATCGGAAGCTCCATCTTCCGCCGCCACTGCCACAGACAAATCTAGACCGGGAAAGATGGTCTCAGTCCCTGCCTCTGTTTCCACCAGGGATAAGACCAATCCGGATTCCGCAACAATGGGTATCAAAAGGGTTTCCGTTAAGAGCAGTGGCGAGGTGGGTCATAGGACCGCAGCATCGCCTAGATCTCAGTCCCCCGCGAATGCTAGAGCTTCGAACGAGAACGCCCACCAAAAACCACCCTCCCTAAGCCGTAACTCTTCGAGAAAAGCAGAGCACTCTCCGTACAAAAGAAACCCCTTGAATGAGATCGACGATAACTCTCTCAAAACTCAGCAAGTTGCCATTAAAGCTCAGGATCAGAAGAAGGTACAGAGGAAGAAAGAAGCCGACGAAGGAATAACAAATAAGGTGAGTAAGCGTTTTGATTTTGATTTCTTTTTTGATCCACCCCCAAACTTGGATTTCTACAAGTTTTTCTGATTATTAACAAGAATTTTGCTCAAACGCAGAAGCATGACGAGAGAAACAGTAAAGTCGTAAGGGAGAACATCATCGTCAATTGTAAACCCAAGGAACAGCAGCAGCCGCAGCATATTGTGGATGGAGCCATAGAGGCTAAAGGGGGGGTAAAGACCAGCGAGGTTGAAAACCTCAAATGCCAAACCATAACGAGAAGCAGGTCTTCAAGGAGGTCTAGAGACCTAGATCTGAACCTGGGTTTCAATCCTGACACTATCCTAAATCCTACCTCCTACGCTTCCTTGCTACTGGAAGATATTCAAAACTTCCACCAGCAGAATACCACTGCTTTTTCTCTCCCACCTTGTCTCACTAAGGCCTGTTCCATCCTCGACGCCGTTGCAGATCTCAATTCTTGTGCTAGTTCCGATATATCTTCTGCTTTCTCCAAGGACAGAAGCTCCGAAGCAGATCGATCTAACAACAATGGGAAGAGGAGGTTGGAGTCCAAGGACCCTTTTGTGGAATCTGAGATAGTTGTGAGCGACGATCTAATGGAGCCGAGCATCCACAAGTACGTGACTGTGAGGAGGGGTATGATGGAAGGAGAGATGGAGCAGCAGGAGGAATCCTCAGGAAGCAATAGCTTTGTGGGTCAACAATGGGTTTCTTCTTCTTCTTCATGGGAACCCAATTCAGCTGATTCAATCGATTGCTGGACTTCAAGATCAAACACAAGAGAGCAGACCTTGTCTGAGGGTGGTGCTCTTGATGTTGAAGTGGGGGCAAGGAGATTGAGGCATGGAAAGGTTGGGGGTCGAGGTCAAACAATTCCCATTTCAGCAGCAGCTGCTGCTGCATCAATATGTAAGAGTTGTTTTCCAGATTTTAACGTATAAGAGAATACTTGCAAATTCTATTTGAAGATCCGAAGAAATGGCGAAAGAAAGAAGAAGAATCTCCTTCTTTATTCAATTGTACTTTTCTTTGAAGTCATGGCAATTGCAATTGATACATCTTTGTTTAAATTTCTTTTGATTACTTAAGGGATAACAGACCAATCTCATCAAATAAATCTATCTCCAATTGAATTGTTTCTACCTAATTATGCCCCAGGGGCTAACAAATGGATGAGTTGTGGCTGGAAATCATGGGTAATGTTTCGATCCGCCTCAATTATGCATATTTTCTACATGAAAACCATTCATCTAGAATTGGAATTTGCTTGTTTATAAAAGAATTCTAGTACAGTAGAGCCGAATAAGTAAAGATATCTACCAAGGGATTTGAGATCCATGTCATTCCAGAACCATGTCATTCCAAATGAACAAATATACATATCCTACAAAGATTAAGATGACTCTTAGGTCTAAGGAAAATCAAATATGTGGGTGATCAGCGATCAAGAATTGTTATGGCTCATAACCAACAAGCATTTTTTTTGGAGGGAAAGGTTGGGGGTTAGGCAAGACCTCCCTACCAGAACTTGAAAAAAAAATCAACCACAATCTGTAATATATCTATCTAATGACGCGTGTAAGATCTTCAGAAAACAAGTGAGGGTATAGAACTTTACAAGGATCATACAAAATAAGCAAGGAAATCAGCCGCTTGGGTACAATCCTTATATACATGTTCTATATCAAAACTATCAAAAAGGAGATAGAGCGTGATTGATGGCTTTGACGATATTCTTCGATTTCAAAGGTGGAGCCAAAGCACCTTTAACTTAAGCAGCAGCCATGGAAGAGTGTCGAGATTATGATGTTTTTGATACTATGTCAAGAGTTATCTACAGTCCTTCCTCTATCACCCGCAACTCAAGGTGAGCAACTGATTTTTTCTTTGCCCAACCTGAGAAATCATAAAGAGGGACTCTATCCTAATATCTAAGGATACCTCCATACCCACCAAACAATTTTTGTAGTGATCCATCTGTGTTTAATCGCCAAGCACCACTTTGAGGAGGTTTCCATTGGCAAGCTCTTGGGGCTCGATGTTTAAACTCCAAATCAATCCTCCAAAAATGAAAGAATTCCCTGTTGAGAGTGGAATATTCAACCTTAGGAACCGACTTGCTAAATTTCAGCCTTGTCTCTGAAATAATGAGATTCACAATATTGACAGCAGATCTATAATTATTTTGAAAATTCTTCCATGTTCTTCCATTCTTCAATGAAACTTTTTTAACTGCTGCAACGAGATCTAACCCATTAAAGTTGTCTAGTATCCATTCCGACTCTTGATTTGCATTGCAAATGATTCTACTGTAACGGCATTTCAACAAAATTTTCTTCCAAACAAATTTTGCAAAGTGGGACTCAAAGAAGGGGTGGTCCTCATTTTCGCTATGGCTCCAACAGAAGATGCACTTGATCTATTGATGATATGCTTGCTCACAAGGCAGTCTTGGCTCTTAAGACCTCCCATTAATGGTGAGCCAAGAGATAAAACTACGCCGAGGAATGGCGCACTTGAACCAAATTAGAGATTGCCAAGAAACTTTTGTGAATGGGAGGGAAATGCAAACCAGATTACTTCATCTTCAACTTGATAGTTGTTATAATGGAAACGTGGTTAGCTTATAAGTTACGACCAATGGATGTACTAATCAGGCACGGGTGCACAGTCAAAAGGGATTCAGGGACAAAAAAGAATCAGGAACAACAGAAAAATATTTGAAGGCATGGAAAAGTGGTAATTTTACAAAGGATGTATTGGCAATTGATATCCAAATGTGATGAAACTTGGCCAGATCACACCTTCTACTAATTAAAATCATAAAAATCAGTATGAGTATCAAACTATTTCCAGAGCAGAAGTTATATCTGACAGTTCAGAATCAGAAAAAACAACCATTTTAGACAAGAAGCACCTTCAAATGAAGTCCAAATGAGCTAACATTTTGTGATAGTAATTATATAGTCATTTTTTCAAAAGGTTTTGGTTAAAATCAAGTTTTGATGTACGTATCTCAAGGAATCAGCTTAACTTCAAATGTCATGGAAAAATTGTCATTTTACAAAAAAGAAGTACCTCCAAAGGGCATTCAAATATGGTGAAACTTGGTAAGAGTGTTCTTCATATCCACTTTCCATATACAATTTCCCTTAAATTGAAAAGATGATGTATAGAAAAGAAGATATAAGAGTAATTCCAAGAGAAGAAAAATGGCGATTTGAAGTATAATCAATTAAATGAGCTCCAAATCCAATGAAACTTTGTGAGATTATTCTTTGGATTATTTTAACCAATAAAAAATCCATTTCAGAAGTTAAAATGGGAATTTCATGGGGAAAATTGCAATTTGAAGATCTCACTATTTGAGAGGAATTTTGAGGATCTAACAGAAATTATGTGTATAATAAAAATGTAGACATACAATTTTTGTTAGTTTGAGTTGATAATGCACATATAATTCGAGGAAAAGGCATGAGTTGAATCAAGAAAAAGAAAAAAAGCTTGACAAAAGTAATTTCTTGGGTGTTTGACAAAGATTTTCTAAGTCCACAAGCCTTCTTGTGTTGTTACTTTGATATTGGCTCTTGTAACCTCTGGTGATTGAAAGATAGTGCATCTTGGAACTAAGTTTTACCCCATCATTTATCTATGTGTGTGCATATATTACTTAACTACAACGATGACCTCAACACTAAAGAACTCGATCTAGCAAACTAGCGTAGGCCTGCTGATGCAGGACGTCCAGAGTCCTAACCCAACTTTAGTTTTTTCGTTCTAGTAGAAGTAGGATTGCTTATTTTTTAGAGTTAAGGTAAGAGGGGTTGAGATTGAAAGAAGAATTTGAGTAAAATTTCATTTTAGGTGAAGAATAACTGTTCTTTACTTTTGAATGATGGATTCTATTCTGTGAGAATCGCCTTACCAATTCTGTATCATTTAGTATCAGAGCCAGCCGGTGATTGTTACGAGCCTAGGTTAAGACCTTAGCTTTCCAGTCCACTATCACCAAGGTGATTTTGGAGTATTGGTTTGGGTCTTAATCTTTGGTATCAGAGCCAACCCTACCTCCAGGGTTCGAGTCACGGGAGACGCAACTATGGTATTAAAAAAAAAAAAAAAAAAAAATGGGCTTACCAAAGTATGGGATATGGAAGGCCCGCCATAGTGGCCTACCGTGATCCTTCTCGGAAGAGGCGACCTGGGGGCTCGCTCAAAAATGAGAAAATAGGGGAACCGTTAAAAAAAGACTAAATTGAGAAAATAGGGGTACCAAAGTGAAAGCCACCGTGGACGTCGGCCTTGAAGGGTGGTGGAACGTTACGATCCTAGGTTAAGACATTAGCTTTCCGCTCCGCTATCACCATATTGGTTTGGGTCTTAACAGTGACCCTCTCTCTATTTAATTGTCATCTTCCACCCACATGAAATTAATTACTGCAAAAAGATTCTCATGTTACACACCCACATGCACCCATCCCTGCTGAAAAATCCTGGCAACTGTTTTTATTGGCCTGGTAAACTGATTAAAGCAACAGGGATAAGGTGCTCAGCTTTGGCAGCAGGTATCCAAAAGTGGTCCTTTATTTAACAAGTATATATAGAAAAAGCTCATAGAAGGACCTCTATCACCAGTTAATTGGAAAAGAGAAAGAGAGAATTGTACTGCTTGAAATTAAATTGGTCAAAATGAAATTACTGTAACTATTTGTAAGATCATACTCACTCTAGCTTGGTAACTATATATTTGTCTAAATTTGATCTGGGCTCTTCTATCTTCTCTTGGTGTTCGTTGTCCGGTTGGTCCCATAGGTCCTGAGGGAAGGCGATTGTGTAAGGCGATCTGGCATTGCTGTTGTATTCTGGTTGCTGTTCTTCTTCTGTTGCATCCTACTCCTTGCTATGTACCCTCTAATCCATGGGGTTACGTCCTCATTGATCTTGATCACGATGAAGAAGAGAATGCGGTAGATGATAATCATGCTAAAGAGGACACTGAGATCAACCCATTTCGATCGGTTTACATCGATCTGGAACACATATTCCAGTATGTACTCACCAGGGATCTTTGGGAGATCCGGTGATTGGTTGTCGAAAATCAGGCCATTCAGATCATTTTGGCATTGGCCCTGTGTAGTAGAAATTACAGACATGATTTGATCATTGAGCAACCTTGATTGAACATTAATAATTTGAAATAAAACAACTAAGTATTTCAGCCAATCCTTTATATTACCTGTAGTGCCCAGAAGTGGAAACTGATGTAAGACATGGGGTATCGCCAGAAGGGCTTGGGGATGTCATTTGGGAGCCTGAAGTACCCAGAAACCAGCATGAAAATTCCCTGATTCATGTAAAAAGGAGATCTTTGTTAACTTATCCATAGGACTTGATGATTTAAAAAGAAATAAAGTCATAAAAAGTTATAAATTTCTGCTGAAAGTACTTATTGTCCTATAATTTAATGTCGAAAAACTCAGTCACAGGTCAGAAACTAGTGTTTTGATTTCATAAGTTCAATTCTGTTGATGAATTGATTAAAAACTCACAATTTTGGGAAAGAGTTGGAGACTGGACTTGGTAGTCTTAAGTCAGGGTAAACCAGGTTGACTCTGCTGAGTTTCAAGTAGCTCGTGCGATTGTTTGTAGCATACATTCGAACTACTAACTCGATGAATTATATGATTTTACTTCCTAATTTCAAGAATATACAGTACATGGGCAGTGATGCCAATGTAAAATATCCCGTTCAATCTCTATAGAGAAGGCGATCAGAAGTGGAGTTTGCAGTAATCAATGCAGATTTATTACCTGAATTCCAGCCCCAATGATGATTCCCATGAGGAAGTTGGGGATGACACTGGCTAAGGCCATCATCAAGCTCTCAACCACCGTGACACTCGCATAAAGGTTCAAGACGAAGAACAGATAATGGAGGAACCCTGGATGGAGTCGAACCATAAAGTAGCAGATGGTTCCTGCCATAAAGGTTATCATAATGAGGAAGGGCATTGCAGAGATTGTGTTGCTTATAACAAATGCAATTACGCCATAGTGCCCATTCAGCCTCTCTCTCTGGAAAACCTGCACAAAATGCCCAAAAACAGAATTTGAATTATAATTTGTGTAAAGTTGCATGAAAATTCATGGTAACTGTAACTGATGACATGGGGTCATCAAGCTCACCTTCATATCCTCGACAAATGAGGGAAATCCTCCAATCGACATGAATGTGACGAAGCCAAAGACGAAAGAAGCACATGATACTCTTGCCTGTTTAACAGTAAGTAATTACAGAAGAAAAAATATTTTGTTAATCAGTGTTTGGGTTTTTGAGTAGAAATTGAAGGCTCTTGCATAGAGTGAGATGATTTTAGGAAGCTCTCAAAATATAGATAATACCAGAATGGAATTGTAGCTTGTCCCAACATCCAAATATATGGTTCCAACGCAGAGAGTCACCACGATGTAAATCATGAGCCTCAGCCAGTAATAGCCGAAGTCCCTCGACATGTTAAGAATTGAGCGTTTGGTTAAGGTGAAGGTCTGCATTAAGAAACTAGCCTGACTCCCTCCAGAATCCAGAACAGTTCCTTTCTATGACACATGAGAAGGAAACCCAACCAAAAGAACGCGATGAAATAGAATCAATGGATGGTTAACATCATCTGATCAGGTCAATATTAGAACAGGATATCGGGTCTGTTTTGAATGTTGGCCACAAATGCCTCCAATATGATTAGAAATTGTAAAAAAAAAATACTCACAACTTTGGAAATCTCTTCAACTCTCTCTTTTGCTGCATAATTATAGTGAGAAGAGTTGTAGAAACCAATAAGTGTGTGGATAGCTTCTGCTGTGGTTATCTTCTCCAAAGGATCATCGCTAATCTCAAACTACCAAGTCCGAAGAAACAAGAAAAACATACCAGTCATTGATTCATGGTAGTGGGACACTGGGACCTCCTATATATTCAAGAAGATCCAATGGATAAAAATAATAATAATAATTACATATCTGTTCGTACCCGTAGTTTCATGGATCCTTTTAGAGTGGCTTTCACCTTATCGAAATCGGAGTTTATGCACCTCAAGAAATGATCAGATGGGTTTCTCAGAGTTGGGCAAGGGAAGCCAGCTTGTTCAAAGAACTACAGACAGTAGTACCCTGCAGGATGAGAACCCACAAACTCTTCTTTCTTGTGTGTGTGTGTGTGAAATAGAAAGTGAATAGGGGGAGAGGCAGTGTTCGCACCTCGTACGCCTCTGAAGCCTGCCCAAAGTAAATAGTCTTGCCTCCAGAGAGCAAGTACAAGCGATCGAAAAGCTCGAAAACCTCACTGCTAGGCTGGTGAATTGAGGCTATAACAGTCCGCCCACCTCTAGACAGACCACGTAGCGTCTGGGTCACGAAGAAGGCCGAAGCACTGGACACAAAAATACAGACAAGAACCCATAATTGAACAAACAATATTTGATATCTCATAACTATATATGGAGCAGTAGTAAAACCAAAGTAGAAGACATAAAAAGTGACAGTTAATTCAGTTATAGTACTAAGAAGACAGAGAGAAAACATAGACCTATCAAGTCCACTCGTGGGCTCGTCGAGAAAGAGCAATCTGGGTCTCATCAGGATCTCAAGAGCAATGCTGACTCTCCTCTTCTCTCCTCCACTGATACCTCGCAAATGCCAGTTACCAATTACCGTATCAGCGCAGTCTTGAAGTCCCATTTCGATGATGGTGATTTCAACCAAAGCTTGCTTATCCGACCAAGACATCTTATCGGGGAGACGGAGGCTAGCAGAGTATGAAATTGATTCCCGGACTGTTAATGTACCGATCAAGTTGTCGTCTTGGGTCACATACGCCTGGATTTTTATAGACTTTCATGTTAGAAAAAAAAAAATGGAGTACAGAGTAACCCCATAAAATATAACCCATGTTTTAAAAACCAAACCAGTGATCCAACCGAAAATTTAAAAAAATAGTTCGAACCGTGGTTGGACCATGGTACACTTACCGGTTTGTTCAAACTTGGTGAACAAACCGTCATCATCCACCCATTGAAAAAACTGGCGGTTATCTTCAGACTTCAGGTTCAAGATGAACCGGACCAATATTTTTTGAAAATCCGGTTGGAGTGTCGATCCGGTCTGGTCCGGATTATAAAAGACTGAATATAACTCACAGCTGTTCCAACTGTGATTGGACCATGGTTCACTGACCGGTTTGTATTTATTAAATAATTTTAAAAATATGTCATTCATGTAATTTCAACGGTTCAACCACTGGTTTTGAAAAAAATTGGCGGTTATCTTCAAACTTCAAGTTCAAGATGAACTGGACTGATATTTTTTGAAAAACGGGTTGGAGCGTGGTCCGGTCCTGTCCGGATTATAAAAGACCGAATATAACTCACTGCTGTTCCAACTGTTGTTGGACCATGGTTCACTAACCGGTTTGTATTTATTAAATAATTTTAAAAATATGCAATTTCAACGGTTCAACTACTGGTTTAGAAAAAAAACTGGCGGTTATCTTCAAACTTCAGGTTCAAGATGAACCGGACCGATATTTATTGAAAATCCGGTCGGAGTGTTGGTCCGGTCCTGTTTAATTTTTAAAATACTGAATGTAACTCACCGCCGTTCCAAACGAGAGCTTTGTCTTTCGGCCGTTGAGGAGGATGGTTCCGGAGAGGAATGCATTGGTAGCCAGACGAGAAGAGAGAGCATCGAGCAGAGTTGATTTCCCAGAACCGGATGGACCCATGAGTGCAGTGAGACTCCCTGGCTCGGCATACCCGGTGAGACCCTCCAAGACTTTCTGCGTCTCTCCGTTGCCAAGTGTGACGGTAACTGTTAGATCCTTCCAAGTGAGCCTCGCCGAAACATCCCCAACAAATTCCAAATCCCTCTTATCCTTCCACAACGTCTCACTGAGAGGACTCAGTCCCCCTACCACAAGCCCATTGCCCGACGGCTTGCTCGCTTCTATCTCCATGATAACATCATCACTTGCAGAACTCCTCATATCAGAGAAGAAGAAGACACAGTTTTTAAGAAAAAAAAAACTGTCAGATGTGAGAAAGAGAGAAGAAAAATGTGGTCGAGAAACAGAAAATGGAGAAATGGGTAGTGTAATTTGTATTGGATAGAAGTTTAAAGTGTGTTTTTTTTCTTCTTCTTTTGACTAAAGAGTAATCATACAGAAGGAGGTTTTGGTGTGATAGACAGTAGACTACTGATCAACAGCAGTAGTTTCCTAGTACCCAGGAAGACGATAGAAGAATTTACTTTGTTTCATTAATGGATTTGGTAGATCTTGGTGGTCTCATTTAATATGGGAGAGACAGGAAACATCAAAAATTCCATCCCCTTTATTATGATTCACATCAAAACGTCGATGTTCAATTCCCCAAAAGTCGCCAACGTAGAGGCGAGACAAAAAATATTAAAATGAGTTCAAGAAAGTTGGTATGTGGCCACATTGGGGAATGCGAACATCAACAGAAGTTACAGAACCGATGTATCATCGTATCATGTGTGTAATACAAACAGTGGTTCACTCTATGACACACTTCGGAGCCCACTGAGCCCAATAATGTTTGGTTCATTCCTTGGTGGATTAATTTACACACCAAAATCAGCCGTTTGGTGATGGTGATGTAAATGGTGATGTAAAAAGATGTAATTTCAGGTTCACCTGATTCTTTTTGGCTTCAGGTAGGGTATTTTTTTGTTACTCACTGCTGCCCTCTGGGCCTACTGACCGCATGGATGTTTAGACCTACCTCTTTGTGAATATAAATTTACCAAAATCATTCTGATTGGTAATCTCTAGCCATTAGATTTCAGTACTTTTTCTAGCAGTTGGATTCAACCATTTTTTTTAGTTCTAAAACCATCGGCTAAAAATCGTCAGATAAGTTGATTTTTGGTATGATTGTCTATCTAGGGGTGGGCTTAACTTCCATACCGTCAGTGGGCCCATATGGCCGTGGTGAGTAACAAAAATGCGATACCTAACGCTAAAAACGCGATACCACACGGATAACGTACTACAACAATATGTGCAGTTGGGGCCATTGACTGTTGGATTCACGAGATTCATCACAATCAACTACTATTTTATCCTTTGCAATTGTTGCCTCTTGGACCGTGGATCTCTTGAATCCAATGGTTAATAGCCTCGGCTGTCAACTTTTTCGTCCAGTTTTCCTTGGGATAACATTGTCCTAACTTTAGGACCCTGTCGCTGTCACTACATTAGCTCGGATATGAAATGAAGCGTTTAGCAACTCAACCCAAATTAGTTGTTGCTGACTATTTTTTAATTTAATTTATTTACATTTTTGAAAAAATAATCGGTCCGTTCTCTTTAATCAGAAATATCTAGAAGGGAGATGTGATTAGGTTATTCAAAAATTAATTTAACCTATCACAAGTTTACTAGTCAAGGTAAGGTGATAAACTCACATGCAAAGGATAAAATGGGAGAGACAGGAAACATCAAAAACTCTTTCCCTGTATTATGATTCACATCAAAACGTCGATGAAAATATTAAAATCAGTTCAAGAAAGTTGGTATGTGGCCACATTGGGGGATGTGAACATCAACATAACCAAAGTGGTTCCCTCTATGACACACTTCGGAGCCCATTGAGCCCAATAATGTTTGGTTTATTCCTTGGTGGATTTACACACCAAAATCAGCCATTTGGTGATGGAAAAAGATGTAATTTAAGGTTTACCTGATGCTTTTTGGCTTCAGGTAGCGCATTTTTTGTTACACTGTTGCCCTCTGGCCCTACTGACCGCATGGATGTTTAGACCTACCTCTTTGTGAATATAAATTTACCAAAATCATCCTGATTGGTAATCTCTAGCCATTCGATTTCAGTACTTTTTCTAGCCGTTGGATTCAACCATTTTTTTACTTCTAAAACAAACGGCTAAAAATCGTCGGATGAGTTGATTTTTGGTATGATTGTCTATCTAAGGGTGGGCTTAACTTCCATTGCCGTCAGTGGGCCCATATGGCCATGGTGAGTAACAAAAATGCGATACCTAACGCCAAAAATGCACTACCGCACGGATAAACAATATGTGCAGTTGGGGCCATTGACCGTTGGATTCAAGAGATTCATCACAGTCAACTACTATTTTATCCTTTGCAGTTGTTGCCTCTTGGACCGTGAATCTCTTGAATCCAATGGTTAATAGCCTCGACCGTCAACTTTTTCGTCCAGTTTTCCTTGGAATAACATTTTCCTAACTTTAGGACCCCACCGTCGCCGTCGCCGTCGCCGCCGCCGTTGCGGTCGCTGTCGCTGCATCAGCTCAGATATGAAATGAAGCGTTTAGCAACTCAACCCAAATTAGCTGTTGCTGACCATTTTTTATTATTTTTTAATTTGATTTTGTTTACTTTTTTTTTTTAATTTCATTTTCCTAACTTTAGGGCCCCGTAGTAGCTAACTTTAGGGCCCCCACCCTCACCCAATTTCATTTTCCTAACTTTAGTCAATTTTAATTTGTTTTACTTTTTTAAACCTAATATATATATATAGGTGAGGATCGGGGGACAACATTTTTGACAACAAAAACTTGGTGTGGCCAAATATAAATTAGAAGTTTTGGAATGGGATGATTTTTGGTGAGGATGGTCTTTATGGTGAGGAGATCATCATCACAAAAATTCATATCATTCTGATATTTGTAGACTGGTTTACAAGTCGAAGAATTATGGACCGTCTATTTTTGAAAACCACATTTGATGGGGTTAGAAATTTCAGAATGTGATGATTTTTTGTAGGGGTGATCTATATGGTGAGGAGATCATCCTCACCAAAAATCAGCTATTGATTCATCTTCCATGTGGGTACCCCAAAATTGTTGTAAAAAATGTTGTCCCCCGATCCTGACCCCACCCATGTATATAACAAAACGGGGAAGTTGTCTCCCCACCTATACCCTCTCTTATCTATTTTGACAAAAGATGGCCAAGATCTTTTCCCCCAAATGACGGTGGATCTCAGCCACTCACACTTGATTTTGGCAAATGCTTTGACGGAGTGCCGAGGGCACGGGCCACCCACAATAAATATAACAAGTGATGACTGTGATTTTCTTATACCCCCTCTTATCTTATATGGCTTCAATAATGAGTGGCTGAGATCCACTATGCTTCATATCGATGGCTGAGATTAACTCTCACACGATTTTGACAAACACTTTGTCGAAAAGTGCCGCGGGCAGGGGCCACCCACGCATATAACAAGACAACTCAGTTGTATTCTCTTATCTTATCTATCCATCTAATGTGGATGGTTAGATAAAGATTGGTTGAGATCAAATCCATTGATCTAATGTGGATGGTTAGATTTTAGGCACTCAATCCACCTCATTTGACCTCAATTTATTCAAAATTTGAATTTCAACACCATTATTTTTTATTATTTCTGTTATTTTCCCATTTCACCCTCTACGCGTTACAATCCGTTATAACAACCATTATAATATAAAAAATGGTAACGCCTCAGTCCGTTATACCGTTTGAGTGCCGAAGGCACCCAAATTTTGCAAACGCTTTTGTCGGAGATTGAGTGCCGTGGGCACGGGCCATTTACTATATTTAACAAAACAGGGAAGTTGTCTCCCCACTTATACCTCCTCTTGTCTATTTAGACAAAGAAGGGCTGAGATTTTATCCCCCAAATAGATGGTGGATCTCAGCCATTCACACCCAATTTTGACAAACTCTCTGTTGGAGAGTGACGTGGGCACAGGCCACCCACTATCTATATAACAAGTGACGGTGGTTGTCTTATACCCCTCTTATCTTATATGGCTTCAATAATGAGTGGCTGAGATCCACTATGCTTCATATCGATGGCTGAGATTAATTCCCACTTGATTTTGACAAACACGTGTCGAAAAGTACTGCGGGCATGGCCACCCACGCATATAACAAGACAACTCAGTTGTATTCTCTTATCTTATCCTGCTTCATAAGATAAAGAGTGGTTGAGATCAAATCCATCCATCTAATGTGGACAGTTAGAATTCAACCACTCAATCCCCCTTATTTATTCATTCACTCCCACTCATTTGACCTCAATTTATTAAAAATTTAAAATTCATTTAACAATTATTTTTTGTTATTTATGTTATTTTCACATTTTTTCCATTTTTCCCTCTGAGGATTACAATCCGTTAGTTATAATGGAAAAAAGGTAACACCCCAATCTGTTATACCGTTTGAATACCAAAGGCACCCAATTTTTACAAACGCTTTTGTCGGAGAGTGCCGTGGGCACGGACCATTTACTATCTATATAACAAATTAGGACGGTTGTCTTCCCCTCTTATCCGGCCTCATAAAGGATGGTCGAGATCTTATCACACCAAATGGACGGTGGATCTCAGCCACTCACACCCAATTTTGACAAACGCTTTGTTGATGAGTGTCGTGGGCACGGGTCACCTACTATTTACCTACATATAAGGAATGAAATCGGTTGGATTTACATATAGCCCAAGGATCAGGCTCAGGAGCCCCACTTTTTTATGTCTCGAGAGGGGTGTTACCATTAAAACGGATTGAAACGGCCAGAGGCGAAAATGGAAAAAATGGATTTTAATGATTTTAACAGAAAAAAGTGGTGCTGAAATTCAAAATAAATAAAAAAATAGAATTTAACAGAAATTTAATGGTTTGCTTATACCCCTCTTATCTTATATGGCTTCAATAATGAGTGAGGAGATCATCCTCGCAAAAATTCAAATCAGTCTATGATTCATAGACTGGTTTACAAGTCAAAGAATTATGGACTGTATATTTTTATCGTTAACTTGTAAACCACATTTAATGGGATTAGAAATTTCAGAATGGGTCGGGCTCCGCTGACAGGAAAAACTTACCGACTTTTGTAAAGGATCTAAGAACCACAAAGGGCCTGAAATAAGAAAGTGGGAAGATTTCCCACATCTAAGCTAAGTGTGGCTCGTCTCAAGTCGAGCCGACGTCCAAGTTTCTCTTCGACATTCAAGCTATATGACACGTGTCAAAATGCGCACGACCCTGACACCCTCTCCTCTTTCACGTCTCCTCTCCTCCCTCTCTCTTTCTCTTTCAAAGAAAACCAGTTCCAAAAACTAAACCCTTTCTGGTTTGCCCATTTTCAAAGGAGACAAAGCATTTTGTTTAATGAGACGAAGTTGTTGGCTCAAGAAGGGAAGAAGCTACTCAACAAGGAATCTCTCACAGGTAAAACTCTCTCTCTCTCTCTCTCTCTTGAGCACCTCTCGACTTCTCAGATTTCAATAACCCGGGGAACCGATTTTCAAAATGGGGTACCTACCATTGTAACTTCTGAACCCTACAAACGATTTTCAAAACGGGGTTAAAACCCACCATTGTCAAACCAGCAAAGGCAACCCACCATTGTAACATGTGGGACCTATTTTCCACCCTTGCAAACCGATTTTCAAAATGGGGTTAAAAAACATTTTCAAACCAGCAAAGGGTACCTACCATTTGAACATGTGGGACCTATTTTCCACCCTGCAAACCGAGAGTTCTAAAACCCAGACCATATTAACTGTGTCCCACACATATTAAAAAATCTGGATCAATGAGCCGTGAATGATGTATATGGGATTTTCCGGCAGTTCTACATTACATCCTCTTGAACTTGCTACTCATAACATCTATCCTCATGTTAGTAGAACAAAATTATTAGAATTTAACAAAATTATTTTCACTACGCTTCTAATTATAAGTTTTTATAATAAAAATATGTATATCATTCAATTTGGTATAATATTATAAGAGTAATTCACAAGTCTAATGTCACAAGTCTAAAACATAGATATCAAATTATCAAGATGTGGCCCACCAAGGATAGATGATGATGATGATGATGATGTCATTGAGAAGAATTTAAATAAAATAAAAAACTTTAATCAACTAATACAAATGAAGAATATATCGTATTCTTTATGTACAAAATTTATTGTTAGATATTTAAGATCTCCATTCAATATATGTGACTATCGCATTAATTTGTCATTTATATAGAAGTGGTATTTTAGAGAGAGAAGAGAATATTATCAGCATGGATTTTAGAAAAACTTTTGATTACCTATTTTGCCCTTATGAAAAACGAAAAAGACATTCTACCTATTAACTTTAGAGTTCGTCTAGAGCTACACCCATTTCTTACATCCACTTCTTACACTCGAGGTTGGGGCCCACGTGGAGATCATGTTGGACAATCCAAGCGCACAATGAGTTTTTCATACTGTGGTTACCCTTCTTACAAAAAATCAGGACATTTCAACATTCTTAACCTCATGAAAATATGACTTTAATTTAAAAAATCCAGACCATCCAATTAAACCATTATTTTCGGTCAATTTTTTATATGGTTAGCAATGTCGAAGTGAACTGATTTTTAGGAATGATGATCATCATGGCAAGGACAACTCAATGTATGGTTGGATTGTCCAACATGATCTGCATGTGGGCCCCAACCTTGGGTGTAAGAAGTGGATGTAAGAAATGGGTGTAGCTCTAGACGGACTCTTAACTTTATTAAATTTTAGAAACTTATTAAAACTGGGTTCTCTCTTATATGCACTCTCCAATGTCTCTCTTCTATGTGCATAATAACTCTCCTCGTGAAATTTCTCTCATCTCTTACCGCCGTTTCTAACATTACCAAATATGTGTCCTAATAATTTACCAATTCTAACTGTCTATCTCTTGTGGATGTTACAATATTGTCCACGTGCAACGCACGTGTACACCAACTAGTTACTAGTAAATGGCCCATCCCCATGGCACTCTCTGACAAAAGCGTGTGCAAAAATTGGACACCTTCAGCACTCAAACGGTATAACGGATTGGTGGTGTTACCATGTTTTTCCCTAACGGCTGTTACAACGGATTATAATGCACATGGGCAAAAATAACAAAAATAACATAAAATAATAGAAAATAAGGGCGCTAAAATTTAGAACTCAAAATTTATATTTCAAGTTTTCAATTAATTTTTAATCTGTTGCACGCGGGGGTCAAATGAGTAGGAGTGACCGAATAAAAATGAGGGGGATTGAGTGGCTGAAATCTAACCATCCACATTAGATGGATGGATTTGATCTCAACCACTCTTTATCTTATATATATATATATTCGACAAAGAGTCCTGAGATTATAAGCTTCCTTTCATAGATTCTAGCTCTTTTACTACTACTCCCGAGTTGATTCATGCTAATTTGTGGGGCCCGACTCCTGTTGTTAGTCGGACCGGCTATAGATATTATTTTTTATTGGTTGATGATTATTCCAGATTCAGTTGGATATTTTCTTTAGTTCGCAAATCTGAGGTGCTTGACTATTTTATTAACTTCAAATCACTAATGGAGAATCTTGGTTTTAAACTTAAGAGCTTAATTTCAATGTGATGGTGGAACGGAATTTACTAGAGACAATTTTCTAACTATCTACGTATGCATGGCATCTTACGACGTGTCATGTCCTCATACTCAACAACAAAATGGTAGGGCTAAAAGAAAACATTGTCATATTAAGGAGACTGGATTGTCACTTCTCTTTCATGTAGGTCTTACCAAACCATTTTGGGTTGATGATTTTAAGACTGCAACACATTTAATTAATCGTCTTCCTTCCGATATGCTTCAGAAATGATCCCCATTTCAGATATTGTTTTTGAAAGATCCAGATTATAGCTCATTGCGAACATTTGGTTGCGCGTGTTATCCATTTTTTTGTGCTTATGCAAAGGAGAAATTGGATCCACAAAATATCAAAATTATAGCTCATTATGAACATTTGGCTGCGCGTGTTATCCATTTTTTGGTGCTTATGCAAAGGATAAATTGGATTCACGAACATTGGAGTGTACTTTTATTAGTTATCCTCCCAACTACAAGGGCTACTTGTGCCTTGATCATACATCTGAATGAGTTTATACATCTCGAAACATAATATTTGATGAACGGAAATTTTCGTTAGGTGGGATACATAATAAGAATGATTTTAGTTCTTTAATTAGACCTAAGGAGCATCCTATTATTTTACCACCTCCAATAAACAACTCTCTATCATCTCCAATAATACCACTTCTTGAACCTTTACCAACTTCGGTTGAAACTTTGGATCCAATTCTACATTCTCCACCAATTGATCTGTCTTCAACACTGAAATTCCCTTTTAGTTACCACATTATGTCATAGAGGGGGGTGAATAGGATAATTTTTAATTTATCTGTTGATTCTATATGGATTAAAAATTAATGATCACATAAGGCAAAAAAAGATCAAACAATCAAAATACGAATCATCCGCAGAACACAAATATGAAAAAATCAGAGACAAAATATGCAAGTATTCACAATCACACGAGACTTAGATTTATAGTAGTTCGGCGACTCCGCACATACGTCCACTATCAATACTCAACACGAGTAATATTATATTATCTCAATCATGCATTAGAACATATCCAATTGAAATAAATAATCAACTAACTAAGATATCACTTAGTTTTAATCTAACGAGAATTACTTATCGTTCACCTAAAGAGTCAGCCTAGGCTAGTAGTCTATTTAGAGAAATTCTTTTCTCATAGATCTACAATTCTCAACTCAGTTAAATGAGTCATTACTCATCCACTAATCACAAATATTCAATGTTCATAAACTTCAAATTCAATTTAAAAGGGTTTGATTATAGAGATACTTACCTTTAGATGAATACGATCAAATGGAGAATCCCTTGAAGAAGAATTCACCTAAGAGATACTCTGTCAAGAGTAATCATCTTCTTGAAAGAAGATGCTTGCAAAAAACAATAGCTAATAGTCTCTTCAAACACTTAGAGCCTTCACAAGAAATACACAGCTTTGCTAAGGTGAAGCTCTCACAAATTTTAAATCTCTGAACTCAAAGAATGATAATCAAAGGATGGGAGCTTAGAGATCACTTGATTGGGTTAATTCTTATGAGGGGAAAAGGCTCTAATTTATAAGTCAGTCTCCACTCAATAAAAATTGCTCTGAGGATGTCAATGGGGTAATCACTTGTGATTAGCCATCAACAACTGGTTCCTCTTCTATTTCTGCAACATTCTCAGTCACATTGTTTTCAACCTCTATTCCCTCTTCTCGAATAGAATCGAACACTCCATCACATACTTCATTACCCGGATGATCTCCTTCATCCTCCCTCAAATCAACTAGAACTCGACCTCTTTGAAACACCACCTCAGTCAAAGGCAAGTTATTTTCATCTGCATTTCGCCATGTCTATTCTTCTCTCTCCCTTGCACTGTTATCTTCCAAGTCAGGTCGATGTGATGACTCTCCCACTTCGGTTCTTTTTCATCTTCAATCGCATGTGCTTCCCTAGTTGACCCTCGAAGGTAACATCCCTCAGATTTGTTGTTTCTAGATCAAAGGTTTTACTTTGATAGCAACTCCAACTGGCGTCTCCAAAAGCTGGCTGCAAAATGGAATGTTCTCCATATTTGGAGATGGAGACACCCTTCAAAAAGTGTTGAACTCCAACCGTCCAATCTAAAAAATAACATCTTATCTAAGAAAAGGTCACACATGTAAATTGCAAGAAAACATTCTGTTTCCATTAGTGATTTCTAGCCGTTGGTTAAAAGTAAATGCTTTTCAAAAAGGATACAAGAAATAAATTTGTTTAAAAGATTAGTACAAGGGTAAAGATGAAAATTAGAAAAGCAAAAAAGCATATCTCCATATTTGGAGTCAGAAATGGAGATAGAGGGGCTGGCTGCATATTTAGAGCCGGTTATAGAGATGTAATTGGAGTTGGAGCATCTCTATATTTGAAGATAAAGAGATGGGTTGGAGTTGCTCTCATAATACTGTCGCGACCCGACCCAGCAGAGTATGGATCGAACCTGGTGTCCGAGGCTAAGGCACGAGGTGCGGATAAAAATAATATTAAGGAAATAGTGAGCATATATCTAAGTCAACACACAAATCAAAATGAATCAATCTCATAACGTAAATTTGAAACTTATTTTCGATTACATTGTAAATGTCGAATAGCAACCTACTGAGATAACTAGGAATTCAAATGACTAGAAGCAAAACCTAAACAAAATTCTAGGAATGCAATAAAAGTGCTAGAATCCCCTGGCTCCTATCACTGAGCTGCTGGTCCATCCGGTATCTCTGCAAAAATGTTATAATATAGGCATGAGTTATCAATAACTCAGTCGGTTCACTCCACCACCCATACTTCAAGATGAACTGGACTGATATTTTTTGAAAATCAGGTTGGAGTGTGGTCCGGTCCTGTCCGGATTATAGAAGACCGAATATAACTCACTGCTGTTCCAACTGTTGTTGGACCATGGTTCACTAACCGGTTTGTATTTATTAAATAATTTTAAAAATATGCAATTTCAATGGTTCAACTACTGGTTTAGAAAAAAAACCGGCGGTTATCTTCAAACTTCAGGTTCAAGATGAACCGGACCGATATTTATTGAAAATCCAGTCGGAGTGTCGGTCTGGTCCTGTTTAATTTTTAAAACGGAAAATTTCTAAAAAGAAAATAAACTTTAATCTATTTACAAAAAAGAATACAACTTTTCGCAAATCCCAAAAAAGAAAACGAAACGCCCTTTCAAAGGGCGTTTCATTACGTGGCACATGTTTATGAAAAAACGCCCTTTAAAAGGGAGTTTGTCAGTAAAAAACGCCATTTTAAATGGCGTTTTTCAGTAATAGACGCCTTTTTAAAAAATGTCTGTCAGACCTCTGACAACTGACAGACGTTATTTTAAAGGGCGTGTGTCAGTAGAAAACGCCCTTTTAAAGGGCGTTTTTTACTGACAAACGCCCTTTTAAAGGGCGTTTTTTGATACCCCAATTTTTACGCCCATTTTGGCGTACCTAGAAGATGAATCAATGGCTGATTTTTGGTGAGGATGATCTCTACGGTGAGGAGATCATCCTCACAAAAATTCAGATCATTCCGATATTCGTAGATTGGTTTAGAAGTTGAGGAATTATGAGGCGTTTTTTAAAATTTCTCAGGAATAAACGCCCTTTAAAAGGGCGTTTGTTAGTCGTGTCAACCATCAGTCATTCTGACTCGACTGATTGGACTGACAGCAGACGAAAGGGCGTTTTGTTTTCTTTTTTGGGATTTGCGAAAAGTTGTATTCTTTTTTGTAAATAAATTAAAGTTTGTTTTCTTTTCTGCAATTTTCCGTTTTTAAAATACTGAATGTAACTCACCGCCGTTCCAAACGAGAGCTTTGTCTTTCGGCCGTTGAGGAGGATGGTTCCGGAGAGGAATGCATTGGTAGCCAGACGAGAAGAGAGAGCATCGAGCAGAGTTGATTTCCCAGAACCGGATGGACCCATGAGTGCAGTGAGACTCCCTGGTTCGGCATACCCGGTGAGACCCTCCAAGACTTTCTGCGTCTCTCCGTTGCCAAGTGTGACGGTAACTGTTAGATCCTTCCAAGTGAGCCTCGCCGAAACATCCCCAACAAATTCCAAATCCCTCTTATCCTTCCACAACGTCTCACTGAGAGGACTCAGTCCCCCTACCACAAGCCCATTGCCCGACGGCTTGCTCGCTTCTATCTCCATGATAACATCATCACTTGCAGAACTCCTCATATCAGAGAAGAAGAAGACACAGTTTTTAAGAAAAAAAAAACTGTCAGATGTGAGAAAGAGAGAAGAAAAATGTGGTCGAGAAACAGAAAATGGAGAAATGGGTAGTGTAATTTGTATTGGATAGAAGTTTAAAGTGTGTTTTTTTTCTTCTTCTTTTGACTAAAGAGTAATCATGCAGAAGGAGGTTTTGGTGTGATAGACAGTAGACTACTGATCAACAGCAGTAGTTTCCAAGTACCCAGGAAGACGATAGAAGAATTTACTTTGTTTCATTAATGGATTTGGTAGATCTTGGTGGTCTCATTTAATATGGGAGAGACAGGAAACATCAAAAATTCCTTCCCCTTTATTATGATTCACATCAAAACGTCGATGTTCAATTCCCCAAAAGTCGCCAACGTAGAGGCGAGACAAAAAATATTAAAATGAGTTCAAGAAAGTTGGTATGTGGCCACATTGGGGAATGCGAACATCAACAGAAGTTACAGAACCGATGTATCATCGTATCATGTGTGTAATACAAACAGTGGTTCACTCTATGACACACTTCGGAGCCCACTGAGCCCAATAATGTTTGGTTCATTCCTTGGTGGATTAATTTACACACCAAAATCAGCCGTTTGGTGATGGTGATGTAAATGGTGATGTAAAAAGATGTAATTTCAGGTTCACCTGATTCTTTTTGGCTTCAGGTAGGGCATTTTTTTGTTACTCACTGCTGCCCTCTGGGCCTACTGACCGCATGGATGTTTAGACCTACCTCTTTGTGAATATAAATTTACCAAAATCATTCTGATTGGTAATCTCTAGCCATTAGATTTCAGTACTTTTTCTAGCCGTTGGATTCAACCATTTTTTTTAGTTCTAAAACCATCGGCTAAAAATCGTCAGATAAGTTGATTTTTGGTATGATTGTCTATCTAGGGGTGGGCTTAACTTCCATACCGTCAGTGGGCCCATATGGCCGTGGTGAGTAACAAAAATGCGATACCTAACGCTAAAAACGCGATACCACACGGATAACGTACTGGACAACAATATGTGCAGTTGGGGCCATTGACTGTTGGATTCACGAGATTCATCACAATCAACTACTATTTTATCCTTTGCAATTGTTGCCTCTTGGACCGTGGATCTCTTGAATCCAATGGTTAATAGCCTCGGCTGTCAACTTTTTCGTCCAGTTTTCCTTGGGATAACATTTTCCTAACTTTAGGACCCTGTTGCTGTCACTACATTAGCTCGGATATGAAATGAAGCGTTTAGCAACTCAACCCAAATTAGTTGTTGCTGACCATTTTTTAATTTAATTTATTTACATTTTTGAAAAAATAATCAGTCCGTTCTCTTTAATCAGAAATATCTAGAAGGGAAATGTGATTAGGTTATTCAAAAATTAATCTAACCTATCACAAGTTTACTAGTCAAGGTAAGGTGATAAACTCACATGCAAAGGATAAAATGGGAGAGACAGGAAACATCAAAAACTCTTTCCCTGTATTATGATTCACATCAAAACGTCGATGAAAATATTAAAATCAGTTCAAGAAAGTTGGTATGTGGCCACATTGGGGGATGTGAACATCGACATAACCAAAGTGGTTCCCTCTATGACACACTTCGGAGCCCACTGAGCCCAATAATGTTTGGTTTATTCCTTGGTGGATTTACACACCAAAATCAGCCATTTGGTGATGGAAAAAGATGTAATTTAAGGTTTACCTGATGCTTTTTGGCTTCAGGTAGCGCATTTTTTGTTACACTGTTGCCCTCTGGCCCTACTGACCGCATGGATGTTTAGACCTACCTCTTTGTGAATATAAATTTACCAAAATCATCCTGATTGGTAATCTCTAGCCATTCGATTTCAGTACTTTTTCTAGCCGTTGGATTCAACCATTTTTTTACTTCTAAAACAAACGGCTAAAAATCGTCGGATGAGTTGATTTTTGGTATGATTGTCTATCTAAGGGTGGGCTTAACTTCCATTGCCGTCAGTGGGCCCATATGGCCATGGTGAGTAACAAAAATGCGATACCTAACGCCAAAAATGCACTACCGCACGGATAAACAATATGTGCAGTTGGGGCCATTGACCGTTGGATTCAAGAGATTCATCACAGTCAACTACTATTTTATCCTTTGCAGTTGTTGCCTCTTGGACCGTGGATCTCTTGAATCCAATGGTTAATAGCCTCGACCGTCAACTTTTTCGTCCAGTTTTCCTTGGAATAACATTTTCCTAACTTTAGGACCCCACCGTCGCCGTCGCCGTCGCCGTCGCTGTTGCTGCATCAGCTCAGATATGAAATGAAGCGTTTAGCAACTCAACCCAAATTAGCTGTTGCTGACCATTTTTTATTATTTTTTAATTTGATTTTGTTTACTTTTTTTTTTTTAATTTCATTTTCCTAACTTTAGTCAATTTTAATTTGTTTTACTTTTTTAAACCTAATATATATATATATAGGTGAGGATCGGGGGACAACATTTTTGACAACAAAAACTTGGTGTGGCCAAATATAAATTAGAAGTTTTGGAATGGGATGATTTTTGCTGAGGATGGTCTTTATGGTGAGGAGATCATCATCACAAAAATTCATATCATTCTGATATTTGTAGACTGGTTTACAAGTCGAAGAATTATGGACCGTCTATTTTTATCGTTTACTTGAAAACCACATTTGATGGGGTTAGAAATTTCAGAATGTGCTGATTTTTTGTAGGGGTGATCTATATGGTGAGGAGATCATCCTCACCAAAAATCAGCTATTGATTCATCTTCCATGTGGGTACCCCAAAATTGTTGTAAAAAATGTTGTCCCCCGATCCTGACCCATGTATATAACAAAACGGGGAAGTTGTCTCCCCACCTATACCCTCTCTTATCTATTTTGACAAAAGATGGCCAAGATCTTTTCCCCCAAATGACGGTGGATCTCAGCCACTCACACTTGATTTTGGCAAATGCTTTGACGGAGTGCCGAGGGCACGGGCCACCCACAATAAATATAACAAGTGATGACTGTGATTTTCTTATACCCCCTCTTATCTTATATGGCTTCAATAATGAGTGGCTGAGATCCACTATGCTTCATATCGATGGCTGAGATTAACTCTCACACGATTTTGACAAACACTTTGTCGAAAAGTGCCACGGGCAGGGGCCACCCACGCATATAACAAGACAACTCAGTTGTATTCTCTTATCTTATCTATCCATCTAATGTGGATGGTTAGATAAAGATTCGTTGAGATCAAATCCATCGATCTAATGTGGATGGTTAGATTTCAGGCACTCAATCCGCCTCATTTGACCTCAATTTATTCAAAATTTGAATTTCAACACCATTATTTTTTGTTATTTCTGTTATTTTCCCATTTCCCCCTCTATGCGTTACAATCCGTTATAACAACCATTATAATATAAAAAATGGTAACGCCTCAGTCCGTTATACCGTTTGAGTGCCGAAGGCACCCAATTTTTGCAAACGCTTTTGTCGGAGATCGAGTGCCGTGGGCACGGGCCATTTACTATATTTAACAAAACAGGGAAGTTGTCTCCCCACTTATACCTCCTCTTGTCTATTTAGACAAAGAAGGGCTGAGATTTTATCCCCCAAATAGATGGTGGATCTCAGCCATTCACACCCAATTTTGACAAACTCTCTGTTGGAGAGTGACGTTGGCACAGGCCACCCACTATCTATATAACAAGTGACGGTGGTTGTCTTATACCCCTCTTATCTTATATGGCTTCAATAATGAGTGGCTGAGATCCACTATGCTTCATATCGATGGCTGAGATTAATTCCCACTTGATTTTGACAAACACGTGTCGAAAAGTACTGCGGGCATGGCCACCCACGCATATAACAAGACAACTCAGTTGTATTCTCTTATCTTATCCTGCTTCATAAGATAAAGAGTGGTTGAGATCAAATCCATCCATCTAATGTGGACAGTTAGAATTCAACCACTCAATCCCCCTTATTTATTCATTCACTCCCACTCATTTGACCTCAATTTATTAAAAATTTAAAATTCATTTAACAATTATTTTTTGTTATTTATGTTATTTTCACATTTTTTCCATTTTTCCCTATGAGGATTACAATCCGTTAGTTATAATGGAAAAAAGGTAACACCCCAATCCGTTATACCGTTTGAATACCAAAGGCACCCAATTTTTACAAACGCTTTTGTCGGAGAGTGCCGTGGGCACGGACCATTTACTATCTATATAACAAATTAGGACGGTTGTCTTCCCCTCTTATCCGGCCTCATAAAGGATGGTCGAGATCTTATCACACCAAATGGACGGTGGATCTCAGCCACTCACACCCAATTTTGACAAACGCTTTGTCGATGAGTGTCGTGGGCACGGGTCACCTACTATTTACCTACATATAAGGAATGAAATCGGTTGGATTTACATATAGCCCAAGGATCAGGCTCAGGAGCCCCACTTTTTTATGTCTCGAGAGGGGTGTTACCATTAAAACGGATTGAAACGGCCAGAGGCGAAAATGGAAAAAATTGATTTTAATGATTTTAACGGAAAAAAGTGGTGCTGAAATTCAAAATAAAAAAAAAAATAGAATTTAACAGAAATTTAATGGTTTGCTTATACCCCTCTTATCTTATATGGCTTCAATAATGAGTGAGGAGATCATCCTCGCAAAAAATCAAATCAGTCTATGATTCATAGACTGGTTTACAAGTCAAAGAATTATGGACTGTATATTTTTATCGTTAACTTGTAAACCACATTTAATGGGATTAGAAATTTCAGAATGGGTCGGGCTCCGCTGACAGGAAAAACTTACCGACTTTTGTACAGGATCTAAGAACCACAAAGGGCCTGAAATAAGAAAGTGGGAAGATTTCCCACATCTAAGCTAAGTGTGGCTCGTCTCAAGTCGAGCCGACGTCCAAGTTTCTCTTCGACATTCAAGCTATATGACACGTGTCAAAATGCGCACGACCCTGACACCCTCTCCTCTTTCATGTCTCCTCTCCTCCCTCTCTCTTTCTCTTTCAAAGAAAACCAGTTCCAAAAACTAAACCCTTTCTGGTTTGCCCATTTTCAAAGGAGACAAAGCATTTTGTTTAATGAGACGAAGTTGTTGGCTCAAGAAGGGAAGAAGCTACTCAACAAGGAATCTCTCACAGGTAAAACTCTCTCTCTCTTGAGCACCTCTCGACTTCTCAGATTTCAATAACCCAGGGAACCGATTTTCAAAATGGGGTACCTACCATTGTAACTTCTGAACCCTACAAACGATTTTCAAAAAGGGTTAAAACCCACCATTGTCAACCCAGCAAAGGCTACCCACCATTGTAACATGTGGGACCTATTTTCCACCCTGCAAACTGAGAGTTCTAAAACCCAGACCATATTAACTGTGTCCCACACATATTAAAAAATCTGGATCAATGAGCCGTGAATGATGTATATGGGATTTTCCGGCAGTTCTACATTACATCCTCTTGAACTTGCTACTCATAACATCTATCCTCATGTTAGTAGAACAAAATTATTAGAATTTAACAAAATTATTTTCACTACGCTTCTAATTATAAGTTTTTATAATAAAAATATGTATATCATTCAATTTGGTATAATATTATAAGAGTAATTCACAAGTCTAATGTCACAAGTCTAAAACATAGATATCAAATTATCAAGATGTGGCCCACCAAGGATAGATGATGATGATGATGATGTCATTGAGAAGAATTTAAATAAAATAAAAAACTTTAATCAACTAATACAAATGAAGAATATATCGTATTCTTTATGTACAAAATTTATTGTCAGATATTTAAGATCTCCATTCAATATATGTGACTATCGCATTAATTTGTCATTTATATAGAAGTGGTATTTTAGAGAGAGAAGAGAATATTATCAGCATGGATTTTAGAAAAACTTTTGATTACCTATTTTGCCCTTATGAAAAACGAAAAAGACATTCTACCTATTAACTTTAGAGTTCGTCTAGAGCTACACCCATTTCTTACATCCACTTCTTACACTCGAGGTTGGGGCCCACGTGGAGATCATGTTGGACAATCCAAGCGCACAATGAGTTTTTCATACTGTGGTTACCCTTCTTACAAAAAATCAGGACATTTCAACATTCTTAACCTCATGAAAATATGAGTTTAATTTAAAAAATCCAGACCATCCAATTAAACCATTATTTTCGGTCAATTTTTTATATGGTTAGCAATGTCGAAGTGAACTGATTTTTAGTAATGATGATCATCATGGCAAGGACAACTCAATGTATGGTTGGATTGTCCAACATGATCTGCATGTGGGCCCCAACCTTGGGTGTAAGAAGTGGATGTAAGAAATGGGTGTAGCTCTAGACGGACTCTTAACTTTATTAAATTTTAGAAACTTATTAAAACTGGGTTCTCTCTTATATGCACTCTCCAATGTCTCTCTTCTATGTGCACAATAACTCTCCTCGTGAAATTTCTCTCATCTCTTACCGCCGTTTCTAACATTACCAAATATGTGTCCTAATAATTTACCAATTCTAACTGTCTATCTCTTGTGGATGTTACAATATTGTCCACGTGCAACGCACGTGTACACCAACTAGTTACTAGTAAATGGCCCGTCCCCATGGCACTCTCTGACAAAAGCGTGTGCAAAAATTGGACACCTTCAGCACTCAAACAGTATAACGGATTGGGGGCGTTACCATGTTTTTCCCTAACGGCTGTTACAACGGATTATAATGCACATGGGCAAAAATAACAAAAATAACATAAAATAATAGAAAATAAGGGCGCTAAAATTTAGAACTCAAAATTTATATTTCAAGTTTTCAATTAATTTTTAATCTGTTGCACGCGGGGGTCAAATGAGTAGGAGTGACCGAATAAAAATGAGGGGGATTGAGTGGCTGAAATCTAACCATCCACATTAGATGGATGGATTTGATCTCAACCACTCTTTATCTTATATATATATATATATTCGACAAAGAGTCCTGAGATTATAAGCTTCCTTTCATAGATTCTAGCTCTTTTACTACTACTCCCGAGTTGATTCATGCTAATTTGTGGGGCTTGTTAGTCGGACCGGCTATAGATATTATTTTTTATTGGTTGATGATTATTCCAGATTCAGTTGGATATTTTCTTTAGTTCGCAAATCTGAGGTGCTTGACTATTTTATTAACTTCAAATCACTAATGGAGAATTTGCTTGGTTTTAAACTTAAGAGCTTAATTTCAATGTGATGGTGGAACGGAATTTACTAGAGACAATTTTCTAACTATCTACGTATGCATGGCATCTTACGACGTGTCATGTCCTCATACTCAACAACAAAATGGTAGGGCTAAAAGAAAACATTGTCATATTAAGGAGACTGGATTGTCACTTCTCTTTCATGTAGGTCTTACCAAACCATTTTGGGTTGATGATTTTAAGACTGCAACACATTTAATTAATCGTCTTCCTTCCGATATGCTTCAGAAATGATCCCCATTTCAGATATTGTTTTTGAAAGATCCAGATTATAGCTCATTGCGAACATTTGGTTGCGCGTGTTATCCATTTTTTTGTGCTTATGCAAAGGAGAAATTGGATCCACAAAATATCAAAATTATAGCTCATTATGAACATTTGGCTGCGCGTGTTATCCATTTTTTGGTGCTTATGCAAAGGATAAATTGGATTCACGAACATTGGAGTGTACTTTTATTAGTTATCCTCCCAACTACAAGGGCTACTTGTGCCTTGATCATACATCTGAATGAGTTTATACATCTCGAAACATAATATTTGATGAACGGAAATTTTCGTTAGGTGGGATACATAATAAGAATGATTTTATTTCTTTAATTAGACCTAAGGAGCATCCTATTATTTTACCACCTCCAATAAACAACTCTCTATCATCTCCAATAATACCACTTCTTGAACCTTTACCAACTTCGGTTGAAACTTTGGATCCAATTCTACATTCTCCACCAATTGATCTGTCTTCCACACTGAAATTCCCTTTTAATTACCACGTTATGTCCTAGAGGGGGGTGAATAGGATAATTTTTAATTTATCTGTTGATTCTATATGGATTAAAAATTAATGATCACATAAGGCAAAAAAAGATCAAACAATCAAAATACGAATCATCCGCAGAACACAAATATGAAAAAATCAGAGACAAAATATGCAAGTATTCACAATCACACGAGACTCAGATTTATAGTAGTTCGGCGACTCCGCACATACGTCCACTATCAATACTCAACACGAGTAATATTATATTATCTCAATCATGCATTAGAACATATCCAATTGAAATAAATAATCAACTAACTAAGATATCACTTAGTTTTAATCTAACGAGAATTACTTATCGTTCACCTAAAGAGTCAGCCTAGGCTAGTAGTCTATTTAGAGAAATTCTTTTCTCATAGATCTACAATTCTCAACTCAGTTAAATGAGTCATTACTCATCCACTAATCACAAATATTCAATGTTCATAAACTTCAAATTCAATTTAAAAGGGTTTGATTATAGAGATACTTACCTTTAGATGAATACGATCAAATGGAGAATCCCTTGAAGAAGAATTCGCCTAAGAGATACTCTGCCAAGAGTAATCATCTTCTTGAAAGAAGATGCTTGCAAAAAACAATAGCTAATAGTCTCTTCAAACACTTAGAGCCTTCACAAGAAATACACAGCTTTGCTAAGGTGAAGCTCTCACAAATTTTAAATCTCTGAATTCAAAGAATGATAATCAAAGGATGGGAGCTTAGAGATCACTTGATTGGGTTAATTCTTATGAGGGGAAAAGGCTCTAATTTATAAGTCAGTCTCCACTCAATAAAAATTGCTCTGAGGATGTCAATGGGGTAATCACTTGTGATTAGCCATCAACAACTGGTTCCTCTTCTATTTCTGCAACATTCTCAGTCACATTGTTTTCAACCTCTATTCCCTCTTCTCGAATAGAATCGAACACTCCATCACATACCTCATCACCCGGATGATCTCCTTCATCCTCCCTCAAATCAACTAGAACTCGACCTCTTTGAAACACCACCTCAGTCAAAGGCAAGTTATTTTCATCTGCATTTCGCCATGTCTATTCTTCTCTCTCCCTTGCACTGTTATCTTCCAAGTCAGGTCGATGTGATGACTCTCCCACTTCGGTTCTTTTTCATCTTCAATCGCATGTGCTTCCCTAGTTGACCCTCGAAGGTAACATCCCTCAGATTTGT
This sequence comes from Euptelea pleiosperma, assembly GCA_035048495.1. Taxonomy (NCBI): domain Eukaryota; kingdom Viridiplantae; phylum Streptophyta; class Magnoliopsida; order Ranunculales; family Eupteleaceae; genus Euptelea; species Euptelea pleiosperma. The sequence continues at coordinate 36,037,254 of CM068550.1, read as the reverse complement.
TGTTTCTAGATCAAAGGTTTTACTTTGATAGCAACTCCAACTGGCGTCTCCAAAAGCTGGCTGCAAAATGGAATGTTCTCCATTTTTGGAGATGGAGACACCCTTCAAAAAGTGTTGAACTCCAACCGTCCCATCTAAAAAATAACATCTTATCTAAGAAAAGGTCACACATGTAAATTGCAAGAAAACATTCTGTTCCCATTAGTGATTTCTAGCCGTTGGTTAAAAGTAAATGCTTTTCAAAAAGGATACAAGAAATAAATTTGTTTAAAAGATTAGTACAAGGGTAAAGATGAAAATTAGAAAAGCAAAAAAGCATATCTCCATATTTGGAGTCAGAAATGGAGATAGAGGGGCTGGCTGCATATTTAGAGCCGGTTATAGAGATGTAATTGGAGTTGGAGCATCTCTATATTTGAAGATAAAGAGATGGGTTGGAGTTGCTCTCATAATATTTGGTATAGCCACAATGAGCTTTTCTCTGTTTATACCGGACCCCTCAGGAATTGGTCTGGCTAATGGACCATAACACTTAATGTACTGTACATACTGTGTACTAGAAAAAGTCATGCTAGTGATAAAAGGGAGTTCATCACCAAAAAGACTCCAAATTCCACCTTATTGAGTCAGTCGACCCATCCCACCTTTGATTCCTCTCTGTTTCTGCAAGGTAAAGAGAATATGTCAACATCTATATAACAAAACAGGATGGTTGTCTCCCCCTCTTATCCGGCTTCATAAAGGATGGCCGAGATCTTATCACAGCAAATGGACGGTGGATCTCAGCCACTCACACCCAATTTTGACAAACGCTTTGTCGATGAGTGTCGTAGGCACGGGTCACGTACTATTTTCCTACATATAAGGAATGAAATGGGTTGGATTTACATATAGCCCAAGGGTCAGGCTTAGGAGCCCCACTTACCGTTAAAACGGATTGAAACGGCCAGGGGCAAAAATGAAAAAAATGAATTTTAATGATTTTAACGGAAAAAGTGGTGCTGAAATTTAAAAATTAAAAATTAAAAATTAAAGAAAAAATAGAATTTAACGAAAATTTAATAGTTTTCTTATGGGTCTTATCTTATATGGCTTTAATAATTAGTGGCTGAGATCCACTATGCTTCATATCGATGGCTGAGATTAACTCCCACCCTATTTTGACAAACACTTTGTCGGAAAGTGCCGCGGGTACGGGCCACCCACGCATATATCAAGACAACTCAGTTGTATTCTCTTATCTTATCCATCCATCTAATGTGGATGGTTAGATAAAGAGTGATTGAGATCAAATCCATTGATCTAATGTGGACGGTTGGATTTCAGCCACTCAATCCACCTCATATGACCTAAATTTATTCAAAATTTAAATTTCAACACCGTTATTTTTGTTATTTCTGTTATTTTTCCATTTCTCCCTCTGTGCATTACAATCCGTTATAACAGCCATTATAATAGAAAAAACGGTAACGCCCCAGTCCATTATACCGTTCGAGTGCCGAAGGCACCCAATTTTTGCAAACGCTTTTGTCGAAGAGTGCCGTGGGCATGGGCCATTTACTATTCTATATAACAAAACACATTGGTTGTCTCCCTACTTATACCTCCTCTTATAAGCATCAACAAAGAAGGGCTGAGATATAATCCTCCCCCAAATGGACGGTGGATCTCCGCCACTCAACTGATTTTGGCAAATTCTTTGTCGAGGAGTGCCGATGGCACAGGGGCACCCACTAGTATAGTACATTTATCAAAATACTAAGGCCCTGCTTGGTGCAATGCAAATCAGATGCAATGCACTCACTTTCCACGGTTTTGGGATTAGTGATTGGTTGGGGATGTGCAAATGAGCTGGCGTGCAAATGGTTTCCAAGCCCTTGCAAAGTAAGAAAATGGATGCAAGCATGTGCAGCCCAAAAACTATGGTAAGTGACTACAATGCGCAACTCACCCATTTGAACCGGAGTACAAAATTCATCAAAGTGCAACGAACCAAGCAGGGCCTAAATCCCCGCCGTCGTATCTACGCTAACTCCTTCCAAAATACCATTTTCCATTCCATCCACACTAGAAAAGTGGTCGAACAACAACGGTTCAAACGCCGAGAAAAGTTAAGTGGTGCGAGAAAGGTTCAGTCATCTTCTTTCTTTACATCATTAGAGGACCTCGAAAATTGTGTTAATCACAATCCTAAGTCATAACTTGATGTTTAATTGATAATAGACATGATCGAGATGAAGTATCTAACACATTTTGGATTTAGAAATTTTCTTATAAGTTTTCTTTGAAAGGAAACGACCACCAAACCCCGGGCCAATACCCACTTTTTAAAGTAAATTGAGCTGAGTACGTAATAAAAAACTGGGCCTGTTGGCTGCATAATTTTTGAAATGGGCCCACTCCATACTGGTGGGCTATATATTGATTGGACATAACTCAAAACTTATGACCCACCTCAACATCTAAGAAAACCAAGCTTCTAGTTCAAACCAAGAACCTGGATTGGGTTAAAAAGAAGATAATGGTTTTACTTTTACCTGGTGACACCTCCCCATCATACAGTGGTATTTTGATGTAGTAGAGTGGACCCCACCAAGCATTCAATCCATAACAGATCTTTTGAAAAGGGGAGAACCAAACAAACTATTCAAGTTTATAATTTTCTTGATTTAGTGGTTGTCCAAAAGAATAATACAGATTTGTTAGCCTTCATCAAGGGCGTCTCCAATTGAGCTAGCGTTGTTTGGTAAATTAATTGCACATAACTCATCCTTTGCTCCTCTGCATGCAAGCCACAAGGGTCAACAAGCTCTAATCCTGGAAGACTGATGATATAGTTACCCCTGCAGCCAAACACAATTTTAACAGGAAGAAATTAACAAACAATACATATTAATGAAAAGTATCCATATAATTTTCTGGTCTCTCTATCTTCTCTCTATCTTGTTCAGTTCTTCTTCCAAGACAGACAACTCAATCCACAAAAAAACTCCACTTCCAAAGCCATCATTCCATCTCCTATAATGGGTGTGTTTCCAAGCAATGGTGCGCGGATGTTGATGGTAGCGGTTGCGAGGGTGGTTCGGTTCTAAGTTCTAACAAACAACGAAGCTGATCCGATCAAACACTGGATGTACCTCTCATTTACATGGTAGAGTGAGAGATGAAATAGTTGAAGTCATGGTGTTGGACACTGAGCTGTTTCAACCAGGAATCCGCAGCACTCGAGAGAGAGATGATCCTTTCCTGATCTGCTGTCTCAGGATTTATCCAAACGTTCCCATGCATCTTGTAAGTGGCAAGACCAAAAGGAAGAAGGGAAATCCCATTGCTACCATATCTTTTGAATGTTCTTCCTTCCACATCTGCTTCAGAAGAAGAAATGCTGTTCTCCTTGTCAGTCTCCTCCAATATAGTATCTGTCAGATCACACAAACACAATAATGAAAACTTAAAACAAGGGAGAATCCAAGGGCTCGGGCTCGGGCTCGGGCTTGAACCAGCACCCTACACGATAATAGAGTTTACCACATGAACATATTTATCCTCCTATTGACTAGAAGTTGTAAAAACTTTAAGCATTTTTGCCAACTTTCTCCTCCAATGCCTCAAAGAATCTGATGCTATGTTGCATTTATAAGGTACAAGTATCAAAATCTAACACAAGTACGGAGTGTTGGAATCAGCAAACCTTGAAGAAAAAAAATTATAGGTGTTTTTCTGCATGGTTAAGGAAAGCGTTATCTGTTGTAATGGTAATGATAAGACCTTATATTTACCACATAGAGACTTTCTGTATAACAGGTAGAACTCAATAATTTCTATGGTAAAGTTAATATTTATGCAAATATGGGAAAGAAGAATGGCATGAATGATGTTAATTTTAAGTCTGTTAGAGGATGGTGTGTTCCCGCGCACATGTTCTGTTGGCCTGACGACTTGTTGGTATACATAGTTGTTTCGCCTTACCCCAATAGGTCGAGCCCGGGAGGTCGCGGGTTCAAGTCTCCAACGGAGTATATTCCCGTTGAGGATGCGTGTTAGCGGATGGTGTGTTCCCGCGCACGTGTTGTGTTGGCCCGACGACTTGTTGGTATACATAGTTGTTTCGCCTTTCCCCAATAAGTCGATCTTTTGGGGTAAATGGTTATTTAACAAAGTCATGGGGTAAATGGTTATTTAACAAAGTCATGAAATTACGGGAAGAGAAGAATGAAAGGAAATACAGAAAGCGTTATACCGGAATATATAGTGGAGTGTCAAAATCCAACTTGTGTCAACACTATTCTGCATACCATTTGTATGGGAACAGAGGAGCAGCACTAAAAGTGAGAAATTATCATCATCTGTCTAAGATACATTGAAACTTGTGTTTGTTTGACACCTTCAATGAGAGTTCAGAAGATTGAAGAATCGGTGAAACACAGTGGAAACTGAATTGACTGGTCTATCAAAGTGCGTATATTGAATTAGACTATCAGTTATAAGAAAATGAAAATACAATAAAAGTGGAACAACACTGCGTCAAGTTATTCCCAATTTGAAGGGCGAGACAATTAGCTAAGCTCAAACATGGTCGCAAGAATCCGTTTTACATGTTTTGTATGTTTCAGGACTAAAACAAAGACATCCAAGAGCAGAATATATAAATAAAGAAATTAATATATTAAATATTAGAGACATAAATTTAAGATTTAGTCGATTATTTTTCCTTTCATAATTCTAATATAACAAAAAAATAAATAAAATAAAAAGAATAAAAAGAACTTTCGCAAAGCCTTGAAAACTTGCTTTAAATTAATGAAAGGATGTTTAACATTTCAGCCAAATGAATGGATTCTCAAGTATCTTTTTATCCAATTAATTTAAAATAAATTGGCAGTATATCAATTATGACTAAAATGTGATAAATGATGGAAACTGATATTTTGCCCTTTTATTTGCTATAGTGCCACAAATAGCCAAGCAGACCAAGGTAACGTGGGGTTTTAAATTTCGATAAAATTCTCGAAATTTCGGTTTTGGGGCAGGCCGAAATCGAAATCCCAAAAATTTCGACCCTCTCTTAAATTCTTCAATATTAATTAGAGAAGAGATAATTCATACTTCTTTCCATTATTAAAGGCAAAAATTAAAATTCCCTTATCTTATGGGAGATTATATATATATATATATATAGAGAGAGAGAGAGAGATAAGATTTACTTTCTATAAGCAAAGGATAATGGTTCACCATGTCTAATTTTTCCAAAATTTCTCTGAATTTTCAAAATTCCGATTAATATTTTGGTTTTGACTTGGACCGAAATACAGGTCAAAATCGAAATTTAAATCCGTGATGTAACGTGCAAGCTGAGCCTCCAAACAATATCCCGAAAGTCTCAGCATTAAAAATAATGGCAAAACATACACATCTCTATGCATGGGGCAACCCATTCATCAATGTTTTTTTTTCAAAACAAGAAGCCAAGCCAGCATTGGAAAAATTTGAATTAGCTAGGTATCTCTAAATGTAAAGAGACAAATGCATCAGATTAAAAAATTATGATGAAAAAAAAGTCCATTGCGTATCAGAATTAGGATATTTTGTCATTGAATCCAGGATTCTATTGACTTTAAGCAGTTACATACCTTGGAAAGAGGAGGAAAGAGTATGGTAAGTGAGGAAGCATGCAGACAAATCCTTCACATTTCTCCCAGTTGGAATGTGATAAATGGGATACCTAATTAACAATAAAAGCACAAAACTCCTGTTCAATAGAAACATAAAAAAAAAATAATAATAATCATAATAAATGAGTGAATTATCAAGGATTTATTTCAAGAGATTCCACCCTATTCTCTCCCCACCAAAGAAATCCCTTTGAAGTCTTCCTTATGCAGGTTTTTAAATTTCTTTGAGCAGGCTCCACCGAAATCGAAACACAATATATTTTTGAAATTTCAGATAAGGCACAAATTAAGATTTCCTAATCTTAGATGTTGTAGAGAGACAGAGAGAGAGAAAGAGATTAGATTTGATTCCTATAAACAAGGGATTTGATAAAATCTTAAACATTTACCAAAATTTCATTTGAAATTTCGGTTTCGACCTGGACCAAAATTTAAATCCTTTGTCCATATGGGTGAAGACATTCATCAAAAACCTTGTAGACGACTTCCCTTCTTGACTCACCAAGGAGAAGAGGAAGAGGAAGAAGAGCTACCAATGCCAAATTGACTGGGATTCAAATACTATACATTTTGAATAACTTAGTGTAGGGATTTCCATCTATTTTAACAAATCTTTGTGCGAAAACACGCAACATCGAACAAATATTTGCATTAGCCCCCAATTAATTTTTGCCAAAAAGTAGCTGCAAACAATTGGCAAATGATTCTCTCATCCCCCTTGTTCTTCCCCAACAGTTCTCCCCCTCCCCAACCAAACAAATGTTTGTCATTGCAACATTTGATTATCAAATATTTGCCTACAAACATTTTCCTGCAAACTATTGACAGGATACTAAGCAGGCGAGATGTAAACAACATCTTAGAGAAATTATATAGCAGTGTTTGATAAAATTACTAAACAAAAAAAAAAAAAAAAAGGCGTACCAAGCAACAGCCATCCAACTAGCTGGAGAGAGATCCACACTCTTAAGCGTCATCAAACCAGGATAATTCTGAGCTAATTCAGTAATCTGAAGTCAATCAACATAATGATGGTTATAAACAGAGGGGTCTCACAATGTAAAAGACAAAAACTAGAATGAATACCTTGTCCATGAGTGGAATCCTCCCATAAGGAGCAGAGCACTCAAAGTACTGGAAGTAAAGGTAACCAAGCCGATCCCTCATCGGCCATGCAACCTCTTGATCATAGCTCGAATCCTCAGATGCAGCGTCCCAAGCATTACTCGAATTGTTACTCAGAGACCTGGACAACTTATCGCACTCGCTATCATCGCTCCATGAATTACTCTCCGATTCAGCTGTGTTGCTTTCCTCCCTCTGACTTCTACTACAGAATCAAAATAAAAATTTACCTAGAATCAAATAGGGCAAAATTCAACTAGAATCAAATAATTTTTTTTTTGATTTGGCAAAGAGAAAAGAATAGATTTGAAAACCTGAAGGTAGCCAAGGATTTGCTAGAGTAAATCTGGATAGCAGAGAGGTAAGGAACATAGTATTGAACAACAGTCTCTCCACTGTTCAAAACAACCGGAGCTCCAACGCCATAAGCACTCCATTCGTCGTAGCAGTCCCAGAGATCTCGCAACGTGAAGTACTCAATCGTCTCCTTATCAAGAGGCTGCCATAAGCTATTTAGATCTCGAATGCATGTCTGCAAAAAAAAAAAAAAATTAAATTTTTTTCTCAAAAAAAAAAAAAACCCAAAACAGAATTGTGTAGAGAACTGCATAACTGGTAAAGTAAAAATGAAAGGAAGGACCTTGGGAAGTAATTGAGAAGGAACAGTGGGAGTTGTGCAGTCGAGAAAGCATTCCAGGTTGGAATGCCTATAAGAAAATGACTTGTTCTTCGTGCTCCAAAAACAGGACATGCTGCCGTTGCAACCGATGATGGACCAAGCAAGCCAAGGAAGGAAGAACAGAAGGAAGGGTTTTATCTATTATCAACTAAACTGAATCAAAATTAAAAATTGGACAGGAAACATACAAGAATGCTCTGCAAAATCTCTTCTGGATTGACTTTTCTTACTGGGTTTTGAACTTTTGGCCCTTTTGGTTTTCAACTTCCAAGCTTTTCTCCTTAATTTTTTTTTTCTTTTTGGCTCTGTTCACTGTGTAGAGACTAGAGAGAGAGAGAGAGAGATCCAAATTTTAGACTGAATGTTTATGTTTGTTTCCTTATTTATAGAAGCAAAACCAAAGTAGCGACTCGAGATTGAAACAGGGGAAGAGGAGAGAGAGAGAGAGAGAGAGAGAGAGACAGAGGTGGCATTGTGGCAAGCGTGGCGGCATAGTGGCAGTGGCATGTGCGGATGCGGCCATATGGGTGTCTTCCTGCAACCGCTTGCTTCGCCGCGTGTTCTTCTTCTTTTTTGTCCGTCGGATTTCAAAAAAATGTTTCCTTAACCGGATTTAACATTAAATCGTGTATCACGCTCTTCTTTATGTTTCAATTTTAACTTACCATTTCAAGTCCGGAGCACGTGTGAAAGCGTCATAACATATCCGTCCTACATGGCCCCACCAAAATTAATTCTTGCGAATCTACTTGTCCACGTTTTCACCAAAGCTCCTTAAAATCAAAATTTAACCCCACGTGGAACTAAAATAAATATTAAAAAAAAACATCATTAATAAAAGTTAGTGAGCCTTTTGAGATATGTTACTGTACATTATGGTCCACAGTAGGGATTAAATTTGCTGACCTCCTACAATATGAGCCCACGTGGCCTAATTTTATAATCAACCCATGAAAATAACTCCAATCCAACTCTTAGAAATCACTAATCAGAATGATTTTTGGTTTGTAGGCTCATCTAGGGATTGGCCAATCATCCATACGGTCAGTATCCTCTAAAAGAATGCCACGTGGTTCATATTGTGGGAGGTCATCGCGGGCTGTCATCTAGGATGGACTACCAACGCCAACAACAACCGACGTAGATCTTTGATGACGGACTACAGTACGAGCCACGTAGAAGTAGAACACTTCCTCTTCAGTAAAACTTCTATCACAGCGTTTTTGACAGATGCTTCTGTCACAATGCAAAACACAGGCCACGTGGTACACTCTTAGTGGACGCTGACCGTATGGATGTTTGGCCAGTCCCTCGGTGGACGTATAAACCTAAAATCAGCCTGATTAGTGATTTACAACCTTTGGTACACTAAATAATGCACAAATTCCATGGTTAAAAATAAATCATGAAAAAGACTATAATCCAACGGTTCAAAATCACTATCTAGGTCCACTGAGGATGGACCAAACATCCATACAGTCCTTAACCTCTATGAGTGTGCCACGTGGCTCATATTATGGTTCTTCTTTAATTTAGTTAAAAAAGAAACATAAAATTTTTTTTTTTTGTTTCATATTTCGTTTCGTTTGCTCGTACAATAATTTCAATTCGACACGTGGCCGATTGAGATACTAGATAATGGTTCCAGTCGTCATCATCGCCACGTACGAAAACTGATAATGAATTTACGACACGTATGAAGAAGCACGTGTGTCGGGACCAAAGGGTGACAGGATTCCTTCAGGTAAAACTTCTGTCACAACAAAGTTGCAAATTACACAATCACAGCCAATGAGTTCTCGGCACGCACACCTCAAAGCAAAAGCAATGGTACGTTGCAAAGCACTTGTGTACGTGCCGAGAACTCATTGGCATGTGATTGTGTGATTTAGAATTTGTTGTGATAGAAGTTTTACTCATTCAGGCATCTACGTGGCCGGAGGGCATGGCTTAGCGTTGATTTCATCTCTTTGCGTCAACGATATTGTCTGCATCGAACTGCGTTTCATTTCCTTATAGGAAGAGATAAACTCTGACGTGGACATATCAAATTTTATATTCAAACTCAAGCACCACGTGGCTCACACCGATCTATATGTTTATGCTCCACCACATACCAAAAATCACCCTGATCCATGATTTCTAGCCATTCACTTTTTTCTGTTAGAACTTCAGTTTTTTTAGGTACTCAAATCTAACGGATGGAAATCACGAATAAAACTTTGATGAGAGGGCCCTGTCATCAATGCCGATGACAGGGCACAATATGAGCCACGTGGAACACTCTTAGAGGACTCTTACCGTATGGATGTTTGGCCAATCATTAGGTGGACTTACAAACCAAAAATCAGCCCGATTAGTGATTTCTAGGCATTGGATTGGAATTGTTTTCATGGGTTGATTTTAACCGTCGGAAATTTGAGCATTATTGACCATTATTTGAGGTACAAACATCCAAAGGTTTGAAATCACAAATCAAGCTGATTTTTTGTTTGTAGGTCCATATAGGGATTGGAAAAACATCCATACAGTCAGAGTCCTCTAAGAATATGCCATGTGGCTACAGGGCCCTGTCATCAAAGTCTTACTCGGAAATCACCAACCAGCCTGATTTTTGGAGAAACATTAATGGATCAGTGGGCCCATGTTGAGTCCAAAATGAAAAAATTGGAAACCCTGACCTAGTTGGATTGGGTTGGGTCCCATGGGTCGTAAGGCTCGACAAGTTGGATTTACGAATTGGATCTATAGGTATCCTGTTGTTGTCGAACGGGTTCAGTGGGGCCTCAGGGAAAATCCCCGATAGCATAAAATGATGACAAGTACCCATGGAGAGGTCTTTTATGTTTTCGCGTTCAGAAGTAGTGTTTTTTTTTTTAAAGAGTGAATTAAAGAGTCGTATAGTTAGGTCTTGCAGTTACTTGATTTTGAAGTCTATTTTGTTGTTCACTTCACAAGTTTCGTACCTGAGAAATAACCTTACCAATAAATTATCTTTCATAATGCAACCAATTAAAATTTTAAGTTATTTCTCATTTAACCAATTAATTGGTTTCATAAATAAGTTTGCAGTTCTCGTAAATGTAACTACTCGAGGGGTTTCCATTATAAATACTAATTATTTAAAGAAAATTATGTTTCATCAACTTAAATAATAATTTAAGTAATTCAGTCAGTTTTGATCTTAGTTCTAAGTTTTTATATGGAGAATATAAATTATAGTAAAAGTTTAAGTATAATTCAGAATTGTTATTTCAAAAATTTGACAAAATCAAAATATAAAAATTTGATAAAAGATTATTTTTCTCTTAAAATTTTGATTTCTTTCTTGAGTAAATCAGGAATAATTCGTGAATTAGACACAAAATAATCGACTAACCTAAAAATCCCTGAACTTCGGAGCAATTGAAATGTATAAGGCGTGTATTATACATTTCTTGAAATAATCAAAAATTTATGTATATGTGTGTTAGTTATTTGCGAACTTAAAAACTAGGGTTTTAAACTATGTGAAGTTTAGAGAGATTTAGAATTGGAACTTGGTTCACCCTATAACTCTGTAGTTTATTAGGTTTATAATAAATAATGGTGATAGTGTTTCAAAATGCATTTGAGGTTAAAACAGCCAGGCACGCCTTTCCTAAAATGCTCTAAGGCTTATGGCAAAGCAAAAAATCACGTGACGTATATGCTTCATTCACAAAGGCTTCAAAAATGACGTAATTCTCAAACCGTTTTTCTAATACCTCACGTACACATGTTGGTTATAGAGATTGACTTTAATTATTAAAATTTTAATTAATTTTCTTTTCTTTTTCTCAGGCACAAGAGCTTTACCGAGGTCTAGACTAATTCCAACCGTAGGCCCACTCAGAAGCCCTAGGCTAGCATATTAGATGGCCCACATCCCTTTAATGGGACGCTCATCAGTTCGTACAAGTCATGAATAGACCCCAAAAGGTGCCACTTCCATTTAATTTTTACTTTTTTGCTTTATGGTTGTGTTTTTTTTTTTCACTTTGATAATGTCTATTTATGGCGAAAATTTTATATTTTTAGTTTGAGTAGGATTAGTAGATCTTTAGAGTTCTTACCATAGTTATTAGAGAGGGAAATAGTTGCAAGAAATGGGTGAGAAAACAAAAATAACATCTAAAAAATATATCGGTGTGAAAAATAAGAAATGAGTGAGATATGTTAAGAAAAAAGTTACTCGAAATGGGTTGAAACGGCAAAGGAAACGAGAGGGAAACAATAGGGGAATGGAATAGAAATGTGTGAGATACGACATTTAAATACTGTAAAAATGAAAAAAGAGAAACTTAAAGAAAAAATTAAGAAATATTAAAGATTTCTTTAAGAAAAATTATCTAACTTAGATTTGTACAACAAATAAAAATTTATAATAACTTCATATAAAAATAATAATAATATTTTCTAAATCACAGTCACATTATTTAGTATTTTACAAATAGTAATATAAAAAAAAAAATTAAAAGAGCAAATTAAGCATATATCATTGTATACAAATTCATCCACTGACAAATAATAAAAAACTTATATGCTTACTTTTTTCTCCAATTTCTTAAAATATCACATAGTTATCAAAGAAATCTATTAATATACATATAGTTGGGAAGTATAAATCACAAAATTTAAAAGATTTTAAAATATAACTATTAGAATAATACAAATATTGGTACTTGGTAAGACTCAATATAATACCTTGAACTTTCTATGAAAAATATTATTATATATAATTTACTTATATTAACGGGTCCTACATATATTAATTAGATAATTTTTCGGACATTTTTCTAAACTCTAATGACCTATAGTGAATCATTGAAATAAATGGATGATGATTTTATACTTATACTAATTGTACAAATCAATCATTAATTAATTAATTAATCAATATATTTTTAGTTATGATACACTCTAGGGAGTATTTGGGTAGAGATACACATTCTAGTACACTATAATTAATATACATAATACTCATAATTAAAGGAATGGATTTGTTCTCATTAAAGAAAAAATATTAATTTTAAATTTAGTATTCCTTAATTAATTTTAAAATTTTTTATTTTTATTTTTATTATTTTAATGATTAATTATTTATAAATATTGAAAGTTTTATGGAGATATTTTTATGTTTTAACTTTCAATAATTAATAACCTACGTGCTACAAGAGAGTTTTAATAAGTTATTTCTATGTTAGGGTATCAAAAATTCACTTCAAATGTATTTTTTTTTTTCAAAAGTAAATTAAAGACTCATCTAGATAGTTCTTGGAGTAACTTAATTTGAACTCAGTTTTATTGTGAATGGTTTGCAGTGGCCGCTTCCAAAGTTTCATAACTAAGAAATTACCTTACCAATAAATTATTTTTCTTAACATAACCAATTAAAATTTTAAGTTATTTTTATTTAACCAATTAATTGATTTTATAAATAAGTTAGCAATTCTTGTAAATGCAACTACTTGAGGGGTTTCCATTATAAATACCTATTATTTAAATAAACTTATGTTTAATTAACTTAAATAATAATTTAAGTAATTCAATCAGTTTTGATCTTAGTTTTAAGTTCGTATATGAAAAATATACAATATGAGAAAAGTTCGAGTATAAGTCAGACTTATTATTTTAAAAATTAAACAAAAACAAAATATAAAAATTTGATAAATGATATTTTTTCTCTTAAAAATGTGATTTTTTTCTTGAGTAAGTCATGAATAGTTTGTGAATTATAGTACTCCAATTAATCGACTAACCCAAAAATTCCTGAACTTCCGAGCAATTGAAATGTATAATGTGCATATTATACATTTCTTAAAATAATCAAAAATTTATGTATAGTGTGTTAATTATTTACAAACTTAACAACTAGGTTTAAAATATGCAAAGTTTAGAGAGGTTTAGAATTGGAACTTGCGAATTGGCTCACTCAATCACTTTGCAGCTTATTATGGTTTATAGAAAACAATGGTGATAGTGTTTCAAAAGGTATTTCAGGTTAATACCCTTATGCAAGCCTTCCCTAAAATTCCCTAAAGCTTATGGCAAAGTAAAATAATCACGTGACACATGTGCTTCATTCACAAAGACTTTAAAAATGACATAATTCTCACACCTTTTTTTTTTTAATACGTCATGTACACACACGTTGATTATAGTAGTTTTAGATTGACTTCATTAAAAATTCAATTTTTTTTTCTTGAGCACAAGAGCTTAACCAAAGTCCGGACTAACTCTAATCGTAATCTCACTTAGAGACCTTAGCCCAGCCTATTGGATAGCCCGCGTCCTTTTAATTGTATGTTCATCAACTCATACAAGTCATGAATAGACCCCAAAAGGTGTCACTTCTGTTTAATTTCTAATTTTTACTTTAATATTATGTTTTTTGTGCTTTAGTAGTGTATTTATAATAGAATATTTATATTTTGAGTTTGAATAGGATTAATAGATCTTTAGAGTTGCTATTGTAGTTGTTAGAGAAGTAAACATTTGCATAAAATTGGGTGGGAACTAAAAATGAAAAACATATATCTGATGTGAAAATAGCTAGTGGATGAGACACGTTAAGAAAAAATGTTAGTAGAAATGGTGACGTAAAAGAAAGGAAAACAAAAGGGTAACAAGGCAGAAATGTGTGAGATATGACATGCAAATGTTGTGAAAATGAAATAAGAACTTAAAGAAAAAATCGAGAAATATTAAAGATTTTTTAAGAAATAATACCTAACCTAGATTTGTGCAACAAATAAAAATTTATAATAAAGGTCTTGTAAATCACAATCACAAACTATCTGTTGTTTTTCAAAAAGTAATATAAAAAATTAAAAGAGCAAATTTATCCAATAATAAATAATAAAAAATCTTTATGTTTACTTTTTCTTCAATTTCATAAAACAGTCGTATAGTTGTCGAAGAAATCTATTAATTAATTCACGCATACTTATAAGGTATAAAGCACAAAATTTAAAAGACTTTAAATTATAACTATTAGAACAATGCAAATATTGTACTTCGAAAGGCATGTCATAGATAAATATTCTTGTATTGCCTCTATTATTCTAGTAAAACATTTTGTTCTTGTGAATTTAGTGATGCATAGCTATAATTTCAAGAGTCAAGATTTAAATACGCGTCATACATATATAAATACACATATATGGGCCAAAATTTTTAAGTAAATCAGATTATTTTAGCATAAATCTTTTTAGATAATCCGACCTTGAGTGATTGTAAGGGCATTTTTGGAAAATGTGGCAAAATAACAAAGTTTCAGAAAAAAATGACAGTTTTGGAAGATTAGTTACAAGGACAAAATTGAAATTTGTGGCAACTCAAGGTACATATAGGAAAACAAAATAAAGTCGAATATGTCCATGTCAAAGAACTTTCGAGAGAGAGGCAATTAAAAACCAAAACTGCCCACGAGGCTTTGAATCTATGATGAAAAAAATGTGAAAATTAAAGGACATACACTTTTGCTTTTATCTATGGGTAATTATACGAGCATCCACATTTTTAAAAAATGAATTTAGATTTTTTAACAAAAAAAAAAGGCCCCTTTTTCTTAATATGGCATCCACTTTTCATTCTCATGGAATATACTATGTTGGCTGGCTCAACCGATACTATTAACGGTGTGTCAGCTGGCCCAACCGAGATGGTGTGTACCATTTCGACAGGCCCTATCGACACAACTCGGTCCCAAGATTCTATAATTTCACACCCATTTCGTTTTGCAACTATTTCGACATCTATGGTAGAGTTTTTGTGAGTGAGCTGAAAGATTTTTCTCTCTACAGAGATGGAGATGACAAATCTATAGAAAGTTTTTATTTTTCGACAATTTAGATAATGCTGCAACTTCGAGAAGCTAGATGTTATGGGTTCTGATCTGAATCTCTAGCAATATTTGCCGAACATAGAGCAGAACTTTGGAAGCTCGTTCGCCATGAAAACCGAGTAGAAAGGTCTGCAAATTGCAGCCATCATGATCTACGTTACAACAAAACAAAAGCCGCAACATCAGTGTCATAACCTGATATCAAGAAATAAAACGTCGTCAAAGGCTTTGGAGTACAAAATTTCAGAGGCTTTGAGAAGCGAATGGATCTGCCGAGACACGCAACAGTGCAGAGATAAATGGGAGAAGCTTATGGGAGATAAACAGAGTTCAAGAGAAGGAAGACTATCTGATCTATGACGATCTCGATCCTCTCTCCTCTCAAGCAAAGTTCAAAGAAGAGAAACTCAAGCTCAAACTCATCGAATCGACTTTTAGAGAGAGGTTGAGATGGAGATCGAAGGTAATAATGCGTTCATCCAATCGCTGAAGACGACACCAATTTTTTGATGAGAAAAAGCGAGAAGAAGAACAAGTTGAATATGAAATAGAGAGGGAAAATCGGTGGGTGCCCATAAAACGTGGGTGCACAAAAAATGATCCTAAAATTGGAGTAGGTGCCCATCAAATATGGGTGGCCTTGGAACTACCTTTTTATCTATTCTATCCTATAACAACGATTGAACCCCTTAGATGGTGTTGACCACTTTTATTCAAAAATACCTCTGTAAACTCTTTTAATACCACCGTAAACTTTATTACTTGGGGTATTTTAGTAACACCCCTGAAATTTGAAAGTAATTAGTAATGGCTCAAGCTCTAAGGACCCACTTTTTCTCACCCCTTAGAGGTTGTTGTCAACACCTGAAAAAGTGATGCCAGCTCGGCACTAACATCCACCGTTGGATTCTTGAAATCCACTCCCTAGCGCACAGTGGATTTCGTACTGTAGGATTACCCCCCTTGACCTAGTTTAACCATCATTTGACTAACGTTAAAACGTAACATGCATCACGGGCCTATTAATGCACCTACGAAAGGACCATATTATTGCAAGTACAATGCTAAAAAACACAAAAACTACTAGATCATCCTTATCAGGATCTTTTTTTTTTCGCTACGAGAATATCCGATCCTCTTAGAGCACCCGACTAAATCCCTCGTGTACGTACAAACCCCTTCATCCACACACGCTAGGAAAGTTGGGCCGAAGCCTTAAGGGTGGCCGCCAAGGGGGGGATTCGAACTCAGGACTTGCGCTTCCTGAGGCGTGGTCCCGGCCATCTCACCAACCCCTATCAGGATCTTAGTGTCTCTCAGTTTTTAATAAACATGTTTTTAACAAAAAAAATAAAAAATAGAAAAAATTATCCATCACAATAGGCAACTTAACTTTCATTAAATCTTTCATTAAACTTAAGTTTCTTTTAAGTAAAAGAGAGGAAAACAATAGGGTAATGAGGCAGAAATGTGTGAGACATGACATGCAAATGCTGTAAAAATGAAAAAAGAAACTTAAAGAAAAAATCAAGAAATATGAAAGGATTTTTTAAGAAATAATACCTAACCTAGAAAAAATAAAAATTTATAATAAGGTCTCGTAAATCACAATCACAAACTATCTGTTGTTTTTCAAATAGTAATTGATATTCGCTCAAAAGTGTTTATTTTAAGCAATTATTCTTTTAGCGTTATTACACTCTCCTACATAAAATTGTCATATTTATCCACATTTCTACGTAAGAGTTTCTTCCATTACGTAGAACACACTTTTCTGGTCAAAATGGTATATTCGCATGCATTCATACGCATTTATTTGACCCGTATACGAAGCCGTTTTGTAGAAGTCTCATTACGCGATTTTTCTATCGCAGGAGCACTAATCGGACGATTTTGATGGAATGCGGGCCCACAATCAACCTCCAGAACCTACGATCAAAGCTCAAGAGCCAACAGGCTGAGGATAAGAAGATATAGGCCAAGAGCAAGAAGAGCCAGAGAGTCAAAACAGCCTGAGAGAAAATCAAGAGAAAAGGAGAGCCAAGCACCCCGAGAAGAGATTAAGGAGAATAAAGCTCAATTAACTGACCCAAGATGAAGACGTGCTCAGTTGGTAAAGCATACAGAAGACCAAGTCAAAGATCAGGATTTAAGACCCTCTGCTAGCATTTTCCCTTTATTTTTGTAATAATTTCTCTCCTCTCTCTAAAACCTCATTCTCTCTCTATTCTCAAATCTCAATTATCCAATCCCCTCTCCCTACGCAATCACTCGATCCTACGGCCTACCATGGCCAATCTCCAACGTCCGATGATCCATCCAACCATCTGATCATTCAGATCCTCCATCTGATCACCCATCTTCCCATCCATCCGATCAACCGTTAGATCCCCATAAACACATCATTAACCCTCCGATCGCCATTTGAGCTACCCATTTCGATCTTTGATCTCTATTTTTGAGCTCCGATCATCATCATCTTTAATACTAGCCTCTCAATTCCCTTTAATCTAACGGCTCTTGATTCAAGATGTTGATCAATAGTACAGGTCAACGAGCATGGTGGTCAACTTATAGATGGTTATGATTTTTGGGCCAGTGGACCACGATGAGCATTAATCATAGAAATACAATGTGATCGGTTGATGATGTGGTGAAAAGTGGTAGGAGCACAGACTTTTGTAAGACCGAGAGACATAATGGGAAGGCTTCCCAAAAGAAGTGGCCACAACAAAGACATACATTTGGAAATAAATGATCTTGACAGTTGAGATTTGATTGCCATGTGATATAAGTTCCCAAAATTTGAAATGCACATGGTGTTAACATTTATGGCTAAAGAAGGACATTGAAGATGGAAATGCATGGGGCTTGAAGGAAAATATCCTTTTAAGGGAAACATGAAAGTTTTATAAAAGGAATATTGCTTGGGCAAGGAATAATCACGTGGAGCAAACAGGAGGTGTGTTGGTCACTCCGTTATGCTTGAGATGGACGGCCCGTATCTTATCATATAGGGCTCAAGAATAAAACGTTTTAAAGAGGAGGAGAAAACCCTAGCCGCCGGGGGGATATATTCCATTCTCACCCACGTTTTTTAGAGGAAAAAATTAGGAGATCGTGGTCGTCTTCTCCTCAAGCCGTCCTCACCCTTCCCCTTCTTTTCTTGAAAAACCCTAGCCGTCCAAAAGCTTCTTGATTCATTCAACTCTACCTAGCCGTTCTCTTCACCTCGCTCTGTCCTTGAAAAGAAAAAAAAAGACACAGCAAAAGAAAAGGAAAGAAACAAGAAGAGAAGAGGAAACAAGAGAAGAAGAGGAGGGGAGACGGTTCCTCCATCTCCTCCACTGCTGGATCACCTAGCACACTTACAGGCAGCGCCTCACCTCCTCCCTCATTGAATCCTTGCTGCCCTCCACGTTCCTGGTTGCTCCTCCACCATTTGTCGTCGTCCACTTTGTGAGTCGCCCGTGCATCGCCGTTTCACAACATCAACCCTTTCCACACGTCCATTGGAGCCACTTCAAGCTCATCTTCCTCACAGGTACCTTGATGCTAGCCACCACCATTCGGGGCAACAACCATAACCTGAAACTTGCGGCCACTTACTATTATCCCCCGTGAAGCTCCACATGGAACCAATTAGTAGTATCTCCACGCTGCTGCACTCCTCTAAGCCGCGCCTTCTTCACAAATAGGTAGAGAACCAGCACATCTACTAGCATATCTCCTTGCTGGCCATACCGCCCAACAACCTTCTGATTCACTCCTCCAATGGCAGCACCATCATGCACACGGTGCATCACCGCAATCACCAAACGACCACCTTTCTCTCTCACCACATGGTTGGTTCCCCTTTAGGTTCGATTCGCATCTCTCTCTAACTGTTTAGACTTTCTCTATCTAGGTTTCACAACTTCTCTCTAAACCTCACTTTCTCTCTCTACCTTTTCTCTCTACTTCTTCCTCTCTCTAGGTTTTTTATCTTTATATTCTTAGTACTTTCTAGATTAGTCACTTTATATTATTTTTTTTTTATTAGAAGTTGTATCTCAACATTTTATTTGAATAAAGCCTTGTTTGATTTTACCACATTGTAGCGTAGTCTCTCTAAAAATCACAAATAATGTTTTAAAGACCACTTCAATCACCACTCTCACCCCACTATCATTTCATCAATTTCTATAAAAAAAAATCCCTTATTTTATGTTCTTTAATGCGTTCCCTAACCCCGAGTGCGGATCGACATCCGACACGAATCTCTATACAAATCTCTGCATTTTATAGGATAAGTGAACCGAAAAAGATTAGAAATGTGTTGAAATTAGGATTTCCGTCCAACGATCGGAAAAACCTAGTTTCAGTAATCTAAAAAATTAAAAGAGTAAATTAAGCATATAATTGTATACAAACTCATCTAATCACAAATAATAAAAAGACCTTTATGCTTACTTTTTCTCCAATTTCTTAGAATAGTCGCATAGTTGTCAAAGAAATCTATTAATTAATTCACGCATACTTGAAAGGTATAAAGTACAAAATTTGAAAGACTTTAAATTATAACTAATAGAACAATGCAAATATTGTACTTCAAAAGACATAACACATAGATAAATATTTTTGTGTTGCCTCTATTATTCTAGTGAAACATTATGTTCTTGTAAATTTGTTGATGCATAGCTATGATTTCAAGAGTCAAGATTCACATACACGTCATACAGTTTTTGAAGATTAGTTATAAGGACAAAATTGAAATTTGTGGCAACTCAAGGCACATAGGAAAATAAAATAAAGTCGAATATGTCCATGTCAAAGAACTTTCGAGAGAGAGGCAATTAAAAATCAAAATTGCCCACGAGCTAGGCTTTGAATCTATGAAGTAAAAAAGGTGAAAATTAAAGGACGTGCACTTTTCAAGTTGCTTTTATCTATGGGTAATTCTACGAGCACCCATGTCATTAAGCTACGCACTCACATTTAAAAAAAATAAATTTAGATTTTTTAACAACACCCCCACCCCCCCCCCCACCCCCTTTATTTTTTTAATATGGCATCCACTTTTCATTCTCATGGAATATACTGTGTTGGCTGGCCCAACCGATACTATTAACATCATGTCAGCTGGCCCAACCGAGATGGTGTGTACCATTTCGACAGGCCCTGTCGGCACAACCTAGTCCCAAGATTCTATAATTTCAAACCCATTTTGTTTCGCTACTATTCGACGTCTATGGTAGAGTTTTTGTGAGTGATCGAGCTGAAAGATTTTTCTCTCTACAGAGATGGAGATGACAAATCTATAGAAAGTTTTTATTTTTTGACAATTTAGATAATGCTGCAACTTCGAGAAGCTAGATGCTATGGGTTCTTATCTGAATCTCTAGCAATATTTGTCGGACATAGAGTAAAACTCTGGCAGCTTGTTCGCTATGAACACCGAGTAGAAAGGTCTGCAAATTGTAGTCACCATGATCTACGTTACAACAAAACAAAAGCCGCAACATCTGTGTCGTAACCTGATATCAAGAAAAAAAATGTCGTTAAAGGCTTTGGGGTATAAAATTTCAAAGGCTTTGAGAAGTGAATGGATCTGCCGAGACACGCAACAGTGCAGAGATAAATGGGAGAAGCTTAGGGCTGGGTACAAAGAAGTTCAAGATAGAGTTTGAGAGAAGGAAGACTATCTGTTCTATGACAATCTCGATCCTCTCTCTCTCTCCTCTCAAGCAAAGTTCAAAGAAGAGAAACTCAAGCTCAAACTCATCGATCGACTTTCAGAGAGTGGTTGAGATGGAGATCGGAGGTTATAACGCATTCATCCAATCGCTGAAGACGACCGATTTTTCGACAAGAAAAACCGAGAAGAAGAAAAATTGAATATGAAATAGAGAGGGAAAATCAGTGGGTGCCCGTAAAAAGTGAGTGCACAAAAAATGGTCATAAAATTGGATTAGGTGCCCATCAAATGTGGATGGCCTTAGAACTACCTTTTATCTATTCTATTCTATAACAACGATTGAACCCCTTAGAGGGTGTTGACCACTTTTATTCCAAGAACACCCTTGTAAACTCTTTTAATACCACTGTAAACTTTATTATTTGGGGTATTTTAGTAACACCCCTAAAATTTGAAAGTAATTAGTAATGGCTCAAGCTCTGAGGACCCCCTTTTAATTTTCTCACCCCTTAGAGGCTGTTGTCAACACCACAAAAAGTAAAAAAGTGATGTCAGCTCGGTGCTGACACCCCGAGAAGAGATTAAGGAGAATAAAGTTCAATCAACTGACCCAAGATGAAGATGTGCTCAGTTGGTAAAGCACGTAGAAGACCAAGTCAAAGATCAGGGTTCAAGACCCTCTGCTAGCATTTTCTCTTTATTTTTGTAATAATTTCTCTCTCCACTCTCTAAAACCTCATTCTCTCTCTACTCTCAAATCTCAATTATCCAATCCCCTCTCCCTTCGCAATCACTTGATCCTACGGCCTACCGTGGCCAATCTCCAAGGATCATCCATCCAACCGTCTGATCACCTATCTTCCCATCCATCCGATCAACCATTAGATCCCCATAAACACACCATTAACCCTCCGATCACTAGATGAGCTACCCATCTCGATCTTTGATCTCCATTTTTGAGCTCCGATCATCATCATCTTTAATACTAGCCTCTCAATTCCCTTTAATCTAACGACCCTTGATTCAAGATATTGATCAACAGTACTGGCCAACGAGCATGGTGGTCAACTCATAGATGGTTATGATTTTTGGACCAGTGAACCACAATGAGCATTAATCATACAAATACAATGTGATCGGTTGATGATGTGGTGAAAAGTGACAAAAGCACAGACTTTTATAAGACCGAGAGACATAATGGGAAGGCTTCCCAAAAAAAGTGGCCACAGCAAAGACATACATTTGGAAATAAATGATCTTGACAATTGAGATTTGATTGCCATATGATATAAGTTCCCAAAATTTGAAATGCACATGGTGTTAACATTTATGGCTAAAGAAGGACATTGAAGATGGAAATGCATGTGGCTTGAAGGAAAATATCTTTTTAAGGGAAAGATGAAAGTTTTATAAAAGGAATATTGCTAGGGCAAGGAATAATCACGTGGAGCAAACATGAGGTGTGCTGACCACTCCCTTATGCTTGAGATGCACGGCCCATATCTTATCATATAGGGCTCAAGAATAAAACGTTTTAAAGAGGAGGAGAAAACCCTAGCCGCCCGGGGATATATTCCATTCCCACATTTTTTAGAGGAAAAAAGGAGGAGATCATGGTGGTCTTCTCCTCAAGCCGTCCTCACCCTTCCCCTTCTTTTCATGAAAAACCCTAGCCGTCCAAAAGCTTCTTGATTCATTCAACTCTACCTAGCCGTTCTCTTCACCTCGCTCTATCCTTAAAAAATAAAAAGAAAAAAAAATGACACAGCAGAAGAAAGAAAAGAAACAAGAAGAGAAGAGGAAACGAGAGAAGAAGAGGAGGGGAGACGGTTCCTCCATCTCCTCCACTGCTGGATCACCTAGCACACTTACGCACAGCGCCTCACCTCCTCCCTCATTGAATCCTTGCTGCTCTCTACGTTCCTGGTTGCTCCTCCACCATTTGCCGTCGTCCACTTTGTGAGCCACCCGTGCATCGCCGTTTCACAACACCAACCCTTTCCACACGTCCATTGGAGCCACTTCGAGCTCATCTTCCTCACAGGTACCTTGATGCTAGCCACCACCATTCGAGGCAACAACCATAACCTGAAACTTGCGGCCACTTACTATTATCCCCCGTGAAGCTCCACATGGAACCAATTAGCAGTGTCTCCACGCTGCTGCACTCCTCTAAGTCGCGCCTCCTTCACAAATAGGTAGAGAACCAGCACATCTGCTAGCATATCTCCTTGCTGGCCATATCGCCCAGCAACCTTCTGATTCACTCCTCCAATGGTAGCACCATCATGCACACGGTGCATCACCACAATCACCAAACGACCACCTTTCTCTCTCACCACGTGGTTGGTTCCCCTCTAGGTTTGATTCTCATCTCTCTCTAACTATTTAGAGCTTTCTCTATCTAGGTTTTGCAACTTTTCCTCTCTAAACCTCACTTTCTCTCTCTACCTTTTCTCTCTACTTCTTCTTCTCTTTAGGTTTTTTTTTTATCTTTATTTTCTTAGTGCTTTCTAGATTAGTCACTTTATTATTGTTTTTTTTATTATAAGTTGTATCTCAACATTTTATTTGAATAAAACCTTGTTCGAGTTTACCGTATTGTGATCAATTCTCGTTCTTAGTTTATTTTATTTTAATTGATTGTAGCGTAGTCTCTCTAAAAATCACAAATAATGTTTTAACGACCATTTCAATCACCACTCTCACCCCCACCATCATTTTCATCAATTTCTATAAATAAAAAAAATTCGTTATTTTATGTTTTTAATACATTCCCTAACCCCGAGTGCGGATCAACATCCGACACGAATTCCTATACAAATCTCTGCATTTTACAGGATAAATGAACCGAAAAAGATTAGAAATGTGTTGAAATTAGGGTTTCCGTCCAACGACCGGAAAAACCTAGTTTTAGTAATCTAAAAAATTAAAAGAGTAAATTAAGCATATAATTGTATACAAACTCATCCAATAACAAATAATAAAAAGACCTTTATGCTTACTTTTTCTCCAATTTCTTAGAATAGTCGCATAGTTGTCAAAGAAATCTATTAACTAATTCACGCATACTTGGAAGGTATAAAGTACAAAGTTTGAAAGACTTTAAATTATAACTAATAGAACAATGCAAATATTGTACTTCAAAAGACATAACACATAGATAAATATTTTTGTGTTGCCTCTATTATTCTAGTGAAACATTATGTTCTTGTAAATTTGTTGATGCATAGCTATGATTTCAAGAGTCAAGATTCAAATACACGTCATACAGTTTTTGAAGATTAGTTACAAGGACAAAATTGAAATTTGTGGCAACTCAAGGCACATAGAAAAATAAAATAGAGTCGAATATGTCCATGTCAAAGAACTTTCGAGAGAGAGGCAATTAAAAATCAAAACTGCCCACGAGGCTTTGAATCTATGACAGAAAAAAGGTGAAAATTAAAGGACATGCACTTTTCAAGTTGCTTTTATCTATGGGTAATTCTACGAGCACCCATGTCATTAAGCTGCGCACTCACATTTAAAAATAAATAAATTTAGATTTTTTAATAACCCCCCCCCCTTTATTTTTTTCAATATGGCATCCACTTTTCATTCTCATGGAATATACTGTGTTGGCTGGCCCAACAGATACTATTAACATCATGTTAGCTGGCCCAACCGAGATGGTGTGTATCATTTTGACAGGCCCTGTCAACACAACTCAATCCCAAGATTCTATAATTTCACACCCATTTTGTTTTGCTACTGTTTCGACGTCTCTGGTAGAGTTTTTGTGAGTGAGCTGAAAGATTTTTCTCTCTACAGAGATGGAGATGGCAAATCAATAAAAAAGTTTATATTTTTCGACGATTTAGATAACATTGCAACTTCGAGAAGCTAGATGATATGGGTTTTGATCTGAATCTCCAACAATTTTTTCCCGAAATAGAATAGAACTCTGGCAGCTCGTTCGCCATGAACACCGAGTAGAAAGGTCTACAACTTGCACTCACCATCATCTACGTTTCAGCGAAACAAGAGCCACAGTTGGGACAAAATTTCAGAGGCTTTGAGAAGCGAAGGGATCTGCCAAGACGCGCAGCCGTGCAGAGAAAAATGGGAGAATCTTCTGGCTGGGTGCAAAGAAGTTCAAGACGGAGTTCGAGAGAAGGAAGACTATCCGTTCTATGACGATCTCTCTCCTCTCTCCTCTCAAGCAAAGTTCAAAGAAGAGAAACTCAAGCTCAAATTCATCGGATCAACTTTCAGAGAGAGGTTGAGATGGAGATCGGAGGTTATAACGCGTTCATCCGATCGCTGAAGACGACACCGATTTTCCGACGAGAAAAACTGAGAAGAAGAAAAATTGAATATGAAATAGAGAGGGAAAATCGGTGGGTGCCCGTAAAAAGTGGGTGCACAAAAAATGGTCGTAAAATTGGATTAGGTGCCCATCAAATGTGGATGGCCTTAGAACTACCTTTTATCTATTCTATTCTATAACAACGATTGAACCCCTTAGAGGGTGTTGACCACTTTTATTCCAAGAACACCCTTGTAAACTCTTTTAATACCACTGTAAACTTTATTATTTGGGGTATTTTAGTAACACCCCTAAAATTTGAAAGTAATTAGTAATGGCTCAAGCTCCGAGGACCCCCTTTTAATTTTCTCACCTCTTAGAGGTTGTTGTCAACACCACAAAAAGTAAAAAAGTGATGCCAGCTCGGTGCTGACACCCACCGTTGGATTCTTGAAATCCACGGCAAGCACATGAACACCGAGAGGGGTCAGATAAAAAAGGGGGTCCCCAGAGCCCAACCCATTAATAATACCCCCTTAAACTTTCAAATTGTAGGATTACCCCCCTTGACCTAGCTTAACCATCATTTGACTAACGTTAAAAAGTGACATGCATCATGGGCCTATTAATGCACCTACGAAAGGACCATAATATTGCAAGTACAACGCTTAAAAAAAAACAAAACAAAAACTACTAGATCATCCTTTTCAGGATCTTTTTTTTTTGCTACGAGAATATCCGATCCTCTTAGAGCACTCGACTAAATTCCTGAGGCATCTACAAACCCCCTCATCCACACATGCCAGGTAAGCTGGGCCGAAGCCTAAGCCTGAAGGGTGGCCGCCAAGGGGGAGGATTCGAACTCAGGACTTGCGCTTCCTGAGGCGTGGTCCTGGCAATCTCACCAATCCCTCCCAATCCCTATCAGGATCTTAGTGTCTCTCAGTTTTCAATAAACATGTTTTTAACATAAAAAAGTAAAAAATAAAAAAAATTATCCTTAACAATACGCAACTTAACTTTCATTAAATCTTTGGATTGGATTTTGGATTGCGAATGGGCCCTACATACTAAAATATTGTGAGGAGCACATTGTCCGAGAGATGTGTCAACATCTTATTGGGCCCCATCTATCCCACTCTTAGTGCATGACAACTTTAATTAGATTAGGTAGCTTCCAGCCGTTCACAAGTGACAACAACAGGTTTTAAAAGAAAAAAGGAAATTTTGCACTCGGTCTTTCCGAGAATCCACCAACCACCGTCGAAATCCACGGCGGATAGCACGAGTGAAAAGACGAGTGCAAAAAGACTAGTCCCTCGAGCCTGGTCCATTCTTTATTTATTCTATAATCTAACTTACCTTTTTATCCATATCTTTATATTTTAGGTTTTCACTATAGAAGAATAGCGACAAGCCCATAAAAAAAATCCATGTTGGTGGGCCTCAAACTCTACTTCTACATCAAATAATGATAGTACCCAATTTGACTTTCAGTCATATTGATTTGCCTCAATTTTCAAACCAGTGGATAGAATAAACAGAACCAGATCCTATCCAGACTGAGCCTGGTCTGGATAGGATCGGTGGGCTCCGATCCCGATCCCGGGATCGGCCGAGACTTTGAGCCATGCATGAAATGGGTTGAATTTAGGTACGTCCTAATCCTCATTTGGCTATGGTCCTAATCCATAGCACTTGATCCCAATCTGAACTAAGATCCATACCCTTGTAAAGACTTTTTGGACCTGCCAAAACAAATGTGATTGATCAACAAGTGGGTCATGTGTGTCATATAATTATAATATGAAGGACAAAAAAAGTCTCGATTTCAATTTAAAAAAAAAAAAAAAAAAAATCAGTTCAGTACTGTCCTCGTCGTCGCCTTCATCATCTATGCCGTATCCCAATTATCTGAGGCCGGCATTTCGCCATTAGTTCGAATAATTAAAAAAATATCTTTTTTTTTTTTTTTTTTTTGTGGGGAAGGTAGCTAAAAGCCTAAAACCATCAGACAAAGTGGCCAGGGAAAATAGAAGGGTGGGAAAGGAGAGTGGAAAGTGGGACATTGTACCCATTACATTGAATTAAGAGAAAAAAAAAAAAAAAATGGACCTTGTGGCAGCATATCACTTTTAAGTGGCCATCCTATAAAACTCCATCATGTAAGTGGAGGAGACATCCTAAACCTTTTACAGCCCTTTATTACTTTAAGCCTATTTATGGTGATCAACAAAATGTTTAATTTATAGGAATTTTTTTTATTTTTGAATGTTAGAAAGTGCTTATACACAAAAAGTTTTACCACATTTATATGAAAAATTATTTTTAGGGCGTGTTTGATTGCCAAGTGGGAAAATTACATTTTTCTTGGGAAAACACAACTGTCCCTTGTTAGATTGCCATTTTAAATCTGAATAATTTTCCCTACGAAGCCCAGAATTTATTTCCCATCCAGATAGGTGAGAATTCATTTTCACCTGAAAATACGCCTTTATTTTCTCACGTAATTGAAATATACGTTCTCAGTTGCAATCAATCAGTCATTTAAGACATTTCCCAGATGCATTTTCTCAGAAAACTTTTCCGTGCGGTCAAATACTGTCTTCAGTAAACGTATTCAGGGCAACCATAGAGTACCTAAAGAGAAAACTTGAGGCTTCATCTTACACCACACCAGGCTTCACTAACCTACACTATTAAATATATACAAAAAATTTCAAAACATCCCCCTACATCTATCACTATTTTAAAGCCAAAACTTGAGTTGCCACATGATATTCACCTAGGCACTTAAATGCCCTAAGTTCTTTTTCTACTACGTAACAATGTCCCTTCACCGTAATAAATATTTTACTTTTTTTTTTTTTAAAGTTATCAGTCATTAAAAAACAATCCTATTAAACTGTTTAATTACTTCCCATGCCATTTTATCCATATTTTCAAAGGTCGGGCTCCAGTTACTGCCCTAAAATGATAGGCTCTGGTTATAGGACACAACATGAGCCATGTGGCACTCTTAGAAGACTCTGACCTTATGGATGTTTGCCCAATCCCTAAGTGGACCTACAAACCAAAAATCAGCCTGATTAGTGATTTCTAGATGTTGGATCTTTGTACCTCAAATACTGCTAAAATTCCCACAGTTGAGATCAACCCACGAAAATAACTCCAATCCAATGCCTAAAAATCACTAATCAGGTTGATTTTTGGTTTGTAGGTCCATTTAGGGATTGGCCAAACATCCACAAGGTCAGAGTCCTCTAAGATTGTGCCACGAGGCTCATGTTGTGTCCAGTAACCAGAGCCTATCATTTTAGGGCGGGAACTGGAGCCTGTGCCTATTTTCCTTTTAACAACTTAATTTCTTCCTATTCCATATGAACAACTTGAGAATTTTGACGTTGTAACGCATGTGTGGGCCAGTAGTCTGTGTATATTTAGTGAGGCAAAGGTGGGGGACCAGACTCGTCGACGTTATCCTGAAGAGTGTAATTTGAGCCTGACTGATGGTACATTGCATGAATGTGCCACACATTTAAAACCTGAAACTTAAGCCTTAAAATGTCAAAAAATAGATTTCTTCTTTGTGAAAATGGTGTTTTTTTTAAGTTTCAGACTCTTTCCATAAAAGAAACGGACTTTCAATCTTTTTTTTTCTCTCTCAATCCTTATCTTCTTTCGGGTAGAGGAAACATATGCTGTTACGCACAAATACTTGTTTCTGAAACTAAATCTTGCACCTACCTCCTGATAGGTGATTCCAGCCGTTAGATTGGGCTTCATAAGCAGGTTTATGACACGAAAAATGCCCAATTTGATCAAGGTAGGAATCACCTCCACCAGCCCATCAGCCCAACAACCTAGCACTTGTTGTTTTAGACAAAGCTACACTCTACCAAGAATTCAAACTTTGAAGGATATGTGAGAGAAGAAGAAGAAAAAAGTCATAAAATGAAATGAATGGTCAATGGGATTCATGGATTGGAGCCTCCCTAAGAACCATGCTGAATAGGATCATAACCACTTCTGACCAATCAGATGGCCCATGGTCTAGTTATGTGCTCAGCAGCAGCCATGTCCTAGTTGTTTCCACCAATGCCTGCAGCACAAGATGCACAGTGCTGCAATATTTTTTTATCTTTTTCCCTATTATTACCAATAAATACCTGAAGTGGCCAGCACGTTGCAATTTGATATCATTATGTTTTTTTTTTCTTTCCTTCTATGTATCACAACCCTGGCATCACACAGGCCTGCTGCTAGAATTCATGGTAGAACATCTTCATTCACCACTATCATAATAACCTTATTATATAATACAAGAGAGTAAAAGAAAGAAAAGTCTGTCAGAATCATAAAGCCACAAATAGAGGTAGTGTCATACACCGACTTGCTGCTTGGTGTGGAAGGCGACATGATGGACCCCTTAATGACAAATCAGAGCAGATGATTTGGAGGTTGGTGCAGATCCTTGTTCTGCTGCATCAGCAAGGATATTATGATTCAGACAGAAAGTGGCAAAAAAATATGAACAGATTAAGAGACTAAAAGAGAGAGATAAACCCTCCCATTTTACTCTGCTTAGTCAAGTTAGCCCACTTAAGCTTCACTACAATATTAATATATTTCCGATAGTGATTGAAGTAGATATCTGGACTATAATATAACACGATGAGTATAAAATAATTGAGCACCATTTCAATAGCAAGAACAAAACCAAAAATTCATGGAGATACAATCGAAATTCCACTTTGGCACTGATGTGTCATCTTCTCTTCAAACATCTACTTGTGAGGAATAAACAATAGTTTCTTCTCTTTTGTTATGTATTTCTTTTATATCTCAAGGGGTTGGTAAAGCTGGAATTCAACTATCAGGATGTTCATGGTTTTCCAACTGAGCCAAATGAAACTAGTTTCACCCAGAACTGTGGATATCTGTACTACTGATCAAGAATGGAGCAGAAGTCTGTATTTCTTAAAATGGCCAAATTTCTTGAAAATGAGTAGGATAGTAAAATCATAACAGAGATGCAGAAACCCATATGTCCTTCTCTGTCTCAGATAGTAAGTAAATAAGATGTCTGCTTCAACCATATTTAGTGTTTCAGTTATGTTTGAGTAATTATATGACATTAAATGGCAGTTTCTGTGCAACCAATATATAACATTCCATAAGGTACTTCAATATTGGATCTAGGATCAATATGTAAACAATATAGAGGGTCATTAGTTCATGTCTCGTTCCGTCTCAGTCGAGATGCCTCGTTCCGTCAACTTATCGAGACAATGAAACAGAAACAATATTTTAAACCTTGCTTCCAAATCAACGGATATATGTGAAACAGTATTATTTCACTGCAGAGTAGTACCAAATCAAACAAAAGATAAGAAATAGATTACAGAAGCACTTTTGGTTTAGAAATCAACCAACAGCCAACATCTCTCCAAGGCACCCAAAATGACAAGAAGAGAAAAACAAAGTTCAATGATAAGGAGGATAAATACTGTTGGAATCAATCGACCAAAAAAGATGAAAAAGATTGGGTCTCCAACTCCACTTTCCCAATCTCATCCCACGAATGGCAAACAGAAGAATACACTTCAAATTACTTGCCTCGTGAGTTTATCTAAATAGATAGATAAGACCTTAGCTGTCATAAAAGAGTTCTGTATTTGGTGAACGTGATCTCAACTTTGATGAATCCTTTTGTTCTTGTTACCATTTTTCTTAGATGGTTGATCACCTGAACATAATGAAAAAATGACACTTGGTTCAACTTCGATTCAACAATTGGAGAATGGGTTCTTCTTCAAGTACGAGAGCAAATGGGCTAGGTTCAGGCAAGTCAGCGTACGACATCCAACCTATGAGTTATGGGCCCGAGCCAAGCCTGAACCAGGAGCTAGGGGATGGTCAAACCAGGTCTACGAGCCAAGGGACTGTGTCAAAGCCCAGTTAGTACCAGAAAGACCTAGCCCACAACATATTCTAGAAAACTAATCTCTCTCCCTCCCTCTCGCTCTGTGAGATGGGCCCACTCAAACTCACATCGTGCCAAAGCCCAAGTCAAACCTAAATCGATCTATGCACAACCAATTGACAGAAAAAAGGCACATCATGTTTCTTCATCCCTTAAAACCCACCCCTCCACCGTTTCTCTCTTCACCTGATAAGGGACTGAGAGTTGTAAAGGGAAAGAAATGGTAGTTTCTGAAGGGTCTTTGAGAGTTCAGGTTGTTAATGAACTGTCCAAGTCCATCCATTGGTAACATTAAGTTGGGGGCCAGTCAGACCTTGGAGCTTAGACACAGACATAAACCCTTTTTTCAAGAGAGTGAAGTTTAGGCCCAGGCTTGGCTTGCGGAGCTACTGGTGCAGCCTAATCTAGGTCAACTACATGTCTCCAAGGATCAAATATGGGTGCTTATTACAACAAGATACTGATTCTTAGATAAACCATCCCCAAAGAGCATACGATTATATCTTCATCTATTTCCTATTCATTCCTGTCCTCAAGAACAGGTACAGATGAATGAGCTACCCTTATGTCATATAAATGAGTACTCTATCCTTACAGAGTACATACATTTAGGTTGTAACCAGTAGAGGAAGATTAAAGAGAGAAGATGAGAAATAGTTTGGGAGGCGGAAGAAGGTGGAGAAAGAGATTAGGGTTAGAGAGAGAAGTTGTGGAGAAGAGAAGAAGTTGAACATTAGTTCAATCTGTCTCACACTGATAATATATATATGGGTCAGGATCGGGGAACAACAATTTCATACAATGTTTTTGACAACAATTTTGGCGTACCCACATGGAAGATGAATCAATGGCTGATTTTTGGTGAGGATGATCTCCTCACCGTATAGATTACCCCTACAAAAAATCAGCCTACTCTGAAATTTCTAACCCCATTAAATGTGGGAAGTGGGACGCATCCCACTTATGGACACCCACGTGGGTGTAAAACATAAACTCCAACATAAGCTTGTTGGAGTTTATGTAATACACCCACATGGGTGTCTTGCTGCGTCCCACTTCCCACGTGGGGCCATTTTTGGGTTTTCACTATTCACGTGAATAGTGTCAAGTGAATAGTACCACATGAATAGTGTTATCCTTTAGGGTTTCTCCCCATCATATATATATACAGTGTGTGAGGGAGAATGAATTAACAATTCATTCTCTCCTCTTCCCACAACTTCTCTCTCTAACCCTAATCTCCTTCTCCACCTTCCGCCTCCATTACATTTTTTTCCCTCTTCTATCTACAACCTTCATCTACTGGTTACAACCTTATTTACAACATGGTATCAAAGCATGGTAGCTCTAGGGCATGTGTCTTTGTCCCCTAGAGACTCCATTCCGATCTAAGACAGTTATGTGAGCATCCAGAGCCGAGGAGAACTTTTGAAGAAATCGCAGAGATCATTCTTGCTCTATCCGGGGATTAATCCTGAGGTAAAACACTAGAGGCTCTTATTTCCTAGTTAGTTTTTTCCCTCAGCCGCATCAGAGATCCAGTTTGTCTTCTTCTCAAGCTTCTCCAGCATTTTTCCGGCCAACACGTTTTTCGAGGATTTTTGGGTTTTGATTTTTTGTGATATTTGTGCAACAGCAGACCCCTCTGACCTTGCCGCCCTTTTCAGTATTGCTCGTGGAACAGTTCGAAACTTGATTCGACGAATTCTGACCGACGGAACCCTAGTTTCCAAAAATCACTCGGATCCCCCGCTACTTTTTGGGTTTTGATTTTCTTTCAAAATCAGACCTCTCTGGGCCCTCCTGTCCTAGGTGCACCACTCATTGGGCCTTTAGGAATCCTCTAGACCTCGCTTCGGTTTTTTGGGAGCCTCCGGTACACTACCTGCTATTTTTGGTGGTCCTATTCCGATGAGTTCCCCCGAGGCCACATCTGTGATTTCTAGCTCTTCCTCTGAGGATCGTCCTGTGACTCATGGCTCTCATGGAGATCACAACCCTCAGCTCTGCATCACCACTGTGAAGCTCGATGGCACCAACTTCCTGGAATGGAAGACTTCCGCTCTCATGTACATTGGGGGCCGTGGCTACAGTGAGTATCTGACAGGTACTACAAAAGAACCAAATCCGAAGGACAAATCTCATCGGATTTGGGTTATGGAGAACCTGACTGTCATGTTCTGGCTTCTTCACTCGATGCAAACCCAGATCAACAAAGGGTTTATGATCCTACCAACGGCCAAAGATGTTTGGGATGCCGTATCTCAGACATACTCCCAGGTGGGCAATTTCGCCAAGCTCTATGAACTAGAACAAGAGATATCTTGTCTTCTTCAGGGGGAGATGAAGCTTGGTACATATTATGCTTCCCTTTGAAGCAAATGGGAGGAGATCGATCACTACCAAAGTTACTCTCCCAAGTGCGCAGATGACGTCAAGTCCTTCAAGGCGATGGTTGAACGTTCCCGGATCTTCCAGTTTCTCTCCGGCCTTCATCCGAGCTTTGAGGGAGCTCGTCTTCAAATCCTTGGTAGGGATCCTGCTCCTACCTCTCTAGCACATGTCTATGGTTACATTCAGGGGGAGGACAGCCGCCGCTTTGCCATGCAACTCCGCAGTGGGAGTGATACTCAGGACCGCTCTGCCCTGGCTGCTACCAATCAGAAGGGCCAGACATCCAGCCCGAAGGAGTCTAGGGACCGACCCAGACCCAAGTGTGATCACTGCGGTCGCATGGGTCATATCCAGGCCACTTGCTGGAAGCTCCATGGACGTCCCCCAGGACAGGCCCCGACTTCCCGTCAGCGTCAATCAGCAAAACAGGGACCTCCCTCAGTGCATTCAGTCACAGTGGACACCGTACCACCAGTGCCTACCTCCTCTGGAGACACAGACTCGTTCTCTCCTGCAAATCTTGAGCGACTTCACCGCATGATGGCCCAACTCAATGGCCAGGCCTCCACTTCCACGTCTTCATTTGCTCACACAGGTACTAGGACTACTTTTTCCGCCTCTACTGTACCCTCCAGCCCTTCTTGGATCATTGATTCAGGGGCATCTGATCACAACTGGTATGTCTTCCGTTTTCTCTAGTTATGGTATTTGCTCTGGTCGTGACAAAGTTCGGATAGCTGATGGCACCTATTCCTCTATCTCTGGAAAAGGAGATGTTCATGCCACACCAGCTCTCTCTGTCTTCTGTTTTGCATGTTCCGCAATTCACTGCTAATTTACTATCCGTCAGTAGTCTTACCAAAAGTCTTAACTGTAGTGTAACGTTTTTTCCTTCTCACTGTGTGTTTCAGGATTTAGAGTCGAGGCGGACGATTGGCAGTGGACGTGAGGACGGTGGCTTCTACATCCTAGATTCTTCGGTTTCTGCATCTGCACACCAGTCTAGCATTAGTAGTAGTAGTAGAGTCAATGAAAATCAGTTAATGCTTTGGCATAACCGGCTAGGTCATGTACCCGTGTCAGTCTTAATGTGTGTCTTTCCTGCTTTCTCTTCTGTTTCTGCAGTTCCCTTTCATTGTGAAAATGTGAACTAGCCAAACATTATCGTTTTGTTTTTCCCATTAGTGAGAATAAAAGTACTACTCTTTTTTCTATTGTGCATTCTGATGTGTGAGGCCCCGGCCTGTGACTTCTTTGTTTGGATATCGGTACTTTGTTACCTTTGTAGATGACTTTAGTGGTTATACCTGGGTGTACCTTATACGAACCAAAGATGCTGTATTCTCCATTTTCCAAGAGTTCCATAAGATGGTTACCACTCAGTTCCATACCACTCTTAAGATTCTTCGCTCTGACAATGGGGGGGAATACCTCGATGGGGGTCTGAAATCCTACTTAGCTTCACATGGCATTGTTCATCAAACCTCGTGCCCTTTGACACCTCAATAGAATGGGACTGCTGAGAGAAAAACCTCGTGCCCTTTGACACCTCAATAGAATAACATCTGTTGCAAGTCTTGAAGAGACCTTCAAAATGAGTATAAGATCCCCCCTACCTGACACCCAAGTGAAAAACTATGATTCTTCCACCATCTACACGACAATCAATAAATCTCATCTGTTGATACCATTTAACTCCCTTTTGTAGATCGAATCCTTTCAACCATTTCTCATATTGATCATGATAGATATTACAAATAAGAATAACTGATCGAGCACATGTGGTTGGATTTTTCCTGCCTTGTTATTGATGCATAAATCAACAATAAGTCTTCTGAATCAAGACTGACGTTCAAAATATAGGAATCCACTGAAATCACAAAAAAAAGAGGCCAACAAAGAGGTCCTCTGATGTAGGACTCATGAATGTGACAAGCATGCAAGATTGAGATTAAAGAATTAATTACGATGAGCAATAATCGGATATTAACAAGCACCAATCATGCGCAATCAAGAAAGGCCACGTAGGTAACTATGTGAGGGTTCGGGCCGGATCACAATCCAGCAATGCACCCCCAAATAATTATCGGCGGGGTCTAATGGGAGCTCTAGATTTCCCCAGACTTAAGATCAATCCGCACAATCAACATGCAATTTCTCGAACCTAATCAAGAGTATAAAGTGAAAGTCCGAGGTTCAAATCAATAAGCAATATAATAACTATGCAATCCGGGCCATGATGATGCCGTGATGAATCAAATACCGATAAAATTGAATGCACCAATTATCGTCACAAATCGGGCCTATTGTGTATTATTTGGGGTGTTTGATTTGGCCATTGTGAGTCTGGCAACGAGGTTGAGTTTTGGTTAAAGGGAAGATAGGGTGTGGTTGTTGATGGACGGTTAGGATTGGGTTTGGGAAAAGGATTAGAGTGGTAGTAGGGACGTTGGGAAAAGTTGGGGTTGATGTTGACAAGTGGGAGGACCTAGGCATAGGGTTAGAAGGTTGAGGAACATAGGATTGCCTGAGTGTTAATGGGACAGCCTATAGGTTAGAGGGTTGGGTAGGTATTTGATAGGTTTGGGGATGGGGATGGGGATGCAGATGTGTGAAGGGGGAATTAAGTGTGGGCAGTGGCTGATGTAGGGTAAGGTACAAGGTGATGGTTTGGGACTTGAGTCAATGACTTTGGGGTTTTGGGGTTTTAACGTAAAGGGATATGGATGTGGCTGCGGGGTGTTTGTGATGGCGCCAATGGCGTCAGGGACAAAGACTAATGGTGGCAGGTGGTCGTTGTGAGTAGGTAGTAAATCAGAGGACCATGGAGGGATCCATAGAGATTGTCGATCAACCGATAGAAGATTGAGTGGCTGGTCGACGTGCCAAGCGACGCCACGTTGAAGACGACTCCAAACGAATCGTGAATCGATTTCAACACAGTTGGGCAATGGTGTAGCAGCAAGAGAGAAAGATCAAGACAAATCCGAGAAAGAATCGCAAGAAAAATACCTGGAACGCGTGTAAAACTCTGATCGATTGGCCTCGCACCAAACCCCTAAAGGGGAAATTTGAAAGAAGCACGCACGTATTCCGTTCTTCCCTCGTTAAAGCATTCAATAATAATTGTTCATTCATTCATTAACCTCCAAAAATTGTTTCATATGGTATTTAAACAAAGTAAATAAACCCTACTCTAATATCAACCCTTGGATCAAAGCAAGGGTCAAGATTATTTAAACATAATGTCTTTAAATCAAAATCTCGAATAACACTTAAACCCTTTAATGAACAGGCCCGGACCCAAGTAGTTGGGCCCAAGCTCAAGAAGCTCCCTTGATTTGCGCCGTGTGATTTGTAGTCCTTTCTGAATGCCGCAACCTATCCCACGTGCCCATCTTCCCGGTGTGGGGCCTTTTTTATGTGCCACATGTGCACATGGGTCTTCAAAAACACCCGTGACCAACCCACAATGCGATGTGGGCCTTGTTCTTTTTTCCGCGCCTATGATAAACCCTGTATGGAGGTAAGATGTCCGCATCAATTCCCCTCGACTGGGAAGAACTTGACCCCATCGAGTTATGGCTATGGTACCAATCTAGGAGATCAGGATCAAGCCTCTACAACTCATCCCTGGTAATCCATGTACTATATGTGTCTGCTCTGCCCTGCCATTTAACTAGGTACTTCTGGTACCCTCCCTATTTGGTGGAGACCACTTGGTCCTCCAGGATTTTCTCAATGATCTCTCTTCGTTGTGTGATAGGTGGGGAAGGAGGTAAAGGCTGGGGGTCTGGGTGGGAATCGGGTATGATGCTGGGATCAGCAAAAGGATTAGAGGGTATAACTGTGGGCCCTCGAAAAGGCACAAGATCTTCCACGTTGAATGTAGGACTGATGCCTATGTCAGGTGGAAGTTCTAAAACATACGCATTAGGACCCGTGCGCTTCAAAATTCGGAAA
This sequence comes from Euptelea pleiosperma, assembly GCA_035048495.1. Classification (NCBI taxonomy): domain Eukaryota; kingdom Viridiplantae; phylum Streptophyta; class Magnoliopsida; order Ranunculales; family Eupteleaceae; genus Euptelea; species Euptelea pleiosperma. The sequence continues at coordinate 35,999,600 of CM068550.1, read as the reverse complement.
GGTCCAATTTAGCAGGCTTGTAGCTTCTTAGCGATTCCTTGTTGGAATCACCCAGGCCTAACCCAAACCATCACATAATCACCCACTTGGAATTCCTTGAACATACGATGTGAATTGGTAGCTAGTTTATACTTTTCATTGCTCAAGGTAATTTTCTTCTTTATCTCAGCATGCAACTCATAGATATGACATGCAAATGCATCGGCGGACTCAGATGGCCTATGTAATGATGACATGGGAACAAGGTCAGTGGGGGTCCTCGGCTTGTAACCATACACAATCTCAAATGGACTCATGCCTAATGTCCTATTAATGGAATTATTATATGCAAACTCGACTATAGGCAACACTGAATCCCATGAACTAATATGATAACCCGTCAGGCACCGCAGCAGGTTTCCCAAACTCCTATTGACAACCTCAATCTGGCCATCGATTTGTGGATGATACGCGGAAGAGAACTGCAACCTAGTACCCATCATGTGCCACAGTGTCTTCCAAAGTAACTCATGACTTGACATCCCTGTCAAACACTATGGTTTGGGGTAAACCATGGAGACGGACGACCCCCTCGAAGAAAAGTTCTGCAATTTTACTCGCATCGGAGGTCTTCGAACAGGCAATGAAGTAAGCCATTTTTGAGAAACGGTCCACCACCACAAAGATGGAATCGTGCTTTCTGATAATCTTGGGAAGTCCATGGTAAGGTCTCGCCATAGAGCATGTGGCACTGGCAAAAGGGTGTACAACCCGGTATTTTGCTTTCTTTGTTTTGCCAGTTGACAAGTACGACACTGCCCAGCAATCTTGGCCACATCTCGCTTGAGGCTTGGCCAGTAAAACCTATCATCTACAAGGGCAATGGTCTTGTCTCTACCAAAATGGCCGGCAGCTCCGCCCGCGTGGAGCTCCCAAATAAGGAAGTCACAAATGGAAGTACGGGGAAGTCAAAGTTGATTGCCCTTGAACAGGAAGCTATCCTGTAGGGCAAATCCAGTGCAGTTTATCACCTGACTATTCAATAGTTCAGTGTACAACTTCCCAAAAACTGGGCAAGTAGGATAAAGATCTTTTAGCTGCTCGAACCCAGTTACCTTCACACTCATAGACTGTAACATGGCCACTTTCCGGCTAAGCGCATCTACAGGCTTGTTCTCGACCCCCGCCATGTGCTTCAGCACAAAGGTGTACTCTTGAAGGAACTCAACCCATTTCACGTGCCGTGAGTTCAACTTCTTCTGAGAATTGAGGTATCGAAGGGCCTCATGGTCGGAGAATAGCATGAATTCTTGTGGCAACAAGTAGTGTCTCCAATATCTCAACGATTGCACTACCGCATAGAATTCCTTGTCATAGGTGGAATACTTCTGCTTTGCTTCATTCAGTTTCTCACTAAAATAGGCAATGGGATGACCCTCTTGGCTCAACACTCCACCTATTCCTACACCAGACGTGTCGCATGCTACCTCGAAGACTTTGGAAAGGTTAGGAAGGCGCATGACAGGGGCCTCAGTCATTCTCGACTTTACCTCTTTGAAAGCTTTGGACGCTGCATTAGTCCACTTGAACTCCCCTTTTCTAATGCAATCCGTGATAGGGACCATGATGGAACTAAAGCCACGGATAAATCTCCGATAAAAAGTGGCTAGCCCATGGAAGCTATGGACCTCGTGGATATTCTTTGGCTCCAACCAATCCATGATGGCTCTAATCTTCTCAGGATCCGCAGACATTCCCCTAAAAGATACAACAAACCCCAAGAAGACAACTCGATCAGTCACGAAGGCACACTTCTTCTAGTTTGCAAATAACTTCTCTCTCTTGAGAATGTCACAGACTTGCCTCAAGTGGTTGAGGTGTTGTTCCTTGGATCTACTATAGATCAGGATGTTAGCGAAATATACTACAAGGAACTTGCCAATAAATGGCAGTAACACCTAGGTCATGATCCTCATGAAGGTACTTGGGGCGTTTGAAAGTCCAAAAGGCATGACCAACCACTCGAATAAACCATCTTTCGTTTTAAAGGCAGTTTTCCACTCATCTCCGAGACAAATGCGGACTTGGTTAGTGGCACCTTCCATCATATCCAACATGTCGTCGAGCCTCGGTATAGGGACCTGATACTTGACCGTGATTTTGTTGATTGCCCTACTATCCACACACATCCTCCATGAACCATCTTTCTTGGGTGTGAGGAGCACAGGCACGGCACAAGGGCTCAGACTCTCCCTGATAAACCCCTTTCTCAGAAGCTCGTCACCTTGTTTCTTGAGCTCTGCATGCTCCGTAGGGTTCATCCGATAATGGGGACGATTGGGTAAAGTCGCTCTGGGAACCAAGTCTATAGCGTGCTGAATATCACGCATCAGTGGAAGTTCATCAAGTAAGTCGTCAGGAAACACATCCCGAAACTCTTTTAAAACGGGTTCCACCTCAGGCGGGTACTCAACAAGAGACTCTGTCGAGGCTTCTTTCATGACTAAGGCAAATATCACAGCCTCACCTCTAGCCTCTCTCTCAAACTCTGACGGGCTGATGATGTGGAGGGCTTTGGAACTAGGAGGATTATTAGCAACACCCTTGCTGGTAGTGGGCGCTTTGGGCGGCAAAGGGTTCAGCTTGATCCTCTTGCCCTCATGTAGGAAGGAACACACGTTCGAATGGCCGAATAGCATCACATCCTTATCAAATAACAAGGGCCTACCCAAAATGATGTGGCCCACATCCACCACAAAGTGTCTTTGTATGAGGAGAACTGTATAGGCACTTGAGACCTCTGGGAGACTGGAATGGATGTCGTGTCGAACCATGCCACTCGATAGGGCTGAGGATAGGCGACCGGTGATAGTCCTAAGCGGGAAATAGTACTAGAGGAGACACATTAGTACAACTTATGTTATCGATAATGACCTTACAATTCTTATCACCACATTTAGCATAGGTGTAGAAGATGGTGTTCCTACGCCAATCATCACTCTCCTTTTGTTGAGCTAGGGCACATCTGACCACCATAACGGGTATTACCCTCCCCAGGATGGTGTGGTAGTTCCCTAACACAAGCCAAGCTCTTATCATAGCCCTCACAGTCGTCATCACTGGCTCCAATTTCGGGCTCGTGGACATCTACGTCCTGCCCTTCAGGCTCTTCTTCCTCCCCTTCTTCAACATCAATGAGGAGGGTTTTGGGAGGACCTCTAGTGGGACATTGACTTGCAAAGTGTCCAAACCCATAACATTTGTAGCACTTGGCCTGCCCGCACATTCTAGAGTTCTCACTAGTCACTCCCTTGTCCTTTTCCCGCTTCACACTTAGGGAAGCAGCTGGTTAACTCCTAGGGGGTTGAAAACCAAAAGTTGGCTTTGCACCCACGGATGTGGAACGAAAGCCAGAACCACTGGAGTCAAAAAGCCTAACAACTTGCGGTTTCAGATACCGCTCCAACTCTAGCACTAACTGGCACGCCTGATCCAAGGAGCTCACACTATGGGGAATGAGCTCTTTTTGGAGCTCCGATCGAAGGCCCATTCTAAAACAAGAGAGGGTCACTTTCGGGTCTTCCATTACATCGCACCTCATCATGAACTTATCAAATCTGACAATGTAATCGTCGACCGACATACTCCCCTAACGGAGGGATTGCCACTGATCCAACAGACGCTCGTGGTAGGAAAATGGGACATTTTTCTTTTAGTTTCTCTTTCATCTCCTCCCAGTAGGTAATGGGGGCGCCACCCATTCTCTCAATCTGGTGTTCCACATTTCCCCAATAGAACTTGGCTTGACCGACCATCTTCATCTTGGCAAATCTAACACGATGCCCTTCCGACATATCGTACCACGAGAAATAGTGGTCCATTTCTAAAAGCAAGTCCAAGAAGGCCTTTGGGTCAAGTCGGCCATCAAAGCTCAGGGCCTCCACTCGAACGGTCCTCACGGCTTGGTCATCGAGGTCAAATGTATCTCTATGGGAATCATGGTGTTGATTAGCACCACCCCTTTCACGACCTCACACATGGCCTAGACCTCTACCCTGAGTCCGCTCGATGCTCTCATCGTTTCTCCTAGGTAGGTTATGATGGAGAGAAGTCTCCAAGGCATCTAGACGGGCACTGAATTCTTCGCGATGCTCACCTATGGTGGCCTCAATGTTATCTAGACAGGTATCCAACCTGCCAATATGGGCCCTAAGGTCACTCATAATGATGGTTAGCTGGGATAACTTTGTATTTGGTGCAGGGGGATTCATGGCAGAGGGATTTATTGTGAATTGGTACCCACGACCGCTATGGGTGGAAATACACTAACCACAATGCAATGATGAAGTCCTACACTATAAGCGACACGATGAAATACCCTAAGCCTAACATAGGGCTCTGATACCAAAATTGATGCAGGACTCATGAATGTGGTAAGCATGCAAGACTGAGATTAAAGAATTAATTACGATGAGCAATAATCAAATATTAACAAGCACCAATCATGCGCAATCAAGAAAGGCCACGTAGGTAACTATGTGAGGGTTTGGGCCGGATCACAATCCAGCAATGCGAACCCCCAAATAATTATCGGCGGGGTCTAATGGGAGCTCTAGATTTCCCCAGACTGAAGATCAATCCGCGCAATCAACATGCAATTTCTCGAACCTAATCGAGAATATAAAGTGAAAGTCCGAGGTTCAAATCAATAAGCAATATAATAACTATGCAATCCGGGCCATGATGATGCTGTGATGAATCAAATACCGATAAAATTGAATGCAACAATTATCGTCACAAATCGGGCCTATTGTGTATTATTTGGGGTGTTTGATTTGGCCATTGTGAGTCTAAGCAACGAGGTTGAGTTTTGGTTAAAGGGAAGATAGGGTGTGGTTGTTGATGGACGATTAGGATTGGGTTTGGGAAAAGGATTAGAGTGGTAGTGGGGATGCTGGAAAAAGTTGGGGTTGATGTTGACAAGTGGGAGGACCTAGGCATAGGGTTAGAAGGTTGAGGAACATAAGACTGCCTGAGTGTTAATGGGACAGCCTATAGGTTAGAGGGTTGGGTGGGTATTTGAAAGGTTTGGGGATGGGGATGGCAGATGTGTGAAGGAGGAAATAAGTGTGGGTAGTGGCTGACGTAGGGTAAGGTACTAGGTGATGGTTTGGGACTTGAGTCAATGACTATGGGGTTTTGGGGTTTTAACGTAAAGGGGTATGGATGTGGCTGCAGGGTGTTGGGGATGACGCCAATGGCGTCAGGGACAAGGACTAATGGTGGCAGGTGGTCATTGTGAGTAGGTAGTAAATCAAAGGACCGTGGAGGGATCCGTGAAGATTGTCGACCAACCGATAGAAGATTGAGTGGCTGGTCGACGTGCCAAGAGACGCCACGTTGAAGACGACTCCAAGTGAATCCGATTTCAACACGGTTGGGCAATGGTGTAGCAGCAAGAGAGAGATCAAGACGAATCCGAGAAAGAATCGCAAGAAAAATACCTGGAACGCGTGTAAAAGTCCGATCGATTGGCCTCGCACCAAACCCCTAAAGGGAAAATTTGAAAGAAGCACGCGCATATTCCGTTCTTCCTTCGTTCAAGCATTCAATAATAATTGTCCATTCATTCATTAACCTCCAAAAGTTGTTGCACATGGTATTTAAACAAAGTAAATAAAACCCTACTCTAATATCAACCTGTGGATCAAAGCAAGGGTCGAGATTATTTAAACATAATGTCTTTAAATCAGAATCTCAAATAACACTTAAACCTTTTAGCGAATGGGCCCGGACCCAAGTAGTTGGGCCCAAGCTGAAGAAGCTCCCTTGATTTACGCCATGTATGCGCCACGTGATTTGTAGTCCTTTCCGAATGCCGCAACCTATCCCATGTGCACATCTTCCCGGTGTGGGGCCTTCTTTGATGTGCCACATGTGCACGTGGATCTTCAAAAACACCCGTGACCAACCCACAATGCGATGTGGGCCTTGTTCCTTTTTCCGCACCTATGATAAACCTTGTATGGCAGTAAGATGTCTGCATCATCCTCGACCTTCAAAAACCATATACACCTGACAAGGTCACATTTTGAGAGGCATAACTTTTTAACCTGATGTCAAATTGAGGCGATTCAAAACTCCTACGAAGACCTCAATGAAGTCTGCAATAGCTATTCTAAGTTATTTGTGTAGTTTTGACGTTTTGAGCCCCAAAAAACAGGTTGAAATTTTAGCAATAATATTGGTGGCATATCTAGTGGAGCACTCTTTAACCAATAAGGTCTAAAACGTTTTGGTCCCATCAAAATGGAAACATATCATAGAAACTTAGGGAAATATTGTAAAATTTTTGAAAAAAAAAATTAGGAAACGGTAGGAAAGCCATGGAATTTTAGGAAAAGATATAAGAATGAAAACACACTCGAAACTCATTATACTGCTATAAACAACCATTGGAAACAAGAAAAACACCCTTCCAAGTGGGAATAAGAAAAACACACTATGGACCCCAGTGGTGGAGTGCTTTGGTCGAAGACTAGCTAGCAAGAAGAAGAGGTACCTTTCCAAGGGTGGTAAGATAACTCTAATCAAGAGCACCCTATCTAGTCTGCCTATTCACTTTCTATCTCTATTCTCTTTGCCGACTAGTGTTGCCAATAGTATGGAGAAATTAATGAGAGATTTTCTGTGGAGTGGTAAAGGTGAATCCCAGAAACTTCACTTAGTAGAATGGGGTAAGATTTGGTCGCCCAAGGAATTTGGTGGTCTTGGTTTCAGACACCACAAAGACATGAATAGGGCCCTTCTTGGAGAGTGGTTGTGGAGGATTGGGGAAGAAAATGATAGTTTATGGGGTAAGGTGATAGGTGGCAAGTTCGGAATGCGCCAATTTGGTTGGGATACTCATTTGGTGCTTTCTTCATTCGGGGTCAATATTTGGAGAGGCATCTCGAGTATACGTGACAAATTTTCTGAGGGTATCTATTATAAAGTGGGTCGAGGAGATAGAGTGCAATTCTGGGAAGACTCGTGGTGTGGAGAAGAGCCGTTGTGTGTCTTGTTTCCATCCTTTTTTGCCGTTTCCGATTGAAAGGGGGCTACTATTTTAGAGTGTATTGAGATTCAAGATGGACTGGCCTCTTGGAACTTCGGGTTTCGTCGACATGCCTATGATTGGGAAATGGAGGACCTAGCCTCTTTCCTTCAGTTGGTTGGTGATAAACCAACATTATCTTCGTTGGAAGATACGAGAATTTGGAGATGGGATCTGCGAGGCTCATTTTCTGTCAAGTCCTTTTACGAACACTATTCTACTTCAGGCCAAGAGTTTCTTCCTAGCTCCCATATTTGGAAGGCTCTGGTACCCTCTAAAGTGAAGTTCTTCGTATGGACTGCATGCTTAGACAAAATCCAAACGATAGACCATTTGATCAGGAGGGGGATGATCTTGCCAAATCGGTGCACCATATGCAAGTCAACCGCTGAATCAGTGCATGACGTTTTGATTCACTGTAGTTTTACTTTTGAGGTGTGGCGGGTGTTCTTCTCTCTCTTTGGTGTTAGCTTTGTGGCTCCTGAGTATGTGGGGGAGATGATACTTAGTACCTCGGAGAATATCTTTTCAGGGAAAGGGAGACTCATCTGGAAAATACTTCCTTTTGCTTTGATGTGGGCAGTTTGGAAGGAGAGGAATTCTAGGATCTTTGAAGGGAAAGAAGCATCCATCCCGGAAGTGATTTTGCGTATTAAAGGGCTGATGTACTTATGGACCTCCTTTAATCCCGAGTTTTCCGGGATTTTTTTTGAAAATTTTGTATTTAGATGGAACGAGATTATCGGGTATCCCTCCTAAGTATTGAATGAGGGATCCGCCTCCCTTTATTTTATTTTCTAGGGATTCAACCCTTTTTAATGATATACTATAACTTATCAAAAAAAAAAAAAAGGAATAAGATGAACACGTTAAATAGAACATTCACGGAATAAGAAAAACAAGTTAAATAGAGCATTTACATGTTAAAGCACGTTCGATGTGTAAAGATTGTAAGGTTATTCCAGGAGAGAGCCTAACCACACAACATATGCTAGTGGTTTAGATGTTCGCAAGCAATGGAAGAGAGGAAATGAAAATAAAAGATTCCCAAGAATAAGGTGGTGGAATTTAAAAGGGGATAAAGTAGTGCCTTTCATAGATAAATTGGTAAAGGAAGAAATGTAGAACTTCTATCCTTGTCTATCCTTTCATAGACAAGGATAGCTGAAAACTAATTTGGATTTATGCCAGGAAGGTCGGCCATTGAGGCAATCTTCTTACTTAGACAAATGATGAAAAAGTTTAGAGAAAAGAGAAAGAACCTCCATATGGTCTTTATTAACTTAAAAAAAGCATCTGATAGAGTCCCTGGAGAATTAATTTGGTGGGCATTGAGAACGAAGGAAGCCCCAAATAAATATATTAACATCATTAAAGATATGTATGAGGGATCAAAAACTAGTGTTAGAATAACTGGTGGTGAGACAAGTGAGTTTCCAATCACAGTAGGATCACACCAACGATCAACCCTAAGTCCATACCTATTTGCTTTAGTTATAGATAAAGTAACTGCTCATATCCAAGATGAAGTCTCTTAGTATATGTTATTTGTAAATGACATAGTATTAGTTGACAAGACTAGAGATAAGGTAAACACAAAACTATAACTCTGGAAGAATGCTTTGGAATTTAAAGGTTGTAGATAGTGCAAATTGTCTAAGTCCACATGTATGCCACATGGACCACACCATATAACAGCACATGGCAACGGATTGGCATGTCAGAAGATGCCTCATGCAATTTATCTATCAGACAACGCTTGTCAAATGTCACTCGCACGTCAGACAACACTGGCACGTCAGACAGTCACACATCAGACGGCACTCGCATGTCAGATGGTCGCACATCAGACAACACTCACACGTCAGACAGTAGTACCTTAGACGAAACTCGCACGTTAGACGGTCGCACGTTAAATGACACTCGCACGTCAAACGGCCGCACATCAGATGGCACTCGCACATCAGACGACATTCGCACGTTAGACGACCGCGCGTAAGACGGTACTCGCACGTCAGACGGCACCCGCACTTTAGACGGCGAACCAGGCAACTTATCTATCAGACGACACCCGGGCGTCAAACGGTAACCCATGCAACTTATTTATCGGATGGCAGTCGCACGTCAAACAATATTGTATACCGGTAGTCTTGCTCGCGCAAGGGTCATGTGCCCGCTAAGTACCCATTTGATACTTGCATATGACATTAAGACGGTAGTCTTGCTCGCGCAAGGGTCATGTGCCCGCTAATAGGGATTCCATTTCTGCCTCGCTAGCTAGTGCCGCGCACTAGTATGGAGATTAAAGATAAATCGTAAGATTGGCAAGGCAAGGGTATGAGAGGTCAATCAGAGGCAATCTTGTTCGCAAAACTACTGGAACACGTGGGAAAATGATACTCACTTGATCGACCGCCATCTGGGCAGCACAGAGGCACCGTAACATGCCACTTGTGCGATCAAAGGGTCGTGATCAAATACGACAGCGACACCTCTGATCCACATGGCACAATACAGACGCACAATGAGAATTGCTAAATTTATTATAATCGCGCCCTCTGAACCTTCAACCCACCACTATAAATAGAAGAGAGGGGTTGAGGGAAAGAGGGGAATGCATAGCCAATGTGTTACCCTAATCTTCTACCATGTTCCTCTCTTGTTAGCCTTTCCTCTTCATCTTCCCTCGTTGTGGTCTCATCAACTATTCGGTCCGCAAAACTTTGGACTCGGATGCCATGGATTCCTCTTTGATATTGCTTGCTATGCTGCTTTGTATTCTGGAGTGATTATTATCAATAAAGAGAATCGATTACTTTCTTCGAGTTCAAGATTTATTTTCTTTGTTTACAAAGGTTTTAAAATAAGTCGAACCAAGACAAGGTGTATGGAATGAAATTTTAGTAAGGATGTATATAGAGATGATCCGCCAAATTAAAACTTATAACTAGGGAATACCTCGAAGTGACCAATTTCGTTACCTTGGTTCCATTATTCATAAGGAGAGATTGAGATGTTGCCCATAGAATTAGAGTGGGATGGCTAAAGTGGAGATGTGCTTCTCGGAGTGCTATGTGATCGACTTGTGCCAATCAAACTAAAAGGAAAATTTTATAAGACGGCAATAAGACAAGTGATGCTTTATGGAGCAGAATGTTGGGAAATCAAGAAACGTGTTCATAAAATGAGTATAGCCGAGATGAGGATGTTGAGATGGATGTGTGGTAAGACAAGGAAGGACAAAATTAGAAATGAAAGCATTTGTAAAAATATAGGAGTAGCCCCAATAAGTGACAAAATGAGGAAAAGTAGATTGAGATGATTTGGTCATGTACAACAAAGACCAATGACAACCAATAAAGAGGAATATGCAAGTCGAAGGGCCTAAAGGACAAGGGGAAGGCCAAAAATAAACGTGGAGTGAGGTTTTAAGAAGAGATTTCAAGAAATTTGCCTTAACGGAAGAGTTGGATTTAGACAGGATTGAGTGAAGGAACAATATTCATACAGCCGACCCCATACTGGTAGGAGAAGGCTCATGATGATGACGATGATGATGATGATGATGGTGATTGTGATGGTGATGATGATGATGACATGTTAAAGCACGTATCTAAGACTGAGAATCAGACTTACTTGTCCTTCTATAAAAGAAACTTGTTGAAGCAACCACAACCCCTTCAAAATGAATGAACTCTCTCCTTTTTTTTGGATAAATAACAATGAATTGCATTAATAAGTGGAAAAGTTAGAAGAAATGATAAAGCATTCCCAAAGTACAAAGGATATAAAAAACAAAAGAAACATATGCATCAAAAAAAAAAACAAAGGATAACCAATAGGAACACGATGGCTAATTCTCCAAGATAAGAAAAACCCAATTACAAATAAAGTCTTCTAACATGATCTCCTGGAGCTCTAACTAAATAGAAACCCAATATAACAAAACCCTCCCAATAGCTTTGCAAACCTCCAACAAAGATCTATTACAATCTTCAAAATTCGATTGTTTCACTCTTCCAAATGCCCCAGCAAAGAGCAAACGAAAAAACTCTTCCCTCTTGCTCCATAAGGCTTAGTCGTTCAAGAAAACAGAATATCTCCTGTCTCCCTTAAAAGAACCCCTGCAATGCTAAACAATGCTAAGAAGAAACCAGCATAACCACACCTCACAATCAAATTTACAATGGAGAAACAAGTGATTTACTCCCTCCTCTTGAACTTTGCACATAACATAGTGATTAGGAATCATCATCTCATGATAATTAAGATTAACTACAATCAAAATTTTGTCAAGAACCAACTCTAGGAGGAACCTGCTTCCCCCCCCCCCCCCCCAACCAACCAAACAAGTTTAGCTCCGCAAATTAATCCTACTTTACCTTCAATGGCTTAGTGATGCTTTCAGAAAAAGAACAAAAAAAAACTTTTAATGATTAAGTTGGAAAAATTAGTCAATCTGTGTGAAGAAATAAGAGCATAACATCTACAACTACAAGTAAGAATCCAATTAACAGAGCAATGACATCAGAAGTTAGTTCGAAGTAAGAGACCCTTCAAAGAATACGAAGAAGTAAACGTAAATACCAGAAGCGGCAACAAATTCGACCGATCAATCGATCGATCAAGGTTCTTTAATGGGCGGATGAATTATAAACAAAATTAAATATTTGGGTTTTTCCTACCCTCTTTTTTCTTTTGATTTCAAGTTCTATGGTTTTAGGCGTGGAGAGGAATCTGGGTTCGCCGCCGAGGAGAGATTACTCTGTAAGAGGAAAGAATATCTTCTGTCTGGCTGAGTCGGTCGAGGATTGGTCCAGCCGACCAATCCGTGTTTTAAAAAAACAAGGCTGTAAAAGAGGCGAGACAAACCTAAGCTTGAGCCAACGACTTGCCCGGTGGTGGGATACAGCAGTCCCTTGTTAGCAATTCGGAATACAGCAAAAATTCGAAACGGGAAAAATTCTAGTTTTATTCTATTTGGGGTTTCAAAACTGAGTCCGTCTAGAGCTACATCCACTTTTTACTCCGAATCCCAACCACAAGTACTAGAAAATCAAGGGTTTTAAATGTTGCTGATGTGGCACCATTTACTTCCAATTTTCGTTTAGCTTAAGCCGAGTAAGTCAAGCTGTTTGTATTTCATGCTCTAATAAATACAATTATACAAATCCCAAAAGCAAACTTTTCGCTCCAGGCACAAAAGTCCGTTTCAACTTCTTACTATTATGGTATTTCCTACCAAAAAAATAAGGGTGGAGTTAATTGAACACACCTTTTGTGTAGTAACACCCACCTTAAAAAAAATAACAACTAAAATGTTAAGTGGGAGTCGTCGTTACCCACACCCACCCACAAATAAGAAAAAAAAAAAAAACAGAGCCGTTTGAAGGGGAGAAAACGAAGGAGAAACAGTTTGGAAACGGAAGGTGAAACGGAGGGAAACGGAGGAGAAACAGAGGAGACTCCGCGTTTCCTCGTATTATGATCCATTTTAGTACCTAGTTGTTATATATGGGCCTTAGGGCCATTTTTAGCCCATTAGTAACTTATTTTAGGGTTTCTTAAGAAGTTTATATAAATAGACCTTTTAAAGTGACGAAAATCACTTTTTTATTCTCAAAAATTATAAACCCTATTTCCTCCCTTCCTCTTCTCTTTTCCTATTCTCTTTTTGGATCAAGATTTTATTATTGGGGTTCTTTGTTGAAGATCAAGACTAGAAGATCGTGTCTTAATCCTATTCTTCAATTTTTCTTCGTTCTTTGAGCGTTATGAGGCGAGTAGAACTTCTTTAAACATTTTCTTGATTTGTTTGTTTCGATAATAAGTGATTTTGGTTTATTAATTGTGTTTGAGAATTTTCTTGTTAGATTTAAATTAATAGTATGAGCATCATGCTTAATCTCTGATTTTGTTATTTAGAAATCATGTAGAAACTTGTGGTAAATCTATGAAAAAGAAATGTCATAATCTTTAATTTTCTTTAAATTTTTCAAAATTATAGAAAAGTAGTTTATTGTAGAAATTTTATCTCATTCGTTTCTCAACCGTTTTTAGCTCTATTTTTTTTTAAATTGTGTGTTTTGAATCACAGGAGTTCTAAACTTTGAAATTTTATTTTACTCATTATTATTAAAACTATAATTTTTGTCAGAATTTTATCTCATTTGTTTCTTAATATTTTTTAGCTCTATATTTTTTTTAAATCGCGTGTTTCGAATAGTAGAATAACGTGGTATTTTTTGTATAATTTAATAGGAATCACATAATTCTCAAAATTTGAAATATCAATTCAGTATTAATTAATTTCTTGATAATTTTAATTCAATGTTAGATTTTAGGGTTCTAAAAAGAAATAAGTTAATATTTATTTAAGAAATCATTGATTTGAGAATGAATCATAAAGTTAAGATTATTTTAATGTTATAATATAATAATTGAAGTAATCTTGGTGATTATATAAATATATTAAAGTTATTGAATTATCGTTGTGGATGATCAATAATTATTGGAATTATCATTCGTTGATGTCTATTGCCGATTATTAGGTACGTATGTCAAGTTTTGAATTATTATTAATCCATAATTTTCATGTATCATACATACTATCAGTGTGTATTCAACTGATATTTTATGGGAAAACATTATGACATGATATTTGTGGTAGGTTACTCATACCTGCATTCTAGAATTATCCAAATTATTGATTGGTGTATGAGCACCTCAGATATGTTCTTAGGTAGTTATGTATGATCATAAATGATAGGAGTATCTATAGTGTTGGTTGGGGTACAGACACTTAGATCTATCCTTGGAACGATTCGTTCAACCCTAAATTGAGGGTGCCTCGAGTGACGATTCGTTCAAGCTCCAGGTCACCCCTCGGGTGTAGATACCCACTGTTAGTCACGTGCAATATTTTGAAAGTTAGGCTATGAGTTAGTACATGTCATTCCATGTGTCTATCACCATCACATTGTACGGTTAATTAAATTATTTATTTTTATTCATGTTTAAAGATTTAATCGTATATCGGTATGAGATGATTGTTATGGATGTCATTTGTTGATCTCCTTAGTGTGTATTTTTTGTAGATCCGTTATTTGATATTTCGTACATCTATTATGCCATGTTCATATATTAGTTATATTTGGGAAAATATTGAGCATGTTGTTATGAACACCTACACACGTGCACTAGGAGGATTTAATGTAGTTGTTACTTACGAGTCGGTTGAACTCACCCTTCATGGGCACTCTCTTTTTAGGTAAGCACAGACGGTAGGATTGCACACAGGATCTTTTAGATACGCTTGAATTTTTAGAAAGTAATTTTTTTTATTTTGAGAGAATTTATGTAGCAAGGACTGGGTTGTATTACTTTAAACCATTTGGTTACCTTTTCAGGTTTTGAATTAATTTGGATATTCAGCTTCTTTTATTTAATTCTTTAGATGGCTCGTATTTAATTAACTTGCACTACGTATTTATGGTTTGTGTTGGGAATTCATTCCCGATCGCACCTCGGGATCTATGTTGGCATTAGATATGCTAACCCAGGTCGCAGGACGTGACAGAAACCAAACTATATGATCGATTTTGAACAAAGACAATAGTTCCTTATGGGAAATCCAGACAACACAATTGATTTTTGAAAAGATAATAAATCCTTAAAGGAAACCCAAACTACACAGTTGATCTTTTTATAAATGGCAAGGGTTTCTTAAAGGAGACCCCAAATTGATTTTGAAAATGGCAAAGGCTCCTTAGGAAACCCAAACTACACATTTGATCATTTTTTATGACAAGGTTTCCTTAAAGGAAACCCAAATTAATTTTGGAAATGACAAAGGCTCCTTAAGGGAAACCCAAAGTACACAGTTAGATTTTTGAAATAGGAGAGTATATGGTTGATTTTTGAAATGCCAATGGTTCTTTAAGGAAAACCCAATTGATTTTGAAAATAGGAATAGCTCCTTATGGAAAATCTTAACTACAAGATAAACATCCTAATTTTTTGAAAATTAAAGAAAAAACAATAGACCATAAGCTTTCATGAACAAAGTTTGAATTTCATTAATTTGTAATCACAAAATACAAAAGTGGTCTCTTTTTTCAACTAAGAACTCTTATTGGGAGGAGGTGGGGCTGTAATCGGTTTATGGCCAAGTGACATAATTTGCCTCTCTAAGGCAATATTGTATGCATCAAGCCATTTAACCGTTTGATCATAAATGGCTGCTTTATCTTTATGATCTCTTTCCACACGATCCAACACCACGCATCTCTAGCTTTATCTTTACGGGTTTATTACTCCGCTTCCAAAAATTCACAAACTTCATCTCTAGCTTCTCCGAGTATGTTATGAAATCAGCATAGTCGCTCTTGATGTTGTCAATGGTGGGATCAAATTGGACATACCCAAGTTGACGAAGTACCCGGAGTGCTGTATATGGAGTAGAATCGAGAAGTCCAGTAAGTACCAAACCTTGTTGACCTGAAACCCATAAATAAGTATATCCTCCCCGAGAAAGCCAAGTACACTTTCATTGAATCTCTTCCGCTTTTAAAGAGTTTAAACATCTATACTACTCCAACTTATTCTTTGGAATAGGACAAGGTTTACGCATGAGATGATTATTTATGAGATTAAAATGACCAAATGTAACATCTCTCATGGTTTCCAAACTTGGCAAATATTCATAAGCTCAAACTTGAAGAAGAGAGATACACCCATTGAGCGTAATGCATCCATGTCGGGTGGAAGTTGTTAACCCTCTAAGAATCTCCAATAGGATCGTAGGTACCAAAGTCTTTCCGATTCTTATATCTTTTATGATCTTACAAAGTGAGGCATCCACATACGTAGTATTTTGAGGAGGAGAATGTACCCAACAATTGCTAAATTTAATACATTTGCACCCTCAGAGGATAATTTTGGCAATTTGAACTTACTTTCATCCTTAGATATCCTATATTAGGTTATGTGTGGAGTTTGGTAGAATTCGGACAACTTTGAAAAACTTACTATTTTTAGAACTCACTTTTAAGGCTAATTTCTTATTAAAAATAATAAACAATAACTCACAGGGGATTTTTCTAGTGAGGGAAGGAGATTGAGACCCATTAGTGGTTGAGTTATTGGGGTGGGATATCATCGCATTTTGCATACCTTATAGATCATCCGTTGTATATTGATTGTTACATCTTGTTTATCACATGCAATATTTTGTCATTGCTTCTAATGATTATGCTTAGTTTAACTTTATATGTGGATTAAGAGTGCCTTGGTGTTACCCGTTGCACTACTGAGCCCATTAGACTCACGGTGTTTTGTTACACCGCACAGACGAGTTGTGCTTTAACCTGATAGATGACTCTTTGTGGGAAGTACCCGATGACGAGGAATACGAAGATGGTGATCACGGATAGCCTTTAGAGGCATCGGAGGAGTTCTAATCCTTTAAACGATTTATTGATAAAAACTAGTTATCATTGATTTTGATTTTGGGCTTGTTCTGGCCTATCTTTAGGAACTTGTCCCTTTTTATCTAATAGATATGCTTAGTTATTTTTATTCGATAAACATAATAATTTGACATTATATTGTTTATATGATGATAGTAGATTAATAATTAATAATGGAAAATCGACCCTTAATGGACATAGACCGAGTTTTGGACTCTAGAGCCTAAAAGGTGTTCGAAACATCGTATGAGACAAAACTATAATTTAGACCTATAATACATTTTCGGTAAAGTAAATGACAAAATTTGTGATTGCCTCAAAAGGACTTTTCGAAGATCTATCAGTCAGCTTTCCGGCAATATAAATAGTTTTCATAAATTCTTTTTGTGTAGAAAGTTAGGCCAAAATACTGACTATAATGCGAACCAGACTAATTTGAGCCCGAGCTAAACAGACCTATTTTCAACCCTTTAGATGGCACCTTTGGGCCTGAGTTCAATAAGAGAGTTATATCCAACTCAGAAGGCTATCCAACGGGCTTTAGAACAGCCAAATCGAACATCGGACGAAGAAATGGCTGCCATTTTACCGCAACGCTATCCGGGTGCACTATAAGGGCGGAAATAATAAGATGAACATTTATTTTCTCCGTTTGACCTAAATTTTGGTTTGAGACTTCCTTATGGATAGTGGATTTATCCCATATAGTTTAAAAATAAAAATTAATTAATTTATTATTTTTTCCTTAATTAATTCTATAATTTATTCTATGGTCTAATTACCAAAATCTGTTTAATCACTTAATGATTTGTGGTACACATTGGCTTATTTTAGATAGATCTTAGTGGTTTAGAGTTACACTTGAACCATTAGGATGCATTTATAGATCATTTCTAGGTTTGGGTATGAGGTTGACTCATAGATTTTTGGGTCGGATTTGGATAATCAGATTTGGGCATGACACCATATATGAGAAAATCCATTGAACATGTCTTGCATTGCCCATTCTTGTCATTTTTCAACTTATCTTTAGGATTTAGAGAAATTCTTACACTTCTTTAATGTAACCTTGCTTTAATGGAAGAAAGATGAGACCCCCATCAAGAGACATACATAAAAATTGAGAGCACTCTTCAAGTGTAAGACAAAGTTCATGAACTCCAAACTTGAAAACCATATGATCTAGATCTCAATACATCACCATAGCTTCCAAAAGATGCTAATTAAGTTCTATTTTTTGCTAATTTGGGAGTGGTCCAAGGTAATTTATTTGTCTCCAAGTGAGTCATTGATCGCATTGTCAACCATCAATGATTTCTAACAACTTGGGATTGCAACAAAAATGTCCCTTAAGATTATAGAGCTTTAAATGTGAAGCAACTAGACCCTCGGATTAAGAATGCATATTGGCCATCACAACCTTCACTTCCTCCCTAAAGAATAAGATGAGGGATAGGTTTTATTAGGAAATAAAATTTTAAGAAAACTAAAAGTTGTTTTTTTTTTGTGGAAGAATCAAATATTATATTCTAAAAAGAGTAGGTAAAAGGAAAAAAATGAAAGATTTTTTTTTGAAAGATGAATGGATGTTATGAAGAAGATTGGACTCTATACACAACTAACATGAAGCTGGAGAAAAAAAAGATAGTAAACATAAAAAGAAAGTTGAGATTTTGATTTTTTTTACAACCATAATGAAACACACAATGTAAAGAGTTGAGACAATGTGATTACATTTGTGTCCTAAAAGTAATCATAGAATATGACTAACCAATTTCATACTTGCTCATGAGGTTAGGATATGCATCTATAAAAGGCTTGGCTCTGTATCTTCGAACCTCCCCACAAGTGCAAATATACAAATAGATCTTTAGTTGGTAATATGGTTTGGGCTTTTAGCACAAACACTAGGGGTATCGACCCTCTAGCCGTAAGCTTACTTACATCCCTCCTAATAGGTTTTGGGAAATGACATGGTGCATATGAGATGAGTGACAAGCATGCAACATTTGATCTAATTTCTTACAATAAATCATAGAAAAAAAAAAAAGATGCAAATAAGCAACATCTACACATAAAGTATTAAGCTAGTAAACAAAATAAATTAAAAGAAACACATAAGAAGCTAAACACAAAAATCGGTAACTTGAGAGTCAAGAGAGACAATTTAGGCTTGACCCATTTCACCAGTGGAGTCGCCAACTGTGAGATAGCACAATCCGACCGGAGGCAAAAAGGGGCCAAATCTTATGGAGTCGCCACCAACCTTTTTTAACGGTGTGATTGGTCACCGGGTTTGAAAACAGATAACATTATATTATTTTTTATGAGCAAAATGCAAATTAGTGACTCCATTGATCAACTAATCATTTGTGAGATCATTATGTAAGTAGGTCATTTGTAGATTGAGAAAAGTGTTAGGCATCACAATCTACCCTTATTTAAACGGTTATCTACTCTTGTACCCATAATCATCCTTAAATCTCAAGTTACCGGTTAAAAAAAGAAAAAATGAATCTACATGTACAATAACATAAAAGAAAATTAGGAGAATGCCCTATTATACAAATATTTCGGGTTCTCTACATATAATAGAGACAAAGTAAAAATGACAACATAAAGAAATCAAGAAAGATAAACTAAAATAAAGAGCTAACTAAACATACAATAATCTAAAGCTAAGTAAACAAAATAAAAGACAAATAAAGAAAGAATAGAGTGAAATAGCATTCTCATGTGGTTACATTGTTAAAGAGATAAAGAAAAAAAACCAATATAAAGAAAACAAAAAAAACTAACTAAAATAAAGAACTAACTAAATATGTAATAATCTAAAGTAAGCAAGTAAAATAAAAAATAAAAAAATAAAAGAGGAATAGGGTGACATAGCCTTCCCATGCGGTTACATTGTTAAAGAGAGAAAGTGAAAAAAAAAGACCAACATAAAGAAAGTAAGAAAAAATAACAAAAATAAAGAACTAACTAAACACGTAATAATCTAAAGCTAAGCAAACAAAATAAAAGAAAAACAAGAAAAAAATATTAATAGGTTGGCATAGCCTTCCCATGTGGTTATATTCTTTTAAAGATTTTTTTTAAAAATTTTTAAGGGTTTTTGAAAAGTTAAGAAACTATTTTGTAAGAGTTTATCTAAGCCTAAAGATAGGGCTTAAAGGAAAGGATTTCTAAAAGGATGGGGGTATTTATAGGTGAAAAGTAAGGGTTTTGGGATAATTTGAAATAAAGAAAATGGTAGTTTAGTCATTTATGAGTAAAAAAGGTAAAATGGAGTTTGTCCTATATAATATGTTAAGAAATTTTTTAATTTGTTAGGAAAAAGTTGGGTAATCTAGAAAGTTAAAAATTATATGAAATTTATATATGAAGAATAAACAAAAAGGTGTGGACAAAATGAGAAATAAGGGAGTTTGATGAGTTGGATGGATAAGTTTGAGTAATATCATCAAAGTGTGTCATAATGTATGAACCTTGGTGCATTTATTCACATTGAGACCACACATCAAGAATTTTGATCGATTATTGATAAAATGCTCATTTTAAGTCAAAAATTGGTAAGACAAATATTTTGAAAAATCTTTAAAGTACTTTTCAATGGTGGACATCTTATTGACACACAAACTATAAAAAATTGAGATAATTTAAGAATTAGTCCAACAAAAGCCTTGACCTTAAGATCGAGCCATTAGATTTTAATGAAATCACTTTTCTTTGAAAAGATGAAAGAGTTAGAAACAAATACTTTTGGTTTTGATCAAATCTAACAATAAAATTAAAGATACAAATAATTTTTGATAATTTATCAATAGAAGTCAAACTTTTGATTAAATTTTAATAACTTATGATGGGGCTTCATAATGATGGTTTTGGGTTCTAGAAGTGTTATTTAAGGGTGGTTGATGGTTCTAAATAGGGTTCTACAATTGAGAAAGAATATCCTAAGGGTTGAAATGAGTTAAAGTAATCCATCGACCAATAGAAAGAAGATCAAGACTATCGATCACCAATTTTGAAGACCTTGTCAAAATGGGGTGTCTACACAAATCATGGTGAGTGGAGGTTGCGGACCTTTCTGCTCGGTGTTCATGGCGGATGAGCTGCCAGAGTTCTGCTCTATTTTTGGGCAAATATTGCTGGAGATCCAGATCATAACCCATAGCAACTAGCTTTCTCAAAGTTACAGCGTTGTCTAAATCTCCTAAAAATGAAAACTTCCAATCGATTTGTCATCTCCATCATCGTAGAGAAAAATCTTTCAGCTTTCAGGATCATGGGTTTGATTAAATGACATCTCATCAACTGTATAATAGTGATCTTCGTTCCTTTCTCCCTCATCATGACAGTTCGACCGAAGTCATCATATATATCGCAACCATACTCAAAATTGAACAATGTAATTCTGGTCGGATATTTGACTAATGCTAAGAATATTTCCATCTATTCCTTCTATGTACAATACTTCGTCCAAAGTAGAAATTCCATTTACCAAAATGGATCCATTTCTAGTGATAGAACATAAACTGCCTTTTGATATTCGCTAAAAAGTGCATATTTTAAGTAATTATCCTTTCAGCGTTGTCATATTCTCCTACGTAAAACTTCGATTTTTATCAACAATTCTACGTAAGAGTTTCTACCATTGCGTAGAATACACTTTTTAGATGAAAATTGACTATTCGCATGAATTATATGCATTTTCGGAGGTCTACATGCATAGCCGTCTTGATTAAGCCTCATTACGTGCTTTTTCTCTAGCAGGAAACCAGAGTGGACAATTTTGATGGATTGCGGGCCCACAACTGACTATCAGAGTCTAGGATCAAAGCTCAAGAACCAACAGGCTGAGGATAAGAAGATGTAGGCCAAGAGCGAAATAAGTAGAGAGTTGGAAAAGCCTGAGAGAAGATCAAGAGAAGAGGAGAGCCAAGCACCCCGAAAAGAGATTGAGGAGAATAAAGCCCAATCAACTAACACAAGAAGAAGACTTGACTAGTTGGTAAAGCTTGTAGAAGACCAAGTCAAAGACCAGGGTTCAAGACCCTCTGCTAGCATATTCTCTTTATTTTATAATATTTTCTCTCTCCTCTCTCTGAACCATCATTCCCTCTCTACTCTCAAATCCAAATCATCTGATCCTCTCTCCTTCCAAAATCACTCGATCCTACGACCTACCTTGGCCGATCTCCAACGTCCGATGATCCATCTGATCATCGCCATCCATTTCTACCGTCAGATCGCCATCATATCCTCCGATCCTAGGATCATCTAATCCTTAAATAAGATTATCCAAACTATCCTTTAATCCGATGTTCAGAAATCTGCCAAAATACAGGCCTCTGATCCTTCGATCCATTATCATGTTGATTCCCATGGTTCTCTAAATTGTTCAATCGATCCATTGGCTGACATATGGCATTTTCACTATATTTCTCAAGTCCACTACACCATGGGCCTATCCATTTGTAAGGACCACAACATATTCTCTATGGCCCACTGGCTCACTGGCCTATTACCTTCTTAAAATCCCACGGCCCATGACCAGCCCGCTATGGATCCCACCATCATAAGCTCATGATCTAACTTTTTTAAAACCCATAGCCTACGACAAGTGGACCCCACATTGGTTCCACAGTTCTCACATTTCATGTGGATCTCTCTAGATCTTATCCCACGGTTTCTTAAACCGTGGGAAAGATAGCTATCATTTTTAAAATACTAGTAATGAAAGCCCGTGCTAAAGCACGAGTGGAAATAGAAAATGCAAACTAACAACAATTAATTTTTATATCTACATTTAATTGTAGTAAGAAATAATACAGAAAAATTGCTTAACTATTCTATTTCCCTTCATCCTCTCTGAACATGATAAGAAAATGAAAAAATTGCTAACACCAAAAGAAATAAAAAATAAGTTTTTATAATCTTCATTTTTACATTCAAGCATCGCACAACAGCACATCCACTATGTCCATAATAGTGACGACCCTTTCATTAGTTCTCCCCATCTTCATATTATTTTTATTCACAATCATCTCTTCGTTATCTTCAACAACATCCCCTTAGCTTGTAAAACATTATAAGAAAACAAAAAAAATGGCTAACAATGGAAGAAAATTAAAAAAATTCATAATCTTCGTTTTTACCTTCCAAGATTTATACAAACCTAAAAAATTGAAACCCTACAAATAAACAGACAATCATTCTAAAGCCTAAACATAAATATGAATGTAAATAATTGAATAACAATTTTTTTAGAGGCCCGAATCAAGTATTCAGCAGAGACGACTCATTGAAGGAAAAAAAAGTTTTAGAAGAGATGGTAAAGATATCGAACCATATTGGCTTTTTCTCTGCTTTTGTATCTTCGTCATTCGAAGAAGCTTAGTCGGTGAGAGAAAATGTGAGAACCATGCCTAAACCTTAATATTTATATATGACCGAATTAATGGCTAATTAAATGGATATTTATTTATTAACGAAATATGGAGAGACATTAGATGTCAATAATGGAAGTGATGTTAATGGGAAAAACGTTTAAATTGAAACAAAAATAAAATGTTGTGAAAATTAAAGGAAAGAGATGGAAAGTCATTAGAAGGCCATAATGGAAGCGGTGGTAATGAGATAAACGTTTTGATTGAAACATAAATAGAAGGTTGTGAATGTTATGTTTTGAAAAATAAAAAGGTGTTAAGAGACGTTGAAAAAAACGAATTTAAAAATGAAGGAATAAATAATTTAAGAAAGAATTAAGGAATAAATAATTGAGATTTTAAAGAAAAATAAATTATATTGGTTAAAAAGTCTAAAAAGTCCTTAATGTTTGAAGTGCATTACTTAAAGTATCAAGGGGTGTTTTTGGAAAAGACAAAAAAGATAGGGTAGAGTCAAGTGGATGAGAGAGGAAAGAGAATTTTAGATTGTTGACATGGCACTCTGCATGAGGAGAGTGCCACGTCAACTTGATGTGGAGGAGAGAGAACGACGCTGCTCGCTTCTCTGCTATAGTATAGACTAGTAATGAAAGCCCATGCTAAAGCACGGGTAGAAATAGAAAATACAAACCAACAACAATTAATTTTTATATCTACATCTAATTGTAGTAGGAAATAATACATAAAAATTGCTTAACTATTCCCTTTCCTTTCATCCTCTCTAGACATGATAAGAAAATGAAAAAAATTGCTAACACCAAAAGAAGATAAAAAAATAAATTTTTATAATCTTCATTTTTACATTCATGCATCGCACAATAGCACATCTACTATGTCCATAATAGTGACGACCCTTTCATCAGTTCTCCCCATCTTCATATTATTTTTATTCACAATCCTCTCTTTGTTATCTTCAACAACATCCCCTTAGCCTATAAAACATGATAAGAAAATATAAAAAAAGGCTAACAATATTGGAAGAAAATAAAAAAAAAATTTATTATCTTCATTTTTACCTTCAAAGATTTTTACAATCCTAAAAAATTGAAATCCTACAAATAAACAAACAATCATTCTAGAGTCTAAACATAAACATGAATGTGAATAATTGAATAACAATTCTTTTAGAGGCCCAAATCAAGTATTCAGCAGAGACAACTCATTGCAGGAAAAAAAAAGTTTTAGAAGAGATGGTAAAGATATCGAACCATATTGGCTTTTCTCTTGCTTTTGTGTCTTCGTTATTTGAAGAAGCTCAGTCGGTGAGAGAAAATATGAGAACCCTGCCTAAACCCTAATATTTATATATGACCAAATTAATGGCTAATTAAATGTATATTTATTTATTAACGAAATGGAGAGACATTAGATTTCAATAATGGAAGTGATGTTAATGGGAAAAACGTTTCAATTGAAACAAAAATAGAATGTTGTGAAAATTGAAGGAAGAAGATGGAAAGCCATTAGAAGGCCATAATGAAAGCGGTGGTAATGGGATAAACGTTTTGGTTTAAACATAAATAGAAAGTTGTGAATGTTATGTTTTGAAAAATAAAAGGATGTTGAGACATGTTGAGAAAGACGAATTTAAGAACGAAGGAATAAATAATTTAAGAATAAAAGAGAGAATTAAGGAATAAATAATTGAGATTTTAAAGAAAAATAAATTGAGTTGGTTAGAAAGTTTAAAAAGTCCTTAATGTTTGAGGTGCATTACTTAAAGTGTCAATGGGTGTTTTTGGAAAAGACAAAAAAGATAGGGTAAAGTCAAGTGGATGAGAGAGGAAAGAGAATTTTAGGTTGTTGACATGGCACTCTGCATGAGGAGAGTGCCACGTCAACTTGATGTGGAGGAGAGAGAACGACGCTGCTCGCTTCTTTGCTATAGTATAGATATATAGATTCCTCCATGTTTTCCTCCATGGGCCCCACTTTTAAGCCACACAAGCGGTCTCTTTATGGAAACCATAGATAATATCTCACACAGTTTTAGAAACCGTATCCTCTCCTATTCTTTCTCTTCCCCCATAAGATGAAAGTCTCCTCTTTCCACTTCATTTCTATCCCAATTCATCAATCTCTCTAACTCCCCTTCTAAAAACATGGATCTAATCCTAAGGGCCCCACGTCCCTTCTAAATCCAACGGTTAAGGGAGGCTGATCTCCTCCCTTTAAAAGAGAAAGAGAGAATGAACCCTAGTTGGTTCTTCCCCCACTCTCTCCTCTCTTCCTCTCTTCTTCTCCACTCTCTCTCACACCCAACCGTTAGCCTTCTCCAAAACCATCACCTGTTTTGTGATCTCCACCACTGGAGCCAGCAAGATCTGCCTCTTTCCATTGCAGCCACCTGCAAGTGTTTCAGCTCACACTTCTTCTGCCACGGTCTCACTTGCAGCGTCCTACCACAGCAAGTCGTCCTCGACGCCGTTAACTCCGGCGAGTTCAGTTCGTGCTACCCAACTGCTTCTCCTCCTTCTCCTTCACGAGTAAGTGTTCCACCTTCTCTTTTCTTATTCTCTTCTTCTTTTTCTTCTTCTTCTTCTTCTTCTTCTCCTCTCTTTCTACTTCTACATCCTTGACTGGAGATGCAAATCTGCAACTCTGGCAACATGTCGGACTGGTGCGTCTTTCTCTCCATCCCCTTCCACCTGAACCTGCAGCTATCACAGCAACACCACCCAGAATTAGTAACTCCAGCGATCCTTTCACTCTCAGCCTTCATCTCTCTAACTCTCCTACCGAATCTCTCCCTTTGCTTCAACCCTCCCTCATATCTCGCACATGCTGCCATCTCAACCAGTGTTCAAGAAACTGCAGGACCTCCTCCACTGTTCACCACACCGCCACATCTCTCCTTCACGGCATCTCTACGTCGTGGTGCTAGCAAACCGTCCTTCCTTAGACGATTTTCTCCTTTGAACTGATCGGTTGGTAGCTACCATCAACAACAACCAGCAAGCTAGCAAGGGTGAACCAGTCTTCCATCTTGCTGCCTGCAACTTCTTCTCCAGTCAGAATTGACCAGCCTGCTCTCTACTCGATCTCTTCACACGTCGACCCCACGGTCTGTAGTTGACCCATCCACAATCAGCAGCCACCACATGACCGAACCATGCAAGGCAAGGTTTGGCTTCAACCTCACCCAAGGTAAGAAAATCCTGAAGGTAATTTCTCTTCTTCTCCGTTCTCTTCCTATTTCTCTTCCCTCTAGTTTTCTCTCTCTAAACTCTATTTCTCTCTCTAGATCTATATCTCTCCATACTTTCTCTCTCTAGATCTTTAGGATCACTTTCTCTCTCTTCTTTCTATCTCTTTAAAACTCATTCTCTCTCTACATGTTCTCTTTCTATCTCTAGATTTTTAACCTTCTCTCTCTTCTTTCTATCTCTTTAAAACTCATTCTCTCTCTACATGTTCCCTTTCTATCTCTAGACTTTTAACCTTCTCTCTCTTCTTTCTATCTCTTTCTTCTATATTTCGCTTTATAGTTAGTTGTTGTTTGAATTTGCAACAATTTTAATTCAAATATTGTAAGCTACATTTGGATAAATAAAGTTGATTTTTAACTTAGTTGTGATTATTACTTGCATTTATCAATGTTTTAGTGGCTATGATGTGATATTGTCAAAACAAAAAAATGCATGTTTCAAATCCCAATTTCTCCATCATTCTCACGTCTCCATGATTTTTGTAGTATTTCAGGCAATATTCTGTAATTTTCAGTTCTTAGTTGCGCTAACTAATCCTGAGTGCAGACGATATCCGACATACTTCCACTGTGCGAGAATTGCTATTTTTGCAGGATAAAAGTCTCGGATCTATTACAATTTTTGTTGAAATTAGGGTTTCTGTCCAACGATCGGAAAAACCTTGTTTCATCTTTCATCTTCTTGGATAGATAATTGAAATTACGATTTTCATGATTCTCCTTTCGAAGATTTTTCTTACGGTTCGCATTCCGAGTTAAGTTAACCTCTTTCTTAATAGAATTACTCATCTTAGAAGAAGTTTAGTTTCCTTTCCCACAGCTTGAGACAATCTTGTATCACATGACCTAAATTTTTACAATACGCACATAAGCGATTGTTTTTTACAGATTTATTTTGGTCAATAATCAGAGTGGGAACAACTTTAGTATTCACAAATGTAGTTTTAATTTGGAAGTAAAAGCATAGTCTTGATTTGGTTTGTAACCCAAACCTCTCTTATCACCATAAAATTTTCCCACGTGTAGAATTTCATCAAGCTTTGCAGTGCTAGATAAAAAACATGACATATCTCTTTTTAGTTTGAGAATTTCATTCTCAATGGATTTCTTGTATAGTATAGAGGTTTGGAATTAACATTCCAGGGACTTGTTCCTATTCAATAGAGACTTGTTCTCTTGTTCGAATTTCTCAACCAACACCTTTAATCTTTCGGTGTTCAGTTGCAAGGCTTTGTTCTCAGAGTCCAATAAGTTAACTCTGTTAGATAACACTTTGTTAGCCTTGATAAATTTAATCAAGTCTTCGTACAATTCCTTAATACCAACTGCAAAATCATCAGAATCCCTATTGTAAGAGTCTTCAAAACTCTCAACATCATCATTTCTGGATTCTCCATGAGATCCAGAGGGGCTTACCAATCTAGCAACAAAAGCCGTAATTTTATCAGTCCTTTCATTGCTGCTGAAATCATCAGAATCTTCTTTCGAGTCTACATCCCACGTAGCATTAAAGGCATTAGCTTTGCCTTTGTACTCTTCTTTTTTTAGGCAAATGTTCGCAAAAGCACCAAACCCTTGACATTTAAAACATTGGGATTCACTAGAGCGAGTACCCCTGGATGGTTTGTCATTTTTGCTACCTCTCTCATGAGGTTTAGCATGGTCCTTTAATTTATTTAAACATAAAATTTATTGTTCTTGAATTTATCATTTTTAGAACCAAAAAACTTTTTAACTTTCATAACAAATAAAGCCATTTCAACTTCAAAGTCAACATCCGACTCTGAGTCTTGAGCTTCGGCAGCTCTAAAGGCTAAGCCCTTTGTTTTTTTAAGTTGTCTCAAATTCATTTTATATGTTTGGAGAGACCCAACCAGCTCGTCAATCTTGAGGGAGTCAACATCTTTGCTCTCCTCAATCGCCGTCACCTTTGCTCGAAATCTATTAGGCAAGGATCTTAGAATTTTTTGAACCACTTTCGATTCAGGAATACTCTCACCCAAGTTGTGAACAGAGTTAACAATGTCACTGAGTTTAGCATAGAACTCAGTGAGAGTCTCATTCTCATGGATTCAAACTTAGTAGTCAGCATTTGTAATTTAGATATCTTGACTATTGACGTACCTTCGTGGGTAATTTTTAAAATATCTCACGCCTCTTTAGCAAGTGCACATGTAGATATTCTACGAAACGCATTCCTATCCACAACATTAAAAATGGCATTTAACTCTTTGCTGTTTAAACATCATTGTTCTACGTCGTCCTTAGACCATTGGGTTTTGGGTTTGAGAATAATTTTATCATCCATGATAGTAGTAGGTGGTGGCCAACTATCGACTACAGACATCCAGACCCTCTCATCAATAGATTTTAGAAAGGCTCTCATCTTTGCTTTCCAGTAAGCATAGTCTTTTTCATCAAATAATGGAGGTCTAGATGTATTTCTATCTTCTCTTTGCATTTTCGAGAATATGAAAAGAACGGATTAAATTGCAAGAACTCACTTAGGTGATTAAAATGTAAATGAATGACCTACTCTGATACCAATTGAAATCCAGTCTGTTCTCTTTATTTCGAAAACCTAGAAAAGAGGTTAATTAGATATTAAAATTTTCTTTTAACGTAACACAGTTTACTGGTCCGGTAGGGGCAAACTAAATCGCATGTAACACAATTAAACAATTGATTGATAACAAGGTGATTATCACAATTGACTTGGATCAGATTCTCCGTAATATATCGTATCTTTGTCGTTTGAATTGATCTAACAGTTATGCAGAAAGTAAACAATCGATTACCACAACACATGCGAGTTCTTATGTGGAAATCTTAGCCAGGGAAAACCACGGGACCACGTCTAGACGAAAAGTATCATTAACTAAGAAGTTTCAAGTTATAGAAGTTACCTACGTAGCACCATTGCAAATACAACATCCAACCTTAGCTAAGGCCAACTGCCAGCGCGTCCATGTCCTTTGGCTCCACACTACGAGTCACATGCGCGCCCTTCTAATCACAAATCCTTTGCCGCTTGTTCGGTTCGATACATCCCAAACCTACTGATATTCGCTAAAAAGTATTTATTTTAAGCCATTATCCTTCTAGCGTTATCACACTCTCCTACATAAAACTTCTATTTTTATCAACTTTTCTACGTAAGAGTTTCCTCCATTGAGTAGAACATACTTTTCTAGACAAAATGAGCTATTTGCATGAATTAAACACATTCTTGGAAGTCTAGATATAAAGTCGTTATGATTCAATCTCATTACGCGTTTTTTGTTATTGTAAGAAACCCGATCAGACGGTTCTCGAAACTTGTGGGTCCATGGTCAACCACCAAAATCCAGTGACAAGCTTGAAAAAGTTAGTGAACCTAAGCACGACCCATGCAAGAGAGAGAGAGAGAAAGCAGCAATACATACAAGAGAAAAAGCAACAATGCTACACATCCGAGGGCGAACACCATATGCATATACTGACCGTTGGATCTTCATTAAAGTGAACGATGATGATTATTTCGCCACACAATGTGGACAGTGATCAAATCAATGGTGTACCAGAAAATTGGACTGTGGATCATCAGATAAGAAGCAATGAATAGAGATAACGCTCGATGAAAGGTGACTTTACAAGTGGGTATAAATAGCGTGAAGACACAAAAGAAACAATTGGGTACACAAAGAGGAACCCTAATTGCACCATTTTTCGAGAATTGAGATGATGACAAAAGAAGAGTTTGATCAGTTCATGATCAACCATGAATGCCCAGGAACCAAGACCCAAGTCCAAGCTACCAAGCCAATGGATCAAAGGAACGATCAAGCGATATTAAATGCATGGTGGAATGAAGAATCACAATCGGTTAAGCATCCAACTATTGGGCTCCAAACGGTGGTACATGGATCAAAACATGGTGGGCCATTGTGGCCAAATCACATGAGCTACCAAGAGATGCAACATACAAGTTGCTAGAGACGATGCAAATGAATGCGCCAACCACGGTTGTGGCATATGGATGGGGTTTCTATTAATACATGAAGACACTCCATTGAGGGCCGATCGAATAGATGATGGTGCATGCTGGATCAAACTAAAGGGATGTGGATGATTGATGTAAATAGGTGGAACTACATGGTTGGACCCTGATCATAGAACTACGCTCACCGATAGATTAGAAGAGTGGACCACAAGAGTGGTCCATCAAGGTAAGCCTCGATGATGGGACCCACATGCAAGGTTGAAGAGGTTGCAAGTGGGGTCCACAAGAGAAGAAATCTGGAACGAAGTCTCCACTTCTCTTAAAAGCCCCACTCCCTTATAAAACTATACACTCATCCCATACTCCTCCCAAAAAATCCAACGGCTACAAATCTTTATCCCCCCCAAAAATACCTAGGGCCCTAGGTATATATAAAAAAAAAAAAGAAAGGAAAGGGGGGAAAGCATTCACGTTGGATCCCTCTTCCACGTTTTTCACTCTCCGATTCCCCTCACACAAAAACCCTAACGCCTCCTTCTCCTATCTCTCTCCATTCTCTAAACGGTCCACCCGATTCTTTCATCTCTCAAGCTCTCCCAACTTGCGTGCATCCACAACAACCTCCGGTGAGTTCTCTCATTCCACGTCTGCACCTTTCACCAAGCTGAGATCCTCTGCATTTGTAATAGTCTGGGGGCGTACCTCGTCCAGCTTGCAAACGTACTCTATCATCCTCTTTTTCCATCTGCAAGGCTCTCAAAATCGGAGGCATCTTTTCTGCTTCTCCCAACGCCGCTCACCATTTCGTAGCCGGTTTGCTTCACCTCCAAAAAGTACCTGCAACTCCAGAATAGTAGGTGCGGACTTCTCCAACACCCTATTGCCTTCTCCTCTCTTGAGAGCACCCAACAGCAAGACTGCCATTAACAAGTCGAGTTGCAGGTCTGCAACTCGCCAAACCTGCAACAACATTGCAGATCCACGGTGTGGGTCTTCGGAGCACCACCATCCTCACGACGACCTGCAACTTCCCTAGTTGTAGGTCGGCGGCATGTCTCTAGGTTGCTGCACCAACAGCTTGTCATCTTGATGAAATGCTACACTCATCTCCGGCGAGAACCCGCTGCACCACCGCCAGTTAACACCAGTCAGAAATCTCCTCATACCGGCCATGCTTTCAACACCTCCATCATTGCTGACACTTGCTAGAACAACTTTGCACGCCCTCTCTAGTAAGAGCATCTGTAACTTTGGTGAAGCACCGGCCAGACCTCAATCTCCAAGCGTCAAGCTTCCTGAAAGTAGGGTTTTTTTGCGTCGTTGGTTACGAAAACCCTAACTTCAACATATTTTTAATTTTTATCCGATTATCCTGCAAAATTGACAGATTTGTATAGGGATTCGTGTCGGATGTCGATCCGCACTCGGGATTAGTTGGATTAGCGCGAATAAGAACATAAAATGACAGATAATATACAAGAGAAAAAGGAGAATGATCGAAGAGATGAGAAGGGCGAGTCGAGATTAAAAACACATCCAAGAGATCCAGAGAAGACTAAAATCATCAAACTCAAATTGCATTAATTAAACTGTTGCTTACATGAAATAAATGACAGAAATAAATAAAGCGGTAAATCTATTCTAGAAAGCATGTAAGAAAGCATGTAAAAAGAGATTTTAGAGAGAGAGGAAGAAGGTAGAGAGAGATTTTTCACACCTCGGTCGTTTACCGGCCGACAAGGTAGAGGTGAGAGAAAAACTCACCCTCTTGCATTCACCGAACGGAGTCAGTGGTGCAAAAAGGTGATCAGCCTGGGGAAGTCTAGAGAGAGAAAAGTCACTAACTCTGGAGAGAGAAAGTCACTAACTCTAGAGAGAGATAATTTTCTAGAGAGCGAAAATAACCTCACACACTTACCATTGGAGTAGATCGGCCATTGATGGAGCATAGTGGCTGCTCGATTGCACCACATGGTGGTGCACTTGAATTGGCCCGAGTTTGTGCGCATGGCCTTGGTCGGCCAAGGAGAATAGGAGAGCATATTTGACCATTCGGTGGCATGAGGTGCTGGTCATGATAACAAGTGCGCCCTGGTGATTGTGCAACGTGAATTGGCTAAGAGGATTGAGATGGAGTGCAAAGGGGCAGCAGGCCAGCCAAGTTGCAAGTGCTACACTTTTTCGATCTTGCTGGTTCGATACGGAGTGGGGTAGTGAGATAACGG
Source organism: Euptelea pleiosperma (assembly GCA_035048495.1). NCBI lineage: Eukaryota > Viridiplantae > Streptophyta > Magnoliopsida > Ranunculales > Eupteleaceae > Euptelea > Euptelea pleiosperma. Next base: position 35,967,188 of record CM068550.1, on the reverse strand, counting down.
CCTGCAATGGCTACAGGCCGTTAACTAGCAAGTTGAGGGGGCGATGCTACCTGCTGGATGCGCCAGCGTCAATGGGGATCGCTGGTTGCTGCCCAAGCTTCCTCCTCCTCTCTTCTTTGTTCCCCTCTTCTTCTCTATTCTTTTATTTATTATTTTTTTTAGGAGAAGACGGTTTAGAAAGAGGAGGAACCTGCTGCGTGTGGCCGGAGAAGAGGAGGAGCATATACCGCCTTTGTGAGCAACAACGTTGAAAAGGAGATCTCCAAGTTGAGATCTGGTTCGTTGTGGACCTGCAATAGGGCAGCAAAATGAAGGAGGTTCTCTCCTTTACTTCTCTTCTAAATCTAACTTCTATTTTCTTTCTTTTCTTTTGGGCCATGGAGAGGGGTGGCCGTAAGTTGTTGTTTAAAGGAAGCAAAGATTGAAGACGGTGGTGACGTGAGACGAGGCAGCAACAGCAGCAAGGTGGAGGCGCTTGGGAAGAGAGAAAATGGTGGCTGGCTGCAATGGAGATCGCCGGAGTTGCAACCTGCAACTCCGACAATCTTTGAAATAGTTGCAGCAGCAAGGGGTGGTGGAGCATGGGAGCCTTGCTGGTTGGAGAAGGCAGCAGGCACAGGCGGAGGAAGATGAAGAAGGCGGTGGTGCTGCAAGTGCTGCAAGCGGAGGCGTTGGGTTGGTGCCCAAGGAGAGGGGCAGATCGTGGTGGAGATGAGTGGTCTAAGGAAGATCCCCACGTCCGGCACGTTGGTGAAGGGGTGGTGCACCAGCGGAGAGCACAAGTGCAGACGGAGGTGGAGATCGCAGAGGTTGCTGGCCGGAGTTGCAGGCTGCAACTCCGGTGATAAAACTAAAGAGGATGAAGAAGATGAGAAGGAAGAAGAGGAGAAGAAGGAGGAGGAAGAAGGAGGAATGATGTGGGGGGAAAGAGAGGAGGAGAGGGGTTTGGAGATTAGGGTTTCGAACCCTCTCTTCTCCCCTTTTAAAGCTTCCCTATTTCCTTTAATGGAAATAGGGGATTTTCGAAAATAAAAAAATAATAAATATATATATATATATATATATATATATATATATATATATATATATATATATATTTTAAGTAAAATGCTACTTTTCTTTGGGGAATGTCCCCATTTAGTGGACCCCCCATTTTTTAAGACTTAATTAAAGTTATTTTGAAGTTCACGGGGTCCACTAATTGGTCGGACAGCGGGTCGATGATGATGGGCCCGGCTACTGGCCCACATGGATTGATGATGTCCATCGTCTCATAAGATGATGTGACAGACAGTCTGATGGCGATCGGATGGATGGTGACTAGATTGGGACCCAGATTGGTAAATCGACGGATCTAGAGAGATCCAACGGTCCGATTGAAGATCCAACGGTCCGATGGAAGATCCAATGGTCAGAAAGCTAAGGGAGATGAGATAGAGCCGATGGACAGGAGTTCTGGGGTTAGGTCAGTAGATTCGAGGACCGAGAGATGAAGAGAGAGAGAGAATAAGGAGAGATGAGAGAGAAAGTATCAGAAAATGGAGATAAAAGTATTGGCAGAGGGTCTAGAACCCTGGTCTTCACTGTGACCATCCTCACGCTTCTCCAGTAGAGTCGACTATCATTCTTTGCTGACTCATGTGGCTTTAAACGCTTTGGTCCGTCTCTTGGTCATTGGCTCTCCTGCTCTCTTCGTTCTTTGGGCCGGCTTTTTGGTCCTCTTATTCAGCCCATATTTGGCCCATATCTTCTAGTCATAGCATGTGGGCTCTTTAAGCTTTGATAATGGGCTTTCATGATCGATTTGGGCCCACAAGTCTCGAGAATCGTCCCATCGGGGTTTCCTGCGACAGAAGAAGCGCGTAATGAGACTTTATCAGAACGGCTTAATATCTAGACTTCCGAAAATGTGTTTAATGCATGCAAATATACCATTTCGTCCAGAAAAGTGTGTTCTACGCAACAGAATAGACTATGACGTAGAAAAGTAGATAAATAGAGCATTTTAACGTAGGAGAGTGTGAAAACGCTTAGAAGATAACAGTGGAAAATACACACTTTTAAGCGAATATCACTTCCTCCGGTCTTCTCCTTTGGGATCTCCCTCTCAAGCACACAGTAGTTGTTCCTCTTAAGTCGCCTCATCTCCAACACATCACCATTACCGGCCAGAACCCTACACTCCGGTCATCTCTCTCCCATGGCCCATCCCTTGGCTGTGACCCTTTTCATTGGGTCAGGGTGGAAGGTAATTCACTATTTCTCTCTCATCATTCCTCTCTCTAAGTTGTTTCTCTCTCCTCTTTCATCTCTCTACTTTTCTCACTTTCTTTCTCTAAATATCCCTTTCTCTCTCTAGGTCGCTTGCTCATGTTCGCTCTCTAACCCTTCTTTATTCTCTCTCTACTTTTCCCAACTTTCTAGTTAGATTTATTGCTTTTGTTATGCTGTAATAGAAGTTATTCGAATCAATGGAAGTTAGTTTATTTTGATGTGAGTCTTGTTATTTATTTAATCAACGTGTTTTAGTAGTTATCTGATAATCTCTCTCAAGAAAATAATGTTTTAATCTCAACCCATCCTTTTCACCTTGCCACCATTTCTGTAGTATTTCCATGAATTTTCAAGATTCTTAAATGCGTGACCCTAACCTCGAGTGCGGATTCGACATCCAACACTTTCCACTTTGCAAGAAGTCATTTATTTTGCAGGAATTAAACAGGATAAAAATACAAATGTGTTGATTCTAGGGATTTCGTCCAACGGTCGGAAAAAATCCTGTCTCACCTACCATCGATTAGTACACCCCGATCTTAATTTTTACTCAATAGTCTCTACCGAAGACAAATGATTCAGTACACCCTGAACCCCAAAGTTGCTCAAATAGTATTGAGACACACTAGTACTCTTTGGCTTACTAGGTTAAGATTCAAAATGGAAAACCTAAGCAGAGGGAAGATCAAGCACTGACCTTTGATCGAAAGAGAAGAGAAAAGCTCACAATTATGATAATTGAAGCTAGAGCTTTTGCTCTTCGTAATGGACAACTCTTCTTTAGAAACTCTCTATTGTTGTCTGTCAATGTGTATATTTCTAAGTCACAAAGAGGTTCTATTTATAAGAGATTAGAAGCCCAAGGTCGTGCAAATAATGGGAGAGTAGGAGCATGAAAGCTGGATCTGAAGTTTGACCATTTCTGCAAAGTCCAATCGATTGTACTATACGGATGGGTTTTCTATTCATAATTACAATCGATTGTACACAGGGTCCAATAGATTGTTCACTTTCGAAGTTGTCCCGGATGGTCCAATCGATTGTACATAGAGGTCCGATCGATTGTAGAGTAAACTCCAATCAATTGTACTTAGGGATTATTCTCTCCTGTATGGTTCAATCGATTGGACCCCTTAGTCAATATTTTACTTCTTTTGTACTGACTTGACTTGGGTCCATCCTTTGACTTGGTTCAACCATTATATTAATATCTTTTAATATCATATTCCTATGGTCACTAAGTTACTTACCTTCCTATACGAGCGTACACATTCTTCAACGGACAAATAGCAGTTACTCAGATCACTCAAGTCATCAACTGTTTGATTCTTGCGATCTTCGTCTTTTAGTCTTCACGTAGTCGGCGAAGCATACGTACCACGACATCTTCAAAGCAACACTGGTGCTAGCAAGAATGGTTACAATAATATTTTATGTTAACGAAATACTTGCCAAACTAGAATATGAAAATATTCCTTACAAATTAGCGACCTGTTAAACTAGATTAATGTAGACTTGAAAAATCAAAACCTAAATTCCCACTTTTTTTCAAGGCTAAATTGGCCTTTGATTATTTTTAAAAAAATTTAAGATCTTGACGAGACGTTTTAAACAATGCAAGTGTAGATCTTGAATTTTGCTCATGTTAGGAGTAATTTAACTTTTTCTGAAGTCTTGACTTTGTTTTTAGCCAAGCTGAAACCCAATTTTTATAAAAGTTATGTTTTAAAAATAGTAAAATAGGTCTTTTCACCAAAATATTTTCATAAAAGTTATCCCACATTATTTAGTTTTTTTTTTGTCAAATTAGATTAAATTTTTGAAGAATCCTAATTTTGGGTGATTTTTAATTATTCGCTTCCATTAGAATTGATAATTCATCTTTATAAATTTGAAAGTATATGTATTGACTTAGACACCTTTACGTAAGTTATTCAAGATAATTTATAAAAATTTTAAAAAAATCTTAATCTTTTCACATTAGGATTTGGATAAATGGGTCAACCCAAGGGTATTTGGACCAGGTCATAGATCCTAAATTTGGGGCGTGATAACCCCCTATAGGTATCACATCCTATGGATATTAGAGTTTTCAATTGGCATTAGAGCGTAGGTTAATTCTTCAAGGTTAAATGGTCTGAGTGTGATTCTATTCACTTTTTTTTATTTGTTGAGATGCAAAAAGAGGGTGGGAATACCTCTAGACTCCCATGTTCAATAACGATGATTATGCCTATTGGAAGGCCAAGATGATGGCATTCCTCAAGTAGGTCAACAAACGGATCTGAGTAATTGTTGTTAGAGGGTGGTCCTCGCTAACTATGATAATTGACAATGAGAAGGTTCCCAAGCTCGACTACAAATGGACGAGAGAAGATTTTGACCAATGTTGCTATAACAGCAAGGGTCTCAATGCCATGTTCAATGCCCCATAGTATTTCAACGTGCGAGATAGCGAAAAAGGCATGGAACATCCTTGAGACTACCCATGAAGGGACTTCTATTGTAAAAATCACTAAATTACAACTAGATTTGAATCTATAAGAATAGAAGATAATGAGACCTTTACTGAGTTTTATACTAAACTCAGTGACATTTTCAATCCACCTCACAATTTAGAGGATTCTTGAATTCAGGATTGTCAGGAAAGTACTGAGATCTCTGCCTAAGAGATTTCAAGCAAATATTATTACGATTGAGGAGAGTAAGAATGCTGACTCTCTTCATATTGATAAGCTTGTTAGGTCTATCCAAACTTTTTAGTTTAATTTGAGACAACTAGAGAAATAGAAGGGTATTGTCCTAAAAACTTTAAAACTAAAGTTGAGTCTTTCAAGAATACGAGTTAATAGAATTAAAACATTATATTAATTGGGACCCAAAATATTAGTTGGGGGTTTATATGTCACATGTTTAACACACATGCGTGGCTTATTGAGTATGGTGACATGTGTACGACTAAGATTAGTCAATTTATATATGGTATCTATGGGGACAATTCCGGTCTGCCCTCACCTGGAAGTGAGATTGAGTTCTTCTGAACAGAGAACCTGCAAGAAGAGCACACTGTAAAGTTCCTTGGCATCGATGGAGTACTTGCAGAAGATACTTCGACGGTCAAGTCAGTTATCCTTCTAACTAAGGATAAGTTACTTCCGTGGTGATTGCGAACCTTATGGTCGAGTCTCCCCACCTTTTTACAAGTAGAGGTCTCTATCTTCAAGGTAGAATGTTTCTTATTCTGGGAGCAGCAGCGGAGCCAAGAAGGCCCCCCCCCCACTCAATTTTTGAATATTTTATTAATTTTTTTTATTTCCCAAAAACCCTTAAAATTTAATTTAGTGCCCCTTTATTTTAATCCTTTAAAGTGCCCCCCATCTATTTTACTTTTTTGAATTATTTTTATTGATAGGGACATTTTAGTCTTTCCATACTTTTGAATGTGCACACATTAAATGCTGAGTTCACATTCAAACCATTCAAAAATCATGTGTTACAAATTTAGCTATTTCTGCAGACAAATTTATCTCAACATTTTTTTATATGGAATCCAAGCTACACCTATAATTGGCCATATAGGGAGGGATGCTTTAAACATCCTTAGATGGCCATTCAGACCCAAAAATAACCAGATTGGTGGTGTCTAACCATCAAATTTGTATTTTTTCATGGGTCAAAGTTCAATCGTGGATTCAAAAATTATTTTGGGTACTGAGATTCAATACCTAAAAAATACCAATCAAACTGATTTTTGGTCTTAGGTCCACTTAGCGATGTTTCAAACATCCATACAATCATATATCTCTAAGAAAGTGCCACGTGACATTTTTAGGTGCCCCTTGACGCCCATATAAAAATGTCAAACATTGAAAAATTTCTCCTTCCGTAGCTTTTACCATTATTACATAATATAACTTTTATGATGGATGTCCATCATTAGCATTGATGTCGGACCATAGTGTAAACCATGTGGCACACTAATAGAGGTCACTGACTGTCTGGATGTTTGGCCAATACCTAAGCAGATGTATAAAACAAAAATCTGCTTGATTAGTGATTTTAACCTTTAGATTTGAGTACCCAAATAATGCTCAAAATCTACGTTTGAAAACAAACCATGAAAAATACTCTAGTCCAACGAATATAAATTACAAATGATAAGTCGTCATTTTATACAATTCTTCCCTGCTTTTCTTGAAGAATTATCATATTTTTCGTGTTAATCACCCGCTGAGGAAGATTTCATGAGCATTATGGCATTTCGGGATTCTCGTCGTAAAATTCTCATAATTTTGATTTTAACTATGGGCTTATATCAATTTATTGTATTTTGAGCGTATAAGTTCTCAAGCCTAAAGCCTAAAGGAGAATTGCAAAGTACAAGTCCACTAGATCAAGCCCAAATATGAGCAAAATGGTGGGCAGCATTGATGGGCCAAGATATGGGCCAATATTCGGACCTAAAAAGATTACAGACATTGAATTTATAAAAGGAAATGATCTTCACGGAATAGACGTATGAAAATTTATAGAAATACAAAAAATTGGCAATAGTTTAAAGAAGGAAAATAAATACAAAGAAATGAAAAAAGATGGCCTATCAATTAAAGAAAATATTTATTAATAAGATATTTGGAAATAAATAAGATTTCTTTAATTACGCATAGAAGGTTGCATTTCTAAATGAAGAAGATGAATCTACACATAAGACAAGTGCTAGACGTGATTGGCAATACTACATCTTTGATCTCCGACCTTGATGAATGGATATGATTCAATTCTAATTTAGGAAGGGATGGATGCCCAATAGCCTATAAAAATACCACATCTTAAACGATAGAGGGAGGTCTTCTCTTGGCTGCTCTCCGGCTGGACATATCTCTCGGCTACAGTCTTCGATTAGCATCGGATCTCTGTTCTTTTTTTTTTTTTTCTTTTAGTCTTTCCTTTGTTCTTCTTGTAAATTTTTTTTCTTAGTTTAGTTTTGATTATAAAGTGTAACGTTTTCCGGTCATTAGAGAGATTGACAACCTCTGTTGATGATCGGTAAAAACTTATTCTCTTAAATATAAATTATAAATCATTTTTTTGTTAGAATTATTTTTGGTTGATCAAGTTAATTTCACTATTCTCACACATTCTTGTGGTTCGACCCCGTATTTGTACTATACATAAATCGTTGATTTGACTTTTGCAGATTTGGGTTTGATTAGATAGTAAAGTACAACGATCGAGAAAAATATTATCCATCAAATGGCGCCGCTGCCGGAGAGGGAGAACGAAAGGTGAAGACAACCATCAAGCAAAAATATTCAAGCAAAGAATCATTCTCCTTATTTTCTACATTTTTTTTTCATTTCGACATCCAGGTAAGTACCCCTTGTGCACCGCATCCCCCTGTTAGCGGTTTTGTTTCTTTAGTTTTAAAAGTCACTTGGAAATATATATAGATTTTTTTTTACTTTATTAGTGTAACTTTTTTTTTCTTTTCTTTTTGCTTTATTAGTGTAACTTGTTTCTTCTTTATTAATATAAAAAAATGTTTTTTTATTACTATAACATTGTTTTTTAGTATATTTTTTTTTCTCTTCTTGCTTTATTAGTATAATTTTTTTTGCTTTATTAGTGTAATTTTTTTTGTGCATTTATTATGTCGATTTATTGCTTTAGCATTTTTGTATTACAATACTTAAGGGCATTGGAACCCCAATAAGATACGGTTGGGATTTCATCACCCGTTGCGTGGCCCACAGACCACCATCCTTGCATATGCATACCCAAAGCCTAAATTAATCTAAAAATCATTAGAAATTGGCTTTAGGGTTTTGAGCTCAATATGACGGAAGCGGTTGTTAGCTACTCTAGTGTGTTCTTTCAAACTGACAATTAATGACAGTCTCTGTCTAAGGAAAGAAGGACGTACCGTCATTAAGCAGGCCTAGTGCCTCTCCTTCTTCCCTGGGAGTACTACTTGTTGTTGGCTTGACAGAATTTAATCGGCAAACTTTTGACTTAATCCGGAACAGTTAGGAGCTGTCTAATTAGGAGAGATTTATTTTGGAAACACTCCAAATATTTCTCAAAAAAAAAAAGCTATCCTTAACTTAAAATCAGATAAAGACCAAATTTTATTTGTGTGATGTACCAAAGAAATGTGAGAACCAAAGAAAAGATTATAATGGATTACCAAGAATTGAAGGGGTTTAGTGCACTTTCATGTGTAAATTTTTTCTACAATGAAGGGAGAAGATTTGAACAAGAAAGTGTAATGAACACCTACGGATGTTCTTTTAATCTCTCAAGTTTTGGGACTTATCCAAATTTTAAAAATTGACAAAATGTTAACGATCCTACATGGTCTTCTTGTACATCTTATGTACAAGGGGAGACCCTAGAGGAAGCATTAGAAATAGACTTACATAATATGAATATCATCAACCAAACAAACATGCAAAGTCTTCAAATAGCTCAAACTTCGATAAACAAACTTGCATTGTACTTTAATGACAATGAAGATGAGGACATCACAAGATTTGAGAATATTGAGGGTGATGATGAATTAAATTTTTTGAAACAATTAGTCATCACCCTTCATTCAATTTTTCTCCTCACCAAGAAGACAATGAGGATATTGAGATGCATGAAGATGAACCTTTAAAAATTTTGTGCAAAATAATACATCTTAATTAAATTGTTTTACCCCATTTGAAGCTTGTTCTGAATATTGTGATGATAATGTTAATGAGGATGATGACTGTAGGGAGGATTTATTTTTGCCTGATATTGTGGAACCCCTCATCTCTGACCTTTACAATGATGTCAATGATGAGATGCAAATTCTTTCAGATTCTACCCCTTATTTTGACGTTGAGAAAGAGTCTCCGATTGAACCATTGCCCATTATAGCAAATAAATCAATTCCCTATTTTATTAAGGTCCCCAAATTTAATATTTTGCCTCTATCATGTGAGCTTACACGTTCTTACCTAGATCATGATAAAACTTCCTTTCTTGATATCTTTTTTGAGATAATCATAGACCAAGAGACAAAATTGTTAAAAGACCTTAGAGAACATGAACATGCTGCAAGTTGGATTATAAATGGAATAATGAGACCCAATCCGGTAATCCATAACCATGGGCCTCATCTTGAAGAAATGGTTGGAGTGCAAAGGCAACTCCAAATTGAGAAATTTGACGATAAGTTGTATCCATTTATTACTTCTAAAATGTCACTTTCTAGTAATATTGAAATTGGTAGAGTTTTAAGAACCAATAGTCATTTGATCAAACTTTCATATTCAATTTGAATTTTAAAAATTCTATCAAATATGTGTAACATTGTGGTTTTTTGTCCCAAGATAAATAGTATTTTTAAAACTCATGATTAAAAGCCCAAACTTCCTTCCTCAATATGATTTTTGAAAATCCTCTCTAACTTGAGAAGGACTTTGGTGTATATTATTGTATTTTATTATCTTTTTATTTTTGTTTTTCGTATGATATTCTCTTATACCCTCTCTCTTTGTGATTTCTCAATGTTTATGATGCTCTATTGTTAAAACATTGAGGACAATGTTTGATTTAGGTTGGGGGGTGTGGACTCATGCTTCATTTTTATAATAATTCCTATTAATAGTATTGACTAGTGCATTCCTCCCTTTCTTTTAAAAAAAAAAATTAAAATTAAAAAACTAAAAAAAAAGTAATTGTGATTTTTTTTCTTGTTTGCTTTTCTTCTATTGAGATATCAAATTCTGGATTATGAAGGCATATGGTGAAAAACTCTAAACAGCAAAATTCTGATGTTTTAATACCGAGTCCTTGTTATTAACTCTCAAGTAGAGAATTTTAAAAATTTTTGATATTTAAAATTTTCACTTCACATCTGATGGATTTCTAGAGTTTAGGTTAACTTTAGTGGTTGTGATTTAATGATTGCCTAGAAGTGTTAGGAAAGACCAAGTCCAATGAACTTTGTTTAACTGGTTCATTTGGTTGGCTGGAAAATAAGAAAAGCAGAACTTGATATAAATACGCTTTGGAAAACAACCAATGAATTACATTGGGTACACCAAAAAGGGCTGCCTATTTCCTTTATATTGTATTGAAAAAAATTCTCTAGTATCAAAAAAAAAAAGAAAATGCTGAATATGGAGAAGAAGTGTGTAGAAGAATAGGCATAGTCAAAAGAAAAATTTGTTGAAAGTTTCAATGATTTTTGTTTCTGAAAAATAGGGTGAAAGCTGTCATTGTAAAAATACAAGTAAGCTAGAATATCACAGATAAAGCCCATGAGGTATTAAGGAGAACATTCAAACCGCTTGTTAACCCGAACAGGTAGCTTAGTTTTGAATTGGGTACTTAGGTTAATTCGACCATCTCTTTGGTGATTAGAAGTTCACTTCTGCTTTAGGAAACCGACCTTCTAGTTATCTGTTAGACTTCGCATGCACTCAAAGTTACTTTGTTCTAGAATTTCTCTAAATGGGAGTTAATGATTCGGACTCTATCTTGAATTTTTAGAATAAATGGCTGAAAATCATAAATAACCAATGTCTGATTAATCTTGAGTTTGATGCTTGATTGAATTATGCAATAAATTTTATTTTCTTTTCTATCTCGGTTCTTTTTATTTTATAATTAAAAAAAATGGAGGATTGTAGGTCTTGCTTTACATTTATTATCCCAAATTTTGTACTCCACATTTTTAATTTAATTGGATATTATTATCACATTTGGAGGGTGTTCTGAGGGATTAAAAAAAAGAAAAAAGAGTTGAATGATTTAAATTTTGTGAGCATATTTACTGTAAACCCTCACTAGTCAAACTCGTCCACTAGGGGTAACCTAAGGGTTTAAGGGCTTACTGCATAAGCTAAATGTAGTCGAGAAGGCATGTGAAAGTGGCATTCTTCTGTTCTCAATTTTTCTTTTGATCTGTTGCCTTTGTTGTTATCGTGGATTGCTAGGGACTAGCAATATGCTGGTTGATGAGTATGATAAGGCGTCATTTTATACAAAATTTTCCTATTTTCCTTGAAGAATTATCATATTTTTCGTGTTAATCACCCACTGAAGAAGATTTCATGAGCATTATGGCATTTTGGGATTCTCGTAGTAAAATTCTTATAATTTTGATTTTAACTATGGGCTTATATCAATTTATTATATTTTGTGCGTATAAGTTCTCAAGCCCAAAGCCTAAAGGAGAATTGCAAAGTACAAGTCCACGAGATCAAGCCCAAATATGAGCAAAATGGTGGGCAGCATTGATGGGCCAAGATGTAGGCCAAGATATGGGCCAATATTTGAACCTAAAAAGATTACAAACATTGATTTATAAAAGGAAATGATCTTCACGGAATAGACATGTGTAAATTTATAGAAATACAAAAGATTGGCAATTTTTTAAAGAAGTAAAATAAATACAAATAAATGAAAGAAGATGGCTTATCAATTAAAGAAAATATTTGTTTATAAGATATTCTTTAATTACACATGGAAGGTTGCATTTCTAAATGAAGAAGATGAATCTACACATAAGGTAAGTGCTGGACGTGATTGGCAACACTACATCTTTGATCTCCAACCTTGATGAACGGATATAATTCAATTCTAATTTAGGAAGGGATGGATGCCCAATAGCCTATAAAAAGACCACATCTTAGACGATGGAGGGAGTTCTTCTCTCGGCTACACATATTTCCCGGCTATAGTCTTCGACTAGCATCGGATCTCTGTTCTTTTTTTTTATTTCTTTTAGTCTTTCCTCTGTTCTTATTGTAATTTTTTCTTTTTTTTAGTTTAGTTTTGATTATAAAGTGTAATGTTTTCGGTCATTAGAGAGATTGACAACCTTTGTTAATGATCGGTAAAACTCATTCTCTTAAATATAAGTTATAAATCATTTTTTTTGTTAGAATTATTTTTGGTTGATCAAGTTAATTTCACTATTCTCACCCCTTCTTGTGGTTCGACCTCGTATTTGCACTATACATAAATCGTTGATTTGACTTTTGTAGATTTGAGCTTGATTAGACAATAAAGTACAACGATCGAGAAAAAATACTGTCCGTCAACTAATCATGATGAATTTTGGTATGTAGCTTCACCTAGGGATGGGCCAAATATCCAAACAATTAACGATCTCTAAGAACGTGCCACGTCTAAGGTGCACTAGCATCACACATGTCGTCCCTAGTATACTATAAGGATCGTGCCCCCCTCCCTCCCTTCTTGCACATGGTACCTTCCTTCCTTATCTGCGCGGGTGTCACTCTTCGTTTAGGAAACACTTTCCTTTAGCGGAAAGTCCCTCTATTCTCTGGATTAGTTTTTGTAATGGATATGTGTGTCGTGCACTAAAATAGTAAATCGGTTGGATCCCTCTATCGTTGGGACACATGTAGGACGTCATATCGTACTAGACCCTCTCTGAAGTTGTCAATTGGTTTGGCAGAGATATTGTTATCCCAACGCTAAGTTGCAGAGCTCAGCTGAGCTTTGCATCCTTCCAACAGATCTTGTTGTCCTCCGCAGAGTTCCATTGCCAAAGTCAGAGGTCTATTGTGGTCGCCCAAGTCTTCATCTGACACTGCGGGGTTGATCGATGCTGATTTATGCACCCACAATAAAGATGAAAGAGAAGGAAACAAATAATAGAGAATAAGGTGATGAAGAAGATAAAATCGAAGAGAGAATAAAATGGAGTAACTTAAGCAGGAAGAAACCTTTTTCCATAAGTAGAAAGAAGTACAAGGTCATTAATTGGAGCTCAACCTTTTCAATTACAAACTATTTATAAGGGTAATTAGTTAGAGGAAGGGCCAAAGAGAGGAGTCATTTGGTCTAAAATCTTTCTTTGGTGAAAAAAAAACAAAGGCATTCTTGGGTTGAGAATTAACGCAGATTTCATTAATTATTTGAGAATTTCCCTTTAAACAATGACATTAGTCTTTTGTACTTAATAACCAGTCATGAAAAAGTTTATAAAAGTATCATAAAAATCTTAAATAAATAAATTTATTGAATTAAATTTGATTACGGATATTTAGTTAATAGATATCATTGGATATATTTTATCGAGAGCTAAATAAAGTTCCATTTTTATTGTAATCTAGCTTACAGATTGAAGTTACGAGCTTACGAAGAATTTGAAAGAAAAAATAATTTTTCATAAAAATATGCTACTTTCGTTTCGTAAAAAAAGAAAAGATAGGAAACACTCCACCTTTATCTCTAGCGTTTGTCTTTTATTTTTTTTTCTTAATAAATGAACTTCAACCTTGAGTAAAACTTGTGTCACAAGATGTTGTGTCGAAAGCCGGTCACATCATTCAATACGAACCATGTGGCATACTATTAGAGGATGATTACCTTATGGATGTTTGGCCAGTCCCTCGGTGGAGTGGTACACAAAAAATCAGATTGATTAGTGATTTCTAACCGATTCGATTGAAGTTATTTTCATGGGTTGATTTTAACGGTAGGAATCTGAGCATTACTGAGTGTTATTTGGGTGCAAAACTCCAAAGGCTGTAAATCACAAATCAGATTTTTGGTATGTAGATTCACTGAGGGACTGGCCAAACATCCATACGGTCAGAGCCCTCTGATCGTGTGCCAAGGGACTGGCCAAACATCCATACGGTCAGCGCCCTCTGATCGTGTGCCACGTGGCTCGTATTGAGTGTTGTGACCGGCTTCCGTCACACCATCTTGTTCAATCTTTATCTCTAACGTCTACCTTCTATCTTTTATTAATAAATGAACTTCAAGACAAAGACTATTTTACCTTTAAATAAGTTATGTGACTTCTTAAAATTACATGATTAGGTATGGGCAATTTTGTAAAATTCATAATGTATAAGTTTGTAAAATTCCTTATTTTAAAAAAATATTAATTAGGTCATTGGCCCATATATCTTTTGTTTTAGGGTCAGGCTCAGGGGACCCCCATTTTTCTGACCCCTCTTGGTGTTCGTGTGCTCGGCCGTGGATTTCAAGAATTGAACGGTGGTTGTCAGCGCCGAGCTTGCATCACTTTTGGGTGCCTTGACAACCACCGTTGGATTCTTCAAATCCATGGCCGAGAGCGCGAATCCCGAGAGGGGTCACAAAAAGGGGGTCCTCGGAGCTGAGCCTCTGTTGTTTTATAAAACGAACTCTTGGGTCCATGAAATTAGCCCTTTACCGTCTCAAGCTTCCAACCTACTTTTAGGTTTTTGGGTCGGGATTGGGGGACAACCATGTTTGACAACTATTTTTGACAATCATTTGACGGACCCACATAGAAAATGAACCAATGGCTAATTTTTGGTGAGGGCGATCTCTATGCTGAGGAGATCATCCTCGCAAAAATTCAAATCATTCCGATATTCGTAGCCTGGTTTAGAAGTTGAAGAATTATGGACCGTCTATTTTTTCAGTGTAGCTTGAAAACCACATTTAAATATCAGAATGGGCTGATTTTTTGCTTAGGTGATCTACATGGTGAGGAGATTATCCTCACCAAAAATCAGCCATTGATTCATCTTCTATGTGGGTCCGCCAAATGGTTGTCAAAAATGTTTGTCCCCCGATCCTGACCTTTGTTTTTTCCCAAGTTATAAGAAAACAGGGGGCAGTATTACGGTAGGTGATTGTTTTCTCTCCCACAGAAATCTAACGAATGGGAAAGTTGCGTGCGGAACCAATGGAAAGTTGAAAACTTGAAAAAGATAGTTGTTGCCGTCGTCCCGAGCGACGATGACGTTTTCCCTAGGGCCTACAAAACGGCGTCCCGTTCCAGAATCCAGACTGGGATATTTCCCTCGTGAATGCCGTGCTATGACTTACGAGCTGTGTCGTTGTCAGGCTGATTAGGAAGGACGTCCTCCTCAACAAGGAGTAATGATCGCATGGTCCGGGGTCGCACAGTCGTGTCGTTTTCTCATTCACCTAAATTAATTAATAAGTAAATGCATTATATTTGACCAATGAAAATTTGACACCACCATGCACCATGATAACATTATGGACCCCCGACCATCCCATCATTACTCTCACTTACAAACCTCGCTTGGCATCCACGTAGTATTCACATGGAGTAAAACTTTGATGTTAGACCCTCTCATCGGTGGTGAAGATTAGCCCGATCAGTGAATTCTAGGCGTTGGATCTTTATACCCAAATAGTGGTCAATTATCTGTAGGTCGACCTAGGGATTGGCCAAACATCCTTACGGTCAGAAATCTCTAGAAATACCACGTAGCCTGTATTGTGGGCGGTCAGCAAAGTTCTACTCTCTCGATGCTCTTTCTCCCCTGTTTTTTGGCTTTTGGACCATTTAGAGAGCGAGAGAGCGAGAGGGCGAGAGGGCTTTTGGACCATCTGAAGTGAAGGAGTGAGAGAGAGAGAAAGTGAAGAGCTGGTTTGGTAGGTTCGTATCTGATTGAGCTCCGAACTTTCTTTGTAACAAGCAAGAATGATCTTCGACTCTTCTTTAATTGTGATTTTCTATCCAAGCAATGCAATCTTTTCAGTAATCTGAGAGTTTTGGAATCGAGTTACCTGTTTTTCAATCTCCGTTTTTACTGTAATCTCTGATTTTATGTAAATTTAGGACTTGGAAGAGTAAGATCTGTGTTTGTTTCTCTAGTACAATTAGAGTTTCGAGACTCGATTCCTATTTTTGGAGCTTGTGCAGTAAATTTCTGTTTTTTTTTATTTTTTTTATTTTTAAGATTTTGTCTGCAAATATATTTCTTTCGTAATTCGTAGCGATACCTCTGAGATTGTTCCACTGGACTGGTTTTTAGGGCTAGGAGCAAAAAAGATTTGTGTTTGTTTAAGTAATAATGTCGAACATCGACATCGAAGGGATCTTGAAGGAGCTTCCAAACGATGGCCGTATCCCAAAGACGAAGATTGTGTGCACGCTCGGCCCCGCTTCTCGATCCGTGGCTATGATCGAGAAGCTTCTGAAAGCGGGGATGAATGTTGCTAGGTTCAATTTCTCGCATGGCACGCACGAGTATCATCAGGAGACCTTGAACAATCTCAAGATTGCCATGCAGAACTCTCAGACCATGTGCGCCGTCATGCTTGATACTAAGGTCAAATTGTAAATTTTCTCTCTTCAGTTCAGGAAAAGTGCGCTCTTCTCTTGTGATTTAAATTGCCCAATCTATTTGTCATAGTTATATTTGTAGAGAATAAATAATCTACCATTTAACACCTTTCTTTCCCCTTTTTGGTTTCCTGAATTGCATTTCCCGACGCTCTCCATCTTTGATGCAGTTGATTTCTGTAATCGTTTAAGATTTCAAGTGACAAGATGGGATTATATTCTAGGATTGGGAAATTTTGTTCTTGTGCAAACTCATTGGCTATATGCCTGTTATGTTATTCTTGTATTCTTTTATTTTATAGGGGATCAGAATGTGCTTAACTGTTCGGTTGGATTTCTTATACTGTATGCTGTTGGCATTACCCATTCGAACATTTCACGGAGCAACCACTTTCATCTGCTAAAAACTTTTGTGTATCTAAGCCTGCTCACATGGTGAATTGTGTCTTAGAACTCCAGTCAAATTAGAGTGCTCATGTTCCGCTCCTTCAATAGTATCAATTACTTTAATACTTGTCTTTTTAATAGGGTTAGATGAATGAAATCAATGGAATTCTTATTGTATTTGTGTATGTTGCTTGCAAGTACCATTCAATATATTCTGAATGGAATGAAGAATTTCAAAGACGTGACAAGATAAAATTGGTAGTAGACTTAGATTATTACAACGGAGTAATTTTCTTGGTGACATTGCATCAGCATTATTGCATGAAACTGTGATTCACTCAGATTAATGATTTCTTCTTTTTGGGATGGGCTGTGGGAAAGATGGTGATATCTGTTCTGTGGGGATATGTTTGTGTGCTCCTCTCTATCATAGGAATTGCACCATTAAGGATTGTTCCCTGTAACAATCCTACCTGTTATTTCTCCCTTGCGAGGGGCATTAAAACATGTAGGAGGGTATTGGGGAAAAATAGAGAGAAAAACCAATATGTGAACGAATTCACCTCTCTTCCAAAATATCCAGAGCTTTCCTTGGAAATTCCCTTGCAAGTCAATGATTTGATCATTTTTTTGAGAACCACCTTCCAAAGTCAAAGGATTGGAACAGATTTTTGCAATAATCAAAGGACCCTCAAAAACTCCCCACCTCTTCCTCATTCAAGTCTTTGAAAGCAATGGACATGCTTAGGATCCCTGTTCCAACCAAAAACACCGAAAGGACAAGTTGCAGTTTTAGGCTCCCATCAAAGTTCAGCTTGAGGATCTCTGCAGTTGCACTTCCTCCGTTCTTAGGGAAGAATGGTACTACCTGCATTTCATTGTCTTGCTATTGCTAGGTAAGTCATCAACTTAGATTCCACAAGACTCCGATACTATATCCCTGGGTTTTTTGGAATTACTGATCTTCTTTATGGAGGCAGTTACCATTGGAGCTCTTTGGAGTGTCATTTACCCAAGTATTCTGCCTGCTGTATTACAAAGGCTTTTTAGTGTATTGACGAGCTTAATGAAGCCTTAGTGTGGTGAGTATGGATCTGTTCATTGCAAAATCTGATATTTATCCAGGTATTTTTGTATTAACCTGTCAGTACTGCTTCTTATACCTTCTATGTTACTGCTGGCCCACTGCTCCAAAATGTATTTATTCATTTTCCAATAAAAAAGTGACTTGAGACAATGTAAAACTCTGAAAAAATTCAAAACATAATTATTATTCCATCATGTCTTCACTTTTACATCCACATTCGAGACCTTATATAACTTATTTTTCCTACTATAAAGAGTTATAACACTATACCCTTATTACCATACATGTAATACCTAAAAACACATATCAAACTCCCAAAAGGCCTTCTATGAATAGGCTTTTCCCATAAAGCTTCTATTTTAAATTCAGAAAAGTCACCTAAAATGCTTTACCCTACTTTCTATTATTTTGTCATCAAAATTAATCTTCTAAAATTAATTAAAGTAATTCTTAATCCCAATGATAACCTCCATTGCTAATGAATCCCTTTTGGATATGGTTTGTGATCCCATTATGGCTCTAGTTAGGGGCTTACAAGATATGGTTGTAGATAGAATGAATGGTGGAACAGGATTTGTGGTGTCGAACACAAATAGTTGGGATATGGCACTGTTAATGAATGTTATGATCCCGTTCACGGCTTTGGTTTCCATCTTCATCACTCAATTAAACTGCAATGCCTCAGCCAATTTATCCTTAAATTTGATTGAACAGTGGGGCGAAATTTTCCAACGAGATGCTCCGGCATTGAAAGAATCAGAAAATTCAGTATTGACATCAATCAAGTTGGTCCTCAGCTCCATGGTGATTTTGCGGGGGAAGAATCTCTTTCATTACCGCCTCATTAGAAACTTAACATCAATTGTGTCTTCCAAACTCCATGTTATGCGTCTTTTATTTGATTTTTCTATTGTTAGTCTTTCTCATTGTTAGGTCTTAAATTTTAAAATGCATCCATAACTCCTCTTATCCTTGTTAACATAGGTCCAAAGTCAATACACCCACTTCTGAATTTAAGCAAAACCAGTGTCTCATGATCAGATTGTACCGTGATTCTTATTTTGTTATTGATTGATAGTGGTGTATGTCATATCTATATCTTCAGTTGAATTTATACAAGCTGGACTTTGTTGCCTTCACCTCTGTAGTCAAGGCGCCAGCCTCAGGCTCAAGGCGCACCTAAAGCGCCTTAGAAGGGTCAAGGTGAGGCATGTTTAGTAAGGCGTGCGCCTCAAAAAGGCTCCAGGCGCATCAGGCGCGCGCCTCACTAAAATACGTGTTTTTTTGTAAAAATTATGTACTTTGGCCTATTATATTAAGCATCGGTATGATAGGAGATTGATGAAAGCAATGAATGGCTACTTGAGGAGATGGAAACAAAATGTGGAGAAGTAGAAGATGAATTGGTGTTTGAGGATGATAGCTTGACATGGAGTGTTGTTGCGAGAGCTACTAGAGTTGGTAAATTAACATTAAATACTAGATCACAATCAAGGTCAAGAGTAAGCGCATGGGCTTCAATAAGGGAGCCGGAAGAGGAAGGGGCCAATTCGGATGAAACAGAAGAAGAATAATATATTGAGGCTAACACATCCGATGATGATGGGGATGTAGCTAATGATTATATTTTAGATGATGCCGATGCTAACTAGAACTAATCGTAGGCTATTTGAGATTTTGAACATTTTCTATCTTATATGTTTTATTGCTTTTTAATTACTTGTTTTGTACTTAGATAATGACAATATTAACTAGAACTACTTTTGGGTTACTTGAGATTTTCGGCATTTGCTATTTTTTATGTTTTATGGCCTAATGATTACCTATTTTGTTATTTTATGATATTATTTTTCTTAATTTTTTATATTTGTTATATTTGTTATAATTTTTAGTATTGCGCCTCGCTTCAGTTAGGTGCGTGCCTCGCCTTGCGCCTCAGGCGCTAGAGGTCCTAGCGCCTTAAGTGTGCCTTGCGCCCTAACTACCTTGGTCTTCACTACTATTATTTTTGTGTACAAGAATAAGAGGTACACAACATGACTGAGGAAACATGCAAGTGTTGTTTTAGAAATCAAATCAGGCAACCTCACTATATGTTCAGAATCTCAAATAGCCTGTTTTGGCAAATAGAATTTGGATAAAGGTGTTTCTTGAATTTGATGCATCATGCTTGCCTTCCCATGTTAGCTGGGTTTGGCCAGGATTAGTGTGGTCAAAAGCTCATGGGCATACTCTTTTAAGTATTGAGGTGAATTAATTTCAGGAACAGTGTAGTTCTTGTAATTCAGGGTTGCATTTTTTATGATGTACCTTGTAATTCCTTTTGAGGATGGGGTTATTGTGATGTAGTCAGCTTGTAGAAGGCATATCTCTTTCTTTAGACATCCAATTGAGAAGTCGTTTAGTGCGTTAGAAAGCTTGTTATGAGATTTACAACGCCTATCTCACAAGTTTTGTTGGGATTTTACGTTTCGGGCCTCAAAACTGTGCTAGAAATCTAGGTGTAATGGTAGTGATGAGATTTACGGGTATTTTAGTCATTTTAAAAGTTAGATTTAAATTATTTTAGATCAATGGTTTAGATTTTGTTTCTTAGTCCTTAAGTTAGGTTTTTTAGGGTTTATTTTCTTATAAATAATTGTTAAGAGATCATTGTAAAACTTTTGATTAATGTGAATGAAATTTGCCTTTAGGCTTTTACTTGGTTCTGTGAACTTTTGCGATTGCTTGGAATTGGATTAGCACCCCGCAAGGGCTTTTAGGGGTTTTTGCTAAAAAAAAAAAACATTAGCAGTGCGTTGAGTCAAACTCATGTTTGAATTGAGTCAAAAGGGGAGGTGATGATAATAGGCCTAAAAACATATAGTTGTAGGCCCGTGATGCAAAGTACCTGGGTCTAAGGATCCACAGGACCTAGAGGGGGGGTGAGTGAATAGGTCTGATTCAAATTATATGTAAATTAAAAATTAAACAACCTATTCTATTCGGTCTATGATCAGGTATCTATTACATGCATTAACTAACGCGGAAGCAAATCAAACGGACCAACGTTAATCCAAATATATCAAGGATATATTTTTCATAACCTGTTCAGTTGAATATCAGAATAAAATAATCACACAAATGCACATGATTTTTTGAGGAAAACCCAAACGGGAAAAACCTCGGGACCACGTCCAGATGCAAAAGTGCACTATGAGAAATCCGAGTACAAAAGTTACCCCACGCAAGACGTTACCCACTAAATAACAACTTGATACACCCATGAGTCTCTAGCCGCCTCTTCACCACGCCTTTTGTAGCTTCACGCTTCGAATCGACGAACTCTCTATCCCCGCACAATCGTCTTACGATTCAGAATCCACCGAACCATCATCATCCGATCACCCATGGGCACCATACTCAAAGTACGAAGTTTAATGAATCACAAATGTGTTTAATGCTTCATGGAAGAAAGGGATTCAACCATGAAGAGTATAGCACAATCCTAACACTCAAGATCAAAGGGTATGGCCTTTAGATCAAAGGATCTTGAGTTTCCAAATCACTCTTGGAGATTTCCAACTCTCTTGTGTTAGCAAACCCTACGAAATTAAGGTTTTTTATGGTTGAAAACCAATATAGAGAGTCCTAGATTCATTTGGAAACTTTTGTAATCGAAAATCAAGTTTTTGGTAAGTTTTCGAAAATAAAAATCGCGATCTCCACGTCTCAATACTGGTATGCCTAGAGGACAAAGAATGAAGGTGGTTGTGGAAGCCAAAACTTTTGTTCTTTTAGCCTTCTGGAAAGGGGGTAGATCTTTGATACGCATCAGAGAAGAAGGGAGAAGGTGGGTGGAAGAAGCAGATGTTCCGGGGGAGCTCGGGCAGTGGTTAGCTGATCTCTTCAAGGTTGCCATTAAAGCCAAGGCATCTAAGAGGCTTTGGAGGAAGACAATTATTCTAGGAAGGACATTCATTGTAGAGGTGAGAAGTAATGGAGGAGGCAACTACATTCAACTATCAGAATTCACGCCCCATGGAAGAAACTTAGTGTTTTGCTTCCCAAAAGGCCCCAAGGGTGGAGGTTGGGCATTGATGGCTGAAAGTTTCTCTAACTTACATGTCCAGTCTTTCAACCGGAAGCATATGTCGCATATTTCGCCCACAGAGATCAGGGAAGTGATGGAATCTCCAGTCTATGGGGCTACTTCCGGATCTCAAGGAGAGGTGCCAGTAGATAAAGATCGTTGGAGTTATGCCCTAATTTGTGAATACTCGGAGTTGAATCTAATTGGGAGGATATAGCGGTGGCTTTATCGTTGTTATCTGGGTCATCATCTTTGTTCTATCTCATACCTTGCTTTTTATTTTTTTTTCAAAAAAAATTGGAGTTTTGGTAAAACATCTACCCCCAAACAAAATAGAGCATTGTCCTCAATGCTCATGTCGTGGACTCAATGAGGTGATCGGGAACTACATGATGCAAAGGGTAAGAAGGGTATTACCAATGTTGCTGAAAATGTATGGTGTTGGGTACCTGATGATGTCCAGAAGTGAAAGTACTTGCATAAGAAACACTGCAATAGGGTATTCATGGAATTTGACTCATGCGACATGATGCCTTGGGTTGCCTCCCAGGAAGTGCTAAATTTAACGTCTTCAGCCAGACAAATGGGGATGACATAGAGCACCCCCAAACAAGATGAAGCTCAGAGAGACTGAGAAAGTCTTAGTCCTCATATATAGGATCGACAAGATCGATTTCACATATTTCAATAGACGATAGATCAAGTTATTGGAATGGTTTAAGACATTGACCATTAACTTGAAAGGAGGAACCATCCTTGGGATTCTCGACCGTAATTGTTCCAAAGGGCTTGACCTCAGTGACTAGGAAAGGACCAGACCACCTAGACTTTAATTTTCCTGGAAAAAGGTGGAGTCTAGAATTGTACAGAAGAACTTCTGTCCTGGGTGGAACTCTTTTTTGCACAATGCTTTTGTGATGTATACATTTCATCTTTCTTTGTATTTATTGGACAGACTGTAAGAATCATTGCGCAACTCGCAACTCACCCAGTTCATTGAGCTGTAGCTTTCTCTCTTCTCCTGCAGAATCTAAGTTAAAATTTAACGTTTTGATGACCGAAAGGGTATGATGCTCTAACTCTACAGGGAGATGACATGGTTTACCAAAAACCAAACGATAGGGAGACATGTTCAACGGGGTTTTGAAAGCGGTACGATAGGCCCAAAGAGAGTCAGTAAGGTGGATAGACCAGTCTTTACGAGTCTTATTGACAATCTTCTCTAGAATTTGATTGATTCGACGATTAGAAACTTCTACCTGACCACTAGTCTGAGGATGATAAGCTAAGGCGACTTGTGGGTGACCTCATACTTCATTAAATGCTTGAAGATCCGATTACAGAAGTGTTACCCCATCACCGATAATAGCTTTAGGGGCTGCAAATCTGGAGAAGACGTTGTCCCTTAAAAATCTGACCACAACTCTATGGTCATTGCATTTGGTGGGAATAGCCTCTATCCACTTAGAGACATAGTCAACAGTAAGAAGAATGTATTGAAAACCATAAGATTAGGGAAAGGTCCCATGAAGTCGATGCCCCATATGTCAAAAATTTCATCAACTTGTATGGGTGTGATGGCATCATATTTCTTTGAGAGATGTGGTCTAGGTGTTGATAGTTAGGACATGCCTTACAGTAGACATGAGCATCTCGGAAGATAGTAGGTCAGTAGAATCCGCATTGGAGAAATTTTTTGGCCGTCTTTTTGGTGTTAAAATGGCCACCACAGGGCTGATCATGAAATGAGAGAATGCTCAACTGTTCGGACTCAGGGACACAAACGAATGAGTTGGTCCGGACAATATTTGTACAGGTAAGGATCGTCCCACGAGTAGTACTTAACCCTCACTAGAAATTGACTCCGATCTTGCTTGGACCAATGGGAAGGAATTTTTTCAGTCACAGGTAGTTGACTATGTTAGCATACCAGGGAGAGTCAGAGATTGCGAACAACTGTTTGTCAGGAAATGTCTATTATAGGCAGAGCTTCAGGAGTGGACTCAACAGTCAGCCTCGACAGGTGGTCGGCGACCACATTTTCTGTACCCTTTTTATCTCTGATTTCTAGGTCAAATTCCTGAAGGAGTAAAATCCAGCGGATCAAATGGGGCTTTGTGTCCTTGGATAATAGGTATCTGAGGGTTGCATGATTAGTATAGACGATGGCCTTGGTAGCAAGTAGGTAGGGCCTAAACTTGTCTAAGGCAAAAACGACAGCCAACAATTTTTTCTCGGTGGTAGAATATTTGACTTGAGCCGTATTGAGAGTCTTGGTAGCATATGATAGATGACATGAGGTAGCTTGTTGACTCTCTGACCTAGCATTGCTCCAAGTGCATAATCGGATGCATCGCACGATTCGCACATCACTTCGAAGGGAAGATTCCAATTCGGAGGTCGGATGATTGGAGCAGAGGTTAACTCGGATTTCAATCGCTCAAAGGCAGCTACACAATCTGCATTAAAATCAAAAGGACAATCCTTGGCTAGAAGGTTGCTCAACGGGCGGGCTATCTGGGAGAAATCCTTGATGAATTGACGGTAAAAACCTCCATGTCCTAGAAAGGATCTAACATCGTGGACAAACTTAGGAATGGGTAGAGTAGAAATGACGTCGATCTTGGCTTTGTCGACTTCGATCCCCTGATGGGATATAACATGTCCTAAGACAATGCCTTTCTTTAAGTGACATTTTTCTCAGTTGAGGACAAGGTGTTTATCTGACAACGCTCTAACACGAGATGGAGATGGTGAAGACATTGATCGAAAGATGACCCAAACACGGAAAAGTCATCATGAAGACTTCTAAGAACCTGCTCTACCATGTCACTGAATATACTCATCATACACCTTTGAAAAGTTGTAGGTGCATTGCAGAGGCCAAATGGCATGCGAGTACAGGCAAAAGTGCCAAAGGGAGAGGTAAATGTGGTTTTCTCATGATCCTCAGAGCTATGAGTATCTGGTTGGAGCCGGAGTAACCGTCCAAACAGCAATAGAACGAGTGGCTTGCTAGTCTCTCTAACATTTGGTCAATGAAGGGAAGGGGAAAATGGTCTCTCTGAGTGTTGGTATTTAATCTTCGATAATCTATGCACACTCTCCATCCTTTCTTGGGTCTTTGGGGAGTAAAACTTGTGTCACAAGATGTTGTGATAGAAGTCGGTCACAGCACTCAATACGAGCCACGTGGAATACTATTAGAGGACGATGACCGTATGGATGTTTGGCCAGTCACTCGGTGGACCGGTACACAAAAAATCAGCCTGATTCGTGATTTCTAACCAATTCGATTGAAGTTATTTTCATGGGTTGATTTTAACGGTAGGAATTTGAGCATTATTGAGTGTTATTTGGGTGCAAAAATCCAAAGGTTGTAAATCACTAATCAGGCTGATTTTTGGTTTGTAGGTCCACCGAGGGACTGGCCAAACATCCATACGGTCAATGACCTCTGATCGTGTGACATGTGGCTCGTATTGTGTGCTGTGACCGGCTTTCGTCACACATCTTGTGACACAAGTTTTACTCATCTTTGGGTGACCATTTCATTCTTCTCATTTTCTATTACGGCGAAGCCTGCCTTCTTGGGGACCACATGAATAGGGCTAGCCCCACTTGCTACAGAGATGGGGTAAATAATTCCTGCATCCAGCAGTTTTAGTATTTCCTCTCGGACAACTTCCTTGAGCATCGGGTTCAGACGCCTCTGATGTTCCCTTGATGTTTTAGATTCCTCTTCCAAGTAGATATGATGTTGGCAAACAGAAGGATCAATCCAATGGATATTATCGATGGTCCATCCAATAACGGATTTGTGCTTCCCAAGCAGTTCAAGTAATTGCTCTCGTTGGATCTCTTAGAGATCAGACGCAATGATGATGGGGTAAGTCTCATCGGGGCCAAGATAGGCATAAGAAAGCTCGGAAGGAAGAGGTTTGAGCTCTAACCGAGGAGCATAAGTAACAGAAGATTTGGACTCAGTAGCAATGAGGGAAGGGAGGGTGCTTCATGATCCAAGGTCTGAAGATGCTCAAACTCGTTGAGCGGAGGAGTAGTAGGCATAATCGGGGCAGATTCCAATAGATCATTGACTTCAAAATGGCTCTCTATGTCAAAATCAGCCCCAAAGTGTTCTAAGGGCTGAAGCAGAATGTCTTCGGGAGAGGTCTGGGTCAACAAGTTCGACAATAAACTCTCAACTGCACAAACATCCTCGATCATGTCAAAATCAACGGGTTGTTGCATCAATCGGAAGATATTTACTTTAGCTTTGAGGTTTCCGAATGTAATGGACATGTTCCCATCTCTACACCCTATGTGAGCGTAGCAATGGCTAAGAAAGGTCGCCCCAGAATGACAGGGATCCGATTGTCAGGACAAGGCTCAATATCAAGGATGATGAAATAGACAGGATAGTAAAACTTTTACCAAGACATCCTCGATTATAGCTCTAGGGATTTTGATAGATTGCTTGGCGAGCTTAAGAGTGACCTTAGTTGGCTTCATATCCTTCAATCCTAATTGTTGGTAGACAGAGGAGGCAGGAGATTCACACTGGCTCCTAGGTTGAGTAAGGCGATGCAGGTGAAATTATTCCTTATGTCGCATTGAACGATAGGGCTTCAGGATCCTTGTACTTGATAATTCTATTTTTCTGTACAAAAGCTGTTGCTTTCTCAGCCAGAAAGGCATCTTTGGGTACATGGGTACGCCGCTTGACGGTGCATAAGTCTTTGTGGAACTTTGTATAGGAGGGAATCTGCTTAATGGCAGTCAGGAAGGGAATGTCGATCTGTAAGTCCTTGAAGACTTCCATGATCTCTGAGAATTGTTGGTCCCTTTTGTTCTGGATATGACGGTCGGAAAGGATGGTCTAAGTTGAAGAATGGGCTTGTCCTTCGCCTTGAGGTTTCTGCAAAATAGAAGATGGAGTATCTGACTTGGGTGCAAGATAAGTGCATCTGAGTTGGGTTGAGAAATGGGTGCTTCTGAGGACACCGAAGGTGTTTTGACTCCATTGTCAATTACTCATCCCGATCTTAGGGTAGTGACAGTTTGCACTTCACCTTGGAAGTTTAGGATATTCGATTGAGAGCCTACTTCATATACTGATTCCTTGGCATTTCCCTTAGGATAGGCAATAGGTTGACTTGAAAATTTTCCTCTCAGTTTCCAGTTGACCTAAACGTTGCAGAGATTGTTCTTGTCCAGTTATGAACTGGGATAGAAGGTCCTCTAGGCCAAGTTTAGGAGTCTGCTGAGGTGGTACAGCTAAGGGAAGTTGAGGTACCAACTCTCGATTGGAGCTCAAAGGGGCAGAATAGTCATAGGACTGATGAGCTACGGGAACTAACGTTGAGTCAGTTGAGCAGGGTTATGCTGTAGACCCCTTGGAGGTCTAGAAAGAGAACTTTGATGGAACTGTTGATATTGAGGCTGCGAGTATTGACTCCTGTACTGTCTGTTAGGTTGTTGAAACCCTGGAGGATAATTGGCTGGTTGCGGTTGCTGTTGTGGAGCAGGCTATTGCTTCTAAGAGAAATTAGGATGATTCCTAGTGTCCGATGGTAGGTCTAACTAAAGGAATTCTGAGTGGGTGGTTTGTAGGTACTGAAGTTACAAACCTCCTCTTGGACAGGTGGGGCAAATCCTTCATTCAAAGGACAAGTTGCAGTGGTATGTGTACTTTGCAGGCACAGATTGCATGGTTCAATGGGGTTCGCATGCCCAACATTCATGACAGGATGATGTGTCAATGGACTCTGAATCGAGACTGCTAATGTTGAGATTGATTTAGTTAACTCTTGGAGTAGGGTTTTGAGTTCAAGATCGCCCTTTACCTTTGGCCCACTAGAAAGCTTAGGTGTAGGAGTTGTACGACTAAATGCGGTAGTCGAGGTCTAATGCTGAGAATTTTCTCCTAATTCCTTTAAGAATGTGTAGGCTTCAGAAGGAGTTTTGTGCATGAACTTCCCTTGGCACATTAACTCAAGCATGTTCCTAGACTCGTCAATCAAACCCTTATAGAAGAAATGGACCAAACTACCTTTGTCAAAGTTATGATGGGCACACTTGGTCATGTAATCTTGAAATCGGTCCCATGCCTCATAGAATTGCTCATCTCCCATTTGTCTGAAATCTTGAATGATTTGCTTCATTTCATTGGTGCGGAACATAGTGTAGAATTTAGACATGAATTTAGCAACTAATTGAGCCCATGTAGTTATAGAATTGGCCGGTAGAGAGTAGAGCCATGCAGAGGCTCGATCCTGTAGTGAGAATGGGAACACTCGCAACCCAACACTCTCCTCGTCAAGATTTTGATTATTGAACAAGGTGCACACATTTAAAAACTTCCCGAGATGAGTGTACGAGTCTTCTTTGGAAAGACCATTAAAAATAGGAAGCATCTGCGCTGTATGAGGGCGGATCTCAAATTGAGCTGCCTGAGTGGGTGGAACAACAATGCAGGTGGTGGATTAACAGAAATGGGAGCATAGGTCTCAATCAAGGGCCTTTTTGCTGCAATGACGGGGATGGTAACTCCGGGTGAAGTTGGCGGTGAAAATTTAGGGATGAGGAAGAAGAGTCTGTGATGATGATTGGAGGATTCTTAGAGCGAATCAATCGTTTGTTGGATCTTATCTAAATAGGCATACGTTTGGGAAAAAATTCCCAAGAGACGTGGCAAAACTTGCCAAAAGAAACACTAACCCGAGTGGAACTAGGATCCCTTAAAGTCTAGCTATATGATGCAGCAAAGCAAGCACACATAATCCTAGGCCAATGCTAACCAAACAACATTTTTTCGGGCCTATCATCTTCTTACCTTTGGGGGGCAGTCAGTTTATTTGTAGTGGGCGGAACCACTGATTTGTCCTTTTAGACCGCCTGATTGACTTGACTGGACTTTGGGTTCTCACAAGGTTTTCACTCACAAGCCAACTCACCAGTATAAACACAAGTTAGTCACTATATAGTTCGTATCCTAGACAGACGTGCAACACGTTGGCTATCTTAAATACGTCCCAGGCTAGCCGAATTAGGCAAGCAATTGTGAAGGCCTAGAAGATGACTTGGGTTGGTTTGTGTTCCTAACTCAACAACACATCCGACTAACAAATTCTAAGGAAGCCACTTGAGAGCTCAATGTACTTGAGTAGTAGGGACCTAGGGATGGGTTTGAAAACAAGGACTCGTGCTAGTGGACTTATTCGACTTGGTTTTCGATGGAGTTTCTGTAATGAGAATGTCCTATGAACACCGATCTAGCTCTTAGGCTCTAAAAGTTGGTTCTTTTAATTAGATGAGGCCTGGTTGCACAAAAGCTGGAATAATGAGGTGTATGATGAAATCCCACCAGTTCAATCATAGAGCTGGGTTTTGCTTTCTTTGTTTAGGGTAGCTTACACACTTCCACGCAGTTCGGTAATATGTGTACGAAAGCAAATAAACAAGTACAAAAGTTCCAACAATCACCCAAGTACAGCTTTAAAAAGCGGGGTTCAAAACTTACCTACCCATGCGCTCCGCCACGGTGTCTCCTCCGTGAGTTAGGGCAACCCTACAAAAAAGAGTTAGCACACTAGGATATAGGTTTGGGATTCTTAGATGATTTCCTGCCTATTAGGGGATGACCCACAAATAGCAAACAATTATAGAGAAAGTAGGCATGAAATTGATTCGGGAAGTTACTATAAAAAGAAATGACCTTAAAAGAATGTCAAATCTTTTATAGAAACTTACCAAGAGTGGAAACCCCCAATTTAGAAGTTTCCCAAGTTGGGAATTTTACAAGTTTGGAAACGTTCCAATTTGAGAGATTTTCCAAAATCAGAATATTTCCAAAATCCGTGAAATCTCCTAAAATCCACAGAGAAAGGAAACTACTATAGGTTTTTTTTTGGTTTCTCTAACTTACATGCTCCATCTTTCAACTGGAAGCCTATGTCGCATATTTCGCCCACAGAGATCAGGGAAGTGAAGAAATCTCCAGTCTATGGGGTTACTTCCAGATCTCAAGGAGAGGTGCCAGTAGATAAAGATCGTTGGAGTTATGCCCTGATTTGTGAATCCTCGGAGTTGAACTCTAATTGGGAGGATATAGCGGTGGCTTTATCGTGGTTATTTGGGTCCTCATCTTTTCTCTATCTCATACCTTGCGGTGTTAAACAAAGATTGTTCTTCGTTGAGGACTTGAAGACATTGAGTTTTTTCTGTGAACTGGTGTCCTTCAGGGTGGGATATGCTATTATCTACCTGAGTAGATGGTGGCCCTCTTTCAACTCCATCTCTTCTTCATGGGATTCCTCGCCTGTTTGGATCTCGATTCACGGGCTGCCTTATCAATTGTGGAACAACAAGATGTTTGAGTAGATAGGGCGTAAGGTGGGAGGATTGGTGGAAGTTAATGTTGTGACATCAGCAGTGACCATGGCTTAAAATTTCAAAATGTTTCGCTTCGTTTCGTAAGAGAACCGAAACGAAACATTTTTCGAAACATGCAATGTTTCATATGTTTCGTTTCGTTTCGTAATGTCTCGGTTTGTCAATCTGAAATAATCCAAAAAAATAAAAAATATTATTTCATGATTTTGGGAATGTTTCGGAATATTTCGTAATGTTTCAGAATGTTTCGGAATATTTCGTAATGTTTCATAATGTTACGGGAATGTTTCAGAAATTTTGTTGTTTTGCCATTTTTTCAATGTTTCGTGAATGTTTTGTTTCGTTTCGGAGTTTGTCTCGGTTTTTCACTTGACCGAGACATTCCTTCGAAACGAAATTTTAAACCTTGGCGGGGATGGACTTTTCAGCTCTTCGGATGAAGGTTGGAGGGAAAGCTAGGGATATTCCTAGTGTTTTAACTTGGTGGGAACGGGATAATCCCCTTTCTGTGGCTTTGGAGATCCTTCACGAGGTAGATAAGCAAGCTCAACAACCGACAAGAAGCCCTCTTGACAGATTACGAAAATGCCATCAGTGGAATTTACAAGTTAAATCATCACTAATTGGGCTCAACAGCATTAATTCTTTTCTTCCATTCTAATTTGCTAGTTAAATTCATTAAAAATTCTATATCTCTATCGTATAGCAAATAACGAATAAAATTTGTGTGGTAAGTAGTCCAGTTAATGATTTCAAAATGCATATACATTTCGTGTTACATTGATGCATATATACTTTGTGTTTCACGTTGAGGCTAAAGACAATTCCAGGTACCTTAATTCTGTGCTATACCTTTTCTTAATTTACCATAGCCGATGATTATTTTTCTGATTAGGGATACTTGTTAGGTTTAGATAAGTGATACATGATAAGGGTGTTGCCTCATGTTTTTTTTATTTTTTATTGTTTTATCATTATAATTTCTTTACAATACTTTATAATTTTATATCGATATATTATATCATTGAACTGCCAGTCTTCCTTCATTTATATCCTTCTGCTGTATTATTGGGTTATGTTACAAAAGTGCAAATGACTTGGGTAAGAAGCCCCCTGTTGAAGTATAGAGAGAATGTGCAGGTAGGTAGGTGTTTAGCATGGCTTAAAGGGCCGTAAGTGCAGCTTCCTTCACTTCTTGGTTATACCCTCTACCAGGAAACGTTAGGGTCCCTCTGTCTGGTAGAGCATAAAGAGGCATGGGGGGTGTATCCTATGTCGGGCATAGGAGATATCCATCATTAAATTACCAATTTGTCTGACCTGGGTCCTATGCTGTATGCCAAAAATTGGATCACCCTAATCATGTCATCAAATGACTTCTTTGTGGACCTTACATATTTTTTTTTCCTGACCATAGAAAGCAATGCAATAGAACAAATGGACAGCTCAATTTTTGGCCAAGATCTCCTAGGCGAGAACCATCAAATTGTGGGTCCCAGCCTCTTCATGTGCATCACCGTCTTATGGTCTACCAGGCATTCAATTTAGATATCCTCTTCTGCATAAATACTGCAATTTAACCTACTGGACCATCAAAGCACATTAGTAAATCCCATGGCTTGAACTCTGAAAGTCGACCTTGTGTATTTTTTTTCTTCATATTTAGCACTACTGCTTCTTTAAATATTACTTACGCCAAAAATAAATACACTCCGAAACATGGAATTCCTTATTACTGTTTCGTTGGTTTGAGTAAAAAAACTGTGTAGAACGTCTGCCTTGAACCTCAATTCCTCTTTGTTCATTGTTGCAGGGACCTGAGATACGAACTGGCTTCCTAAAAGATGGGAAGTCTATCCAACTTAAGGAGGGTCAGGAAATCACAGTAACTACTGATTACAGCATCAAGGGTGATGAGAAGATGATTTCTATGAGTTACAAAAAGCTTACTGTGGACTTGAAGCCTGGAAATACCATCCTGTGTGCAGATGGCACCATCACCCTTACTGTCTTGTCTTGTGACCCAGCCGCCGGGACTGTGAGGTGCCGCTGCGAGAACACCGCGTTCCTAGGCGAGAGAAAGAATGTCAATCTTCCTGGTGTTGTGGTGGATCTCCCCACACTTACAGAGAAGGATAAAGAAGACATCTTGGGATGGGGTATTCCCAACAAGATAGATATGATTGCTCTATCATTTGTGCGCAAGGGCTCAGATCTCGTCAATGTCCGCCAGGTTCTCGGGCCTCATGCGAAGCACATACAGTTGATGTCGAAGGTCTGTTGAGCCCTCTGAATGTGTAGTTGTGCAGTAGATTCATACAAGAGGAAAATCTAAGGTGTACCCTTTATTGGATAGAACGTAAGGATGGTACACTAACCACGCAAAGGGGTGTGTGTGCAGCCTGCCATCCAATGGGAAATCTAGGAAAAAAATCAACCCAGTTAGATGATTCAAACCTTCTTATCTATTGCATTCTTTTGGAAAGATTAGAAAAAATATGCTTCAATCCAGAAGAATGTCAAATGTTTCTGATGGTTAGGATCATTCCTTCGGGTTTTTTCGCCTTTTAATTTTGCCTAATTGAGTCTCAGAGACCTATTGTATGGTACATACCCCTTTCAAAGGCTAACCTTGCAGTCCTAGTGGGTACCATAGATTTCCTCCATGCAGATTGCAGCTGTTCTATTTTAACTGAGGTCCTCACTCTTTGTTTGTCATCTAGTGACTGGTTTTGATTGTTGGCATTTTGAAGGTTGAGAACCAGGAGGGGGTAGTGAACTTCGATGAGATACTACGTGAGACAGATTCATTCATGGTTGCCCGTGGTGATCTTGGGATGGAGATCCCGGTTGAGAAGATCTTCCTTGCGCAGAAAATGATGATCTACAAGTGCAACCTTGTTGGCAAGCCCGTTGTAACTGCCACCCAGATGCTCGAGTCCATGATAAAGTCTCCGCGACCCACTCGTGCTGAGGCCACTGACGTTGCGAATGCTGTCCTCGATGGCACTGATTGTGTCATGCTCAGTGGAGAGAGCGCCGCTGGGGCCTATCCGGAGCTTGCTGTGAAGATCATGGCCCGGATCTGTATCGAGGCGGAATCCTCCCTCGATTATGGGGCCATCTTCAAGGAGATGATCAGGTCGACCCCGCTGCCAATGAGCCCGCTGGAGAGTCTTGCCTCATCAGCTGTCCGAACAGCTAACAAGGCCAGAGCCACCCTCATTGTTGTGTTGACTCGCGGTGGGACAACGGCCAAGCTGGTGGCCAAGTACAGGCCAG
Organism: Euptelea pleiosperma; assembly: GCA_035048495.1. Classification (NCBI taxonomy): domain Eukaryota; kingdom Viridiplantae; phylum Streptophyta; class Magnoliopsida; order Ranunculales; family Eupteleaceae; genus Euptelea; species Euptelea pleiosperma. Next base: position 35,933,579 of record CM068550.1, on the reverse strand, counting down.
CGGTCCCAATCCTCTCCGTGGTGGTCCCAGTTCTGACGACAGACTCATTCGATTGGACCTGTAGCGATGAGACCCCGGCGAGGCACAGCCTGATATACAGGGGTCTGATCCCACTGCTGGCGGAAGGGTCTGCTAAGGCCACTGATGCAGAGTCCACAGAGGTGATCCTAGAAGCTGCCCTCAAGTCAGCGACGCAGAGGGGTCTGTGCAAGCTTGGTGATGCGATTGTGGCACTGCACCGTATAGGTGCTGCCTCGGTCATAAAGATTTGCGTCGTGAAGTAAAAAGTAAGACTATGGGCTGGCTTCGGGAGGCGCTGCACTGCTTCTTTTGTTCTCCGACTTCTACTTGTCCTGGGCCAATGCTTGGCAGCGGCGGACTTTTTGGCATTTTTATAACTTTCCTCGGCTTGTTTTGGTAATAATTTGGAATAGTAATCTATCGGAAAATTGTTTGCTACTACTTCCGGGCTTTACGAACGGCATGCATGATGCATCTCACGGGGTCTGCCACTCCGTTTACAAACTTAAAACATCAACAGTGATGTAAAGCGTCAGGTATAGCCATTTTTGTTACTAACAGCTGCCATCTGGTTCCACTGACCGTATGGATGTTTAGCTCACACATTGGTGGCCAAAATCACCCTTATTGGTAATCTCTAGCCATTAGATTTTGTACTTTTTTTAAGGCATGATTCTTGCTGCTGGATTCAACCATTTTTTTTGAGTACTCAAACCAACGGCTAAAAATCATCAAACAAGCTGATCTTTGGTATCTCTCTCTCTCTCTCTCTCTGCCAATACGAGGGTTTTGATGATGGATTGGCTATTGTGGCAATTGGGAAGTCAGGTCCAAGCCCAAGTGGAGATAGGGGTTGGAGCGCCAACCATTTTTATTTGTAAATATAATTAGTGTAATAACTATAATTATATATTATTAATAATTAATTATACTTGGAGGACGTCACGTGTTGCACGTGATGTGCACCTCACACGTGGCACTCTTAGAGATAACTGACCATATAGATGTTTGGCACATACCAAAGTTCATCCTGGTTAGTAATTTCTATCCATTCGATTAGTCTTTCATGGTTTGTTTTTAACCGTGGATTTCAAGCATTATGTTGAACAAGTGGCACACTATAAGAGACCACCTATCGTATGGATGTTTGGCCCATCCCTAGGTGGACCTACATACGAAAAATCAGCCTGATTAGTGATTACTAAGCATTCGATTGGAGTCGTTTCATGGATTGATTTTTAACCATGTAATTTGATCATCACTATTTAGCACGCCACTCGAGGTTAATTTTTTACCAATAACAGAATGACACCACCATAGATGATTTTTTGGGCCTAATGACTGCGTGGTTGTTCAACCCACTTATTGGTGGATAAACAAATTAAAAATCAGCTTGATTGATGATTTCTAGCCATTTGATTTACTATCCAAAAAACATGCTTGAATCCAATGGCTAGAATCAAATCCTAAAAAGTACTAAAATCTATGGCTAGAGATAACCAATCAGGTTAATTTTTGGTTTATATATCCAACAAGGGGTGGGCTAAACATCCATGTGGTTAGTGGGCTGTGGGGCCTTCTCTCACCTGGGGCCCTATCGTCCCTATCCTCAAGTTGGTACACTCACCTCTCCAAGAGCTTATTGATTTTTAGACGGTATGCACGTGGGATCACATGGCCTATACCAGAGAATTTTTCACATGTGGAAGTGCATTTTTGTTACTCACCACTGCCATCTGGGCCCACTGACCGCATGGATGTTTAGCCCATCCTTAGTAGACATTATATACCAAAAATCAGCTTGTTTGATGATTTTCAGCCGTTGGTTTTAGTACTCAAAAAAATGGTTGAATTCAACGGCTAAAAGCACACCTTAAAAAGTACTAAAATCAAATGGTTAGAGATTACCAATCAGGGTGATTTTTGGTATATATATATATATATATTCAGTGGGCCCAGATTCCGCATTTGAAAAAGTTACAGGTGTACCTTGTTACATCTTTTCATTCCATGCATATATATATACTAGTGTTATTAGCCCGTGCTTGAGCACGAGCGAAATAATAAAAATAATTTTTTTTATTGTAGAGATAAATTTTTTTACTGTAGAGATGTAAAATTATTTGAATACATTTTAAATCTTTTGATCTGACTTACAGTCATAGACGTATTTTGACTGTTATATAGTAATGTTGCATGGGTTGGGTTCAGGGGACAACCATTTGGCGTACCCACATAGAAGATGAATCAACAGCTGATTTTTGGTGAGGATGATCTCTATGGTGAGGAGATCATCCTCACAAAAATTCAAATCATTCTGATGTTCGTAGACTGGTTTAGAAGTTGAAGAATTATGGATCATCGATTTTTACCCTGTAACTTGAAAATCACATTTGATGGTGCTAGAAATTTCAGCATGGGCTGATTTTTTGTTGGGGTGATCTATATGGTGAGGAGATCATCCTCACCAAAAATCAGCCATTGATTCAACTTCTACGTGAGATCATCCTCACCAAAAATCAGCCATTGATTCAATTTAGCCCTACGAATATGAACTGAATAATCTACAATTTGAGTTGCAAAGAGAAAATGAATGGGAACAATGACAAATTGAAGGATATAGGCTTTAAAATCCAACCCTCAAACAATGCACCATAGTCTTGACATGTTAAAAAATACTCGATTCGCCTCACCTCCTACAAATTGAAAGTTTAGATTTTTCTTAGACAACTGGAACAAATAACGTAATTCCACCAAAACAAAATCAATAGTTCTTAAAAATGATGTCTTACCATTAATAACGTGAGAAAAAAAAGGAGATGATTTTATTTCTACAAATAAATACATGATCCTTCAAACATAGTAATTCCACCAAAACGAAATCAATAGTTCTTAAAAATGATCTCTTACCGTTGATAACGTGAGAAAAAAAAAGGAGAGGATTTTATTTCTACAGATAAATACATGATCCTTCAAACATACATACACATCCATCATCGGCCTAAAACAAAAACTCTTAAGTGCCTGCAAATGACCAAAAACTTGTTAGATTAAAATATCCAACTCAGTGAAATAGGAAAAAAAAATAAGGAGAAAAAGAAAAAAAATTAAGAAAATTAAAAAAGAACACGTACCTCACACCAAGAGGGCGCGAGTCTAGGTGTAGTTTGAGATGTACATCAATGGTAAAAGCTATTTGATCAGGGGTCACTATAGTTTATTTATATTTTTCCTTTACTCACTATGAGGTTATTTATTTTTTGAGAGAAACGTTGTGTTTCTTTCCAAAGGTTAAGAAATCGAAACCGACATAATTAAGCTGTCTCTTATTAAAATTGAAACGTCTCCGGTTAAAATGGAAATAAATATATGATTTTGCAAGGAAGCGCATGTAGAAAAAGTTGAATGGACATTATAAGAATGTGAAGAAGCATATTTACTCAATTATTTATTTTGAATCTTGGATGCGAGAGAGGAGATGGAAAGGTGATTTACGATACAATTAAAAGTGTTTGATTAAAATGAAAACGTCTTTGCTTAAAATAGAAATAAATACATGATTTCGTAAGGAAAATTATGAAGACAAAGTTGAATGGACATTATAAGAATGGGAAGTGACGTATTTACTCATCCATTTATTTTGAATCTCGGATGATTGAGAGAAGGAAACATTTTTGTCTAGGAGAGTGAGTAGGGACGTTTTTGGAATAGAATAAAAATAAATAAGTAAAGGGTGTTTTGGGAAAATTCATTGTAAAAAAGATGGAGAGAGCGCCACCTCAGCAGGGTCGAGCTTTTGTATAGATAATAGATGGGAAAGGTTTTACTAGAGCGACAGCGCAGACGTCTTAAATGGAATGACAGGGTTTTTCTTTGCATGTGGTAATTGAAGGCTGATCTAGACCACCAATCTTCTAGATGGCCCATTGGATGATTCTCTTGCCCAGATCATTCCTATATCCAATCATGTGTTTTGCATGGTTTTAAATCTTGGGATTGGCGCATCAGGTCAAGCAGTAGACCATGGGAGGACAAGAGTGTTAGAGGGAGGCGTAACTATATGTATATCAAAGAGTCCACGGGTCTAACCAAGGCAGAGTGCTGGCCACACAACCACAAAACATACTCCAATAACACGCCTCAGCACTTTGCCAAGACTGGAACCCGCAATCTCCTGCTCTGATACAATGATAGGAAATGAGTTTATTAATAAACTTGGATGATAAATTACATTGACCTTAATAAGTTTATATAGATAATGACTAAATTAATCAAATCTAATATCTTAATGGATATGGGATCATGCAGAGAATCGTGATGAGATACACCAATACTGATACGGTGCATCTCATCACAATTTATTACATTGTGATACTCTATTTTTATGATATATACAAAACAAGTGGCATCTAGATCCATGTTTTATAAAATAGTAATCTACTTTCTTTAATCCCAAGGCTCATATTAATAATAGATTGGGTGTTGATCGTGTTGAAGAGAAGCTGGATCATGCCTTTTTATTTATTAAAATACTAAATAAGTACAATGTGAGATCTGCGATGAGCGATTACAAATTACCAAAATCGATGGCGATTATGAAGGGTCAATATCTACAGTAGTACTTGTGTTAGTTGTCAACTCAACTAAGTTGGGAGCTAGCTTTTGTAGTAGTTCTTGATCAAATGGTCAATATTGTCCGATCATCATGATCAATATTCACTTTGGAGTTCGGATGGATATCCCTGTGGGCCCCATTGAATCTTAAGTCAACCATTGATAAGCTCCACCTCCATGCATGCATGTCTACGTACGTACTCATATACTTGTTCTCTTATATCTGTAATATGTATTTGTGGTTTTTTGGATTGAAAATAGTGGGAGTTGTTGAATAAGAAGATGATGATGGAGGCCCATTTTTCCATTCTCTTCTTTCTCTCCTTCTTCCTTTCTACCACCATTAATGCTTCCACTTTCAACCAGTCGGAGGATGATGTTTATCGAAGGAATCTGCTTGCTAATGGACTCAGAAGTACACCTCCAATGGGGTATGCATGTATACCTCTCTCTCTCTCTCTCTCTCTCTCTCATGATCGTCGTCGCTTCAAAATCCAGCCGCTTCAAACATTTTCTCAACGGTTACCTTTTTTGGTTTTGGTTCAGGTGGAACAGTTGGAATCACTTCCATTGCAAAATTGATGAGATATTTATGAAACAAACTGGTGAATTCTAAATTCAGATTTTTTTCCCATATTTTTTCCATGTTTTACAATTTTAACAAAATCCATATTCAATTGTTTAATAATGTCTTTGAAAAAGGGTGACCCTCTTCTCAGCATGGTTGAATATCTCGAGATCGGAGGCTGGATCGGTCGTCTCGGATCGTCGGTGTCTGAGATGACAGTGCTGGTTCTTCATGCTTAACTAGTGTTTGATTCAATGACCTTATATAAATCTTCACATTTTATTAATTCTTTTCCTATTTATATTTGTGATTCAAACAGCTGATGCTTTAGTTTCAACTGGTCTAGCCAAGCTTGGATATCAATATGTTAATATAGGTATCATTATGTCAAAAAAACATCTCAAAACTTCGTAGAATATTGATTTTTAATAAATAAATTGCTTATCTGAAATTATGATTTTGGATCATCAGATGATTGTTGGGCTGAATCAAGTCGAGACTCGCAGGTTTTTCTATTTATTTTCTTTCTTTCAACAGAATTCTCTGGTTGAACATTTGTAAAAGCATATGATGATGCACATTCAATTGAAAATTGAAGGACTGATCAAAGGATTATCAAAAAAAAAAAAAAATTTGGAAAAACAATTTCAGGGTAAACTGGTTGGTAGAAAGTCGATGTTCCCATCGGGGATCAAAGCTCTTGCAGACTATGTTCATAGCAAGGGTCTTAAGCTAGGAATCTATGCAGATTCAGTGTAATTGAGGTGTAAGAGTGGTTTATTCCTCCTTAAAGGAATGATTTTCATTGTTTTAATGTATTGGTGTTGTTGCTAGATATCAGACATGTACTGGGACAATGCCAAGTTCACTTGGTCATGAAGATCAAGACGCTAACACCTTTGCTTCATGGGTATTTTTTTTTGTATAATCCACCCCTAATCAACATTTATATATTATCATTTAAATATCGATTATTTAAAAACTAATCGAAACTGTATAAATCGATTTATATCTAGCGTTCGAGGGACGAATCACGAACTACGAACTGTGATTTATGCAGGGAATTGATTATTTAAAGTACGATAATTTTTTCGATGATGATACAAGGCCCACTATGCGGTAATTTTAATTACTCTCGCACTTCCTTTGCTTTCTCACTGTTCTTCGTTGCACATCATTAACTCTAATTTTGGTTTTGTTTATGCACAGATATGCTGTAATGACCCGTGCTCTTCTGAAGACGGGACGACCCATCTTCTTTTCTCTTTGTGAATGGTAATTATACTTCCCCATGATAATAGAGGTGCTTTTAGTTGTTATATATCTTGAATTTTATGCGATTGAAAATCAAGTTTGTACCCACTTGCTATTTTGTACTTTTGGAGAGTTGTTAATCTTGTAAGTGAACCTCTTTAGTCCCACATTGGAAAAGGAGAAAGAAGTCACTTGCTTTATAAGTGACTAGTGGGTGCCCCATGCCATCGGCACTCCTCAACAAAGAATTTACCAAAATCAAGTGAGTGGCGGAGATCCATGCACCATCCATTTGGGGGAGGATTAGATCTCAGCCCTTCTTTGTTGATGCTTATGAGAGGAGGTATAAGTAGGGAGACAACCAATGTGTTTTGTTATATAGAATAGTAAATGGCCCATGCCCACGCACTAATTTTTGCCGCCCTTGCACTAATTTTTGCGTTTAGGAGATTAAAGCCATATTTTGACGAGAGGACTATTACGGTCTACACCGAGTTTCCACTCAAATCTATCCTCGGGAAGATTGACCTGTTTGGCCGGATGGCTAAGTGGGCCATCCATTTGGCACAGTACGACATCAATTTCAGCCCCAGAATCTCTGAGAAAGGTCATGCCCTAGCAGGCTTTTTAGCCGATTTTCCGGTGAGCGACATCAAGCAATCCGGAGAAGATGCGGACCTCCTCCACCTACCAGAAGCGCTGACAGCATTCCGACAGGGAGTAGGTTGGAGGCTGTTCACGGACGGCTCAGCCAACAAAGACGGATCATGAATCGGGTTCGTATTAATAACGTCGAAAAACACCAGAATTGAGAGGGCCGTGAAGCTCGGCTTCAAGGCATCCAACAATGAGGCAGAATAGGAGGCCGTTATTTCAGGGATCACCGCTGCCTTAGACTTGGGAGTCACCGATCTAACCCTCTACTCAGACTCACAGCTCGTCGTTGAAAGTAGGGTTTTTCCGCGTCGTTGGTTACGGAAACCCTAACTTCAACAATATTTGTAATTATCCGAGACTTTTAACCTGTAAAATATGAACTTTTGTATAGGGATTCGTATCGGATGTCGATCCGCACTCGGGATTAGTCGGATTAGCGCAAATAAGAACAAAAACTGACGGATCATCACAAGAAATAATAGATAAAAACAAACTTCATCATTCAGAGATCAAATGTTTATTACAATGCTTGAATCGAAAATAACATATAATAAGATAAACTAAAAAGCAATTTTAAAGAAGAAAATTCTAGAAAGAGTTAGAGAGAGAAAATGAAGTGAGGGAGTATTTTTAGAGAGAGAGAACTATCAAGAAGGCTATTCTAGAGAGAGAAACTATGTAGCGAAGAGAGAAATAGATAGAGAAATCTAGAGAGAGAACTACCCTAGAGAGAGAGAATGTTAGAGAGAAAGTGAGAAAAACTAAAAAGAGGTAGAGATAGAAAGTGGAAGGAGAAAGAGATTTAGAGAGAATTAGAGAAGGATAGAGATGCCTAACCTAGAGAGAGAAAGTAGAAAGAGGAAGAAATGCTTACCATGATTCTTGAAAGGGATTTGAGGGAGAGGTTGCTGGCCTTCGGGGCATGGAGATGGTGGTTCATTGGCTGGAGAGAGCATGTTGGCTGGCGGCTAGAGATTGGTACGGCGTGCGTCCAGTGGTGCAAGGCTTTCTTCAACGTTGATGTTCGGTGCGACAAAGGTTGGCTGGCGGTGAAGGAGATGGAGTGCAGCAGGTTCGTGGTTGCACAGTGGTGAACCATGAAACATTCAGATTTGGAGGTGTGGATAGAAGGTTGCTGTATGCTACAACGTGGAGGCGCTGTGGTTTGGCGGTGAAGAAGGAGGAAACGAGAAGTTCGTGTAGCACCGTTTGGAGAGGGAATGGAGAGAGAGAGATAGGGATGGAACGATGGAGCACCTTGTGCTCACCGTGGAGACAGCAGGTGGTGGCGATCTGGAACAGCAGGTAAGGACGTCCCCTCCTCCTTCTTTCTTTCTTCTCTTTTATTCTTTTTTTTTTTGTTGGTTTGGGCGGAACGGTGTTGTAATGGCACTCCGTTCTTGCTGGTTCGCCCAGCAAGAACAATGGTGGATGGATGGGATGTATGCAGGGAGTATGGGAGAGGGACGGTGGCTGTGGAGAGAGTTTAAGAGCTCGCCGGAGAAGACGAACCAGTCCGGCGAGCTGGTGTGAAAGGAATTGAAAGTCTGCAACTCCTCTGATGATGGAGTTGCAGATGGTGTAGGGATGATGATGGCGGAGCGGTGGAGTCAAAATCGTGGAGGAGAAGTGAAAGAACAGCAACGTGGTTGCTGGTTGGTGGTGGAGGCCGGAGTTGCAGCAGCAACTCCGGTATGAACGTGAAAAGAAGAAGAAGAAAACGCAGCAGAAGACGAAGAGGAAAAAGAAGAAAACGAAGAGGAAGAAAAGGAAAACGAAGAGGAAGAAGAAGAATATAAGGAGAGGGGGAGGACCCTCACCAGCTCGCTGTGGTGAGGACGGTGGTGGCGACGACGACCGCCGGCCGGAGTTGCAGACCAGCAACTCCGACAACAGAAAAAGAAAACGAAGAAGAAGAAGAGGAGGAGGAGGAAGAGAAGAAGAAGAAGAAGAAGAAGAAGAAGAAGAAGAAGAAAGAAAAAGGAAAAAGAAGAAAGAGAAATGGAAGAGAGGAAGAAGGCGCACCCATTCGCCGGAGGAATCCGCCGGAAGAGAGAAGAGGGCCACGGGAGGAAGAAAGAAGAGGGAAAGAGGGAGAAAAAGGAAAGGAGAAGAGGGGAGAGGGATTAGGGTTCGAACGAATCCCTATCCTTCTCCTTTTAAAGCTTCCCTATTTCCATTAATGGAAATAGGGGATTTTTGAAAATAAAAAAATAAGAAAAATATTTTTTTTTTTTTTTAAGTAAAAACCTACTTTTCTATGGGGAATCTCCCCAATTAGTGGACCCCCCATTTAATTAAAATTATTTTGAAATTCGCGGGGTCCACTAACTGGTCGGACAGCGGGTCGATGAAGATGGGCCCGGCTATTGGCCCGTATGGATTGATGATGTCCATAATCTCACAAGATGATGTGACCGACAGTTTGATGGCGATCGGATGGATGGTGACTTGATTGGGGCTCAGATTGGTAGATCGACAGATCTAGAGAGATCCAACGGTCCGATTGAAGATCCAACGGTCCGATGGAAGATCCAATGGTCAGAAAGCTAAGGGAGATGAGATAGAGCCGATGGGTAGGAGTTCTGGGGTTAGGTCAGTAGATTCGAGGATCGAGAGATGAAGAGAGAGAGAGAATAAGAAGAGATGAGAGAAAAAGTATCAAAAAAATGGAAAAAAAGCACTGGCGGAGGGTCTGGAACCCTGGTCTTCACTGTGACCATCCTCACGCTTCTCCAGTAGAGTCGACTATCATTCTTTGCTGACTCATGTGGCTTTAAACGCTTTGGTCCGTCTCTAGGTCATTGGCTCTCCTGCTCTCTTCGTTCTTTGGGCCTGCATTTTGGTCCTCTTATTCAGCCCATATTTGGCCCATATCTTCTAGTCATATCATGTGGGCTCTTTAAGCTTTGATAATGGGCTTTCATGATCGATTTGGGCCCACAAGTCTCGAGAATCGTCCCATCGGGGTTTCCTGCGACAGAAGAAGCGCGTAATGAGACTTTATCAGAACGGCTTAATATTTAAACTTCCAAAAATGTGTTTAATGCATGCAAATATACCATTTCGTCCAGAAAAGTGTGTTCTACGCAACAGAAGAGACTCTTACGTAGAAAAGTAGGTAAATAGAGTATTTTACGTAGGAGAATGCAATAACGCTAAAAGGATAATTGCTTAAAATAAGCACTTTTGAGCGAATATCAGTCGTCTCTTAGTATGACGGAACCTACCAGGCAAGGGACTAGAGAATGGCCGCTTACCTATCTATAGTCAGAGGATTGGCAAAACGCTTCACCCGACTGGAACTGCATCAACTCCCAAGACAGGAGAACCGGCATTCGGACTCACTAGCATACTTGGCAACAATGCTAGGTGAGACGGAATCAAGACTCATTTCAATAGACTTCTAGGAATACCCCAGCATATAGAAACTCAACGAGATGCACATAGCACCCGTTGCTACTGGGGGCTAGTCAAGCTGGATGGACGACATCGGCAACTACCTTCGGCAAGGGACCCTCCCGGAGTCAAAATCAGATGCACGACGGGTTCAAGGCATCTCGAAGAGATATACCTTGTTACCCGGAGATTTGTACCAGAAGTCGGCATCCGAACCCCTCTTGAGATGCCTGGCCCTGGCCCAATCACAGACCGTGCTGGAAGAGATACACGCCGGCGAGTGCGGCAACCACTCGGGGGTGAGAAGTTTGGCACATAAGGCAATCACGCAAGGGTATTTTTGGCCGTACATACAGAAGGACACTAAGATCCTCGTCCGCAAGTGCCCAAGCTGTCAGAAACACCCGCCCCTGATCAGAGTGCCGGTAGAAGAGCTGCACCCGGTGTACAGCGCCTAGCCGTTTGCCAAATGGGGATCGGACATAGTCAGCCCGCTCCCGAGAGCGCCGGGAAATGTTCACTTTTTACTAGTGGCTACCGACTACTTCACCAAATGGATCAAAGCCGTTGAGCTCCCTCAAGTCTACGCCTCAAATGTCAGAAGATTTCTCTGAAAAATATCGTATGCCGTTTCGGTGTACCCCAGGAAATCGTGACAGATAACAGCACTCAGTTCGATGCTACCGAGATTCGAGACTTTTGTCAGACACTTGGGATAAAGAAAAGCCTATCGACTCTAAAGTATCCACAAAGCAACGGTCTGGCAGAAGCAGCAAATAGGGTTATACTCGACACACTGAAGAAGCGATTGGAAAGCGCCAAAGGAAAATGGGCCGAAGAACTGTACGGCGTACTATGGGCCTACCGCACTACCCCGAGGCAGTCGACAGGGGAATCCCCTTTCTCGCTAGCTTACGGCACGGAGGCTGTGATTCTAACAGAATCTGCTTTCAACCTCCCGAACACTGGCCATAGAATCAGGGTAGAATGAGGGCATATTGGCTCGCGACGTAGACCTCCTTGAAGAACGGAGGGAGCAGGCAATGGTCCGACTAGCCGACTACCAGTAGAGAATCAAGCGGTCATTTGACAGGAGAGTAAAACACAGGACCTTCAGGCTAGGGGACCTCGTACTCAGAAAGGTGTTGGAAAACATGAGAGAGACCAATAGCGGCAAGCTCGGTTCCAACTAGGAAGGGCCATATATGATCGACAAGCTGGGACAACACGGCTCTTATTTCCTCAAGGCAGCAGACGACACTGTAATCGAAAGGCCCTAGAACGCCTTTAACCTGAAGATCTTTTATCAATAAAAGCTCTGTCAAAATTTTATACGATCTAGTCCTAATCCACCTCTCACACGGGTGAAAAGAAAGGCACCCAATCCTTCTCGGCAGGGAAGCCAAGGACGAAACGGGACCCCGACACGTGCAGTTGGATCCATCAAGAGCAGGCCATGACGCCTTGATGCATGAGAACTGCACCCTCTACAAAGGAGGAAGAAGTCCCACATGTGGGCCGATGCACCCAGTCCTTCTCGGCAGGGAAGCCAAGGACGGAATGGGACCCCAACACGTACAGTTGGCATCCATCAAGAGTAGGCCATGACTGTCTTTATGCATGAGAACTACACCCTCTACAAAAGAGGAAGAAGTCCCACATGTGGGTCGAGGCACCCAGTCCTTCTCGGCAGGGAAGCCAAGGACAGAACGGGACTCTAACATGTGCAGTTGGCATCCATCAAGAGCAGGCCTTGACCGCCTTGATGCATGAGAACTGCATAATCTACAAAGGAGGAAGAAGTCCCACATGTGGGCCGAGGCACCCAGTCCTTCTCAGCAGAGAAGCCAAGGACAGAACGGGACCCCGACACGTGCAGTTGGCATCCATCAAGAGCAGGCCTTGACCGCCTTGATGTATGAGAACTGCACTCTTTACAAAGGAGGAGCAAGTCCCACATATGGGCCGAGGCACCCAGTCCTTCTCGGCATACAAGCCAAAGATAGAACGGGACCCCGACACGTACAGTTTGCATCCATCAAGAGCAGGCCTTGACTGCCTTGATGCATGAGAATTGCACCTCACTTCAAAGGAGGAAATAGAAGAAATTAGAGACACCAGTTCACTCTCGGCAGACAAACCGAGCATGGAACGAGGCGTCGACATGGGCAATCTACATCCATCAGAAAAGAAGAATTCCACTTCTAAAAGACAAGGCAGCCGAGCCCTCTTGACTAAAGGGCTGGGGGAAATGACAAGAATGGGGCGAATAGTTGGCCCGAGAGGCCAAAACCGCAAGAAGGAATGAAGATGCGCGAGTCTTCTTATTTCCATATGGCACTTACAAAAAAAAAACACAGACAATAAAAGAAAAAGTTCTTTATATATAAAAATGCCATACGACATCTACATTCAAAAAAAAATATATATATAAGCAGTTTATTCCAAGGCCACAACGACGTCGGACGATTGTCCGACGCCTCCCCCAGTGACCTCGGGGTCCTTCTCGCCATCCCCTCCAGGCCCCGATGGCTCCAGCTCCCCTCCGACAGCGCTGACTCCTCCTCGCCCATGTCGGCCTGGGCATCCGCGAACCCCCTCTCGTACTGGAATTGTTGAAGACGAAGGGACTCGGCACGGACCAACTCCAGAGTCTCCTTCATCTTCTCCAACTCCTCGGCGGCCACCCTCTTGGCTTCGGAAGCCTCTAGAGCCAAGCAGATGTTCGAGGACTTCCTTTCGACAACCAGACGGGCTTCCTGGGCCTTGGCGAGATCTTCCTTCTTCGCCTGGAGTTGGAGGTTCAGCACCTTGAGGTTCTGGGAGGCATTGGCAAGCCGTGAGGCTGCCTGGTCTGCCCTCTCCCGTTGGCGGAGAACCTCGTCGTCTTGCTGGACGCGCTGATTCAGGAGGAAGTCGACGAAGTCCTTCAAACTGAGGTACGCATTGATACCCGCGGAGAAACAAACAAAAAAAAGGGAAAACTTGTCAGCAAAAAAAAGAAAACAGGAATCAGGAATTCCGTTACCTCAGCAAAGGACTTACTCAGGCCATCATAGGCCTGAGTTGGCTCTGTTATGTCGGCGTATCGTTGTCGATCTCTCGGCAACGAGAGCATGTCCACTAGCCCCATGGCCACTTCGGGGTCAAAGAGGGAGTGGCACTTGGTGATGACCTGGCCGAGAGGGGCGTGGAAGGCAGGGAGTGAGAATGGAGCCGCCGTCTGCTCCGAAGGGGCGGCTTCGAAGTGCTGTTCGAAGGGGTCCGGCACCTCATCCAGGTTGATCCTTACAGAAGGCCTGGATGGAGCGGCAATTGCTGGCGCTGAGGGAACGACAGGAGCCTGCCGGGGAGCTTGGGCCCCAGACCCTCCGGCTACGACAGTGAGAGGGTCGAAGGCCTGAAAGCCTCTCTTCGAATGGCGCCCCGACTCCGTCTGCTTCCGTTTGCGCTAGACGGGAACCTTTTTCTTGCCACGGTCCTCTATAACTGGGCTCACGCAGGTGAGGGGGACTGCTGGGATGGGCGCAAAGTCGGTGCTGAGAGCCTCTATTTGTGAGGTCGGAATGACCCCCGCCCTTGCAGCGGCTTTACGGCTGTTGCGAGTGGTGAGTCGGACTTCATAGTACCAGAAGCGGTACGTGAGAGGGATTGTGGCAACGAACCGCAGCACCTTCTCGGCAATAACCTTGGCGTGCGTGCCCGGTGTCTGCACGTTTTCTGCAAGAGAGAATATGAGTGATAGTTAGTAAACTTAAACTGAAACCTAATGGAAGACCAGAGAGAAGGCAAACCTAGATGGCCTACCTGCCCGGTTGAAAGTCGATCCGATGGAGCCAATCGGAGGACCTGAGTCAGCTTGGCCGGTGCCGTCCCACGATCCTGAGACAACCAAGGCCTGGTCAGGCCATCCCTTGTGGGAATCCGGAAGGTCTTCAATCATCCGGAATGGGTCCGACCTAGCCGACAGGCTGTAGACGTGGTCAGAATAGGGAGTGCGCTTTAATACGTAAGCGCAGTCCATCTCCAACAGGCCAATGGAGTGATCCCCAAGGGCGCAGATGGTGTCAATCCTGGAGATTATCCTCCAGGTATTTGGGTGCATTTGGCCAGGTGCTCTATTATAAAAAATCAACAGAGACCTGGCCAAGGGAGACAACGGAAAGGACATCCCTCCCTCCAGCTGCTCCTCACAGATACTAATCTCCCCATCAGGGAGAGGTTCTCTGAGGTATAGGCCTTTCCTAATGCGTACACGGCGAGAGATGCCGTAACGCTGGAATAAGGCCTCGCACCCGTCGTCCGTTGGGGCAGGCTCACTGAAGACAAATGGCCGAGACGACGATGCAGCGTCACTAGTATGGACCTTGGCAGAGTCCATATTAGCAGCACGACCGAAGGAGTTGACTTCGAGGACTTCGGAGAAGAAGCCTTCTCCGAGAACAAGGTTTTCTACGACATCGGCATCCTCTAAGGAAAAAACCTCAGAGGAACGGGACATACAGGTCTAGGGAAGAGAGAAAAGAGAAAAAATGAGTAAAAGGAAGAACGAAGAACCTCTTTTTCAAACTGGTCTACGGTGTCCTGACCGAGGAGACTCACGGACGAAGGTGCCAGCAGGGTCTTTTGTCGGGAAAAGGGGAAAAAGAGTAGAGGGGGTAGAAAAACGCCTTCGGAGACTCAGAGCTCGTAAAAAATGAAAAATGAATGTGGGCGGGGTTATTTATACTAGTGATGCCTGGCGTTATCACCAAGGCATCCTAGCATTAGCAAAGCCCATATTAAATGCGTAATCATTACAGATTCCCTTCCGACGGTTCATTTCGCACGCCCGAACGGTTTGACGATTGATTTCTCTGACAGCTGGACCAATGGCATGTCAACTGTCCGAGAAAGGGGGCGATGTGGGTACCCTATTTTTCGAGACGCTACGACAAGGCCACATGTCACTTAATTGGGCACATCTACCGAGCAGAGGCACGTGGACTTCCGTATGTCGCGGACCACCTCGGCCCCAATTCTGACATGAATACAACTTTACCGACACTATCCCACTATATATAAGGTATGCCGGGGCAGAGCCTTAATAGAACTTAAACAAAACAACGACCGATACTGTTCGACTAAAGCATAAGGCTAGTCGGAACAAGGCGGCTGTTCATTCTAATCGAAACAATTGCCGACACTGTCCGACTAAAACATGAGGCTAGCCGAAATAGGGCAGCTATTCGTCTAAATCGGAATAACCGCTGACGCCGTCCGGCTGATTGATAAACCCAGTTGCAACAGCAGGGGCAGGCCGAATAACTGCCGACATTGTCCCACTAATGAATTAGGCTAGTCGGAACAACAATATCGATATTTGACTTTATCTGAACAACTGACGACACCGTCCAATTTAAAAATTCTTCACATCGGAACAATTGCAAGGGCCGACCAGCCAAATAAAGATTGGTCACCCGAAGTCGACAGGCAGGCGACCCAGACGTTCGCAAATGTCAACTTACAGAGCGCTCAGACGAAGCCTCCCCCTCAGATCAAGAAACATAACGGAAAACCGTTATCAAGAAACAACGGTTGCAGGCTCCCCAACAAACGACACGCTCCTTGTTGGAGACCCTATAAGAAGGAAACAAGATCGAGTGGAAAAAGGATCAGAAAATCAGCGCAAGTGAGACCAAACAAGACAGGTATCAAGAACCAGACCTAAAGTATTCTGATCCATCCTGACTTGAGCGTCGGAGTGCGATTTGCAGGTACCACAGCGACCGGAGACGCGACGGCGTTCGCGAAGGGAAAAGGTCGGAAGAGGAGCAAGTCGGCAGATCTTACAGAATTCTCGAAGGCAGGGCCGATCACGCTGGGAGGTTCGTCTGCCAATCACCAATCTGTATCCTCGGGGATCGTGCGGGTAAAATACATGAATTTTCCCCCACGTTGATCTTCTTAAGTGGATAGAACCAATTCTAACAATTTCCATGTGTCAATTAATGAGTACACACACTGAGAAGAAGCATATTGGATTCCGTGGTTCACGGACCACTTCGGCCAGCTGCACGGTGAACATACCTCTATAAAAAGGTCTAACTCCTGAAGCGAATCTAGATGGACGATTCCGGTTACGGATGGTTATCCAACAAATAAAAAAGACCTTATCGGATATTATGAACAAAGTCCAACTGGAAGACGGACCTTGTCGGAACGCATGATATCAGTAACAGAGTCCAACTAGAAAACGGACCTTGTCAGAACGCATGATAAAACAGAGTCTGACTGGAAAAAGGGACTTGTCGGATATCAATGCTCGAGATTTTTCCCAAGTGATTCGACAAGCTACATATCCAAAACGGATAACAAATACCCACTGATTGAACCAAAATGGACAAAACCTCGTCTCGCAAGGCACCTGGCTTGCCAACGTAGTCGCGGTTCCCAAGAAGAAGGAAAGATATGGGTCTACATAGACTTCACCAACTTGAACAAAGCCTGCCCGAAAGACCCATATCCCCTGCCATGAATCAACCAGCTAATCGACGCAATGTTGGGCTACGAAATCTTGTCCTTCATGGACGGGTACTTGGGCTACAACCAGATTCTCTTCTTTGGGCCCGATCAGGAAAAGATAGCCTTCACCATGGATCGCGGGGTATTCTGTTATAAGATAATGCCATTCGAACTCAAGAACGTAGGTGCCACCTATCAGAGATTGGTCAACCGGATGTTCTACGACATGATCGGTGAATCTATGGAAGTTTATATCGACGATATGATGGTCTAGAGTCGTCAGAGAGACAGCCATTTGACGGATCTAGGGCGAATGGTCGATCGGCTTTGATAATAATACAACATGAAGTTGAACCCCTGCAAGTGTGTTTTTGGAGTCACTTCGGGGAAATTCTTGGGGTATTTGATCACCAAGCGAGGAATAGAGGCTAACCCCGAGCAGATCAGAGCCCTCACGGAAATGAAACCACCTCGAAACCGAAAGGAAGTCCAGAAACTAGCGAGAGAATAGCGGCGCTAAGCCGATTCATTGCACGATCGTCAGATCAATGTTGGCCACTGTTCAAACTACTAAGGAAACACGGGCAATTCCAGTGGACTGACGAATGCGACGAAGCTTTTGGAAAATTGAAAGAATACGTAGCCGAACTACCTATACTCTCAAAGCCAGAAGCAGGCGAACAGCTCGGTCTCTACCTAGCAACGATGGAACAATCGATTAGTGCCGTTCTCTTCCGGTAGCATAACAAAAAAGAGAAACCGGTCTTCTTCACAAGCAAGACACTTGTTGGAGTAGAACTTAGGTACGCACTAATAGAAAAGGCTACCCTTGGACTAATTTTTGCATCCAGGAGATTGAAGCCGTACTTTGACGAAAGGAGCATTACAGTCTACACTGAGTTCCCACTCAAATCCGTAATCAAAAAAATTGACTTATCCGGCCGAATAGCTAAATAGGCGATTCATCTGGCGTAGTTTTGTTTTTCTTTTTTTTTTTCTTTTTAATTTTGCTTCGTTTTGAAGAATAAAAATTGAACTTTTTTTAGAAAATCAAAAGATTGATTTTTTAAATTATAATTTAATTATACGATTTTGATAAGTAATAATTTCTGAAAACATTCAAAGAACAATAACTTAACTATGTTAGTAAAATTTTGCTAATCTGTATATTATATCTTTTAATTATTATGATTGGTCAATTTTTATTAGTATGCATTAGAAGATTATTGAAACAATATATCTAATATTATTCACATGCACACTGATTATTTTTGTGGAAATAGATTTGATAGAGGTGTGAGATTTTGTATTATTGGAATTAGGAATAAACTTCTACTGATTATAACTTCAAATTAGTAGTGTTCCTGCCTTCAGTTGATTTTGAAACTGCACTATAGTCGACTGTTGGCTTCCCAATGAGAGTTATTATTCTAAGGAAACAACTACCTCCACAAAAATTATAGTGAAAGCCATCTGTATGGCCCTGTTTGAAATTGAAATTGAAATCTGATTCTCATTGCTGCAGAAAAGGGTTACCTACATGGAGAGTGAAAGCTACCTATACTCAAAGTGAATAAAAATGATGTAAAAGACAGCCAATTTGCTAAAAAATTCTTATCCATCAGCAAATACCTATATACAAGAGAGTATATGAGATCCCTTAATAACTCTAATGAGGATTTTATGATCGGATATAGGATACCTCCAGATTCTGATCTTTATGAGAAATTATTGCTGAAATCTTATCCGGTACCACAGATGGAATCAGATCACTTACACTTGATGATATTACTGTTGATATTTGAATCTATGATTACTAGTGATTTGTGACTTGCACTAATGTCTAAAAAAGTTAATATTTCTGATAAAGCAAAATATTGAACTAAGTGTTAGTTATTTTTCTTCAATTAGAATCAGTGTTTAGTGCTTATCAAGATTGACTTCATGGATTGAATTCTAACATTTTTCTGAATTTTATCTTGGTGAATTATCTTTTCGTGAGCAGTTTAAAATGATTTTTGGCTTGAAAAGATTTATTTGGGGGTCCTGGAGAATGAGTCTATTGGTTTTAAAAATTAAAATTTTTTTTCGAAACCAGTCTAATCGATTTTGTATGGTTATACTCTGATTGTATTTATTTATTTATCGGTTTCAGGGTATAAACCAGTTTGTATTTTGGTTGGATATGTATATATGCACTTGTTTCTCATAATAATATTCATTGCATGCTTGTTATTTGCTTATATTTTTGTACCTTTGTCAATCTGTGACAAAAAAGGGGAGAGAAAATCATAGCGGTAAAAATAAGTTGATGTATGAGATAGGGGGAGAAAATTTTTTCATTATTTTTTTCAATTTCTCTACTTGTGATGTGCATAATTAACTCACTGCATTTTAATGATTTATTGATTGCCGATGATATTACATGGTATGTATTGTTGGTAGAATGTGCAGAGAGCAGATCAAAAGCCATTACACTATATCTGTTCGATTATCTCCAAGAAAGTGTGAGATAGTGAGTGAATCATGTAAGAGGGCGGGATTGTATTTTATATTTTTTTATCTTCTATATGATTAAATTTTTTTTTAAGGAATTGCCAAAGGGGGAGATTGTAAGGAATATTTTCATATTCAATTTGGCAAAGATTTCGTTGGACATAAAAACATTCTTGTAACCGTTCCTACAAGCACTAGTGTAGTGTGAAGATGTCGTGATACGCATACTTCGCCAACTACGTGAAGACTAAAGACAGATAAAGCAATAATCAGACGATTGACGACAGGAGTCATCTGAGTAACTACCGTTTTGTCAGTTAACGATCGTGTACGCTCGATTAGGAAGGTAAGTGACTTAGTGGCCATAGGAGTTGGTTAAAATAAACAAAAATATAATTGTCAAACTTAGTCATTAGACAGATTCGAGTCTAAGTCAATTAAATTGACTAATGAGATAATCCAATCGATTTGACATGTATCTCCAATCGATTGGACATAGCCTAATCGATTGGAGACTCTATGTAATCGATTGGAAACTACAAGGCAAAAACTTATTTCAGCCCAATCGATTGGAGACTTCGTGAAATCGATTGGAGCCTTCGGGATAGAAACTTTTCTAAGTCAAATTGATTGGAGACTCTGTGAAATCGAGGAGCCTTCGGGAACGAAACTTTTTTAAGTCAAATCGATTGGAGAACCCTGTGCAATCGATTGGTGCCTTCGAAACAGAAATATTATTGAGCTCAATCGATTGGTCTCTTATCCCCAATCAATTGGACCATGCACAGAATTGATCTTTCTCAGATCCGAAATTCTTGGTTCCATCATCCCACGTTCCACACGACTCAGGGTCTTGGAATTCTATAAATAGAACAGAGTAACTCAATCTTCAAGAGAGAGAAGAAAATGTTATATTTATTAGAGTGTCCATTCGAAGAGCAAGAAGCTTGTTTTTCACTCACAACTTGTGAGCTTGTTCTCTTCTTGATCAAAGCCAAGAGCTTGATCCTTTTCTCAGCTTAGGTCTTCCATTTCTATATTCGACCTAGTAGCCTGAGTGTACCAGTGTGAGTCAACAATATTTGAGCAACTTAGGGTTCAGGGTGTACTGAATCCTTCACCTTCTGCAAAGGCAGGAATGTTGAGAATTAAGATCGGATGAGCCGATCGACGGTAGGTTTGGGGTGTACCAAACTGAACAAGTGAACAAGGCTTCTTGACTGGAAGGACACATGTGGATTCGTAGCGTTGATTCAGAGGACGTGGACACATCGGCAGTAGGCCTTGGCTAAGGTTAGAAGTTGTATTTGCAACGGTGCTACGTAGGTAACCTTTGTTTCGTTTAACTTTTCAGTTAGTGATACTTTCCATCTTGACGTGGTCCTATGGTTTTTCCTTGGCTAAGGTCTCCACGTAAAAATCTCTTGTCTTGTGTGATTGTTTGTTTGTATTCCGCAATATATTCTGATTAGATCAAATGACGAAAAGAAAATATACCACATAGGTATATTCGATTTGAGTCGGTTGTGAATATCTTTTATCAAATAACTAAGGCATGCAATTTTATTCCATTACCATCGTCCAGTAAAACTATGTAGGTATAATTAATTTTAAATACTTAATCAACCCCCCCTTCTAGGTATATTGAGTTAAAAGAACGGACAGGTCATCACCAAAATAGCTCCTCACACTACCACCAGTTTATATAGGGTCCAAGTAGTCCACAGTGGAACATTTTGGCCTGTGACCCTATTCAAACCATGATAGTGATCATTTATATGGGCTGCATCATGTAGTATTCCAGTATCCAACATTCCATACACATAGCTATAGATCTTCACCAATAGGAATACAACATGAAATATAACAAAATAACACAGCCCTCACTAGGCGTCAAAGTACATTCTCATATCAAGTAGATTAAGTTCACATTATTCAAAACCAAGTCCAAAAAAATGAATGTAATTCATTAAACGATGATTGGAAAATCAAGAAAAATTTATGGCTCCATCGCGAGTCTATTGATTGAGGATTCATCCGACTACTCCATAAGGTACTCCTCTTCATTCCTGTCCACTCCAACCGTTCCAACGACGTGTGACAATCTGCAACATATCGGGTTGCAACTGTGAGCTAACGCTCAATAGTCCACATGGTACCTCACAATGATGAGGATTCAACCGTTCCCATACACAAATCATAAATGAACGACTGGATTATCCTCCCCACCAACAGTGCACGTTCCCCACCGAGGGTCCTCCTATTCGCACCAAGGGTCATGCTTGCTGGACCAACCACCCTTTTACTTTCACCTTCTAACAGTTTCAATCATTCTATTCATTACACATGTATCGCATACCATTCAACAAAGTATCACTGGCATTGCATACATTCCCATATTCCACATGCAATAATACCATTTCTTCACTTAAAGCAAACACACAGCAACATTCATTCAGAACATGTAACATAAGGGGAAATCTGAAAGTTTCCTAAGGTTGGTATTCTATTGAGGTAGGTTATCCAAATGGGTATCGTTAGATAATCAATCTCAGAATATTTCTTCAAATTACTTTCCATGTAGGATTATGAACATAGTTGGAAAATAAAGAAGCTACGGTCAACACTCCCTTACTCATTCTAAAATATTGAAAGGTTTCCAAGTATAGTTGCCTTATGATTGTTTCCATCCTATGGTGGTTCCACCAGTTAGGTAAGTCAAAATATCCTTCAGAGTATCATCCCTCTTGGTTATTATTCCATTAGAATGTTTCCTACTTTTTATTTTCTTAAGTTTAGTAACTTTTGGTTCCTAATTATTTTCTTTAATTCTCATTGTAGGTGTTGGTGTCTATAAGTGGATCTTGGAGATTTCATCCCTAATAGAGCATGGTGTGTCGAGTAGGCAAATGGGGTCCACGCCCCTCCTTGATCCAGGAACGTGTATAATGGTCAGATGTCACACGCGGTACCTACCATTTATTCAAGCAAGTAATGTACTAGAATGAAACATCTAGTTACTAAATCTAAAGGCATACCCCATGTTAAGGAGTTACATTTTATGATTCTCGAAATTTTAAGTTAGTGTTAAGGTTAGGGGTTCTCTTAAGGTGGCGTTTGGTAAAACTTTTTTTCAGACCTTAAGTCTGAATCAGCTGAAATTAAGTAATTTTGGTGATCAAGTTGCGTTTGGTAAACGACTTAATTTCAGCACTTATCACCAAACTCGAGGAAAAAAAGACAAAAGTAAAAAGTGACCCAACCTTCACTTTTTTGCGGTAAGTGAATGAATCTTTAAAAAAGACTCTTTGATTCTTTTTTAATACCAACAATGCCCTTTTTTCAAACCTTTCTCTTTTAAAAACTTACGAAAATATCCTAATAAATATTTTAAAATACCCACAATGCCCTTGACTTAATTTTAAGACTTAAGACCTTAGCCAAACAACCTAATTTAGACATAAGTCATTAAGCTTCCAGATCTTAAACACTTTAAGCTTTTAGATCTGATAACTTATTTTACCAAACACCACCTTAGGGCCTGTTTGGTAACGCTCCGCGGCGGGCAAATAAAATATTTGGCCGAGCAAATATTCGTCCGGCTGCGTTTGGCAGCCACTCTCCCTCGGCAAATATTTAGCCGGGCCCTCATATTTGCCCTCCGCGGCAGGAAAACATTTGATCACCCCCCCCCTGTGAAAATATTTTCACGCCGATTATGCCTTGGTGAGAAAATTTTATTTTCTCGCCGAAAAATTTTCTCGCCGAAAATCACTATTTTCAATAAAAATTAATTTTTTAATATCTAAAAAAGATAAAAATAATTTTTTTTTTACTCTTTAACAAAATATGTGGTTCCCGCACTCGCCCATCCTATTTTTGACTTACTTTCATATGTGGGACCCACTCAAATTGAAAGAAAATGAAGTAAGCTGAAGTGAGCTAGCTCATACACGTACCAAACATTGTTAAATATTGCTCTGAGCAAATATTCGCCTGGCTAAATATTCGCCGTAGGAACTCTTTTTCTCACGTACCAAACAGGCCTTAGTGATTCAGGTCACTAAGTGTGGTTGACTAATTGTGATGCTTGTCCAAATTATGTTTGATTTTCAACAAATAAAAATAAATAAAAGTAACAATTAATAGCACGTGGCAGTTTCAAAATGGGTGTCGGCTAAGTGTCCAACCGAATCGTCCCCGTACCGTTTTCCTTTTCTTTATGCTCAAGAAACATCCAGAACTGAATTTCGCGAGTCGCATTAGGCGGGGATCGTTCCGTGCAATTCCTTCCATCGTCCGCTTGCTTCGTAAAAAAAAAATGCGGGGAACAGAGTTTAACCTGCACTGCGTGGTGACTGGAGGTTAACCTGCGCACCCACCATTACTAACCCTTCCAGTTTCAATGGATAGCGGGATTGGGATTTTCGAGAATTTCATGCGGCAGAACTCATTCAAATCCATCTTCGGCGGAGGCCGAAAGTCCAGCGAAGAGGCCACCGATGCCTCTCCTAAACTCATCTCTCAGCTCTCTCCCATGGCTAATTCCGTCGTCGCTCGCTGTTCCAAGTAATTCAATTCTCTTCATTTCAAGTAAATTTTTTTTTTTTTTATGTTAATCGTGTTCTTTGCATCCAAAATACTAGGAATTTTCTTTTCTGTTTCAATTCTCGATGAAGATCCTGTTTACTTTCTGTTGAATTCT
This sequence comes from Euptelea pleiosperma, assembly GCA_035048495.1. Taxonomy (NCBI): domain Eukaryota; kingdom Viridiplantae; phylum Streptophyta; class Magnoliopsida; order Ranunculales; family Eupteleaceae; genus Euptelea; species Euptelea pleiosperma. The sequence continues at coordinate 35,909,361 of CM068550.1, read as the reverse complement.
CTTCGATCAAGCGCGAAATTAGGGTTAGGGTTTATCGTCAATGTTACGTTACAATGATCAAACACAATTCTCTATACAATTGCAGGATCCTACAAATCCCAACTGAAGAACTGCAGCATCGTTTTGAGACTGAGCTGCCTGACCATGTTAAGAAACCTTCTACTTATGCTAGGAATTTATTAGAGTTTTGCTCATACGAAGCGCTCCATTTGATGACTAGCCGTCCTGATTATTTGAGTGACAAGGAATTCCGCCGTTTGACATACGATATGATGCTTGCGTGGGAAGCCCCTGGAATCGAGGGTGAACCTTTACTCAAAGTGAGACACTCCATCATTGTTACCAATCGATATTTGTAAGAAACACTGTTGCAGATCTTCTAATAACCTGTTTCATGTTACATCTTATTGTTGCTACTAGTGTCTTGTTCTTAGATATATCTAGGATTTTGAAATCATAGGACTCAAGGTGATGCAGATCTTCTATTGTTTTCGGGTTTGATGAGGATTCTATAGTTTTTGTTTTTTTTTTTTTATCATAGGAAACTGCTTCTCGCAATAACCAGGAAATTGAGGAGGAGGATGGGTGGTCATTATTTTATTCAAATTCCATAAACATGGCTGTTCAGGTTGGTTTTTGCCTCGACAATTCTTTTTTGTTTCTCTTCAAAATGCTAGAACATTTTATACAAGATATAAGGTGGTGGCACACCACAATGGTATCACATGCAGTTAAGCCTAATAAGGGCATCTCCTGAACAATTGTTTACATTTGTTTCAGTGTAAACTCATGGGACGTGTAGATCAGATTTATGTTTACTCATTTATTTTTATAAACATCAGGTTGACGACAAGAAAACTGTTGGGCCAGAGGCTTTTGCGCGAATTGCTCCTGCATGTGCTGCTGTAGCAGATATAATTACTGTCTATAATCTTTTTGATGCGCTCACATGTACTTCAGGTGGCCAACTCCATTTTCTCATATATGACAAGTACCTTGGGAGCCTTGACAAGTACGCTCCAGCTTTTTTAGCTCTACCTATTGTGCAAAGTCGTGTTTTCATTTTTTCTCTCAGTTTAATATAGCAATAGATTTTTTTATGTTTTTTTTTGACTTTTAGATATTTTATATTGTTTATATTCTGGTTATTTCTTATTTTATATTTTAAATAGGCATGAATGCCTTTGTAGAAGTAGGGCATCAAAAGTGAATGCAGCTTTAGCGAAGATAAATGCATGTTGGGCCTTAGGACCCGACCATATGGTATCTCAATAGAAGTGTGGAAATGCATGGGAGGAATTAGATTGTACTAGCTTACTAAGTTATTTAACAATATCTTAAAGACAAGAAAGATGCCAGATGAATGGAGAAAAATTATTGTAGTGCCTATGTATAAGAAAAAGAAGATGTACAGAGTTACACAAACTATCATGAGATCAAACTTATGAGCCACGTTATAAAACTATGAGCAAGAGTGATGGGAGAAAGATTAAGGCAAAATACAAAGGATATTAGAAAATTAATTGAGATTTATGTCAAGAAGGTCAACTATCGAGGCAATCTTCTTACTTATACAAATGATAGAAAAGTTCGGAGAAAAGAGGAAGAATCTTCATATATTTATCAAAAAAAAAATCTTCACATGGTCATTGTTAATTTAAAAAAAAGCATGTGACAATCTAAAATGAATTTGGTGAGCATTGGGAAAGGAGCCTCAAATGGATTCATTGACATCATTAAAGATATGTATGAGGGAGCAGTAGCTAGTGTTTGAACAATTGGTTGTGAGACAAGTGAGTTTCCAATAGTAGTGAGATTACACTGAAGATCAGTTTTAAGTCTATGTCTTTTTTGTTGTAGTTATAGATAAGTAACTGTTCATATACAAGGTGAGGTCCCTTAGTGTATGTTATTCATAGATGACATAGTATTAGTTGATGAGAGTAGGGATAAGGTAAATGCAAAACTAAAACTCTAGAGGAATACTTTGGAATCCAAGAGTTTTAAAATAAGTTGAACTAAGACAGTATATGGAATGTAATTAGTAAGGACATACATAGAAATGATTCACCAATTAATTTTTTTTTGGATAAGTATTCACCAATTAAAATTTGACAACCAGGAGATACCTCGAAGTAACCCATTTCGTTACCTTGGTTCTATTATTTTACAAGGACGGAGGAATTGAAGAAGATGTAATCCATAGAATTAGTGCAGGGGTGGCGAAAGTGGAGATGTGCTTCCGGAGTGTTATGTGATCAACATGTTCTAATCAAATTAAAAGAAAAATTCTATAGGACAACAGTAAGACCGGCAATGCTTTATATACCATAATGTTGGGTAATCAAGAAACAATATGTTAATAAAATAGACCACAAAAAAAAGAAATAATATGTTAATAAAATTAGCGTAGCTGAGATGAGGATGTTGAGATGGATGTATGGTAAGTCAAGAAAAGACAATTAAAAATTAACGCATTTGTGAACATATAAAAGTAGCCCCAATAAGTGACAAAATCAGGGAAAGTTGATTGAGATGGTTTGTTCATGTACAACGAGGACCAATATAGTACCAACAAGGAGGAATGCACAAGTCGAATGGTCTAAAAGGGCGAGGAGAAGGCCAAAACGATGTCGAGTGAGGTTTTGAGGGGAGATTTTAAGAAACTTGCCTTAACGGAAGAGTTGATTTTAGACATAATTGAATGGAGGGACAAGATTTTTGTGCAACCAACCCATATCATTGAGATAAGGTTGCTGTTGATGATGATGATGGATGTCTTTGTGCATCAAGTGACTTGTACGCACCTTGTTGCACACCCAATGGCTATCTCTAACGCCAACACGTGTCCATGTCTAAGACCCCATAGGTCCTCCACCTCCTCGCTTCTCCATACTTCTCTCTTCATTTCCTGCAGTATTATCAAATCCACTTTCCATCTCAATAGCACTCCTGCATATCGTCCACTTATCCCTACTTCCCAACCCCCTTACATTCCAGGAGAAAATGTTAAGATTCATGATAGTAGCGGTTTGATCCCCTTCCCCCCACCAGCTTAGAGTACTTACCAGAATTGGATAAGCTTTGCAATTCCCTAGATAGCCTGCTTCTTCTAACATCAAAGCATCTCTAGGGTCATACACACTGTCTTCCAGTCTGAGTATATCACCTTCCAAAATATTAGCTTCCCCTGAGCTAGAATGATCTTCAGTCTAAAGTTTGTGCTTGCCAGTCTCCCTAATACCAGAATCTGATCCAGATCTCGTAGGGGCCTGTTTCTGATCACTCTCAATAGCCGATAATGACTCCAAGACCTCATTCTCATGTCTAGTAAAGGATAAACCTAGGAATCCACCAAATTCCACCTTTTTCAAAACCCACTCTGAAGGATTCGATTGACCCAAAACCTCATCATCATCATTTCCTTCTAGAACGACCATCTATTGGGGCGGTTGCTGATCAAGAGCTCCCGACTCCTCAATCCTTAGAAACTCTTCCGCCACAGCCTCACACAACATAGGATTACCCACTTGGAATTCCTCCACCTTCAGAGCCCAACTCACCCTCTTTTTCCTGCTGGAGTCTTTCCTAAAGTATTGCAATGCGGGCAAGGATTTGATGGGGCTAATCATCTCAGGAGAAGAAGCGGCACTTTCTAGCTCAAAGCCTGGAGTAGCCTTAACCACCTCTACATCTTCTACCAAGTCGTCACCACCTGCAGCTTCTACCCAAGACTTATCATTGATAAGGTTCTGATCCGCAATGACGACTAAGTCTTGCCTCGTAGATTCCTTGGCACTAGTAACATTCTCCAACTTCTGGGTCCTCCCTTCTAAAGTAGAAGTCCCCTTATCACCCTCAGAAGTTCCTGTTGCTACATTCTCCCCTTCTAAAATCGCACTCAGAACACGAGGATTAGAACCATCTTCTAGCTGGGTCGTTGACACCTCCTGGAACAAGTTATGTGAGAAGGTGGACTCATGATGCAGGAGCATTCTACTACGATCGTCCGCGCTACACCGAATCAATGCCCAATCCAATGGATTCTATTTACTATTTATAGTAATTCAAGTTTTTACTATTTATAGTAAATATCGAAATTATTATTTATAGTAAATCTCATTTTTACTATTTATAGTAAATCCCGAATTTACTATTTATAGTAAATTTTGATTTTACTATTTTTAATGGACCCACGAAGATTTGTTTTAATTTAACTAGGATTTTCAATTGAGATTTTGTTTCCAATTAGGATTTTATTATTGATTGCAATAGTTGATTTGTATTAGGAGTTTCTAATTTCAATTAGATTAGAATTAGGAAAGTTAAATTACGGAGTCTTATAGAAGGTGATGTACCTTTTGATTTTAAGAATGAAAAATTATGAATGAAGAAATAGAAATCTTTCTTGTGGTGTGAAGCCATCTTCTCTTGGTGCGAAGCCAAGCTAATTCGGTGCGAAGCCGAAAGTATCTTTCTATCCCTATCTCTTTCTCTATTTCTTCTCTTATTCTCTTCTTTTTCTCTATCTCTATTTCTTTTTTAGTCAATTTATTACCTAAAAAAACCCAAATCATACCATAGCACTATGAATAGTGCTGTGTGAATAGTGACATGAATAGTGTCATGTGAATAGTGTCACGTGAATAGTGCTGTGAATAGTAAACTCCTCTTCATTCATTCTCAAATCGCGAAACGGTATCCTATCCTGCGTCAACTCACCTTTAAAAAGTCTTCGATTGCGGACCATAATGAAAAGGTGTAGTGTCAGTGGACTCCTCAGACTGGCTATCGTCCATCAGAAGAGTACCTTTTTCCTTCACAGGTAAGCAAAAGCCACCCTTTTTGTCACGTGATTGGGAAACCTCCCCCTCAGTGTCTCGAATAACACAACCTATAGCTTTAGATTGGGGCTCACCATGTCCCTTGTGCTCCCCCAAACGGTGATGCACCACAGTAGGTAGCCTATTAAATTTATTCGACTTAAAAGGCGAAGGGCGTACATTAACATATGCCATAGCTCCATTGCAGTCCACGTAATACCTCCTAGCCCCCATCGAGCCGTCAACAACAAAGGCTCTATTACTAGACCCATACACTTGTCGTTTAGACACTCCACCAAGTAAACCCGAACCATCGTCCCTTCTTTACAGCACGATGCAGCTTATCATCCTCACTTCTCCAGAGGCTACAAGGATGAGACATGAGCCTCCTCTTTATCGACACTTCACCTCCCATCTTTGCACGATTACGTACAGGAGCACGTCTAATATCTGTATTCTTCGGGCCACGCTCCTGAGGCACAACTTGCCCACGTCGACCATGCTAAGGAGACGAGAGGCTTCTCCCCTTCTCTCTGGTCTCCACTTCAGCAATGCGAGCCACCTCAGCATACTTGGGACGTCTGCTTCCATAGTCCACATCAGCCGCTCGACAAATAGTTCCCGGAGGAGCTCTGCTGCTGTAGTACGCTGAAAACTTCATCCTTTCCTCTCGCCAAGATTTCAAGTCCGAAGACTACCGACTCTCACCTTCAACTCCGTGTCCACCGGTGCTATCATCAACGGTAAGTACATCTAATATCCGCATTCTTCCAGCCACGCTCCTGAGGCACAGCTTGCCTTCGTTGACCATGCTGAGGAGACGAGAGGCTTCTCCTCATCTCTGGTCTCCACTTTAGTAATGCGAGCCACCTCAGCATATCTGGGACGTCTGCCCCCATAGTCCACATCAGCCGCTCGACGAATAGTTCCCGGAGGAGCTCTATTGCTGAAGTACTCCGGAAACTTCTGAATTTCCTCTCGCCAAGATTTCAAGTCCGAAGCACCACCGACTCTCACCTTCAACTCTGTGTCCGCTAGTGCTATCATCATCAACGGACAGGATTCCGGCCAAATACGAATCTCATAGACAATCCCTCCGAACAGAACTTCCACAAAGTTGGGTATGCCTCCATCCACTTACACTTCTATCCGAACCCATTCAACACATGAGAGCTCTTTTGTAGCTTTATCGACTCTAGAGAACCCACCACACAGGTCGCCGATAGCTTTGAACACAGAAGATTAAGACACAGAGCAACAATATCAATCATTCCAGGGAGGTTAACTATTGAGACTAACATTGTACTCAAACAATGAATAAAAAAGTTTCGAGAAAAGAGGAAGAATTTACACATGATCTTTATTATAGTGTTTCTCGGGAGTTAATCTGGTAGGTATGAGGGAAAAAAAGTACCAATATATACTATCGACATTATTAAAGACATGTATGATGGAGCGATGTAACTGGTGTGAGAACAATTGGTGGGGTGACAAGTGAATTTCTAGTTCTTACTGAATAGGTTTGCACTAGGGATCGGCCCTAAGTTTGTATCATTTTGCACTAGTTATGGATGAATTGACTGCTCTTATCCAAGGAGAAGTCCCTTGGTGTATGCTATTTGCAAATTATGTAATATTAGTTGATGAGACTAGAGAGGGAGTAAATGCAAAACTAGAGCTATGGAGAGATACTTCGAAAACTAAGGGTTTTAAAATAAATAGAACTCAGATGGAATCCGTGCAATGCAACTTTTGTAAGGATTCTCATAGGGATGAGACAATAGTAAAAATTGATGGGCAAGAAATACCCAAGGTCACTACTTATCTTATTTAGGTTTGGTTATCTACAAAAATGGAGAGATTGGTGAGGCTGTGACCCATAGAATTTGGGTTGGTGGCTAAAGTGGAAGACGTGCTTCTAGAGTATCATGTGATCGATGTGTACCTATCTATCTAAGGTAAATTTTACAAGACAATAGTGAGACTGGTTATGCTTTATAGAGTTGAATGTTTGGTAATCAAGAAACAATATATTCATAGAATGAGTATAGCATAGATGACGATGTTGAGATGGATGAGTGAAAAACTAGGAAAGACAAAATCAGAAATGCACACATTTGAAGAAATTTAGGAAGAGCTCTAATAGGAGATAAAATAAGGGAAAGTTGATAGAGATGGTTTGGACATGTACAACGAAGACAACAACTGCACTAGTGAGACAGATGCTTTGGTACAAGTTGAAGACCATAAAAGGGAGTAAGAGAGGCCTAAAATGACATGGAGTGAGGTAGTAAGGAAATATTTAAAGACATGCCCTAACAGAAGATATAGCTTTAAGTAGAGTTAGATGGTGAAATAGGATTCATGTTGCTAACACCAAATAGCTCAGATAAGGTGTACGATGATGATGATAACTGCATGTCATATAGAAGTGTTTTAATTTATTAATCATTAATTTTTTTATTTCAAAAACTTTTGGTTTAAATATAACTAAAATATTATATTATAATACATGTGTATGGACGTGTTTGTGTTTCGGGCTTCTTAAAAGTGCAGTGCTAGACACCTTGTATTTGTGTCAGACACTAACACACGTGTCTGTGTCATTGTTACATAGGAGAGGACTAACAAAACCCAGTAGAAAGAGAAGAATAGTCTTTACTATCTTATTATTACTATGGTAAGATGGAGGTTTCTTTAGATATGGTTTATAACCTTGCTTATCATTCATTTCTTTGGTAGTGAATGATTTATTAGTCTAGATTATATCTGATTCAAGAGACAAAAGATGGATTCTATTAGTCTTATTTAGATGCCCATTAACTGGCCCGTAAATCCCGAGTTGACAATTTGGAAGTGACTAGTCACTATCTTGTTGGCAGCTATGTAACAAGGACACTGACACGGGTGTCGGTGTCTGACATGGATACTAGGTGTTCGACACGGCAACGTAAAAATCCGATACGGAGATACGTCCGTACATATCTTTATTAAAGTATATTAACACAGATGAATGCTTAAAATTATTAATAAAATAACAAAAATAGAAAATAAAGCAGAAAATATTTATTAGTTTAATTATTATATGGAGGATAGAACACACCAACCTACTTTTAGAAATCAATTTTATATTAAAAATTACTAAAACAATGGCTGACACGGGCCATAAGTGTCCAGATGTGTGTCTGGAAGTGTCGATATGCGTGTCCGGGTGTCGAGGTGTCCGACACGGCAAAAATCCCTAAAAGTGCAGTGTCCTTGTTACATAGTTTGGCAGAGATAATCCTTTGTTGAGAACTCTGAAGAGAGAAGACTGTCTCGTTGTGTAGTGTGGCAGAGGCTTATCTCTGCACATCCTGTGTTCTAAGTGGGCCAAGTGGCAAATTCCTGTCAGTGCATAACTGGGATTTATCCCTGTATGTTCTGAGTTCAGGAGATCACAGAAGATTGCTTAAGCAACACGAGAACTTGATAATTTAGTTGTTGTGAAATTCATGGAATGAGAATTAAATTCAGAAACTGGTTTGTGATTCTAATTTAGTAATTTTCTGTGCATTTAATAGAAGATGTTAAATACCCCTTCACTGCCTTGTAGTGCAAGCACATAGGGAGATTGGATTAAGTTTAGGCTTGGTTGAATACCAGGATACCGATGCCTTAAATCCTTGCACAAATAGTGGGCTTTGACTATCATCAAGAAGTGTTAATGTGCCAAGTATTGATTCAAAATAATAATTAGTTAGTTTAAACTATTTTTATAAGCATTTTAGTATGCAAGGAAGTTCATTAATTTGCAACCATAAGTTTTCCCTACTACAGTTTTTAATGGATAATGGTCACCTCGAGACATCATACATAGACCAACAAGTACAAACTTATCTACATTTTAGTGGTTCAACAATGTGCCTAATAAGTACTATTCGAATATCAATTTTAATTGATGAACCTTTCTTTTACTGCAGGGTAATCAAAACTGCAAAGAATGCATCAGGACCACCATTGTCTTCTAGTCTTCAGCTTGCTGAGGGAGAGATCATTTTAGATGTAGATGGTACAGTTACTCAACCAGTTCTGCAACATATGGGAATCTCTGCATGGCCTGGTAAGGCATCTCTTGTCGCCAGAGCTGAATCTTTTTTCTGTATCCATGTGATTTCTCTAGGTTAAATGTTATCTTCGGCTCAATTAGTTATACTTTTACAAGGGGCGTGTAGCGCCCCTCTAACGTCGTTAGACTGGTGGCATATGGAAGTAAAAAAATGTCAAAATCTTGGTGTCTAAGGCCAATTTTGCAGTTCAAAATCTGTGTAAGGCCAATATGACTTGGGTGATTAGCCTCAGATGACTTTGGCAATGCAAAAATGACTTAGACTTGGTTACAATCACTCTGATCATACAACATCACTCAGTTACCTCGACCATTACCCTTATGATTCGTCCAGGATCCATGTCACATTGGGTTTACTCAGGTCTTGCACTGACTTAGACAGACTTAGTCAATACCACATACATTGACTGAGGCCGGAGTAATGCATGTGACTAGTACTGGTCGTGACTCCTGAGTGAGACTGTTCCGTCTTGGACAAGTCTTTAATTTCATAAAAAACTCATTTGTGGCAGGGCATTTGATACTAAGCAGTTACGCTCTCTACTTCGAGTCTTTTGGATACGACAAAGCTGTCAGATATGATCTGGCAATGGACTTAAAGCAGGTCGTAAAGCCTGAATTGACTGGACCATTGGGTGTTCGTCTCTTTGATAAAGCCGTGATGTACAAGTCGACATCTGTGTATGTTTCCTGTTGCTAATGGTTGTTGGAAGTTCATAGCTTAGTTTGGACCTTGAGATCCAACTTTAACTGTACTCTTTTACAGAGCCGAACCCATTTATTTGGAGTTTCCTGAATTCAAAGGCAATTCACGCCGGGATCACTGGTTGGAAATTATTCTTGAGATCTTGTATGCTCACAGGTTCATTAGAAAGTACAACCTCAAAGAGACTAAGCAGATGGAAGCACTTGCAAAGGCCATTCTGGGCATCTTCCGACACTGTGCCGTGAAAGAAGCTTTCCATATCTTTCGATCTCATTACAAGACTTTACTTCCTTTCAACTTAGCTGAGAAGCTTCCAGGGGGAGATATGATCTTGGAAACTCTATCAAGTCGACTGGAACTTTTGACTGCTAGGACCCCCCGACCAGATGCTGCGGGGACTTCATCGGATGATGTGAAATGGAAGGGTTCATTGTCCCCAGTTTCATTATTGACACTTACCAGACTTGGGTTCATTTTACCAAAAGGGACAGATGCGAATGGAGAAGCAGCATTCCTGGTTGGAGATGTTTGTGTTGGTGAGAGAAATCCTCTGGCAATGGTTGTAAAACAGTTGAAACGTGACACAGGGAGAGCTGAGGCAGCACAGGCAACTGTGGACCAAGTGAAAGTGGAGGGTATCGATACAAACATTGCCGTGATGAAGGTAAACTGTGATGACTCTCCTCTTTCTGTTGGGGCTAGGCTCATGTTTTGCGCTTCTTTAACTGAGTTAGCCAACCAGCTAAAATTGACTTTTAATGGAAAAGAGCTAAAGCTATTGAGCAATGTGAATTTAGTTATGCTTTAGAGGGGAGTGGATAAAAGGTTGTAGACAAGAATCTCTATACTAAAAAAACTGCATTCACTGCTGTTTTTAGTAAATAATAAGATGACAGTATACTATTTAGTAAATGGGACACTCTTTTTTATCCATCCAAGAAGTATGTGTGCCATCAATCCATATTGTCAAATTGATGCACCTTCTCTTGGATGACTCATAGCCACAGATGTACGCTAATTGGATGATCTGAACAATGACCACTTTTTGTGGACTTTTGCTCAAAATTTTATTGATGGTGCAAAATCAAGCTAATAATTTTATAGTTTGGATCGTCCAATCAGTATGATCTTTGTGTCCATCCCAACATGGGTGTGGAGTGTTCAACTCAGCGAATCTTGAAAATAGGATTCGTGGACTTGGTAATATAATTTAAATGATGGGAAACAAATAAATTATTTCTAATATAAAAAAAGGATAATAGTGGATGATTTTTAAGGATTTCTTATGATTTTCTGTTATAATTGGAAGGATATTTTATGATTTGTTTCAGATACTTGTAGACAAGAGAACACATATGTAATGGTATATACGTGGCATAGAGAACTCCAATTGTAAGAGAAGTAGAACTCATAACCTATGGCAAATGTATCCATATCGTGTTGGTCTCCGACATGAGTACTTCGCTCATTTAGAATAATCCATGCAACATAGCTCTTCGATAACACAAGTTAGTTTGATGATCCTAATAATAAAATAGTGATTTCCGTCATAGATTTTATGGCAACTGTTATAAAGCATACTTTATGGAATTTTTATGTCATTATCTAAATGTGACGAGTTTTTGTTCCTTCTTGTTCGATGGTAGGAATTACTTTTCCCAGTTGTTGAATCAGTTAGGCGTCTTCAGTTTTTGGCCTCATGGGAAGACCCTTTCAAATCAACAGTGTTTCTGGTGTTGATATGTTATACAATTTACAGGTAATGTTTGGCTGAAGCCAGGTATATCATCTTCTAGCCCATACCCATATACTTCAACATGACTCTCGTGCCCACATCGTATAGTGTCCATACTGATCCTGGTATGGGATACTGCATGGATACTTCTATGCCATCGATTTCTCATTTTTTTTATTGTGCAATTGTGTATTTTCTTAACTCCTGATAGTTTCCTTATTCCTTTTGTCAATAGAAAGATAAATATTGTATTATAACAAATTTTACTTTAAGAAAAAAAAAGAATCTTTTAGAAGTAGAAAATTGCATTATATTTGGCTTGGTGTGAATATTAAATAAAGATAGTTAGCTTGGAAAACTAGAAATTAAAGTGTGGTATGATTATGAACATATTGGACGGGATACCCGTATGGGCATCTTAGCTTGTAATAGCGAAATTTGGATGGAAATTCATTTAGTATTAGGTCTTATTTGTTCTGTTTTGATAGTTATTTGAATGAATCAACATAAATTGAGTCATTACTCTCTGAAACACTATACATCTATGTAACAAGTGCGCTTCATTTTTCTGGAGAATTGTACTGTCTTACTGCATATGAGGTACACACTTGCTAATTGGTATCTTAAAAAATTATATCTTATTTTCTTATTTCTTTTCTTTTTTTAGCATTTATTTATATAACTATAGTCGACGCTGGTTTATGTAGACAAGTTCATTATTTTTTTTACTTATTTGAACTTATATTCATTGTTGGGATAAGGTTCATTTTTGATGATGATTTGAACTAATATTTGTATTATAAACTTATAACAAATCCTCTAATATTATCATATGGAATGTAAATACTGATTATATTTTAGATTTGACTAGAGGCCTTAATATCTCTCAATGGTTCTCTCTTCGTGGTGTAACTCATCTTTCCGATGATGTAGCATAGTGCTAGATTTGATGGTTATAATTCTTCAACTGAGTTGATTTTTGGCATGGAAATCTCCAAGGTGGGATCCATCCGTGATACCCACAAACCCCTCATGTTTTCCTTATGTCTGGTATGCCATTGGTAACCATCATTATGGTGGTATCTTAGATTTCCTCATGATTTAAAATGAGATGTTGTACACAGGCCATTGGAATAAGGAATGTTATGCAACTGTTATCTGTGGCTTACAGGGGTTGGATCAAGTACATACTGCCTGGTAATTTCGTATTCGTTGCGGCTGTCATGCTCTGGCGAAAGCATCGCAACAAAGGGAAGCCGTTGGAAGTCTTCAGAGTCACAGCTCCACCTAGTCGGAATGCAGTAGAGCAGCTGCTGACATTACAGGAAGCCGTTTCTCAGTTTGAAACACTAATTCAAGATGGAAATATTATTCTTCTCAAGCTAAGAGCTCTTTTGTTTGCCGTATTTCCACAGGTTTATGTCTTGGCCACACTCAACAGGTCTTTACTAATATATCTTTAGGGGAAAATTGCATTAAACCTTTGAGTTATGGAAATGTCTGAGATACAACCTGCAGTTTTTTTTCCATGACCTTAACAAAGAAAAGAAGATTTACAATTTTTTTTCCTTTATCCTTTTTCTTTTTGTTTCTTTTTCTCTTTCTTTCTTCCTTTTCTGTTTTTTTTTTGTTAGATAAGGTCATATATCAATTTTCTAATTATAACTTTTATTGGTATGTAACCTATGCTGTGACAGAACCTCATGCACTGAGTGCCCATTTACTGTTTCTGTTTGAGGAATACTTGTGTCAAGATGAGAGTATGGGAAGAGGCCATAATCCATGCCTTTGCGCCACCATCTAGGGTGATGGGTCCCAACCAAAAATATTTTCTAGGTCAAAAATGTGGTGTTGGGTCGCAACAAAAATATTTTCTGGGTCAAAAAATGTTCGGATTGGACAAACCTAACCATCTGCTTATGATTTTTATTGGACAGATTCATAAAAAAAAACGAGATCTTTTCTGGACTGCTGACCTCATCTTATCTAACAGTATTAATGATTGAATAACTAGATCATTCGTTCAGCTCGATTTTGGCTCCATAGGTCTCCTTGGTGGACGAAACCCCAAGAAATGCATGCTATGTGTCTGTCAGGGGCATGGAGGATGGCTTCTTCTTGTTGACACCAGTCTTCCATGTAGTGTTTTTATGAGTGCTGAGGTAACTTGTGTCAAGGAAAAATCCCTAGTCATATTATCACCTACATGCATATCTTTTCTCGTATCCACAATCATGTCCTTGATTTCCTGAGTTTCTGTAAATGCCAAGAGTTCCCTGTTTCCCATATTTTTTTAAAGTTTTTCTGGGCATCTTAGTTTGTATTTTAGTCTCTGACATGATTCAAAAGATACGCCTAGTCCTTTGAAATGTGAAGATGGGTGTTGCAGCGTCTAGATAACATACTAAAATAAAACTCCCTGTAAAATTAATGTATCAAGACCCAAGTCGAGTTAAAGAGTTCTCTTGGTTTACTTACCAATTGAGTACTCAAAAAATCATATAGAAGCATAAGATTTTTAGACTTGAAAGGGCTGACGTATCTACATGACCGAGATTCCATTGGATTCCGATACACACTGTCATGTTTTGATTTCCTAAATTCAAAGGTTTGTATGTAGTAAAGATTTGAACTGATACTACGGTAATGAAATTAAAACTAAGGTTGAAAACTTATACTCTACGTCCCTACAAGGTTGCAAATTCGGAAATTCATACTTCAAACATCTTTTTTGTTTGATTGTTTTCTGTTTTCTAGGCCACAGAAAATGTTGCTCTCTTCTTGATCATCATGGCTGCAGTGTTTGCATTCGTACCTCTCAAGTACCTGATGATGTTGGTATTCCTTGAGGCATTTACAAGAGAGATGCCCATGAGGAAAGATTGCAGTGACAGGTGGCTAAGGCGGGTAAGGGAATGGTGGGTTAGGATTCCAGCAGCGCCGGTTCAGCTCATTAAACCCGAAGAAAACAAGAAGAGGAAATGATTAGTTCTGTGGATATGAACAGATATCAGCTGTAAATGGTCACCATGAACTGAATATCGTTTTCCTCCGTATACCATCTTATGTGATTGGTTTTGTGTATATCCTTGTGTATAAGATTCTTCTAACTGTTTGATACAGTTTTTCCAGAAAGCTGGTTAACATGTTCACGTGTTATTGGAAGTGTGCAATCGGCAATACCTATTTTGCTTTTATTTTTCAATAGCTCTGCCTCTAATGATCTGAAATGCACTCTTTCTGAAACTACTCCCACGCTTGACATTCAAACTCTTCTGCAACGTTCTTGAGTTATGTTCTCTGGTTAGAGATTTAAATTGTCTTGATTTGGATCTCACCCAGGGGGTATCTAGTGCCTATTGGGGTAAGGGATGCTCTTTCATTTCCATATACATTTCCATTTCCATGATTTCATTCTCATACTGACAATTTTTTTTTTCTCTACCAGCTTTATTAGTCAGTGCTCAGTAAACTAGTTAATCCTCAAGTGCAGGTATATTGGATGGTTGGGGATCTAGGATTGTTTAATTTATATCGGTTGTGGGCTACCACCCCATCCGAGTTGAAGCCAACTGATTAAGCAGCGCATGTCAACATATGTGTACTCTGTGGTATGGACGCAAAAACCTTGTTTTCAAGGCCACCTCAAGCAGTGAAAAATGCAAAAAATCCCATCTTAGGCTTGGGTCCAGCTCAGCCCGGGCATCTCGCATGCTGAAGCACATAGGCCAAGCACAAGGCAGTATATAGCCCTTGTTTACTAATAAGCTACATATGCAAGTTAAAGATTTATTAAAACTACTGTTATTTGTAGTTTAGGGTGGGTCTCGTCGGGCCTTAGGCTTGGTGAGTTCTGATGGTCCGTGTACGGCTTAACATGATAGCCTAATCTATGAATCTACATTTGGCCAAGCCCTAGTTTAACATGATTACAGGAGAGTAGAACCTAATGAGCAAAGCTAAATCTCAACAAGCCTGGAAGGCCCATTATGGGGCTAATAGATACTGGCCCAAGGTCGGATATTTACGCTAGTTTTGGTCTGTGCTTAAGCTTATTCTAGATTCTTGTCAGGTTCAGGCCTGAACCAGACCAAGGGGCTGCATGGAAGAGCAGGGTTATTGCTGAAAAGGTGGTGTATTCAGAACATGCTGCAACAACCCCACTTGGCAATCGATTGTTGTTTGGCATTTCTTACTTTATTTTTTCGAAAATTGGGTCAGTCTTGTTCGTTGGGAAATCGCTTTGTTAGACAAGAAGAGGGGCTTTTATCCCTTGAAGAGAGGTGGACGAGAGCCAATCTTAAGGGAGTATATCAAAGCACCGCCAAGTTGGAGATAGAAATCTGGAGTTAGGTGGTTAAATAGGTTCTTCCATCATATTGTGAATACTAAGGGGAGGAGTAATTTTATGTCCAGTCTCACTATTGATGCTAGCGTTTGGAGAATAAAGTAGTCGGGGTTGTAAACTTTCACTATAAGCATTACTCGGAGTTTCTCTCCATTGGACCATTAGGCCATTGTTAGATGGTCCCCCTTTCACAGATTCAAAAGATCATCATGGTTGGGTTGAGAGGCTTATCAAGGAAGAGGAAATCTTAACGATCATCAAATCTTTGGAGGGGGGAAAAGCTCCAAGGCTAGATGGTTTTTCTTTGATTTTTTTTGTTTATTGTTAGGATGTCCAAGAGCTGAAGACGTTTCAGATTTTAGAATTATCAGTCTAGTGGGCAGCATTTACAAGATCAAGTCTAAAACCCTAGCATCTGGACTTAGACGTGTCGTCAACCTTGTTAGCAATTCGGAATACGGCAAAATTTTGATACGGGAAATATTTGAGTTTTATTCAATTTTAGATTTTAAAAATCCAGTCAAAAATTCACCAAACGGCAAATATTCGGCATATGATTTATACGTGGTTTATACGTCTCACTTTAAAAATTCAAAAACCAAAAATTAGGTACATTTTGAAAGGGAGTCAATATATTTAATAATATAGTTACCCTAGTCCAATGTAATATAGTTACAAAAAATTCGATACGTGTTGAAAGGGAGTCAATATACTACTTAAGTTGAGTCAACTAAAAAACACGTTTTGTTCTAATTATTTTTTATCTTTGGCTAAATAAAACACAAGGACTTGTGGTTCAAGCAATTTTTATTTTTTCTACTTTAATCCCATTTCGGAGAAATAGGTGATAGTTAAGGGAGTTTGAGTTGTATAAATAGGACTAGAAGATAGGGGGGAAATATACTTACATTCACGGAGGTCAACAGGTGATCAAAAAGGCCCATGGCCTAGGTTAATGGCATCCATTGTATGTAGGAAGGGCTATCGCTTAAGATCTACCGAAGCGGTAGGGTGACGGAGGGACAGAGAAAACAACGGGTATGGAATGTTGTTTTTCTGAGAATTTGGACTGATTTTTTCAAAAAATCTTAAAAACGTGTTCAATTCGTTTTAGCTTGTAAAAATCCAAAATTTTCCGAATTATTCAAATATTCAAACGAATAAAACTTTTCTTGAAAAAAACGTAAAATTCGCGAATTAAACAG
This sequence comes from Euptelea pleiosperma, assembly GCA_035048495.1. NCBI lineage: Eukaryota > Viridiplantae > Streptophyta > Magnoliopsida > Ranunculales > Eupteleaceae > Euptelea > Euptelea pleiosperma. The sequence continues at coordinate 35,892,436 of CM068550.1, read as the reverse complement.
ATGATTGCTAACAAGGGTCGTGGATGCAGTGATTTTGCCTTCTCAGGGTGCCTTCATTTGAGACAGGTAAATATTGGATGGGGTTTTCGTAGCTAATGAAAGTATAGATTTTCATCGCAAATCAATGGTTCTAGTGGTGATTTGTAAATTTGATATGGAAAAGGCCTACGACCATGTCAACTGGAGTTTCTCGGATTATCTGCTTACTTGAATGGGCTTTGGGTTGATTTTAGAGTTGGATTCAGAAATGCATCTCTATAGCCTCATTTTCAGTGTTGATGAAAGGCTCACTTGCAGTCTACTTCAGGAGTTCAAGGGGATTGTGGTAAGGGACCCTCTATCCCATTTCTTATTCATAGTGGCAGAGGCTTTAAGGAGGATGATTGCCAGAACATCCGATGATGGGGATCTAAAGGCCTTCCAAATTGGGAGGGAGAGCCTTTCTATTTATCACCTCCAATTTTCAGATGATATGTTTCTTTTCTTGGCAGTGTCGAATCTTTAGTTTAGATTTCTGAGGGGGCATTCTGTGTTGCTTTGAAGTGGTCTTGGAGCTTCGTATGGAGTAGAGGAGATGAGGAATATGGTAAAGTTGGCTAGCATCTTGGGTTGCGGTACTGGTTCTTTTTAGCCACTTATCTTGGCTTACCTCTAGGTTCAAATTATAAATCCAAGGATTTTGTGGGACCCAATGATTGAAAGGTTGAAAGGAAGCTAGCCATGTGGAATGCAAGCTATCTGTCAAAGGGAGGCAAGGTGGTGTTGATTAAAATCACTTTTAGTTTGCTAGTATACTATCTTTCTCTTTTTTACAACGCCGATAAGGGTGGTGAAGAAGCTAGAGAAGATCATCAAGGAGTTTCCGTAGCATGATAGGGGAGACAAGGGCAAGTACCATCTTGTGAATTAGAAGGTGGTGTGCTCTTCTAAGGGGCAGGTGGGTTAGGGATAAAAGTTGTTTTTAAGTTCATGAATGAGGCTTTATTGGGAAAGTGGATTTGGAGATTTGAGGTAAAAATTGGAAGTTATGGAGGAAGGTCATAAATGTTAAATATGGGTGTAGCAGCATGGAGTGGGGCAGCTCGATCGTCTTATTAGTGGTGTGTGGAGGGGAAATTTGAATGTCTTTTCGAAATTTTCTAAGTTTGTGAGGTTCATAGTGGGGAAGGGTGTCAAAGTTTGCTTTTGGTTAAAACTTTGGTGTGGTGACATGGTTCTTAAATAGGAATGACCTATTCTTAAAACATTCTTTGCAGATAACAATAAAAGTCCAATTGAATACGGTTTCGTTCCACTCACAAACATACACATCCATGATAATACTAACAATTAAAGCAATCACGGATAATAAGATGAGAGAGACAAAGGCGCGCACAATCCACAATGCACACGATTTATAGTGGTTCAGTGTTTGCACACCTACGTCCACTATCAACATTTTCAAGGAGCAAAAATCCACTATTCAATCAAACTGTTACACTTACAATTGAATAACAAAATAGTTATAAATCCACTAATCTACACACTCAAGAGAGGGTATTCTCTTGACACCAAGTTATGCTCTTGGCAAGCACCCACAACACCTAAATGTGATCTAGGGTCACCGAGTCAAGTAGCTACTTAGCTCTCAAGGGATTTCTCCTAAGATGTCACATGTCACGCCCTGGATCCGAGCACCCGGATCCGACCCGAATGCCTTAAAAATGACTCGTTTACCAAAGATTCAGGATGATAAAAATAAAAACAAAATACTCCAAAATAATTTTTAAAAATGACCATAATTTATAATATATCAAAATAAATATATTTTGTAAAGACGTTTTGGTTAAAACTTCTGTTTGATAGGCTGTTTTAATTAACTTTTCAGAATTTAAGCGGATATGCGTAAAAAAATTTTAAAATATAATTTCAATAAAAAAATTATTTTATTATTTTTTTACTATTAAAAAATTATTTTAAGCATATTTTGTGAAGGCACTTTACCCAAAAATATCATTTACTATTTTATTTTAACAAATTTTCACTCTCGACTGGCCCTATCGAGTTTTGTTAAAAAAGAACATAATTTGATTTATGGTAGAAACATCACATGTGGGTCAAATTATACATTTATTGAAATGCAAATAATAAAACAAAAGTACTAAATAAATAAATGATAGTAAAATAATGCCCTAAGGAGGCTAACTACTCAAAGTACTTACCTCTCTAGATGAAGAGAAGAGAGGCGATGAAGCAGTGAAGCAAGCTTTGGCTAGTGGTGTAACCCAAATATTCAAAGCGATTTCCTTGACTTGTTTGAATTGTAACGAATATAGAAATCGCTCCAAACGCACCGACCAAATCTCTAAGATAGTTACTCACGTGTTAAGGAATGACTGGAGATTAGGTCAACTCCAGGTGACTTTTCCAAGGCTAAAAAAACATAGAATAATCAACTCTTCAATAAGATTTTTCGTGCCTTTAAAAAGCCACAAGTTGTCAATATATAGACAAGGTAAAATGGTCAAAAATTGCCCAGAATGGAAGGAGCGTGTTCGACCGAAATGGGGTTGGTCGCCCGCACTCATAGGGGCGAGAGGGACCGAGATAACTTTCGAGCTCAAACGATACATTGCTTAGAAGTTGGGTAGAAAGTTTCATATCAGGGGCAGCTGCAGAAGTGTCGGTCGCCCGAGGATCTCGATCGCCCTAACCAAGTTCGGTCACCTGAGTCCTTCTGTCTGACTCGTTTTCCTCTCCCATTTCCTCCCCCAACCCTTCCTGGAACCTAAAAATAGCTTAAAAAAGATAGATCTACCTTCGAAACACATAGATCCATGAAGATCAAAGGTTTTTGTTCAAATTTCTTCGAGTTTGGTTCAAAATCCGGTGAGTTTTGGGTAAAATCCGGCGAGATCCGACGCTTTTAGCATGTATATTTCCTCAAAATCTCAGTATATTTGTCATTTGCTTCGAATCTTGCAAACATTATTAGAATCTTGTGATATGCCTTAGGTTATGATTTTTTCACATTATTTTTTTATTTTGTATACTTTTCTTTCATCGCATGAGGCTAAAATATTTATTTTCCTAATGTTTTATGTGTTTTATGATTTTATGATTTTTCTGTAATTTTTTGAATTTTTTCTACAATTTTTTGCATTTTTTTTCTCGTCCCGAGATCAAAGTGGATCGGACCGATCTAGGTGATCCAACTCAGGATCGGAGGGGTCCGATCCAACAGCCGATCCCGAGACTTTAATCCTTGGGTGGCGCTGGTGCCAAGTGGTGGGATGGGAGTCAACTCCGCTATTGATGGGGTTTGGATTGAATACATGCGATGAGTTAGATTCAAAATTTCAAACAACAAAGGTTTGAAATCACAAATCAGGTTGTTATTTGGTATGTCGGTCCACGTAGGGATGGTCCAAACATCCATATGGTCAGTGGTCTCCTGCAAATTCGGTACAACATCTCTTACTCTCTGTTATGTAGTGTAGTTAAATTTATTTTGATGAGTTGATTTTGATTGAACAACTTTTTTTTTTATTTTTTTGGCTCTCAACCTTAATTCTTTGTGTTGGGAACCTTATTTTGGGTGAGTTTTAAGCATTATTTTGGGTACTCAGGCTAATTTATGATACAGAATTCTACATTAAACTTTTGATGTTGAAATTCTAAAAATTGTCATGTGGCACACTCTTTCCGGCTCAGTAACCCCTTGAATGTTTGGTCCAAATACCTTGGTGGACCTACATACCAAAAACCATTCTTATTGGTGATTTCAGCCTACTGGATTCGAAGCACTTCTTAATCATTGACCTCATGAATAGGTCTATGGATGGGTAACAAGCCCTTTATAAAAAAAGAACTTGAATTACCCTACCTCAATCGAAGGGTCTGAAATCACACCGTATTTTGGTTTTGGCTTCGGCTCTAGGTTGACACGCATATGCACAACTTAGAATTTGATGTTTGCATCTTTGAATTTGATGATTGTTCCAAATTAGATTTGATTTTTTCATTCATTTCCTAAGATTAACATTGATCCTGATTTGGGGTTTGAAAATAGATGCCGAATGACGAATTTTTGTTAATAAGTATCCTTAAAATGGATGATAGTTGAAAATGGATGGATTTTTTTACACACGACCTTCTTTTTGGGGGTTGAAAATGGATGAGTGCCGAAGGACAAATGTTATTCATCGCACAACTTATGGATGCAGCTTTTTGCGAACACTGTCGAGGAGTGCCATCAGCACAGGTCATCCCCTTGTCCATTATAAATTCCATTTATCTAATGGGTATGTGCATGAGTTCAAGCTGAGCTAACTTATCAAGTACTAGTAATTTTTGTAAGTCAAGAGCATGAACAACATCTAGTAAGTTTATTTCATAATATAAAGAGTAAAAACTCAATCTTTCTGAAACCTATATGATCCGTTAGCAACATAAGCACATTAAAGAACTATTAGCCAAGATATGAAATTGAAGCATATACAGCAACCAAACTAAACGGAAAGCCTTTCTATGACAGTAAGTTTATTTCATAATATAAAGAGTAAAAACTCAAACTTTCTGACGTGAAGTGCGGATTCTTAATTCAAATGGCAGCATTGAGTAACAAAAATGGTGCTACCTCTTGTTAAATCGCCACCCTTTCTATAAACACACACCTAACAACCTCTTTGAAAGCTCAGAACTTTTGATATAACTAGAAGACAAACAAGAAACATAGTTAATTAAAGCTGTGTTTCACCACTTTTATATTGGATGGGTAGAAAAACATAAAGCTACTAGGAGTTAAGAAGTTCTACACATAGGACCATTAGATGTTTCTTTAATTAAGACGAAGGAAATGGAAGGCTAGCTCGAGCTTGCTTCTTATGAGAAAGATAATCAATAGTTGAAAGAACCAGGTGCACCCATATGCTGGATGGCTTGAGGTCTTTCACAGCTTCTACATCTGTTGGAGGCACTATTGAAAGTTAAGGTGCTCAAATATAGAAAAGAACACTAATGTAGGAAATGGGGATATGACTTTTCATTTCCCAAAATGCAATCCACAATGGTAATGAGACCATTTTGTTAACTATGCAAATTAAGGATTAAAATTATTTCAATGTCTCACTTAGAATTTAAGAGAGAGGATTAGAGACCATTCATTTTCCTAACCTATTCTAGAGATAGCACCATATCATGCAAAGGGTCCGAATAATGGAAAGCAAAACCCCCACCTGTGATAATGGCCGTGGATGGACAAACAAAGCGCTTCTTGACTTGGCGGATGGACTAAAGCTTAGACTCCATCGTAGTTGAAGCAGAGCAGGATGGAAGAGGTTCCAGTAGAGTAGTTGATATTTCATAGTTGCAGGCAGCAGATCAAGATGGAAGAGGTGATAGAAGAGTGAGGATCGTAACAGTGTTGAGGCGCGCAGTGAATGGAAGGCGAGAAGACTTGTGGCTATAAGACACATGTCCTCTTCATTTAATGTCCCTTCCATTTCTTCGTTCAAATGACCATCATTGGCCGCGGCTTGGCTTCTAACGGCTCCTCAATTAAAAAAGTAAGTCTGTCAGAAGCTTTAACGTCACCCGTCTGCTGCTGCATCAGGTTAATAGTGGAGTGAAACTTCCCATCATATATATATATAGGGTCAGGATCGGGGGACAACAATTTCTACAACATTTTTTACAACAATTTTCGCGTACCCACATAGAAGATGAATCAGTGGCCGATTTTTGTGAGGATGATCTCCTCACCATATAGATCACCCCTACAAAAATTCAGCCTATTCTGAAATTTCTAACCCCATCAAGTTTGGTCTTCAAGTTAACGATAAAAATAGACGGTCCATAATTCTTTAACTTCTAAACTAGTCTACGAATATCAGAATGATTTGAATTTTTGTGAGGATGATCTCCTCACTATAGAGACCATCCTCGCCAAAAATCATCCAATTCCAAAACTTATAACTTATATATTGGCCCGAGCCAATTTTTGTTGTAAAAAATGTTGTGCCCCGATCCTGACCTATATATGGGACCTGATGGAGATGAGTCAAGGGCTGGTTTTGTGAGGATTGGTTGGAACGACTGACAGAAGAAAGAAAAGTGGGAAAGGATATATTTAAAAGAAGGCTTGTTTAACGTCGACTATTTCCTCACCATGGTGACAGTCTTCAAAAAAAAACCAACCCCTTTTCGAAAATTTTAACCCTATCAAATATGGACTCACTCAAAATTAAGAAAGAAATTGGCGGCCTACAATTCTTCAATTTGTAATCCACTTTTCATAGGCTAGCAATGTTAGAGTTGGCTGATTTTTTGTGAGGACGATCTCTACGATGAAAACACCATTTTTACCAAAAATCAGCCTTTAACTATTCTTCATGTGGGCCCCCATACAAGCAATGCAAAATTCGTGTCATAATATCTTGACCATAAAGGAAAACGATATAAAAAGGTTTATATGCCAAGATTTTGTCATCGCAAAAAGTGAAACTTAAGAGATTTTCTATGTCAAAAATCAACCTATGAGGCAATCTTGACCATTCAATCTATTCAATATTTTGCACCTTTTCTTAGACCAAAAACCATATTTCGCGATGATCGATCCAAAATAATTTGATAAGGGGGGTCAATTTATTTTTTAAATTTTGGTTGGCAATGATAAGATAATGAAGGTCAAAGTGAGCAAGTTGATTTATCATGTAGATAAACCAATGAAGGACTCATGATTTCATTCATTGTGTTGGAGAGAGAGAGAGAGATTAGGAAAACGAGTTTTCATCCATTAAGAAACGGGTTTCACAAGCATGCTGTGAGCGAAACCGATCACAGCCCACAAAACGAGACGCTGCACGTGGCACTCTCTTTAGAGGACGCTGACCGTATGGATGTTTGGCCAGTCCCTCGGTGGACCTGCAAACCAAAAATCAGCCTGATTAGTGATTTACGACCTTTGGATCTTTGCACCCAAATAATGCTCAAACTCCTACGGTTAATATCAATCCATGAAAATAACTTCAATCCAATGCTTAGAAATCACTGATCAAGTTTATTTTTGGTTTGTAGGTCCACCTAGTGATTGGCCAAACATTCATACGGTCACCGTCCACTAAGAGTGTGCCATGTGCCTCGTATTGTTGGCTGTGATCGGCTTCGCTCACAGCATGGTGTGAGCCAAGGTTTACTCTTTGAAACACAAATTTGAGTGGGAAATGAGTTTCTTGAAACTATAATCTATTCAGAGAAAATTTTGCTCCACAATTGGTCCACAAAGGTTCGATATACCAGCCCTCAAAATGCCAAGTGGCATGCTCTTCCAGGGCAACTGACCTATGAATGTGTGGCCCACCTCTCGGTGGCCCTACACACCAAAAAATCAGACTGATCGATGATTTCTGTACATTCGATTCAAACATTTTCTCATCATGGGCCTGGAATCCAAACAAGGGTTTTTCAAGAAGCCCATGATAAAAAAATGCTATAATCCAATGGCTAGAAATCATCAATCAGTCTGAGTTTTTGGTCTGTAGGGCCACAAAGAGGTGAGACACACATTCATAGGGTCAGTAGGCCTGAGAGAGATGCCACGTGGCATTTTGAGGCTGGTGATTAAAACTTTTGTTGACTGGTGGATCAAACCTTTTCCGCTTCAGTCTATGAAATTTTGGATCACGTGCATTCCGCATGGAGAGTGAGAGTAGTGTTTCTCGCAGGAAATTTGATGGCATTTGGCCTCTCATATATATAGACTGCCGTCCCCGTTGCCATAAAAATCTCGAAAGTTCGGCCTGTAAGGGAAAAAAAAAAAAAATTTCTTGAAAGTTTCTGGACGTTCTTCTATTTATTTCGCTCTTCTTCTCATTTTCAAATCTCTCTCTCTGCACGTCACTGCCATGGATCTAGATCTGTGGATTTCAAAGGTTAAAGAAGGCCAGCATTTAATGGAAGACGAGCTTCAGCTTCTATGCGAATATGTAAGCTTTCGAACTCTTTCCTTTTTAGGGCATTATCGATGCTGTTCAGTGATGTAGGGTTTGCACAATCTTTTCTTCAGAGATGAGATTAGGGTTTCCTAGTTTGTTTCTTCTCTTGATGCTCTGTTCACGAAGTTAGGGATTCTATGCTTTCCTCGATGTATAATGCAATTCCTTTTTTTTTACCTCTTTATTTTTTTGGTGCGATTCTTTATTAATGCCTGATGTGTTGAATGTTTCCGTTTTTTCTCTCGAAGACATTGTTGGATTGTTGATTTAGAAGGAAAAATCCCAAATGAAAAGATCTTCAATGCTTCCAATTAAAAAAAAAAAAGATCTTTCTTAACCTTCTAAATGGACGTTATGTACCATATCTAAGATGCATGGATGTGTATAATAGCACGAACGCGGATACAGCAAGTGGGGATAGGACTTCATTTTCAGAAACCCAGACACAGTTGTTGATGCCATGCTTCTCTTTTAAGTGAAGTATCCTTTTGTAGTCTTTACAGTACGATTCTTTGCAATATGAGATTTATATAATTTTGAGCTAATAAACTAACCAAAAGTACAGTACTGTCAATGCAATATGCAGTATCCTATCCATATGGGTATGCTAAGCATTTCTAAGTGGCCAGGTTTCCTATCACCTCACCAGTGTCTTACTGAGCAAGCTATCTGAACAGGCTTCAGTTCAAATTAAGCCACAGGGTGATGCAGAGGCTACCTAGTTGGCTTGTATAGTGTGGTTGGTGGATTTCTGAAAGGGATATAGTTCGGCCACTTGATAAGAAGGAAATTCTCTAGGGAGATGGAAAATCTATGTTGTAACCATGAGTGCCTCTTTGAGATCAACAATGCATTTGAGAAATAGGATGTACAATACTTTTGAATGATGCAAGACAAGTCCCCCGAGAGATTCATGCAATTGGTCAGGACTACCAAAGTCCCCCGAGAGATTCAAAGATTGGTCTGTTATTTTAACTCCGGCGATACCTTGGTGTATAGGAGTCGTAGAAGCGGGCGGAAGCATAAAGGTGATAAATGAAGCTTAACATATTATCGTGGAATGTCGGTGGCTTGGGCAACAGGGAAAGAAGAGTTGTAGTGAAGATTTTGATTAAAAAATGGGGGGCTAGCGTGGTAGTGTTACAAGAAATGAAATTGGGAACGATAGACTCGAGTATTATCAGTGAGCTTGTCGATGTTGGGGACTTTGGTTGGCAAGATGTACCAACGTTGGGGACATCTGGGGGTATATTGATCATCTGGGACCGGAGGTACCTTGAGGTGGATGGCGTTTTAATTGGAGCATTCTCAGTTTCCACTAGATGCAGATGCGCGGGGGAGTAGTTTCCTTGGACTCTTAGGGGAGTTTATGGTCCTCCTGGCAGCAGGGGTAGACAACAGTTTTGGGATGAACTGGAGGATATCGCAGGCCTTTGGGATGCTCCGGGGTGCATTGGTGGCAACTTTAATGTTGTCCGCTTTCTGAATGAGAAGAATGTAGGGGGGCGTATGACCAAGAGTATGAGGGAGTTTGGAGATTTCATTGGTAGAAATTCTCTTATGGATCTTCCTATGGGCAGAGCTAAATTTACCTGGTCTAATAACCAAGCTTCCCCCACTTTATGTAGGTTAGATAGGTTCTTAGTGTCCCCTAGTTGGTAAGATCACTTTTAGTATGTTTCTTTGGTAGCGATTCCCAGACCTATATCAGATCAAACTCCTTAATGTTAGATTGTGGGGGTTTCAGATCTAGACCTATCCCTTTTTGTTATGAAAATATGTGGTTGAGCAGCCTTCATTTCAAGGATAAGGTGGAAGTCCTCTTTTGATGGGAAGGCCGGGGTGTCTTTTAGGTGCAAGCTCAAAGCGCTAAAAGATAAGATTAAGATATGGAACAGGGAGGTGTTTGGTCGCATTGATCATAAGAAGGGTTTGGTGCTTGAAAAGATTGCTTTGAGTGATAAGGATGAAGAGGTCAGCCTCTTTTTGGAAGAGCATACCGAGAGAGTTAATTTGAAGGCAGAATACTAGCACTCGGTGAAGATGGAGGAGATTTGTTGGAGGCAAAAATCCAGGGTAAGGTGGTTGAAGGAGGGGGACAATAACACGAAGTTCTTCCATAAGGTGGCCAATGCTAACAAAAAGAGAAACTTAGTTTCTCGGCTTAAGATAAGGGGTGACTTGATGGAGGACGAGGATAGCATCAGAAACAGGGTGGTCAAGTTCTACTCAGATCTTTATGCTAGGACGACTTCTTTCAAACCCTATTTGGAGGGGCTTCAGTTTGATCAGATTAGTGTAGAAGATAGGGAAAGGTTGGAGAGACCCATCAAGGAGGAAGAGGTAGTAAATATTCTATCTATCTTGGCTAGTGATAAGGCCCCAGGTCCCGATGGCTTTACTATAGCCTTTTACAAGCATTGTTGGGAGATCATCGGTGCAAATTTTATGCGGGTGGTGGTGGACCTTCAGGAGGAGTTTCTTGGATTACACTTGCAATAGCACTTTTATAGCGATGATTCCGAAAATTAAAGGAGTTGAGGATTTATCGGATTATAGACCCATTAGTTTAGTGGGTAGTGTTTATAAAATAATAACTAAGGTGCTTGCTTTGAGATTTAGAGAGGTGATGTTTACAGTGATCTCACAAAATCAGGGAGCTTTTGTGAGAGGACGGCAAATTCTCGATGGGGTCCTCATATCTAATGAATGCATTGACTCGAGAATTAAGTTGGGGAAGCTAGGAATCGTCTGCAAGATTGATATGGAGAAACTTATAAAAAAAAAAGATTGATATGGAGAAGGCCTACAACTATGTCAACTGGGAATTTCTTTATTACCTTCTTGGTAGATTGGGTTATGGGATTAAATAGAGGTGTATATGGAAATGCATCTCATTAGCTTCATTTTTCATTTTTTATAATGGTTAATGGATCTCCAGCGGGTTACTTCAAGAGCTCAAGACGTTTGCATCAAGGCGGCCCGTTATCCCCGTTTCTGTTTATAGTGGTGGTGGAGGCTTTAGGAAGAATGATTTCTAAAGCAGTAGCTTTTTTGGGGAGTTGGAGCGATTTTGTGTAGTTGCTGGGGTTCTTTCCATCTCTCATCTCTAGTTCGCTAATGATACACTCTTATTTTCCTCGGTCCGAACGTCTCTCAATTAAGATTTCTTGAAGGCATTCTTTGCTGTTTTGAAGCTATTTCGGGACTTTGGGTGTACCTCTCCAAGAGCAAATTGTACGGTGTGGGAGAGGTTGAGGATATATCAGGTTTGGCTAGCATCCTGAATTGCTGTATTGACAAAAACTCCCGTCCACTTATTTGGGTCTTCCCCTTGGGCAAGCTTATAAATCCAAGACCCTTTGGGAGCCGGTGATTGAAAGCTTTGGGAGGAGACTAGCTATGTGGACGTCTAGATATCTCTCTAAAGGTGGCAGATTGGTGTTGATTAATAGCTCTCTTTCGAGTTTACCCATTTATTATGTCCCTGTTCCCGATCCCATGGAGTGTTGCATACTATGGAGAAGATCATGAGGGACTTTCTATGGGATGGTAGTTCGGACGATCATAAGATTCATTTGTTGAGATGGGACAGGGTCTGCAAAGCCAAGGACAAAGGGGGCTTGGGGATCAAACATCTTAAAGCTATGAATCTTGCCCTCTTGGGCAAATGGTTGTGGAGATTCGGGGTGGAGATCACTAATTTTTGGATAGTGGTTACTGCAGGCAAGTAGGGCTAGCAATGGATCGGATCAAACCCGAGATCCGATCCGATCCGAAAAATCGAATTCGGAACTTTATTTTCTGTTATCGGATTGGTACCGGAATGGATCACAGATTGTCGATCCGATCTCTTATCGGATCGGTACCGGATCAACCTTGTGCCGATCCGATATAGACCCGATATCTATACTATATATAAAATATATTATATAAATATATATTTAATTACATAAAGGTATTTAAATATATGCCTAATGGAATGAATATTATATACATATTGGATCGGATCGGATCGGACCCAAAACCGATCCAATCATATCGGATCGGTTCTGGAACTGAATTTTATTGATCCGATCGGGTTTGGATCGATTTGATTCCTTATTGGATCGGTACAAAATCAGTACCAATCCGACTTGAACCTGATCCATTGCCAGCCCTACAAGCAAATGTGGGGTTTCTATCTTTGGCTGGGAAAGCCTCGCGGTTAGGACCTCTTATGGGTCCATTGTGTGGAGAGGGATCTTAAATGTATCTGAGGAATTTGGTAAAGGGGTTCGATTTGAGGTAGGATTTGGAAACGAAATCAAATTTTGGGAAGACACATGGTGTGGAGACAATCCCTTTCAAGTGGATTTTTAGGGGCTGTACTCTATCTCGCAGTGGAAGAATTGGTGTATTCAGGATGGTTTTCAGAATGAAGGGGAGGAAAAAAGGTGGAATTTGGGCTTAGGAGGAATTTTAACAATTGGGAATTGAACCATTGTCTAGACTGCTATCCAGGTTGCAGGGTATTCACCTCCGGTCTCCGGTGCAGGATAGAAGGGTTTGGGTTTGGACTAAAGGCGGGTCGTTCTTGGTTAGCTCTTTCTATGAGGCATTACGAAGGTCAAAGGACTCTTCTTTTCCAATTTCGTTGGTTTGGAGATCTAAGATCCTTACTAAAGTTACTTTCTTTGCTTGGGAGGCTGCTCTAGATAAGATTCTAACAGTTCAACATTTGATGTCTAGAGGGTTCACCATGGTTGATTACTGTTGTATGTGCAGAAATAGTGGGGAATCGGTTGATCATCTTCTGTGACATTGTGACATGGCTAGGGAGGTATGGAGCTCTTTTTTATTAGAGTTCGAGATGAGTTGGGCTATGCCGGTATCTCTTATGACCCTCTTTCTCAGCTGGAAAACCAATGCTTTTTCTGCAAGAGGAAGTGTTTTATGGAGGATGCTCCGTCTAGCGATTATCCAGGGGTTTTTGGAAGGAGAGGAATCAGAGAGTTTTCGAAGGCAAGCAAGCAGATTTGTACTCAATTATTCTTAACATCAAGGGGTTGATGTTCCTTTGGTTGAAGGTGTTCCCAAAATGCAGGGGATTTTTTTTTGAAGACTTTGTCTTCCGTTGGGATCTTTTATGTTTTTGGGATGGTAGTTAGAGGGGTTCTTGGTTGTATTTTACTTGTTTAGCCTCTGTCTAGTGTAGGTCATATCGACCTCTCTAGCTTAGGCTGTTTGTTTCTTGTGGCTTTGGCGCTTAATACACTTTTACTTATCAGAAAAATGATGCAAGACAAGTTTTTCTGACTTAAAGAGGCTGCAATCAAAATTGTATTAGCATTTGAGGTGAAGTTCATAACTTTGCAGGTTGAAGTCAAGATCACCAATTCATTGTCAGTTTTCCAAATCAACAATTTTGATTGAGGGGGATTCTCTGAACAAGCCATTTATAAGGCCGATACAGTGGCAAATCTTGGTATACAATATAGGTACCCCTTTTGTAAACCTATCTATTTTCCAATTTATTTTTTAACAAATATCAACCCCAAAGGCATGTATGTGACCCTAATTGTGTTGCACCCGGATCCTAGTTCATAGGGTGGGTGTACCCATCAATGAGTCCCAAATAGAAGAACCCCAATACCACAAAGCTGCATATTGGGAGGTCCATAACCCTTGTTTTAAGACTTTCTTTTGGATGGGATCTTAAAGTGAGTCTGGTCAAATGGGGGGTCCACTTTTATTAAATTATTATGTTTATGAAGAAGATAAATCTTGATGAGAGAGAGAGAGTGATCAAATGGGTGGGACTTAAATTTGAAGCATTGCTGGCAGTGCAGTTGCTCGAGGAGCATAGTTCAGTAAAGGATGGGACTTAGATTTGGTTAAATTATGATAAATTATGTCATATATACTTATAAAAAAAGTAAAGTAAATTGTCATATGTTATTCTAAAAATTATATGGCTCTTGAGGAAACAATTACAATAAATCCTGGTTAATGTTTGTGTGGATATATCCATGTACTGAAATTTGTGATGTATGCATGCTTAATCCATGCATGGGAAAACTTTCAAGTGCATTTTAGTATTTTGAGAAGGCTAAGTGACAGATTTGGCAAATGTTGGTCTTTGACAGGCTGATGGAAATGATTGGTAGGTTGAGCATTGATGACAATACTAGCCATCCACGTGCTTAATTGCTACCTCGTCCCCATAGAAGGGTGTGTTAGGGGGGCTATAATATGCCTAGTTTAGTACATATTGGCCTCCAACAGGCTGATGTATCATGGATTGTTACATGAAGTATGGTGAGAATGTGAAGTTATCCACTGCTTAAGTGGCACGTTGTACCTGGGGGGAAATGGTGTGATAGGATTATCTTGTCTTGAACAGAGTTGAAGATCTGTAGATAGCAGAAGGGTCCCTATTACTATGCCCAGACAAAAGCATTGTGAGCAAAGTTATTGATTAGGCCAAGAGAATTGGTGATGGGATATTTGTTGTTGACCATTTGACTGTTCAAAATTTCAAATCAAGATCAAAATCAAGAACCAATTTTGTATTCAAGAGAAAATGCCCCATTGGATTGTGACACCTTGTTCAAGTATTCTAGGATTGATTAAGAAATTCTTGTATATCTACCCCAAATCTTATGCATTGTTTCTGTTTCTCTCTTTAGTTTCTTATGTTCATCTAGGATACTAAATCTGACTAAAATGTGGGATTTTAATTTAAAGAAATTTTGCAAAGAAAAACCCGTCTCTTGATAGGAAACAAGAACTTTGGTGTTTTCTCTTTATGATTGTTGACTTGTTGTTTGAGTTTGACCGTTGACTCTGCCAGTCTCCTGGATCTTCCCTTGTATTTGGGACGAGCAAGTTTTTTTTGGAATCAATGCCAGTCCAAGTAATTTACCCTCATCCTCTCTTTATGGGTAATTTTTTGGCATGTGCAGTCTTTCTGGCCTTGGTATTCAATTATCTTTGCCTTTTTAATCTATGGTGACTAAAGAATGACACAATTTAGATTGATTCTAGGTTAACAGGTTTTCAAGACTGTTTACAACAAAATTTAGGTTAATTTGTAATTTTTTGCTACAGAAATTCTTGAGCAGGTATTTATCAAAAAAAAAAAATCTTGAGCAGGTTAGTTACATTTACTGATCAAAAAAGAAAAAAAAAACAGGTTAGTACCATTTTTCTGACATCTGCACTTGGAGCCTAAACGGCAATGATCACTTGCCTATCGTTTCGCAAAGTGTCTCTAGTTGACTTTAAATTTAAGGTTTAAAATCTTCGATATGTTCATCAATACGGGTGGACATGGTGTTAGATATGTATGCATGTGTTCTTCTTTGTAAGAAATAAAATTTTGGTCTAAAAAGTTGGAACTTTTCATTTACTCTTTCTCTCCCCATCTTTTTCTTACATCAAATCAACTGGATCACTTTAGAGACAATTGTCTATCCTAAAAAAAGAGCTGTTTTCCTCCAAAAAGAGAGAGAGTCACAGTAGACCTTTTCCTTTTTTACCTATGCATCAGACAATATAATGGGCACGGTTGAGGGGTTTTTCAGTTGCCCGAAATTGTTTGCTATGTCTATTTAGTCCATAAAAAATGTTACAAGGGCAATAAATAAAAAGGTGAAACCCCTAAATTCCTATCTTTTGCTAACTGAGAGTTTTGTCGATAGCGCGGTAGTTTTCTTTATGGTGCTTAAATGTGCATCTGTTCATGGTTAGTTGACTCTGTCTATTATGTTGATCCATGGATCCAAATATGATTTACCCAATTTGTTAAGTTTATTATGTTGGCTCTGTTTGGTTTGTTGGAAATTACTTCCTAATGGAAAAAGCACTTCCGAAAAAAACAAAATCCTATAAAACGTTTTCAATGAAACTGATTTTGTGGTGTGTTTGGTTCAGCTGTGGTAAAATAAAAAAATAAATGGAAAAAGAAATACAAAGAATGGGTTTTGAAGTTTTCTGGTAATCATGCCCGGAGAGAGGGAGAGGGAGAGGGAGAGGGAGAGGGAGAGGGAGAGGGAGAGAGAGAGAGAGAAATGGGGGATGAAGGGTCACCAGATTCCGGGAAGAAGGGAAAGTGGTTGGGTTAAAAGGGTGGAAAACGAATTGCTCCTTTATATTTTGAGGGATTTTGGAAGTGTATTTTCTGTGGGCTCACTTTTAACATTTTCCCGGAAGTAGTTTCTTTTCCGTCCACTTCTATTGAACCATACACAGCCGAAATCTAAGTGAAATTTATTGTTAAGACAATTTGTTGACATCTTCTTCCTGACTTTGGATATAATATTGAGTCAATAATTCAATATAAAAACTGAGGTGGATTGTTAAGATGGTATATATGAATCAACACTATCAGTAATTGTTATGGTGTTTATTAATCTCGGTACTGGTTGGTTGATTTAATTAGTTGTTTCAGTTTCTTGCCACAGTCACTTTGCATGAGAGCTTATTTAGATCTATTCTTCTTATCTTTTTTCCAGTTCTGAACCAAGGTTATCATTCTTTTCTGTTGACTGACAATACTTAAATCTCTCAGGTGAAAGAGATTCTCATTGAGGAGTCAAATGTGCAGCCTGTCAATAGTCCAGTCACTGTTTGTGGTGACATCCATGGCCAGTTCCATGATCTAATGAAACTCTTCCAGACAGGAGGTCATGTACCAGAAACAAATTACATTTTTATGGTAAATTTTAATTTCTCTTTTGTACCAACTATTTCATCGTGGTGAATCTTATTCCATTTCAATTAATATCTTATACTCATGCCCTCGTCTTCTTTAATCCTTGGCAGGGTGATTTTGTTGATCGTGGTTACAACAGTCTTGAAGTTTTTACTATTCTTTTGCTTCTTAAAGCAAGGTAGTTCTTACACACACACACACACACACGCGCGCGCGCGCGCGCACGCAAATACATGTATGTATATGTATGGTTAGTTGAGTTTTACAATTAGGAGTTTAAGGTTTATGGTTAGTTCAGTTTTTACTATTCTTTCTCTTCATTGTGCTGTCCTGGTAATTAGTAATTATTGCATTCTTATGCTGCCAAAGCATGTAATACTACTTGCCTATACAATTTGGAACATACTGTTAGGTAGGGGTAGTTTCTATTTAATCTTTAAGTTTGGATAGAGATATAGATTTTGAAATGAGGCTAGAGATGGGGAGAAGATGGCTTGGTGGAGTTTTAGCGTTCTCTGGTATGATGTAAGAAAGAAGAAGAGATTAAATAATAGGAGAGGATGTTTGTATCTAACTATGGCAATAGTCACTTTCTTTGTAGGAGTGATTGTAAGGCCTAAGTTACCTTTAGTAAAGAGTAAAACTGTAAAAATGATGTAAAGACTAGGGTAGAAATTGTGCGTGCGTACTTATTAGAAAGTTGATGAAACAAGTGGAAAACATGGAGGTAATATGGAAGTTTGCAGATTTGTAATCTGCTGGAGAACTTGGTAGCTTGCAGATTTATGATCTGCTTGAGAACATTTGCTGGAGATGATGGAAGTTTTTATATTTGTAATCTGCCAGAGAACATGAAAGTTTGCAGATTTGTAATCTGCCAGAGAACTTGGTTGCCTGTGATCTGTGTCATTCTGAGATCTGAATACCGTGAGAGGGAGATCTATGATCTGCCAAAGACCAGAGTGCTTCGATCTCTTTGGAGCCTGACTTTAGTGAGTGTTCTTAGGGACCTTCATTGTTCGGGTCCAGGTAGGGAGATCTGTGATTTGCTGCTGATCTGGGACTTTGAGTCCCTTAGAGGTTCTGATATTTGCAGGCTTATCTTGAGCTATTCAATTAACAGTATGTTTAGCATTCACCATCTTGTAGTTTACAGCTTGGCAATTTGAATCTACGGCATTTAAAAAAAAAATCATCCGTAGCAGTAGAAGAAGGCTGGGGGAAGAAAATCTGTGCAATCAAAGGCAAAACCTTTGATCTTGAAATGGATCAGGATTTCATAGCATCGTTCATGAAGATCACAGAGAGGGGATGTGGTTATTCTAGACAAGGTTAAAGTCTCGGTCTTGTGCCACGTCTCAGTAGCTGGCAGAATGGGATTTCTCGAACGGGAGGAGACATTGGGGAAAATAGTGATATGTTTTGATATACAAAAATACAAATCTACATTACATTAAATGATTTTTAATGCTTAATTAAGCTACAAATATGTTTTCCTTTTGTGTCTTATAAAAGACAATATACTATAAAAACAAGATCTACATTACTTAAATTAGGCTTTTGTTACGAGACAATTCATCTCCAGTTTTGTCTTGGTACCTTTCTGGAATAAGACGTCTCGGCTGGAGACGGAACGAGATTTCGAACAATGATTCTAGATAAATCTTTTTGGAGGCTTAAACTGTCCTCTGGCTGGTGAAGGTACTCATAGATGATGATCTGTGGAAGGAAAATCAGATAGTGAGGAAGTATCACTCTAGAGGCAATACTAAACTAGCTTAGAGAAAAGAGAATAAAATGGCAGGTTTATTAGCATCTCTGAGTTCTTTGGACTCATATTTTATTGTTTTATTCCGGATGGAGGCGGAGCTGCAAAATACAAATGGAGCACCATAGAGCTCATTTTGAAAAACTACCCTTTCTTTAAAGTCTTGAAACCAGGCCTACATTTGCTTTATTTGCTTCAGAGGAGCGTTGTAGTAGGGTATCAAAGCAACGAATAGATAATAGGGTTCTTGCTTCACTTGAAGTGGTGGGAAGAATATAGAGGATTGAAACTACCTACAGATTTGAAGTGGGAGTTTTTGGAAAGTGAAATATTGCCTTTGTGAGTGACTATGTTCAGGAGTGATGTCACATGGGATCAGATTGGGGATGCAATCACGAAAGCCTTCGGTCTTCCATCTCTTAGATATCTTTTGAAGAAAGCAAGGTGATTTTCTTCTTTATCTTAGAGAAGAAACTTTTTTTTTGGAAATAAGTAGCTAGGGAGTGCTTGGAAGGGCTTTCCTAATTCCATTGATAGTGGCCTCTGATCGATTCTTTCTCTATAGACACCAATGTAGTAAAAGCTTTAGCCTAGGCATCCGCCTAGGTGAGTGCTATCCTGGCCAGTACCCCTCGCGCCCCTTGGCTTAAAATGGGGCCGTACACAGCCGAAAGGACCCATGAGAACTGATCATCAAGATTTCTTAGCACTGCTGAGATGGAAAATTTACCAACACTTACATCCACTTTATCTACCACTTTAGAGTCCCACATCACCAACAAATCCACCCACCAAGCCCACAGCCGGAAGGAACACCCAAGTTGCTTGCCTACATCCTCACACATAAAAAGTAACTTCGTTGTTTACCCTCTCCAGCTTTGTTTCTTGAAGTAGGATGAATTTCTATGTTGTAGGCCACTAATAGATTTTTAATTCGGTGTCTATGATCAAAACTCCTTAGACCCCACAAATTCTAAGAGATAATCCATATGGTAAACTCCATCCATACTTCCCACCTACCCTCCTGTTCCAGTTTCTTCCACCTTTCCTGCCATCCCCTTGTTTGTTACTTCTGCCTTCCAGCAAGTTTTGAACTTCTCTATGCATCAATTTGGTTGTAACCTCCTAAATAAGGCTTTGGCATGATCATCCCTTCAAATAAAGGAGAGCCTGATTTGTTTACTAATGCCTATGGCATGATTAACCTAAGCAGTTGTACTTGAGTGAGCCTCCACCTCCTCCAGCCCCTCCATATCTACCCCTCCCTCAAACTCCTATTTAATAGAAGACCTAACAATATCACCAATCCCATGAATGTCCGTAGTCCGTAATATTAAGGTCATCTTGATTCTCCTCCTGAGCACTTCTATTACACAAACTCTAACTTTCTCCAATAGATCTACTCTCTCTTTTGTATACCTTAGATTGTCTCACTGCCTGCCAGCGTACTCCTTCAGTTGAATGAACCACCTTGCCATCCACTTTAGACCATTCTTGGGCTATAAGCATCTCCCTAAACTTGAAGTCCTCCCCCTTTAATTTTAAAACTCTAGGAATAGACTCCAATTCTAACGGGCACACTATCTTCAAGACTAGAGTGCCCAGTATTGCTACCTCTTCCAAAACTGCCCCTATCTTGCACTACCTCACCCAAATACGAGTAATTGAACATGTTTGCATCACCCTGATTTTCTCTCCTGAGCCATCATGATAATATCTAATGGGTCCATCAATTCATGGTACAAGCAACTCGAGACGTTACTCTATCCCTTTAGAGTCTAGAATTTCAAATGTTCTTTATTGTGTGCATCGAAACCCTCCACAATAGTTACTTATCAAAAAAAAAAAAACCTCCACAGTAGTTTGCAATCAAGTCAATTTTCTAAAAAAGATTCTCATCGTACCTTGACTCGATGTCTCTCCTCGATGGAAGTAGAAAATTCGAAATTTTCGACAAATCTAAGAACGAAAACCTTTGAACGTTGGGGGAGACATCTTGCTCTGCTATTGCCAAAGACTGAGACTAAAAACTTTTTGGTGGACAGTTGGATTGTCTGAGGGCCCATCGTTTGAGTTTCATTCCATGTTCGCCTCCTATAACAATAGGAGTTACTATTAATATGACCTCTATCTCTTTCCAAAAAATCAAATGGTTGAGATTCAATCTGGCCCCACCCAGGTACATCTTTGTGGGAAACACTCCTATTGATATCCTCCCTACACCCTTAAAAACTTGTGACTTTGGGCGCTATGTAACACTTCTAATTTGACCCTTTCATAAGAGAAATTTTGATTTACACATGGCATTTCAGCCACCGTTCTCCCTCCACTGATATGATCTCCACCCTTCACCATACCTTGGTCAAATGTAATTAGGTGCCCTTACCCTCAAAAGGCCTCTTAAACTAATTTGATAATTGCTTTCATGACTAAGGGTGTCTCTATCCCATTGTCACATGTTTCTTTAACTCAATAAGGATTTGCGGTTATTGAACCGACCCTTCTTTTTCTTTGGCAAGGAAGAGCACCACATGCCCATCTGCACAAAGTAATTTATGTTCTCTCTTTCATCGTCTAGTTGAATTGGTTTTTATATGGTGCGAGACGTCTTTATCTTCAAATCATGCCTCCGTTGGATCATCACTATTGATACCAACTACCGTATCGATTTTGCTGCTGGTCCCATTCTAATAACCCGAGGCAGCCCCATTGTTGTGATAACATTTTCAATATCCTTGCAATACTTCCATTTCCTTTCACCTACCCTACTCAAGATAAAACTACCATTGTCCGTTCCCCTCTCCTTGAAACGTCTCCTATGTAGTCTCTTGTTTGATTGACCTCGTTTCATTGTAAGGGTTGATCTGCTCGAATCACTAAAAAAGACCTGGGATATCTTCTCCCACTTACTTTCCCGACTATTGTTAGCGTTTTTTTCGAAAGTGGACCTTGAGGCAATTTGTTTCATTGTAACTCCCTATTTTTTAGAATCAAAGTCTTTTTCAAGATGCAATCTTTCATCTAGTCCTACTGCCATGTCAGAAACTGAGACCCTCTGGTTAAATGTCCACATCTTGCACTGGTATGCCAGCGCATACCACTCCCTTTTTTTTTTTGATAAAGTGGATTTGATATTAGAAAGGGCAAAACCCTAAACGAAATACACCAGGGATCTCAAGGTGAGATATCCCAAAAAACCAATCGTCATTGCCACCTTTCTTCGGATGGAAACGTGAAACAGTTGAAATTGGCAAACTTTGATGTATGAATTTGAAATATAGAAAAGTGGGTGTGCCTTTAATGTTACACTTTCATAAAGTAACCTTTGATTCTACAATTGACTCTTGCAGGCCAAAACACACACACACAAAAAGGACAAGTCTGGAAAGTTGAATCCTTGTGTTGTCAATTCCAGGTAGTGTTGCATAGACACTTCCAACCAGTGGACGAATTGCGTGTCCATACGTTTGGACATGGATTCAAACACCGACACGCCACGGACACTTCAATATTTGAATAATTAAATATTCAAATAAAAAGTGAGATAATTAATAGATTTTTTCTTTAATTAAGGTATAAATTAAGATTTCTTTATCTTAGGGATTGTAGAGAGAAAAAGATAAGATTTTGTCTATAACTTATAAATAATTATCACACTTCCTATATAGGTTGGACCTATTTGAATAATTAAAATGTTCAGCTGAGTCCCTAAATCCTATTTTTTGGGGTTTGCCGAGTCTAACACCTCGTATCCATGTCAGATTCCGACAAACGTGTCCACATCCATGCAACATAGATTCTAGGAAATCCCCGAGTGTTTTATTTCCTATTACTTAATGATCTGTTCAATATTCTTGGTGCTTCGGACTCAGAGAGTTGGACTTGGCGATTTAGTTGCTTCTCCTCAGACTTCAGCTTTATCAAATCGGTGATGTGTTTTAGAGTTCTTTTACCAACTCTTCGGGAAGTTCCTTGGCTTTGGGGTTCGGATGGTTGTGCCTTGTTGGATCTCAATCGGATGCTTGACCTTTTGTATTGACCTACTTAAAACTATTTTGGATCCATCTTAACCAAGGGTTATTGGCCCGTTTGACCAAACATAAGGGGGGTCGACTGGTCTCTTGGCGCATTGATTCGTGCGCGCTCTCAACCTTCAATCCTTCACTCCATTTCCTATAAATAGGACCCCCCACCTACCTCATTTACACCAACTCTCTCTCTCTCTGTTATATTGCTGAAAATCCCTTTAAGAGGAGCCCTTTATGAGAAATCTCCTTTTTCCCTTTGCTTGTGTCCTTGATATTTTGGAAGAGATTTTTGTGCCTTGCCCTATTATGATATGAGCATCCCTTGGCAAACTATCCGAGCCTCTTGGTTGGTGTGCGCTTGGCATTCTGTTTCAACATCGAAGCTTCGTTCCTCTCGATCTTGCTATTGGGAGGTAACTTTGTTTGTTTGTATCAAGCCTTTTTAGAAAGACTCTCCGGTTTGATTATTATCATATTTCACTCTTTGCAATTTTCCATTCTCCTTCCATCCATCTCTCAATTTCGAATGAAGATGGTAACTCCCAACATTTCGACCCAACTTTCTTTATTTGGGTTGATTAGATTTATCTTGAATAGTCTTTCCTTAAAGAGAATCTGCTGGGATTTGGTATTCTAGTTGTGGCTGTTAGACAACCTTTTTTCTCTTCATTTTGAATTCTGAATGTTGGAGGGAGAAGTTGCCTAAGATTTTAACAACTTACATTTTCCATAAATAGTTTAGGGAAGATATTTCTTTCCATGCAAAGAATTTTCCAGCTATTTTAATGATCTTAACAATCGAGCCTATCAAGGTTGAGTGTGAGTAAATCAGCCTTATGACAAGTAGGGCCTGACTTAACATTTTGAGCTTTTGTGGCTATAGAGAGATCAAAATAGATTGGGTCTTTGGGTTTTCAATCTTCAAAAAATTTTGTAATCTTGTAGCGTTAGGAGTTCTCTTTCCATCAGTATATGTCTTGCCAGATCAAAGATTATTTGGAGGGGCTTGCGACAATGTTTTGCAAACTACTTGAGAATCATTTAAGTCCATGCCAGATTCAATATTGTAGAAAGAATATGAGGAGAATTAAGGATTTCAATATCCAATTATCAAGAAATTCTGTAGAAAGTTGGTTCAAGGAGTCCTCTTTCCAACAATTATGACTAGCCTCGATCGGACATCGTTTGCATGGGTTCACAATAACATTTAGGACTCCACCATTGCTATTTTGAGAAGTTGACAGTGTGGAAAGAGGGTAAAATGGCCCAAGTCTTTTGAACTCATTTTGTTGTCAAACTTGGTGGTTAATCTCTGAAAGGAGTGTACAATATGAAACAGGGTGGGAATTCCTTAATGAAGGATATGGAGAGGCGTCGATGATTTGCCTGATAGTCTTGCTGTCACGATAGACTTGATCTATTGTAAACAGGTTATGTTGACTAGGCTTTTTGGATTCACCTTATCTTCAAAATTTGTAATTATCCTCTCTAAAAGATAGCTAGCCCAACGAGTCCTCTTTCCAACAATATATGACTTGACTCAATCGGTTGTCATTTGTATGGGTTCACGACAGCATTTCCGAACTCCACCATTGCTGTTTCGCGATAATTGCATTATGAAACAAGGGTAGGATGGCCCAAGCCTTTTGAATCCTTCACATTGTTGAATTTGGTGGTTAAACTCTTTAAAAAGTGTACAACATGAAAACAAGTGTGAAATCCCTCGATGGTTGGTATAAAGTGGTGTTGTCATGCTCGATTCGTTTGACCGCAATTCTACCCAAGAAGACTTGCTCTGCTACAAAGGGGGTAGAGTACCCTAAGCTAAATAGCATTTTCTTTGCATCAAACTTGGTGGTTTGGTCCCTCAAACAGAGGTAGTTGCCTTATGTTTATCCTCGTCTGGTGAAGTAGCATAGGCTCGTTGAAGGGTGTCCTTGTCTAATTGAGTTTATCCATTCTTTTGTAGATTTGGTTTTTCGGCGTGAGCTCGATGAATTGGGTGAACCAGCCATGAAAAGTTGTGAAGGACTATGGTTGACTTTTTTGCCATGCATGTGTTGATCTGTTTTCATTTTAGGCATCGAGCTTAAGTTGGCTTTTTGGCTTGGCAGAATTATTCAATTCATATTTGCGCAAAGGTGCTTAATTAACTAGTCATATTTACCACTTTGAGTTGGGCTTATATTAATTTGGACACTTTTAGTGGACTGGACCTATAATTTGTAGAATTCCAGGTAAATTTTGATGTCTACAGCCAGTGTTGTTGGGCCTAATGGCATGTGTGAACTACTCAACCCCAACATGCGAAGGTTGGAATTGTTCAAACTTCTCCTGAACTTTTTATGATGTCCGTTTATTTATTTATTTTCAATGTGAGTTCTTGATTTAATAAGTCAGGAAGCTCCTTTCCACGTTTTTCTTTTAATCTTCTTCCCTTTAACAACTTCAAAAGAGTTTTCTTCATAGAACAGATTTTCTTGTCTCATGCACTATTGCTATTGCTATTGCTTGAACAATTGAAGATTGAACTACTTTGTTGAAGAAGTTAATGCTATCCCCCTCCAGTTTTTCAATCTTTGCGTTTGTTCATTAGACACCCCACAGACACATCTCATCTGCCTGATTTGTAGAAGTTAACATTGTGCCCTTTTGGTTTTGGTGTTTGTGTTTGTTAACAGATACCCTGCTAACATGACGCTTTTGCGTGGAAATCATGAAAGCAGGCAATTAACTCAGGTATGCTCTCATATTTTATTGTAGCCTCTGCTAGTTGGTTGTGCTGATTTTGTGTCGTAGATGGGCTTTTGTCTGAGTAAATTAAGGTGACTGTTAGGCAGTCTGTAAGAATGGTTTGCCAACTGCATAGCAGAATACATGGCACATATATGAGCGTGTCTGTGTGGGTGTGTGTGTGTATTGGGGGGAGGGGGGGGATCTGCCATTTGATGCTCCCAACTTTTTGGACTTAGGCTGAAGTCAGTCCCAATTGGTCTATCCTGAGATATAGTCCAGCAACACTTCCCACGCGCACATCCTCCCGGTGTGGAGTCTTCTCTGATGTGTTGCATGCGCGCGTGGGTCTTCAAAAGCATCCGTGACCAACCCACAACGCGACGTTGGCCTTGTTCTTCAGCCGGCGCCTGTAGTAGACCCTGTAAGGCGGCATGATGTCCGCATCAACTACTTTTCGAAGGAAATACTTTTGGCTATGTAACAATGACATGGACAGCGTGTCAAGTGTTTGTGACACAAACGTAGATATGGGGTGTCTGACACTGTACCTTTAAGAAGCTCGAAACGTAGGCATGTCCGTACACGTATTATATACTTCAACCAATTTTTTAAAATAAAAATAGATGTGTGAAAACTATCCAATAACATAATAAATATTAGTAGATTTATAGAAGGACAAACTATCAAACAAAATTAGCTGTGTAACAACTTTTAAAATGTATCATATGGAGGTTGGAACACACTGACCTTTTAGAAATCATTTTTATGATAAAAAGTATTAAACTAAAGGTGACACGGCCGTATGTGTCAGAATGTGTCGACAGCGTGTTCGTATGTCAACATGTCCGACACGAAAAGAAACCCTAAAAGTGCTGTCATTGTTACCTTGCTTTTTGGATGGTAAGCTGGATTGGTTATGGGTTATCATGGATGCCGACATTGACGACGTCCAATTGAGCTATGGGCTTGATTGATACCATGGATTTTTACACAGCTTCGTAGGTTCCACATGTAGATGAGTCAAGGGCTGATTTTTGGTGAAGAGGATCATCCTAAAAAAATAGCCTATTCTGAAATTTCTAACCCTATCAAATGTGGACATAAGCTTGATGGTGAAATTTGTGGTCCTGAATTCTTCCACTTGTAGTCTACTTTTCGTCGGGATAGAAGTGTTGGAATTGGTTGATTTTTGCTTAGGATGATGAGATCATCCTCACCAAAATATCAGCCCTTGACTCATCTCCATGTGGGCCTTAGGGGCCATATAAAAATCCGTGTCATGAATCATGGTAAGGCGTGCAAGAATATCTTGACCAATATATACTTGTGTTTGTGTACATTTTAATATATCTATATTTAAATTTATATGGTGATTTATTTGATGAGATATTTGTTAAAGCAAAATTTCCATCTTTTGCTAGGTTTATGGTTTTTATGATGAGTGCCAAAGGAAGTATGGAAATGCTAATGCATGGCGTTATTGCACTGATGTTTTTGACTTCCTCACGCTCTCAGCAATAATAGATGGAACTGTGAAGTCCCCTCTCTTCTCTCATTTTGCTTTATATTTATCAGATCTGAATGTGTTTTTGTATTAATTCAAATGTATCTTTATTTTGGGATTCTAGGTGCTCTGTGTCCATGGTGGTCTCTCTCCCGATGTTCGAACAATTGACCAGGTTTTCCCTGACGTTTTGTATTTTTATTATTATTGTTGTTGTTGTTGTCATGGTTTTAAAAACGGCCGTTTAAACACTAATGCCCCAAGCCCGTTACGTTAAAACCCGTTATGACGCTTTGAATTTAACGGCCGTTAAAATCGTTTTAACAGCCGTTAAATTTGAAAAATTTTGTGGAAA
Source organism: Euptelea pleiosperma (assembly GCA_035048495.1). Lineage (NCBI taxonomy): Eukaryota > Viridiplantae > Streptophyta > Magnoliopsida > Ranunculales > Eupteleaceae > Euptelea > Euptelea pleiosperma. Next base: position 35,865,374 of record CM068550.1, on the reverse strand, counting down.
AAAATGGCCGTTAAATTCCGTTAAAATCCGTTATTTTTTCGTTAAATTCCGTTGTTTTTTTTTGTTTTTTAAAGTTTCAAATTTTGAATTTCAGCGCCATTTTTTCTGTTAAATTCCATTTTTTCCCATTTTTGCCCCTGGCCGTTACAATCCGTTTTAACGGTTTTAATGGTAACTCCCCCAGTCCGTTATACCGTTAAAACAACCTCCTTTAAACCTTGGTGGTTGTTATTTGATAGATAACAGACTTTTATTTGTAAGAAGTGAAAAGTACAAGGCAAACACCAAGGGTTGACTGCTGATGGCCAGGACTCCTCTCCAGAAAGCAAGAGGTTCTGATTTAAACTGTCCTTGGGGCCACCCCCTGGAAGAGTAACAATAAGTGGCTCAGTCCACATCAAACTCTCCCAGAACACTTGGCATGTGTGGAGGGGTGACTAGCGTGTCTCGGGGGACTAGTCGGGTGCTCTAAGAGGCCTGGATACCCTTGGTTTCAAAAATAAAAGTACAAGGCAAGGGGAAAGGATTTCCCAAAATGAAAGAACTAAAAAATGTAGCTAGGGAAGAGAATATGTACAAGAAGTTTCTATTTACACCCTCCCTAGCCAAACAATCAGCAATTCCATTAGCATCCCTCAATGTATGGGGAAAAAATTTGTCAATTCCCTAACTCCCTTATGTGCTGCAACTGATTTTTCAGTGTCCATGGCCCACCCCCCTTCTCCTTTGCCCACTTAATAGTGTTTGTGGAATCTCCCTTTACCTCCAAAGGACCCAAAAAATTGTCTCAAAAAATGCGAAGGCCTTGAAGAAGGGATTTCTACTCCAATTGGACTTGAAAACGCCTTGAGAATCTTTCCATCATTGTCCCTAAACACCTCTCCTATACCGCTGGACCCAGATTACCCAACGAACTGCCACCAAAGTTTAGCTTTATGAATTCACTTGCCAGGCACTTCCAACTTGGCTTTGGCTTTGGCTTGACCTTCAGCCTCCTACTTATAGACAGAATTTTCCCATTAATTAAGAATCCACGGCTCTGCCTCAGAGAGACTACAGAAATACTCTAAGAAGAGCGCACCCAATCAATAAGAATCCTCCATGTAGAGTCGGCATTTAAGGAACCAATTATGGCACATCCTCGAAGATCTTCCTATTTTTCTCTTTCCACACGCTCCAACATAAAGGAAAAGAAAGAATTTTCCAAAGAATCTTTCCCTTGTGCCAAAGCGAGTGTGTAAACCCCCAAAATATCTCCCAATCTGCCTTGGACAAAGTCACTCCAAGACAAACTTAGCAAAGAACAAAAGAACAAATTCTGCACGTCTCTAGATATATTAGCATTTTCAACGTATTTGATGGCTAGAATTTGACTTTTACTCCTCGGTATGTCAACAACAATTTCCTGTATTATATATGAAGAAAAAACAACTATTTGCTATATTCTCTGATTAAATTGTCTTTCAATCTAATGGTCTTCTCTTTTGAAATAACTGAATCCTTGAGATAAGGGGAAATAAAATGTGGGGCAGTGCCCCACCATATATAGTGGGTTCCCACCGTTGTGAAAATCTTATCAAGGTTGTCTAATCCGTGAACAATATTCTTGTATGGATTAATCCAAAAATCAGAACGGTTGAAAAATCCTGACCATTGTGAATGAATTTTAGTGGACTACTGAAGAAAGCAATTGATCAGATAGTTTAATTGCCTGTTTGGTGCTATTTTTGGCTGCCAATTCAAGACGTGCTCAATCCATTTGATGGTTTGTGATTGACTAGTTTCCACCAATGCAGTGGCGCAAAGGTCTCCTTTGGGGCACAAAACCACCCTTGTTGACACAAACTATCTGATTTTCCTACGAGCACCCCCAGTACCCCTCTGCGTGAGAGCAGAACTTGAACTTCACAATCATTGTCAAATTTGGCATCTTTTGCTTTTCATGCATTTTCTCTTCTTGAAGCCCAGAGACCTACACATCACATGATATGTCCTCTTATATTTCCTTCTTTTTTCTACTTGTCATGTGGCAGATGAGGGTCATCGAACGAAATTGTGAAATCCCCCATGAAGGCCCCTTCTGTGATCTAATGTGGAGTGACCCTGAAGAGATCGAAACATGGGCAGTCAGTCCACGGGGCGCAGGTTGGCTTTTTGGGTCTAGGGTCACATCTGAGGTAAATAATGACACGTTTTCTCAACATCGAGTTAATATTGTCTGCGAAAATTACAAACCTTTCTTTTGCTTTTCTGCAGTTCAATCACATAAACAATCTGGATCTGGTTTGTCGGGCCCACCAGCTTGTACAAGAAGGTCTCAAGTACATGTTTCAAGATAAAGGCCTTGTTACTGTGAGTCACATATCTTATATTTAGCATTCCACCTTCCACTTTGGAGTTCAGTGATTTGTAAATGCTTCTGGTTACTGTTTATAGGCCATTTCATGCTAGTAATTGCATTGGCTGAATAGATGGTTTTGGTTCTTGGCTTTTGCAGGTGTGGTCCGCACCAAATTATTGTTATAGGTGTGGAAATGTAGCTTCTATACTGAGTTTCAACGAGAATATGGTACAAGCTAGAACCTTGCAAACTTTATTGTATTATTCTTTGTAAAGTCTAGGGGAATGTTGGAATACTGCCTGGTACTCGTAGTACTATGTCTCTCTACTATGCAAGTGGTGCTCGTGCAAAACTGTGTGGATTGTTCAAAGAATCCAAATGGTGGGCTCTACCAAGTACCACCTACCGATTTGATGACCCAACTATTAGATAAATTGAGTTTCTTCTAGATCGTTGTGGTGTAAATTTTTGTCTGAAACAAATTATTGATCGGATGGTTAGTAATAAATAAGTATAATCGATTAGGACTTAATTATTGGACTAGGAGATTGCTTAGTTGGGTTTGTTATTGGACTGTCTAGATCAGTGGGTTTTCTGGTCTGGTAATAAAGCATTGTGCACACAATGAGTTATTCTGTAAACCAAATGGAATACCTTTGTGTTTCCATACTTCCAAGTAGCTTGGTTTCACATGTAGTTTTGTACTTGTTTGAAGGTCTAAAACCTGACTACTAGTGAAATTTGCTGAGTAACTTGTTCAAAGTTGGGTTGGGTATGGAGTAACTTTGTTTCTTAAACCCCAAGAAAACTTGATTGTGTTTTGAAGGAGCTCTGGAATTGTGCTATACCATAGTATTTTAACAATTTCAATGTAGCTAAGAGTTGGCTCTTCCCTTGATTTCAAAACGAATCTTAAGTTAATGATATTTTAGGGCCTGCTTGGTGGAAACACAAAACAGAGCTGGTGCTATTTTTCAATTTGAACCAGCTACGTTTTGGATATTAATGCATTTGGATGGTCATAGTTTGTGCCTCATAGTTTGCTCCGTCTCCCAAAAAGACCTCAAATGATGTTGACTCCAACTACCCGAAAGGATGATTTTGTTTTACCACTTTTTTGGGCTTATCAGATTCTGTTCTATCTAGATTTGCACCTGATAAGCATGTCTCTCATGATTGATTTTTCTTGTTAATGATAATAGGAAAGAGAGGTGAAATTCTTCACAGAAACAGAGGAGAACAACCAGATGAGAGGGCCCAGAACAGGAGTCCCATATTTCTTGTGAATGAGGGAAATATTTCCCTCGTCAATTGTAAAATTATTTCAGGAGTTTGGCGATTCGTTATTGTCATTGTAGTAACGAGGAAGCCTTGAATACATCAACATTTGCAGAATTAGATCTTTGTTTTGCTGGCTTGAGATTCACCACAGCTTTTTTTTTTTTTTATTTATTTCCGTGATGTATATTAATAACTGTTAATTATTTATTGCTGTTATTGCTGCTTGGCTATTATTATTTTCTTTCATCATGTATAACACAGTTGTAGGTCAGATTTGGCAGTATGGTACTGAATACATACGTGCTGCTTTGCAAATTGTACAGATGATATATACTTGAAGAGTAAATCTTTAGTCTTTGCATCAAGGATGGTTATTGCCATTTCCTAGGACTCAACTAGGTCAAAAGTTAGCTCGCTGGGTGTCCAATTGGCATCTTTTGGATGGTAAAATAATCTCACGAACAGACCATATAATTAAAATGTCTATTGATCAGATGGGTGTGATATCCAATCCAGTTGACATTTGACCTAGATCTCATTGTAAGACCCATTGCTGGTGGGTGTTGATCCTCTGCACGAAGATGGTAATTGCTATCTGCAATGCACAGGCTATAGATTTACTTGATAATCCCATCTCTGTTTGTACTCGCAACACTACAGGTCTTTGTGGGGCAAAAATCCCACAACTCAACTAAATCTGATGTGATCTTGTTGATGAAGTATGTCGTGCCGGTATGAATAGTAGTTTCGCTTCTTGTCGGTTACTTAGGTGAAGTCGGTGCAGAGTAGACGAGTAGGCCAAAGACAGCTGATGAAGGTGAATACCTGAAATAGAACTCTGTCAGTGGGATTCCACTTTTAGAGCTTCCGAAGATTAAGTCAGTTTCTTTCTTAAGTGTTTTCCAGGTTTTGGTTTGTGTTTTTGCGTACCTTTTTGAGTGGACCTGGATACCCTATTTATAAGATAGTCTTATCTGACGTGTCAAAATGCTCATGCTTGAAATATCTACTTTGGTTGGTTAGGGATCTTTTGTCATTTGCATGACGTGTATTATGACGTGTTACGGTCTGTACCTTTGATGACGAATATGCTTTATCTGTTATTCACGTGAAGTCTGTTAGCTCGATGTTATCCATATTCTCGGCGTGATCGGATCTTTCTAACACTGTATATCTCAATCACTTCAGTCATATCGGTATACTTGGATATACTGCTCTCGTTCAACTCGGATAAACATATATTTTATCCCGGAGATCTCGGTTATAATTGTTCTCTTTCATCTCGGATAAATATATACTTCATCCCAGTTATCTCGGTTATAACTGCCCTCTTTCATCTCGGATAAACATATACTTCATCCCGGTTATCTCGAATATTCCATAAATGATTTATATTCCTCCTAAAATAGTCCGCACAATAGCCCCCACTTGGTGGTTGGTATCTCTGGTATGCATGCCTAGAGTCCGACTTCCAAGTAATCCTCATGTCTACATAAGGGTTTTGACCTTCTCTTCCATATGTCCGACTTCATGGCTCTGCCACGTGTCATCTCACGTGCTTACATTATTGGTTCTTATAAAATTTTCTTATATGGCCGACTTCATGGTCCTACCACGTGTCAGAAAATTTCTAACTATTGTCTTTTCAATCCGTCATACGCAATAAATATTTTCCACATGTCGCTGTCTAACTGGATTATAATGACGGAGCCGTCTTCTGACGTTTTGGTTCTCACGTGTGCAGGGTCATGGCTATAAATACCTCATTTCTTCACTTTTCACTTCTTACAACGGTAACTCAGCTCTGTTTTTACCTCAATCCTTCACTTGTTCTCGGCGACCTCGTCACGTCTTTTAGATCGGCCTCTCGGTGATCTCTTCCAAGTCCTGTATATCGGCCCATTCGTTCATCTTGTTGGTATCGGCTTCAAGGTACTTTTTGAGCTCTGTTGTTTGAAAATTTGTTTATGGCTACTAAAAAATCCGCTAAGTCGTCTGTCTGAGGGGTCGACATAAAACATCATCCTAAACCTGATTTAGATGATGTTCGTGAGGACTATAACATTCCGGATAATGTTATCCTCACATATGTCGTCGGATCTCTGCTATATTCCCATCATTGACCTGTTGACCCAAACCCCAGCTGTATAACTGTTGGTGAATTGGCTGCCGGCCTTCCTCTTCCTCTAACTCAGTTTGCTCGGGAGTTACTTAATTTTTACGATTTGTACCCTGGGCAAGTAAATGGTAACTTTTGGCGTCAACTCAACGCTTTCGAGCGAATCCGAAAATACTGGAACAAGGATATATCCGTCTTGGATGTCCGCCAACAACATTTTCTCAAACCTCTTCCCCGCCTTAAACGAAAAGATTCTGACACCGGCAGGATTCCTATATACTTTCTCGCTACTTGGCCAGGAAGATTGCCTATCTTAAAGTGCATTCAAGATTGTGATAAATTCTGGCCTTATTTTCCTATGTTTGTCTCGGGAGAATGGGAAAGAGGGGCCAATGATGATGGTCTACCTTTACGTAATAGGACCTTTAGTAGCAAATGTATTCTAGGTTTTCTCCTTTTATTTATCTTTTTCTCAATTGTTCTTGTTTCCTACTGTGTTTGACTGATCTGCTTTCTCAGGTATCCGAACTGATAGCTCATCTCGGAATCTGTCCCGTGGTAATATCCAGCTCTGTTACGATCTGTGTGCCTTGCATTCGGATGTTTATCAACGGCTAGTCGGATTAGATTCTCACGGTTATTCTTGGGATGCTGATCCTCCTACCCCTACAGAACTTTGTCAAGTGATACCTGACCGGGAATTAGAGGTGAAACTACGAAAAACCCCCAAGGTTAACAAGCCCCCAAAGGCTAAAGCTCCATCTCCTCCTCCAGTTCTTTCTGAATCCTCGTCTTCTCTCGGAGACACTTCGGATAGTAGCGAATCGATGTCGGATTTTGACCTCAGCGAGTCAGAAGCAACCTGTTCTCGTAGTCTTGATGAGGTATGCCAGCTTCGGATTATGACGAAGTATTAAATGTTTCCCCTTTGACCAGCTTTATTCCTATCTCCTCATCTTCGGATATTTCTTCTTCTTCCTCTGATTCGGATTCCTTTTCTTCTATTATATCTGATCGTCGTCTGTCACGGCAAATATCTACACTGGTGCAGTCTCTCGATTATTCATACCGTGCGGGGGATTCTTCGTTCTCGAGTGATTCTTGTATCCGAATTTCCGACGACGACGAGATGGCTGACCTCAACATTGAAGGTCCCGGGAAGTCTCCACCTCGGACAAAATCCAGGAAGCGTAAAGAGATGGTTTCTTGTCCGAATTCGGCTAAAGACAATGTCGCCAAATTGACAAAAATTGATGTCTCTTAGAAGACACATTCAAAAAGTTCTGCCTCTACTACCCCAACATCCACCTCTCTGCCACCAAAGATTCCTCGGAAGAGTACTGAACATGTGTCGACCAGTTCATTTGGTCCGACAAGTCATACAGCTAAGGACATAGGCGAGAAAAGAGCTGGGAAGGAGACTATCAGCAGCTCTTCTAAGTCGGCTGGTCGGGGTTCAGAAAAAGATGTCCGAGATGATGTTTCACCACCCGTGTTTAGTTCTTTTTTTGCTACTAAAATGGGGGAACCCATTTTAATCAATCAAAGTGCAGTTAAATAGCCCAATGTGGCTAGAGTGATCGGGGAACTGTGCTTGCTCCCGGAGGATGTTCGTTATTTTGAACATCAATCTCCGGATTTCTTTTTCGATAATTTCTATCAAGGCATTTTCCTGGTATGTGTATGTAGCTTATTTACTTGTGACTCGTTAAGACATAATAAGTTTCTTACTCTATTATTTGCTTTTTTGCAGTGTATGAATTCTTTCCCAGCCATGGCGGGGTATCTTCGGAAGGAGGTTACTCGTCTGAAGGGGGAAAATTCCCAACTCGGCCAGAAGCTCGAGAAGGCACTGGAGGAGTCGGCCAGAATGGCCGAGGCCGACAAAAAAAGGGTTGCACTTCTAGAGAAACGCAATGGGGAGCTCATTGCTGCAAAGGCCAAGACCTAAGAGCTTCAAACTGATATTCTGAGGTTGAAGGAGCTCTCAGAAAAAGAAAACAAACTCCGAGTTCAATGGGAGTCAGAGAAGAGCGAGTCAGAGAATGCTCTCAAAGTCTGATACGAGCAGCAGGCCGAGGCCAAGATCCAAGAGTGGAGGGACGCCGTGGAACGGTTAAGGGTTGAAAGAAACCATTACCGAGACGCGGCGGAGGCCTTGGGTTACAAAGATGAAGAGGAAGCTGATGAAATCCAAGTCGGGTCCGAGACCCTTGACTCAAGACAACCTCTTCCTCCGACTCCAGCGGCCCCTCCGACTTCGGATCCTCCTCTCCCTCTCGATCCAGTGGATTCTGTTTCTTCTTTGCCCGTTGATGGGTTGGCTGCTTTAGCTGCAGTGGCGTCCGAGACGCAACCTTAAGATACTTTAACATTTTAATTTTTGGGTCTGTAACATTAAATACTTTACTCTCTCCTTTTTTAACTTTATCCAATGATGCATTCTTACTTTAACTCTCAGTTTTAATGCATGTTTATACACTTTGCTCATGAATGAGTACTCATGTTTATTAATATTGTTATCTGACTTTTCAAACATTGTGATGCCGACTGGCCTAAACCATTTATGGTTAACACTTCCAGGCAAACATGGTGGTGCCGGCTGGCCTAAACCATAAATGGTTAGCACTTCCAGGCAATCATGGTGGTGCCGATGTTCCGATGATGAATTCGGCTGGTGCATCCGACAAGACTTTATTGATAAAATTTCTTCAGGTTCTGTACATTCCAAGGCTTCTCAATGATTTTGTCATCCATTGTCTCAAGATAGTAACTTCCTCATTCTCCCACTTTTCTTATCTTGTATGGACCTTCCCAATTTGTGCCTAGTTTCCCTGCATTGAGTTCTTTTGTATTCTAGAAGACTTTTCGCAGTACTAAGTCTCCTTCCACAAAACTTCTTGGTCTGACTCTCTTGTTAAACCATTTCTTCAGCTTTTGATGGTAGCTCTCCAGCCTGATCCTAGCTTGTTCTCGTTTTTCTTCTGCCATGTCTATTTCAAATTTTTGAACATCACATTGGACGCCGGATTCAACTACTAGATGCCGAGTTGTTTCAACAGTCATTTCAGTAGGGATGAGAGCTTCCATTCCAAAGGCTAAAGCAAAAGGAGAATCCCCATGTGCTCTTCTCGGCGTTGTCCTGTACGCCCAAAGTACACCATCCAATTTGTCGGCCCATTTCCCTTTTGATAACTCTAGCCTCTTCTTTAAATTTGCCGATATCTTCTTGTTTGTTGCTTCTGCTTATCCGTTACCCTGTGGGAACATGGGTGCCGAGAACAATTGCTTGATCTTAAATTTCTCGCAGAATTGGGCTATCTTTCCTCCCCGAAATTGTGATCCATTATCTGAGATGAAGGCATAAGGAAGACCAAACCGTGTTATGATCCTCTCCCACAAAAACTTTTCAACTTCTTGTTCTCTGACTTGCTGCAAGGCAACTGCTTCTACCCATTTAGTGAAATAATCTGTAGCCACAAGAAGAAATTGCCGTTTTCCCGGAGCCATAGGAAGAGGTCCGACAACATCTAATCCCCATAAAGCAAACGGCCACGGACTGACAACAGAGTTTAGTTCCCCAGCTGGAGCTCGGATTGTCGGCTCATGTTTTTGGCATTTCTCACATTTTCTGACATACTTCTTTGCATCTTCTTGCATATATGGCCAATAATATCCTTGAGTCCAGGCTTTATGAGCTAAGGATCTTCCATCAGAATAATTTCCACATTCCCCTTCATGTATTTCTGCCAAGACGAGCTGTGCCTGATCCGTTGTGATGCATTTCAACAACGGCCCACCGGCTGATTTTCGGTATAGTTTTCCTTCTATCAACTGATAACGCCTGGCTTTCTGTTCAATTCTTCAGGCTACGTTCTTGTCCTGGCTATTTACTCCGTCCACCAAATAGTTTATGATTGGTGTCATCCATGTTTCCGATTCAATCATGATGCACTGCTCACCTGTCTCCTCTGATTGTTACTCGGCCTCTCAGAAAATTCAATTGAGATGGATCGTCCTTCCGTCTCGCCTAACATAGCCGCTATGTAGGCCAAAGCGTCTGTGTGTCTATTCTCCCCTCGGTTAGTGTGGAATAACTCTGCCTTACTGAAACTATGCATCATTCGAGTAATAATTTTCAGGTATTTCGTCATATTTTCATTTTGAGCCGCGAAAGAGCCATTTACTTGGTTAACCACAAATTAAGAATCGCTATAAACTGAAAGTTCCCTAACCCTGACTAATTTAGCAAAATTCAAACCAGCTATCAAAGCTTTGTACTCGGCCTCATTGTTAGATGCTGAGAATCCCAATTTGACAGCCATCTCTAATCTCGTGTTATCGGGGGTGATTAGAATTGCGCCGACACCGGAGCCATTACAACTAGATGAGCCATCAACAAATAATCTCCATCCGTTACGGCTATCATTCGGATATGAGGAATCGGCCTTCCCTATTTTCTCTTCAATGGGCTCGACGCTGTTATCCCAGAAAAGATCGTCAACTGGGAAGTCGGCTAAAAAGTCGGCCATAGCCTGACCTTTTTCTGCCGTCCTCGGCCTGTAACTGATCTCATATTGACTTAAAGTTAAAATAAAGCATAAAAGTTCTAATTAATCTATATAATTAAAAGACAAAAAAAAACCTTTGAGGGTTTTTAGGGATTTACAACATACACCCCTTAAAAGGAATTTTGTTCACAAGATTTAAAACTTATCAATGGTAATGAAGAAATCTGGATACTTTTCGTACATCTTAGACTCCAACTCCTAAGTAGCCTCTTCAACACCGTGGTGTTGCCACAATGCCTTCACCAGACGAATGGTCTTGGTATGTAGCACTTGCTTTTTGGTGTCAAGAATCTGGATCGGTCATTCTTCATAAGTTGTGTCCTCTTAGAGTTACAAGTCCTACTAATCGATGACATGCGTTGGGTCTGGCTTATAGTTTTGAAGCATAGAAATATGGAAGACATCGTGAACTAAAGATAGTTGTGGCGGCAATGCAAGACGATAGGCTGCCTCTCCCACTCGCTATAGGATCTTCAAGGGTCTGATGTACCTCAATGCTAGCTTCTCTTTCTTGTCGAATTTGACGATATATCTACGTGGTGATATCTTCAAGAAGACATGATCATTGGTCAGAAACTCCCAAGGTCATGGTTGGTTATTCGCGTAGCTTTTCTGTTGACTCTACATTGTAAGGAATCAATCCTTGATTAGATGAACCTTCTCAGTAGTCTCTTGAATCAACTCAAGTCATGATAGTGAACGCTCTTCAACAGACTGGGGATTTGTAGGATATGCATAAAGTGCCTCATATGGTGCTATATCGATGCTCATCTTGTAACTATTGATGTGCTTGAACTCCGCCAATGGTAAGTGATCGCTCCAACTACTTTTGAAGTCTAAGATACAAGCTCTTAGCATATCCTCTAAGATCTGAACGGCATACTCTGATTGTTCGTCTGTTTGAGGATGAAAGGCGATACTGAAGTTGAGTTGAGTCCCTAAGGCTACGGGTGTCAATCCGACCCTCTTGTAAGGGGGCCCGGCCATGTCCTTTTAAAGCCTTAAAAATAGGGTTTTTTTTTTTTTTATAAATCTCAATCCCTTAGGGCCGGGCTGGGGCGGGCCCAAATATGTAAGGCCCTTCTAAATAAGGACCGGGCCAGGGTCACACTCGTGGGAGCCCAACCCTACCCGGCCCTTAGCAAATCATCTATGTTATATTTATTTTTTAAAATTATATTCTATAAACAACGCACATAGTGCATCTTTTTTTAGAAAATGACACACTAAGTGCATGGTATATTCAAAACTAAATTAAGTAGCCTTTTTTTAAAATAAAATGGGTTGTTCTAAGGTCACTTGTCATTGACCTTAAAGTGTCAAACTGTTAAAAAGAGTTCCAAGAAACCTAGGGAATCAAACCCTTTTTTAAAAAACAAAACATACAAAAGAAATGGGAAAATCAGTTGGCATGGTCTCCTAGTTTCCTTAGGTACACATGTCACAGCGTTGTTGGGGTTGGACTCTATAATTATCCTAATAAAGATACAATTTTGGAAAATTTCCAAATGATTGAGCCATTCCAAAATTATGATCGACCCAAAATCGTTCCTATTTTGAAAAAAATTAAGAATGGTTCAAAATCGTTCCTATTTTATGCATCTATCAGTGATTTAGATGCATAAAATTTTGTTATGCCCTAGTTAACATTATAACATGGCATATCTATTATTCTTGACAAGTGTAGAGGCTCTCTTCAATCCCTTGATGGGTTAGGATTGAAGAACCTCATATATACTGTATGAGGGAGTCGGTCCTACCTCTAACAGTCCAAAATCCTCTTCCCATCAGAGAAGGCTGAGATAGAGGTAGCAGGCTCCCTCTCAACTCTGTTTAATCTTGCTTTTATGTATAGGGCTGTCTCCTACATCAAAAGAAGATGAATACAGATATGTTCATTCTTTAATCTTGATTTTAAACAATTTAGTTCAAATCCTTTTAGCTCAAACATGATTATATGTAGATCCTATGTATAAAGAAGGTTTTATTTCATATAGTTTCTGATTTTAAAACCCTAATAAGTGTCAGAGCCATAGGTTCAACATATATCATGTTTAGGGCATACAGAATTAGGGGTTTTTAAATTATTTATGATCCTATCTATTTTTATTGGTATATGTTGAGATATGATATTATTTTATTTAATCTAAGGGTTGTAGGTTGAGCACGGACTATTTTTTATCTGATTTTTAGGGTTCTAAAATTATTTAGAACATGTTTTAGATAAACCTGATGCTTTTGAAGGTTAGGAAAATTATTTTTCCATCTCTGTAGTGCTCAAAGTGATTTTATGGTCAGTCAGGGATTAGGTGGAATTAGTTCTAAGTGCCGGATATCTTTTTGGATATTCCTGTTAGTTTTGATTGCTCACCAAGTGCTTGATTCTTTGTCTGAGCAACCTAATCATTTGTTGATTCCATATTTATGCAACCATGTGAAGCGGTTGAATAATTGTATTAATATGACATATTTCAACATATTTTTGATCTGTATATTTTAGTTTTTAATGGCTTCACTTTGGGGTATAAGTGAGCCACTTAGTAGTCCTTATGAAACTTTTAACACTAGATGGAGTTAGAGTATTGTTAAAGCAACCATACTCCTGAAAGTACGAAAAGTATTAAGTTTGTTCAATAGTAGGATTTATATGTCCTTTTTTGACTCTATAAGACTACATACAGTTGTGTTCGATTGTTTTATGTATCAGTCATCCCAAAGAGGATTGTATACTTAATCAATATGAACGAACAAGATAACTATCACATATGCTATAAATGACAATACTTTTAGACCCAAAGGTTTAAAAGAATTCGAATTTACTCATGTGTGATGGACTAGTCTTGAAGGTGGATGTTAATTCCGTTTGGGAGACAATTTGCATGTTCTGGTCTTAACCCAAAGGTGGGATCACAATGATGCTACTGTCAGTCCTGCCAGAGTTTGTTGTCCTTAAAGATAATTGACACATTAAGAAATACTCTAGATGATTCGGTTAATTACCCCATTAGTCGGATCAATTAAGACATGATAAATGTCATAATGATTGCATGATATATATTATCATGATGTTATCATGTATTTAGAATTATATGGATGACCATATTTAGCTCATTTTATTTCAATTATGAATGCTTAAACCATCCAAGGGCATTTAGTTGGGATTGAGTTTTTAAATGGCTCAAATTATTCAAGATGGAGGTCTCAGCTGAAAATAGTTCTTGATTGTCTGAATTTTGATATTGCTCTTAGAGAATCTGAGCGAGAGAAGCCTTTACTTGATTCCTCTAAGGCTGAAAAGCTAAATTATCAAAAATGGGAAAAGGCCAATAGGATGAGTCTTCTCATCATTCGGGGTTCTATTCAAGAGTCGATAAGAGGAGGAATTCCGAGCACAGAGATAGCTAAAGAACTTATAGAGGTTATCCGGACACAGTTTATGGGTTCTGCAAAAACTATGGTTGGTACTTATATGAGCAAGCTATGTGCTATGAAGTTTGATGGGCAGTGCAGCATACGTGAACACATTTTACAGATGTCTGACTTAGTCTATAAATTGAGAGATATGAAAATGGACTTAAGTGATGACTATCTTGTTCATCAAGCTGCCAACTCACTCCCTAGGCAGTATGATACTTTTAAAGTAAACTATAATGCTCAAGATAAGAAGTGGAGTGTAAATGAGTTGATTGCTCACTGTGTTCAGGAAGAAGAAAGACTTCAGCAAGGAAAAGTAGAGTATGCACATGTCGCAATGATTGGTCAAAATAAAAAGACTTTCAAGAAGCCCGGATATAAGAAACAATTTTTGGGACAACAGAAACAATTCTCGGGATATCAGAAACAAACCTAGGAAACAATTTGTAGCTCATCAAGGACCTATTCAGCATCAACAAGGCAATCAATTTCAACAAAAAAGCATGTTGTCACAGCTCTAGAGGAGATTCATTGTTTCTTCTATAAGAAGAAAGGCCATATGAAGAAAGACTGCATGAAGTTTAAGGAATGACTGAAGAAGGGAAAGCAAGGTAGGGCTTTGTCTTTGGTGTGTTTTAAAACTAATCTTGTCGATGCTCCTTCTAACACTTGGCAGTTAGATACTAGGGCTACTGTTCACATCACTAATTCATTGCAGGGGTTCACCAGCAGATGCAGAATTGAGGATGGGGAGCGATGCTTGTATATGGGAAATGCAGAACAAGTAAAAGTCGAAGCTGTTGGGAGCTTTCGTCTTATTTTGGACTCTAGGTACATTTTGGACTTAGATGAAGTCTTTTTTGTACCCACTATGAGGCGGAGTTTGTTATCAGTTACCAAACTTGACTCTTTGGGTTTTACCCTATAGTTTGGTGGTGAATGTGTTAAAATATTTTACAATTCACAACTTGTTGGATCTGGTTCTATTGCTGATAATCTTTACAAGTTGAATCTAGATACTAGTTATGCTAAATCTTTGCTTTGTATGAATGTTGATGCTCATGTTTTGAATGTTACTGGTTCAAAACGTGGTCTGGATAGTGAGAGATCTTCTATGATATGGCACAGACATTTGGGGCATATTTCTAAGGAACGAATGGAAAGACTTGTAAGAGATCAAGTATTGAAACCGTTGAATTTCAGTGATTTTGATACTTGTGTTGATTGTATCAAGGGGAAGCTTACAAAGAAAAGAAAGAAGGTTGTTACTAGGAGCACAGAGTTGTTAGAAATTGTTCATATTGATATATGTGGCCCATTTCCTTCACCTTCTCTTGGTGGTCAGTGTTATTTTATCACCTTCACTGATGATTATTCTCAATATGGGTATGTATATCTTATTCATCAGAAGTTAGGTGCTCTTGATATTTTTAAGATTTAAAAGGCAGAAGTGGAAAATCAGTTGGGCAAGAAAATTAAAGCATTAAGATCAGATATAGGAGGAGAGTATTATGGGAAAGCTTATGCTATAGGAGAGGTTCGTGGTAAATTTCTCAAATTCCTAGAAGACCATGGCATAGTGCCTCAACACACCACACTAAAAACACTAGAACAGAATGGAGTAGCAGAAAGATGAAACAGAACATTAAAGGATATGGTACGGAGTATGCTTGTTCATTCTAACCTATCTGAATCATTCTGGGGTGAGGCTTTGAAGACTGCAGCATATTTGCTTAATAGAGTTCCAAGCAAATCAATACCAAAGACGCCTTTCGAACTTTGGACTGGAAGAAAATCAAGTTTGAATCATATTCATGTTTGGGGTTGCACAGCAGAAACAAGAATTTATAATCCAAATGAGAAGGCATTTGATCCAACAACAGTAAGTTGTTATTTTATTGGTTATCCAGAAAGGTCAAAAGGTTTTAGATTTTATTGTCCATCTAGACCTACTAAGATTGTGGAAACTAACAGTGCAAATTTCTTGGAGAATGATGTAATTGGTAGGAGTTTTAAGCCAAGGCAGATTGCTTTTCAAGATAACAGTCCTCAGTTGCCACAGGTACAACCTATAGTAGATGTGCCAGAAGAGGTTTATATGTCAAAACCAACAATCCTTCCAGTAACAGATGATATGTCTTTGCGGAGATCCTCCAGGGCTAAAAGTCTGTTATAACAGAAGATTATATCACTTTCTTATTGGAAGTGGATAGTGATATTCATGAAGTTGGTGATCCTTTGAGTTACTCACAAGCTACAGGAGGAGATAACTCACAGCATTGGCGTAATGCTATAAAAGAGGAGCTAGAATCAATGGAAAAGAATGCAGTTTGGGATTTGGTGCAACTGCCTAAAGGGGCAAAGGTTGTTCAATGTAAACGGATCTTCAAGACTAAAAGAAACTCAGATGGAAGTATAGAAAGGTACAAAGCGAGGCTTATAGCCAAAGGTTTCACTCAAGAAGAAGGCATAGATTATCAAGAAACATTTTCTCCTATTTCCAAGAAAGATTCTTTTAGACTTATTATGGCATTAGTAGCTCATTATGATTTAGAGCTTCATCAGATGAATGTCAAAACAACTTTCTTGAATGGGGAACTTGATCGAGAGATTTACATGATGCAACCTGAAGGTTTTATAGCAAAAGGGCAAGAACACTTAGTGTGTCGATTGAAGAAATCTTTGTATGGATTAAAGCAAGCATCTCATCAGTAGTATTTGAAGTTTGACCAAGTGGTGTCGAGTTTTGGTTTCAAAGAGAATGCAGTTGATAGATGTATATATCTTAAGATCAGTGGGAACAAATTTGTATTTCTTATTCTATACGTGGATGGCATTTTACTTGCTAGTAATGACATTCACATGCTCCATGATACAAAGAAATTGCTATCGACAAGTTTTGAAATGAAAGATCTTGGAGAAGCTTCATATGTTCTTGTTATTAAAATTCACCGTGATAGAAAGAAATGTGTTCTTGGCTTATCTCAAGAGTCTTACATTGAAAAGATTTTTAAGAGATTTGGTATGCAGAATTGTGCACCAACTGAAGCTCCTGTAGTAAAGGGTGATATTTTTAGCAAGAAGCAATGTCCTAAGAATGAGTTAGAACGTAAACATGTAGACTTTGAACAATATGCTTCAGCAGTTGGAAGTCTAATGTATGCGATGATTTGTACTCACCCTGATATATATGCTTTATTGTTGGAATGCTTGGTCGTTTTCAACTCAATCCATGAGAACAACATTGGAGAGTTGTGAAAAACATTTTACGCTATCTGTAGAGAACTAAAAGCTTTATGCATGTCTACAGGAGAACAAGTGAGTTTGAAGTATTATGCTACTCTGATTCAGATTTTGCTGGATGTTATGATGAATTGAAATCCACTTCAGGATATGTATTTATGCTTGCCAATGGTGCCATTTTATGGAGAAGTGCTAAGCAGTCTATCATAACACGGTCTACACTGGAATCAGAATACATAGCTTGTTATGAAGCTACAAAGCCATGTGGTTGAAGAACTTTATCAAAGAACTCGTGGTGATGGATTCAATTTCGAGACCTATGCAATTTTATTGTGATAATGAAGCTGCGGTTAGATTTACAAATAATGATCAGGGAACAGGAAGGGTAAAGCACATTGACATAAAGTATCTTCTCGTGATAGAGAAAGTCAAAGAACAGGAAATTGTGATGTATCACATTGGCACTTATCTGATGTTAGCAGACCCTAAAACAAAAGGCTTTAGTATCAAAATGTTTAAAGAACATGTTTCTAGTATGGGCCTATTGGCAGTTTCTGATTTCAAGTGGGACTATATTTTGTTGTGTACTCATCTATGTATATATTGTCGGGCCCATCTTGGCAACACATGAAACTGGGAGCGGGCAGTGTGTGTGCTTGTGTTATTTATGGGGTTCTCAAGGTATGGGTAGTCTCCGCTAGTCCATGAGAGTGGTAATGTTATGTGTGTGTTGTCTCTTCTGAACAACCACAAACGTAACAGGAGGTTGATTGATTAACATCGCTTCCAGTTCATCATTCCCCAAGAAGGTAATCTTAATATAGTCATGCTGAATGGGTCCCTCAGCCTGTCACACTGAGGATTGGGGAATGTCCAAGTGCATCCAACGGTTTCAAACATTGTTAAGTGGAGTCATCCTCGGCTAAAGCGGTCTCAAAGGGTAGTGATTCGATTAGTCCTTAATTAGTCATTGGTTCCACATACCAGTTCTTTATCTTTTTGTGTCATATTTTTAAACAACGGAGAGAAGATCTCCTGGTCTCAATAACATTAATAGGTTCATTAAATGATGTGACAGAAACGTCTACGTGGCAGGACAACTCCATAACATTTTAGGTACCGAGTCCTTAACCATTTTTTTTATCCTGAATGGAATCCCCTGGACCCACAAAGGATAGGCTTGTTCCCTTGCCTCAATCCATTCCCCTCAAGACGGGGAATATGTCACTCAAACACTAATCATGTAGTAACCCAGCATAGAGTCCTTAGAAGAGGAACATCTATCCGGTATAGTTCATTAGGGATTATCTTTTTACTAGCGTTGCATGTAATATCTGAACTTGAGATTCTGTATTTCTTCGGCAAATCACTTACACACTGAAGGAAAACACTAATTCAAATTCTAGATGAATTTCGACAGATTATAGCCTTATCATATAATAAAAGAAGAAGATCTCTTTTTCTGTCCCCTAAAGTCCTCTATTTATAGAGTTCTGGGAAGGGGTTTGCATATGTTGTAGACTCACCTTTATAAGGAAAAAAGATTAAAATAATGAATAAATACAAACAATCTTAAAAAAAAAAAAAAAAGGTACCAAATACGATTGTGTAGTTAATAGTATTACACAATCATATGGCACTAATTCTGGCAGATTCTGCACGTTTTTCGAGAAAAATGGCATATGTGCTTTTCTGGACAAATGATAGGTCTCCTTGAAAATCTAACTGCATACGGTTGTGTAAGAGGAGATCCTAAACAACCGTATATTACTACTTTTTGAATCCCTTGCACGAATCTCAAAGAAAAGGGCATGGGTGCTTTTCTAGGGATATGAGGGGTATTTTTTGGAATGTAATTGCATATGGTTGTGTAGGAGAAGGTCCTACACAACCGTATGTGAATAGTTTTTCATCCCATTGTGCGGATCTCGAGGAAAAGGGCATGGGTGCTTTATCTCACTATTGGCCGTAGATCTTCCAGATCTGACTCCATACGATTGTGTAGCCTTCCTTCCTACACAACCATATCTAATTGATCTCTCTGATCTGTGGGTGGTTGGCTCAGAAATTGAGGCATGCCCTTTATGTAGAAATCCAGCCCTGATTTGACAAATTTGAGAGCATACGGTTGTGTATCTCTATGTCTTACACAACCGTATGTAGTTACTTCCTGAAGATTTGGGTTGGTTCTACTCAAAATTGACTGTCTTCATTTTTCTTGAAATCCGCACCAGTTGTGCTACTTCTCACTGAATACGGTTGTGTACTCTCATCTTCTATACAACTGTATATGATCATCTCCTCAAAAAATGTCCTATCCAAGTCCCCTGCTCTGATTGGTCTACTGCCGCGCAGTTGACTTTGACTCTGACAGTCAGTTTTTGCGTCCCTTGGTCGTGATTTTCATAGCGATTCACATTTTACTATCAACAATACCATCATGGTTTTGATATACTTTTGTTTATGTTTTATGGTCTCTTGATTGAGACATTGGACAAAATCTCATTTGAGATACTTAGTTGTCCATAGAGTTGTCTAGATCATCTAGTGGGCATAAGGTTTGGCTCACCATGAGATCTTGATGATTAGTAGACGCTCTTAAATGCTTAAGTTAGACGTGATTGGGCATCATGGTCGGTAAACTCTCATTTCAGATGATTTATCTCATTTGGGTGCTGGCGATGGATCTCAATCGCATGACGGTTTATAGTCAAAAGACATCTGAACGACACATATATAGAAAGTGTGAAGCTGGTAATGACCATATCGAAAAACATGAAATATTCTCTATTATGAAAATCATGTTTTTTCTTATCTACACTGGATAATGCCAATAAGGTTTACTTGGGGATAATAGTGCTGATAGTATTATGACTGTAGAAATGGCTTTTGCATCGTTTAAGTGTTGTACTAGCATCTGTAATCTGATACTAGTGGTGCTATTTGAACCAGGTGAGGTTTTTCAACTAGGCAATTATAATCACATAAAGAATGTGTATTTTTTCTTAAAGAGTGGCCACTCGACATATCATTTTGATGTTCTAATTTGGAAAGTCTTTTTATAAAAGTTTTTCTTAAAATGTTAAATCTATTTGTTGTAGACCAAGTAGGAGATTGTTGGCTTTAATGTGGTCTTTAACAAATATATTTCAATTCTTATTTTTCTGTAAAATCAGATTAGCATCATAATCTTTTGTGATTATGATTAATCTATGCTATCAGTGATTTAGATGCATAGAATTTTGTTATGCCCTAGTTAACATTATAACATGGCATATCTATTATTCTTGACTAGTGCAGGGGCTCTCTTCAATCCCTTGATGGGTTAGGATTGAAGAACCTCATATATACTGTATGAGGGAGTCGGTCCTACCTCTAACAGTCTAAAGTCCTCTTCCCATCAGAGAAGGCTGAGATAGAGGTAGCAGAACTCCCTCTCAACTCTGTTTAATCTCGCTTTTATGCATAGGGCTGTCTCCTACATCAAAAGAAGATAAATACAGGTATGTTCCTTCTTTAATCTTGACTTTAAACAGTTTAATTCAAATCATTTTAGCTCAAACATGATTATATGTAGATCCTATGTATAAAGAAGGTTTTATTTCATATAGTTTCTGATTTTAAAACCCTAAGATCCACATCTTTAGGATATAGATTTGGTTGATGATTTTAGTTGTTTTCTATACAAGTTCTAAGAATCTGAGTAGATCATTAAGATTTAAAAAGAAAAAAGTTACATTTCGATTTGGGTTTAGAGCAGTTTTGTTTGTGGATTTAATGATGAAGAGATAATCGAAATGAAGTGAGATAATCGAGTGGTGGGTCGGGATGAAGTTCAATTTGATTTGGGTGTTTTGTTTTAGTGGAGTTGATTGGTTTCTAGGGCAAGATGAGAACATTTCAGTATTGAAAATCAAATTTTCATTTTTCTCTATTCGATTCAAGATGTCATCGATATGAAGGTTTCATTGTAATGTAGTGTTTGAATGGGCTGCTCTCAGATTGGTTTTGACAAGGATTTCCTTTAGATGAAACTGGGTTATTATTATAATGACAAGGATATAACTTTTGGAAGTTCCGTGTTACAATGTTCAAACTTGAAACAAGACTCGAATGAATTTGTCCTTTTAATTTAGTTATTTTGCTGTATAATACCAATAAAACCTTTGATGTTTAAGAACCGCTTCCACCAACTAAAGCCATTGTTTTCCCCGTTGGACCCTCACGAGGGATCGACCATCCATGTACTCGAGTAGGGCCTGGATTTCACCGATGTTATCAAACATGCCATGGCACTTTGTAAGGGTTATCGATGGTGGGGAGGATCTTGATCTAGCGGGAGATCTGATGGTGGACGAAATTTTCGTGGTTGCTTTACCGGTGGGGCAGTGTTGTACCTTGTATATGGTACTGTCGTTGCCACTGCAATTTCAGGTTCTTTGCTGAGTTCGGCCAAACCCAGCCGTGTTTGATGAGTCGGCTAGAGGAAGAGGATCGGATATAGAGGAAGGAGATAAAGTGTAGTCCGTCTTTTTTACCAATTTTGACAGATACGTGAGCCACGTCATCAGTTATCAATGGATGGGTCCAGTTAAATGGGTTATTCATCCAGTTTCAAAGTTTAGGGGGTGGTACAAATTACTTTTCCATAACATGGGGGTCTCACTAAATTACCCAAATTTATAATATAAAATCATCTATTTTATCAAGGTTTTAAGAAGACAAAGGTGTCATTTTCAAAACTTAACGGTTCACCCCTATATCTAAAAAATTATGATCATTCATTGAAAAATCTATATACATATATTGAACCAAGTAAACACGTTACCAAGCCAAGTGCATTATTAAAGCATCCACTTTGATAGCCTCTTGAAGGCTATGCCAGAATCTCAATTTAAATTGAGGGCCTCTGTCTAATACGATGGAAATTATAATGTCGTGAAGTCGCACGATCTCTTGAATGTAGAGTCTACTCAAAGTGGCTAGTGAGTCCGTCACTCGAATTGTTAAAATTGAGATGACTTCGTCAGTTGATCTACAATAACTCGAACTGCATCTTGTCCATGTCGAGCCTTCAGTGGTCCTATCACAAAGTCTATGGTGATATGACCCCATTTCACTATACCGTCGATAAGAACTGTAATAAGCATGTTGGTCTCTGGTGCTCCATTTCACTTGCTGACAAGTGAGGCACTTCGTTATAAAATTGATAATGTCTCGTTTCATACTTCTCCACCAATACTGGCGCTTTAAATCATGGTGCATCTTAGTACTTCCTAGAGCATGGTGAATCTCGATTGATGAGCCTCAACTAGTATCTCCTCTCTAAATGGTGAGTCATCAGGTACGTAAAGTCTGCTCAAGTATCTGAGGCTGGTGTATGACTGAACGGTGAAACCATCTAGTCCGGTATTGCTAGCTACCTCTACTCGAATAGTCCCTAACTCTTTCTCATGTAACTGCGCCTCGATAACTCCATAGATAAAACTCAATTGAAAAACCAAGTTACATAGAAAGGCCCGAGCGTCTCTCTTATCAACACACATGTCAAAATTCTTCACTACCTCAATCATCTGATATCTCTTCAAGGATATATAGGATACCATTCCCCTTGTCTTCTTGCTCAAGGCGTATGCCACAACGTTTGCCTTCTTAAGGTGGTAGTGAAGACTAAACCCATAGTCCTTAAGAAACTCTATCCATCTCCTCTACCTCATATTCAACTCCTTTTGAGTGAAAATATACTTCAAACTCTTATGGTCTAAGTAGATTTCTAACTACTCATCGTAGAGGTATGGTCTCCAGATCTTCAATGTGAATACAATGGCCACTAACTCCAAGTCACAAGTCGGGTAGTTTTACTTGTGAATCTTCAGTTATCGTGAAGCGTAAGCCACAACTCTGCCTTTCTACATAAGAACACATCCAAGTCTTTAAAGTAACACATCATTGTAAATCACGTATCCCTGCCCATCGGTGCCGCCAAAACTGGTGCGATCATTAACCTTTATTTCAACTCCTAAAATGCTTGCTCGCACTCCTCAATCCAAATGAACTTCTCTCCCTTCTTGGCTAACTTCGTCATCAGAGCTGCTAAAGGAGAAAATCCATCTACAAAACATCGATAATATCCTATTAGTCCTAAAAACCTACAGACCACAATCATAGTCCTTGGCCTCTCCCAGTTCAAACTACTATTTTATCTTTGTTAGGTCGACCGAAATGCCACCCTTCGAAACTATATGTTGCACCCTGCAATTTTTATACCAGAATATCTATATTTGTACACGAATCCCGTGACATGAGTTGAGAACAAATCCTAAGACATCATGAGAATCTGGAAATCATTTCAGTAATGCCAGATTAATACAAAGCTAAAACTGTAATGATAAATAAAATAATTAAAAACTAACAAATGAATCCAATAAAATAATACTAAAGTTTAAAACATCAACCCATAAAATGAACTATGTATCTTAAATATAATGGAAATACAACTCGTGAACCTTCCATAAGGCTATTGACAAAACCAACCAACTATCAAAAGCAAACTAACTAGGATGATCTAGATCCTCACCAAATCTAACAACCAAGTCCTGCAATAAAAGGAAACATGGTATACATAAGGGTGAGTATAACGTACTCTGCAAGCTAGCTACACATTAACCACGTACACGCCTATGCAATGGTGTGTGAGCACACATTTTAAATTAGTTAATATAATGCTTATTATAATTATAGTTATGTTTGTACACAGTTCTATAATCAAGAAAATATGAATGTTCACTAATCCATTTTGTTATGTACACTCACAGATAATCAAGAAATTATAATTAATAGAAAATGCACTAAAACTCAATATTGGATACAATGCTTATGCATTAATAATTAATTAGTCCGACAATCGGACAATCAAGTGATCGGTAATGATTTAGGGATTTGCACCCAAGGGCTTCTCATTGTTTCTTGCTTGCTTACTGTTTAGGGTCGTACATATACTACTCAAGGACTTATCCAAAATGCGCGTACATATACTAACACTTCGGACAATCCTAGATATATAAGTATGCTTAACTTACTCTCATGACATCACAATCTCATGATTTACATGTCAAGGTAATGACGCATCTCATCGTGATAACTAAAATGATAATGTGTTTGGCAACATAGACATATTATTACATGTTCATCGTTGAATAACCAACTAACATGCATCACTAACATATAAAGTTATCATTTCAATCCATCAGTGGTCATTTATGGGAAAATGTCACAAAATATACCTTATGGGTTGCATACAAACATAGTGCACGACTGGTCATTTCTGTAAAATTCTGTCAGATCGGCTGACATGTCTGACACTTTGATAGAGATCGCTCAACCTATGTCTAGACCGGTCGACCCATCTACAGGCCGGTCAACTTCTCTACACGAACCAAAAGCCGAAAACCTTCCAAACCCAAAACTTATAAAATTCACGAAATATTCTATACAGATCACAAAAATACGATTCTAAATGCGTTGAAATCCTAACGAATCCTAAATTCAATGAAAAATACTAGGAAAATAGGTTGAAAATATATACTAAATGAATTCATGGTTCAAGGTCACTTTGCATACGAATCAATTAAGAAAAAAGCTAAAAAAATAAGGGAAATACTAAACGTGATTATCTAATACATCAAAAACCCGAATCATGCCTTCTAAACACAACCATATATTAAACAACAATCAATCAACAACAAGAAAATAAAATGATTAATGGGGGTTTCACTTGCCTGGATGTATTAGGTTGAAGGTTTGAGGGAGAAATCCACCAAAAGGCAAGGGTTTTCCAAACCCTAGCTCCCAAAAAGAAAAGAAGGAGAG
Source organism: Euptelea pleiosperma (assembly GCA_035048495.1). Classification (NCBI taxonomy): domain Eukaryota; kingdom Viridiplantae; phylum Streptophyta; class Magnoliopsida; order Ranunculales; family Eupteleaceae; genus Euptelea; species Euptelea pleiosperma. The sequence goes on along the minus strand of CM068550.1, from coordinate 35,840,536 downwards.
AGAATATGGAGTTTCTAATTTTTGTGAAAAAAGTGATTTTCGTCACCTAAAAGGTGTATTTATATTAATCCTCAAAAAGCCCTAAAATAGGTCGCTAATAAGCTATGTATCAACTGGGCTACTAACTGGATCCTAATTTGGCCCAAAAGGTCTCTAAAATGCTTTTAAAGTCCACCCAACATATGTCACACAATTAAACATTATTAATGCATTACTATTAAATACAAACCATACATATTAATTACACCGATCAATTTATCTACACTATTATAAAGTGAAATTTGGGTTGGGACGATCACAATCCTCACAAGAGCTTTTACCTATAAATGCCAGTGTTCAATTTAAAAAAATACAGAAAAGACAGAACCTGAGTTGGCTGAGGGTCCCAGGCTTCACAACATACCTTTTAGGTAAAAGCAAAACTTGGATGACGGAGGTCCATCATGAACATTGATGATGGACGACAATGTGAGCCATGTGACATATTTTTAGAGATTATTAATAGTATGGATGTTTGGAGATCATCCTGATTAGAGACTCATAACCTTTAGATATGAGTACCCCAAGTAACTCTCGAAATCCATGGTTAAAAATAAACCATGGAAAAGACTCTAATACAATGGATACAAATCACGAATCAGGCTGATTTTTGGTTTGTAGGTCCATCTAGGGCTGGGTCAAAAATCTATTAGGTCAGAGATCTCTAAGAGTGTACCACATGGCTCATATTATGGTTAATTTGTTGTCAACGTTGATGAAGCCCCTATAATCACTAACGTGTAACACATGTGTTGCCCCTAGTTTATTATAAAGACTAAGAGGCAATTATCTAGGGCATTGCAACATGGCCCAAAAATTAGACCTCTGTCATCCAAAAGTCACACTTCTCCAACTTAGCATAACTTTGGTTCTTTGAGTCTACAAAGCTATCCTCAGATGATGTTCGTGCTCCTCTTGAGTCTTGCAGTAAATAAGGATGTTGTCAACGGAAACCACCATGAACTAGTTGAGATATGATCTGAACACTCAATTCATCAAGTCCATGAAAGTTGTTGGCACATTGGTCAATCCAAATGGCATAACTAAGAATTTGTAGTGTCTGTAGCACATGCAAAATGTTGTCTTCAAAATGTTTGAATTTTGAACTCTAAGCTAATGATATCCTGACCTCAAGTTGATCTTCGAAAAATATTATGACCATCTCAATTGGTCGAATCAATCATCGATCTGCGTAGTGGGTATATGTTATTCACAATGATCCGATTCAATTAGTGGTAATCGATACAAATCTTCAACGATCCATCCTTCTTCACGAATAGGATTGGAGTTCCCCAAGGTGAGGTACTAGGGCAAATCAATCCATTGTCCTGCAACTCCTAGAGTTGGTCCTTCAATTCCCTCAGCTCAATAGGTGTTATCTGAAACGACGCAATAGAGATCAGGTTAGTACCACGATAAGTCTCTATGGTAAATACCATCTCTTTAACTGGAGATACACTAGGCAACTCCTTTGGAAATACGTCAGGGAAGTCACAAACAACTGCATCTGACATCTAGGTCTGATTGGTGATATCTTCGCTCAAAATGTGAGCTAAGAAGCTAGAACTGTCCTTGATGTGTTTCTTACCGAAGAAGTGGAATGTAAAACTATTGGTATATTAAATATAACTCGCTTGCAAAAGCAGTCAAATGTGGCATGATAGGTAGATAGCCAGTCCATACCAAGAATTACATCATAATCAACCAGACCTAGGTGAACTAGATCAACAACTAGTTTCTAGTTTGCAACTCTAACTATACACGATCAATATCTACACTCTCATAGGGTTAGAAACACCTGGAATGAAATCTAACTCTAAACCCAAAGCATGTGAAAAATTAAAAGATATGAAAGAATGAGTCAGGATCAAATAGAATCTTAAGCCACAAACTAAATATCCGGAGAGTACCTTCAACCATAGAATTGGTCACCAGAGTATCTGGTGCTACCATAGCAAAAACTCGCCTCTAAGTTGGGGGTGGATGTGGCTGAGCTAGTGGCTTTGGTACTCTCTAAGGTATTTGTTGCTACGGTGGATGAGGTTACAGGTACTAAGGCCTACTGTTGGGGAGGCTACTATTGTTGAGGTGGGTACTACTAGCGGAAAAGGTTGTAGTTCCTACTATTGCAGAAGTGGTTGAAACATCAGAAAATTTGTCATAGGAGATGGTCAATTCTTCACATGATGTCCCTGTTGACCACACCCGTAACACTTGATCAAAGATCGTTGTTTTGGCTTCTAGTTAGATGACTATTTCTGTTGATTTTCCCTCGGTGGGGTGGATGATGCTGAAGTACAGGAAGTGGACAGTTCTTCTTGACATGTCAACTAATTATAGTCATAACAAAGGCACAATGTAGATGGTTGTTGCGTCTGTTGGCTATTGACGGTTCATCCTCTTACACTTGTTGCTAGAAGTATCTTATTTAGCCTCGTTATTTAGATCCACGGCTTTGTAGGCCTCATCGAGCAATTGATCCACTATCATAGCACCTTTCAGTACGTCCTTGAAGACACGTAACTTTAGAACTACAATCCTTCTTCTGATCGCAGTCCCTTCTCAAACTTCTTGGCCTTCAACAATTCATCCACTACCATGTGTAGAGTGAATCAAGAAAGCTCAGCAAACTTGGACTCATATTGAGTTTTGAAGATCATTAATCTATAAAACATATATATCCTACCCATAATCCCTACCCAAAATACAAGTAGAAAACTATTCCACGCACTTCCCCTGATTTCATTCTCCAAAAATGATCACTAATTTAAAATCAAGAATAGATTGAAAATCTAATGAAAATTTTAAAGATAAGCATAATATAATTAGAGTTTTCAAGGTGCATCCGAATGTGTGTGGGTGTGTAGAGAGAGAGAGGATATTTTTACACGACTCCATGAGGCTGACATGTCCATGATTCGAGGGTTGATTTTTTCATGACAATGATATCCTGACAATGACGATCATCCTCGCAAAAAATTAGCAATTTCTAGCCTAATCAAATGTTGATAAAGTTAGTGGTAAAATGGATGGTCCAGATTTCTTCAGCAAAAATTAGCCCTTAACTAATCTCCATAAGGGTCCCACAAAGCCATGTAAAGATCCGTGTCATAATAAGGCATGTAAGGCTGTGCGCGGGTAGGAATAGGTTCTCATGTTTTTTGGCACATAAAATAGCACATGGTCATTGGAATAGGTGGACTCATGCTTTTTTACACATATAATTACACATGGTCGTGGGACCCACATGGAGATGAAATAAGGTCTGACATCCTTAACCTCAAGAAATGTTAAGAGTTCAATATGAAAAATCAGGACCATCCAACTAAATCGCTAGTTAGGTCAATTTTTCATATGGTTAGTAATGCCAAAATGTGACCATAATCATCATGGCAAGGACAACTTACTATGCAGTTGGATTGTCCATCATGATCTCCATGTAGGCCTTAACAGATATCCGATACGGACCAGTCCCTGTTATCCAAATTTCGGGACTAGCTATTTCAGAAACAGACCCAAAAAGACCTGGAACTGAAGTATATGATAGGTTCTGGTTCTCGGTGCATTAGTACTCTTTAAGACTGAAAATGTTGGGACTAGATATTTCACAACGAGACCAGAAAATGCCTGGAACTGAAGTATATAATAGCGGCTCTCCTAAGGTTTCCTCTTCTGGGATCCCTCGGGAGGATAGTCTGTCGAGTGGCCACTGTTCCCCTTTATAGTTGAGTTTCGCCTGTTTCATTGGCCATATCTTTTGAGCTTCTTGTAATCAAGAAGCAAATCAAATGAACCGGAATCCTATCTATGGGCCTGTACCTAAACTCTGAAAGCGGGAACCTCAAATGTTGTCCCACATTCCAAAATGAAAGTTGTAACTCTAATTCCGTTCATCTCCTTAACAGTAGATCCACTCCTAGTTTCCCGGGTTCTGGTCCTCGGTACATTAGTAGCCAGACTGAAATGGTTGGTACTAGGTAGACCGAAACTGTTGGCACCAGCTATTTCAGAACGAGACCAGAATAGACCTAGAACTGAAGTATCTAATAGGTTCTGGTCCTCGATACATTAGTAGCCAGACTGAAATGGTTGGGACTAGGTAGGACTAGCTATTTCAGAACGAGACCAGAAAAGACCTGGAACTGAAGTATATAATATGAAGTTTAAACACAAAAATATGAAATAATCAACCATTTGATCTCATAGATTTAACTGGAACAGAATGTAAATGTCAAAGGAAGCATCCACATTTGATTTAATGGTTTTGTTCCATGCATGTATGGATTGTTACAGTGGGTTTGTTTGCTAGGTTGTCTTTCATCCAAGATGTACCACAATGTTGCAAAAGCCATGGTGGGATTCCAGAGATGCCTTGGGAGCACTGGTACACCATGCCATCCATGCATACCAAGAGAGGGTTGCTGTTGCACATTCCATCCCTCCTAGGTGTGTCGGTGGACATTTGAGAAGACTTTGGTGCCTCATCTCTGGCTCATTGTTGCAGATGCACAACAGTGGCACACAAGGGACATTGATCATGGCATCCCCTCAACAATACCACAATGACCAGGAGGGTTATGTTTATCTTAATAGATACTGCTTTTATTTTCTTCTTTTTTAGCAGTACAGACGCTTCTAACCATTTGGCCCATCAGTTCCTAGGTAGGGTCATCTACCCAGGGACATCCCACAGCTGGGGCCAAAAGATCAAAATTCACCAAAACAGAAAAGAGTTAAATATCAGTCCAAAAATAAATTGTACAGCTATCACATGGCTAACAATTTCATTGCATTCTAAAGTCTGGTTCATTCTCGATCAATAGTTGTCACCTCTAGATATGACCTCTTTGCAGGTTGGTCGCAGTAAGATAGTATGCTCAAACTGTGATACATAGCTACCCTTCACATCACAAAGAGGAGGGTAAGGCTGCCAAGAAAGAGAAAGCTTCATAAGTTGCAGTTTTAACTGGAAAAAGCCCTTCAGCACTCCCAGTAACCCCATTCAGGATGAGTAATGTAACCCACCAAAAAAGAAAAGATTAATAAACCAAAAGGATTACAAAATCTCCACAAAAAACAGGTAGAACATTATTAGAGAACAGCAAGTATAATAAAAGTGTTCTACGCAATAAAAAATTGTAAATTCCAGCAAAAAGACTGTAAAGACTGTAGAGCAAGACTTAAACCAACTTATGTATTGTCCCCTAAACAACAGTTAACCCTGCTAAATCTTGACCGTCCATTAACTTGCTTATCTCAGCCCATGAGAAAACCCTGAAATTAACCACACCTAACTACAGTATTTACAAGTAAAAGGACTGTCCAAAAATTAGTGCTGGGCATAGTACCACCTAATCAATACTTAAAAGACCAACTAAAATCCACCGAACTTTTAAAATAATAAAACAACAGGGAATGGAGAGTCTCAGCCTTGCAGCTCAAACAAAAGCTTCTAGCCCTCACAGATGAGGTCATAAAATATTTGCTTATTTCCTACCCTGTTTTTTTTTGCTGTATTTGTTATCCTCTCTCTAAAATCTGGCCTTTTTACTAGTGTTGCATCAGGGAGGAAGATTGTCAATTTCATCTATAATCACCTTTGGGAGCTGGTGTTGAGAGAGTTCACATATACGAAGCTTCCAGCCAATACCATATGCAACAAATTATGTAGCTCGTGATAATGTTCTTCGTAAAACAACAGAGCTTAAAGTCATTGGTCATCTATAATCTTCCATTAAGTCTTGTGGTACTGCAGTTTTGGTTTGGATATTTTCATGGTTTAAAGGATCTTGATTGTAGTATATGTTATTTTAGTGTATTGGTTAATTTGGTTTAATTTTTTTTATTTGTTTCTTTGCTTTATTAGAATTGGGATTTTACCTCTACCATTTGTGGGTTTATTACAAAACATCTTGATTGATTAACTTACCTTAATTATTTACTATTGCAGGATTATAAAGAAGCACCACTATCACCTTTTCGACTTTATTCTCGCTACTTGAATTTTAAAAACAAGATAAGTAAGAAAATTTTGAAAACAAATTCTTACATTATTTACTAAATATTTTGGTTATTAGCATGATCTTAATTTTCTTTTATTCAGGTCAAAATGGATGGACATGAGGAAGTGGATTCTATATCGGTAGAAAGTCCTTTTGTTGGTACTGAAGATATTGGAAATAAGAATAATGATGAATTAACAGCCACCCCTTTGAAACGGTATGTAACTTTTGTTGTAAATAAAAACGATGGAAATGCTTGCAAGTGGACTTGCAATTTTGGGTGCAATTCCGAACCTTACACAGAATCATAATCTCGTATTAGAGATTGGATTACTATCAGGGCAAAAGGCACAAGGTGTAGCTTTGTGCTCAAAAGTGAAGAAAGAAGAAAATGAGATGATGAAAAATGAAGCTGAAGCTAAGAACGTATTTCGGGACAATAAAAAAGCTTCAATTTCTGTTATTCCAATTGTTCATCCGATGGGACAATTAAATACAAGTGAAAAAGCAAGGAGTCAAGATGTTATAGATATGTTCAAAATGAATTCTAGAAATGATGTTGATGCAACAATTGCAAGTTTTTTTATGCCAATGGAATATCATTCAACCTGGCAAGGTTTCTTTTTTATTTGATATGATGAGGGCTATTAATGAAGTACCCAAAGGATATAGGCCACCATGTTCAAAGAAGAAGATGACTGTTTTGCTTGACAAGGAGAAAAACAAGATTGATAGAGTGTTGATGCCTATAAAAGAGGAATGGTCATCATATGGAGCTATTGCCTCAGATGGGTGGACAAATGTTGAGAACCGAACTTTAATTAATGTCATGACAATATCCGGGGGTAGGGCGATGTTTGTTAGTGGCACTGATTGTTTGGGAGATGAGAAAACATGCAGATATATTGCTGAAATTTTGTTCAAGGCCATTGAATATGTGGGGGTGTTGACTGATAATGCTTCCGCTTGTACGAGTGCAAGGCAACTCATTAAGGATAGGTATCCTCATATCTTTTGGTCAGGTTGTATGGCTCATACTCTGAGCTTGTTGATGAAAGATATTGCACATTCAAAGCATCTGGCATTAGATTTTAGTGATATTTATGAGCGAGCAAAGGCAATTATTAAGTATATAAAAAACTACGGTTTAGCCTTGTGTATATTGGAGATTATTCAAGTTAAGAAAACAAGATTTATATCTCATTTTATTGTATTAGAACGTGTTGTTCGGATGAAGAATGCTTTAATTAGCATGATTTTGAGCGAGGAGTGGGAGAAGATAAAGAAAGGCCGGTCAAATGTGGAGCATGACTCGTTTACAAAGCCAATTTGGTTCATGACTCGTTTTTGTGATTCGGATAAAGCTGTCATAGGTGAAGTTCATTAAAGGATAGACGACATGTTGGGTCATATCAAAGAGGCATTAATTGATGAAGTTGAGATGCATCAAGTCATTGAAGGTCATGTATTGGCTCGATGGGAAAAGATGAATCTTCATTTACATTGTCTTGCATATGTGCTTACTCCATATTATTATTCACAATCTAGGTTGAGGAGTTTGACTTCAAGGGGAGAGAGAAGGAGAAAGCCCCGTGCTGATCTTGATGTTGATCGTATTTACTTAGCTGTGGTGGATCGAATTGTAAGAGATCCAAAGGAAGAAAGCTTGATACGTCGGCAACTAAGTGACTTTTTCAATAACATGGGTACTTTTGGTCGTCCACAATCAATTGAAGATAAAGAGACGATGCCTGCATTAACATGGTGGGGTATGTATGGTGTAACAACCATTGAACTCTATAGTTTAGTCACTAAACTCTATAGTCAGCCGATGGTTCTAATCTATCGAAGTCTATGTTGGTCGAGCTCCCAAATACCCTGTCTCACTTAGTAGATCTAATACATACTTCCTCTAAGATATAAAGATGCCTTTTTGTGACCGAGCAACTTCAATCCCCAGAAAGTACTTCAGTGGCCCTAGATCTTTCGTCTCAAACTCTAAGGACAAGGTCTTCAGCTGCTTTATCTCCACGAGATCATTCCCAGTGATAACAATGTCATCAACATAGACTATCAGTGTAGTGGTACTAGTCTGGTGGTGTTTCATAAACAACTTGTGATTGACCTAACTCTGTTTGTAGCCCACTCTTCTGATTGCACTGCTGAACCGCTCGAACCATGCTCTAGGGACTGGTTAAGCCCATACAGGGCTTTCTTCAACTTACACACCTTGTCGTTACTTCCAGCAAGTTTCAACCCAGGTGGTAGTTTCATGTACACCTCTTCTATCAGATCTCCATGCAGAAAGGCGTTCTTCACATTGAGCTAATGTAAAGGTCAGGACAGGTTAGCCGTTAAGGATAGAAGAACTCTTACTGAGTTCATCTTAGCAACAGATGCAAATGTCTCCTGATTGTCGATCCCATAAAGTTTGAGTGAATCCCTTGGCTACAAGCCGTGCCTTGTACCATTCGACTGACCCAGGCCATCATGCGACATAGTCGCTCGAGATCAACAGGAGAGAACGAGTTTATGTCCCCAGAGGAGGTAGGCACTCGAGGTGCAGTGTCTTGAGTCACAGAGTGTGTTGCATGAGATCCCAGTTTAGCCGGGAGACTGGCGAGAATTCGGACCTGTCCTGAGGGACGTCCATGGAGCTTCTAGCAAGTGTCCTAGATATGACCCATGCGACCGCAATGATCACACTTGGGTCTTGGCCGTGCGTCCTCAGGCTCCTTCGGACCTAATTTTTTGCCCTTCTAATTGGAAGCAGCCAAGGCAGTTCAGTCTTGAGTATCACTCCCACTGCAAAATGCATAGCTGAGCGATGAAGCATATACTTGTGCTAGGGAGGTGGGGGCAGGATCCCTGCCAAGAACCTAAACATGAGCACCCTCAAAGCTAGGATGAATGCCGAAGAGAAACTGGAAGATCCAGGACCATTCAACCATAGCCCTAAAGGACTTAGCATCAATCGTGCACACAGGAGAATAACTCTGGTAGTGATCCATCTCCTTCCATTTGCTCCGAAGAGAAGCATAATAGGTACCAAGCTTCGTCTCCCCTGTCGAAGACATGCGATTTCTTGCTCAAACTCGTACAGCTTAGCCAAGTTGCCTACCTGGGAATGTCTGACATATAGCATCCCAAACGTCTTTGGCCGTAGGTAAGAGAACATGAACCTTTTGCTAATCTGGGCTTGCATCAAATGAAGAAGCCAGGACATCATAGTCAGATTCTCCATAACCCAAATCCGGTGAGTTTTATCCGTCGGATCCAGCTATTTGGTAGCACCAGTAAGGTATTCATTGTACCCACATCCCCCGATGTACATGAGAGCGGAAGTCTTCCATTCCAGATAGTTTGTGCCATCAAGTTTCATTGTGGTGATGCATAATTGAGGGTTATGGTCTCCGTGAGACCCGTGAGTCAAAGAACTACCCCCAAAGGAAGAGCCAGTCAGGCTGCAACTAGGGCAGGTTGGGTCGGGTTGGAGGTCAACCCTAGCCCAACCCAACCTTAAAGGCTGTCAACCCTAACCCAACCCAACCCAAGGTCGGGCCTAGATTTTCCAACCCTATCGGGTTGGGTCGAGTTAGTCGGGTTGGTCAATTTCTTAATTTTTTTTATTGGTTGAAAATATTGTTAAATTTTTTCATATTAAAATAATTTATCGGTCAATACAATAGCCGTTGTGCTAACCATTAAATAATAGCATAACTTCATTTCCAAAGCTCGTGAAAGAAAACATGATATTTTCATAATAATGGAAAAGTTCATTAACTCAAATGCATGATAAAAGTCACTAAAGAAATAACCAAAAATAATCGTTAGAGAAAAACACGATATTTTCACTATCAACCGATCACATAAAATGCCAAAATGTAGTTTCAATGACATTTTGTAATATCACACAAAGGTTGTCGTTACTAAGGACAAACATCCATGGGTTGCTGCATTTGCCAAAATGTAGTGTGGATATTTGTCGGTAAAACTATATATATATAGTTTGTAAGTCGGGCTTGGGTTACCAAACATTCGGCCCAAGCCCAACCCAAGTTCTAAAAGGGCTAACCCAACCCAACCCTAAAGTCGGGTTCAACCCGTCGGGCTCAATGGCTCGGGTTGAGCCCGCCCAAGTTGCAGCCCTAAGCCAGAGACTGGAGATGTGACCTCAGAAGAACTCATCAAAGCGAAACTGTAGCAAATAGTAGGTAGTGGATCAGAGGTTCACAAAAATCCGAAACAAGGTTCGGAGGATCCCATAGACCAAATGTGAGGTGTGCCTAGAGCAAGAGGGCCCTAAGAGGTCTAATTTTGGAAAAAAATCAAAACCCAAAAATTGGGGAGAGATTCGAGTATTTTTTGGATACTAGGGTCCGAACGGTCAGAAAATTCCGAAACAAGTTTGACTGTCCGTATGGGTATACTAGAGAAGGCGGCTAGGTCAGAGAGGCCCACCACGAATCTAGAGAAAATAAATAACCCAATGTCAAAGATCGGTCTGATTTTTGGAAATTGGCGTTTCGGTGGTTAGAAAAATGCAAGACAGTTACTCTGACAATCCCTAGGAGGATTGTGTGGAGGGAGGGCTAGGGCAGAAGCACCTAAAGTGCTGCAAATTTCGAGAAAAAAAAACGATCTCCAAAATTCTCGAAAAACGTGTTGGCCGGAAAATCGCGAAGTTGCTTGAGAAGAAGGTACCGACTGGATCTCTGATACCGCTAAAGGAGAAAACAAACCAAAACCTTTAGTGTTTCGCTTCAAGAATGATCCACAGATCACGCAAGAATGATCACTGCGATTTCTTCAAAAACACTTGTCAGCTTCAGAATGGAGGCTCTAGGGGACAAAGACACAGATACCAGAGCTATCATGCTTTGATACCATGTTGTAATTTAGATTGTAACCAGTAGAGAAAAAATTAAAGAGAGAAGAAGAGAAATAGAAATGGAGGCGGAAGAAATTGGAGGAGATTAGGGTTAGAGAGAGAAGTTGTGGGAAGAAAAGAGGTTGAATGTTAATTCAATCTCTCTCACACATGTATATATATACGATGGGGAAAAACCCTACAAAAGACAAAATCGTGGAGTTAAGTGGTGGGGCCACTTAACTTCCATAATCATAAAACTCGGGTTAAGTGGCTAGCCCACTTAACCCTCCTATGAAATACAAGAACATGTGGGAAGTGGAACGCAGCCCACTTATGGACACCCACGTGGGTGTAAACATAAACTCCAACAACACCTTTGTTACCCGTCGGGCTTGATATATTTTAAGATTAATTCCATTCGCCGCTGCCATTGATGAAGCCACTTTCGTTCGCCCAACACCTCCTTGTGTAACCATCAGTGTTCATGTGTCGTTGCTGCTATCTCCACTTCCGTAAACCTCCATCTCAAGCATTCCACCAGTTCTCGCTTATTAATGCCCAGCCGTTCAGCTAATCTTCAAAGGAAGGTCGCCATGAGTCGTCGTCGTCCAGCCACCTTCTCTGCTGCCATATTTATTGTTTTGAATCGCCATATTTGGCGACCAATCGCCATATTAGTCTTGTGTTTTTCTTTTATAGTTAGTGAGGGCCTCCCTCACTAGCTCTTCTCTTCTTTCTTGTACAAAACTTCCCCCTTTTTTGATAGATAAAGAACTTCCCCTTCTTCCAATACAATTTATTTACTTATCAAACATGTATATATATCATACATACATAGTGTAGTACCAATATGTCTTGCAGTACTTGATATATTCTTTGGACACTGGATTCGCATGAAACAACAAAATGGTTCATTTTCTAGAAAACTCATAGCAACAATACCAATAAATATGAAAATATCCAACCATTTCACAAGATATACCTGAACGATGCCAGTGTCACACAGATTTTTTAGTGCCATTAGATATTTAGACTCCCCAAGGCGATCTAAATAACGTCTGCAAAAGGCCAATGTAGAGAAGTGCTTGTTGATTGTTGCTAGCAGTTGCTTTGCTCTAGGCAATCTTAGAGGTATGTGTCCAGCTTCAAAATTTTTCATATAGTGGCTGCACTCCAAATCTTCTCTAACATACCCTTTCCCTGCACATTAAGACATTTAAATACAATGATGTTAGTCAAGTGATGGTGTGCATCCCCTGCAAACCCTACTATCCAAGGCAAAAGTACAAAATCCCACTTCACCTGTTGAAGCAAAAGTTTCAATTGCAAAAAATTCACCCTCCTCCATCTTTGTCTGCTCTCCTCCTTTTACAATTGGGACAGATTTTCCAGCATGAATCTGATAGGGTCCTATGCTATGTCCATTCAAGTTTCGGACACTTTTAACTGCCAAGAATGAGCAATGGCGCTTACACAAAAATACCTCAGAGAACATTTTACATGCAAAAAAACATAGTAACATATAATGTAAGGCTTAGAGTTTATATAAACACCTAGTAACAAATAAAGATTGCACCAGCAAAAAAGATACAGGAGGATAATGCTTTCCAGTTGTTATCATTTTTTTTGGTAAGTATGCTTTCCAGATGTTATCAAGTCGGCATGCTTTCAATTAAAGACTTAATGCAATTCAATCTGTGAACAAAAGCTAAACCAGCTTAGTTTTCCAAGCTACCAAGAAGCGACAAAATAACCACGAGATAGAGATTATGGTGCTTGTCTTAAGTCATTAAGAAAACAGTCAATACGTAATACACAAGAAAATGTGTAGCAACAATCTTAACTTGCTGCAATAACCATACCTTGGAAGACCTTTCCATTGATTTCAACCTCATATGACTCCATGACCTCTTGGATTGCAGCACCAACATCACATAGGCGCACATCAATTCCAGCTTCCTATATAAGCAAACATTTAAGAGTTAGAAACCCCCAAAAACAAAATCTGATGTATGGACATTATTGTGTAGCATTGAACTTTACTTACAAAAAAAATAGATATTAGTATGTATTAGACGGTTTTTATGAAACTTATTTTTCTTATTGAGGTAAAGGAGCTTTCAACAGTGTGGGGTTCATAATGTATTTGCCAGCAATAGCATAAAAGGAAATGAGACAGGATCTGGCATGCTAGACAATAGTTTCTGACATCTTAGGATCATTTCCTTAACATGCTCTTAAAATGTTTCATGGCACGATCTGTGTTACTTATATGGTATTAGTTCACCGTTTAAGCAGTCCATTTTCTGTTGCAATTTCTCATACATGTTAAAATGTTCTTATTGGTCTTTCTAAAGTCTGTTATGAATTAATTGAGGACAAAAATGGATGAGTAAAAACATGCATAATGACAAACAAAAGAAATCGAAAAAAAAAAATCTAAATAAAATTTAAGGTTTATATCAACTATAACTGAAAACCCTACCAACTACAATTCAAACTGATACCCTTTGAAATTAAAAAATTCAGTTTAGATAAATATCAAATCTAAACTGATCCAAAGTTTAGCACCATTAGTGTTTACTAGTTATCAAACTCGCAAGGATAACTTATGTTAGAATTGTTCTTTATAGGTAAAATGACTCAAAATAAGCTATAATCGACATCTTAACAGCTTTATTGTGCAGGCTGCAAGTATATCTGGAGTGAAAAAAGATGCTTCGGGAAATAGAATAGCATCTAACAGGTAATTTATTTTTTTGTTTTGGTAAGGGAATTTTAGCAAAGGCCAAGGGACCGTTGTGGGTACCGTATTTTCCAGCCTATAAGATAGATACGTGTCACGGGCGTCGCACGTGTGAAATACGAAATATGGACATTTGGCATCTCGAGGCTCGCATGAATAAATGCACCGAAGAGATTCACCAGAGATAGCTATCAACTTTTCCAGTCGCACGTCAAACACATCAGAAGAGGCCACGTGTCCGATGAGACGTCTGAGGAAGATACGTCTCGGGACAAACAAGTAATGAAGTGCATTAAAATTCAACAATAAATTTGTCGGCAGAGCATTCAATCATTCCCGACAAATCTGTCATTATTATACTTGACAGTCAAGGCATTTCAACCCTTCCCGACAAGTTCTACATCATACTTGGCGGTCAAGGTATTCAACCCTTCCCGACAAGCTCTACATCATCCTTGGCAATCAAGGTATTCAACCCTTCCCGGCAAATTTTTCATTATACTAGGCGGTCATGGTATTCAACCCTTCCCGGCAAGTTCTTCATTATACTTGGCGGTTATGGTATTCAACCCTTCCTGACAAGTTCTACATCATACATGGTGGTCAAGGTATTCAACCTTTCCCGACAAGTTCTACATTATACTTTGCGGTCATTGCATTCAACCCTTCCCAACAAGTTCTACATTATACTTGGCCGTTAAGGTATTCAACTTTTCCCGGCAAGTTCTTTCATTATACTTGACGATCAAGGCATTCAACCCTTCCCGACAAGTTTTTTTCGGTATGGAAGTTCAGATCCAACTGAAATAAGTTGTATCAAACAGACTCTTCCGAGATTGGATCTAGCCAACAAGAAGTGGACACTTGGGGTATGAGTCAGATCATTCACAAGCTATAAATAAACTACGACTAGAACTGAAAAAAGAGATCTTGGTCTCTCGATCCATAATCTACACTCTCGAATCCTCTTTATCTTAAAACTCTGCGTGTTTAACCCTGGGAGAACTAAACATTCACTGACTTGAGCATTGGAGTGTTGTCAACAGGTACACCACCACCACCCTTTGAGAGATTATCCTGTCAGTCGCAGCAAGGAGGAATCCACGTCCTGAAGCTCCAGATTCAGTCAATCAATTTGATCTACCTCGGGATACGAATCGTTTCGACCTCGAAGATTGTGTGGGATAAGATCAGATATCCCCCCCTTTGGCACCGTCCATAGGAATTTCAACACAAAGTTTCCGATATCAAAGAGATTCAATTCAGAAAAATGGTAGAAACAGGGCGAACGAATCTCCGGAGTGCGAAAGGAAGAAATCCTCCTGATGATCTCAGGGATCCAATTACTGAGAAAAGGAGGGCGAAGGAGCGCGACAATCAGCAGTAGATGATCAACTACAAGAATAGAACGACGAACTCAGACGTTGACTGAAGCTACAACTAGTCGGTGACCATGTTTTAGAGAATATCGGAAAAAACCGGAACAAGGCACCTGATGTTCAATTGGAAAGATTAGATTCAGAGCAATCTGATCTGAGAAATCCAAGAAGCAGACATCGGGATTCTTACATCCCAATGCTAGAGAAGCGAAAGAGACTCGAGTCTTCTTATCAACGAAGCTCAGACCACATTCAGCCAGAAACTAAGACACAGATCATGGACCTGCTGACAGAAATGATAGGGAAGAAAGAAACATTGGCCGACAAGATGATGGCCATGGCTACAAGAGCTCCCCGAGATCTTCCTTTTACAGAAGAGATTCAAAGGTATAGAGTACCGAAATCTTTTTTTTATCCTAAATTCTTCATCTTTACAAGGACGTCAGATCCCGTGAACCACGTTCTTTACTTACAAAAAATGATGACAATGTGGGAGTTCCACGATGAGTTACTGCGCCGGATGTTCCCGTCAACCCTCAATGATGACGCCCTCATCTAGTTCAATCAGCTAGCTCCTCGGACTATTTCCGAATTTACCGAGTTGAGCACTTTGTTCATCGCCCATTACTCATGCAACTGCTTGCACAAGAACGATGTCGACGTATTATTCAACATACGTTGCGGGCAAAGGGAGACACTACGGGATTTCGACAAGAGATTCCGTGCATTGATGACTACGATGGAGGACTACGACGACAAACATGCAGTCACAGCCTTTCGGAAGGTGTTGTCTACTAGTTCAAGACTATACACGTCCATGACCAAGAACAAACCGATCGATATGGAGGCATTCTTTCAAAGAGCTGAAAAGTACTCAAAGCTCAAGGATGATACAATTCAGCAAAGTCATGGGGCAATTGTTTCAGTTCGCAGAAAGGTAAGCAGAAGGCTACACAGGACGCTAAACAAGCAAAAGTTCCTCAGAAGGAATCGGAGAAGCAACCACCATGTCATGAGAGATGTCTCTGACGAGAGAATAGGATATTCACGCCACTAACCAAGATGCATGGTCAAATTTTTTATCTAATCAAGAACGAGAAGTATCTCCAATTCCCCTGACCAATGAAGCTCGACATGAAAGGGGACCGGGATAAAACAAAGTTCTCTGACTTTCATCAAGAGATTGGCCATCTTACCGACAAGTGTTGGGCGTTGCGTCATAAATTGGAAGATCTGATCAACCAGGGCTACTTGCAGTAGTATATCGCTCGCACAGAAGGTGGATCGGTACCTGAAGCCGTGATCCCCAAGAAAAACAACACCCACGTTAACTAGCAAGAACGTGGGATGATCATTGACGTCATCCATGGGGGAGGCTGTCAGATTTCCCGGAGAAAGTCCGAAAAGCAAGAGAGGATCAAAATCAGGAAAATCGAACACTTAAAAGAGGTCCTGCACTTATCCACGGGTCCAAGGCTCACGGATTCTGTGGACATGATGGAAAGCACTGATGCGGCGATTTTCTTCTCCGACAGAGATCTCGAAGGAGTAGATCATCCCCATTCGGATGCACTCATACGCACTCTGCCAGTAGGTAATTACGAAGTTAAGCAATTACTAATAGATCCTGGCAGTTTTGCTGAGATTTTATTCACTAAGGCTTACGAGAAGATGGGTCTTCGCCTCACGGACCTTATCAAGAGCGACACTACTTTGATCGGTTTCAACGATCATAAGGAGTATTCACTAGAAAAGATAGTGTTGCCAGTGAAGATAGGACCAATCACATCCATTGTTGAATTCATGGTAATCGACGCCCCGTTACCTTACAACGGCATCCGGGGGCGATGATGGATACACGAGATCAAGGGTGTACCATCAACTTATCATCAGATACTCTGTTTCCCTACTGATCACAAGATAATGGAGTTGAAAGAATACAAGGTCATCTCAAAGAAATGCTACGCAACCGCCCTCAAAATTAAAAGTTCTACTGGTCCTGAGGGAAGTTCACGGGACAAAGGCACATCGATTGGGGTTGCCGAGCAATAGCAACCAGAGCGCATCCCAGGAAGTTTAGAGCAGACTGCGCCTAGCCGGAAAGACATTGAGATGCCAACAGTATGTCGGGATGTCAACAATGTTCCTACAATAGAGGAAACTGTAGAAATCAACCTCGGAACAAACAGCGACCCGAGAATTACATACATCGGAGCGAAATTATCTCACGACGAGAAGTTTTTTATCGACTTTCTTAAATCTCACAAGAACGTCTTCGCATGGTCTTTCAGCGATATGACAAGTATTCCTCCCAACATCTCCTGTCATAAGTTAAAGGTAGATAATAAATATCCACCTGTGAAACACCCTCGGAGAATTGCTCCCGAGAAACAAAAGAGTGTCCAAGAAGAAATCGACAAACTCTTGAAAGGCGGCTTAATCCGAGAAATCAGCAACGCTCGATGGTTAGCCAACATAATAGCAGTACCGAAGAAGAACGAAAAGATCAGGGTGTGTATAACCATATACCTTTGCACAAACTAGATCAAGAGCTTACATCCTTTACAACAAACAGAGGGGTCTTCTACTACAAAGTAATGTCATTTTGCCTCAAAAAACGCGGGAACAACTTTTCAACGGTTGGTCAACAAAATGTTCCACGATATGATCGAAGAGACTATGAAGGTTTACATAAATGACATGATGGTCAAAACAAGATCTCGGTATCATCATCTAACAGACCTCAAGAAAACCTTCGACTGCTTACGTGAATATCACATGAAGTTGAATCCTGCCAAATGTGTCTTTGGAGTAACCTCGAGAAAGTTCTTGGGATGTCTCGTCACGAGGCGAGGCATTGAAACCAATCCAGAGCAAATCAGAATCCTAACAGAGATGTCATCACCTCAAAACAAGAAGTACAGAAACTTGCCGGGCGAGTGGTAGCTTTAAACCGCTTCATAGCGAGATCTTTGGACTGATGCCGACTTCTATTCCGACTTCTAAGGAAGAATGGAAAGTTTGACTGGACAGAAGAATGCGAAGAAGATTTTCAACAGCTAAAACAATACATTTCCCAACCAAATCCTTTCAAAACCAGATCAAGGGGAGCCTATTGGTCTATATCTTGCAACTACGAATGAATCAATCAGCGCCGTCCTCTTCCGAGAACTCGTTCAGGAAGAAAAGCTAGTGTATTTCACCAGCAAGACTTTAATTGGAGCAGAAACTCGGTTGGCGATTATCAGGAAAGCAGCCCTAGCCCTTATCTATGCTTCAAGACGACTAAAACCTTACTTTGAATGACAGACCATCACAGTCTACACAGAACATCCACTAAAATCCATCTTGGGGAAGATCGACTTGTCGGGAAGGATGGCCAAGTGGGCCATTTACTTAACTCAACACGACATTCAGTTCTCTCCGAGAACTTCCGAGAAGGGACATACACTGGCCGGCTTCTTGGCCGATTTTCCAATACAAGACATTGCAAGTGCGAGGGGGCGAAGACAAAAATTTTGCCACTCCCTGAGATGGCAGAAATGTTAAATCTTAAGACAGGATAAAGATTGTTCACTGATAGTTCGTCCAGCGAGAATGGCTCTGGAGTTGGTATTGTCGTGATGACACCCGAAAACGCCAGGTTGAAGAAATCAATTAAACTCGGGTTCGTGGCGTCTAATAACGAAGCAGAATACGAAGTCGTTATCGTAGAACTACAAACAGTCCTAAATCTCAGAGTCCAGGATATTACAATATACACTGACTCACAATTGGTAGTCAACCAATATGCTAGGACATATCAGGCGAGAGAAGAAAGAATGACGGCCTATCTGGATATTATCCAACAGATGTCCAACAAATTCAACAAGGTAGAGATCAGGCAACTACCTCGGATGGAGAATCGGCATGCCGATGCCTTGGCTTATTTGTCAAACATGTTGAGAAATACGGAGTCAAAAAGCATTCCCGCCGAATACCAAGAGCTCCCGAGCATTCATATGCTTATCAGGACACACTTGGCTCCTACACAGACAGATACCGGCACAAGCTGGATGGATGACATTTGGAATTTTCTACAGATAGGAAGACTTCCATCCAACAGAGATGCTGCAAAAAGAATTCAAAGGCTTGGGAGGAGATACCATGATCGGTCAAGAGCTTTACAGAAAGTCAACGTTGGGTCCCCTCCTCAAATGTCTTACCCCAAGTGAATCACAACAAATTCTCCAAGAGATACATGCCAGGGAATGTGAAAATCACTCGGGGGCGAAAACCTTAGCCCACAGCCATTAGTCAAGGTTACTTTTGACCCTACATGCAAAAGAATGCAAAACTTCTTGTCAAGAAGTGTCAGAAGTATTCTCCACTTATCAAAGTACCAGCAGAAGAATTGCATCCCGTGTTCAGCCCATGGCCATTTGCAAAATGGGAGTTGGGTATCATGGGACCATTCCTGACCGCGCCAGGAAACGTCAAATTCATGCTTGTAGCAACATATTACTTTACGAAATGGATCGAAATTGTTCCATTGGTTCAGGTTCAAGCTTCTCATGTCAAGAGATTCCTATGGGAAAACATTGTCTATCGATTTGGTATCCCACAAGAAGTGGGCCTACCACTTAACTCCACGATTTTGGCTTGTAGGGGTCTTTTCCCCACCATATATAAATACATGAGTGAGAGATTGAATTAACAATTCAACCTCTCCTCTTTCCCTCATCTTCTCTCTAACCCTAATCTCCCTCTTCACCTTCTTGCACCTCCACAACAACTCTTCTTCTTCTCTCTGTAAATCTTCCTCTACTGGTTACGATCTAAATCACATGTTTTACTATTTTCAACTTCTTTCCCATACTTATAATGCTCTAATATGAACGTAACCATTCAACGATTATAAAAAAAAAAAGGAAAATGTATCTTGTTTAAAATTCAATAGGTCAAAAACAACATCGCCAGTTGTTGTTTCCCATTCAATTCTACAGTTGTCCTTCCACTATTCAACTGCTTCTCCCTCACCTAAGTCAAGCCCTTTGATTTTTATTTTTATTTGGATAAGTATAGAATTCAGTAAAAGGCAAAAAGAAAACTGATACAATCTAACCAGCTAAAGAGGTCGAGATGGCCTACTAAAGGCTGGAGAAAACAAAGAAAAAGCAAGAAACATAAAAGGGCATTAAAGGCCAAGAATATCTACTTGCAGCTTTTCATATTGAGGATGCGAATAGCAAAGAACGATCTTCTTGGCCAAATTTTCTCTAGCAAAAACGCTACTTGCTTTGCCATGGCCCATGACTATACATCAGCCACACAACAGGTTCCAAGCGATTAAGATCTTGGCCGAAAATGAACATAGAGAATCAGTTACCAATCAACAACGCAACAAAAGATAGACAGACCAGTAAATCTCCAATGCAAGGAGGAGACAATAAGATCTCCTTAATTATCTATCAAAAACTCAACAGAATATACAGTTAGTAGACCACTAAATCTCCAATGCAGGGAGGAGTACCTCCTTAAGTTATCCTGATTGAGGTAATCCAATACCACTCTGAGAACAAGTTTAACGCAAGATCTAATTTTATTCATGTAGTCAATCTTGGATTAAATGTAATGACAACCGAGGACAATGGAAAACAAACTACCTTAACTCCAGTATTGGTTGCCTCTCGTGATGCCTCAAGTAGTGGATCAAACATGGGATTAAATGCCACCGTAAATGCACAGTCAACGATATGTCCTGCGAAAATAACATTGGGAAATCAACATCACAGTTCACAAAATAAAACACCACCAACAACATGTCACTAGCAAATTGTATTGTAGTATTGAAATTCTAAAAACAACTACGCCAGTGTTGAGCTTTAGCCTTGCATTGTCGGTCCCAAGCACAGATGGGGGGTGTCAAGTTGGTAGCTGGTGGAAAACTTTTGCCAAATCCTTTCAAATGAATCATGATTTGTCATTTCAAGCATATAGATTTAATGTCAGAACAGGATTCATGTTGCCAACCCCAAATAGTTGGGATAGCACATTTAATGATGAATGCTTATGCACTTTACACACACTGGAAACAGTAAATATGTGACGATGGAGTGTGGGAAATAAATGGAGGACAGTGAGGGGTAATACCATCAACTTGAGTACCGAAATCCAACTTCATAACATCATCGTACTGTAGTACAGTCTTATCGCCAGAATTTGGGGTCCAATGTGCAGCAACCCTGGAAATACAAAGGTCATTCAAACACATGCAGGTAAAGAACAAAAATAGAAATCAACAAGGATTATCAAAAGTCAAAAGAGAAGGCATCACCAGTTTAACGAGCATCCTGTAGGGAATGCAATGCCTGCTTGCAGACCATTCTCTGAAATTAATTTACGAACTGTATTCTCCAAGGTTTCACATAGGTCAATCATAAGCATTCCAGGCTTTAAAATACTCCTAATATATTTCCGAACCTAATCACAAGTAACAAAAATAACTGATGTGCATGTTATGAACTGGAGTTAAAAATCTTCAACAACAAACCGATTATACAGTGACAAATTGACAAATTCATATGCCAAAATATGTGATGGTCCTTATAAGATCAAACTGCAACCTGTCGATGAACTTCGGCTGCCTGGCGAACTGCATTATAGATGGGTTTTTCAAGGCGCTCTAATTCCCTCTTTTCTTCAGAAGTAGTCCTCCATAGGTTACTAATAGGCAGCCAACAACAAAAATCAATCCCCACAAAGGAAAAACAATTAAATAGAAAGTAAAAGCCACACCGAGAAACAGGCTAAATTATGCAATAGTTTCCAAAAAGATAACCTAAATAACAATAAACATCCAGACCAACCAAAAAGTGTATTCCAAGAACATCCCATCTGATTTTCCAGCAAATTAACAACATCAATCAGAATCAATGAAAAACTACAGATTAGTCCTGAAATATAATTGTATACAATGGATAACCAATTTCATGTTTTAATTTTGTTTCTGGTGAACCGGCAATAACAAACATGAAGAAATACAGATTAGGCAAGCTGCTTTTGAGAGAAGACCAAAGATCCTTGGGAACTACTTTAATTTCAGTCAATTATGATGGCCTATTCCATGTGATGCAATCAATGTACTTTCATACTGCTGAGAAGTATCTAATAGAGTTCTCCATTGGAGATCTTAACTGATCGATCACAGCCAGGAGCAATGCAAGTTAGGTTTCCTTTAGGTGAATTTTCCTGAACTTAATACTCTTTTGATATTAGCTACACATTAAGGGTAGCTTTTGTAACTTTTAGATACTTTGGGCTTTTAGTTGATTTAGGATTAATATACTTGGCAGGGCTGGGGTTAGATGGGATGCAGAGCCATAGTTTGGATTCCAAGGTTCTCTTAAAGTAAACCTTGTCTAAGCTAACAAAAGAGATTAGAGAGTTTATTCTGCTGCTGGGGCGAGAATTTGTGACCGGATTTTCTCTCTCCCTTCTATGATTGGAAGGCAAGGATTCCTAGGACTAGAAAGTTTAACACATAAGTTGGAATGAGCAGGACTTTCGATGAGGTTTTGAGTTGTTTTGTTTTGAAGAAATGTTTGAAGATACAATTTCAAAAACTCAAATGAAATGATTGCCCAAGACGGAATAGAGATAGGCACGGGGAGGGGAAAGGACAACCGTAGATTCGTACAAAGTACAAACTGCACATAACAGTAGAAATGTAAAATGTGATGTTGATCTGTTTGAAAGGGACGACAAGGTACCAAGGTATTAAATTTTTACATTTTGTCAAAACTTTCCTACAATATTTCAATTTCTAGATATGACAATAAATTCCATGCTCTTCTTTTTTGTATATATTTCGCAAAACAGTAAATTTCGACGGAAACAATCAAAAGAGTACAAAATTGCAATATTTTGATGCGCAGTAAATTTCAATAGAAATATTTTTTTACATTTTTTATTTTAATAAACATTTTAAAAAGTCCTAGAATTTAACAAATATTATAATTTTTTTGTAGGACTGTTGAATTACACATAATATTCATTCATTAGTAGATATGAATTATGATTGCTAAGCTATCCATATATATGTAATCTTAT
Organism: Euptelea pleiosperma; assembly: GCA_035048495.1. Taxonomy (NCBI): domain Eukaryota; kingdom Viridiplantae; phylum Streptophyta; class Magnoliopsida; order Ranunculales; family Eupteleaceae; genus Euptelea; species Euptelea pleiosperma. The sequence continues at coordinate 35,817,406 of CM068550.1, read as the reverse complement.
TTTTTGTAAATAAAAATAAATTTAAATAGTAATTTAAAATAAAATTACAAAAAAACATAAAAATTAGAGAACCCCTAGTGCATCAAATGATGGCATATACGATATATTCTAAGCATATTAGCTCGCACATACAATCATTCATGTTCTAATTAGCTAGAAAAAATAGTATAATATTCTTATATATATATCAGAAAATACAAAAATATATAATGATAAGACGCAATACTTAATAATCTATATCAAAGCAAGTGTTTTACATATTTAAGGTGTACGTAGTCAACGTGATGTGATTATGATCATTTACATGTTTAATAATCAACGTATTGAATTTCAATTTCTGGATTTATATCGACCAGCCTGAAATGGAAATATTTCGACCAATGTGGAAATAATACAATTTTCTAGGAAACATTGTGCAATTAAAACGTTAGGTAATGATAAAACAAGCATAAAACACACTCATGAACCATCAAACTATAATAAACCACGATATGGAGTGCGGAAATAAATGACGATAGTGTTCTGTAATATGCTAAGGCGGGTATCTGAGTATCTATCAGCTAAAAACAGCTATAATTACACATAAAAATTATTATAACCATCAAATCATGTCACATTAAATATATTGTGATTTGGCCAGGGAGGTTTGGTATTTGTTCTTGTTGGAGATCGGTATGAATTGGGTGATGACAGGGTCTCTCATGGATCTTTTGCTTAGTTGGCGCTCTCCCGCTCTTTCTTCTAGAGGGCGTATCCTTTGGAGGCTTCTTCCTTTTGCGATCATTTGGGGGTTGTGGAAGGAGAGGAACCGGAGAGTGTTTGATGGCAAAAGCGAACCATTGGCTTCGTTCATACTCAACATCAAGGGACTGGTCTTCTTATAGTCCAAAGTGTTTACAGAGTATAGAGGTCTCTTTTTCGAAAATTTTGTCTTTAGATGGGATTCTCTTTGTAATCGGGATAGATGATTCTTGGTTGCTTTCCCTTAGCTTTGTTCTTGTTGTTTGGGAGCCTAGCTTTGTGCAGGTCATTTCGACCTCACTAGCTTTGCTTTGTATCTAGTTCTGGCTTCGCCTTCAATAAAGCTTATACTTATAAAAAAAAAAAAAAATGAAGTTGTGGTACCAATTCTGGTAATCCTGCAAGAATACACTATCAACATATGAATTATCCTAAGGAGCACAAAATATATAATCACATGCAGTGGCGAAGCCAGGATTTTGTTCAAGGGGGGCACAATCAATTGAGTAGAAATGCCTACAACATGAGCCATGTGGCATATTCTTAGAGATTTCTGACTGTATGGATGTTCAGCCCAACCCCAAATGGACATACAGACCAAAAATTATCCTAATTAGTGATTTCTAAGTGTTGGATTGGAGTCGTATTCATGGGTTCATTTTTAAGCATGGAATTTGAGCATTATTGACCATTATTTGGGGTACAAAGATCCAAAGGTTTGAAATCACTAATCAAGTTGATTTTGGTATGTAGGTCCACCTAGGGACTACCCAAACATCCATACAGTCAATGTCCTCTAAGGGGTTACACAAATACACCACTGAAAGTACATATGAAAAAGAACAAATGGGGCCAGCCAAAGAACAATGTGGCTTGTTGGGCATTCTCAGATCATACTCAGCACTGACTGCGCATGTAAGCAAAGCAAAGAACAAAAGGAATGGCAATAGTCATGCAGATGACATAAATGGTATTGCTATGCAGCAAACAAGTTAAGAGGCAATGTGTGCCAATAAGCTGTATCCATAATGAGCTGAAAAGCTGGGTGGGTTAGAGCGCAATTGTCAACAATGGTCGACGAGTGCTGACTACTGAAGAGCAGATTGGTTTGTAGTTTGTTGTTGTGTTGAGTGTTGGTGACGGGGCCTTGATCTCTTAGTAGAGATCCTTTTCTATCATTTTTTATAGTTGTCTCGTCTTTGTGTAACCCTTGACTTAGCTGGACAAACAATTGTTAAGATGCATGTCCCTAAGTGGATCAATTAAGAGAACCGATATTCCAATCAATCATTTTGGTTGATTGATCCTACTAAGATCTTCCTCATCTTCGACTCTTCTTAGCACCAAAAAAATGAATTTTGAATAAGGCTATCTATTCATGATCGTGTATCATGATCTAGTTCGCTTATCTTACCCTGCCATTTCAATCATTAGCCATTAGGATTTGTTTGTTTCGACAGCTGTGGTTCTTTTTAGGACAGTAATATGAGGTGTCTTTGGCTAGCATCGTATGTCATAATCTAAGTCCTTGATTTTCGAAATGAGATCAACGATAAGGATTTTCTTTGACCTGTTGACTCTCTTAAAAAAAATTCTTAATTATAAAAAACAATAATTTCTCTGACACATGTCCCATTACATTCGTCAAAAACCATGTGCAGGATTTAGTTATAAACAAGTAAGTCATGAGTTCAGATGCACAAACAAGAGAGGTGTGTGTCTGTACAATCAATTGGGTGGATTATGAATATCAACTTGCTTTAGAGGCAGAGGATCAGATCAAGATGAAGAGCTTAACTCGAAAAACCTATGACATCTTCTAGCACTGGAAAGGGCTTTGGAAAGAGGCTACGAGTAGAGCCTTCAACCCTAGCTTCATTGAATCCTACGATTGGTGGAGGGGTTAAGTAGCCAACAAAAGGAAATACTACTTGATTACTGAACAAGTGAATGCCCAATAAAGTTCACTTGGTGGAGCACGAAAAAGTTGAAGATGATTGGTTAGGCATGATAGATTGGAATTTTTTTTTTATCGGTAATAGATTGGAATTTTCTGAAACACATTTCCTCAATAGTTTGTTCAGAGCTCAGACACTAAATCCAATAGAATCATTGAAATCATTTCCTCTCAATCCCATTATGCTTCACAAAAAACCTTCATTTTCTATCTCAATAACCATTAGTCGTTGCTAGCCATAATTATGTTTGAAACTATACCCATCTAAATTGTTTGTTTGTTTATTGCATATTGTCCATCACAGCGTTCGTCCTTCGTTGCATAGGGTTCCCGTGAGCACAGTAGAGTATCAGATTTTCATGTTTGCACTTTCCAATTTCCATTTGACCATCATCAATTATTGGCTCATCAGTTAGTATCTTCATGCCCAAGAGCCACTATTACAACCCTAATGTGCAAAAGAAATTCCTCTTCAATCACCTAGTTTTTCATGACAAAGTCAGCCCACTTCCAATTACCCAGTGGAAACACCAAAAAATAAATAAAAATTGATGTAAAATATCATTAAAAGAACAGCAAAGAAAACAAGAGGCTCAGCTTATGAAGTCGAGATGACCTACACAAAGCTAAACAAACAAGAAACGCAGCCGATGGGCCCCTAACTATCAACCATCCCTAAGACAGAGGATATCCCATCTGAAAACAAAATATCTTCAAAAAAGAGCCCATCTGAAACACCAAAAATTATCTCACAGCAAAATAAAAAATCAACAGTAACTCAATTGAAGGAACAAATATGATGTTTATTTTCAGCTAATTGAGTGTATGACCTTAAAGATGACTACTTACTCATCTCTGTACTGTTGAATTTCACCCTCAGGAAACTCCCCCGAAGGGAAAAGTTCAATAACAGGAATAGATGGGGGATCAGTCTGCTCAAGAGATTCTTTCTTTTTCCTGTACATGATAGAAGAATGATTATCAGAATACCTTTGAAGTGAATAAATTCTACATCAAAGATGATGTCTACCAGAAAAATAGGTACTAACTTGCTTTTGCTTTTCTTCTTTTTCTTCTTTGCAGTTCCTGGTTAATAGTTTTCCAAATATATGTTAAAGAACATATCAGAATAATGTAAGCAGAAATATGAAGTCACACACATCTACAAAGTAAAGTATAATAAAATAACATAGAAAGAGTAACTACTAATTAGCAAATGATACCCTGCAACTTAATAACCAGAATATATCTGTATAGTTCAATAATTGATTAGCACACATATTTTGATTTTCAAAGAACGTCCCATCTAAAGACAAAACATATTTTGATTTTCAACAACACTTAAACAAAAGAATGAGAAGTCTTCCCCAATATGAAGGTGTTTTCCTCAATATGCTCCATGCTTTTATATATTTATATATATCGCCCAGGTCACGGAGATTGGAGACTCACTTTAAAGGTTTGCTTCTAAAAGGTCAGAGTACCCTCTGAAGTGTGTTTTCCTCAATATATATATATATATATATATATATATATATAATCGCCTCATGATATAAATGACCCTAACCCTATCAAATTCCACCGAGTTTGGAATGTCATCACTTGGAATCAAGTGGCTGAGCTACAAAAGATTGACTTCGGTAAACTTAGTGACTTACAAATTCTTGAATTTTATTCAAAATTTAATACATCTAAAAAAGCTAACGTTTTAAAAGTAAGATACAACAAACGTTTGTCTTTTATTCCCTCATATACAAAAATGCCATAAACCCAAAGAGTAATCATGCCAAACCTCTAAAGAAATTGGCTGCGTCAAGGCCATTTTAAGCCTAGCAAATCACCTATGCAAGATCACTTGACTTTTGTGATTGAAAGGGTTGACTTGGTCTGAATCACGAACCAAGTTTCAAATATCATTCCGTCTCGTTGCCTCAGTAAGCTAATGGAACAAAATATCTAACCGAGACGAAACGAGATAATGGAAAAAAAACACTATATGTCTCGATAAGTTTAAATCATTTTTTAATGCTTAATAGACTACATATTCGATTTTTATCATTTATATATGTTAAAAAGATACAAATACCATAAAAATAAGGTTTTAAACCAATTTTAGCACTTAATTAGGATTTTGGCATGAGATAACACATTCCCAATGCATTGGACGAGACGAAACGACATTTTGAACCACGATCACAAGTCAATCAGATGAGTTTACAATGGTTTCTATCTGAGTCACTGTGAATTCTGGTTTTGTTCCTTGTTCTCACAGACTTGGAACAAATCGTGTCATGCATTCATGCCCAGCTACGTAACAAGGACACCGACACGGGTGTTGGTGTCCGACACAGATACGAGGTGTCCGACACGACAACCTAAAAAAATCTTATACGGAGACACGTCCGTGCATATATTTATTAAAATATATTCATATAGATGAATTCTTAAAATTATTAATAATATAACCAAAATAGAAAAGAAAGCCGAAAATATTTATTAGTTTATTATTGTATGGAGGATGGAACACACCAACCCGCTTTTAGAAGTCAATTTTATATTAAAAATTATTATGACAAGGGGTGACACGGCCACAAGTGTCTAGATGTGTGTCTGGAAGTGTCGACACGCGTGTCCGTGTGTCTGACACGGCAAAAAATCTTAAAAGTGCAGTGTCCTTGTTACATAGATGCCCAGTGAAGGATACTAACTTCCCTACGCCATTAAGAATTTGTATCCAGGGGTTTTCAAGGAGTTTGTCCACAACTTGGAAATGGTGGTCAAGGAACCTACAGGTCACACTTATATGGTAGTCAATATGAGTAGTAAGCACACAACAACCACGATTAGTGAGGGATTGCAGGCTTTGACACCTGGATACTTCAACATGCCTAGCATTCCTGCATCAACACAATAAAATACCAATACTAGTATTTACACTACAATTTTCCCATTTCCTATTGTACTATTGGTTAATCCCTTACCTCCTAGTAACTTATTTATTTGTTTTGTCAACGAAAAGTCAAATATATACTAATATAGTTTAACAAATCTTACCATAAAAAACCTTGCAATATTAGAAGTATCATTACATTTTTTTTTTATAAGTATAAATAGATTAATAGCAAAGACGGGAGCGGCAAGAGAGGTCGAGGCGACCTACACTAGCCAAGCAACTAGCTAAGATACATAGGCCCTAGGGATATACCCCTAAGGTCCATCCCGCTTACACGAGATCCCATTGAAAAACAAAATCCTCAAAAAATAACCCTCTACATTCTTTGGAATGATGTAAATACTAAAAACTACTAGTTATCAAAAAAAATACTAAAAAGTAAAAACTAATACATAGTTTGAAAGACTAAAAATTTTAAGACCGTATAGATATGTTAAATGGGATACCATACCAGTATCCATGTCATAGATTTCGTAAAATGAAGAGTCGTATCCCCATTTCCCATACAAGTATCCATATCCATATCTGTGACTGGCATCTTAGATTACGGGAGTAAAACATGATCCTGAATAATAATATCTTTGAAGATGGCCCTGAGACTAATCATTTATATGTGTATAATAATAATAATAATAATAATAATAATAATAATATCTCTGAATTGGAGTGTTGCTCCTAGGTCACGTATTGGAAGATATGGGTCGGGATTTGCAGATCTAGAGAGGTTTTTTTTTTTGATAAGTATCTAGAGAGGTTTTCTAGCGATGCACCTCCATGAAAACAGTAATTTGCTAAGGTTCTCTTCTCACTTCTGGAGGTCTTAGGCAAGTTAGACCTTTCTCAAATTATTTTCCATTATGTTCGCTCACAATAACCAGCTCTTGTATTAGAGTGGTGGTGATGTTCCACAATCAAAAGATATCAAGTACAGTTGAATAGAACCACATGCAAGAAATGGTAGATTCGAAGCAACCTTGCAATTCATCTAATGCTGGACCATCCCCTTGCCCCTCATCTTCATCCTTCTGCAAAGGAGGCAAAAGTGAGGTAGCCTTTCCATTGACATCTGTAGGTTTTGAAGTTGTAGTTTCTTCAGAAGAAAACTCCACAGTCTTCAAGTTTTCATTTATACCAGCGAAGCTCTACATGTACAAAACATCATTTAAAAATCAGATGCACGCCAAAAATGAAAGTGATTGAAGAAAACAAAAAATAATGCAACAATCATGAGATTCTTACCCATGTTCATCTTGGAGAAATCCAGGTCATAGGTTATGCTACTTGTGCATGCTATATAACAAAGACAGACACATGGGTCAATGTCCGACATTGATACAAAATGTCATACACAATGACCCCATGAACCTAACATGCCAGCACGTTTGTACAGCTTATTCCAGCACGTTTGTTTTTTGAGGATTTTGTGGCCCGGTGGGATCGTCTTTGCTCCAGAGACTGAGCTCTGTTTTTCTGTTCTTGTATTTTGTTTTTGTTGGGCTTTTTGTAGGTCACATCGACCTCTTTAGCTCTTTTTGTATGTTTTCTTGGCTTCGCACCCTTAATAAATTCTACAATTATCAAAGAAGAAAAAAAGTATGTTTTTTAAAATACTTTAGTTCATTTTAAGAACACAATATAGAAAGAATGTGTTTAGATAAGCTGTTATGCGTTAAAGTGAGATAAGGAATATAAAAATAATGGCTGAAAACAAAATATTTGAATAAATTACGGATTTCTTTGGAAAAGTGTCTTTGGGATGTGTCTGAATTCTGAAACATGAGTACGAAACAGAAAATTCTTCGAAAATGGAAGCTCTCGTGTTACATAGCAGCTATGTGTCTGGATGTAGGGGATGGCTATGGCCCCAACTGTCATACTCGCTCGGTTCCTAAATCTCAATGAAGAAGAACACAACCTACTTACTAATATTATAATGTTTTTAAAAGTGCACTACCCTTGCACATCAAGGATTAAAATTTCAATTTCGCAAGGTTTCAGCCCTGGTCAAAACCGAAATTTCGGGTGAAATTTTGAAGCATCGGTGAAATCATGGAAAATCACAGCTGGTGAGGTTAATATCCCTTAATTATAGAAACAAAATCTAATCGTTCAATCTCTATAATCTCCCAAAGATAAGAAGGTCCTTAATTATGCATTAATTAATGGAAATAGGGTCTTCATTATCTCATTTTCTATTAATATATTGGAGTTTCAATTTCGGTATAGCCTGAAGCCGAAATTTTGGATGTTTCGTCAAAATTTAAAACCTTGATGCACATAACAGAATTGTTACTTGTGAAATGCAATCAGTAGACATCATTTAAAAGCAATTAGTAAGAAACATTACACTACAGTAAAATGGCAGATGATCAGTTAGTAATTTCTCAACCATAACTTATCCATGGTTGCCTGCTTTTGGATAGTTTGAGATCTGTAAATGGACAGTTGCATACATACATACCGACACATTATTATCTTGATGGTGATCAAGTTGCAATCGTTTCAATTGTAGAGGAACAGCAACCTCAACTACTTGAGCGTCAGTTCCACCCCCACCCATGCTTTCTTCTTTCCCTCCCGTAAGAGAGTGTAAACCCTAAAAGATGAGAAACCTTCACCTTCACCTTCACCTTCACCTTCACCTTGTTTAGGGTTTAGAAAGAAAGAAAGAACAATAACCAGAAGGAGAAGCGAAACGACTAGGTGGGTTTTATGCTTCTATATTTTCCTCCAACTCCTTTCTTAAATAGGACCGGTAGCCGGGTGCGTCATACCTGACTTCATTCCCTGGGTAGGTGGCAACTTAGGTGCCGTATCCAACAAGTCCAGCTGTTTGACCACCTCACCCCCATCTCTCCACGTGGCAAGTTTCTGATCAACACCCCCCTTATGTGGGAAAGGAGTGCGTGTCATATTAGTAGACGGGATGTCATAGGGTCACCTGTTGTTGGACATTTAAAGCGTCAAAACATTGAAGGAGATTTAAAGGCTCCCTCGGGAAACTATTCCTTTTTTAGAAACAAAACATGCAATGGACAGAGGGAAAACTGGTTGGCACGGGGGGTCTCTAGGTTTCCGTAGATATACTTGGCACAATGTTGGAGAAAATTCAAAAAGTCTGTAGATTCTTCTCATTTTTCATTGGGATCGATTTAGTTAATCTATATAGACATGGCCCGTTTGGCAACACCAAAATAAGTTATTTTTTTGTTTCCAAAAGCAAAAAAGTTAAAAAGTTTGTTTGGGTATCCATTTTGGAATTGCTTCTCAAAAGTCAAAAACTTGCTTTTTGTGGAAGCAAATATTTTTTGCTTCTTGCTTCTAGTGGAAGCAAAAGTCAAAAAAAAATTTGCAGAACCGACGCTTCTAATTTTAAGTGAATCTTTCACAATGCCAATTTTACTCTTGTAAACCTCACATTATAAAGTGTGGATAGATCATCTCTTTTTTGAAAAAATAATTACCCATAGAATGACTCACTTGGTGCGTCGTTTATTACTGACCATTTATAATTAAAAAAATTTTAAAAAAATAACATATGTGATATTGGTTTATGATATTTATTAATGATTTATTAGAATATAATACGTATATAAAATAATAAGAAAATAATTTTTTGACTTAATTCATGCCAAACTAACTTTTTCACTTTTTGACTTATAAGTCGGTGTTTTACCAAACAAACTTTTGCTTACAAATGACAACTTTTAAATTCAGCAACTTAATTTAGAAGTTACTTTTTGCTTCCACTAGTTTGCCAAACAGGCCCTTAGGTTGCGTTTGGCATTGCGGTTAGCTGAAAATAAGGTGCTTCTCAAAAATCCCATTTTTGTGAATAACTTAATTTAAGTTATTTTGGGTGTTTGGCTCACCCTGCTAGAAAAGTGCTTATTTTATGAAAAATCATTACTATGGTGTTTGGTTATGTAATCGAAAAAAGTGATTTTTCTACGAGATAACTTGTCAAATGACTTTTTAACCCCTTAAACAGTAAAGTTGACATAAATGGCAACCTAAAGGTTGTTAGGGCTCAAGTTAGGTGTGTATGACTATATTTTTATACAAATTTCAAACATTAACCTCACATATCAATGGGTATGATTATACTATGTCACGCTTCCTTTTTTATTTTCTTATGATAAATCACTCTCTACATTGGCCATGTGGACAATGAGTTAGGTCCATGCCACACGAATTTCTTGTATATGTATTATACTTTTCCAACAGCCCTTATATTTTTTGTTGAACAAAAAAGAACTGATGTCCATGACACACTATCTCTTGTTATATCAAGTCAAGGAATTAGACAAGCATTTTAATAGTTTAGATTCACCGAACATGATGTTTTATTGTAGACAATATCTGTCAATTTATTGGACTTTTTATCACTATAAGAAACTATTGTTGATATACAAGTGGTCTATCCATGTACCTTGAATATTGTGCCTCATGTCCCCACATGTGCATACAATGAAAATAACAATCAAGAAGATGACGAATGTGTAAAGCCACAGTGATTCCAAAGCCATTACATTCCTCTCTCTCTTTTCATAGTCATTTGAACATTTAAGATGGCCAATGTGTAAAGCCATAGTGATCCCATTGCCATATTCATTGTTTGTTTCATGATTTTCTTCGTTGCCAACGCCGGTGCATGAAGCAGGCAACTTTGTAATGGTAGGGGTTGGAAAGAGTTTTCAGTTGTGTTTGAAAAAGGACTAGATGACTCGATATCCTTAGTAGCTAAGGAGATTGAGTTACTTGAAATTATAGAGAACTCCATGCTCTAGAGGACCAAGTGGCAATCTAAAGGGAGGTGGAACATCACTAAAGATTGATGGTGCATCGCAAAATAGAATAGACATGGCGTACTAGGCTCTTTCTTGTGGTGTGGATGGACCTAGCTCGTTTGGTCGGGCCATCCAAGCAAGAACTGAATCATGGGTTGCTTGACAAAAAGAAAAGAACCAAAACATAGGTTGCCTAAAGGATAGATCTTAATCAATTATTTTAGTAGTAAAGCAGATAGGAAGTGATTTTTCTAGTCACCTTTTTACCTTTTCCGGTCAACATTTGACAGCCCTTCTCACTTTACATTTAGGCTCTGCTTGGTATGATGTAAATGAATGCATTTTGCAAATGAATGAAAATGCATTCTGTTACTGTGCATCAATTTACGATGCATTAGTTTACGGTTGCTTGGTAGCAATTGAGAAAAATTATGTAAACTAATGCACCATGATTAACATTCAAAGATCTAAAGTGGTTTTCCACGCCTCCACACAAGAACATCATTGTCCTCGCTCTAAACCCCATTCAGTCATCCCTACGATTGTGACTTCACCGATGATGATGACAATGACAATGACGACCGTGTTTGCCTTATTAGGACTAGTTCATAATGGTCCCACCACTTTTTGAAAAACGCATCTTGAGGAGTACTCTTCCTTGATATCTCTCTTTTCAAAATGACGCACAAATAGAAATGTGGCCATGTTACTGGAAGTCATGGACGTCCTTTGGTGGTAGCTGTCTGGGCCAAGGTTTAGAGGCCGTTTTAACGATACAACCGATTGGGGGCGTTACCGTTAAAATGGATTGTAACGGAGAGGGGAAAAAATGGAAAAATAGATTTTAACGAATTTAACTGGAAAAAACTGGAAAAATGGTGCTGAAATTCAAATTTTGAAATTTGAAATTTGAATAAAAATGGAAAATAATGAATTTTAACAGAAATGGCTGTTTTTTTTCCACAAAATTTTCAAGATTTTAACAGCCGTTAATTTCTAAGCGTCAAAACAGTTTTTAACATAACGGACTTTGGTGTTACCCTTTAAACCGCGTTATTTTAAACCATGGTGTGGGCTACGTTGAACACTCGTAAAGACTAGTGACAGTAAGGATGTTTGGCCCATCCCTAGGTGGAGCAGCAGACCGAAAATCAGCTCGATTAGAGATTTATAGCCGTTGGATGTGAGTCCTTTTCAGGGTTGATTGGTAGCCGTGGATTCCAGCATTATTCGGGGTACTCATATCCAATGTCTAGAAATCACCATTCAAGCTGATTTTTTATCTGTAGGTCTACTTAGGGACGGCCAAACATCCATACGGATAGTGGTCTCTAAGAACGTGCCACGTGGTTCATAAGCTGTCCACGACCAAGCATCCATTCAGAAAACTTTTGACCAGGTAGCTTTTTGATCCAGTGGTCTGACAATGATGACAGGGCCTTAGGCAAAAACCCCTAGGTAGACCTACAAACCAAAATTCAGCCCGATTAGTGATTTCTAGGCGTTGGATTGAAGTTATTTTCATGGGTTGATTTTAACGGTGGGAATTTTAGCGTTATTGACCATTATTTGAGTACAAAGATCCAAAGATTTGAAATTATTAATCAAGCTGATATTTGGTTTGAAGGTTCACCTAGAGATTGGAAAACCATCCATATGGTCAGAGTCCTCTAAAAGTGTGCCACGTGGCTCATATTACTGCTTGTCATCGGCCTCGATGACAGTCTTGACATCAAAGTTTTACTCAGTGCCACCCCGGTGGCTGTTAACTGTAGTTGCTTTTTCTCCGATGTCAAAAGGGTTTTTTTTTTTATTTTTATTTCTCCACTGTTAAAAGGTATTCAATGTTTTTTCTCAACTTTCCCCCCTCCCCCCTCTCTCTCTTTTGTCTCTGTAATGGCGATGAGGAGAGATAAGGATAAGGTCTGTTCGATCTTTGAGTGGTTCGACAGAAATGGCGACAGCGGCCTCAACCACGACGAAATGGGAGCCCTTATCGCCACTGTAAATCCCACCGTGAAGTTCAGCTCGGATTAATTCTCCGCCATCCTCGACGTGGTTTTCTGTACATATGCCGATTTCATTGCCAATCCTTCCACCGGTCTCACCTTCCTCAACCTATTTCGTACCTATGAGGACGGCGCCGGAGACGTTGATCGCGCAGTTTCCCCACCCTCTTCACCCCCTGGTAGACCCCGCCACCACCTCAACGGACGACTATCCTCTTTCATCTTTTTCTGTGATCATTGCTCAAACTGACGATCCGACGGTGTAGATAAGCCATCATCCTAGGGTTTCACCCGCCTGGGCTAGGATCCCAAACTACGGAATCGACTACGACGATACATGGACGCTTGTCGAGGATTCCGAGCTAGTTATCAGACGAGAAGAAGAAAAAAAAAATCGAGTTCTGTTCGTGTGGGTGCCGCATTGTGATTCAACAGGTTTTTGTCCGCATTACAATGCATGACTTTTACCTTAGAAATGTAGAGTCGCTCCATTCATTTACGGTGGCCCTCTTTTGCAGTGGGTAACCAAGCACCAAAATTTGTGGGGGCACTGTAAAGGTATGCAATTGCATTTGTTTACAACGTACCAAGCAGAGCCTTAAAGAATAGAATTTGTGACAAGAACATTCCTGTCAAATGCTTACTAGATGAAGAGGTAAAAAGCTCACTGAAAAGATGGCATTTTTGCAACACTCCAGTGGAGTTTAGGGTACTCTTCTACTCCCCCCTTCAGTGATGCCTGCTCTGCTTCAAACACATTGATCTACACCATCCTTATCAGACCACATCGAGAGGCTCTTCATATAATTGTTCCACACATGAAAGGCTTTCAATTATCTCATTTAAGGGAATCGCACCAAATCTGCCACAAAAGCAAAACCGAAAAAGTGATGAATTACAGAGAAGAAAATAGAAAAATGAAACATAAAGAGAAAAGAAAAAATCAGAAAATATCCAATTATTACAGAATCCCAGATCTGTTAAAGAATGAAATTTAGAAATTCGACCCACCATTGCAAATGGGTTTTTTGCATTGATCATCAAAATCCCAAATCCAAGCAGATCAGGCCATGACAAAGACCCAAAGAAAACCCATCTCCCTTTTTTACTTCTCCTTCAAACCCATATTGAAAACCAAACAAAGCCCTAAAAATAAAATAGTTAGATCCGGTGATGAGAGAGATGTGACGAAAAAAGAGAGGGCACGACGGGAGAGAGATGGCTGACAAGAGAGGCGGCAATGGGAGAGAAATGGTGACGAGATAGAGCTCCTCTCCATGGGTTTTTGTTGCCACTGAAGAAAGAAAGATTATTTTTAGGAATATGAAATGTTTTTAAGGACAAAACAAGAAAACGTCGGAAGTAAAACTACGGTCCGCAAACGCAATACGCAAAAGCCATTTTGAAACGGCTTATGCGTTTTGCTTTTTATTGGCTTTTAACAGTTATAAATCATGGCTTTTTTTTAACCAAACACCACAGAATAGCTTATAACGGTCTGAATCCGCTATAAGCCAACTTATTGCTTATTTTCCGCACTCCCAAATGCAGCCTAAAGCAAAAAAGTGGGCAATATTTTTCTCTCTCCTCCACATCGTGCTACGTGGCACTCTCCCCATGCAGAGCACCACGTAGCAACCATGTCTCTATGTGGCATTCCCTCATCTTTATATACATTAAAACCATATAATTTTTCCCCTATCTCTAAAATATCTAATTCCCTACTCTTTTTTCTACCAAAATGTCTCAATATGCATTAAATCCCTAGAACTTCTCCACTATCCCTTAAAACTCTCCAACTCCTTCACAACAATCCACCTACATTTTTAATCAAATCTTTCTATCATTTATCTCCTCATTCATTCTATTAACCATTTTCCTAAAACAACATTTACCTTCCTAAAGCATCTCTCCATCTTCCCTTTATAAAATAGGTCGTGCTTTCAAGTACTCTTACAAAAAAGCATAAAAACAAATAAAAATTCCAAAAGTTCAAATCTTAAGATTGAAAAGGTAAGAGCATAAATAACTTGTTTTTTTTAAATAGTTATTAGTATTTTATTTTTTATTTCTTCGCCAATGCTTTAGCACGGGCCAATCATACTAGTAAACATGAAAATGTTACCATCACAAGTAAATGGAGAAAACTATGCCCTATTGAGGCGATTGACCATTGGATTCAAGAGATCCACGGTCCAAGAGGCAACATTTGTAAAGAGTAAAATAGTTGTTGCCTCATGAACTATAGATCTTTTGGATCCAACGGTCAATGGCCTCAATCAGACATATTTTTGTCTGATTATTCGTGTGGTAGCACGATTCTAATAAAAAATGTCGTGGGGTAGGTTGGATGGACATTAAAACTGTTTAGTTTTTTTTTAAGAGTTTGATTTTATTTGGACATTTGCTTAGTTATTTTTTTAAGAGTTTGAATTTAAAATACAAAATCATTTTAACATGTGTTTATTGAAATATTAGGGGTATAATATAAAAATAAAAAATAGGTCAATCTAAAGTTGCTTGGTTACCATTATTGGAATCCTATACCAATGATATATTCTCAACTGGTTTGTTTACCTTAATCTCATAAATTTAATAGCGAAAATAAATCAAACTACAATGCATGCAATTTTTTATGTGGAAACCATGAGACCACATGCAGATGAGAAACATATCACTATACAAATCAAGAAACACGAGTTACCATGCACAATGTTCTTATAGTTTCCTATTTGAATACTTGATATTCGCTTAAAAGTACGTATTTTCCACTGTTATCTTTTAAGCGTTTTCACATTCTCCTACGTTAAAATGCTCTATTTATCTACTTTTCTACGTAAGAGTCTCTTTTGTTGCGTAGAACACACTTTTCTGGACGAAATGGTATATTTGCATGCATTAAACACATTTTCGAAAGTCTAGACATTGAGTCGTTCTGATAAAGTCTCATTACGCGCTTCTTCTGTCGCAGGAAACCCCGATGGGACAATTCTCGAGACTTGCAAGCCCACATCGATCAGGAAAGCCCATTATCAAAGCTTAAAGAGCCCACATGCTATGACTAGAAGATATGGGCCAAATATGGGCTGAATAAGATGACCAAAAAGCCGGCCCAAAGAACGAAGAGAGTTGGAGAGCCAATGACCAAGAGACAGACTAAAGCGTTTAAAGCCACATGAGTCAGCAAGGAATGATAGTCTACTCTACTGGAGAAGCGTGAGGATGGTCACAGTGAAGACTAGGGTTCCAAACCCTCTACCAATACTTTTATCTCCATTTTCTAATATTTTCTCTCTCATCTCTCCTTATTCTCTCTCTCTTCATCTCTCGGTCCTCGAATCTACTGA
Organism: Euptelea pleiosperma; assembly: GCA_035048495.1. NCBI lineage: Eukaryota > Viridiplantae > Streptophyta > Magnoliopsida > Ranunculales > Eupteleaceae > Euptelea > Euptelea pleiosperma. Next base: position 35,801,609 of record CM068550.1, on the reverse strand, counting down.
CCTAACCACAAAATTCCTGCCCATTGGCTCTATCTCATCTCCCTTAGCTTTCTGACCGTTGGATCTTCAATCGGACCGTTGGATCTTCCACTGGACCGTTGAATCTCTCTAGATCCGTCGATCTACCAATCTGGGTCCCAATCAAGTCACCATCCATCCGATCACCATCAGATTGTCTGTCACATCATCTTGTGATACGATGGACATCATCATTCCATGTGGGCCAGTAGCCGGGCCCATCATCATCGACCCGCTGTTCGACCATTTAGTGGACCCCGTGAATTTTAAAGTAATTTCAATTAAATTTTAAAAAATGGGGGGTCCACTACATGGGGAAATTCCCCAAAGAAAAGTAGTGTTTTACTTAAAAAAAAATTTATTATTTTTATTATTTTTATTATTTTTTATTTTCAAAAAATCCTTATTTCCATTAAAGGAAATAATGAGCTTTAAAAGGGAAAGGAGAAGGGTTCGTTTGAACCCTAATCCCCCTCCAATCTCTTCCATTTTCTCCCCAAACTCTCTTGCCCCTTCTTCCCCTCGATTTTTGGCGATTTTTCCATCTTCTTCTTCACCTTCTTCTTCATCTTCTTCGTTGTTGTTTCTCGCCGGAGTTACAGAACTCCGGCCATCTGCAACTCCTTCCTTATCCCCCTTAGCTCCATCTCCTAGCCTCCTTCTTTCTCCTCTCCTAATCCCCCTCCCTTCTCATCGATCTCAGATCTTCTTCCCCATGTCTCCCTCTCTTGAAAAAAAAAAAAAAAAAAAAACGCTGCCATTCCCGCCTGCTCCACCTCCATTAACGCCTCTACACAGGCAGCAGCCCCTCCACCATTGCCGCTGCTCCTTTCCTCCACCGCCCTCAAGCCATCACCCCAACCTGCAACTCCTTGCTGTAAAAACAGCACCGCCCAACCCACCATTTCGCCTTCTTCTCCACGTTGCTGGCCATTTTCGGCCTGCAACCCCACACTATCTCCCTCTATTCTTCATCTCTCAAATTGTTTTCTCCCCCTCTCCTTCTCAAAAAGAAAAAAAAGAAAAAAAAAGGGGAATAAAGAATAGAAGAAGAGAGAAAGAAGAAGAAGAAGAAGAGAGATGAGGAACGGTGTGGACTGGTGCAGCTGCATCGTTTTTCCGTGACCGCCTCATAGTTGCAGACCGCAGCCTGCAACTCCACCTGGTTGCCATCCTCCACACCACACACCACCATCTTACTACCCTGCACTTCATCGTCTCCGATCACCTGCTGTACCATCGCTCACCTTGCAGCACGAGCAACAACCATTGCCGCCTCGTTCATCATCTCCATGTCCTCCAATCTCTTCAAGCAACCACCGGACGCCATCACGTTGCTGCACTTCAACGTGTAGCAGTCGGTTCTCCACCGCTCTCTCCTCCCTGTTGCACCTTCATCGCCAAACCTTCACCACATCGCTGCAATCTGCAATGCCGGCGAGAACCAGGAACTCCGATGACCTCCATTATCGCCGGCACAACCAGTTGTAGTCATCTCCACCTTTCCATCTCTAGTCTGCAACGCATCGAAAGCCTGGATCTCCAGCAACTTCTACCTTGCAATGCATCTTCATCCCAATGTGATTCTGCCATCTTCAGGGTTGAATCAAGTTTTTATACATGGTCTATGTCAATTCAAATCTTTGCCATCCTCAAGGACGATCCGATTTCGGTGAGTTACCAAGGTAGTTCCTCCCTCGATCTTCTTCTCTCTCTACTTCTTCCTCTCCTTAGGATTTTTTTTATCTTTATTTTTTTTAGTGCTTTCTAGCTTAGTCACTTTATTATTGTTTTCTTTTATTAGAAGTTGTATCTCAACATTTTATTTGAATAAAGCTTTGTTTAATTTTACCGTATTATGTCCAATTCTCCTTCTTAGTCTATTTTTATTTATGAATGTAGCGTAGTCTCTCTAAAAAGCATAAAAAAAAATTGTTTTTAACATCACTTTAATCACCACTCTCATCTCTCAGTGCTTTTTTAAGGAAAAAAAAATCCATCATTTCATGTCCTTGACTTGGGCACACTAACCCCCGAGTGCGGATCGACATCCGACATACTTTCCACAATATAAACCTGTAATTTTGCAAGAATTTTGAGACTCGGATCACATTACAAATCTTGTTGGAATTAGGGTTTTCGTAACCACCGACGCGGAAAAACCTACTTTCAATACTTCAAACTCGCTATCATTGTTTCAGTGTCTCCTCAAGTTTCAACGGATCGCTCCATTTCCTTAGCGCCTTTGCACGATCTCGTCTTCTAGTTGTTCAACTCGGTCTAACCCCAAACCTACTAGTGATTAGAGTTCTACTATTTGGTACTCCAAACAATAATGCCTCAATACACCCCGTCATGCAGAACACTTAAACGCAATGAGTGGATAGAACCACGAGGTTTCTAGGTCTCTAAGAACAAAATATAAACATGGATTCTTAAGTTTAGAAATATCTATCTTGATAGATGAATCATTCAGCACAGAAATACAAGCTTAGATCATCAAGAAAGAAAGTCAAAAGATAAAGAATTGGATTCAAAGAACTCTCTTGAATATCAAGGCACATAGCACTCTTCTCCCTCGAGCAACTTCTTAAATCTTGAGCCAAGCTTCTTACTCTTTTGGAATGCCTTGTATCTCTCTAATTTCTTAGGGTTTTGATCTAAAATGATCAATATATGGTGGGCAAGTCTAGCCTTAAAAATAACAAGTGTTTGAATAAGAATAAGAAACTTAATGGTTTCACAAAAATCTTATTCACACAAGTTCGATGTAATGCCCTGAATTTGAACTACACGAATCTCAAGGTGTGCGCCACGTGTCTTAAATCCAATGTTTGAATATAAGGCATGCAAGACATTCTCACTCTCACATCTAACCCAAGTTATAAATTTCAAGGGATTTTTTTAAAAACATACAGAAGCATAAGCCTACTCAACATTCATTTAAAAATAAATTTTAGCATATGATTCAAAAGAACTAATACTATGACAAAATATAAATTAAGATATTCCTAAGTGTTGACGTGATATTATACAATAGAGATAAAATATGAAGTCAATGATATATACTTGTAAACAAAGAATCTGAACATTCTAAAGATAAACACATACTTGATTATAATTTTACAACTTATAATCTACTCACTCACTCTTTCTCTGCTTAGACGAAGTAGTAATAAAATTCTCGCCCTTCGTCGTTTATAGTATGCTCTACAGAAGTTTAAAATATTAAATAAACTATAAGCAACCATTAAGGTTGCCTAACATGATATAAAGCGTACGACTACGTATACATAATTGTCTATATGTAGTAATGGAAAGAAAAGTACAGTTTTATAAATTTCATTTATCGATAAAAATAAAAATCATATTAAATAATTTCAATTAATAATAATTGATAGAATTTAAAGTATAATATCAAGATAGAAAATTTAAACTTAACATAAACTTCAATAAAGGCATATTATCATTATTATTATGTTGTCTACTTTGTTTAAACATTTTATTCTTATTTTATTTTATTTAATTATTAGTATACTTTTTTATTTTTAATCATTTGATTAGGACTTTATTGATGTTCGATTTCAGCGTGCTTACAGTCTATATTAATATTTTTCAGTGCTCTATCCATCCACATGGTTGGATTTTTCAAAATATTATTATTTGATTAAAATCTCAACTTTTTTACCATTTCTTGTGCGTTTTTCAAAATTTGTATAACTTTTTATAGAAAACTCGAATTTTAGCATGGTTACAGTCTAAACTATAGTTCTCGATGTTTTTGAGTCTAATGGTGAAGTCAGTTTTCATAGTCTAAATTTTAGCATCGAACATTAGCTTGCACTTATTTTGTCATCATTTACAATTGCCAACCTCTCTGTAAGGAAAAAGGAAAACACGGCCAAGAATAATGGTGTGAGAATAATATACAAATTTGCTTATCTTTTTTACTATATTTTTTCTTCTTGTCATCACCCTTTTACATAAAAATATCCAGAACACTCTACGTCTCCTCCCTTGTTGTGCCCCTCTTTAATGAGTTTAGAGGAGAAGGCACATCTCTGTCTGCTGCTTGACCTATTGCTCTTGGTTTGTTGTTGAACCCAGTATGCGTGGGCGTGTCAACATTGTTCTCCATCCATGTGCAAATAAAGGCCTTGGTATGATATGTGGTGCTGATGCAGCCGATGGAATAGTCTATAATGTTACTTATAGAACCAAGATATGATGCTGTACACTTTAATCCCATGTATCATGAAAGAACCAAAGATTTTTAAGATAACTATTTGTTATGGGAATGAAACCTTAGCTTAAGAGAGAAGTTCTTATAAGAGAGTTCTGATGAGCAAGTTGCAGATATCATATCTCATACTGGGAAATTGATTTGTTTCATGCACAAGCTTCTGATGCATTCAAAAAAGATCTTAGCAGATCATTGGTGATAAGATATGCATATTGTTGGTTCATTATCTCCTCTTTACCCTATTGTAGCAATTTATAATTTGTTTAATATGAATATATTTAGGGCTGTTCGTATTAGTTATCTTGAGAGTAAATATTTATCATCAATACAAGTTTTATTTCTCTTATTTTGAAGCCTAGGTATTACGCATTTAGCAAATCTGTATATTGAAGCTTAGAATATCTAATCTAGAGCTATCCTTAGTACGTATGTCTGCACTATGTCTCTATTTCTTTCTATAATTCAGTCATAAGTCTCATAAAATTTTAAATTGGTTTTTGAAGGAATGTGTGCCATATATTCTTTAGGTAGGTGTAATCGATCAGATGATTGAACCCACTCAAAGGAGCTGTATTTAGTTTTTCTAGGAAGACAAGTTTGCTAAATTTTTCTCCATTTTGTATAAGCACTGCACTTGTTATAAATAAAGTTTATAATCGTTTTCTTTTGAATTATTGAATATGACAAATGAGCTGTTTAGTTTTTCTGGGAAGACAAGTTTGCTAAATTTTTCTCCATTTTGCATAAGCACTACACTTGTTATAAATAAAGTTTATAATCATTTTCTTTTGAATTATTGAATAAGACTAAGGTTGCTCACCGTTGCATTATGTAGTATTTTGTATGAAAGTGAAAAAAAATTTCTGGTACTTTCACTACCAAAAAAATAGTTTTCCCCGGCGGTTCTAAACTGCCCGTAAATCCTTCACCAGCGGCTTTCAACCGTCGCATAAGCCACCGGAAATTTGCCGACGGCATAGATAAAAAACCAACGCCGGCGGTTTTAAAACCACCGGGGAAATAACAATACCAGCGGCTATTAACCGCCGGTATATATGTTTTATCGTCAACTATAAACCGCCGAATGTTGTCTTTCACCGGCGGTTTATAAACCGCCGATGTTGGGTTTTTATCAACGCCATCAGCATATTTCCAACGGTTTATGTGGCGTTTATAGCCGCCGAGGAAGTGGAACACCGTCAGTTAAAAACCGTCGATGAATCCATTCGAAAATTAAAAAATATATATTTTGGAATATAATTTTTTTAATTTGATGATGTCATATTACCCGACCTGAAAGAACAAACAAAAAACTAGTACAATTGATAAAGAAGAACAAAAGTTCAACTCACAATTGATAAATAATAAACAAATATCTCGTCAAAACCAATACAATGGTTCAAGATGGACTTGTTCCTAATCATGTGAGTCATGTGACATATACTTCCATTATACATGCTCATTCAAATAACTAAAATGAGCTTAAGTACACCTAAGCTTTGACAATGGATTTGATCTTCGCATTTCCATACCATGTGAGAGAAGTGCCCAACATGATGATCTGGATGTTAGACAAACAGAAAAGATGACAATGATCATATGTTCTTGAAGTTCGATCAACACAAATTTTTAATACATGTGAAGCTAATAAGCAGAAAATACAAATAATCACCAATCAAAATTGCACAACCAGCTGCAGCAGCCTCTGAAATGTTATGACCAGCTAAACCCGACAAAGAGGAACCTTCAATCAAAGCTATTGGAGTTAACAAATACAAGCTTTCGTAGTTCACCTGCAAAACAACATTCAACCCTTCCTTCTGTAGTGCCTTCACTGATAAGACAAAGAAATTAAAAATAAAAAGAGTAATAGGCAAGAAGTTTATAGAAGAAAATGATTGGCAATCAATGGTAAAAAGGGTCATAGCCACTAAAATCGTCTTATTACTTAATCAATATACTATATACGGATGGTATCCTCGTAATGAAGAAAACAACATGCTTTCAAGCGTATATTTCTTGACATACAACCATCCTCTCCAACAACTTGAAGCCATAAGCTTCTAAAATATCCAGTGCTGCAAAGCCACAACAATATGATATTGTTCCAGACCTATAAGTGAAAGGGAAATCAAGGATTGTCATGCAATGGAGGCTATACATATCAATGTCATACATGCATATGATGTGGCATGCACCATATGCATAGCACTATGCTGTTGGTAGCTGTCCTTACAGATCAATCTGATGGGCATCATATATTAATGTCCCTTGTTAGAGAAAGATTCTAAGTTATCTAATGTTAAAACCAGAACCAAACAAGTGAGTGACTTAAACTCACCTATTGTGGGCTGTTTGCACGGACAAGCATTCCCATGCACATGGGCTTTTTAAATCAGGTAATGATGTGGAAAAGATTTGAGATGTGTAGTAAGTAGTAGAGCTCATATGGCTGCTAGAATTCCTATGGCTCCTATATTTAGATTTTAATGTTTATTCAAAAACATATCTGGCAGCTTGCAAGTTGCAAGTTTGGAGTCCATATATTGATCTATTTTCTTTCTAAATGCTAACCTTACCAACTTCCATCTAGGCAGTGACTATTAATTTCACATCAATATGGATATTAGAAATGTTGAGTACATTGGAAGACATGGCTAAGGGTTCAACAAAGACCAACAATTCAGATAGCCCATTTGAAGAAACTAAGGGTGTCCACCTCAACTCGTATCAAATTAAAGCCCAAGACCCAATAATAATAGTTTACCTTTCAAAAAAAAAGAACAAATGATCAATATGAATTAATCGGTTATGTAAAAATGTGCAGCATACATTCCAAGATAACTAAATAGAGTATAGCAGTTGTTTCAGACATGAGGTTTCAGCCCACTATGCTGTTATGTACAATGCTGCCAGCTCAGTTAAGTATCAATGTGCAATAGATAATCATCAGGTTGAAAACTTCATATCTGATTGGAATTTTGTCCATTAAATAGAGTAATACTTATCGGGCTGTTTGCCCGGACAAGCATTCCCTTGCACATGGGCTTCTTAAATGAAGGTAAGCGACTCTTAAATGAAGGCCCGAATCCTTTTTCAATAACAAGACTACTATTAGGGAGGGACTACAGCCTCATCAATTGTTTCCAACACATATCTCTGCTGGTTCCTCATTTTCTTATCTCATGTCACCATTTTGGAAATGCCATAAGCACTTCTAGAGCCACAAACACATAAAAAGAAGGAAAATGATGGTATAGATTTAAATTTAGCTCTAAATTGAATAGCTTCATAGATAACCATGATTTTGAGAGAAGAAAATAAGGGGTTTGATACATTCGGTATCTGTGACTCAATATGTTCAATTAAAAGTAGAAATTTGTATGAAAATTCTGTGACTCACTTCTTGTAAGTGCTCTCAGGCAGGTTTTCGATTAACTACCATATCTCAAATTTGATCATACCACATGGATTCCTAAACCAAAAGCACATCAAATCATCATCAGAAGACATGAAAGCTCCATGAAGTTGTTATACAGCTATTGAACATGTAATAAAGCATCCATTTAGTGGGTCTAAAACAAGATGCTGTACAGTAAATGCTACGGAAACTTTAGATTACTCACATGAAGAAAATAAAAAATTATAAACATCTAGCTAATAGGCTCGCATGATGTTTGAAGTTCCACATGTACCAAGATCCAGGAAAAGAAAAGCACACAGATGACACGAAAATTGATAAAAACCATCTTATTCATTTGGAGAATAAGAATTAGTAGCAACTTTCCACAAGCATACAGTTAGACAGTCCATAAAAACTGACAAATACAAGAGCACACGGAAGTTTGTTATGCATCTATGCAAGTCTTTGCCTGGACGATGTCTATCAATATCAAAAGCAAATGAGAAAGAGTGCTTTAGTTATACCTGGCTGCAGCCCGACATCCAAAAGAGAGTTCTTTAGGTCAAGAATCCAAACAATGCATGGATTAATCCATATACAATAAAGAGGATATAAAGGAGAAATGCAAGTTTCTATATTGAAGGGAAAACTAAAATGTTAGGCAAGTTTACTTAAGAAATTTCATTAAGATATTAGAGGACAATAAAAGAGTACTTCTTAAGAAATTTCATTTAGAAAAAGAAAAGAGGAGCTAACTAGTGCTTCCAGCTTACATAGAATACCTAGATACATCTTTTAACAGTCAAGATTCTCACGGGTAATAAATTATTACTGTCTAAAAGATTTTTACCCAATAGTTAATTCTTAAGTTAACTACTAGAGGCATTTTGGAAATTTTGTAACTAGCTAAGGTGGAGAGAATATCAAATCATTAATAGAAAAGTCACAACAGCTTCTAGGAACTCCCGGAATATATGTAATGAGGCAGGTTTGCTTTAGGGGAAACGATCGTGACAGGCAATGGGCTATAGTTTCCAACAAATTAAGATGCATGCATATGAATTTAGATAAAAAATTTGAGAAAATATGTGTTTCTAGCAATTTGCAGCAAAAATCAATGCTAACACTCTCACAAAAGTCGCCACATAATGAAGAAGACAAAAAGTATAAAACTCAATTAAATTGAGTTTGTCTTCTTTATTATGTACTAACTTTTGAGAGTGTTAACATCCATTTTCACATCCATATAGAAGAAACTTTAGTGGTGCCAAAAGCTGAGAGTCCTAAAAATTTAGTGTTTTACTGTAATTCGTGATATCTCTAACTGAACTAACTTCCAATAAAAAGGGAAACAAGTTTGCCATGATTTCCTACGAAAACTATATCCAGCACAAGTGGGATAGTAAAATCAAACACCCAACCAACCTTTAGACCATTGGGCAAGGATGCTTTCTAAGCAAATTATTTGGTAAGCTGCCACATTGTATCAAAAGTGAACAATAAGCACAAATTACAACCAGCATACCAAAAATTGCAGATCTAAAAATATATTTTACAACTCTCCTCACCGAATAGAACAACAAATACACCAGCGAACGCTACCCTCATAAAAAAGCAATTGTAAAAATCAAACTTGGATCTCTCTCAGAACCTCGATGTGCTTCCTGACCATCCACTTTTTGCAGATATAGCCCGAGCTACAGCCATTAGATTGCCAACAATCAAGCTTTGGCTACAGAGAACTGGGAAAGGAACACCACATTTAACTTGATATGCATAAACAATTGTTTGCCTTATTTTTCCTAACAAAGAAAACATAAATATATTACAAGCAAACAAATGGAAAAACAAAAACAAACTTTTGTTGTAATGGCTGTGACAACAGTCTCTGTTAAAGGGTACACCCAAGGCAATACTGGGTAGAAAAATTCCTCCATGTCTAGGCCCTCACCCATATCATTTTGACGAGATGCAAACAGGGAAATTTTTTTAAAAAAAGAAGTAGGTCTGCAAACCAAATCTGGATGAAAGTACAAGTTCATGTGAGAGACGTGAGGAAAAATCTAGAAATGGAGATCAAAGTTGTGGATTCTTGTGTGGCAAATATTGTGCAATGATAGGGTGTGCATATATAGTAAGTAATTCCACTGTAAGTTATTGGCTCAATGGCCACTAATATTGGTCAAAGAGAAGGACCAGTAGTTACTTGAAACACTAGATGCGTTGATGAGATCCTACAAAGTAAGTGTAAAACCCTGCAAATCCTTAAGGGGGTATTTTGGTCCATGTGAAAGTCCTTAGACTCTTTTTCACATTTTTTCTTCATTAAATGTCTTAGGTTAACTTTTAGAACAACTACGTGCATTTTCGGCCTTTTCCAAAAAAAATGATTTTTGAGTCTTGAAGCCTATCCATGCGGGCCCACGTGAGCACAGTGGGACGCGTATAATTTCTGAGACTGTTTTGGGTTCGTTAGATATTATTAATATTAAATATGATTAAAGTAATACTATTAAGCTATATATTTTTAGAACTATACCTTATTTTTATATTAGTTTAAGTGTTTTTTGTATATGTGTGTTAATGTTGATACATGTACATTACCACTATAGTATATGTTATATACAAAATATTATTATATTATTATGAGAGGTAGTGGCTATAAGATATGTGTTATGTTATTAGTGGGTGACCCATTATTTATACTTAGTATTAATGTACACCCAACCCATTTCATACCTTAGGCCAAAATCTTTAGTTGCATGTTAATTAATATACACAACATGCCTAGCCGTACCACCCAATTCAGCACTTTGTTTTTTTTTTTTTATTATTTCAAATCAAAACCCTTGTACCCAATCTAACCTCTAGCAAACTTTTTTAACTAGTTTATTCTAATCAAACTATTGTTAACCTAAATTCTATTTTAATCATCAAAACCTTGTTAACAATTTTTGGTTTTAATCAAACTTTTTTAAACCATACATGACCGTGCGACCCAACTCCTTCCAAAAAAGAAGAAAAAAACCAAGTTTTAGAATCCTTCTATTATTCTACTCCTTTTCCCCTCTTTTGCAAACACGTGGAATAGGTTTTCCTTAACCCATTGCAACTCTAAGCAACAAAGGAAACCTACCGTAGGTAATACCACAAAGCTGCCTCTCCCAACACACCGTCCAGCCTTTGAAGAGCTATTGTTGCAGACGCCACTCCGAGGATCTCTACCTTCAATCACTGAGAACCTCCCATCAAGTTTCAAGACATCCTCTCTTTACTCCCATTCCCGGTAGTGCTGCAGTCGAGGGAAGTAACAACCGTTGAGATCCTTGTGAAAACTACACCGTGGATTTGCAGAACCTCACCACCCCAAATGAAAAACCTCTCCTTCGAACAACTTGCAACGTGTAGGCCCGTTGATCTCCACTGTTGGGTGATGTGTAACGCACATCTCCTCTATCACATTCAACCTGACAACCTCATTCAAGGTAAGTGTTGTTTGTTTTCTTCTTCGTTCCTTGATGTACCATCATGATTTCTGCCCATTGCCAACCCTATGATCTTGGACCCTCGTTAGCATTGATCTATCCTTTCTTTTCTTCTCCATCTTGAAGCACATGTAGCCTTGTACCCTAATATAAGCAATCTTTGTATTTTTACCTAGAGACAATGCAGTGTGTGTGTACATGTGTGTGGTTTCGACTGTGGCGTTATTATTTTTTGCTACATCTTGAGATGCCGCAGGGTAGCACCGGATGGCAAGTTGATGCTCCACCCCTCAAGATGCAGTGTGGTCCACTCTTATGGGAATTGACCCTGATGGTCCACCGCTTGGTAGACATATGCGCTAGAGACTAGCCTGATTGGTGAATTCGTATAACCGTTGAGCTAGAATGCATTTCATCATGGACGTCATGGCAAGCCCATGGTTAGTCTTCAAGTCCATGATGGGATGCCCGTTATGATATTCAATCAGGCTCGTTGTGGCATGTAGGCCCATTGATGCCAGACCCCGTGTTGACGAATCAATGAACCCTTAGAATCGTCATCATGTATGCATATGGGTTACCATGCGATGGCGAACATCGGGCCGATCATGTATACTTGGCAAATTTGCCTCTCGGGCTTAGGATTCCGAGGACTTTTATATTGGAAAAAAAAACATTTTATCTTGTCAATAACATTTTGAGGATAAAAATATAGTAAAATAACAAAAAGGATAATATTTTGACCGTTTTCTGATTCGGACTATCATAACAATAACCTCGACGACCATCTGGACACCATTGTGTTTTAGACATTTATTTTCTTAACTTGAAACTAACGAGGCCACATGAACAGTGAAGGTTCTAAAACCTTGGGACCGGATCTACGTGGAGAGGACCAACTAGGAGAACTAAGGTAAAATCTTGGAAAATGATCAAAGGTAGGTACCCCCATGATTTTTACAATACGATTTAGAAGTACGCGAACATGTATTGATTATTAAACGATAGATCTTGTATCATGATAATTCTACTTACCAGTAGGATAACATGTTCAGAATGAGATCCCCTGCGTGGATATTTACTTTTTAGTAATTTCTTATATAAATGAAGGCATGCATTGTATTTTCGATTCAGAAGCGATAAAGCAAGTTGGGAGTGAGTTCTCCAGGGTGAAAGATCCAAAAACCCCGGGAAGACCCTCTGTGTGGGTGAAGAAGGAGACCCCCTGTGTGGGTTGTGCGTTACTTTTGATTAATTGTTCATGCATTCATTATGACCATGACATTACTGTTGACAATTCAGTCTATTCTAGCATGACTGTAAATTGTATTGTTTGAATTATGTTCTGGGTGAAAAACTTGATTGAGCGCTTGGCTCACTCCTACAACCAAAATTTTCAGATGTAGATGAGACCGAGACGTACGAAAAAGGATACGAGGATGAACTACAACCCGTTGACGAATTAGGAGATAAGACATACGAATCCGAGGAGCAGGAGCCGAACCTTGAAGATGAACATTATTAGTTTTTTACTATTTCTTTGCTTATGAATTCTTGTAATAAAATTAATTACTTTATAGTTTTGGATCGTAGAGCAGATGCAACATTTTGATGAACCGTGACTCGTAGGTCATCGGTTCTTTTGATATTATGTTTCTTTTGACCTTATGCGTTACAGATGACATTGGTTATTGGGGACTTTGATTGAAAATATTAATACATTTTGACCTATTGATTTTCTGGTTTAAATTATATTTTTCTTGATTAGTTCACCCTTAAATTCAGATAAATGGGTTAACCTACAGATATTCGGGTCGGGTCATAGATCACGAATTTGGGGCGTGACAGTAAGCATGATCTAAAGGATAAATCACTCCTAGGGGCTAGTTGGTGTGGCCATGTTATGAATCTAAAAAGCTAAATTGATGCTTGGACATTATCAAATACCATGCTTTAGTGGCAGCATAAAAATCTTATCAGGGCATTATCAAATACCTGGCCTTTAAAATCAAGCCCTTTCCCGGCCCACGGGCTTAAATTTCTTAGCCCAAAGCCAGATGGACCATAAACCTATTATTAAATTCAAAGAAAAATGCAAGTATTCTTTGTAATCACAAAAAACATCTTGGGTAAATCTAAGTTCTAAGTCGAATGGAACATAATTCTTGTCTATAATGGCATAACAATAACATTTAGTGCACATGTGGTCTGCTACAGAGATGCCAAACCAACCATCAACTGAAAAAAAATCAAAAGTAAAAATCAAGAACTTCAATTATCAAAGAAGTAACATTCTTATCACTATTAATAGCATATTGATAATGAGAACGACGATGATGATGACAATAATAACGACAATGATGATGATGACTAGTGGATAGATGGGTACTTGATACACTTACTCCAACTTAAATTTTTATGTGTGGATATAGAAGAGGGTATGGTTCCGAAAAAATCGTTATCAGCCAAGTTCCTTCAAAGAAAGAAAAAATTCATTTAATTTGGGTTAGTTTAAGAAAAATGTATAGTATAATTTTCATGAGCTAATAATTAAAAGAGCATGTTGGAAGAGTGTCCCCAAGAGAACTCATAGCTCTTTAAGATTGGGAAAGGTATCAAAGAAATCAGGAACTTCTTCAATGAAGTTGTTATTGTGCAAGTCTCTACCAAAAGAACAAAGAAAAGATGGAACGGATATTACGACTTGAGTCACCCATTTTACTTTGTAGTTCCCTGTATCATTTTCACTCTCAAGTTTTCAAGAGCATCCATGCCACTAAAATGTAGAACAAGGCAGTTACTAAAATTCAAACTATATAATTGAATATTGTTAGCCTCTACATAGGGCCCAAAAAAAGGCATCCATTGGATGTCCTACTCATTGGCTCGTTTGTTTTCATTTGAGGTTGAAGGCACCAACTTTGTAAGTTGATAAGGTTTGTGAATGTTGATACCACAACCTGGGTTCAAAACCCAAATTTACCCCTTGACCAATAACCACTGACCCATTGGCCGACTAAAACAGAAAATCTTCAAATGCGTAGAATCGTCAAACTGTTCGGGGGATGGTTGTGTTGATATCTAAAATGGGGCCCGTCCACTTGACAGTCCCTACGGAGTTTATTACCAAACTCACCCATATTTGAACCATTCATTTGTCAATAAGTGTGTACAAGTATAAAACCATGGTAGAGAATATAAGTCGAACAAAGTTTACCAAACTCACTCATATCTAGACCATTCCATTGCATGTTCTCGCATTCAAGGTCCTCATCTTCCTCTTGACCATTTGGAGCTTTGATTACACTAAGAGCATTTCTCTGTAGCTTTACTTCTATACCATTTGTAAGAACCTACAAATTTGTGAATTAGGGCAAATCAAGAACTAACCTAATTAAAAAGACAAATCATGAGCTAAAAATGTAAGAAATGCCTCGAAACAACCATATATGCAAACATACTAACTAACATCCCAGAACATCAAAACAAAAGGGAAAAAATAGTGAAAAAGGGAATGAGATCAAACTCCTATAAACAAAACCATGAAAAACCAAAGTCTTTGAAGTCATATCTTAGACTAATTTAAATGAAAAGTCAATTATTTTTGCATCAAGAGGTATTCAAGAGGGTATAAAGGCTAATAACAATAGAAATAAGGAAATGCCAAACAACTTACAGTCAGGGAGGAACTCCAGAAACACTAAAGACATGAAGGAAAAAAAATTCTCGATTTTGGCGACAACTTAAGAACCCAATTGGGATTCTGTCTTAGTGATCATGAACTGCCCAAAAAAAAAAATCAAAAGGTTCTATTATAAATCAAAACTACTAAAATCATATAGAGAGGTAGCCCTAAAAGGATAGAAAGGAAAGACATTTAAAAATTTTAACAACATTCCTTGCTCATACTTAACACATGAAAGTAATTGGGAAAAAATTACAGAAGCCTCAACTACACCAATTGCATGCATATTCATCAACAAACAATAAATTAAACAATTTCAAATATGACCAATAGCTCTAAAATCCAATGAGATCCAGGTGAAATTACAAATCTTCAGGTAAGAGAAGATCAAGAAAACCAAATTCAGAACCTATCAGCCACTAAAAATCGAACATTTATTAAATCCACCAAGTTCATGCAATGGAAAGGGTTCAAAGAGAGCCTTTCTCGAGAAATTCAGTAAAGTTTTATCCATAAGCCAGTAATACAATGAAATTTTTTGGAAGGTGAAAGTAGAAATTTTCCGCGTCATTGGTTACGAAAACCCTAATTCCAACAAGATTTGTAATTTGATCCGAATTTTAATCCTGCAAAATATGCAATTTGTATAGGGATTCGTGTTGGATGTCGATCCGCACTCGGGGTTAGTTCGCACTATTCAAGAACATGAAATGACAGCTTTTTGGCTAGAAATTATGGTGAGCTGAGAATGGTGATAAAAGGGGTGATTTTTTTTAAAACACGCTTTTGTTGGATCTAGAGAGAGAAAATTCTATAAATATCAAGAGCATTAAGAACACAGATAAGTAAAACATGAAAGTTGAACGATTGCAATCAAATAATAATGAAAACCAAAATTTATTCCAAGTAATTAAAAGTATTACAATATTTGCTGGGATTATACTAAATTTGGAAAGCAACAACGAGAGAGAGAAATAAAGAAAAAAAAAAGAGAGGTAGAGAGAGAAAATGAGAGGCTAATTCTAGAGAGAAAGAGAGAGAAAGGACTAAAATCTAGAGAGAGAAAATGATATAAGAGAGAGAAAGAGTAAAAAAAAAAGATACCTAGAGAGAAAGTTTAGAAAGAGAAAATGAGGATCACCTTGCTTGCTTACCAAGATTGTTGGTGGAGATGGATCGGCCTTGTGATTGGGTGAGTTGCAGGTGGAACCATCAACATTTGAAGAAACTTTTGAAGATCCACCCAGTCCAGAATGCACTTGCAGGTGGAGGCTGCAAGGGGAGGTACTTCAGGCAGTGATGGAGGAGTGTTGGGTGTTGTTGTGGTAGGCGGTGAGGTGAGGACGATCCTCTCCTCTTTTTTTTTTTTTCCCTTCTCTCTTTCCTTCACTCTTTTTTTTTATTTTATTTTCTTTCTTCTTTTTTTTTTTTTTTTTTTTTTTTTTGAGGGCAAAACGGACTGGAGTTGCAGGTTGCAACTCCAGCACGTTAGAGAGAAGTGGTGTGCGGGCAGTGGCTGGTGCAGGCGTTGCTGCTAGTGCTGGAGGCCGACTGGTGCAACTTGGTGGGGCGTTGACAGCTAGGGTGAGAAGAAAAAGAGAGCGCCGGTGAGGACGATCCAGTTCGGCGGTGCACAGTGGGGCGGTGTGGATGAGGAAAAGTTGCTGGCTGAACCAGCAACTGTGTCAACGAAGTGGACTGGGCGGTGGTTGCTGGAGCAGCAGCAAGGTCGCGGCAGCATGGAGGAGAGGTGGAAAAACAGGTAGGGGGATCCCTTCACCTCTTCTTCTTCTTCTCTTTTTTTATTTTTAGGTGAGACGGACTGGAGTTGCAGGTTGCAACTCCAGCACGTTAGAGAAGAAGATGAGGATGGGGTTGCTGGCCTGTGCTGCTTGACGGAGGCGGAGGTATATGCGGAACAGTGGAAGAGAGAGGGGGTCGCCGGTGATAATGGTGCTCGCCGGAGTTGCAGGTTGCAACTCCGGTGATCTTGAAAATATTTTCTTTTTTTCTTTTTTTTTTTTTTGAAAACGTATGAGAGCAGCTTGGAGAAAGAGAAGGAGAGAGGGGCGGTAAGAGAATGGGTGGTGGACAGCTCGGAAAGAGAGAGAAGAGAGAGGCTGTGAAGAAGTTTTTTTTTTTTTTTTCTTTTCCTTTAAACGTGGGAGAGCTTCGGAGATGAAAGAGAGGCCGTCCGTGCTGTGAAGATGTGGAAGAGATATGGGGCTTAGGGTTATGTGGGTTCGGCCTCCCTTTTATATGCTAGGTGGTGGGGTGATGGACGGTGAGGATGGGTTTAAAAGGAGAGAGGTGGAGATTTCAAAGAGAATCTCTTTGGAGAGAACTTCTCTTGCTTAATTGTGGACCCCACAACATCAGCAACTCTCTTTCTCTTTCTCTATCTCTATGATGCATAACAAGAATTAAGAGTGGATACACCCCACTTAGATCCAGCCATTCATCACAACCGTCTAGCTTCTTATAGGTTGATCGTCACCTACCCAAACCGTTGGATGCGTTACCGTTCCTTAGTAGTTTGACATCTATAGTCTTCCACCTTCTTTTCCTACATCCATTTATCGAAATTTCGGTGTCCATATGATAGTAAGGTTTTTCCG
The DNA here is from genome assembly GCA_035048495.1 of Euptelea pleiosperma. Taxonomy (NCBI): domain Eukaryota; kingdom Viridiplantae; phylum Streptophyta; class Magnoliopsida; order Ranunculales; family Eupteleaceae; genus Euptelea; species Euptelea pleiosperma. The sequence goes on along the minus strand of CM068550.1, from coordinate 35,784,157 downwards.
TGTCGTTGGTTACGGAAACCCTAACTTCAACACAATTTGTAATATTATCCGATTATCCTGTAAAATTCAAAGATTTTGTATAGGGATTCGTGTCGGATGTCGATCCGCACTCGGGGTTAGTTAGCGCGACTCATGAACATGCAATGACGGATTTTTATCAAGAAAATATGGAAATGATGGTGGGGTGAGAGTGGTGATTGAAATGGTCTTTAAAACATTATTTGTTGTGATTTTAGAGAGAAAAACTACCAAGAATTAGAAACAATCCTATGCATCAATTATTCGAATTTAAACACTAAAACTCCAAAATGAACCCAATTTTATTCATTCAATCGAAGTACGAGCCTTACAAATTTCTAAGCAAAACATTATCAAATCAGCCAACTTTAACTAGAAAGCATATAAACAAAAACTAAACTAGAGAGAGACATAAGAGAGATGAGAGAGAAACCTAAGAGATGAACATGGAGAGAGAGAAATGGAGAGACCTAAAGAGAGAAATTGAGAGAGAAAGATGAGGAACTCACCTGACTTACCGGAGGTGGGCTGAGATCGGCCAAAGAAGAAAGGCCGCACTTTAGGTGGTGAAACAGTGAAGGACAAGGCCAATAGAGTGGTGTAACCACGGTGGGGAAGGCAGTGCTAACGTTGGATGGATAGAACGTTGTTCCACCGACTGTGCACGCTGTTTGGAGGACATGCTATGGTGGACTTCGTGAAGATGAGATGGCAGCCCATGAATGGTGTGCAAGGCAGCAAGATGCAAGCGAATGGTATGTTGAAGAGGACGGCCTGAAATAGTGGAGATTTCAGGCTTTCCTTTGGAAGGACGTTGGAGCGCTTTAGAGAAGGACCACGGCTTGAAGAATGGGGAAGATGTGCAGCAGCAAGTTAGAGATCCATAGGGTGTTGACGGCTTTTGAGGATGAAAACGTTGGTGATGGGCGGAGATGCTCTTGCCGATCTTATGATGAAGAGAACCAGTGATGTGGAGGGCGCTGGAGAGGGCAGCAATAAAGGTTAGGCGGTGGTGGAGATCGTGGAGGAGCAGCGACGGCCGGAGTTGCAGGTCTGCAACTCCGGCGTTGAGAAAACGGTAATGACCAAAAAAAAACGAAAACGAAAACGAAAAAGATGAGAAGAAAAAGAAAAAGAAGAAGAAGAAGAAGAAGAAGAAGAAGAAGAAGAAGAAGAAGAAGAAGAATAAGAAGACGGATGCCTTACCAGACGGCCGGAGTTGCAGGCAACTCCGGCGAAGAAGAAGAAGAAGATGAAGAAAAGGAGAAAGAGAAAAGAAGAAAAAGAAGAAGAATGGGGCCAAGGGTGAATGCGGGATTGATAGGGGGAGAGAAAGGAGAAGATTTGAGGGGGATTAGGGTTCGAACGAACCCTTCTCCCTCATCTTATAAAGCTCCCTATTTCCATTAATGGAAATAGGGTATTTTTTGAAAATAAAAAAAAAAAAAAATATATATATATATATATATATATATATATATATTTTTTTTTTTAAGTAAAAACCTACTTTTCTATGGGGAATCTCCCCAATTAGTGGACCCCCCATTTAATTAAAATTATTTTTGAAATTCGCGGGGTCCACTAACTGGTCGGACAGCGGGTCGATGCTGATGGGCCCGGCTACTAGCCCACATGGACTGATGATGTCCATCGTCTCACAAGATGATATGACAGGCATTCTGAAGGCGATCGGATGGATGGTGACTTGATTGGGACCCAGATTGGTAGATCGACGGATCTAGAGAGATCCAACGGTCCGATTGAAGATCCAACGGTCCGATGGAAGATCCAACGGTCAGAAAGCTAAGGGAGATGAGATAGAGCTGATAGGCAGGAGTTCTGGGGTTAGGTCAGTAGATTCGAGGATCGAGAGATGAAGAGAGAGAGAGAATAAGGAGAGATGAGAGAAAAAGTATCAAAAAAATGGAAAAAAGCACTGGCGGAGGGTCTGGAACCCTGGTCTTCACTGTGACCATCCTCACGCTTCTCCAGTAGAGTCGACCATCATTCTTTGCTGACTCATGTGGCTTTAAACGCTTTGGTCCGTCTCTTGGTCATTGGCTCTCCTACTCTCTTCGTTCTTTGGGCCGGCTTTTTGGTCATCTTATTCAGCCCATATTTGGCCCATATCTTCTAGTTATAGCATGTGGGCTTGTTAAGCTTTGATAATAGGCTTTCATGATCGATTTGGGCCCACAAGTCTCGAAAATCGTCCCATCGGGGTTTCCTGCGACAGAAGAAGCGCGTAATGAGACTTTATCAGAACGGCTTAATATTTAGACTTCCGAAAATGTGTTTAATGCATGCAAATATACCATTTCGTCCAGAAAGTGTGTTTTACGCAATGAAATAGACTCTTACGTAGAAAAGTGGATAATTAGAGCAGTTTTACGTAGGAGAGTGCGATAACGCTAACAGGATAAGTGCTTAAAATAAGCACTTTTGAGCGAATATCACAACCCCCAACCAGCATATTGCCAATCCTTGGCAATTAGTGCGAAATACATGAGCTTAAAAGGGCTCTGCACATGCTGCACACTTTTTCATATTAGCTCAGGGAAAACCCCGTTCGTCAAATCATTGAATGGATGCAAAAACAGTTACATGCTAGCGAAGAGTTGGAAAGTTTTGGCAAGACTACAGACTGATAATCATGACCCAGAATAGTCAGACTCTGCGTGTGTGTGTGCTCAACATTCTCATCATCCGACAGTAAAGATTTTCAGATCACCTCTAAGTTTTTATGCCTTGACCTCAAATCTCACATGTTTAGCACTCAGAATAGAATCACACAAGAAGGGTTTTTTTCTTTTCTCTCAATTTATATGTGAGGAGATGTGTTGATATATGAAAGCAAAGATCTCACATATGTATTATTTGAAGGAAGGACATCTTTAACAGAAGAAGATCTCATGATTGGAATACCACTTCACTCGGGAACGTCAGATCAAACTCTATAGCTTCTCTTTCTCCAATCTCCACATTTTATGATCGTACTATCCTAGAATCAAGTAGGACTTTCCTGGGTTGTAATGAGGCTTAGGTCAGGTGTAGAGAGATAAAGGAATGCAGGATTTCAAAGATCTTGAGAGGATATTGCCCTTTTCTAAAAAATTTCCTGCGGCGTAACACCATTATCTGGTTCTTTTTCCTTTTTTCGTATTTTTCTCTTTTTCTTGATATTTCTGAGACTGCTCAATTTCTTTTCAGCTCTTCTTCATACTTTCTTTCTATATTTTGTTTTTGGCTTGAACCACTTTCTTTTCCTTTTGATTTTTCTTCTTTACTTTTCTTTTTCACGGTACACCCACATCAGTTATTCTTTCGTCCATCTCAAAATAAGGGTAGCCAGTCATGTTTCGTAGCTGGACTGGATTTTAGGTTGATGGGTTTGCAAATAAAAGGCTTTTATAGAAAGGTTCAAGGGGTTTCTAGTGAAGTATAATTCAGGTGAGTAAAAAGGCCGAATGGTTCAGAAAAAATGGCCTAAATCATTTTCTAGGGTTTGCACTATCATGTATACTGTCTTGACTGGATATAGAGAAGGTTCTGTCGTAGTAATCCAATGTTGATGTCGTTCTGAGTTCCATGATCGAAGCAAAAGATAATGAGATCTCTCAACGAATATTGCGGGCATGAAGAATAGTGAGTCATCTTGTGACTCAGGATTAATGTATAACTCTCTGAAATGATTAAAGGCTCGAAAGCTTACTGGGTTAGGTCTCCACAATTCTTCTCACAGGATCTCTAGAATTTCCAAACTTAGGATGACTCTGATGTTGATAGTGTACAATTGTGCCGAATATGAGTTTTTCTGAGTTTTCAAACCTGCTGTAGTCACGCTTGAATTGACTCAACGCTAACTTTAAACAAAAATTGACATCCTCAATACTGACTTAACGGAGGTTTTCAGCTAATCAAAGTCAGGGTATTTGACACATTTTTGAAATTCTAGAAAACTTTTGGAGAACATCGGAAATCACCCCAAACAAAAAGTTTTTTTTTTTTTTTTTTTTTATATATTTATCAAAAGGAATACATGAGTTTTGGTAAATACCCACCCCCAACCAAAATATAGCACCGTCCTCGGTGCTCATGACCGGGACATAAAATGATAACAAATCAGTGATGATGATGCAAAGATTCAGGAAGGATGTTACCAAGTCGGCAGAAACTCGACAGTGTGTGATACCTGATGATTGGGAGAATGAATGTACCTGCATTTTCAGAGATATAACAATAATCACAAATGCCTGAGACTCATGTACTCTAGGAATACCGGAATTGCCTTTCCGAAAGCGCTAAGTTTTACGTCTTCAGCCAGACATGACGGGGGTATATCAAGTACCCCCAACCAGGTTAAAACTCATGGAGACTGAGTGAATCTGCAGTCTTCCTGACACCTAAGGTGGAACGGAGACAACTATCCTATCCCTTGTCTAGGTATACCTGTGTAGAATAGGTCTTTCTCAGTGTAGACTGAGAGAAGGGCATTGAGCTCTCTGAGCAGCCCGGCAAAAGCACGGAGTTGATCTGGGAGGTATCGAAGCTTCTCAGTAAAGATGGAGAGGAGAGTAGGAGTGGGTTCTCTGAGCAGACCCGCAAAAACATTTAATTCAGCGGGGAGGGATAGAAGCTGCTCAGTAAAGACTGAGAGGGGAGTAGTAGTGGGTTCTCTGACCGTGGTTAGCAGAGCCGCAAACTCATTGAGTTTTGCGGGAATGTATCTGAATGGAGCAGACTCCTGCAGATCAGTAATACCAGAAACGTTGGACTCCGAGATGAAGTCAGACTCAAAGTGTTCTTGACACTTGGATAATATATCTTCGGGAGAATCCTGAGTTAGACTCTCTACGGCACACGGGTCATCGATAATATCGACGTAGGGTGACGGGTGAAAACTGTTGACCTCTCCCTCGATGTTTCCTAATTTGATAGGGATGTTCCAATCCCTACATTCAATATGTTCCTCCTCGGTGGGGATTGGTAGGTCCAGGACAGCGGGAGGCCCATTTTCTAGACACGGCTCTATGGTGGGAATGTCTGCATTCAGAGCAGAGAGAGAATTATCAGAGATAGAGATGGAACTGAGTTCCTCTGTGCTCAGTCTAGAAGTTGGTGCTGTTAAGGGCACCATAGATGGAGACACGGGTTCATCACTAGTATGGCCTACTCCAAGGGAGGTGGGGAGGAACGGTAGATCTAGCACAGTTGGGATCCTTCGATCGAGAAAAAACTCAGTGTCATGATGATCATCTTCAGGGTCCAGGTTAGAAGGCTCTGAGGTAGGTTCAGGATGTGGTGCTTTTAAAGGCACCGAAGAAGGAAACACTGGCTCCTCAATAGTCTGGCTCGATCTAGGGGTGGGTACAACTTCTATTTCTTCCTCACAATGGTGGTACTGGGTCCAATTGTCCGGCTCCTCATTATAGACAGTGGCCATATCATTCTCCTCAGGATAGGCTATTGGTGGACTAGTGAAGTTGACTTCCTCTCTTTCATTTTCTAATTGAACTAGACGTTGCTCCAAGCTTTCCATAGATTGCTGTTGTTGGTGCTCTAGCTGGGCAATGTACTTAGAGAGAAGGTCCTCTAGACCAGGGTTAGTAGCCAACGGAGGTAGTTCAACCAAGGGGAGCTGAGGTGCCACCTCTTGATTGTAGTCCGACTGGGTATGAAAGTTGTAAGGCAAAGTGGAGTCTGGGACTAGTTGCTAACTCTGAAAATCCTGAGGGGCCCACTGTTGATCAAAATAGTCATTCTGTGGATATGACGGGTACTGGGATTGCGAGTATTGCCAGTCATACTCTCCATTGGGTTGATGGAACCCGGAAGGATAATTATCCTGCGGCAGTTGCTGCGGGAGGGCAGACTGTTCCCAATCAAAGTTATGGTGACTCCTATTATCCTGATAATAAGTGTTGTCATAGGAGGTCTGTATTGGAGATGGAAAGGTACAGACATCTTGCTGGATAGGAGGGTAATATCCTACAGACTGGGAATGGTACACAGGTTGCTGGACTGCGGCACGAAGGGCAGAGACTGAATTTTTAAGCTCTTGGAGTACAGAATTGTACTCCGGATCTTGGTGATTATCATACCCTGTAGAAGTGTGCGAGACTGGAGTATCATGATGATACGCAGAATTGTCATACCATTGTTGAGAGTGATCACCTCGATTCTCACAGAAACTGTAGTAGGTCTCATACAGAGGCCGTTCATCTGCCATTAGAGGCGATAGAGGGATGCGGTGGACTAACTCTCAGATCGAGTCAGTAAAAGGTTAGGACAGGTCCAACCGGGCTTCTACTTAAAAAAGCAAGCCCAAGATTTGGCAAAAAGTTGCCAAAAGGAGACACTGGAGTAGTGATTCTAAATGATGCACACCAAGCACAGATAATTCTATTCTAAACAATCAGGATATATTTTAGGCATTATCTTGTTAGTTTTGGGGCTAGAGTAGATTATGACAGTGGGCGGACCACTGGTTTATCTTTTAGCCGCCGGACTAACTGTTTGCACTCAGAGGTTCTCACCAGGCTACACTCTTCAGAGCGAATCCTTTAGTACTAACTCTAGTCAACAACAAGGCAATCCGAAGCCTAGACAGACGTGCGGCACAATGGCTGTCTTAAGTACGTCCCAGACTAACCGGATTGGTCAAGTATAGAAGAAGAGTGTTCCCTCGGGTTAAGCTAGGGTTGGTGCGTGTTCCTAGTCCACACGCAACTAACCGCCGAATAGTCCAAGAGGCCACGTCGAGCTCAGTGTACTTGAGTAGCAGGGACTTATGGGTGTGTTAGACAACAGGGACCCGCGCTCGTGGTCTTATTTCGATTGGATGTTAAGCGGGTTCGCTTTGTGTGGATTTTTCCTCGAACACCGGGCTAATTGGCTCTACTTCTTGATTCTTTTTAATTAAATGGAGCCTTGGGATCAAATCAGTTTGAATGATGAGGTGGGTGATGAAATCCCACCAGTTTCAATTTGGAGCTGGCTCTGCTCTCTTAGAGTTGATTGATTAACGGCCACGCCACGCAAGTCGAAGAATATGGATGCGAAAGCAAATAGACAAGCGGCAATGATGCACCCAATATGCTCTGTATCGCACTCAAGGCGAGGATAGAGACTTACCTCCCGTGGGCCACGCCACGGGGTCTCCTCCGTGGGTTAGAGAGGGGTATCCTAATGGGCTTGGGCCCGACTCCACCTCTTTGAGCTTTCGCTCTCTACCCACACTGGATCGTGTTCCTGCAGAAACAGTTAGATCGCACGGTCTAGGTATGTGGGATTCTATTTGGAAGATCCTTGCCTTTTTAGGGTTCACTGAACAAGCACTGAATTTAGGCAAGTTTTTGAATGAGTTTCCAAATTCGAGATGGGTTAAAATTTAGGAATTCCCAGATTGGAAAATACCTAGATTGGAAAGTTTCCCGAACTGTGGAGATCTTCCAAGAAAGATTTGATTGCGAGATCCCTTATAATTTTGGGAAATTTCCCAAAATTGAAATTCTGCTAGATTTGGGATGTTTCCTTTTGTAGACTTTTCCAAATTCGGAAGATTTCTAAAGATAGAAATTCTTCTAAAGAGGAAACTTCTAAGAGGGGAAACCCTAATTAAGCAGAGTTTCAAGATTTTAGAATCTTTCCAAAAATCGCAAATCCTGGATTGGTGATTTCTAAAAATCTGCAGAATATGAAACCCTAATTTTTTTGAATTTTGAATTTATTATTTTTTTGGTAATTTCCACTTAATCTAGGGTTTCTAAAAAACCCTAGAATAAGATCTAGCAGTTATTTGGAAAGCAGTAAAATTCCTAAATTATTACAACTTTGCACTCGGCCTTCCGAGGCATTAAAAATAGTAATTTAAAAGACTGCTAAAAATCACTAAAAACAAAAAATAGAAAGTTTCCCGAAAAGGTCAGGCTGTCCAAATTGAGCAGCTTTTCGATTCAGCAACTTTCTAATTCCGTCTTTACGTCCTTTTTCGCACTCCCGAACACCCGAGCGGCAACGGCGCCATTTGATAGTAAGGTTTTTCCGTGTCGTTGGTTACGGAAACCCTAACTTCAACACAATTTGTAATATTATCCGATTATCCTATAAAATTCAAAGATTTTGTATAGGGATTCGTGTCGGATGTCGATCCGCACTCGGGGTTAGTTAGCGCGACTCATGAACATGCAATGACGGATTTTTATCAAGAAAATATGGAAATGATGGTGGGGTGAGAGTGGTGATTGAAATGGTCTTTAAAACATTATTTGTTGTGATTTTAGAGAGAAAAACTACCAAGAATTAGAAACAATCCTATGCATCAATTATTCGAATTTAAACACTAAAACTCCAAAATGAACCCAATTTTATTCATTCAATCGAAGTACGAGCCTTACAAATTTCTAAGCAAAACATTATCAAATCAGCCAACTTTAACTAGAAAGCATATAAACAAAAACTAAACTAGAGAGAGACATAAGAGAGATGAGAGAGAAACCTAAGAGATGAACATGGAGAGAGAGAAATGGAGAGACCTAAAGAGAGAAATTGAGAGAGAAAGATGAGGAACTCACCTGACTTACCGGAGGTGGGCTGAGATCGGCCAAAGAAGAAAGGCCCACTTTAGGTGGTGAAACAGTGAAGGACAAGGCCAATAGAGTGGTGTAACCACGGTGGGGAAGGCAGTGCTAACGTTGGATGGATAGAACGTTGTTCCACCGACTGTGCACGCTGTTTGGAGGACATGCTATGGTGGACTTCGTGAAGATGAGATGGCAGCCCATGAATGGTGTGCAAGGCAGCAAGATGCAAGCGAATGGTATGTTGAAGAGGACGGCCTGAAATAGTGGAGATTTCAGGCTTTCCTTTGGAAGGACGTTGGAGCGCTTTAGAGAAGGACCACGGCTTGAAGAATGGGGAAGATGTGCAGCAGCAAGTTAGAGATCCATAGGGTGTTGACGGCTTTTGAGGATGAAAACGTTGGTGATGGGCGGAGATGCTCTTGCCGATCTTATGATGAAGAGAACCAGTGATGTGGAGGGCGCTGGAGAGGGCAGCAATAAAGGTTAGGCGGTGGTGGAGATCGTGGAGGAGCAGCGACGACCGGAGTTGCAGGTCTGCAACTCCGGCGTTGAGAAAACGGTAATGACCAAAAAAAAACGAAAACGAAAACGAAAAAGATGAGAAGAAAAAGAAAAAGAAGAAGAAGAAGAAGAAGAAGAAGAAGAAGACGAAGAAGAAGAAGAAGAAGAAGAAGAAGAAGAATAATAAGAAGAAGACGGATGCCTTACCAGACGGCCGGAGTTGCAGGCAACTCCGGCGAAGAAGAAGAAGAAGATGAAGAAAAGGAGAAAGAGAAAAGAAGAAAAAGAAGAAGAATGGGGCCAAGGGTGAATGCGGGATTGATAGGGGGAGAGAAAGGAGAAGATTTGAGGGGGATTAGGGTTCGAACGAACCCTTCTCCCTCATCTTATAAAGCTCCCTATTTCCATTAATGGAAATAGGGTATTTTTTGAAAATAAAAAAAAAAAAAATATATATATATATATATATATATATATATATATATATATATATATATATATATATTTTAAGTAAAAACCTACTTTTCTATGGGGAATCTCCCCAATTAGTGGACCCCCCATTTAATTAAAATTATTTTTGAAATTCGCGGGGTCCACTAACTGGTCGGACAGCGGGTCGATGCTGATGGGCCCGGCTACTAGCCCACATGGACTGATGATGTCCATCGTCTCACAAGATGATATGACAGGCATTCTGAAGGCGATCGGATGGATGGTGACTTGATTGGGACCCAGATTGGTAGATCGACGGATCTAGAGAGATCCAACGGTCCGATTGAAGATCCAACGGTCCGATGGAAGATCCAACGGTCAGAAAGCTAAGGGAGATGAGATAGAGCTGATAGGCAGGAGTTCTGGGGTTAGGTCAGTAGATTCGAGGATCGAGAGATGAAGAGAGAGAGAGAATAAGGAGAGATGAGAGAAAAAGTATCAAAAAAATGGAAAAAAGCACTGGCGGAGGGTCTGGAACCCTGGTCTTCACTGTGACCATCCTCACGCTTCTCCAGTAGAGTCGACCATCATTCTTTGCTGACTCATGTGGCTTTAAACGCTTTGGTCCGTCTCTTGGTCATTGGCTCTCCTACTCTCTTCGTTCTTTGGGCCGGCTTTTTGGTCCTCTTATTCAGCCCATATTTGGCCCATATCTTCTAGTTATAGCATGTGGGCTTGTTAAGCTTTGATAATGGGCTTTCATGATCGATTTGGGCCCACAAGTCTCGAAAATCGTCCCATCGGGGTTTCCTGCGACAGAAGAAGCGCGTAATGAGACTTTATCAGAACGGCTTAATATTTAGACTTCCGAAAATGTGTTTAATGCATGCAAATATACCATTTCGTCCAGAAAGTGTGTTTTACGCAATGAAATAGACTCTTACGTAGAAAAGTGGATAATTAGAGCAGTTTTACGTAGGAGAGTGCGATAACGCTAACAGGATAAGTGCTTAAAATAAGCACTTTTGAGCGAATATCACCATATTAGCAACTTTCAAGTCTTCCTTTCTATTGGGGTGCAACCCGCCGTATGATGCTTCACTCTCTATAGCCCCAGCTTAGTTGTGCCGTGCCACACGTGTCCAGCCACATTTTTCTCCTTTTTCTCAATTATCCCATTCCGCTAAACCAATCTAAAAACTACTTTGGTAAGCCCATGGGCCCATCCATGAGGCACTCACCAATTAATGGTCCACTTTTGCAGAATAACACCCAATACTTCAAATCCGGGTATTAAGATCATCTATTAGTCACAGTCATTGATCATTCTTGACAAAATTGCTCCATGGCTTTCGTTAGTTTTTGACCTTGGCTTCAACTATTCGGTTTTATGGGGTGATCAACACATCTAGGAGATCTGAACACATCGTGTGGCGAATTTGCCCTCGTCGTTCACTTTAATGAAGATCCAACGGTCAGGGTATGCATCTGGTGTTTCTCATCGGGTTTGTGACATTGTTGCTTTCTTTCTTGCCTGTATCGCTGGTCTTCTCTCTCTTGCATGGGTCCCGCTTAGGTTTGCTGACCTTTTAAGCTGGTCGCTGGGCTTCTGTGGTCGATTGTGGGCCCGCATGCCATCAAAATTGCCCAATTAGTGCTCCTGCGATAGAAAAATCGCGTAATGAGAATGACTTCGCATGTAGGTCAAATAAATGTGTATGAATGCATGCGAATATACCGTTTTAACCAGAAGAGTGTGTCCTACGGAATGAGAAAAACTCTGACGTAGAAATGTTGATAAAAAATGCAGCTTTACGTAGAAGAGTGTGACAATACTAGAAGGATAATTGCTAAAAATAAGCACTTTTGAGCGAATATCAAAAGGATTGAAATTCAAGCCATGAGAAAGTAATTAACTCACGAAAGACGTATGCAATCAAACAAATTTCAAAAACCTAGCCCATCAAAAACCACACAATAGAAAGGAAAACCCAAATACAAAATCCAGACTCCAACCACTAAATCATCCTACATTTCCATTATCTCTAAAAGCGAAAAGAAAAACCTACAAAACAACCCAGCAATAGTTGATCCACCCACAAAACAAACATGCACACCGAACCCAATACAATGCCTAAAGGGAAACCCTAAATTCTATAAAAGACCACCATATAAGTTAACGCAACAACCAATATGACGGAAAACCCCTCAAATGCAACCACAGACAATGACATCACAAGTTTCTAAACAAATTCAATCCAAAACAACAAAATCAGTGATTTGGAACTAAACAACCCTACTCAAAATCCCTAGAAGGCAAAACCTAAAAAAACATAAATCTAGCAATTTCCTACATAACTCTCCCACATTATCAAAACCCTCAAACCCCAGATCCATAGATATAAACAAATATATCAACCAAACACAAATCCAAAATCTAACAAAACTTCAAATCCCCCAAAAGAACACTCAGATTCATGCAATCAGAAACAAAAATTCCAAATAGAAAAGAAACCAGACAGTCGCAATACAACCCAAAACTTACCCGATTGTCTACTTTCCTAAAACCCGTTAAATCAAACCCCTCAAAACCATAATCATAGTTCACAACTATAAAGACCTGTATGGCTATATAAGCTATCATGCACATATAGTTTCATGTTAAGCACAACACACCAATGTTCCATCATTCGAACCCAAACTCCATCAAACTAGATATTAACCATCCAGCAACATCTAGTTGGTCCTTGGCACTTATCTTGCTTTTTGCTGTGAGTTCCAATTCACTGTACCCAAATACAACTAGACCCCTAAACAAAACCATAAATATGGCTCCAGAAACATAGATGAGTGTGCCTCCAACCTTGAGATGGCCTTCAATTTTGTGTAGATTTACTGTTTCTGTATTGCATGGGTAAAAGTTCTGTTAAGAACGAAAGAAGAAAAAAAATTCAGAGAAAGAATTACAAAAAATACTAACCCAGGATTGTAGCCAAGAGAAACATGAAGATTGGAATCTAGCAAAAAAAAACACTTTCTCAAACCCTAAAACCAAAAATCCCCAAAAAAAGGGACCCTAAAACATACGAACTTAAACCCAACCAAAAACAAAAACAAAATATCAAAACCCACCTCTCTCTTCCCTCAATCTCCAAAACGTTCTCCCCAAACGAAGCATCGACACCCACATCGTTGAACTTCTCTTGTATGACTTCTTCTTTTCCTACCAACATCGTTGCCTCCTTAGTAGAAAAGCCCTCCTCGTTCTTCAAAATAGCTCAGCGAGACCGACCAAACAGGCCCTAAAATCATTGAATTAACGACTAATCTAGCACTCGTTCTAGGGTTAGGGTTAGGGTTTTCCTTGCAGATCTCTTTGGGTTTTTGTTTCTTGGACTCATTGGTAGCACCACAAGTAGCAGAGCCTTCTCGTGCCTTCGACTTTGAAGTTGAAGATAGGAGGAACACGTATTCATTGTTATTGTCGTCGTCGATGCCATTGTTGTCTTTTGGAGTCTTTGTAAGGCTAGAGTTTCATTTTGTTTCAGAGGGTTTTGTTTTGGGATGGACGTAGAGTAATAGAAATTCCATGACAGAGTGTGAGAGGGAGGAAGAGGAAAAGAATGAGAGAATGAGACACCAAGAGAGTGAGAGGAGACTCAGAGAGAGAGAGAGGGAGATTTGGGAGACTGAGGGCATGAATAGAAAATAACATTCGCGCCCTTGATTTTTTTTTATTTCGCTTATGATTTCCTCGGTGGTTGAAAGTCGTCGACAAAATGATTTCTTCGACAGTTATAAATCGCCGAAAATAGTAATTTGCATAAATAAAAATTAAAAAATGTTTGCGGCATCCTTTTGGGTCTTCCTCGGCGGTTTTAAACTGCCCCCACTATTCGACTGTTTATAGCCATCGGTAATAGTAAACTACTATGTCGGGAAAAGTCATTTTTTGGTAGTGTTTGCAATTGGAATCTCTTGATATATATTAGTCCTTCCATGGTAGTTGTTGCATTACGTACATTATCATACACTTTGATGACTTTAGGAGAACTTAAATGTGATTACAGTAGGGTTTTGCAAAGCCTTCTGATTTCTATTTCAAGTGTTCTGTTGCTTGACTGGCTGATTCCTTACCAATCATTTGTTTGTCGATGATTCCTTACCAACCATTTAGAGAATATAAACTAGTTTAGATCTGCTACTATTCAAAATTGAATTTCTCATATGCCAAAGGGTCTTAACCACAGAAGAAAATGGATCAGTATGCCAAAAAACTCAAAGGGGAATATTGAATAGTCCTATTTGATGTATAGGGGGGCCACACATATGGTATGATATTTTTTTTTTGCTCATGATGGATAGATGTCTAGTTGTGACATTTTATATCTATTTGATAAATAATTGTTTGTTTGTGTTGCTAATATTTCTAAAACTTGATCCGATGAGATGGTTCTTTGGTCATTGCACCCGTTCTCCATTTTTTCTGAAATTTGCTTGGCATATATTTATGTAACTCATGTTCAAACAATGTCGTAGTTGCACTTCCTAGTTCATACTATGGCATTGCATTCGGCCAAGTAATTAGTTACAACTCATATACCCGCAATAAGCACACCTTTAATGATGCCAGAGTTGTCCCTGATTAAGACACCAAGACCCCCTATGCCTGGGTTTCCTCTCGAAACGCCATCGCAATTGATCTTTATAGTGCCGGGAGGAGGAAGTTTCCACCGACACAGTTTTATAGAAGGAGATCTCCTAAAGATTGAAAGAAGTCCAAGACGATTGAGGACGATCAAGTCTGAAGGTGTAGAGGGCACCTTCTATTTGAAATGGATAGTAGCATCCCGAATTGATTTGATGATCCAGTGGAGAGTTGATGCTGTAGTAGGACGGGTGTAATCGAAGACTGCACTATTTCTTGCTTTCCACAAACCAACTAAACAAAGCATAGCAGCTTGTCTCCATAAGTGTTTGAGTAGGGGGCTTTTATTGTTACTGTCCAAGAGGATAGAGTTCCAATTTAGATCTCCTATAGGCATATTGAAACTGTCCTTGAGTTGAGTCCATATTGCTTTAGCCGAACTGCAACTAAATAGCATGTGGGTTGATGGTTTCAATATGATTTTTGCGAAAACAACAACGAGAGGCGACGAAGAAGCCTCTTTTTTCTTGGACAAACATTCCAAGTGAAGAACAAACCTCAGAAGGAATTGCAGCTCCCCAGACCTCAAAGGTTGGCACTTCTATCCAAACACTTGCCATTGACTACCATACACACACAAACTGATCACACATCACATGAATTGTATTTTCATCCATATTAAAAAAAAAACAATTATCTTTAACAGCACACAAGGAGCTACAACATGCTTCTATTTCAGGTTTAAAGTCTAAACTTTAAACTTGCCATGGGTATAGTTATGATGATCAATGGTCTAGGCTCTCTCTAAGTATCACATGCACAGCTAACTACTACTTTCCAAGTTACTAAAGAAAGCTCACAAGTAGTTAGAAAAGCACATGATATGAAAAGTTGGATAATAACAAAGCAGATAGTAATCACGGCCTAAACACATACCATCCTTTTTGTCTCTTTTTCTCATCCTTGATTGAAAGCGTTTCAAGTGGTATGCCTTGAGCAACATCACACTCTATCTTCTTTCGCCACACAAAATTGCAGCTCCATGCATGGTGAATTTACAAGGATACAATATAGACATCAAGCTACCCACATTTGTTAGTTTATTGATTAAATCCCCATCAAGTAATTAGTTTTATTCTTTCAGGACACATGAATGACATACAACAAGGATGAGCTCTGTTAGAAATACTAAATGGAGAAACTTAATATATATACCTCAAAGTTTCAAACAAAACTTGAATTATAGACAATTAAAATAGCATAGAAAAGAGAATGTCTAATAAAGTATAACATAAAGCAAAATGTCGGACATAACTTCCTTGTGTCAATTACTACTGGGTAGCCAAAGACACCCCTTACAAATAAACAAGGAAAACCCACCTAAAATAGAAATCTGTCTTTCCCAAAAAGAAAATACCCTTACAAACTCCAAAATTTGGTCCCGTGTCAACCAACAACTAACATTTTGTCCTTGGGTAAGCATAACTTCCTATGCAGTTTTTCAGTTTTATATTTGTGATTTGGTCTTTTTTTCTCTCTCTAAGTCAATAAAGGAAGATATTGGTTCAATATTTTAATTATTTAGTCCAAGATCTATCAATTTACTCTCATTTTGGTATGTTTTTCTGATGCAACTTGTCGAGAAGTTTGGCATAGTCCCCAATAACGCTTTTGCACTTTGAGATTGGGTTGGAGGCCGATATAGAGGTAAATAAATACATTTGCCCTTATAGGATCTTATGGTTAATTTATAATGTGTATTAGTTGCTCATTGAAGTTCCCAATCTATTTCATGGGCTTCTTATGATAGTGAGCATCTTATTGTAGTTTGCAGTGCTGTTGGCATGTTGTCTTTATCACCCCAATACACTTTCTCAATTGTTGAGACATACGGTAACTCACGTATCAATGACCAAGTTACTTAATTTACAAACTTTCTAAATTCTTCACTATAATACTCTTTGTTTTAGTGGGACACAAGCTGGACATTATATGCAATAGGCACTTCTTACGGTAGAAACAACTATCGAAGTAGCATGATGAGTAAAAAAATGTTGAAGATTCTAAAAATGAGAAGGAAAAAGTCGACGATATAGTAACTTGTATTATTCATCCAAGTATTGATCTTAGAACAAAAAGCCTTAGCTGTTCCACATGAATTGTTCTGTTTTTCCATTTGTCTTCTTTTATGTGCACTTCTTTATCTTCCTATCTACTAAAATTGTGAACTGGGGCTGAAAAGGTAAACCAAACTTTAATGTGTTGATGCTAGTTTCCAACTCTAGTTAGAAGAGAAATCACATGCAATGTTTGAATATTTTCATTCCATGGCCTCCTTTGTGGCTATCAATATCAATGTGGCAGGACATGTCCTAGCTGTAAGGGATTGCACTTGGATAGTTTAGACTTTGATTTTTTTTGGCTCATATAGACTTTTACAATTCTCATTACTTATGCTATTCGTAACATTGACATGATTTTGGTGTATATGTTGCGATCTTCCTCTTTTGAATTGACATTTTGTTTATCTATCAGGTTAAATGACTGATCAATAGCATATTTTTTTTAAAATTATATTAAAAAAAACACATGCACTCAGTGCGTCATTTTTTTCCCATTTCAGCAGCTTTCACTGACGGTTCTAAACCGCCTGACTATACGTCAGCATTAGGGGTGTCAACAGGTCGGTTCCAGTTCGGTTCCTAAGGCGGCAAGGACCGAAACAAACGGCTCCGGTTCTTATCGGTTCGGGTCCTTAACGATTCCAGTTCTCAAAGTGATGGATCCGAAATCGAAACCGATTATGTATTCCTGTCGGTTCCGGGTATATTGGGTCGACCGACCTGTCAGACCGGTTGACCAGGGTCATTTTCCTCTGGTAGCCTCGTCTAAAAGACCGGTCGACCCCTCTTGACATTTCTGTCCAATTAGGATTCCAGCAAATGGGGGTTTCTCATGCTAGGATGGGGAGCTCCAAATATGTCCAAGTGAACATTTGATGGTTTTTCCAAGTCCACGAACTCAAGTCCCCACTGCACATCAGGAATTGCATCATAGCCAATCTCGAAATTATTGAGTCCCGCTCTCTGAAAGCAAGGTTTTTTCGTGTCGTCGGATTCGGAAACCCTAGATTTCAACAATATTGATAATTCCGGTTCACTTTAAATCCTGCAAAAATGTAGACTTGCACAGTGGCTCGTGTTGGATGTCGATTCGCACTCAGGGTTAAGGAACACAATTTATCGGAACACGAAAGAACAGAAAATGCTAAAAATGGATGGAAGGGTGAGAGTGGTGATTTGATTGATTTTAAAATATGTTTTTGAGAGAGATTATTAAAACTATAACGAAATTGAAAATAATCAAATGTAACAATTCACTAGGATTAAACTCATGAATTAAGCGACCCTACGTCAAATTTAAGAAATTTTCATAGATCAAAAGGAATATCTATTTACAATGCTTAATTAAAATTGCATAAAATGAATAAAGCAAATAAAATTAACTAAGAACATAGAGAGAGGTAGAGAGAGAAAGTGATCTAGAAAGAGATAGAGAGAAATTAACCAAATTCTAGAGAGAGAAAGAAAAGGAGTTTAAAGAGAGAAAATGAGATGAAAGATAGGTAGAGAGAGAAAATAAGTTTAGAGAGAGAAATTTAGAGATAGAGAATGCTCTCAACCACTCTTGAGAGAGAAAATCACCTTGTTGCACTTACCAGAGATCAAAGATCGGGATCGGCCGGTGATATTCGCTAAAAATAGCTTATTTTAAGCAATTATCCCTTTAGCGTTATCGCACTCTCTTACGTAAAACTTATCTATTTATCAACTTTTCTACGTAAGAGTCACTTTTATTGCGTAAAATAAACTTTTCTGGACGAAATGATATATTTGCATGCATTAAACACATTTTCGGAAGTCTAGATATAAAGTCGTTCTAATTAAGTCTCATTACGCAGTTCTTTTATCGCAGAAAACCCGATTGAAGGATTTTAAGGATTATGGGCCCACAACTGACTGCCAGAGCTTTTGATCACAGTATATATAGAGAGCCAGAGGACTTGCTCAGTTGGTAAAGCATGCAGAAGACCAAGTCAAAGACCAGGGTTCAGGACCCTCTGCTAGCATTTCTCCTTCTTTTTTATAATATTTTCTCTCTCCTCTCTCTCTAACCCTGAGTTCCATATCCTACGGTCATCCTTTGCTCACCACCCACATTATCATCATCTGATCCATCTGATCATCACCATCCATCTCTACCGTCCGATCGTCCACCCTATCGTCTGATCCCTCACTCATCTAGTGACCCACCAAGATATCGTGGGCCACAAGTTTATCTTAGCAAAAACTATGGTGGAACAATTATTTCACGAGGTTGACATTTTTGAAAATAAAAGATTTTATTACAAAACGAAAGATTTCAAAAATGGAAAGAAGTTGGTGATTTTTTCAAAAGCATTGATTTAAAAATATTTTTTGGAGAGGAGTTTTCGACATAAAAGAAAGAAAAGGTAGGTTTTCAAATCATGGAATGATATTTGGAAACTTTGGTTTTTGACTTTCAAAAAAATAAATTCTTTACAAATCAAAGGATATTGTTTAGAGGGCTGAATTCAATGTTCAAAATGATATGTTTGGAAGGAAGAAAGTTGCTGGACAATTTTATTAAAGACTAGGTATTGGACTAAAGAGCATGCCAAAAACGTTTGATCACATGTACAGCTGGTGGTTTAATGGTTTTCAAAATAAATGAGAGTGGCTATTATAAGAAGAGAATGGACGGTTAGATGAGGGTAGGAGAGATCGACCCATGTATATGAGGGCGTTGATTGGGGAAGAGTGAATAGGGCTGGGCGTCTATCTATCATGGGCAAAAACGTCCAGCCTTATAAAAAGGCTTCCACGTCAAACCCTAAAGAGAGAATATTTTCCCATGTTTTAAAAGCTTGGCCATTTTGGAATTAGAGGTTTCTAGACCGTCTCCCTCATTCTATTCTCTTCAGCCCCCCCTAGCCGTCAACGCCTTGAAGATATCTCTTCTCCCACGTTCTCATCTCCTCCACGTTTTCTAAACTCTCCACCTCCTCTACACTGTCGCCCCCTTCATCACCTTCTGTCCACGCCCCCATCCATGTAGGTGTTCCCCATACTCCAGCCGCCTTTTGTGCCGATTATGTTTATGTTGTTAGGTTTTTTAACCAATGTCCAAACATCATTTCTTTTAAATTGATTAAGTTATTCTTGCATGGCGTCATTCTAGTTATTATCTTTTAAGGCTTATGTTATGTCCTTTGGTTCAATTTTAGAGGTAAAATATAGATGACTAGTAAGGTTTTCTAGTTATCTTTGAGTTCTAACCCCGGTGTCTAAGTTTCCTATGACCTCGGTGGTAGGATGATCTCTTAACAACCTAGTCCCCTTTACTGGTTCCTCAATTTTGATGTCCTCTTTCTGTTTCTCATATTTTTGAATTTCTTCTTTATCTTCAATGATAATGAGGTTTTGATCTTCATCATTTATCACTATATTTATGGATTCTTCTACAGTTAGGGTTCTCATGTTTAATACTTTATAGGCTCTACTCCTTGTGGAATATCTTAAGAAGATTCCTTCATCACTTTTGGGTTCAAACTTTCTTAGGTTTTTTCTATCTCTAAGAATAAAGCACTTGCTTCCAAAGATCTTAAAGTATTTAACATTCGATTTTATGTCATTCCATGTCATTCCATAATTCATAGGCAGTTTGAAAAGTTCCATTTCTAGGGTAGACCCTATTGATGATGTGGCAATCTATACTAACGGCTCGGCCTAAATGTTACGAGGTAGGTTCTGGCTAATTACGAGGACACGACCCATCTCTTCTAAGGTCCTATTTTTTCTTTCAGCAACCCCATCTGTTGAGGAGTCTTAAGAGCTGAGAACTCATGTTTAATTTCATATTCATTACAAAATTTTGAGTATTTACTATTTTCAAATTCTCCTTCATGATCACTCTTTATCTTGATGATTGTGAGACTCTTCTCATTTTTTACTCTTTTATAAATTTTCCTAAATTCTTCAAAGACTTCTGATTTCTCCCTAATAAAAGCTACCTAGGTAAACCTAGAATAGTCATCAACTAGGGTTAAAAGTATCTCTTCCCTCCTAGGCTTTCAACTCTGTTGGGTCCTACGAGATCCATGCGTAGAAGTTGAAGGATTCTTGATGTGGATATGTTACTAACCTTCTTATGGGTACTCCTACCCTGTTTGCCTTTAAGGCAGTCACTACAGATGGTTGAATGCTTTTCATTAAGTTGAGTGATATTACAAGTTAGTGATGGTTTATTTTCAATGACATAGCAATTATCAGTTGTTCTAAATCCCTTAATAATGATTTTATTAGTTTTGGTGTCAATAATCTCACAAGCATGTACAGAAAATTTACATATATGATTTTTATCACAGATTTGACTAATGCTGAGAACATTATGTTTAAGACCATCAACGCAGAACATTTTCAGTTTTAGGCAATCCGGGTCCCTGAATAGTTCATTTTCCAATAATATTAGGAAAGCTACTGTCACCAAAAGTAACACTACCATCATCACACTCATGACAGATGCAAAATTGACTTTTATCACCGGTCATATGTCTGGAGTAGCCACTGTCCAGATACCATCTAACATTTTCACTAACTTTCAGAGTAATTTGTATAACAAAACAATTTATATTTTCTTTTCTTGTTCTAGGGGAGTTGAAGGATTTTATTTGTTTGTGAATACTTTTAACTTTATTATTTAAGATAGCTATTTGTTTAAATAATTCTTTTTCTCTATTAATTTTCTCAGTTAACCCATTTTTCTTACGATCTTGAATTTTTCTTTTTAAGTTTTCATAGTTAATTTTTGAGTGTCATGATTTTTTACAATAGTGACAGATTTTAATAATTTTTGTAGGGAATATTTTAACAGTTGATGTTTTTGAGTTGTCATTAATTTTCTGATTCTAGTTTTTCTTTATCAATTTTTAATTTGTTTTTTTATAGTCTTAAGACTGTGTTTTCATCTTTTACATTGGTCATATTAAAATGTTGTTCGTCACAAATTTTAGCAAGATTAATTCTATCCTTAAGTAAATTAATCATAAGCTCTTTGTATTTTGTTTATTTCCTCTTCTTTATTGTTAGCAAAAACCATTAAAGTTTTAGTGTTTTCAATTTTATCTATATTACTAGAGGTTTTAGTTTCATTATCAGATTCATTTTTCCAGGTGGCTATCATAGCCTTATTTTTATCTATTTTAAATTTTGTTGCATATTCTTTAGCTATGTGACCATAACCCCTATATTTGTAGTATTAACGGAGTACGGCCGGACCCGAACTCTTGCTCAGTCGAGAAGTTACTTAAATCGAGCAACACAACAATATAAAAGATGATTTATCAATCATGAGATTTTTTCTAAGAAAAATTATCTTGCTAACAACCAAGTTACCTCTCAACTGAAATTGACGAAGAACGAAGCTTCGATGTTGTTGAAGCTTAATCAAAGGAAAAATACGCAGAACCGTTGCCTGGACCAATCACTGAATCGCCCTCACACGAAGAGCACCAAGCGCCAAAGCGTATCTCCCATAAGTCGAGCAAAACTAGATCATACAGAGGCAAGAACACTGAAGCAAGCACGGAGGCAATGGAGCAAAGATTGAACCTCTTGGAGGTAAAGAACTCAAGAGATAGCATAGTGAATTGGTAAGTAGAATGGGTAGGGGGGAGGGGCTATTTATAATTGAATGAAGAGGGGGAGCGCGCTCGTGATTCGAGGTCTCACTAAGATCGTCGATCAGGGGTCTATTTGATCCCAGTCGCCCCGTATGAGTGTTTCTCATTCTTAAGGCTCTTTCAATGAGATTTCCATTTGATAGGCTGTGGGGGTTCTATTTCTATCCAAGTGAACTTTCCAAAGGGTTTCTTCAAGTCATTGATCCTATATTCCTTACTGTGTATAAATGATCGCCTCATAACCATTCTCTGAATCTTGAGATGCGCTTCCCAAAATTCATGGTAGTCGATCAATGGAGGTTACATAAATACCCAGTGTTGTACTAGAATTGACAACACAAGGAGTATACTTTATCAGTACTTGCCCTAGGAGAAATAAAAATAGGAGTAGACTCACTAACCGATGGAGAGGGAGAACGACCTTGTCGTGATTATATGGCTCGACCTCTATCTCTAGTTGTTCTCTTTTGGCTCCGTGAACTCTCCTCGTTGCATAGTACGCGATGGTGGAGGAGGTCTGTCAGCTCTCCTAGCCCCTATAGTGTTCCTAGGCTACAACTGCCCTTAATCCTCTTCTTCTTCACGCTCTTGGTCCGATCGGACAACATGCTTCCTTCAACGAGTACCGTCCGCAATCATAACCAAAATGGGAAGGATTCAAAGAAAGAAACCCATAATCCCAAAATTTGTAGAGAAAGGGGAAAACTAGGATATCAATCGAATAAAGTACAAATCCGAAGGATTTTGAGCTCTAACACACAAAAAGACTTGAGAATAATAGATCGGAGTAGTTCGATCGATTGAGAAGGAGTGAGGAGCAGGAAAGGTCGACTGGAGTGACAAAAATGATAAAAAAAAAAAATCAGTTTATATTCTCGGGTACTATTACAGTCCAATTGATAGGTCTTGGACTAACCCAAAAATGAATTTAAAAAAAAAATCCAATTTTTTGTCTAGAAAATTAACTCTTCTCCAATCACAATGCATCTATTCAAAGTAATTTTGACAATTAATTTTCATGAAAAAGGGCGGCTCTTAAAAAGCCGAAAACCATTTTTCCATGTACTTGCTTTAACATCAAAATTTTGATGTTCTAGCCATGGTTTAAAAAACGGCCGTTATAAATTTATGTGACACGTTCGGACTTAATTAAAAAATATTTCAATTTTTGTTATTAATTTGTTATATTATAAATTCCCATAAATTTATAATAAACATTAAATAAAATAAAATTATAAAACAAATTATTATAATATTAAAATATTTTCTCGAGTCGAGTTCTTTCGAGTCGAATCGAGTCTCCGAGTTAACTCGACTCAGTCGAGTCGAGTTTTCGAACGCTGGACCCACATCCATCCGGTAAGTGGCTCCAAAGAATGCCTCGTGGTATTTTTTTAGGTAACCCACAATACCACAACGAGAGAGGGACCCACTTCAAAAATATTTCCGGCTAACGTTCATAGTGTCACGTGGTATTTTCAAGAGTGAACATCTAACTTTTTCAACGCCCAACATTAAAAATAGTCCATAGACAGTGTCACGCGGCAAAACATGGGTAAAATAGTCCATTCATGGTCCTGTTGCTGAATGGTCCATTCGTAATTATATATATTTTTGTGAGTTAAACAGTCATTTCAAAACTATTAAAGAAATCTTGCACGAGGGCTGCTGCTCAGCGCGGTTCATGGTCAACGATGTTAACTTGAAAAATGGAGGAGACGCAACACGCAAATATTTTGAAAGCAAAGCACAATCAACCGAGTAAAACTTGTGTCACAAGATGTTGTGACGGAAGCCTGTCACAGCACTCAATACGAGCCACGTGTAACGGAGGCATTTTAACGGTATAACGGACCGGGGGTGTTACTGTTAAAACGGAGAAATTTGAATTTCAAATCTTGAGAAACGAAAAAAATGAAATTTAACAGAAAAATAATGGATTTTAACAGAAATAATGACCATGTTTTTCTACAAAAATTTCAGATGATTTTAACGGAAAAAATGGCGCCGAAATTCAAATGAAAAAAAATAATGGAATTTAACAGAAAAATAACAGATTTTAACGAAAATAACGACCACGTTTTTCCACAAAATTTCCAGATTTTAACGGTCGTTAAAACGAGAAAAAAAAGGCCGTTAATTTCTAATTGTCAAAACGGTTTTTATGTAATGGGCTTGAGGTGTTACTGTTTAAAATGGCGTTATTTTAAAACCATGGTTTGAAAATCGGTAACGGCTGTTATAATGGCTTCGGACCTACCCTGTTACGTTATGAACCGTTTTAACAATTTTCGTTATAACAGCCATTTTTTTTTTAAATAATGGCATCGTTATTTATGAAAAATTTGTGAAAAAAAAAATGACCGTTGTTTCTGTTATTTTCCATATTTCTGATATAAATTTTAAGGTATTTTAGCAACAAACCCCTGAAATTTAAAAATAATTAGTAACACCCCCTTATACTGTCAAACTTTATAAATACCCTCTAGACCCGTTTAACCATCATTTGACTAATCTATATAACAAAATTGGGAAGTTGTCTTATCTCTTATCTTATCTTCTCCGATTTTAACAAAGAGTGGCTGAGATATGATCCTCCAAATGGATGGTAAATCTCAGCCACTCATACCCGATGTTGGCAAACGCTTCGTCAGAGAGTGCCGTGGGCACGAGCCACCCACTAGTGTTAAAACATGTCATAAATCATGCTCCCATAAAATGACCATAATATTGTCAAGTATAAAGCTAACTGCATTTGATTCAAGTCCGTTTTAACTTGGTTTTAACTTGAGCAACCGTTGTTAAACTAGGTCAAGGGGGGTAATCCTAACGTTTGAAAGTACAAGGGGGGTACTATTACATACTTTCAATTTTCAAGGGGGTTTTGCTAAAATGCCATAAATTTTATTGAAGATAAGAAATTCAAATTTTGAATTTTTGCACCATTTATTCTTCGAGCTTCCCTTCATTCGCTTCGCAGGAGCCGCACAACACATAGCTGGACGTTAGAGGGCCCGTACTACCTGCCTGACGCTTCGCTCCGAGGGTTTTTTCCATTATTTCATTACTATTTAATTTTTACCCATGTCCGTTACAATTTGTTATAACGGAAAAAATGGTAACGCTCCCAGTCCGTTATACCGTTATAACGGCCCTTTTAAACCTTGGTTTGCTGACGTTCACCTCAAATAGAGCCGCGACGAAGTAGTCCGCAAAAATGGCCGTTCACTTAGCGTGACGCTAATAAATTTGGCTGACGTATTTTTTTGGAGTGCTACCTCACGGATAAAAATAAAAGCACGCGGTTGAGGCCATTGACCGTTGTGTTGAAGAGATCCATTGTCCACAAGCCACAATCATTTTAGCCTCTTCCGCTTTCTGCCTCGCGGACCACGATTCTCTTGAATCCAATGGTCAATAGCCTCAATCGTGTAATTCTTTTGTCCGGTTATCCTTCGGGTAGCATTTTCCTGGACAAATCTAGTCTGCAACTGTTTGCAGACTTAAAAGTATGTAAACATTGTCAGCACGGTTGGATGTCCCTTGAAAAATGTGTTATTTAATATCTTCAGAAATAAAATATTTTATAAATTAAAAACACGTTTTTCAAGGAGCATTCAATGGTGGATACAATATTTACATACTTTTAAGTCTGCAAACAGTTGCAGACTAGATTTGTCCCATTTTCTTAAGGGTCCGCTCGGGGGCCCCCCATTTTGGCGTACCCACATAGAAGATGAATCAATGGCTGATTTTTGGTGGGGTTGATCTCCTCATTATATAGATCCCCTCAACAAAAAATTAGCCCACTCTGAAATTTCTAACCCCATCAAATGTGGTTTTCAAGTTACACGGTAAAAATTGACGGTCCATAATTATTCAGCTTCTAAACCTGTCTATGATTATAAGAATGATTTGAATTTTTGTGAGGATGATCTCCTCACCATAGAGATCATCCTCACCAAAAATCAGCCATTGATTCATCTTCTATGTGGGTACGCCAAAATGGATGTCAAAAATGGGGGTCCCCAGAGCCTGACCCTTTTCGTAATTGATGGATCTACACATCAAAAATCAGTTTAATTTAGTGATTTCTACCCGTTGGATTTAGCATTTTCATAACATGATTTTTGGTCGTTGGATTTCAGCTTTTTTTTTGTTTTTTGGATGCTGCTAAATATAACCGTTAGAAATCATCGATCAAGCTGATTTTTGGTACGTAGGACCACCAAAAGCTGGACCAAACATCCATAACGTCAATGAGCCTAAAGGAGCTCCACGTGACATTTTTGGCATGTGAGACTTCAAATTTTGAAGTCACCATGGGAGAGCAAATATTTTCTCCAATAAATATGAGAAAATTTTTGAAGCGGCGGGGTTTTTGAAGAGGCAATCATGAGCCAATGATCCTGTGCCACATATACCCATGTTAGTTCTTAAAGTTCTTTTAAAATCAAATCCTAAAAACCAGATATAGATGGCGTGCAATCTTTGGGCGCATGATCGCCGCTTCAAAAAAAATCTCAATAAATATGGCTTTAAAAGGGCTGGTCGGGCCCGCTTAGATTTAGGTGGTAATTTTCGGTCCACAAACTGTGTCAGGTCCAAACCTGAAAAGGGTCGTGATGTAACAAGGTATACCTGAGATTATTTCAAATGCAGAAGGGCATTTTTGAATTCAACGGCTATAAGCACGCCTTAGAAAGTACTAAAATTCAATGGTTGAATATTACCAATCAGGGTGATTTTTTTTTGGTGTGTATATCCACTAGGTGTGGGATAAACATCCATGCGGTCGTCAGTGGGCCCAGATGACAGCGATAAGTAACAAAAATCGTGCAAATTTGAAAAAGTCTCGGGTATACCGTGTTACATCTTTTTCCTTGTTGAAAATCTAAATCCCGGCCGGTACTAGCCCCTTATCGGGCTAACAGGACAAACCTTTTAAGCCTGGATGCTGATCTGGGCTAACCATGGCCGTTCTTCGTGACACTGATATCGACTGTAGACAGGACGATCATCAGATGACGCAAAGCGATCATCATCATCCCTAGGTCCAGACATTTGATGGTCCTCGAGATTCACACCACACGTATATCTTCTTGTCATTTTCCTCTTGAACTAAGCCACCAGCCCCACTAGGTCATATATCTCCATCTCTAAAAAAGCTGCAGGATTTGCCCTAAAAGTCAAAGAAGTGAGGCCATCATACACGACCAATACCGAATAAATAAAAAACAATTTATATACAAAAAATCCACGTGGTAAACATCTGAGATCTTAACGTGGCGTGACATTGTCTCTTATGCTTCAGTCAGTCAATGAACGCGTATAGCAATTATCGAAGCAAGGAAGCTTCTAAAAATATTTGACTTAGCTTTATATTTTCGAAAAGAGTCAGGCTCCAGTTACATGACACAATATGAGCCACGTGGCACACTATTAGAGAGGTCTGACCGTATGGATGTTTGTCCAATCCTAGTTTGATGACCTATAAACCAAAAATCAGCCTGATTAGTGATTTATAGACGTTGGATTAGACTTATTGTTATGGGTTGATCTCAACTGTGGAAATTTGAGCAGTATTTGAGGTATAAAGATCCAACGCCTACAAATTACTAATCAGGCTGAATTTTTATTTGTAAGTCCACCTAGGGATTTTCCAAACATCCATACAGTCAGAGTCCTCAAATAGTATGCCACGTGGCTCATATTGTGTCCTGTGACCGGATCCTGTCATTTTAGGGCGGTAACTAGAGCCTGATCCTTTTGAAAAGGAACCCAAACAAAAAAACCCTGGTTCACACATGGAAGGCGACTCATTCTTAGCTAAACTACCACAGAATTAGGTGAGGAAGGTGAGACTTTCTCCTTTAGCACATAATTTTGCTTTAAAAAAAAAAAAAAACAAGGGAACAGCAACACCAATATTGTCAAATAAAGAAGCTGATCAAAGACCTTATGGAGTCTATATAATAACTTTGTGAAGGCACTATACACAAACCATTTTATTGTTTGAGGAACAACATCATCAAGTGATTACACCAGAGGAGCGGAAGAGGAGAATCTAGCTAGCTACCTACCTAGCCATGGCTGATCATCAGAAAATTCATCCGGTCGACGTCGAAGCACCACCGACAGTTCCGTTAGTACCTCGTAACGCGTCGAAATCGGATAAAGGCGACCCCGTTGAGCACTACTCTCCTCCGATACGTCGAACGATCCCGGTGATCCATTCGAAGCCGCCTAAGAAGAGAAGTTGTTGTTGCAAGTTCATATGTTGGACATTAAGCCTACTTGTACTTCTAATTATCCTTATCGCAGTCGCCGTCGGCATCATTTTCCTTGTTTTCCAACCAAAACTTCCTAAATACTCCGTCGATCGATTGAGAATCACTAATTTCACGGTCGAAAACGATAACCTTTTTGCTCAATTCAACGTGATGATAACTGCGAGGAATCCGAATAAGAAAATTGGAATTTACTACGAGAATGGGAGTCGGTTAAGCGTATGGTACACAAACAATAAACTCTGTGAAGGATCTCTACCGAAATTCTACCAGGGTCATCGGAATACGACAGTCCTCGACGTAGGTTTGACGGGTCAAACCCAGTCGGGAAGTAGTCTGATGACGGAGTTGGTGGCGCAACAGCAGACCGGGAACATTCCGTTGAATCTGAAAGTAAATGTGCCGGTGAGAGTGAAGCTGGGGAAGTTGAAGCTCATGAAGGTGAAGTTCTTGGTTAGGTGCAGGTTGGTGGTGGATACCTTGATTACTAGTGGTTCGATTAACATTAGAACAAGCAGGTGTAAGTTTAGGTTGAGGCTTTAATATTTTCTTTTTATACTTAATTATGTTATTTCTTTTGTTCTTTTTATTTATTTTGCCTTTTTTTTATTTTTGAGGTTAGAAGGTTTGATTCTTTTTTCCTTAGAAGAAGTGGAGGTTCTATATGTTTTCACTCCACCATTTATATACTCTTTGTATTTCTTTTCTTTTCTTGGGCTATACTCGTGAAATAAAATGCTCTTTTTATACAAAAGAGGGAAATCATGGGTGCCGATCTGTATATGCCGAGATCTTGTTAAACAACCATTTACCCCAAAAGATCGACCTGTTGGGGAAAGGCGAAACAACTATGTATACCAACGGGCCGTCTGGCCAACACAATATGTGCGAGGGAACAAACCATTCGCTAACACGCCCCTCAATGGGAATACACTCCGCTGGAGACTTGAACCTGCGACCTTCTAAGCCTTAACAGAAGTGGAGGTTATATATGTTTTCACTTCATTTATATATTCTTTGTATTTCTTTTTCTTTTCTTGGGCTATACGGTGAAATAAAATGCTCTTTTTATACAAAAGAGGGAAATCATTGAGTGCAGGCCTATATACGAATGGAATGTAGGGAAAAATAAAAGGAAACGTATGAGAAAAAAAATGCGGGAATTATCAAGGAAGGATTATAATTTCTTACAAAATGCGGGAATTATCAAGGCAAAGGGAAACACACTAGAATGCAAATTCCACGAGCAAATATTGTGGGAAACGCGTTTCATGCACAAGGTGTATAAATTCTTCCATTTGAACCATACAAAGTATAAATCACTAATTAATCATGCTGACTTTTTGGTTTGTAGGTCCACCATGGGATTGGAAAAACATCCATACCGTCAGAGTCCTGTAAGAGTGTGCCACGTGGCTTATATTGTGTTCCTGTACAAAATCCTATCATTTTAGGTCCGTCAACAGAGCCCGACCCTTATTTTTTAAATGTTTAAGCCCAAATTGACCCAACACGTACACGCGAGGTTGTATACGACTGTACGCCAGAATTGTTCATTATTGTTAACAGTGCCTCTCTTTCCAACATGAACCCTAATTAAGGTTTAAAAGGGGCCGTTATAACGGACTGGGGGCGTTTCCGTTTTTTCCGTTATAAGGGTCGTTATAAAGAATTGTAAAGGGCAAAAATGGAAAATAATGGAAAAACAGAAAAAATGGCACTGGAATTCAATTTTTGAAATTTCGAATTCAAAATTTCAAAAACAGAAATAACGGCCGTTTTTTTCACAAAATTTTTCTGAAAAATTAACAGAAAATAACAACTGTTATTTTCTGAGCATTTTAACGGTACATAGCGTGATGGGGGAAGTCCGAGTCCGATATAACGGCACCGTGTACGGTCATATAAGCCCCTACCTACAATATGAGCCACATGGCACAAATTTAGAGAATGCTGACCATATGATGTTTGGCCGATCCCTAAGTGGACCTAGAAGCCAAAAATCAGTCTGATTAATGATTTCAAACCTTTCGATCTTGTACCCCAGATAATGCTCAAATTCCCACAGTTAAAATCAACCCTTGAAAATGAGTCTAATCCAACACATAGAAATTACTAATAAGGTTGATTTTTGGTTTGTAGGTCCACCTAGGGATTGGTAAAACATCCATACGGTCAGTGTCCTTTGATTAAAAATGTGCCATGTGTCTCATATTGTAGCCAATGTTCACTTACCGCCGGTCATGAAAGTTTTACTCTAATAACAGTGTAACTACATTTCCAACAAAGATTAAATTAAAAAAAAAAAAAAAAAAAGTAGTGATTTTAGAGGGGGAAATGCTATCCCACGGATAACGGAACAAAAATATGTGCGGTTTTAAGGCTATTGACCATTGGATTCAGGAGCAACACAGTTCACAAGGCAGTAACTAAGTGGATCTCTCGAAATCCAAGGGTTATTGGCCTCAACCGCACATATTTTTGTCCAGGTGATCCGTGGGGGATAGCACGACTCTTTTAGGCATATAATAAAGGGTCGGGCTCAAGGGACCCCATTTCTGACCCCTTTTTTTGACCCCCATCTTGGCGTACCCACGTGGAAGATGAATCAATGGCTGATTTTTGGTGGGGATGATAACCTTACCATATAGATCAACCCAACAAAAAATCAGCCCATTCTGAAATTTCTAACCCCATCAAATGTGGTTTTAAAGTTACACGGTAAAAATCGATGGTCTATAATGCTTCAGCTTCTAAACCAGTCTATTAATATCAGAATGATTTGAATTTTTGTGAGGATGATCTCCTCACCATAGAGATTATCCCCACCAAAAATCAGCCATTGATTCATCTTCCACGTGGGTACACCAAGATGGGGGTCAAAAAAAGGGGGTCAGAAATGGGGGTCCCTTGAGTCCGACCCTGTAATAAAAACCCTCACTATAGATCTAGGGGTGTCAACGGGTCGGTTCCGGTTCAGTTCCTAAGGTGACCAGAACCGGAAATCGGTTCGGTTCCTTAACGATTCCGGTTCTCAAAGTGATGGATCCGGAACCGGAACCGATTATGTATTTATGTCGGTTCCGGATCCGATTCCGGGTATATTGGGCCAAATCTTGAGAATTTGACAATATTTACAATATATTTATTTATTGGTACCGGTTTTTATCGGTTCGGTTTCGGTTCCATATTAGGCTACCTAGAACTGGAACCGTTATCGTCGGTTCGGTTCCGGTTCCGGTTACTTTTTAATCGGTTCCCAAAAATGTGGAACCAGAACCAGTGTTTTCGGTTCCGGTTCCGATTCTGTTCCGGTTAAACGGATAAAATTGACACCCCTATATAGATCCTCTTCAATCTTGCGAATCTCCACATCTCTATTGGTGATCTGCTATACAAAGTTTGTATCTACGTAAGGATGAAAATGTTAATTTGCTATTTTCTGAGACATATATTTTGTTGATACTTCTCATTAGATGGCTTATGGCCGATTTTAATCAAATATCAAAGGATACCGATCGAGATGTTAACCTATTTACCCTGCAAACATATGGGAAAAAGATTGTCGGTCATGAGATGCAGAGTTCTCTTTCTGCTCGTCTGAAGGTGGAGATGTTCCATCCATTGCGAGTGATTATTACCATGGGCCTGATATGTAACTCTTGGTTGCTAATCGAGTAGAGTCCTCTTTTGAAAGGTAAGGCCCCTTGTTTTCTACAATGTTATCGTCACTTTAAAAATGCTTGGCATCTGCATATTCTCGGTAAGACATCATATATTTTGAATCCTATAACATTCTTCTAAGCTTCTTATATCTTCTCATCACTTATTGAAAATCACTCTACTGTTTTATAGGCCAAAGTTGTGACGCATTCAACATCTGATCGCGAATGGGAACTCTACAGATTCCTTCTGGATGTAAGTCCTGAATTTTCATTGGCAAACATTCAAGCAAGGATCTCCACATCTCCATTGGGAAACCCACGGGCCTCATAATTGGGTTTCAGCCCATTTTAGGAGACTTTCGAGCCCATTTAGAGATCCATGGGCTTCATAATAAGGCTTGGACCCATTGTGGATCACATCGAGCGATTATTTTGGTGTATGGGTTCCACCACCATTCAATCAAGCCCATGTTGGATCTTTCGACCCATCCCAATTGGCGGCCTTCGATAGCGTGGTCTAAAGAAACCACAAGATCTAATGGCTTTGATCAGAGATAGAAGAATCCAACAATTTTTGACCTAGCGAGATTTGTCTAGAATGTGGATTCATCTTAGAATGAATCCGACTTCTTGAATGACACAAAGGATCGCTCGGATGCATGATATTGGCCATAGATCATGTGGTGTGCACACATGATTGCATGATCCAAGGGCTACAAATTATCATGTTCTTCCTTTTAGCCCATCCATCTCCTGTACGTGCCCGAATGTATGTGTGCACGTACACCTTAATTACTAACTAATCCAAAATGACTACGATCTAACGGTCACTTATCACAACCTAAGGATTTTAATTTGGGTAGTAGATCCACCTAGGATAGCCCTATAACCAACGGTTAGATATCACTAATTAGTCTGAATCGGTTTAGATGTTATTTGGGGTAGGGACACCATCCATGTAATATGTACCTCCGCACCACCTCTTGTCTAACAACCTTGCCATGCGTTTCCGACCAGCCTACGTACCCAAAGCTTGTTTGGCCTTTTAGCCACATGCGCCAAACTACAATCATCTTGGCCGTCCATCTCTTTAGTGTCCATGCCACACCGTTCACCCAATCAGGATACAACACTGAACCAACCTAGTATGCACCTTGGCCACTTATAATGACACTCTACGCCATCTCATCTTCATTCTCTCTCCTCTAACCATTTTCTTCGTGTCCTTACCTATTTGGATCAGCACATTATTCCTCAAGCAGTTAGCTGACCTTATTTTCTCTCCCCTAACTACTTCTTCATGTCTTCATCTTATTGGGCCAGCACACTCAATCCACGTCCAGCTTGTGCGCATGCACTCCCACCTATTTCAAATTTCAATGCCACTGCCTCAATCGTTGGCTAGCACAATGTTCCTTCAGCCAATGGCACCAACATCTCTATTGGTAGAAGATGCAGCCACGTGCTATGCTTCCCAATCTAATGAATCAATATCACCTCCATCCCACTCTCTATTTCCCTACGTGATTCGACCAGCTCATAAAACCATCCCATGGAAATGACTTCAATCCTCGCCAATGCTCTCAACCCAATCATAATCGATCTCTACTCCTCCATCCACCTTCCCTCCCTTCACCCAGTACGATTCAACACCCAACAAGTACCCCACTTACGGTTTCCCTCTGTCCAAAACCGATTGGACCAGCATGACACACTCTCCTACAATCAGCATGTGTAACCATCCAATTCTTTTGATCCATGCACCCATCTCTACGCTAATGTTTCATTCGCTGGTCGAGCCAAAACCCTAATCTATGTTCTCCACCATGCCTCCCAATCCTCTCATTCTCCTTCTCAACCATGGCTGACTCACCAACCTGCAACTCCTTGCAAGCACCACCAACCTGTTCTTACCGCACCCCCAGATTCTAAGGTTTTCACCCCTTCGTTCAATCCATTCCAGCCAGCAAACCCATCTCCTCCATCAGCTTGAGCCTCTCTTCTACGCAATCACCACTCCCTTGTCGTAAGAAGCAGCAGCAAGGGGTCCATTTGAGAGGCAGCCAAACATTCAATGGTGCGAGATGCTACAGAACAACTTTCAGTTGGTGAAATAAATAGGGGTTCATGTCATCCTTCCATCTCTGCTATGCGTATCGACTCCATGTCGACCCACCATTTGGTCTAAATGTCCATCTTCCATCAAGCAAGGTTGATCATGCCCAACTTACCATCGATTGAGAACCGACCATGATCAAGCACGACTCCAAATTCAATGGTAAGCTTCTACTTGCTAGTATGTGGGTCGTAGGTCCTCCTAGTGTGATTAAAACGTCTAAGTGACTATTGTTCTCCAGGAAGATGCCACGTGTCTCCTTATGGGGTTGGTCCCATGCTGGTTTTTTGGCCCCATGATAATATCTTAGACGTTGGGCGGAGGCTCTGTTTTGGGCTGCATGCCAAACCCAAAATAGAGCATCAAATGTTGTTTTTTGTTTTTTTCAAATAAATATTGGGTTATTATATTGTGGTGTTGTGTATAGGTTAGTATAGTGCTAGTGCGTGGTGTTGGTGGGCCACTAGATAAGATAGGACCCACCATTTGTGACCATTCGAAGTTGCGGAGCTCCTGTCGTATGGCTTCAACGAAAAGAACAATTGTCGATAGGGTGAGGAGTTGTTTATGAGTGGACGGCCTGATGGCCTATATTGTCCAAATCCCACGGTTACAAATCACTTACCAGATTGATTTTCTTAGTTCGTAGGTACACCTAAGAACTGGCCTAGCATCCATACGGTTAGTGGGTTGCCACATGGCTCATGTTCAGGTGGTCTCCGCCATGTAAGGCCCACTATTAGACGGTTAATTGTGCAATGGCGGAGGTCTGTTTTGGTTCACGTATGAACCAAAATAGAGTAGGCAATGTTATTTAAAAAAATAAATAAAAAAATAAAAAATAAATAAGTAAATAAATTAGGTAAGTTGAAAAATCAAGTTGGCTAGAATAAGAAATATAATATAATATTAGTGGTTAGCGGGATTTTTATATATATATAAAGGAAATTTAGTTGTTTATATGAATAAATATATAATAATAGTTGTTCTTTGAAAATAAATAAATGTATGTTAGTTATTTTTATAAATAAAGGTTAGTTGTACTTTTTAAATAAAATAGATGTTAGTTATCTTTTATATTTAAATAAACGTCAGTTTAAGGAAAATAGACAAAACATAAAAAATAAAATAATACATGTAAAAGTCAATAATGCTCAAATCCTACGGTTAAAATGAACCCATGTCAGGCTCCAATCCAACAGTTGGATGCCACAATCAGGGTGATTTGGTGCGTGGGCCCATCTAGATGAGGACCAACATCCATACGGTCATCCGCGTTTGCCCAACCATCCAACGGTGAAATCTCACCCATGAAGCTGATTTTGGGTGTGTACACCACCATCATCCCATCAAATCCATGTGTGGTCTATGGGCCTACCCCGATCGGCAAAGACAACAATGGATAAGTGTATTCCTCATAGACCACGCGATTCAACGGCTAGAAATTTCAACATGCACATTTTGGCGTGTGGGCCCCACCACCTGTGGGCTCCACTTTTTGGTGGCCCATTTGCCCACATGAAGGTCCAAACCCTCCCTTGGGATTGTGGGACCCACTCAGGTCACCTATCATGAGTGTGTGTATCATGTATTATGAGTATTAGAGTCTGCCCAGTTGATTCAACGAGTTGACTCAAGTCCCTAGTGCTTGGTAAAATGCCTAGACAATGCTCAGCCATTCCCAGGCCATGCCCAGCCATGCCCAGCCGCTTCCTGGCCATGCCAGGACAGACCTAGTCCAGACCCGACTCGAACCGAGAAATATATTAAATTATTAATTAACTAAATAAATAAATGAACGTTATATACCAAAGATAAAAATAAATAAATAATAATAATAAGATAAAGAAATTATAAAAACATATAATAATATTAAATTAAATATTTATAATCTGTATGAATTATAGGGAAGCCCAAAATAATTATAAATAGATTGAGGAAAAATAATATAAATTTATTTAGAAACTATAAATATAAATTAGGGAACATATGGGGGATAAATTAAAAGGTTAAATAAAATAAAATAATACAATAGTGATAATATAATAATACACGAATAGAAGAAAACACTTAAGTGGACTAGACTAATAATTATGATGATATTAGAATATTGATTTATCTACAAGAGTCAATTTCAGATGGCTGTGTAGATTAGCGTTTTATCAAACCCTAATTAATCAATTCGGAGTAACTGAATCGGGATCGACCATGTTTAATCGAATTTTGCTAGGATTTCTTAGTCTAATCCTTCTTAATTCCAACTTAACATAATTTCTCTTAAACTCTTTCATGGCGTTGACATTCAATCTCGAAGGAGAGCAGCGAAAGAAGAAAGAGAATTTGGAGTCAGCGATTGAAAACATCAAAAGCTTTGAAAAATCGGACTAGCAGCTCAACACCATCAAAGAGAAAATGGAGCGTTCAACGGTGAGTGGTCCCCCTTCTTCTTCGTGCCTTGTATTAGGCTTCCCATAACCAAAATTGAATTATCAACTGCATTCGATATTAAAGAAAATGTTCTGCTATTATTTTATTTGAAAATGATCTTGAATCAAACTTTTTAAATTGCATATTTGAATTGCATTTATTTACTTATCAATTATGTATCTACATTTACTTGCACTTTTTACAAATGTTCGCATGGTTACACAATTTGAGAAATGGATTCTGAATTTAAATAATATTGCATCTAACAAGATAATCATGATTTTATTTGTGTGATCACGCGGACCCTAGAGATACACGCTTGCCCGATGGCATTTAGACGCGAGTGTAGGTGGGCAGCCGCACTAAATGAGCTCTGGATCTTTAGCAAATCTACAGTAGTCGACGTATGGATGATGGTCACTTTGTTACTTGATTACTTGGAGAGAGACCCTGACTGGGGCGGTGAGAAAACCAGTCGTATCTCTAGTGGCATCCAAAGACACTTGTGGGAGCGGGTTCCGATTATTAAGTGAAAAGAGGATATTGGATAAAGGGTAAGAAGAAATTGGATATTATATTGCATGTTATAGGTAGACTCATGAGTAACGCCTATTATGGGGTGAGAGGTTACGACTTGGGCCTGCCACTATTATGATTTAAAATCTGCATCTCGTGCATGCATCTCATGATCATTCTGTATTACCGTGGTGTATGAATTTAACTGCCTTATGAAATTGAGTTAACTGCTACTTTATATGTTTTCATTTTGCTATCATGGATTCCATCGCATTGTTAACTTTCAAACTTGTTTAGTTGCATCAAATGGTTTTACATGTGTTTTCTATGAAACTGGCCTGTTTTGTATCTATTAACTATTTTACCCCTGAGATGTTGTTAGAAGTTGGACACACTTACGAACTTTTCTATAAAAGCTTACACACTCACAGTCATCTTGCAGAGAAGACTCGAAGGGCTGAGAAGAATCGAAGAGTCATCCATATTGGCAGTAGAGAGAGAATCAAACGCAGTAGACCAGATTGTATGTGGTAGTATAGTAGGTAGGTTGATATCATTAGAATGTCTGAATTCCATATTTATACATATATTATATCATTGAATCTCATATGTCTCTCTAGAGTATAATATCATGATAATACTAGCTAAGATAATTGTAGTCTATATTGAAAGTAGGGTTTTTCCGCGTCGTTGGATTCGAAAACCCTAAAATCAACACATTTGTAAATTATCCGGTTCTTTCTCTGCAAAAATTAACAATTCTCGCATAGTGAAAATGTCGGATGTCGATCTGCACTCGGGATTTGTCGGGTTAGTGCAACTCTGAACATAAAATGATAGACTTTGCTCATGAATATGGGGAGATGAGGGTGGTGATTGAAGTGGATTTTAAAATATATTTTTGATAGAGATATCATTACCAACTAATTAAAACAAGAAAGATGCGAAACAAATCAAACTCTAAATATCAAGTAAACTTCTTCATTAATGCATAAACAACTATCAATTGCATTGAATCAACATTGAATTAACATCAAACTAAAAAGCAAATATAACCCTTATAAAGATTTAGAGAGAGAAAATACTAAAAGATGAAAGAGAAACTAGTGAGAGAAAGGTGAGAATGCTTAAGTTTTAGAGAGAGAGAGAATATAAAATTTAAAATGACCTAGAGAGAACGAGAGAAAGAAGGAGAGGTTAGAGAGAAAGCTACTTTCCTACTTACCGGAGATCGGATAGGCCAAGTGGATGAAGATAGGCATTGAAGGAGTGTGCATGGTGGTGGTTTGGGAGGCCGAAGTTGTTCTCAAACTCCCAGTGGAATGGCCGGAGGATAAAGGATGTGAAGAGGACAGTTGCTGTTGCACCCCAAAGAGCCTTGGAGAACGGTGTTGCTGGCATAGGAAACGCCTGTGTGCGAAGTGTGGATAGTGGGTGGATGTTTAAGCGGCACTTGGAGGTGCAACAAGTGGTGTCAATCTTCTAGAAGGGCGGTAATGTAGGTGCAGCGGCACTCTCTTGGAGATGATGCTTGAACGTGGGAGAGGGTGGCCAACAAGTTGAAGAGCGGCGTGAGAAGATGATCCTCCAGCTTGAGAGAACCACTGTCGGTTGGTTAGTGAAGGAGGTTCCAGGAGAGGAACTCGAACAGCAGGGTAGCCACATTTTCAGGCTATTGAGGCATTGGAGAACAACCGGTATTAGAGGGAGATTCTGGCTGGAGTTGCAGGCGTGCAACTCCAGCAACTTTACCGTTTGGCACCGTTGTAAGTTCTGCAAATGGAGGGTGGCACTTGGAAGAGAATTGGTGGAGACGAAGTGCAGCAGCAAGTCGTTGCTGGAGAAGGAGATATATATGGCTGGTGCGCTGCCTGTGGGAAGTGAGGGAGGCTGACGTGGTTGCTAGTTGGGGAAAAATGGACTGGAGATGGCAGCAATCAAGTGATGGAGGAGAGAAAGAGAGCGGCGGCTAGGGTTTCTCTCCAATGGAGATTACCCAAAAAAAAAAACGTGGAGAGAGAGAGACTGGGATGGGGGGCGGGAATGAGATTCAGTGAAGACCTATGCGTGAATGCATGCTCTCCTTTTATATGGGTTTTTTTTTTCTCTTTGTTTTAGGGTTAAAGTTGATGTGAGATGAAGGGTCGAGATTTGTTCTAGTGAGTTAGATAGAGGGGTGGTCAATTGTGATTAGAATGAGAGTTGAGAGGAGAGTGAGTTGAATGGGGCGCACTAGTGTTTTTATTTTGTTTTATTTATTTTTTTTTGGGGTTTGAAGAAATGGGACCGTTAGATTTAAAGGTGACAAGGTCAGTGGTGGATTAGATGGGAATTAAGGAGTGTTTGCAGCCGTGGGATGAAGATTAGATTGTGTAGGTTCTGTCATGGAAAGATATGTAGGATAAATGGGAAAGAGAGTTGTGGAGAGGTTTAAGGTATGGAATGATGGGGTGAGATGGAAGGTTGAGAGGTGGAGTGTTGTTGTTGGGATGAGTGGTGAGGGAAGGTCAGGACGTTGGGTTAGTGTGAGAGATTTGTGGACAAAACAACTCTATCCTCCACCGTCCAAACCATCTTCTCACATGTTGAGCATTTGCCACATATACTTTCCATGTCCACCTCTTCATCTTGGACCAAGCACTTGCCACCTCATCCTTGCAACAACAGTCCATGAAAGTTCCTTGATCAATGGGGAATTGATTCCTTCTTTGCAAGATAGAAACATTTCTTTGGTGATGATGAAGCTCCACAATTCTATCTCAAGTGTGTCAAGTGTCCACACCAATATTTCAGCCACCTTTTGTCCCATGTAGTACACCATTGATTGTTTCCAAAAATATCAACTTCTCTTTGGGAAACCAAAGATCATCTCACATCTTTGATGAACTCACAACCATCCATCTTTATGATACTGTTTGTCCCTTTTTAGTTTGTCAAAGATGACTTTAGCCACTTTAAACAAGAGTCCACCATGTTACCATCATATAGATTACGTCCACCTTTTCACTTTTGACGCACATATTGGCCCATGCAAATCCACCGTGACACACATGTATTTCAAATCACTTTCCAATTCCTTGTATAAGATCATGCCCATCACCCTTTATTGTTAAATAGAAATCATTCAATGCCTCGAATCACGAGCCCAACATCGTGGCCCACGATTGTGACATGCCACTTTTTGTGTATCCAATACATCTTCTAGCAACTTGTTTCTTTTGACAAAAACATGTTCGATGGCACGTGAGTTATGCCAATGCCACACTTGCTTTGAATTTTCAAACACGATCTGCCTTAAATGTTTATCATCCATGCTTGCCATGTCATTGCATCATGCTTCACCATTGATGATGCTATTTCTGTCCACTGGTCTAGTAACATGACCCATTTTCAATTTGTGCTTGGATCTTCAATATCCCTTCTGGTTCACATGTGGTTCCTCATTCGATCTCATGGTTTGGTATTACGATATCCTAGCCCAGCCCAAATCTTAGTATGTATATTGATGGCCTGTTGGCTCTTTACATTCTAATCATAGGCTTAGGAGGTTGATTTTGGGCCCGCAAGTCTCGAGAATCATCCGATCAGATTTCCAAGCAATAACGAGAAGCGCGTAATGAGACTTAATCAGAACGACTTTATATCTAGACTTCCGAAAATGTGTTTAATTCATGTAAATAGACCATTTTGTCTAGAAAAATGTGTTCTGTACAACAGAAGAGACTCTTATATAGAAAAGTCGATAAATAGAGCAGTTTTACGTATGAGAGTATGATAACGCTAGAAGGATAGTTGCTTTAAATAAGCACTTTTAAGCGAATATCATATATCTTTTCTTATAATTGTTCAGTTCAAATTTGGTAGTCTGAGCATAGTCGTAAGTCTAGTAAGTTTGCGCTTCCATTATTTTAAAAAAATAAAAAATTTACTCTGATTTTTTGCAACTCTGATTAGATGTGCGGACGAGTTTTGCCTTGTGTGTCTTGAAATTCAAGTGTTTGATTTAGGACACGCGACACACATCTCGAGATTTGTGTATTCAAAATCCGGCGCGTGACAAAGATAGAGAGCCATTTTAAGAAGAAAGAAAAACGTTTTGAAAAATATGAGACATTTTAGGAAGGAGAGGCATTGGAAAAAGGAAGAGACTTTTTTGTTAGAATCGTGTGAAGCTCTTCTATATTAAATTAACATACTTACAATGTCTAAATTACCCTTAGTTTTTTAGTTATATGGATTAAAATGTATAAGGGTATTTATTGAAAAATATGAAAAAAAATCAGGGAGGAAGCCACGTGGAGGAGAGAGAAAGGTTTTTCGCGCGTCCGCTTTAGTACAAAAGTATTTATAGATAGATTGTACAGGATGTGAAGGGTAGAGTCAGTAAAATAGGGAAATAATCAGGGATAAAATAGGGAAAAAAGGTTTTTCAGGATACCGACATTTAGAAGTAGAATAGATAGTCCATTGAAGCCATTGTTGATTTCCCCTTTATTCCCATGAGGCAAAGTATGAACATAAACAATGTATAGAAGTAGAAGAATGAAGTCATTTGGTGATGAGAATCCGAATTTAAAAGGGCTATATGGTTCATACATAAAATGACAAATTCTTAAGAAATGTTTGATTCATAAGCTTAAAACCATGAACATGAGCTCTCTAATACCTAAAGGTTAATACACTATTTACTAAATCATTAGGTGCATCTTCTATCTATAGAGCTTGATTTAGGGAAACCATTATGAATAGGAAGTTTATGTCATCATGGTGTATTAAGGCATGGTCGTTATTGAAGTTCTCACAATGTTGTGTGTTGGTTTGTGGTTCATGGTTCGTGGCTGCAGCTTCTACCAAAAAAAAAAAAAGAGGTTATCTACAATTAGCAAGCATTGGATGTCAAGAAGTTCTTTAGACAGTCTCATGGAGATCATCCCTATGAGATTAGGGAGGGTTATTGAAGATGTTAAGAATGTTTGTAATGCATTATGGTGGTGTGATGTGTCTTGTAGTGTAAGTAACAAACATAAACTAGATATGCATGTCCAGCTTGAGGAGGAGTGTTGGAGTATATAAAGTGTTGGAATTAGTGTTAGGACTTTTAGTCCTGCATCAGACAAGTAAATAATTCCTCTCTTGGTCCCTTGTTATATAAAGGAAATCAAGTCATGTAATCTGAAAAACACAATCTAATAACCTAAGTACATCTACACTAAACTAGAAGAATAACATATGGTGGCGGCATTTCATATTATGTACGATTCCACCATAAACAAAAAGGTTCAGAATTACCTCTGCTGCTCTCATCAAATTTGAACTTAATATAGACACCTCAAAGTGGGATCACATGAAGAGGAGGGTCTAAAGTGGCATGAAATTCATGCAACATGGGT
Organism: Euptelea pleiosperma; assembly: GCA_035048495.1. Classification (NCBI taxonomy): domain Eukaryota; kingdom Viridiplantae; phylum Streptophyta; class Magnoliopsida; order Ranunculales; family Eupteleaceae; genus Euptelea; species Euptelea pleiosperma. The sequence goes on along the minus strand of CM068550.1, from coordinate 35,741,810 downwards.
CTAGATTAAGATGAGATGAGAAATGCACAACAGCACAAAGTAGTAAAAATTGGATGTTCTCGTGCTAACATCCCATCTCCAGAAGGAGCCATCACAAGGTGCATCGACTAAAATTTATTTAAAAATTCTCTAATACTGATCACAATGCTAATTCCAAAGGACGGTGAACACTGGAACTCTTATTGCCTCTGAAGAGAAGGCAATTTATGGCATGACCTGAAATCAATTGTCAAATATGCCAGCACCCAATCTCTTGCCAAAGAAAAAACAAAAAAAAATGTCAAAATCATAAAAGGACGGGTAATCAGTTAAGAGAGAAAACAAGTTTCTTCCAATGGCCACGAAGCAAATAATTGCCAGTGAACGATACCACTCTCCGAATTATTACATATTCTTTATGGAAATACCAAAATCCATAGAAGGAAAAAGAATTCTATTAGGGTTCTAAATCAATGGGTCAATCAGGTTCTTGATCAATCACTGATCTATAACCCTAAAATCAAGTTCTTGAGAGATATAAAACATACATGAGAAAAGCTGCGTTGGTTTTCTCCAGAACCCGGTTGTAATGACCCATTTTTGTGATTATTAATTATTTAGTTAATAATTAAATTATGTGATTGTTTGAGATGCATTAATTAATAATTATTTGTTATATTTAATTAGGTGGGCTTTTAGAGCTAATTATAAAGCCTTTTGGACTTGTTTATGATCCAGTTCAAGGTTTAAAGGGGACCGTTATAACGGTATAACAGACTGGGGGCGTTATCATTTTTTCTGTTATAACAAAAAAATCGTTCAGGGGAAAAAATGAAAAAAATGGGAAAATAATTGAAAATAACGAAAAAAATGACGCTATAAAATTTGAATTTCAAAATTTCAAATGGAAAATAACAGAAAAAAATAGAATATAACGAAAAAATAATGAAAAAAAACGAAAATAACGGCCGTTATTTTCTAGGCGTTTTAACGGTCCATAACGTAACGGGGTAGGTCCGAATTCGTTATAACGATCGTTATTTTCGTTTTAACGGCCGTTTTTTAAACTTGATCCAGTTTAGTACCCAGTTGTTATATATGGGCCTTACGGCTAATTTTAATCCATTAGTAACTTATTTTTGGGTTTCTTGATGGTTAACAAAAATAGACATTTTAAAGTGACGAAAATTACTTTTTATTCTCAAAAATTAAAAACCCTATTTACTCATTCCTCTTCTCTTTTTCTATTATCTTTTTGGATCAAGATTTTATTATTAGGATTCTTTGTTGAAGATCAAGACTAGAAGATCGTGTCTTCATCCTATTCTTCAATTTTTCTTCGTTCTTGGAGCGTTACGAGGCTAGTAGAACTTCTTTAAATATTTTTTTAATTTATTTGTTTTGATAATATGTGATTTTGATTGATTAATTGTGTTTGAGAATTTTTCTTGTTAGATTTAAATTAATAGTATGAGCTTCATGCTTAATCTCTGATTTTGTTATTAAGAAATCATTTAAAAACTTATGGTAAATCTATAAAAAAAAATACTATAATCTTTAATTTTCTTTAAATTTTTCCAAAATTATAGAAAAATAATTTCTTGTACGAATTTTATCTCATTCGTTTCTCAACCTTTTTTAGCTCTATTTTTTTTAAATCGCGTGTTTCGAATAGTAAAATAACGTGGTATTTTTTGTAGAATTTAATAGGAATCATAGAATTCTTAAATTTTGAAATATCAATTCAGTATTAATTAATTTCTAGATAATTTTAATTCAATGTTAGATTTTAGAGTTCTAAAAAGAAATAAGTTAATGTTTATTTAAAAAATCATTGATTTGAGAATGAATCATAAAGTTAATATTATTTTAATATTATAATTTAATAACTGAAGTACTCTTGGTAATTATATGAATATGTTGAAATTATTGAATTATCATTGCGGATGATAAATAATTATTAGAATTATCATTCGTTGATGTCTATTATCGATTATTTGGTACGCATGTCGAGTTTTGAATTATTATTAATCAACAATTTTCATGTGTCATATATTAATATTATTAGTGTGTATTCAATTGATATTTTATGGAAAAATATTATGACATTATATATTTGTAGTAGGTTATGCGTACCTGCATTCTAGAATTATCTGAAGTGTTGATTGGTGCATGAGCGCCTCGGATATGTTCGTAGGTAGTCATGTATAATCATAAATGATAAAGTATCTATAATGTTGATTGGGGTACGAACACTTAGATATATCATTGAGAACGATTCATTCAACCCTAGATTGAGAGCGCCTCGAGTGACGATTCGTTCAAGCTCCAAGTCACCCCTCAAGTGTAGATACCCTCTGTTAGTCACGTGCAATATTTTGAAAGTTATGCTATGAGTCAATACATGCCACTCCATGTATCTATTATTATCATATTATACGATTAATTAAATTATTTATTCTTATTCGTATTCGGAGATTTAATTGTATATCAATATGAGATAATTGTTGTGGATGTCATTTGTTGATCTCCTTAGTATAATTTTTCGTAGATCCGTTCTTTGATATTTCATACATCTCTTATAGCATGTTCATATATTAGTTATATTTGGAAAAATATTTAGCATGTTGTTATGAACATCTACACCCGTGCACCAGAAGAGTTTAGGCTGCGTTTGATTTTTTTTCATGCGTGTTTTTAGACGTGCACATTTTGAACAAGCGCACATTCAATGCGCGCGAATTCTAATATATGATGTTTGGACGAACTCAACAAATCATGCACGAAAATTGATTATATACATTTATTTATGCAAATGATGGTGGATGTTACATCTGATTCAGTGTATCACATTGTATTGTATAAAATTATACATACATGTGTTCAGATTGTCACGTGTACTCAAATATTTTTATATAATTTAGATATACATATAATATGTATTATATTAATATTATAATATTATTATTAATAATAATATATTATATTAATATGATTTAATATTAAAATTATAATGATATTATTATATTATTAATAATAATGTATTATATTAATATGATATAATATAATATAATATAATATATTATTTTATATAATATATACAATATAGTAAAATCATTATTTAAGTATAATGTGATGCACCGTGCTATACACCACAAATACGCCTTATGGTACAACGACGTCTGTTGTAAAATGCAATTTCGTGCTTGTTTCGATTCTCGGGGGGAGGGGTGAGTGTTGCAACACGCGCATTGGTGTACATTGAGGGCCATGGTGTACATATTGAGTCGCGCACATTGGTGCAAACAAACACACATTTTTTGGCTGAGTTGCGCACAACAGCATCAATGTGCGCACATTTGTAAAAAATAAACGCAGCCTTAATGTAGTTGTTACTTATGAGTCAGTTTGACTCACCCTTCGTGAGCACTCTCTTTTCAGCCCAGCACAGATGGTAGGATTGCACGCAGGATCTTTTAGATGCGTTTAAATTTTTAGAAAGTAATTTTTTTTACATTAAGAGAATTTATGTAGTGAGAACTGGGTTGTATTGCTTTAAGCCATTTGGTTACCTTTTTCAGATTTTGAAGTAATTTGGATATTCAATTTCTTTCATTTAATTCTTTAAATGGCTCGTATTTAATTAGTTTGCACTGCATAGTTATGGTGTGTGTTGGGGATTCGTTCTCGATCGCACCTCGGGATCTGTGTTGGCATTAGATATGTTGGACCCAGGTCACAGAGCGTGACAAATTGGTATCAAAGCCAGGTTATGGACCTTTAGGGGGATTGTGAGTATAACATAGGATTTATGGGACATTTAAACACTAGTCGGTACACTTAGTGATGAATGGGACACTTAAATGCATTGTGCTTTATTTTCTCTATTGTTTGTTGTTGGTGCTGTGACTAATCTTTTCTTGTTCTTGATTTAAGGTCATGGCCAACGGAAGAGGAAAGCCTACAATTGCCCCCACACCAGTACAGAGAGATCATCCTTGCCTAGCCGGAGTTTACTACGCTCTGGGAGAGACTGCCAGGCTACTAGAGCAGATTGTGCAGCGAGACAGAGCTAGAGAGGAAGCTGCGGCAGGGGGACGAACTCGAATGTCTGGTTTGATCAGCTTGCACTACATAATTATGGTGTGTTGGGGATTCGTTCTCGATCGCACCTCGGGACCTGTGTTGGCATTAGATATGCTGGACCCAGGTCGCGGGGCGTGACACCGGTATTCAGTCAAGAAAGAAAACAAGTTTCTTGCAACAGCCACAAAACAGAAAATTATCGGTGAGGGGTACCACTCTCCAAATTACTACATGTTCTTTATGGAAATACCAAAATCCATAAAAGACAAAAGAATTCTGTTAGGGTTCTAAATCAATGGGTCAATCAAGGTTCTTGATCAATCACTGATCTATAATCATAAAATCAAGTTCTTGAGAGATAGAGAACATACCTGAGAAAAGATGCGTCGGTTTTTCCCAGAACCTAGTATTCAGTCAAGAGAGAAAACAAGTTTCTTCCAACGGCCACAAAGCAGAAAATTGCCGGTGAGGGATACCACTCTCCGAATTACTATAGATTCTTTATGGAAATACCAAAATCCATAGAAGGAAAAAGAATTCTGTTAAGGTTCTAAATCAATGGGTCAATCAAGGTTCTTGATCAATCATCGATCTATTACCGTAAAATCAAGTTCTTGAGAGATAGAGAACATACATGAGAAAAGCTGCGTCGATTTTCCCCAGAACCCGGTATTCAGTCAAGAGAGGAAACAAGTTTCTTCCAACGACCATAAAGCAGAAAATTGCCGGTGAGGGATACTACTCTTCGAATTACTACATATTCTTTATGGAAATACCAAAATCCATAGAAGGAAATAGAATTCTATTAGGGTTCTAAATCAATGGGTCAATCAAGGTTCTTGATCAATCACTGATCTATAACTCTAAAATCAAGTTCTTGAGAGATAAAGAACATACCTGAGAAAAGCTGCGACGGTTTTCCCTAGAACTCGGTATTCAATCAAGAGAGGAAACAAGTTTCTTCCAACGGCCACAAAGCAAAAAATTGCCAATGAGGGATACCACTTTCTGAATTACTACATATTCTTTATGGAAATACCAAAAACCATAAAAGGAAAAAGAATTCGGTTAGGGTTCTAAATCAATGGGTCAATCAAGGTTCTTGATCAATCACTGATCTATAACCCTAAAATCAAGTTCTTGAGAGATAGAGAACATACCTGAGAAAAGAGAGAGTTGAGATTTTAAGTAGGTTTTTGGCGGGACGAACACATGGGTTGCACGTGATGATAGGGTTGTCATAATAAAGAGCAAGACTTGCCTGACCACTCATGGTCAGGTAGCCATGTGAAAATTTATTAAAGGACACTGACCGTATAGATGTTTGGCCAATCCCTAAGTGGACCTACAAACCCAAAATCAACCTGATCAGTGATTTCTAAGCATTAGTTGAAGTCATTTTCATTGGTTGATTTTAACCGTAGGAATTTGAGCATTATTTACCATTATTTATAATTATTTCCTTGTAAAGATCCAATGATTTGAAATTACTAATCAGACTAATTTTTGGTTTGTAGGTACACTTACAGATTGGTCAAACATCTATACGGTCAGTGTCCTCTAATAAATTGCCACATGGATTACTCTGACTCGATGTATGTGTGTGTTCAACATCATCCTTATCTGGCAATAAAGATATCTCGGTCGCCGTAGAGACTATATGCCTCGACCTCAATCCTCACTTGTATACCACTCAAAAGTGAATTACTTAAAAATGATTTTATACTTTTCTCTCAAATTATATGTGAGGAGATGAATATAGAAACTAGCAAACGTCTCACATATATAGTTTTTGAATAGAGGGTTTAAGAAGATTTAAGAAGATCTCATGATTGGAATGTCATATCACTTTAGAATGTCAGATCAAACTCTATAATTTCTCTTTTCTTTATTCTCCACACTTGATAATGGTACTAATCTAGAATCAAATAGGACTTGTATAGATTGTATTGAGGTTTACGATAGATTTAGAAAAGAATGATATTCTGAAATTCAAAATTCTGAGAGGATATCTCACTATTCTTTATAATTTTTCCCAAGTGTAGCATTTCCTTGACTTTTCTTCTTTCTTTTTTTCAATTTTTGTCTTTTTGGATATTGTTTAGTATTCTTTTTTAAATTCTTTTTCTTTTCCTTCTTTCTTTTTGATTATGTTTCTTTTTACTCGAATCATTTATTTTTTTTATTTTCTTGGTTTTTATCTTTTCATGGCGTAATCATACCAAATACTCTTTGATCCCTCTCAGAAATAAGTTATCGTGTTGAACTCTTTTTGGGATTGGGTTTTTGGTTGATGAGTTAACAAGAAAAGGTTTTCATCAAAAGGCTCAAAAATGGTTTTTAACGGTATAGATGTTAGGTAAGTTAAAAGTCTGATTAATTAGAAAGATGGCCTATATCATTTTCTAGGGTTTGCACTTTCATCTGTGATGTCTCGAATGGATATAGAGAAGGTTCTTTATGTAATAATCTGAATTTGATGTCGTTCTGAGTTTCATGACCAAAGCAAGGGTTAATGAGACCACTCAATGGAAATATTTGGGGACTAGAAGAATTGTGAGTCATCCTGTGACTCAGAATAATTTTATAACCTTCAGAAATGATGAAAAGTTCAAAAGCTCAATGAGTTAAGTCTCCACAATTGTTCTTTTTGAATCTCTAGATAATCTAAACTTCCGATAATTCTGACATTGATATGTAAAAAATCGTTGTTGAATCTGAGTTTTTCAAGATTTTTCAATCCACTATAGTAATGTTTGTTTTCAAACTGAATGAAGAGCTAATAAGTGGTTTTTCAAAACAGACATTATTTTCAATAAATAGACCTTCCTAAAAGTTTTTATTCATCATTGTAAAGGATTTGAAAAATATTTCGAAAGTACTCAGAAAACTTTTGTAAACACAGGACTTAATCTCAAAGTACATTTTTTTCTCATTTTTCTCATATTTTTTTTTTTTTGAAATGAAAACATGAGTTTTGATAAATTCCCCCCGAACTTAAATACAGCACCGTCCTCAGTGCTCATGACCGAGACAAAAATTTATGAAAACTCTGAATGTGATGCAAATTATGAGGAAGGGTTATACCAGTTTGGCTGAGATTTAACAGTTGGTGGTACCTGATGAGTGTTGTAGGGATTGTACCTGCATAGCCATAATAATGTATGAAATATAAGAAATTATGCATGTGACGCAATGACTTCTAGGAATACCGAAATTGCCTTTCTGAAAGTGATTAGTTTAACGTCTTCAGCTAGACACAACGGGAGTGCATTAAGTACCCCCAACCAGGTTAAAACACGTGAAGACTAATTGAATCATCAGTCTTCCCTTGTCCTTAGGTGGAGCTGAAACAGCTATCCTATCCCTCGTTTAGATATAATGTTGTAGGAAAGCTCTTTCTCAGTGTAAACTGAGAGAGTAGAAATACATTCTTTGAACGTGGTTAGCAGAGCCGCAAGAACGTTTAGTTCAGCGGGGATGGATCAAAATTTCTAAGTAAAAACTGAGAGGATAGAGTTGGTGGGTTCTCTGACCATGGTTAGTTGAGCCGCAAACTCATTGAGTTTAGCGGGAATGTATTTGAATAAAGCAGACTCCAGCAGATTAGTAAATCCAAATTGGTCTGACTCTGATTTGAAGTCTGGTGAAAAGTATTCTTGACACTTGTCTAATATTTCCTCGGGAGAGTCCGGAAGTAGACTCTCTACGGCATGATATTCGTTCAAAAGTGCTTATTTTAAGCCATTATCCTTATAGCGATGTCGCATTCTCTTACGTAAAACTTGTCTTTTCGTCGACTTTTTCACATAAGAGTTTCTTCCAATGTGTAGAGCGCAATCTTTAAACGAAAATTGACTATTTGCATGAAATATACGCATTTCGGATAGTCTAAATATGAAGCCGTTTTGATTAAGTCTCATTACGCGCTTTTCTCTCGCAGGAAATTCGATCGGGTGATTTTCGAGACTTACGGGCCCACGATCAACCATAGAAGCCTAATATCAAAGCTTAAGGAGTCAACAAGTTATGACAAGAAAATACCGGCCAAGTACGGGTCAAGTCAGAGGATCGTAGAGCCAAATAAAGAACCAAGAGAGAGGCAAAGCTGAAGACCAAGAGACGGGCCAAAGTGATTCAAAGCTGCACTAACTGACATAAAATGACGGCTTATGTAATTGGTGAAGCCGACGGAAGATTACATTGAAGATCAGGGTTCATGACCCTCCGCCAACTCTTTTGCCTTTATTTTGTATTATTTTCTCTCTCCTCTCTCCTCATTCTCTCTCCATCTCTCTAGACTCTAATATCTAACCTGTAGATCATCTCATCCTACCATTAGATCCCCAGATCTACCATCCGATCCCTCTCTCCATGATCGAATTGCATATATCTCACCATCCGATCCTTAGATCGATCATCCTAACCCTCCGATCTCCATCATCTAACCTCAGATCTTCTCTCCTTTAGCTTTATTCCATCTCTCATAGTTCTTCTACCGTTAGATCTTCAATTCGACCATTAGATCATTTATCTGACCATTGGATCTTTCCAGATCTTACGGTTTGCCAATTGTGGACCGAGTCAAACTGCCACCTCATCTCATCCAATTATCATAGTTTCATCATCTAATAGCCCCCATGGCCAAGTGGCCCACAAGCAAATTGGAAGCCCATGGCCTTGTAACCCATCCTAGAGCCCATGGTGTTTTGGCTCATTTACCATTTTTTCTCCCCTAGCGGCCAAACGCACCCTAATCCATGGCCTCACAAGAGGCCCATATCCATTTGGCCCATTAGGGGCGCTTATCCTTGAGCCCATGCCCATGACCCATACCCAATCCTTCGGTCCATTATCCCTGTGGCTTACTGGCCGACATGGGGCAATTTCCTTGGCCCAACTCTATGGCCTTGGACCTACCCATTTAATAGCCCAAGGCCTATGGATTCATAACCCAATAACCTCATGGCCCAAAGCCCATTCATTAGAAGCCCACACCACCTTTGCTTGAGAGAGAAATGGTCTTCAAAAAACTAATTCTCCCTCAACCTCTCCAACTAATTCCACAATTCTCTCTCCTAGTCACTACTCTTCTCTCCTAAAACTATAAGAGGAACCCACGGTTCCCTTAGAAGTTTGGTTCCCTCCCCCTTCCTAATCTCCTAACCTCTCATTCCCTCCACCGTCTCTCTTTCTCCAATCCCATTCCGGCAACAACACCAGCAACCACGGGTTGCTCTTCTCTTCGCACTCCGTGACTCACCACGTTGATCCACCATTAATTCCGATGAAAAGATCGCCGGAATTGCAACCACCAGTCACCACCTTCTTCTTCTTCTTCTTCACTGACCAGAGTTGCAGCACTCCGGCTGCCTGACCAGCACGTCTTCTTGCTGTTGCTCCCCACGAGCAGCACCACAGCACCTGCTGTTCTTTCTACAGATTGCAACATCCTCTCTTGGATCTTGCTAATCCTCCTCACGACCTGCAACTCATCAAACCAGAACCACCGTCCACCTCCTTTTCTGTTGCTCTAACGGACCTGCAACTCAGGCAGGTCCGTCTCAGTCTTCATCTCCATCTCCATCTCCATCTCCATCTCCATCTCCACCTTGTTCTTCCTTCACCGCCCCTTTGCTACTACACATCTCCTCTCTTTGGGCTGGGGCACAACAACCTCCTGCAACCCCCTGTTTCAGACTGCAGCACCTCATTAACGCCGGTGAAAACTTCATCAACCTCGATCCACCATTGCAGCTGCTCACCAGTCCACCTTCTCACCTACCTTGCCGTGTGTATCACCACCGTTCCTACCTGCTGGTGAACTCTTCACCATTCTCCACCAACGTGCATCTCCACGCTTGGACGACCTACAACGTTCTGTTGCCTTCCACCTGCTGTAACAACCACAGAGATCCGGCCACCTCTTGCAGAGCACACTGCCTGCACCTCCCATCTCAACCACGATGTTGCTCCTCCGTTGCAACACCAGCGTGCCCAACTCTCCTCCTTCTCCTTCACGGAATACACTTGCTGCACATCCATTTAGACCAACTTGCAACAGTCCACCACCATCGTCTCCACCACCCTCGCCTGCCACGCTGCACAACCACAGCTTCGCCTCCACCTATTTGGACGCCTGCTGACTGTTGCAACCCAGCCTGCATTGCTCCGGCTCCCTTCACTACCACACGGTGTGATCTACAGCCCACATCCCATCACCGTTGCGCCTCTTGCAAATTTACTAAACCACTCATCACCGGCCAAGTTGAAGGTTTGCAACTTCTTTTCCTTGCTGGCCGATCACCTCGCCTTGGTGATATCCTCTTCACGTCCTTGCTGTTGTGCACATTGCCTAGCTACAGTCTAGCTAGCATCCCACACGGGCAGATGCGTTTAAGCAGCAAGTTGCTTCACACCCTGTTCGTTCTCAAGAACCGACGGTCAGCACCATTCTCTTAAACGTTGCTGGTCCCACCAGCAAAAATCAGCAACTTCTCAAAGCCGTGCACACCTCCATCCTTTCCACCTCAAGCTGTTAGATCCATCGTATAGCACCTCCTGAACTTTCTCTACCGCATCCAAGCACATGCACCACTGTGCTGTATCCAAGTCTACCCAGACGCTGCTGCAATCAATTGTAACCACTGTGCAATCAAGTGCACCAGCAGACTTGCTACCCCTTCCTCGCTTCAAGGCACGAGCAGCATCATATCACCACCATCACACCCATTCCTTTGGCTGTGATCATCCATCAAGGTAAGTGATCCACGGTCTGAATCTCTCTTCTTCTCTTCCTTTTCTCTCATTTTCTCTCTCTGAAGCCTATATTTCTCTCTCTAGATTCTAGATTTTCTCTCTCTACCTCGTTTCTCTCTCTAGCTCATTTAATTGCTTTTATTTTAAGTTAGATTTATTTAATTGTTTGCAATAGTTGTTGATTCAAGGCTTGTAATTGACATTCTGTTTTTGATTAATTAATGCATTTTATTTCAATCATTGTTATGTTTTAATCATTATTCTAGTAGATTTTCAGCGAACTCAAAAATGAATTTTTAGTTATCCACTTTCTTCTCTCATTCTCATCTCTCCACCATTCTAAGCAATTTTCATTATTATTGTTCTTTAATTGCCTTAACCCCGAGTGCGGACGATATCTAACACAAGCCACTGTGCAAGTCTGCATTTTTGCAGAATTTAAAGTGAACCGGAATTACAAATATTGTTGAACTTTAGGGTTTCCGTAACCAACGACGCGGAAAAATCCTAATTTCACGGCACACGGTTCATTGACAATGTCGACGTCGGTTGGCTGTTGAAAAATTGTAACCTCTGTCTTGAGGTTGTCAAATGTCGTCGACACGTCGTCGTCCCTACACCCAATGTGTGCATCAGTGATTGTGAGGAATGGTAGGGCTAGGACAACTGGGACCGTACTATCAAGACATGGCTCAGTATTAGGAATCTCTACTTTAGGTGCAGATTGTAAAGCATCAGAGGTAGATGATTCCTCTAAACTAGGTTCATAAGTCGGTGTTTTGAAGGACACCGAAGATGGAGACTCTAGCTCATCAATATTGTTGTCTGATCCATTGTTTGTAGCAACCTCAATTTCCTCTTGTAAAGTCTGGTACTGGGTCTAGTTGTGCGACTCCTCATTATGGACTGTGGCCATGGTATTCCCCTCTGGATAAGCTATAAGTTGGCTAGTGAAGTTAACTTCATCTCTCTCATATTCTAACTCACTTAGACGGTGTTCCAAGCTCTTCATGGAGTGCTGTTGTTGGATGATATATTGAGAGATGAGTTCCTCTAGACTAGGTTTAGTAGCAGACTGTAGTGGTTCAGCTAAGAGAAGCTGAGGTGCCAACTCTTAAATGTAGTCCGACTGAGTATGAAAGTTATAAGATGGAAGTGACTCTAGGACTATCTGCTGACTCTGAAAATCCTGCAGAGTTTACTGTTGACCAAAATATTCAGTCTGTGGATCTGCATGGTACTGCCACTGCGAGTACTGCCCATCATATTGTCCACAGGGTTGGTGAAACCCGAAATGATACATATCCTGTTGCAGTTGCTGCTGAGGAAAAGACTATTGTTCCCATTCAAAGTTATTGTGACTCCTAGTGTCCGGATAATACATGTTATTGTAGGAGGTCTGCAGCGGAGGTTTAAAGGTACTAAAAGTGCAGACCTCTTCTTGGACACGAGGGAAATGTCCCACAAATTTGGAGTGATAAACAGGCTTCTGGACCGCAACATCAAGTGTGGAGACTGATTTTGTCAAATCCTTAAGTAGAGATTTTAGCACTAGATCACCCTTTGCTTCATATCCCATAGAAGTCTGTGAAACTTGAGTGTCATGACGACACTCCGGATTGGTATACTAGTGCTCGGAGTTATGGCCTAGATCTTCAAAAAAATTGTGGTAGGTCTCGAATAGAGGTCGTTCAACTGCCATCAGAGAGATGTGAGTCTCTCAGAGGAAGGAGATAGATTAAGTGAAAGAGACTGGTGAGGTAGACTAACTCTTAGATCGAATCAGTCTCAGGTTAGATCAAATCCAAATGAGCATATGCTTGAAAAAGCAAGCCCTAAAGTCGGCAAAAGTCTGAAGACTACGAAACCTAATGAGCCTAGATGATACACACGGAGCAACAGATAATCCTACTTCTAAACAATCAAGATATTTTATGAATTATCTTTGTTAGTGTAGGGATAGTGTAGATTATGTCAGTGGGCGAACCACTGGTTTATCTTCTATTACCTGTCGGACTAACTTTTCACTCTGTAGGTTCTCACTAGTTCTCTTCAAAGCAAATCCGCTAGTACTAATTCAAGTCGACTGCGAGATAATCCGAAGCCTAGACAGACGTGTGGCACATCGGCTGACTTAAGTACGCCCCAGACTAACCGGATTTGTCAAGCGTGAAGATGAGCTTTCCCAAAAGATGAGCCAGGGTTGGTTCGTGTTCCTAATTCGACACCAACCTAACCGACAAATAATCAAGGAGGCCACTTACGAGCTCGGTATACTTGAAGTAGTAGGGACCTATGGGTGTGTTAAGAAACAGTGACCCGCACTCATGGACTTAATCTACTTGATCTTTGATGGAGTCGCTTTATGTGGAGTTTTCCTCAAACACCGATCTAAGTGGGCTTTACTTCTTGGTTTCTTTTAATTTTTGGCCATGGGTACACAAAAGCGGGAATGACGAGGTGGGTGATAAAACCCACCAATTTCAAGGTAGAGCTGGGTTTACTCTTTAATGTAATTTTTATGATCAATCCATACAGTTCCGATAATGATTGCGAAATTAAATAAACAATCGGCACAGTGTTTGCACAATAATCAATATCGCACTCAAGGCGATGTGTAAAAACTTACCTGCCCGTTGGCTACGCAATAGGGTCTCCTCCATGAGATAAGGAGGGGTATCCAAATGGGCTTGGGCCCGACTCCTCCTCTTTGAGCTTTCGCTTTTTACTCACTTGATAATCGCAATTTGCAATCACGTTAGATCACGATGGTCTATGGTTTTGACTTTGAAGGTATACCGCCTTAGGGGTTTCAAGAAATACACAATTTGTTTTGGACATGTATGTTGAATTAGTTCTACTTTAGGGTTTGAAATTCAAACTTAGTTATTCCTGAATTAGGGTTCGAAAATATCTACTTTTGAATTACTCGAAGTTGGAAACCTTCCACGATTTCAAACTTTTGAAATCTCAATCAAATTGGTTATTCCCCAAATTAAGAAATTTTGTTGAAAGTGGACTCTTATCCAATTTTAGAGTTATCCAATTTAAAGTCTCTAGATCTAGAAACTCTAAGGATTGAATTTTCTAAAAAGAGAAAATGTCCATATTTTCAAAATTCAAAATTTGAAAAATATGCCAAAATGAAACAAATAACCAATATTGTGATTAAACTAGAAATAACAGAATTGAAATCTAACCCTAATATTTTTTAAATTAAAATTAACCTAGCAGTTATTCTAAAAATAAAGAACAACAAGTTTCTAAGTTATTACAACTTTGCACTCGGCAGTCCGATGCATTAAAATAATAAGTGAATAATTTGAAAAAGAAAATTAAAAGTTTTCGATTTGGATCGGATCTTCACGATTAAGTAGCTTTCCGATTTTCTACTCATCTTTTTGTAATCCCGTCAACCGAGCGACAACGGCGCCATTTGTAGACTTTGTATAGCGATATGTCTGATGTCGAATCCGCACTCGGTTTAGGGAACTCAATTTATCGGAACATTAGAACAATAGAAGTGCTTAAAAATATGATGGAAGGGTGAGAGTGGTGATTAATGATTGAGATTTGAAATAATCTTTTTGGATAGATTTCTATCGATTAATTAACATGACGAAAGAGAAAGAAACACCATAAACGGAAAAGAGAAACTTATTTATTAAAATAACATAAACTATAATGCTTGAATCTAATTTATTCATAAAAGAAAATAAAATAAATAACTATCACTCTAGAAAGCATTATAAGAGAAGAAATATAGAGAGAAATGACAAGATTTTAGAGAGAGAAAATGAAAGAGAAGATCGAAAATTGAGATTTACCTTGGTGACTTACCAATAGAGAAGAAGTTTGTAAGGTCTTGTTCTTGCTGGTTTTTGGATGAGAATCGAACTAGGGAGAGGAGAGAGATAGAGAGGTTTAGAGAAGAAGGGGAGAGGGAACCTAGGGTTAGGTTGTGAGAGGGGGGAGAGAACCAAATTCTAAGGGAACCCTAGGTCCCTTATATAGATTTTAGGAGAAAGAGAGTGAATCCATGTGAAGGTTTGTTGAGTTATAAGGGCCGTGAGATCCAACGGTTGAGGGAGAAATCCCTTTCCTTGATAGAAAAGGGGAGAGAGGAATCGGTCAAGTGAGATCGATTCTCTCTAGGTGTTGCAAAAGGGCATTGGCATGGGCATGGGCATGGGTTATGGTTCATGGGTATGGGTATGGGTCATGGTGTGCCAAAATAGATAGAGAGAGAAATAGGAGAGAGGTGAGAGAAAATACAAAAATAATATAACTAGAGGGTCTTGAACCCTAGTCTTCTTTATTCTCCTTCATCCACTTTACCAATTAGTCAAACTAGCTTTTGATGTCAATTGGTGTCGCTTTTAACACCTTAGTCCTTCTATTGGTCTTCAACTCTTCCGCTCTCTCTTGGTCCTTCATTCGACTCTACGATCCTCTGGCTTTACTCGTACTTGGCTTCTATCTTCTTATCCTAGCCTGCTTGCTCTTTAAGCTTTGATAGAGGTCTTCTGTGGTTGATCATGGGCCCATCAACCTCGAGAATCATCCGATTGGGTCTCCTGCAAGAGAAAAAGCGCGTAATGAGTTTCAACTAAAATAACTTGACACTGGACTATCCGAAATGTGTATATTTCATGCAAATAGTCAATTTTTGTCTAAAGAATGTGTTCTACGCAATGAAAAAAACTCTTACGTAGAAAGATGAACAAAAAGATAAGTTTTACGTAGGAGAATGTGACGTCGCTATAAGAATAATGGCTTAAAATAAGCACTTTTGAGCGAATATTAAGCACCATTGCATATGCAGCTTCCAACCTTAGCCAAGGCCTACTGCCGATGCGTCCACGTCATTTGAATCAATGCTACGAATCCATGCATGCCTTCCCAGCCAAGAAGTCTTGTCCGCTTGTTCAGTTTGGTACTCTCCAAACCTACCTTCGATCAGCCACTCCGATCTTAATTTTCAACTCTCCAACCTTTGCTGAAGGTGAAGGACTCAGTGCACCCTAAACCCTAAGTCGCTCAAATAGTGTTGAAACGCACTGGTACTCTTAGGCTTCTACGTCAAGTTTCTATGTGGAGGACCTGAGCTGAGTAAATAATCAAGCTTTTAGCTTTGATCAATAAAAGAAAAAGCTCACAAGATATTAATGAGAATTAATGGCTTTTTGTTCTTTGAATGGATACTCTTGATAAATAAAACTTTCTTCTCTGTATTCCAATGTGTATTTTATAAGTCCAGATAGGGATTATATTTATAGAATTCGTAGCCCTGAGTCTATTGATAAGTGTGAGAAGTGGAAACTAGAATTTCAGATCTGAAAAGACTCAATCCATGCGAAGTCCAATCGATAGTACTAAAGGTCCAATTGATTGGGCTAAGTCTAATCGATTGTACTTTGGGTCCAATCGATTGGTCTTGTACGGATGGATTTTTCCTTCGTAAATCCAATCGATTGTACTAAGTGTCCCATCAATCGGACTTGTATAAGTTTCTATTCCGTAGAGTCCAATCAATTTCATAGAGGTCTCCAATCGATTGAGCTTCAAATAAGTTCTATCTTGTAGAGTCCAATCGATTGGCCTGATCAGACTTTCTCAGAAGTCAATAATCTTGATCTAGACTTGGGTCTGTCCATTGACTTGGTTTGACCATTATATTTTATTCATTTTAAACATATTCATATAGCCACTGAGTCACTTACCTTCCTAGGTGAGCGTACACGATCTATAACCGATGAATGGGCAGTTATTCAGATGACTCATGTCATCAATCGTCTGATCCTTGTTGTCTCTGTCTTTTAGTCTTCACGTAGTCAACAAAGTATACATACCATGACATCTTCAACAATACACTGGTACTCATAGGAATGGTTACATGAATGTTTTATGTCACACGGAATCTTTGCCAAAATTAGAATATAAAAATATTATTTACAACATCCAACTCATCCCAACAAGAAGAACCGACTTGACAGGATGGACATTTCACTAATCCCGACAAGGTCAACGATAGAACTCGATGGGATTGACATTCAACTCATCCCGACCAGTTCTGCATTATACGCAGCGGCTATCGCAATCAACCATTCTCAGAAAGTACTACGATACTTGATGTGTCACGCCCCAAATTCGGGTATCCAGATCTGACCCAAAAATCCATGGGTCAACCTCATACACGAACCTAGAGGTGATCTATGAATGCATCCTAATGGTTCAAGTGCAACTCTAAACCACTAAGATCCATCTTTAAACAAGTCAATCTATATCACAATTCATTAAGTGATTAAACAAATTTTGGTAATTAAACCCTAGAATAAATTATGAAAAAAATACTAAATTAATTATGTTTCATTTTTAAACTATATGACTTTAACCCACTATATATAAAAAAGTCTCAAACCAAAAAATTAGGTCAAATGGAGAAAATAAAATTTTCTCCCATTTTTCTCATCCTTATAGTGCACTCGAATAGTGCTATAGTAAAATGGTCGCCATTTCTTCGTTTGATGTCCAATTTGGCTATTCTAAAGCCCGTTGGATAGCTCTATGAGTTTGCTACAACTCTTGTATTGAGGTTAGAGCTCAAATATGTAATATAAATGGTCTAAACTAGATCTGTTTGACTCAGGTTTAGAATAGACTAGTTCGTACTACAGTCGGTGTTTTGGCCATAACTTTTGGTACAGAAAGAATTTATGGAAACCGTTTATATTGTTGGAAAGATAACTGAAAGACCTTCGAAAAGTCTTTCGAAACAATTACAAATTTTATCATTTATTTTACCAAAAATATATTATAGGTCGGAAATTATAGTTCTATCTCATACGATATTTTTAGTGCTTTTAGCTCTCGAGTCCAAAACTCGGTCTAGGTCCATTAAGTGTCAATTTTCCATTATTAACTACTAATCTACTATCATCATATAAACAATATAATGGCAAATCATTATAACTAAGCATCATCCATAAGATATGAAAAGTCTCTATTGTCAAATCCCAAGAATACTTAGTTCTTCGGTTATGTATATATATATATACAATTCAACTGAAGATTGAAGTGTCAAAGATCAAGTGCACTTCGACAAAACAAACCAAATAAGGATTAAAGTTAAAGAAAAGACAACCCAAGTGTTCATGATCAACTGAAGACAAAGTCCAGATTATCAAGTTCAACTGAAAGCAAAGTCAAGTGATCAAGCTCAACTGAAGACAAACACAAAAGCTCAAGTACGTTCTCACTCAACGAACGTTCAACTATGAAGAAACTCATGTTGCGGTTACTTATGCAAATCTGAGGGTAAAACCACACGTTGCCAGCAGATATTAATTTACCCTAGATGGTTAAGTGTTAGTTAGGGATTGTGCGTGTGACGAGAAGAGAAATTCTCAAAACTTTATAAGCATTCGATTATGGACAAAACTGTCTGGCCGACCAGCCTTATGAGTGGGCGACCGAAGGTCTGATCGACCGGCCAAAATGATCCGGTCGACCCTAACTCTCGGGTTCAGGAAAATTGGGAAGAAATCTTAAGCGGGCGACCGATATAAGGCTCGGTCGACCGGCCAATAATGCGGTCGACCTCGCCCGTTTCGGATCTCATTTGACAAAATCTCTTATACGATTAGAAGCGCATTTTGGCCCTTCAAACGGCTATATTCAGTACGGTTCTAGTAAAGGGAGGCCTGCTTATAAATTAGAGCCATCTCCTTTTATTAGAATTAACCCAATCAAAAGATCTCTATACTACATTCATTGATTATCATTCTTTGAGTCAAGAGATCTAGAATTTGTGAGAGCTCCACCTGTGCAAATCGGTACATCATTTGTGAAGGCTCTAGATTGTTTGAGAGAGCTTCACATGAGCAAATCTGGTTCATCTATTATGAATGCTGCTCTAATTGTTTGAAGAGACTATGGAGGGTATTGTTTCCTGCAATCATCATCGTCCAAGAAGATGATCGTTATTGGTAGAGTGTCTCTGTGGCAGATTCTTCTACGAGGATTCACCATTTTTATCGAATTCATCAAAAGGTAAGTATCTCCTAGAATAAACCTTTTAGAATGAATTCAATATTATTAAACTTGAATTATTTGTAATTGGTGGATGAGTGAGTACTCATCAAATCGAGTTGAGGAAGGTGTAATCCTTGAGAAATCTGTTTCTCTAAAATACTACAGGCCTAGGTGAATCAAAAAGTGATTCTCGTATAGATTGAGTTGAGGATTATAGATCCATGAGAAGAGGGCTTCTCTAAAAAGACTACTTACCTAGGCTGACTCTCTAGGTGAGCGAGAAGCGATTCTCGTTAGATTGGGACTAAGTGTAATCTTAGTTGGTTGATTATTTATTTCGATTAGAAATATTGTAATGCATGATTGAATTAATATACTACTACTCGTGGTGAGTATTGGACAGTGGACGTAGGTGCGGAGTCACCGAACCATTATAAATCTGAGTCTTGTGTGATTGTGAATGTTTGCATATATGTTTATCAGGTTTTTCTATATTTATATTCTGTGGATGATTAATATTTTAATTGCTTGATCCTTTTCCGCCTTGTGTGATCAATAATTTTTTTAATCCATAAAGAATTTGCAGAGGAATTAAAAATTGTCCTATTCACCCCCCCTCTAGGACTTAACCTGATAATTAAAAGGGAATTTCAAGATAAAAATGGATAAATTCCCAAAGATAGGCCAGAACAAGCCCAAAATCAAAGTCAATGATAACTAATTTTTATCAAGAAAGTGTTTAAAAGGACTAGAACTTCTCTAATGCCTCCAAAGGTTCGCCGTGATCACCATCCTTGTACTCCTCGTTATCGGGTACTTCCCACGAAGATCATCCATCGGGTTAAAGCCCAGCTCGTCTGTGCGGTGTCACAAAATATCGTGTATCCAAATGACTCAGTAGTGCAACGGGTAACCCCATGACACTCTTAATCCACATATAAAGTTAAACTGAGCATAGTCATTTGAAAGCATGGATAGAATAGAGCATGTGATGTGCTAGACAAAACAATCAATATACAACCAATGATCTACGAGGAATGCAAAATGTGAGGATGTCTCATCCCAATAACTCAACCACTAATGGGTCTCCATCTCCTTCCTTCGCTAGGAGTAGCCGTATAGCTCATCTGCAGGATTGTTTGGGGTCTTTCACCTTAGGGTTTTCTAGCTCATCTTGCTTAATGACAAAAATAATAAACTTCCTCTCACATAAACTTCCAATGACCATGATAAGCATAGTGTAAATCAAATGTCAAAATAATTATAACGAGATGAGGGTTAAGGCCAAAAACGTTTCCACCTAAAGATGTTCTTATGACTGATCCACTAATGAGAACTATCTATAGTTTCCATTAGTGCATAGTCATGGCACGTTCTCACTTTTTATCTTTCTCTCAAATTCAAAGATAATATACAAAAATTGGGTTACAAGGAAGGAACAACATAATATTAAGATAAAAAAAAACAAAAGCACATGTGAGTAATTAATGAATAATTTAACCGCCATAATGAGCATGCTTAGAGAAGACAAAATATGTAAATGAAGATATGCACATAAGGGGTTACCTACCTCTTAAATAGACAATAAATTAGTATAATGGTAGAAGGGGAGCTCCACGTTTTCTTTAAGTTCTCCGATACCGTTGATTTTCAACTAAGTTGAAGAGGTTGATGAGAGGGTTTGAATGCTATGTTTTGATCTCTTTTTTGATTGTGAGATGAGGGTGTCTTAAGGCTTGAAAATGTACTTTAATGGAGAAACTTAAATAGAGGAAGATGGAGAAAAAGATGAAAGAGTGAGATTTTTTATGGAGAACTATGGGAGTGATGGTTTAAGGTTTGTGGACGCTCCCAAGCCTGAAGGCTTTTTTAAGTAGGTTTAGGAATTAATCTTTAGGGTTTCTATTCTAAGTGAATTCGTAACTCTCAAATGGGTGACTTTCTCAACCCTCAAAAGCTTATATTTTAAGTTACTTATGGGTTAAAAATAGGCCCAAGACCCATATGTATCCATTGGGCCTCATTTAAGGTTATTCTTAAGTCGAAAAAGCCTATAAATTAGCTCTACGGGCCCACCTCATAATTATAGCTCAATAATTTATGCAATTACTTATATTAATAATTTAAATACTTATTAATTACAATTATGTTATATTCTCTAAAAATGTGGTGATTTAATATATATAATACATATGGGTCCAATACTATATAATAATATATAACAATCATGTATTAATTCAAATAAACTATATTATAAAATTTAAAAATTCAAACAACAAGATATTGACACATGTCACACACATATAAATCACATGAATAATTTAAGTACTCAAAATTTACAAAAATATTCAAAGTCCCGGAAAAGTGTCAAGATGACATCAAAATGACTCGAAATTCGAGAGATAGGTTTCCAACCCTACGATAAGGAAAATAGGTTATTTTTAGAAAGTTTTTGTTTATTATCTTATTAGATTAAGTATATCATCTAGTGTCTAGAAAAGTTCCATGTGAGTTATTGTTAATTATTTTTAGCAGAAAATTAGTTCTAAAAACGAGTTTTAAAAATAATAGGTTTTTCAAAGTTGTTCGAATTTTGCCAAAGTTCACACGTGACTTAATATAAGATATCTAAGGATGAAAGTAAGTTCAAACTGCCAAAATTATCCCATGAAGGTCAAATTATCATAATACCCCTAGCTGAAAGTTTGGGGTATTACATGACGGACATGTCATGCTATCAATTCTGACAAGTAACAGAATCTACGAACATATAAGTGTGTTAACTAAAGCAAGGTTAATTACTTACTTATTTACTATATAATCGCCACGTGGTGATAAAATTGATTACTATGCCAATTCTCGCTACTTTCCATTTAAACATTTGCCACGTAGGGTGCCACCTCAATTATTTCAAATGTAACTAAGTGGGGGAAGTTCAGATCCAACAAGAAGATGTTGTGTCATAACAGAATCTCTCCAGATTGGATTTGACTAATGAGAAGTGAACATATGAAAGGTGAGTCATGCCACTTGAGTGTCGGAGTATTGTCAACTAGTACACCAACACCACCTCCGAAGATCATCATATGGTTTGCGGTAGAGAAGAAGTTCCATTCCGAAGTTCTAGGTTTGCCGGATCACCTTTAAGATACGAATCGTTTGTCCTTGAAGAGTGTGTTGGATAGATCTGATATTTTTCCCCCACGGAAACTTTATCCCATTCCAAAACTTCTAATTTATATATTGGCCCTTGACGATTTTTGTGTGTGAAATTGTGTGAGAATATGTATCCGCTGAGCCTGACCTATAATTTAACGGGGGATGAGATCATTACACATATAGAAAAATCTTCCATAGTCGGGTTTTCTTACATGTGGTCAGTGGTGGAGACATGATTTTGTTCAATGGTGGATGAATCACATACAAGTTAATCGGATTTGAATTCGAATATTGATTCATAATCTCTTATATTTTATTTGAACAATATCTGTTGACAGCCATGCATGGCACAAAGCTGGTATGGAATACTACACCCAATCACACTTTCATGATTAATTTGTCTACTATGGTATTTTCATGAGAGTAAAAACTTCTATCAAAGCGTTTGACAGATGCTTCTGTCACAACACACAATACAAGCCACGTGGCACACTCTTAGAAGACGCTGATCATATGGATGTTTGGCCAGTGCCTCGGTAGACGTCTAAACCAAAAATCAGCCTAATTAGTGATTTCTAAGTGATTCGATTGAAGTTATTTTCATGGGTTGATTTTAACGGTAGAAATTTGAGCATTATTTGGGTGTAAAGATCCGAAGGTTGTAAATCACTAATCAGGTGATTTTGGGTTATAGGTCCACGTTCCTCGCCAAACATCCATACAGTCAGCATCCACTAAGAGTGTTCCACGTGGCTAGTATTTTACTCTTTTTATGATCCCCTACCTCGATTTCATCCCACGCCATTGGACTAATCGGTATCATCTTTGGAAGATAATGGAGAAAGTGTGGGCCCAGGCGCCCAGCAGATGCGAAGTGACAGCCGACAGGGGCTTGTGCCGCCCGATCTCCTCCTCCAAGCGCAAGGAGCTGCTATACTGTATGGTGCAGTTCAGACGGCAAATGCTTCAATAACAAGCCCCCTCCCGAGATCGCAGCTTCGAATCTCCCCACTGCCAAAAAGGCATTAAAATATAAAGAAAATGCGGAATAGATGGTTCGCGTTGGCGTGGGTTTTGGTCTAAGGGCACTTGCCTTCCTCCCTCTGCTGCCCTCAACTCTGCTTCTGCTCTCATTTCCTCCTAAGAGCGTTTTCGCTGCCGTCTCTGCAAAAGCAGCCATGGATGCTCCAGTGGCGAAGAAGGTGAAGCACGAGATGGAGTTGTTCGGAGACGTAAGGATCGATAACTATTACTGGCTTCGCGACGATTCTCGCTCCAATCCTGAGGTCCTTTCTTACCTCAAAGAGGAGAATTCCTATACGGATTTCGTCATGGCGGGTGAGCTAGGGTTTCAAACTTCAATCTCTGCCTCTCTCTCTCTCTCTCTCTCTCTCTCTCTCTCTCTCACGGTTCCTTCCCTTCTGTTTGATTATCATGAATGCTGGTGTTTTAGTGTCACTGATTTGACAAGTTTCAGATCGAGCTTCTTGGTTTCACTGCTGCTCCTTTATATCTTTTTTGTCTTTTCTGTTTATTTTACGCCTTCAGTTTGGTTAGTTTCATTAAAACTTTGTCGCCGCATCACCATTCCGCTTATTCCCTGTTGCGACAATTTGAACATTTTTTTTTGATAAGTGAGAACAGTGGACTCATTAGTTTTATCACAGTAGTAAAACCCCTCCCATCTCGTCAGAGGCGGACAAAAGATATTGGAGATGGGAACGCAATGGTATGTTTTCCGTCAGCTCATTTTACCTCCATCTCAGTAGTTCGGGCCGGATTCCTTTCCCTGCAGCTAGGGTGTGGGGGGCACCTATTCCGACGAAGGTGAAGTTCTTCTTCTGGACCACTATCTTGGATAAGATTCAAACGGTTGACCACTTGCAGAGGAGGGGGATGATGATCCCCAATAGGTGTTCCTTGTGCAAATCAGAGGGGGAGGACGTGGACCACTTGATGCTGCATTGCCTTTTTTCTCACTCCATCTGGACTGCTTGGTTCACCATCTTTGGAATCCCCTTTGTTATGCCGAAGCAAGTGGGTGCGTTTTATGACTCGCTGGAGTTAGGGGTGTTTTCGGGTAGAGAAGGATACCTTTGGAGAATCCTTCCGTTTGCCATTATGTGGGCCATTTGGAAAGAGAGGAATCGACGTATTTTTGAGAGGAGGAGGCAGACATCCCGAGGGTCATGTTGAAAATTAAAGCTTCTTTGTATCTGTGGTCCTCTATTTTGGCGGAGTTCCAAGGTTGTATGTTTGATGCTTTTGTGTTTAGATAGGAAGAGATGCTTAGAGAATCCTTCCCGGGTTAGGTGGTTTTCTTGGTTTGGTTTGGGGGTCTCTCGTCTTGAGAACCCCATTGTACCTCTGTTTGTGGGTTTTCCCTCTTTAATATCAAATCTACTTTATCAAAAAAGTAGTAAAACCTATATTTTATCAAATATTTAAGGAATAAATTAAGATATCCTTAATTTTACCCGGTTTCAACCTGGGCCAAAACCCAGTCAAAAACGAAATTTAATTCCTTGCTTACAGATCCATGGTTAATACAAACCTGCCCTTTCAAATAAGCACCATTGAGAGATCATGTGTCATGAAGTGGAGGTCGTTAAAGATATGATAGAACTTATTGGAGAATCTCCATAACCTTCTGATGTAGGGTGTCTAAAGTCCTTCCAAGCCATCAAAGTCTCTACCAACGGACACTTTAGGTTGTTTTAGTAGTAAGATTGACTGTTTCTTAGAATTAAGGTACGAGATTACAAAGAGTTTGAGTAGGATTAGGAAATTAGTTTTGCTTATTTTATGAATATGGATGTAATTAGAGATTTTAGAGAGGAGACTGAGAGAAGAATTGAATGCATTTTCATTATTAGGTGAAGACCTACCTGTAGAGAGAGATTCTTTGCGTTGAACAGTGGATTTCGGTTCCTTTTTGCTTTTGCTTACTCTTATACAGAATCGCCTTGCTGTTTCTGTGTCAATTTTGGTATTAGAGCCGAATTCCTACCTTCGTCATTGCCGGACTATTGCCACCTTCATTGCCATCTACATCATCTTGCCTACCGTACATCATCATTGCCACCATCTCAAGCACACTAAATGCAGCCATCTCCACCATTGAAGCTGTTGTGCACGATTCCATCATTCATCGTACTCGTTGCTGGACATCTCGTGCTGGTGTGGTTTCCATTACTGGAATTTTAGAGCTCCGAAAAGCTTACACGCTCACCGTTGTTGCCTATTTGAGCCACGTCCAAGCAAGGTGCAGGTCCAGATTTTATTTTTACTTGAAAAGGTGGTTGAATAGATTGTGTATAAGCCACCTTGTCGTTGTCGCCGGAATTTTGCCATAGTCGGTAAGTAGTCTGACATGTTTCCCGTCACCAGCTGTGTTCTACGTGGATTGCCTTTGAAACTAAGGTTTTCTCAAAACCCCAAATTTTCTCCTATCAGTCGAAGGTTGAAAGAAGACAACCTCCCTCCTCTTGTTAAATCAAGCCCCGACTTGTTTCTTTGTGTGGGCTTAAGTAACACTTAAATCCAAGCGCGAACTATTCCTAAATCTAACCCACACACCTTAAGTTAGGCCCAAGCCCAAACAACCTACTAAGTCCAACCCATTAACATCCAAGGCCATCCTTTAGACTACAAGCGTAGTCCATAGGCCAATTTGCTATACCTTAGGTCCGACCCAATCCTTTGACCTTGTTGACACCAGTCAACAATACCTGACCCAATTGCATTTGACCATTGACCCGGCCCGATTGATTGGACCCAGTCCCACAAAAAAGTATTATGCACTTAAGGAGTGGTTCTACATACACAATGAGTGGCAAAAACCCTTCCAATGACATTATTGATCTCTCCACACGAGTTGAAGTTTTGGCCAATGAACATAAAGAGAAAAGATTCCTTAGCTAGCTTGAATCCAACAACTAATCAAGGTTTTCACAACGAGATCGCCAACATTAGAATCACGTTGGAAATATTCTCAGGCTTGAAATTCACGGATCAAAATCCATCCAGCTCCATAAATATGCATCCTAATTTTGGTCTTGAGAGTAATCAGGTGGAGTTACAAAGTAAAGAAGTGCATAATCAAATCCACCATCAAAATTTTGATCATGGTATACATGCTCCAATGCAAAGCGATTGCGTTCCTGTTGCACCACATCATTGTCCACAAGTTTATAGTGATCAGATGAACAAGTGTCTTCCAAGGTGGGAATTTCTTGAAGCTTCACGAATCTGCCAATGCAAGCTAGTCGATTGTAACCAATACGATGGAGCCGGTCAAGGAATCAAGCTTGATGTAGATGAATTTTATGGAAATATGGATCGAGATTTGTTCCTGGATTGGATGTTGAGTTCCAATAGTTTCTTTGGATGGTACCGATTACTTGAAGGTAAAAAAGCTCAGTTTACTACATCTAAGATGAGGGGCCACACTCTCGTTTGGTGGAACAAATTGCAAGAACAGAATATTCGATCAGGACGTGGCGCAATTGATACATGGGTTGAAATGAAGAATCAACTTAAGTTGAAGTATGTGCTGATTGACTACATTCAATTTCGAATACTTCAATAAGGTGAGAATGAATCTGTTGATGATTATATGAACAAATTCTATACTTTGGCTACTTGAGCATGAATTGTTGAAGCAAATGAAGTACTAGCCGCTCATCATCGAATAGGTCTTAAGTAGAAGATCCAAGGTGATATGTTCGTTGCACATATGTGGACTGTAGAAGAATCTCATCAAATTGCCTTGCAAGTTGAAGAAAAATTAAAGAAGGCTATGATGATTAGAAAATTTAATCTTGAAATCCTTTTTTTTATAAGTACTCTTGAAGTCTTTGAAGGAAAGCCTAACCAGAAATTAGCTACAAATTCTCGCACTTTACTCAGTTTCGAAATTCAGGGAATTTCAATGATAAAGAAAAGGCCATTGTTCCAAGAAATTCTTCCTAGTGTTATAAAGTTGTAGAATTGTTCACATTGCTATACATTGTCCAAGCAAATCGGTGAAAGAATGAGGAAGATGAGATAGATAAAGTTGAAGACAATGAACCCATCAACCTCGAAGTAGTCAGTGATTTAGAATCATTGTTGTTAGACCGAATATTGGCTATCCAACCTCAAGAAGAAGAGGAAGAGGAAGAAGGAGAAGAAGAAGATTGGAAGCGACACAGTATTTCCAGGACAATCATCAAATGTTGCAACAAGCCTTGTACTGTTGTCATTGATGGAGGAAGTCAAGGAAATATTGTTGCAAAAGCAGCAGTTGACAAATTACATCTTCGAACAAAGCTGCATCCGTATCCTTATGTAGTTGCATGGGTTGATGATAAGCGGAAGATTAAAGTCAACAAGAGATGCTTTGTTTCTTTCTCACTTGAACCCTACACTGATGAAAACCTACATTCTTCTAGGAGGACCATGGTTGTATGATTGTGCAGTATCAAACAATGGACGAGATAATACTTATTCCAACAATCAAGTAGAAAATGTACCTTGCAACTCAGAAAACCAAAGAAGGATAGTAAGTCCAAAATCAGTTATTTTCTTTGTCACACAAGCTTCAGCAAAGATGGAAGAAACAACCAAGCTGATTCATCTGATAGGAACGTATCTCGTAAGAAAATCTTGCCAGAAGGATTGAAATGACTCCAAGAAAAGCTGAAATATACTCTAAACTTTAATGAAGTGAAGATACGTGGAGTTAAAGCTAAGGATAACACATCTTTAAACTTGCCAGAGTCAAGTTCTTTCAAGCTGGAGGAAGTTGACGCAGGACGTCTAGAGTCCTTCCAAGCCATCAAAGTCTCTACCAGTGGACCTCACTTTAGCTTATTTTAGTAGTAGTTGGATTGATTGTTTCTTAGAATTAAGGTAAGAAATTTACAAAGAGTTTGAGTAGGAATGGGAAATTAGTTTGCTTATTTTATAAATATGGATGTAATTAGAGATTTTAGAGAGGAGATTGAGAGAAGAATTGAATGGATTTTGGTTTTTAGGCGAAGACCTACTTGTAAAGAGAGATTCTTTGCTTTGAACGGTGGATTCCAGTTCCCTTTTGCTTCTGCTCACGCTTGCACAGAATTGCCTTGCCGTTTCTGCGTCACCTTCTCTACTAGAAAGGACTGTAGTTTGGTGATGGTTAGTGTAAAAAATGAATTAGTGTTGGAGAAATTCAAACAGGAAACAATTCTGTTAGTATTTTTATTAAGTTTGTGTTGGTCATGTATGTACGGAGTTTTTAGAAACCTGAACATTCAACTAGATTGGATTTTGGGTAGTATGTGAATTGTATTTGTAGTTTATAAATACAAGGAATACAATTGTATTTGTAGACCCAAATATTGTCTATGTGAAGTGAACATTTTTTTTGGAGAGTAAGTTAGATTTGGTAGACCCCTACCCGACTTTAATGAAGTACTTTAGAAATTACTAGCTTTGTAGAAGGCAACCCTCTGACGGACTTCCCCTTGCACAGTTAGTCATCTAAATTACCCTAAAGTTTTTCCTAATGAAAGCTGCATGCTTAGGGAGTAGAATCTACGAGGAATATGCATGGAGAGCATTATATTGCACCTTTTTTAAGCATTTGATGAACTGGCCGAAGTTGTGGGCATGCTAGATGCCATATGGTGAGAATCTCTGTTCATCGAGTTTCTTAAAGCAACTGAATGACAGGACCCACTACGAAGTTTGATTCTCTGCTGCAATTAAAAAAAACTGTTGGCCAAGTCAGTGTTCATTTAGCTTTAATATATCATCTGGCCTATTCATCTTTTTCCAATCATTAATGAGTATCTGTTGGGTCCATAACAGGATGGGAATGTCATCTTCACTATACTATAGTTTTACAATTTGTTTGAAGAAAGACAAGGGTTAGCTTGAATTCTACAGCGAGATAATGGTTTTTTATTGCCTTTAACCGTGCACACAAGATTGCCATTGGGATGTCTTCATTGCTTCTGGTTGGAAGATCCTTATCGAAAATCACAGAGGCATCATACCACTAGTTAACTTCCTCTGCAGCGAACATAAAAGCATTCCCCATAGGGAAAGAAATGCCCAGAGTTGACCAAACTATAGTTTGAATAACATTTATAACTTTCTATTCACTAATTCATGTACTTATCAGGTAAAATTGCTAACAAGATGACATTATATGACAGGTGAAACCATATGAAGCTGTTAACATGCATTATGTATTGCATTATGTAATGCAATTGATGTTTCCCATATACTGTGAAATGGCTTGTTTGGTGGCGAGACATCACAAAACTGCAGTCTTGTTTTAATTTTTCAGCCTCCCTCTTTGTTTGAGCATTTACTCCAAACCCGGCATTTTAGTTTATTAGATAATGTATATATCTTTGTGTTGAGACGTCTGGATTTTTAATCATATGAAAATGTTTTTAGGTACCAAACACTTTGAAGTTCAGATTTATGCAGAAATAAGAGGACGAATCAAGGAAGATGACATATCTGCACCAGTACGCAGAGGGCCTTATTACTACTATAAAAGAACTTTGAAGGGGAAGGAGTATGTTCAGTACTGTAGGCGCCTTATACCAAATGGTGGAGCCCATGCTTCTGTATATGACACCATGCCAACAGGACCTGATGCTCCTCAAGAGCATGTTATCCTGGATGAAAATATAAATGCTCAACAACATGAGTACTATAGCATTGGGGCTTTCAAAGTAACTGCGTCCTTTTACATTTACTCCTGATAAAATTCTGTTTTCTTTCTTCCCCCTAGTTCATTCTCTTAGCATAACTTTCTTTCATCAGGTCAGTCCAAATAATAAGTTGGTAGCATATGCAGAAGACACTAAAGGTGATGAGATCTATACTGTTTATGTCATTGATGCTGAGACACGAGCTCCTGTTGGGAAGCCTCTAGTAGGTGTAACATCTTACCTTGAATGGGCTGGTGATGAGGCACTAGTTTATATAACAATGGATGAGATCCTTCGGCCTGACAAGGTCAGTCATAATGGTCCCAGTTGACATCTATGTGGACAAAGCATTCTTTCTTGTCTGTCTTCATGGTTTGATGTTTTTAAAATGTGAACTGATTTTACAAACTTGGGGCCTCATTTTACTGCTTTAATAGTATATGGTGGTTAGTATTACTGTTAAAATAATAATTTGTTATTATTATTATGGGCACTTCTTCGGTGCACCTAAGAATCTTCATGCATCGTGCGTGAAAGGTTACTAACATCATTGAAAATAGTTATCACAGTTTGTAAAAAGTTACCACCTAAGAATTTTCATGCAAGATTCTAAACATAAAAAGTTACTACAGCTCTTCTTTGTCATAAAAATTACCCACATGAACTGTCGATTGACTATAAAACGAGTCGATCGTCACAAATGAACTGTTGATCGAATCTTCTTATTGTCGATTTCACGCATGGCGTAGAAAGATTCTTGTGTGCGCCGAAAATTTGTCTATTGTTATTACTATTATTTCAATTAATATTGTTATTGTTATTTCATTATCATCATGGGCCTTGTCCCAACTATATGGGGTCAACGACACGAATCCTGTTCCTTCATTTAATTTTGTCTAAAGCCATTTCCTCCGTTAAGTCGAGTTTCTTAAGATCTCCTCTCAAAACCTCCATCCACATCCTTTTTGGACTTCCCCTTGCCCTTCTCGAACTTTCAACTTGCACATTCATCTTCACTACTTTTTTCGTCGTTCTACGTCGTACCTGACCAAACCATCTCAATTGACTCTCTTATTTCGTTACCTATTGGTGCTCTACTTTATACTTTCACGAATGTGTTTTTTCCTAATTGTCTTTCCTAGTCTTTCTGTCACGCTCCAGTTCTTAGGGCCCGCGACCCAACCCGCTTTCCAAGGGTCAACTGGCCTGCGATCCATGGGTCGACCTGCAACCCAGGTCCGAGACATGAGAAAGATGAAAAACAGAATTCCATTTATGAAGCCCAATAAATTAATTATATTAAAATTGATCATTTGAGTGAAAAAGGTAAAATTCGGCCAAGTTTTTTTTTTTTTATCAAAATAAAAATCTGAACCATATATCCGCTCTAAAATCGTAAGACTAGTCCAACCTATGTTCATTTGAAAATTCATAACTCTCTGCTCCGATATCCATTTTAGACGTACCACCCCAATCTGGAAACCTAACAGAGGTACTAACAAAGAAAAATAGTCTAAGGTCTCAATTTTGGGTCTAAGGGTGTTCAAAATTTATTCAAAAACAAAAGTAAGGTTTTGGTTTTTGAAAAAACTACAAAACCTTCTGCCCTTGCAAAAGTTCATGAGAACTCAATTCTCAATCAATGGAAACCTACCCTATATTTCTTGAAATTAGACTTTGAAAAAGAAAATACCTAGGTTGACTGAAGCATAGAGAATTTTTTAGAAAACTATGTCAAAGTCACATCCCAGTTTCTACAAAATAGAAGCTAGAAATGACCTTCAGTCAGTTTCGGATTTATTAAAATTCAATTTAAATCATCTGGAGACCAAAGACTCCAATCTGAAAACTAGGCGAAAAAAGGAATAATAGGGGATTTTCCACTGGAGTTCCCTAGAACAAAAGTTTAAAGAAAAATAGGCCTGAACTCACACTGCGGGCAATATGTAGACGGATGCCTGTTAGGATTTTTCGGAGTGTAGAATTCATAACAAATCACCCAAAACGCCAATCAGGGGGATTCCACTTAGGCTCGAAAGATATTAGGGAGACCTTAAAACTTCATTTTTTTTTTTGCAGAAACTTAGATAACATAGGGAGGGGGTTCGATTTTTAACAACATACAAAACACTAAAAATAGAAAATCCAGAAACTTGAAAAACAACGACGATTGGTTTGGGAAAAATATCAAATGGGATCCAACTCCCATGAAATTTTACAGGGAATTAAATCCACGAAATTGGAGAAGAATGGCACTGGTGTGGTCCATTTTTATTAAGTACTGAGAAAATTATGATTGTTATGCTAAAACAATTCAGGAAAAATCCAGAAATACGTACACATGCATAAACATTATATTCCACTACCATTCCTTAATGATCCAAAATTAATCAAGCTAACATCTCAAATTTGATAATAACTCCAATACATCATATCCTCATAAAAAGAAATTTGATAATAACTCAAATACATCATATCCCCATAAAAAGGTTTATTACTCCACAAAAAATATAAAGTATAACTAGAAACATTAAATAAATCTCCTCCGATCCTCTCATCACGATCAACTAAGAATCCCGACGAAACAAATATGAAACAATCGTAGGGGTCAGCCGGGAAGCTGAGTAGGCGCACTTCACCCACCCATATGATCATGGGGGATGCATCGGCTAAATCATTAATTTAAAAAGATAACGAGTTTTAAAAACAACAATTTTTCCAAAAATCATAGCATAAGCATAAACCTCAATTGATAATCCAACCCGGTTGTGGGGAAAAATATTTGATCTAACCCACACAATCTTCGAGGTCAGACGATTCGTATCTTGATGATGATCGGACGACTCCGATACTTCAGGATGAAACTACTTTCTCCACCACGAAGGATAGGATGATTTTAGATGAGATGTGGTCGTACCTGTTGACAATACTCCAACGCTTAAGTCAGTATAGGATTTGTAACCAGGTTCAGGAAAAAAGTAAAATGTTTCAGAGTTTAGGCTATCTGGATCTGGAGAGCAAGATCCTCTTCTCAGTCCTGAGGGTCCTGTATTTATACCCCCGGAACTGGCGTGACTCACCTTCTACGTGTCTAGTTGTCGTCCATCAGTTATGATCTACAGAGATTCTGTTATGAAACAAAATCTTCTGGTTAGATCCTAACTTCCCTTATTCGGTTACATCTGAAATGACTGAGGTGGCACTCTTCGTGTCAGATATTCGAATAAGGGGACATCGAAGCTGTAATAGTCTAACTAACTACCATGTGGCCAATGCTTATTGGTTAAAAAACTAACTGTATTTAGAATACTTATCTCGCTTGCAGAATCCTGTATACTTCTTGGGATTGATAGAAATCCAATCCCGCCAAGTAAGATGCTGATCTTGTCGAGATGAGATGAGCGTTATTCCCGTCGAATAGGCTGTATAATCTTGTTGGGATGAGATGAACGTCGATCCCGTCAAGTAGGTCATCTGACCTTGTCGGGATGTATTGAACATCACTCCCGTTAAGGATAATAACTAAACCTGTTGGAATGAATTAAATGTTGATCCCATCATAAATGTTGTTGAGCTTGTCGGGGTGAATTGAGTATCAATCCCGTTAAGAACGTTGTATGAACTTAGTAGGATGAGATAAACGTCACTTGCACCATGTGGGCCGCTGGACCTTGTCTGGGTGATATAATTGTCATTCCCGTCAAGGGGGTCAATCATTAATATGTTGGGCAAGATTGAATGCTTCCCGACATATTAAAGGTTGAAGCTTTAATGCGTTCTGTTAATAACTCTGCCTCGAGATGCTCTCTTCTGATCATTTCAATCTGACACGTGTTGCTTCCATTAATGGAAGATGTGTGACAGTGATGGAATAATTATGGCCTCTGATGAAGTCTTCAGCGCATTTACTCACGCATGAAGGATGACACCACGCGACGTTGTTTTGATATCGCACGTGTGTCGCCAATACACGTGTCACAATATTATTTGCCAGAAAATACGGTACCCACATCGCCCCCTTTTTGGGAAAATCGAGAGGCTGTTGTCGTATCTTCTGAAAATGATCTTGGCCGTTGATAATATGCTGTAGGTTTCCAACCATTGGATTCTCTACTAGTCACTCAACCGTCGCCTTCCTCATTTAATGTTGTGTCCATCATTGCTGCAAATATGAGACGTGTCCATACAGTTGTGAAGCCCTACGTACGGTCGTCGAATGGAATGATTGATGGGTATCGTAGTCGAGGAGGCAAGCAGTCGAATTGTCGGCTAATAATTTTTGAATTTTTGGCGCCCGAGGTTTGATATTGCCAGATTTCTGACTGGATAAATCCAGGTCCGCCTCTATAAATAGGTTTGGACTCCTCATTGTACCATTTTTAGCTTTTTCGTTCTCTGTCCTATGCGATTTTGCTCTAGTTCTTCTTCTTCTTGAAGATACTGTCTGTGCTCAACAGGAGTTTCCCTCTCTGTTTCTTGGTGTTTCTCTCTCAAGATCTTCCGAATTCTGGTATTTATATCTCCATCTTGTTCCTTCTGTTTTTACCCTTTTTTGTTTCAAGAACCATGAGAGGTAGGGTAGTCTTAGAGGATAGTACTGAGTTACCTGGGCGTGAGCCTGAAGGGTCTAACCTCCTCTTGGAAGAGGAGGGAACTTTTGATTGGACAGATAGGGCCATCGACACCTATGTGGTCGGGCCTGATGAAGAACATGTCGAAGTGATCCCTGTTGTTGACCCATCAATGGAACCTGACATTCCAGGGATGATAATCCGAGTTCCCACTTATGGTAATGACCCTTACATTGTCGGTCTGAGGAGGGAATTCGGAATCCCTGTTCAATCTTCATAATGATCGGAGCTCGTCATGGAGAGAAGACCAATCTCGGGGAGATTATTATCACCTGTCCTCAATTAAAGTTTGGGTTGTCTCTTCCTCTCTCTCCTCTTGTACGGGAAGTGCTTCGTTTCTATGATCGCACTCCCGGTCAGATGAATAACAATTTCTGGCGTCTAATGGCCAGAATTGACTATATCAATGCCTCCAGTAAACACAAAATCGGTCTTCCTGAGATTGACTTTCTGTATTTTTTGAAGAGACGCTCAGATTCCAGCCATCCTCTGATGTTTTGGACAGCGGCTGCTAGGGATAAAACTAAAATGATTGTCGAGAACCTGCCAACTTCCCACAAGGGATGGCATGCTAATCCCCTCCTAGTGACGGGATCTTGGGAGTTTGATTAGCGGACGGAGGAGGGTCCCCCTAGACATAGGGTCAGATTGAGCTTCAACCTCCGAGGTAAGTTCTTCAATACTTCACTGTTCCCTGGCGTGAAAACTTTTATACCACGTGAACCCTAGCCATAATGTTTGCTGTTTGTAGATTTTGTGAGACCCCCGTTGAGGTACCCAACGGATATTGAGGATATAGTTAATTATATCCTCAAGAAGATCCCTTCAATAGTGAGAGTCTGGTCTCTTGCCGGGCGGATTCTTCCACAGCCCTGACAACCAGCTCTTCCCGAGAACCCCTCTAGATCATCTGCTCCCGGGATCTCTATCAGGGTGGGTGAAGACAATCCCGAGGAGGCAAGCCCTGACGTACCTCTTGTAAGAAAGAGGAAGCCTCAATCCGAGGTTCAGGCGTCTGGTTCTCCAGAACCTCGTTCCTCCCGTTCTCCTTCTGACTCTCTGCCAATTGCCGAATATTTCAGGCATTCGGGCGGTCATCTAGAGCCAAGGAACGAACTTGCCCGTCAACTAGCCAGAGCAGAAGAGGTACTTATTCGTGGTTCTGTTTTGTTGTTCCTCACATACTATTCTCTGATAATCTTCTTATCTTATTGTAGATGGCGAGCAAGAAAGATCAGCTGAGACATACAGATTTCCCTCGTCCCATGGTGGATCTTCCATGGCCCAAGAAGAGGAGACTGGTGAAAGGTCTGACGCCAGAATTCGATGCTTCCAGCTCCCGTCCTACTGAGATTTCTGCTCTTCCTCGGCCATCACTTTCTCCAACTGTGGTCCTCAATCATCTCCACAGCCGGTCAGCCCAAGTCAGTCGGTCTAGCGGGCAGATCTTCCTACCACCCCGATTTCGCATCCAGGATTCTCGTCTCCTTTGTCGAATCAATGAGTCCAGGTAGTAACCCGGCCTTCAGTGGAGATGATCCCTACACTCCCGGTAAACCTCCAAAGACTTGGTGGAACGAGCACATCTTTAAGTGAGAGACATGCATCTTGGACTTCTTTCCCAAGGGGAACTTCTTTTGATATGGTTGATAAGTGGATATCGAAAAAAGAGGCTTACCAAAGACGGCATCCCATTGTAGGTTTTCCGGAGTTTGACGCAGGTCAGGAGTATGTGATCAAGGTGGGATACCTGGATAACGGGAAGCCAATCTCGGGGCCAGTTCGATCGCGGATCCCGGGGTAGCAGTGAAATATATCGAACAGATGTCTGCCCAAGGACAGACTTCGATATGTCGATCTGATTGACCCGTCAACTATCCATGACGTGATGAGCCGCTCCATTCTTGAGGTAAGAAACTCTTACTGATTTTTGAGTTCTCTGTTTGAATTTCAAATCTAATATCTTCGTATTCTTGCAGACTGTCCACTCATACACCGGGCTCAAAGATTATGTGACAGATGTCACTAACCGATATGAGGAGGGTAAGAAAAAGATTACTGAGCTTGAGAATGCTCTCCGATCCCGGGAAGCTTACTTGAAGGCCCGTGAAGATCAGTTTCAAACGACTCTTCAATCTGTAGAGATTGCCAAGACCAATGCATCGTTAGAAAAAGAAATAGCAACCAAGGCTTTGGCTGCTCAGAAGAATGCTGGGGATGATCTGGCCAAGGCAAATAATGATAACGAGAAGTTGCAGAGGGAATTCGAGAAATCCCGACAAGTTGCTGAACAACTTGAGAAGGATTTGGAGATGGTTGCTGCAGAGAGAGATGAGATCGAAAAGGCCTCTCACGAGCTTCAAGGAGAGAGTCACGCTTTGGGATACTGTGAAGGGTATGCTCAATGTTAGATGGATATCGGAGAAGATGAACCAGAGGCTACTGAGGAAGGTGAACAACTTTCTGGTAACGAACGTGAAATATCTCTCCCCGTTGATCCTTCTGTGACAACAGATGAGCAAAATCTCAATAGTGTACCCGAAGTAGTTCCCCCTGTTGACTCTACATCCATAGCAGTAGATTCTCAAGCACCAGTAATCGACCCTCCTCTCCGGACAGAATCATCCCTTACTGAAGGGTCTCAAGATGTTACTGCACCTGCTATTCAGCTGGTAGGTGAGCAGAGTGCTTGAATTTGTGATTAATGCCTTGGGGCATTTTAATCTTTTTTTTTTTTTAGTTTTCTTTTTGTACTTTGCCCAAGGGGTCCATCCATGTAGATGTCGCAATAGAAAGTTTCTTTTTTTCTAAGTACGAACTTAAAGTTTGCAATTTCAGTTCACAGCAAAGTTGTCAGGATCCTTATTAGATCATCCTGTCCTCCTGGTTCGAGTATTTGAGTTTTTACTAAGGCATTGAGCCTAGATGTGTAATAACTCAAGGTTTCCAACCAAGCGCGGGGGTTGTCAGGAATCTAATTCGATCACCCCGGCCTGCTGGTTTGTATACTTGAGCTCTTATCAGGGCATTGAGCTTAGATGTATAGTAACTCAAGGTTTCCAACCAGGCGTGTGAGTTGTCGGGAATCAAGTTAGATTATCCCGGCCTGCTGGTTTGTATACTTGAGTTCTTATCAAGGCGATAAGCCAAGATGTATAAGAACTCAAGGCTCCCGGCTAGGACTTCAGAGTTGTCGGGAATCTCGTTAATTCTAGTTGCATGACTTAGAATATTTAGATCATCCCGACCTTCCGGTTTGTATACTTGAGTTCTTATTAAGGCGATAAGCAAAGATGTGTAAGAACTCAAGGCTCCCGGCTAGGACTTCAGTAACAAAGATAACGCCTTTTGCAAAAGAAATCTGGATTTGTCTTTATTGATAGAAGATGCGCATACTAAATGCGTTCCATGGCCTTTCGAATACATCTCCATCTTTAGTCTTCAAATAGTATGCCCCGTTCTGCCCGATTCTATCGATAAGATAAGGTCCTTCCCAATTGGCACCCAGTTTGCCACTTCCAGGCTCTCTGGTATTCTCGAATACCTTTCTTAACACTAGGTCTCCAACTTTGAAAGTCCTACGTCTGACATGGCGATCGTATGATCGTTTGATTGTTTGCTGATAGTTCGCCAATCTTATAACTGTCTGTTCCGGACGTTCTTCAAGCAAATCATTGTCCCGAGACAAGATCTCGTCATTCTGTCCTGCATTGACAGCTTGAGTACGAGATGTCGGGACAACAACCTCTGTTGGAATGACTGCCTCTGATCCATAGGCTAGAGAAAACGGGGATTCTCTCGTGGTTCTTCTCGGGGTAATTCGATAGCCCACAACACTCCCGACAACTTTTCTGCCCATTTTCCCTTTGCCTGATCCAGTCTTTTCTTCAAATTCTCGAGTATGACTCGATTAGCCCTCTCAGCAAGTCCATTGCTTTGAGGGTATTTCGGGGCAGATAACCGCTTCTTGATATTCAAAGTCTGACATAGAGCCTTGATCTCGTTCGCATCGAATTGAGTTCCATTGTCCGTGACAATCTCTTGTGGGATGCCAAATCGACAGATGATATTCTCCCACAAGAATTTCTTAACATGCGAGGCCAGCACCTGCACTAATGGAACTGCTTCGATCCACTTTGTAAAGTAATCCGTGGCTACCAACAGGAATCTGACGTTTCTTGGAGCTGTTGGGAATAGTCCCATTATATCCAATCCCCATTTCGCAAATGGCCAAGGACTGAACACGGGATGTAATTCTTCGGCGGGGACTCTGATCATTAGAGAAAACTTCTGGCATTTCTCACATTTCTCGACAAGCAATTTGGCATCCTTCTGCATATAGGCCAAAAATAATTTTGGCTAATAGCTTTATGCGCCAAGGTCCTCGCCCCCAAGTGATTTCCGCATTTTCCTGCATGTATTTCTTGGAGAACCTGCTAGGATTCACTGGGGGTAAGGCATTTGAGGAGAGGGCCTGACGCTGATTTTCTGTATAAATCTTGGCCCACCATAGTATATCTTCTCCCGAGCCTCTAAATTCTCTTCACAGCATCTTTACCGGACGGGAGGTCTCCATTCTGTATCTTCGAAAATCATCCATCCAACTTGCCCCAGGATCGATCTCAATCAGGGTTAAGTACATCTCAACAGGCATATGGATGCTTGGGAATTCTTGATAATCCACTGGTATTGTCCTTGACTCAGGGTCTCCCAACATAGTGGATAAATAAGCCAATGTATCAGCATGTCAATTCTCCATTCGAGGTAACTGACGAACTTCCACATTGTTGAACCGTCCTGTTAACTGTTGGACGATATCTAGATAAGCCGCCATTCTCTCATCTCGGGCTAGATACGTCCCGGTATACTGGTTGACCACCAACTGGGAATCAGTATATACAATAATATCTTTTATCCCGAGATCTAGTGCTATTTGAAGCCCTGAGATCACTGTTTCATATTCTGCTTCGTTATTGGATGCCACGAACTCGAGTTTAACAGATTTCTCCAATCTTGTGTTCTCGGGTGTGACCAGGACAACTCCTATTCCTGATCCATTCTCGCTGGCCGATCCATCAGTGAACAACCTCCAACTTGTCTTTGGATTTAACATCTCTGGAATCTCGGCAAGAGGAAGGACTTCTTTGTCCTCGCCCTCAGTGTCTGCCACATCTTGTACTGGAAAATCAGCCAAGAACCTGGCTAAGGCATGTTCCTTCTCGGTTGTACGTGGTGAAAACTGTATATCATATTGAGCCAAATAAATGGCCCATTTAGCCATCCTTCCCGATAAGTCAATTTTTCCAAGTATAAATTTTAATGGATGCTCTGTGTAGACCGTGATGGTTCTTCCTTCAAAATAAGGTTTGAGACGCCTAAATGCGTAAATCAAAGCGAGAGCAACTTTTTCGATGGTAGCATATCTCGTTTTTGCTCTAATAAGGGTTTTACTGGTAAAATATACTGGCCGCTCTTCTCAGTCGAGCTCATGGAAGAGGACGGTGCTGATAAATTCATCAGTCGTAGCCAAATAAAGACCCAGAGGTTCTCCTTGGTCAGGTTTAGAAAGGATTGGAGGTTGTGAGAGGTAGTGTTTAAGCTTTTGAAAGGCTTCATAACACTCCTCGGTCAAGTCAAACTTTTCATTTTTTTTTAAGAGCCTGAATAAAGGTCTGCATCTATCTGATGACCTTGCTATGAAGCGATTCAATGCAGCTATTCTCCCGGCTAGCTTCTGGACTTCCTTACTGTTCTTCGGCGAAGGCATTTCTGTTAAGGCTCTGATCTGCTCGGAATTAGCTTCGATACCTTGTATTGTAATGAGATAACATAAGAACTTCTCCGAGGTTACTCCAAAGACGTATTTGGCAATGTTGAGCTTCATTTGATACTCCCGTAAACAGTCGAATGTTTTCCCGAGATCTCCTAGATGAAGTTCTCGGGTTCGTGTTTTTACCATCATGTCGTCTATGTAAACTTCCATTGTCACACCTATCATGTCATGTAACATTTTGTTGACGAGACGTTGGTAAGTGGCTCCTGTATTCTTGAGGCCAAAAGGCATCACTTTGTAGCAAAAAACACATCTGTCAGTCGTGAAGGCCGTCATCTCTTGATCTGGCTCATACAATGGAATCTGGTTGTATCCCGAGTATCCATCCATGAAAGACAAGATTTCGTATCCCGAGGTGGCGTCAACCAATTGGTCAATTCTTGGCAAAGGATATGGATCCTTGGGGCAAGCTTTGTTTAAATGGGTGAAATTGATACACACTCTTATCTTCCTATTCTTCTTTGGTACAGCCACTATGTTGGCTAACCATTGAGCATCACAGACTTCTCGGATGAAGCCGGCTGCCAAGAGTTTGTCAATCTCATCTTGGACAGCCTTCTGTTTCTCGGGAGCAATTCTCCTAGGTCGTTGTTCACAGGTAAATATTTATTATCTACCTTCAAATGATGATAAGAGATGTCAGGAGGAATACTTGGTATGTTGCTGAATGACCATGCGAAGACGTCCATATAAGATTTCAAAAAATCAAAGTAGATAGACCAGCCCCGATAAAGGTGCACTTTGGATCTTCCTCGGTCTCGAAATTGATTTGGTCAGTTTCCTTTATCGTGGGAACGTTGCCATGCTCAAATTGTACCTTCTCATTTTCCAGGCTAGGCGCAGTCTGCTCCAGACTTGACGGGATGCGCTCTGGTTGCTATTGTTCAGCAACCATAGATGAGGTTCCTTCTTCATGCGGACCTTCACGACCAGGAGTATTCTTAGATCGGAGGGCAATGACGTAACACGTCTTTGAGACAACTTGGTCTCCTTTTAACTCCATTATCCCGTGATCAGTCGGGAATCGGAACAGTTGATGATAGATTGATGGTACGCTTTTGACCTCATGTATCCATCCCCGCCCTAGAATGCCATTGTGGGGGGATGGAGTATCCAGAACCAAGAATTCTACCATAGACGTGATCAGTCCCATCTTTACTGACAGAACTACTCTCCCAAGAGCATACTCCTTTTGGCCATTAAATCCGACCAATGGAGTATTACTCTGGACTAGATCTGATGGGTTTAAATCCATCCTCTTGTAAGCCTCTGCGAATAAGATCTCGGCTGAGCTGTCGGGATCTATCAGCAAACGCTTTACCTCATAATTGCCCACTGGCAAGGTGACCACTAGTGCATCTGAGTGCGGATGATCTACCCCGACGAGATCTTTGTCGGAGAAGAAAATAGCCGCATCTGTGCTTTCCATCATCTTTACAGAGTCCGTCAATCTTGGACCCGTAGAGAGATGCAGGATCTCTTTCAGGTGTTCTACTTTCCTGATTTTGATCCTATCTTCTCTTTCCGTCTCTCTACGGGAGAGCTGTCGTCTTCCCCCGTGGATGACGTCTATAATCAACCTGTGTTCCTACTGTTTAACGCGGTCGTTGTCTTTCTTGGAGATCCCGGCTTCAGCTATTGCTCCATCTGTGTGAACAATATACTGTTGCAAGTAGCCCTGGTTAATTAGATCCTCAATCTTATGTCTAAATGCCCAACATTTATCTGTTATGTGCCCAGCTTCTTGGTAGAAGGCACAGAACTTCGTCTTATCCCTTCAAGTCTGGCTTCATTGGACGGGGATATTGGAGATATTTCTCGTTTTTAATCAGATCAAGGATCTGACTATGCGTTTTATTCAACGCTGTAAATATCCTTTCTCTTGACGAGGATACCTA
This sequence comes from Euptelea pleiosperma, assembly GCA_035048495.1. Lineage (NCBI taxonomy): Eukaryota > Viridiplantae > Streptophyta > Magnoliopsida > Ranunculales > Eupteleaceae > Euptelea > Euptelea pleiosperma. Next base: position 35,699,734 of record CM068550.1, on the reverse strand, counting down.
TCTGAGCTTCCCGACTTCTCGGGAATCTCTGTTGGTGCTACCTCAGTGGCGACCTTTTGTTTTCCCTTGGAGGATTTGCTGGGTCCGACAGCCTTCTTCACCTCATGCACATATATGGTCAACCCTTGACCATGCTTGAGAGTGTTATCTTCGAGTTTAGAGTACTTTTCAACTCGGAGAAATAAGGCCTTCATACTAACCGGCCTATTCTTAGTTAAGGACATATAAAGTCCAGAACCTGTAGGCAATGCCTTTCGAAAGGCTGTGACGGCGTGTTTATCGTCGCAATCTTCCACCGTGGTTATCAGACTACGGAATCTTTTAGTAAAATCTTGTAGTGTCTCCTTTTGACCACAGCGTACATTGAACAATACGTCGACGTCATTCTTATGTACTCTGTTGCATGAGTAACAAGTGATAAAGAGGGTGCTCAACTCGGTGAAGTCGGAAATGGTCTGAGGAGCTATCTGATTGAATCAAATGAGTGCATCATCACTCAAAGTGGACGGGAACATTCGACAAAGGAGCTCGTCGTGGAACTCCCACATCGTCATCGCTTTCCTAAAGTGAAGAATATGGTTCACGGGATCTGAGGTTCCCGTGAAGACCGAGAACTTAGGATAGGAGAAAGATTTGGGAGCTCGATGCTCTTGTATCTCTTCAGTGAATGGAGAATCTCGCGGAGCTCTCGTTGCCATTGCCGTCATCTTATCGGCCAATGTCTCTTTTCTACTTATCATTTCAGCTACCAGATCGACGATCTGCCTTTTGGTCTCAGGCTGTATATGGTCTCTTCTGATGGTGACTACCCCCGGCGTTCTCGGAGACATAATCACCTGTATGCCGAGCTGTCATCCGTTGTTTCAGCTCTTCATTCTCTTTTCGCAGCTGGACGATAACCTTCTGCTGGCAGTTGAGTTCTCTCACCTTTCTGCTCTCCGTGATAGTATCTCTGAGGTCATTGGGAGGAGTCCTCTCCCTTCCACTCCTGAGGCCAGTACGTCTTGTATCCATCATTGTTCGAATCGAATATCTCTTAGAATGGAATACTTCTAGTCGATTCCCACAGACGGCGCCAAAAGATATGGGGAAAAATATCTGATCTAACCCATACAATCTTTGAGGTCAGACGATTCGTATCTTGATGATGATCAGACGACTCTGGTACTTCAGGATGAAACTGCTTTCTCCACCGCAAAGGATAGGATGATCTCCAGATGAGATGTGGTCGTACCTATTGACAATACTCCGACGCTCAAGTCAATATAGGATTTGTAACAGGGTTCAGGAAAATAGTAAAATGTTTCAGAGTTTAGGTTATCTAGATCTGGAGAGCAATATCCTCTTCTCAGTCCCGAGGGTCGTATATTTATACCCCCAGAACTAGCGTGACTCACCTTCCACGTGTCCAGTTGTCGTCCATCAGTTATGATCTACAGAGATTCTGTTATGAAACAGAATCTTCTTGTTAGATCCTAACTTCCTTTATTCGATTACATCTGAAATGATTGAAGTCGCACTCTTCGTGTCAGATATTCGAATAAGGGGATGTCGAAGCTGAAATAGTCCAACTAACTGCCATGTGGCCAATGCTTATTGGTTAAGAAACTAACTGTATTTAGAATACTTATCTCGCTTGCAGAATCTTGTATATTTCTTAGGATTGATAGAAATCCAATCCCGCCAAGTAAGATGCTGATCTTGTCGAGATGAGAGGAGCGTTACTCGAATAGGCTGTATGATCTTATCGGGATGAGATGAACGTCGATCCCATCAAGTAGGTCATCTGACCTTGTCAGGATGTATTGAACATCACTCCCGTTAAGGATAATAACCAAACCTGTTGGGATAAATTAAATGTTGATCCCATCGTAAATGTTGTTGAGCTTGTCGGGGTGAATTGAGTATCAATCCCGTTAAGAACGTTGTACGAACTTAGCAGGATGAGATAATCGTCACTTGCACCATGTGGGCCGCTGGACCTTGTCGGGGTGAGATAATTGTCATTCCCGTCAAGGGGGCCAATCATTAATATGTTGGGAAAGATTGAATGCTTCCCGACATATTAAAGGCTGAAGCTTTAATGCGTTCTGTTAATAACTCTGCCTCGAGATGCTTTCTTCTGATCATTCCAATCTGTCATGTGTTGCTTCCATTAATGGAAGATGTGTGACAGTGATGGAATAATTATGGCCTCTGATGAAGTCTTTGGCGCATTTACTCACGCATGAAGGATGACACCACGCGTCGTTATTTTGATACCGCACGTGTGTAGCCAATACACGTGTCACAATATTATTTGTTAGAAAATACGGTACCCACACCGGTGGAATCTGAATCTCTCAAAATAACAAGAAAAATTAGTCCATCGCCATGCATGTACTGAAACACTACGGGGACGTATTTCGCAATAGCTAGCCAAGCTCTCAAATTCCACCACATGGATCCAAGGGCGTTCAGGGTCTTTCACCCATGGTTACTATTCCTTCCATCTCTTTAGGGTTTAACCCAAGGATTCATGGCCACATAGGGACCGAACCCTAACCGTGTACGCATGTGTTCTTGGCTAACGTTTTCCAACAGCAATTTTTACCCATGATCATACACTCATGGCAATTTCAAACCATAATAACGATGTAAAAACTGTTGTCGTTTAGAGTGTAAAGACTAGCAAGTAGATCTAAGAGATTAGGGTTAGAAGTGTTTAGAGATGGAAGAAAGGAGAGAAGAGAAAGATTGGGGAAAGTGGGAATCGTGTAGAGCTTAGTAAAAGCCTACACGATTTCACCTTTTATATTAATAAGGTGGTAAAACCCACTAATTACAATAGGTCCCTGTGCAATATAAATATTGCAACTAGGTCCCTTAAGTTGGTGCGAAGATATCCATCATGCCCAGTGTGGGTACCGTATTTTCTGGCAAATAATATTGTGACACGTGTATTGGCTACACACGTGCGGTATCAAAATAACGACGCGTGGTGTCATTCTTCATGCGTGAGTAAATGCGCCGAAGACATCATTAGAGGTCATAATCATTCCATCACTGTCACACATCTTCCATTAATGGAAACAACACGTGTCAGATTGGAATGATCAGAAGAGAGTATCTCGAGGCAGAGTTATTAACAGAACGCATTAAAGTTTCAGCCTTTAATATGTCGGGAAGCATTCAATCTTGCCCGACATATTAAATGATTGGCCCCCTTGACGGGAATGACAATTATCTCACCCCGACAAGGTTCAGCGGCCCACATGGTGCAAGTGACGATTATCTCATCCTGCTAAGTTCATACAACGTTCTTAACGGGATTGATACTCAATTCACCCCAACAAGCTCAACAACATTTACGATGGGATCAACAGGTTTGGTTATTATTCTTAACGGGAGTGATGCTCAATACATCCCGACAAGGTCAGATGACCTATTTGATGGGATCGACGTTCATCGCATCCCGACAAGATCATACAGCCTATTCGACGGGAGTAACGCTGATAAGATTAGCATCTTACTTGGCCGGATTGGATTTCTATCAATCCCAAGAAGTATACAGGATTCTGCAAGCGAGATAAGTATTCTAAATATAGTTAGTTTCTTCACTAATAAGCATTGGCCACATGGCAGTTAGTTGGACTATTACAGTTTCGACGTCCCTTTATTCGAATATCTGACACGAAGAGTGCCACCTCAGTCATTTCAGATGTAACCGAATAAGGGAAGTTAGGATCTAACAAGAAGATTCTGTTTTACAACAGAATCTCTGTAGATCATAATTGATGGACGACAACTGGACACGTGGAATGTGAGTCACGCCAGTTCCGGGTGTATAAATACAGGACCCTCAGGATTGAGAAGAGGATATTGCTCTCCAGATCCAGATAGCCTAAACTCTGAAACATTTTACTATTTTCCTGAACCCTGTTACAAATCCTATACTGACTTGAGCGTCGGAATATTGTCAATAGGTACGACCACATCTCATCCGGATATCATCCTATCCTTCGCGGTGGAGAAAGCAGTTTCATCCTGAAGTACCGGAGTCGTCCGATCATCATCAAGATACGAATCGTCTGACCTCGAAGATTGTGTGGGTTAAAGCAGATATTTTTCCCCACACCCAACTTGGACAAAAGATGCTCAAGGACTCCTTTAGTGAGTCCCTTTGTTAACACATCTGCAACTTGCTCAGTAGTGTTGACATAGGGTGTACAGATAAGATCCTGGCCGAGTTTTTCTTTGATGAAGTGACGATGCACTTCAATGTGTTTCGTCCTGTCGTGTTGCACTGGGTTGTGAGCGATACTGATCGCCGCCTTATTGTCATAGTACAACTACATAGGGCCCTTGACAGGGTACCCAAGCTCATTGAGCATGGTCTTCAACCAGAATAGTTCACATACTCCATGAGCCATAGACCGGTACTCTGCTTCAGCGCTGGAGCGGGCTACCACCGGTTGCTTCTTACTGCGCCAAGAAACCAAATTGCCCCCAACATAGGTACAATATCCTGATGTGGAGCGTCTGTCAGTAACGGATCCTGCCTAATCAGCATCGATATAGGCTTCAACCCGCAAGTGCCCATTCTTTCCAAATAATATGCCCTTTCCCGGTGAACCTTTGAGGTAGCGAAGAGCCCTGTAGGCTGCCTCAAGGTGTGGGGAGCGAGGTGCATGCATGAATTGGCTGATGACACTCACAGCATAGGCAATATCAGGTCGTGTCAACGAGAGATATATAAGGCCTGTATCTGTAACTGGATCCCCATCTGTAGGATTGAGTCGATGCTGTTGCTCAATCGGAGTATCTGCTGGCTTCACTCCCAAGTTCCTTGACTCGTGGAGCAGATCAAGGACGTATTTCCTCTGTGAGATAAACACACCCTGCTGTGATCTTGCCACTTCTATACATAGAAAATATCGAAGGCCGCCCAGATCCTTGATTTCAAACTCTGTCCCTAAGTATGTCTTTAGTCGGCAAACCTCATCCTGGTCATTTCCTGTAACCACAATGTCATCCACATACACTATAAGAGCAGTGATCCATCCTGTACCCCTTTTAATGAACAGTGTATGGTCAACTTGACTTTGAGAATAGCCAATCTTCTTCACAGCAGAACTGAATCTCTCAAACCATGCCCTAGGTAGTTAAGTCCTTACAAGGCTTTCTTCAGTCGGCACACAAGATCCTTGCCCCCAGTTAAGCTGTATCCAAGAGGATGTGTCATATACACCTCTTCCTCTAGATTTCCATAGAGGAAGGCGTTCTTGACATCCAACTGGTGTAAGGGCCATCCCAGGTTTGCTGTAAGAGACAGTCGTACTCGAATAGAGTTCATCTTGGCTACCGGAGCAAACGTCTCCTGGTAGTCGATGCCATATGTCTGAGTGTACCCTTTCGCGACTAATCGTGCTTTGTACCTGTCAATACTCCCATCTGACTTGTACTTCACTGTATATACCCATCTGCATCCTACTTGTTTCTTTCCTCTGGGCAATGGAACCAAGTCCCATGTACCATTCTTCTCTAGGGCCGTCATCTCATCTAGCATGGCTGCTTTCTACTGTGGTTGGCTCAGAGCCTCTGGGACACTGGATGGTAGGGAAACACTAGATAGAGATGTAGCAAATGCTTTAAAAGATGGAGATAGCTGCTGATATGAGACAATGTGAGAAATAGGATGTTTGGTGACACACGATCGAATACCCTTACGGTGGGCCATAGGCAGGTCAATATCAACAAGAGGAATGGCAGAAGAAACAATGGACATATCATCATGGGGTTCAACACAGTTACCTGGATTGAGTTGGAGTTTTTTGTAGGGCGTGTGAGCAGTGGATTGTTTGGCTTTTGGATTCCGTCTGACATACGTCTTCAGCTGCGGTCCCTGTGGTGGAGTGTTAGTGGGAAACTTGGAGCACACATCAATAGGCAACTCATGAGGCACAGGTAGGGGAGTCTCCCCCTGTGGAGATATCGGACTCTCTTCAATACTCACAAACTCCCCCTGAAGAGAAGTCCGATCGACAGAGAAGAAGGGAAGGTTCTCGAAGAATGTGACATCCAAGGATACAAACCGACGACGAGTACTAGGATGATAGCATCGATATCCCTTTTGAGTTGAGGAATAACCGAGGAAGATACAACGAACTGCCTTAGGGTCCAACTTTTCTTCCTGTGATGAGAGTGGACATAACAGACACAACCGAACACTTTGGGGGAAAAAGTAAACACAGGAAGGGATGGAAACAAGATGGACCTTGGGGACTTGTTGTCCAGGACACGTGATGGCATATGATTGATCAGATGAGATGCCGTCAGGACTGCATCAGCCCAATACCCCTTTGGGACCCCAGTGCCAATAAGGAGTGCTCGAGCTACCTCAAGGACATGGCGATGTTTTCGCTCAGCGGTCCCGTTCTGTTGAGGAGTGTCGGCACAAGAAGTCTGATGACGAATGCCATGCTCCTCTAGATAGGTAGCAAGGCCACGGTACATGTACTCGCCCCCATTATCGATGCGTAGAACTTTCAGTTTGGTGTCTAACTGATTGCACACCATTTTGTGGAAGGTCTGAAAAATGGCACTAACCTCACTCTTGGATTTCATAAGGTAAATCCAGGAATAACGACTGTAATCATCTACAAACACAACAAAATATCGAAAACCAAAGAGAGAAGTGGTAGGGTTAGGACCCTACACATAAGAATGCACAAGTTGTAGTGGAAAAGTGCTTTTATTAAAACTGGTCGGGAAATGCACCCGGCATCATGGTTTAAAATTTCGGAATGTTTCGTAATGTTTTGTTTTGTAAGGAAACTCGTATGTTTTGTTTCGTAATGTTTCGGTTTGTTTCGCCGAGACAATTCGATACAATCCAAAAAAACAAAAAAAATAAAAAATATAATTTAATGATTTTGAATAATATTTTGTAATGTTTCGTAATGTTTCGGAAATGTTTCGTAATGTTTCGGAAATTTCCTTTTTTCAATGTTTCGTGAATGTTTCGTTTCGTTTCGGAGTTTGTCTCGGTTTTTCACTTGACCGAGACATTCCTCCGAAACGAAATTTTAAACCTTGCCCGACATTGCTTGGAAAGTACACACGTTTCACATTGAAACTCAAAATGGGGAACAGAAATAAACTGAGGGAACATGGTCCTCAAACTAAAAATCGGTAAATGACCGAGCCTGTTATGCCATCGCATTAACAGGTCTTTATTGATCCTAGATTTACTGACACTCGTACTGGACTGGTGCGCAACTGAATAAGTAGGCTGGTTGTCTAGCAGGTACAATCCACCATCCTCACGACCACTGCCAATCGTCCGCGTCGTCTCTAAGTCCTGAAACACACAGTGAGTAGGAAAAAAGGTCACACTGCAATGAAGATTTTTGGTAAGGTGACTAACCGAAAGCAAATTAGACGTGAATTTAAGCACGTGAAGAACATAGGTTAAAGACAAAGTGGGAGTGGCGGAGATAGAGCCCTTCCCTGAGATAGAAGAGAATGTGCCATCTGTCACTCGAACCTTATCCTTACCTGAGCAGATGTGATAGGTGGAGAAAAGTGAGGGCATACCAATCATATGGTCAAAGGCACCAGAGTCAATGATTCAGGATGGACTAGTGGGTGCCGTGGACACATGGTGGGCCAAGTGGGGTGTACCTGTCTGAGCGAAGGCTGAGGTAGACGTGGAAGGGCCATCTAGCTGAGAGAGAAGCTGACGAATGTGGTCAATATCCGTACTAGAGAGGGTACTAGTCGATCCTGAGGGTGTCACATCCGAAGTCTCCTGGTTAGCATGAGCAGCTGAGGTCCTTTGCTTTGCACTGTATGGCTTCTTAGACGAGCCTTGTTTCCCCCCAGAGAACTATGCAGGACGACCATGAAGACTCTAGCAAGTCTCTCGAGTGTGGCGACGCTTGCCACAATGATCACACCTAAGACGCTCGCAGTGATCGAGGTCTCCATCCTTCTTAGGAGCGGGATGATTCCATTTCTGAGTGGCAAGAGCCGACTTCTCAGATAACGGAATAACAGGGTCTTGCTTTGAGCCCATGGCTCGTTTGCGACTATCTTCGTTCTGAATATAAGAGTACACCTGCGCAATGGAGTCTGGGGGTGGATCTCTACCCAAGAGATTCCCACGGGCATGCTCATAAATCTGGTTCAAGCCACCGAGGAATGCAAAAATACGGTCTTGAGTAACCATCTTACGGAACTCCGCGGTATCAGTGGCCCACGCAGGAATAAAGGTCTAGTAGTGATCTACCTCTTCCCACTTGCTGCGTAGTGTAGCATAGTAGGAGGCTAATGGAAGATCTCCGTCTGAAGTGAGCCATCTCCTGCCGGAGTTCATACATTCGAGCAAAATTCCCAACTTGGGAATAGGCTTGGGAAGCTGAGTCCCATACGTCTTTGGCAGTCGGGAGAAATAGAAAGCCCTTGCTGATCGACAGATGCATGGAGTGAAGGAGCCATGACATGACAATCGAATTTTCCGCTTCCCATTTCTCAAACGTGGCCTCCATCTCTTTCGGTGCTTTGATTCGTCCAGTGATATATCCAACTTTCCCCTGTCCGGTGATGTACATCCTGGTGGATTGAGACCACTCGAGATAGTCCCATCTAGACGAACAGTAGTAATCTGCCGGCCTGGGTTATGATCGCTGTGGCTCCCTGTAATAAGAGGAGTAACAACAATCTCCAACTTGGCCGAGGAAGTTTCCTCATGTTCCTCAGAGGTGCTCATGATGTCCGGAAGGGCTTACACTGCCAGGAGGGAGGCTGAGAAGAGATCTGTGGTTCTCGAAGAACCCTTAGAGGCTTGCGGTAGGGTTTGGGAGCGGTTTTCTGCTCTTCTGTAGGGTGCGGTTGCACCTAGGAGTAGTTCTCTGCTCTTCTGGAGGGTGCGGTTGCACCTGGGAGCAGTTCTCATGGCCTCTGGGGGGTGCGGTTGCACCTGGGAGCAGTTCTCCTGGCCTCTGGGGGGTGCGGTTACCCCTAGAATGGATCTGAGCAAGCTCGGGAGCCTGCGGTTAGATCTGGGAGGGGTTTCTCCCTCTTCTGGAGAGATGTAATCCTCCTTCTGGTAGGTGCGGCTTGGTCTTGGAGGGTTTTCTCCATCTTTTGGATGGACCTGCTAATTTGGGAATCACTTCTCCAGTCTTTTGGAGTGGTGCGATTAGGGTTTCTGGAACCTCTAATGTTTGTAGCTTCCCACGGGAGATGATCTCCTACTTTGGTGAAGCTTTCTTTGCGGAATAATCAATCCCTAGGGTTATCTCCAACCACTAGGATTGAGCCATGGTTTCATAACCATGCTCTGATACCATGTTGTCGTTTAGAGTGTAAACACTAGCAAGTCGATCTAAGAGATTAGGGTTAGTAGTGTTTAGAGATGGGAGGAAGGAGAGAAAAGAAAGATTGGGGAAAGAGGGAATCGTGTAGAGCTTAGTAAAAGCCTACACGATTTCACCTTTTATATTAATAAGGTGGTAAAACCCACTATTACAGGTCGCTGTGCAATATAAATATTGCAACTAGGTCCCTGACAACAAAAACAATATTAAAAGCATGATTTTTAATACCGAAGCATGGGGCGTTTTTTAGATAAGGGTCCAAACATAGAGATAAAATCATCAAAATCGATCCTAGACATACATGCATGAAACATCATTAAAATATAGATTTTTGAATGATAAACACAAGCATGAAGCATATGAGAGACAGAGAGAAAAATAGAAGAGCATGCAACAAAGAGGGGTATGAATCAAACAACCATGAAAATAAAAGGAGGAAGATAAACGTACTTCAAGGTTTTAGTATGGTGTTCTAGGCCTTTTCTTCTTTACTCTTCTTTTTCTTCTTCCTCTCTCTAGGGTTTTTTCCCAAAGGCTGCGTTTGGTTCGCAGAAAAAAATGAACTTGGCACATGTCTTTTCTCGAATTTTTGAAGTCGTGCGTTTGGGGGTGATGAGGGAAAAGAAAAGAGGAAAAAATATGGAAAAGGAAAAAAGAAAGGGGGAAAAGCAACCGACCGAGTTCAAGTCGGTCGGTTGATTTTCCGCCCTCGTCTCTCTCTCTCTCGATCTCGAATGACCTACTCACACACCTCTCCGCATCAGGTAATTGGTCCTCACATTCTTTCTAGGGTTTGGAGCAGAGAACACAAAATTATCATTTAAATCCTGGCATTGCTGCCTATTGTAGAATTAACATCAGTCTTCACATTCTTTCTAGGGTTTTTTTTTTTTTTGATAAGTGTAATGCATTGATAAAAAGAGAAGAAATACAAGCAAGGTCAAGGAGGTCGAGATGACCAACCAAGGACAAAGACGCCTACATCAGCGCCAAGAAAAGAAGAAAGGAAAAACAGCGGAGGGAGGATTAAACTAGATCTTTCTAGGGTTTCTATCACTGAACTGAGCTCCCCCCTTTTCCACGATTGCTTCTTCCTCATCATCCTCAGGAACCCTAGAAAAAGCCCCAATCTCTTCAATTTCCCCACACAAATTCTCCACGAGTTTTCGCTGATCATCACCCGAAATTGGTTGATTTTTTATGGTGATAATATCTCCACTTGAAAATGGATCATGGACACAAATAAAAACTCTAGAGACCTTCCCATTCTCTGCAAAATTCACACTTTTCTTGGTTTTAGAGAAAGGTTTTGTCTTTTCACCAAAATCCCATTTTGAGCTTGGGGAAGCCCTTTTTTTTCATTCTTGAGATTTCTTGAAATTTCTCCATCGTCACTAAAGTGGTGGAATCCTTCAAGCTCCACATGTGCCTCCTCATTATTCTCAGCAACACTGCAATACCCCTGAATCTCTTCAACTTGGTCACTCAATTTCTCAAAGAATGCTCTCTGATCACCATGCCACCCAGATCTCGATGATTGGTGTCGATGTCATTCATCACCACTTCCACCCTCATCTCATCTTTTTCTATCTCAACTTGGAAGTTTGTTCTATTGATCAAAAAATCAAAATTAAAACTTTCTGTTTTGTTTGTTTTTTCTTCATCGTTTTTTGCTTTTCTGTTGGAATTGCATCAATTTGATTCCAATGGAGATTGATTATAATGCTTCTATCTTTCAAGATGATGGATGTTGCAGGTTTTTTATTTTTTATTTTTTCCTGCAAGGCAACCAAACATACAAAAAGAAAATAGTGGGAAAAATTTTGACCCGGAAAATTCTTTACTTGGAAAATCGCACACTAGGTTCTGAATTTTCCGCGAACCAAACACAGCCAAAGGGGGCTGGGATTTTCTCTAACAGTTAAAGGGTTGCAAAAGTGAAGTCTAATGAGAGAAATGGTATGTTTATATAAGAGGCTAGGGAGAGACTTTCCTTACTAATTTAATAAATTCTCTTGATACTCTCTTTTTGTGTTGATAAATTAAAGAATATCACTAAGCGGCTAAGCGACCACGTTTTTGCCTAGGGTGGGGTCCACCAAATTCTAAATTGCTAATTAAGTTATTAATTCTCGTAATTAATATAATACCCAGAATTCAACCCTATTTTGGGGATCCAAAACATCAAAATTTCAAATTAAGCATGAAATAGCTATTTGTCGATATTTAAACAAGCTTTCCAAAGCATCAAACGAATTATGCACTATATAAGATGACTATCAAAATAGAAACTTTCCAAAAGTGATAAAATTCTGAATTTGACTCAAACTGTTGCCCAAAATAAAGCCTAATAAATGCTTAATTTATTCTCCAATGTGAAATTACTAACTTATCCCTCTAAGGTAAATTTACCAAACTACTCCATTATAAAATTACCAAAATACCCTCTTATTGTGAACTTACCAAAATACTCTTCTATGGTGAAATCACTAAAATACCCTCTGTTTGTAGTTAAATGCTAATATCTTATGAAGTTACTAAGTTATCCTTAGCAATTATCATTTTATGTCCATGAGAAGGTGAAATTACTAGTTTACCCTTATGTTGTAAAATTACCAAAATACCCTTACAAAATTATTATTTTAACCCTACATGTAAAATTATCATCAAAGGAGTAAACAATTTCATAAAGGTAACAATATGACCTCTCTACTATCAATGGTTGGCCCACAAAAGTTTCTCTATTCCTGAAATCCGGTCCATAACCCTAATGGGCCTCAAACCGGAGATTAGTATAGGCCTACACTAAGGTCCACACCAATTTGGGTCTAGAAAAATCCGGGGTGTTATAGTTTCCACTCATCTACTTATGGAAAAAAAAATAGTCTCCTCCACATCCATCTAAACATCTTCATGAATGCTTCATTCCTAATTTTGTTAATCACCATGATGGTTATTATTTATTGATTACAATCATATGCTATTTTGGACAAAAGAATATTCTTATCGTGACCTGTTGTTTGGCTATTGCCTCTTTAATGAAATTTTTACTTATAAAAAAAAAGAGAATGAGAAGAGAAAGAATTGGAGAAAAGAGAAGTCGAATTAGGCTCAATGGCATAGCTGAACCCCCCTATATATATTAAACCACTTAACATAACATAAAATAACATGAAAGGACTAGAATACCCCCATACGTCCATACATAAAAACCCAATAAATAACATAATAACCAACACTCCTCAAGCTAGAGAGTAAACATTGTGCATCTCCAGTTTGGAACAAATCCGATCCAGACGAGTTTTAAACAAAGTTTTTGTGAATATATCTGCTAATTGCTTTTCTGTCTTCATATACAAAGTAGAAATGTCACCACAAATCACTTTGTCTCGAACAAAGTGAATCTACCTCGATGTGCTTCGTCCTTTCATGAAACACTAGATTGGAGGCTATATGAATAGCCGCTTGATTATCACAGTACAATTTTATAGGAATCTTTATAACAACTCCCAATTCTTGAAAAAATTCAATCAGGTAAGTTTACAACTCGTATGAGCCATTGGTCTATACTTAGCTTCTTTACTAGATTTAGGGACCACATATTGTTTCTTCTTCAGGATACTAGAGTTCCACCAAGAAATGCAGTGTAACCCGTAGTAGACCTGTCACAGAAGGTGAACCAGCCCAATCAACGTCTGTTTAACCAACCACTTGGAGGTGACCCATGAGATCTATATAACAAACCACGACCAGGGTCACCTTTTAAGCACCTTTTAAGCCACGAGGTGTTCTTTTTAGGTTTTCACTTATCACGTGAATAGTGCCGCATGAATAGTGTCATGTGAATAGTGTTACTCTTTTGTAGGGTTTATACCCATCATATATATATATAGTGTGTGAGAGAGAATGGATTAACTATTCGTTCTTTACTCTTCCCACAACCTCTTCTTCTCTACCTTCACCTTCTTCCGCCTCCATTAATATTTTTCTTGTTCTCTCTAATCTTTTCTATACTGATCACAACCTAAATTACAACATGATATCAGAGCATGGTATCTCTAGGGCATGTGTCTTTGTCCCCTAAAGACTTTATTCCGATCTTAAGACGGTTATGTAAGCATCCGGAGCCGATGAGAACTTTTGAGGAAATCGCAGAGATCATTCCTGAGCTATCTGGGGATTAATCCAGAGGCAAAACACCTGAGGCTCTTATTTCCTGGTTAGTTTTTTCCCTCAATCGCATCAGAGATCTAGTTTGTCTTCTTCTCAAGCTTCTTCAGCATTTTTCCGGTCAACACGTTTTTCGAGGATATTTGGGTTTATTTTTTCTTGAGATTCGCTCCACGATAGGGTTTTCTACCCTAGCCGCGCTCTTTAGTATTCATCTAGGGACTGTTAAAGCCGCATCGCATTTTTCCGACTGCCGGATCATTAGTTTCCAAAAATCAGCCCGATTTTAAGATTTTTGGGTTTTGTATTTTTGTGAAATTTGCGCAACAGTAGGACCCTCTGAACTTGTCGCCCTCTTCAGTACTGCTCGTGGAACAATTCGGAATTCTGACCGTCGGAACCCTAGTTTCCAAAAATCACCCAGATTCTCAGACTATTTTTGGGGTTTTGATTTTCTTCCAAAATCAGACCTCTTTGGGCCCTCCCGTCCTAGGCACACCACTCATTGGGCCTTTAGGGATTCTCAAGACCTCGCTTCAGTTTTCTAGGAACCTCTGGTACACTACCTGCTATTTTTGGTGGTCCTGTTCCGATGAGTTCCCCCGAGGCCACATCTGGGATTTTTGGCTCTTCCTTTGAGGATCGTCCTGTGACTCATGGCTCTCATGGAGATCACAAATCTCAACTTTGCATCACCACTGTGAAGCTCGATGGCACCAACTTCCTGGAATGGAAGACTTCCGCACTCATATATATTGGGGGCCATGGCTACAGTGAGGATCTGACCGGTGCTACCAAAGAACTAGATCCGAAGGATAAATCTCACCGGATTTGGGTTATGGAGAACCTGACTATTATGTCCTGGCTTCTTTACTCGATGCAAACCCAGATCAACAAAGGGTTTATGTTCCTACCAACAGCCAAAGATGTTTGGGAAGCCGTATCTCAGACATACTCCCAGGTGGGCAATTTTGCCATGTTCTATGAACTAGAGCAAGATATATCTTGTTTTCATTAGGGAGAGATGAAGCTAGGTACATATTATGCTTCCCTTCGAAGCAAATGGGAGGAGATCGATCACTACTAGAGTTATTCCCCCAAGTGCGCAGATAACGTCAAGTCCTTCAAGGCGATGGTTGAACGTTCCTTGATCTTCCAGTTTCTCTACAGCCTTCATCAAAGCTTTGAGGGAGCTCGTGTTCAGATCCTTGGCAGGGATCCTACTCCCACCTCTCTACCATAGGTCTATGGTTACATTCAGGGGGAGGACAGTCGCCGCTCTGCCATGCAACTCCGTAGTGGGAGTGATACTCAGGACTGCTCTGCCCTGGTTGTTTCCAATCAGAAGGGCTAGACATTTAGTCCGAAGGAGTCTGGGGACCGACCTAGACCCAAATGTGATCACTGTGGTCGCATGGGCCATATCTAGGCCACTTGCTGGAAGCTTTATAGATGTCCCCCGGGACAAGCCCCGACTTCTTGTCAGTGTCAATTAGCAAAATAGGGACCTCACTCAACGCACTCAGTCACTCAGGACACCGCACAACTAGTGTCTACCTCCTCTGGGGACAGACTCGTTCTCTCATGCAGATCTTGAGCGACTTTGCCGCATGATGGCCCAACTCAATGGCCAGTCCTCTACTTCCACGTCTGCATTTGCTCACACAGGTACTATGACTGCTTTTCCGCATCTACTGTACCTTCTAGTCCTTCTTGGATCATTGATTCAGGGGCATCTGATCACATGACTGATATGTCCTCTGTTTTCTCTAGTTATGGTATTTGCTCTGGTCGTGACAAAGTTCAGATAGCTGATGGCACCTATTCCTCTATCTCTGGAAAAGGAGATTTTCATGTCACACCAGCTCTCTCTTTGTCTTCCATTTTGCATTAATCGTATGCCCTCTCGGGTTCTCGGATTTCAGACTCCCCTATCTCTCCTGGTTCCTGACCACCCGGCTTTCGTTGTTCTTCAAAGGTCTTTGGGTGTGTTTGTTATGTCAATATTTATCGTTCTTCGAGGGACAAGTTAGATCTTTGGGCCTTGAAGTGCATCTTCTTGGGGTACCCCACTAATAAAAAAGGGTACAAATGTTATCACCCTACTACCCGTCGTCGCTTCATATCTTTGGATGTCACATTCGCTGAGTCCATCCCCTTCTTTGGTGAGTAGACCTTTCTTCAGGGGGAGCATGATGCTGCAGAAGAGAGTGTCCCTAGTCCTTTGTCTGTTTCTATTCTTATGGTGGGACCTCAGTCTAGTGACAAGGACACTTCCACTACTGCAGCTGATGTATGTGTATATGTCAGAATCAATAAGAAATGACAAGCCACTGTCCCTGCGCCTACATCTGCAAGTCTCCCTCGGATCCAGTTCCAAGTATTGCTTATGTCCCTGCCTCAGTTCCTATTTCTGTTCTTGAGCCACTCCTACTTCTGATGATCATATGAGCACTGATATTGACCTTTCTATCGCACATCGGATGGGTGTACGTACTTGTACGGAACACCTTATCTCACATTTTGTCTCGTATCAGTCTCTATCTCCGTTATATCAGAACTTTGTCAGTATTGCCTCCTCTGTTTCTTTGCCTTCTAGTATTGCAGATACACTTAGTCACCCATAATGGAAAGAAGCTATGATGGATAAAATGCAGGCTCTTGAGAAGCACGAAACATGGGAACTTGTTCAACTACCCAGAGGAAAGAAACCTGTGGGGTGCAAATGGGTCTTTACAGTGAAACATAAAGCTGACGGGTCAGTCGAACGATACAAGGAACGGCTCGTAGCCAAGGGATTCACTCAGACATATGGGATAGACTATCAGGAGACTTTTGCACCTGTGGCCAAGATGAACTCAGTCAAAGTTCTTCTATCCTTAGCTGCCAACCTGTCTTGGCCATTGCATCAGCTAGATGTGAAGAATGCCTTTCTGCATGGAAATTTGACAGAAGAGGTGTACATGAAACTACCACCTGTGTTGACACTTGCTAGAAGTGACGATAAGGTGTGCAAGTTAAGGAATGCCCCGTATAGGCTAAAGCAGTCCCTAAGGGCATGGTTCGAGCGGTTTAGCAGTGCGATCAGACGAGTGGGCTACAAGCAGAGTGAGGCCGATTACACGTTGTTTGTGAAGCACTAGCAGACTAGTACCACGGCACTGATAGTCTATGTTGATGACATTGTCATCACTGGGAATGATCCTAAGGAGATAAAGCAACTGAAGATCTTCTTGTCCTCGGAGTTTGAGACAAAGGATTTGGGGCCACTGAAATACGTCCTGGGAATTGAAGTTGCTCGGTCTCAGAAAGGTATCTTCATCTCTCATCAGAAGTATGTATTGGACCTTCTGGATGAGACTGGGTATTTGGGAGCTCGACTAGCAGAGACTCCAATTGATCAGAACCATCGGCTGAATTCTGAGGAAGGTGACACCTTTGAGGATGTCGCTATGTTTCAGCGATTGGTTGGCAGGCTAATCTACTTAGCACACACCCGTCCAGATATTGTTTATGCTGTTAGTGTTATTAGTTAGTTTATGCATGCACCACGGTCATCACATCTTGAGGCAGCTCACCGAGTTCTTCGGTACCTCAAGGGCTCTCCAGGTCGTGGCATACTATTCATGCGACATGGACACTTTAGAGTGAAGGTATATACTGATGCAGATTGGGCATGTTCAGTTATTGATCGTCGGTCTACGTCAGGATACTGTACCTTTGTTGGAGGAAACCTTGTCTCTTGGCGAAGCAAGAAACAGCCGGTTGTAGCTTGATCCAGTGCGGAGGCAGAGTTTCGTTCTATGGTACATGATGTATGTGAACTCCTTTGGTTGAGGATCATGCTTGAGGAACTAGGACTCTAGGTGACAGAGTCGATGAGCCTTTACTGTGACAACAAGGCTGCCATCAGCATTGCTCACAACCCAGTCCAGCATGATAGGACCAAACATATTGAAGTTGATCGTCACTTCATCAAAGAGAAACTTCAACAATAATTGATTTGTACTCCGTATGTGAGAACATAGGAATAGGTTGCTGACATACTCACAAAGGGGGTAAACAAGTCTATTCTTCATACTTTGATTGGCAAGTTGGGCATGATAGATATCTTCGCATTCACTAGCTTGAAGGGGAGTGTTGGAGTTTATGTAATACACCCACGTGGGTGTCTCAAGTGGGTTGTGTCTTACTTCCCGTGGTGTTCTTTTTTGCTTTTCACTATTCACGTGAATAGTGTCACGTGAATAGTGCCACGTGAATAGTGTTACTCTTTTGTAGGGTTTATACCCATCATATATATATATATATAGTGTGCGAGAGAGAATGATTTAACTATTCATTCTCTTCTCTTCCCAAAACCTCTTCTTCTCTACATTCACCTTCTTCCGCCTCCATTAATATTTTTCTTCTCTCTAATCTTTTCTATACTGATCACAACCTAAATTACAACACAACTACCAAGGCATTAACTCTTTGATTCTTTCTAAGGGCTGTTTAGACATTTAAACTTTTTCCAGATTAGGATATCCCCAAATGTTATATTGTCCTCTTCTTCCTCATATTCTTCTTCTTCTTATAAGTGTTTGGCCGGGCTTTGTTTGCATCAATCAGTGTATCAACTGAGGCGTTTTGTGTAGGATCTTGGGAACTGAGGCGTTTTGTCTCAAAAAGGCAAGGCGGTACCGAGGCGTAAGCCTCAGTTTTTTTTTTAAAAGTGCTTAAAATTTTCCAAAAAAAATATAATTAATTCTATAAAAATGAGAAACAACATTTGAAGTTGTTTATTAATTCTATAGCCTCGAGGCGCGCCTTCAGGCTCAAGCCTCTAACGCCTTTTTAAACTATGCTGATAGCACAACCGCAACGCCCCTATGTACATCGTCACCACCTTCCAGTACATGCCTCGGACTCGTGTTTTCCACCATCTGATTCTTCGTCGACGAATCATGTCTCGCCTGCATGTTCTTCAAACCATCCCATTGCATTACGGAAAGGTACACGTTAATGCACTAATGTCAGTCCGATCATTTTGTCTTTGTGAAGAAAGCCAGTGATAGAACCATTGTGTTGGTTGTGCATATTGATGACATAGTGATTAGAGGAAATGACACTGAAGGTATTCGGTGTTTAAAGCAGTTTCTACAAAGATAGTTTCATACCAAAGACCTAGGAAAGCTTCAATATTTTCTAGGAATTGAGGTTGCCAACTCGAGCAATGGGATCATTTTGTCTCAAAGGAAATATGTGTCAAGATGACCTACAAAAAACCAAGCCTGAAGAAAAGACAAACATAACAACAAAACGCACTAACACCCATCCTTAGTACAAAGAAGATCCCACTGAAAGACAAAATCTTCGAAGAACACTTGCACTGCAGATAAACTTTGGACCATAAGAACATCAACCCTTTGATATTAAGAATGATCGAATTCAGATCTTTGCTCTTGCCCTCAAAAACTTTTTGATTCCGTTCCCTCCAAATGCTCCATATAATTGCAAAAGGAAGCATCTTCCATAATATTCACCCTCTAACCGAGAAGGCTTTAGCATGCCAGCTGTGAAAAACATCCATAAGAGA
Source organism: Euptelea pleiosperma (assembly GCA_035048495.1). Taxonomy (NCBI): domain Eukaryota; kingdom Viridiplantae; phylum Streptophyta; class Magnoliopsida; order Ranunculales; family Eupteleaceae; genus Euptelea; species Euptelea pleiosperma. Next base: position 35,680,621 of record CM068550.1, on the reverse strand, counting down.
ATTCAGAATCACCCAATTCATCGCAAATTCTGAAAGAAATGAAGTCCAAACCTTCATCGCCACATCGCAGCGTATCAAAAGATGATTAACTAATTCCCGCTATGCTTGCACATCCAGCAATAATCAACGATATAAAACCCACAAATCACCAACGTGTGATGTTTTTTGTGAGATTTCTCACCCCAATCGATTTGATTGGAGCTTCAGGTTCAATCGGTTGGGATCTCGCCCCAATCGATTGGACGACAGACGGGTTATTTCGAAACTTTCTATTTTGGGTTATATCCATCTGGAAACTCTAGTTTGTGCTTTGGGGGTATTTATACGCTTTTATCTCCTTGTATGAGAGAGAGGAAGAGAGTGCCTGTGAGAAGGTTGTACGAGAGATTGAGAGAGAACAATCCTGTACTTTGTTTATTCATAGTGAAGATCTGATCATCATTGCCCGTGGATGTAGGTTTCGACCGAACCACGTATATCGCTTGTGTTCTTTATTTTCTTTGCTTGATTTCTCTGTTTGTGGCGTGTGTTCATTGGTGGCCATTGTTAGCTATTCGAGTGATCGTTTGGGTATTTTTTGCAACAAACTGGTATTAGAGCTCAAGGTTTCAAAAGGGATGGCGCCGAAACATACGAAAGTATCAAATGCCAAGTTCGAGGTGGAGAAATTTGATGGGAGTAACAATTTTGGATTATGGTAAGTCCAAGTTAGGGACGTCTTAATCCAGCAGGGTCTACACAGAGCGTTGAATGGTCAGAAGGGTAAGCCTGATGCATGTCGGATGACGATTTGGAGGATTTTGACCTAAAAGCATGTAGTACAATCCAATTGTGCTTGAAGAAGGAGATCACATATGATGTTATGCACGAGAAATCCACGGCGACTCTTTGGTCAAAGCATGAAAGCCTCTACATGACAAAAATCCCTCACCAGTAGATATTACTTTAAGAAGCAACTCTATGCATTGAGCATGAAGGAAGGTATGAGTATGAACGAACATCTAAATGAGTTTAATAGAATTTTGTCAGATTTATTAAACGTAGATGTTAAGTTGGAAGACAAAGATAAAGCCCTAATTCTTCAGAGTTCCCTCCTTGACTCTTTTGAGCATCTTTTTACAACGTTGCTCTACGGGAATGATACCATCGAATTGGCTGATTTACGACTCTTCTTTCCGAAGAATATGGGAAGACTCCTGGTAATAGTTCTCAGGCAGAAGGCCTGATTGTTAGGGGGAGATCGGAAGATAAAAAGTCTCGAAAAGGTAGATCCAGATCAAAATCTAAATCCAAGAAGGAGGTCGAATGTTATTTGTCACAAGAAGGGGCACTTTAAGAAGGATTGTCCTAAACTCAAAGCAAAAGAGAAGAAAAATAAATCTCTAATGTGGTGAGTGTTGCTGAGGAAACTTTAGAAGATGAGGAAAATGCATTGTCAGTAACGGATTGAAAACATCTTGCGAGTGATGACTGAATTTTTGACTCCGGTTGTTCTTTCACATGTGTCCCAATAGGGATTTGTTCACCACATATGGGACAGTAAATGGTGGAACGGTTTTGATGGGTAATGATATGGCCTGCAAAACAGTTGGGATGAAGACAATAAAACCAAGATGCATGATAGGATCGGGAGAACGTTGAGTGAGGTTAGATATGTTCCTGACTTGAAGAAGAGCCTGCTATCCTTGGGAACCTTAGATTCCAATGGCTACAAGATAGTGGCGCAAGGCCACATGCTTGTGGCACATGCGTCTAGGCCACATGAGTGAAAGAGGACTTACAAAGTTAAGCAAACATGGTGTGCTTGGGGGTGTGAAGACAGACAAACTGAGTGCCATTCACTTGGCAAAGAACCAAGTTTATCACGCAAGGACCAATCACATCGATGTTTGGTTTCACTTCATTCGGGAGATTATCAATGATGGTGAAATTTGGCTTCAGAAGATTGGCACTAAGGATAACCGGGCTAATATGATATGACGAAGATCAACATCCTGCATGTTTGAGCACCTTATGAGGCGCATTGGAGATGGTGATCGGGTTGAGGATCTTCTGGCAGAATAGTGGAGAATTGTAGCAGCAGCTCATCGTGGTGGTTCGAATTCTCACCAATGTGGAGATTTGTGAAGTTTTTGGTGAGATTTCTCACCCCAATCGATTGGGATCTCGCCCAATTGATTGGACAACGGATGGGTTATTTCGAAACTTTCTATTTTGGGTTATATTCATTTTGGAAACCCCTAGTTCGTGCTTGGGGGCTATTAATATGCTTTTATCTCCTTGTATGAGAGAAAGAGAGAGGAAGAGAGTGCCTGTGAAAGGGTTGTACGAGAGATTGAGAGAGAACAATCCTGTGCTTTGTTTATTCATTTATTTTTTTGGTAGATAAGCCAGTTTTAAAGAGATCAGTAACTCGGTGAAGGCGGGTTTTGAACCCAGGTCTATGGTATCATCACCCACAAACTTTACAAACTGAGCAAGCTGGCACCTTCAAAAATGGTTTCGAGGTTTCGACCGAACCACGTATATCGCTTGTGTTCTTCATTTGATTTCTCTGTTTGTGGCATGTGTTCATTGGTGGCCATTGTTTGCTATTCGAGTGATCACTTGGGGTTTTCCACAACACGACGAACCCATAGTAAATTACAATTAACCACAAAAGTCACCAACGAAGCCCTGCAAAATACCCAAGAGGGGATTTTAGCAGGTGTGGTTTGCCTAGAGAGGAGTTTTCTTGCTATCTGGGACCTACAATTTGCACAAGGAACGTGTTGGATAGGTGCGGTTTGCTCAGAAAGGGTCCTGGGTAGGTGCAGTTTGACCAGAGACGAGTTCTTTCTTTATCTGGAGCCTGCGGCTTGCACGAAAGGTTCTGGGCAGTTACGCTTTGGTCCAGAGGAGACTCTTTAACCCTCTAGGGTTTGCAGAATACATAGAGATCTCACAGCGAACACATGGAGAACAAATCTCTCACCTTTTACACCTTGCGATTTACCATGGGAGCACTTCTCATAACTTCGATATTCATCAAGTGTAAAACTTGTGCACACCACGTAGAACACACCACCAATAAATCACGTTCTTCATAAATCTTGCATAATGGCTTCCTCACATCACATACACCACTGGGTTTTACACACAAACCCTAAAACCAAATCTAGGGTTTCACAGACAAACCTTAGATTTTAATATATCTCACCACAATTAAAGAAGAGAAAAAGAGAAAAGGGAAAATAGAGGGAGGAAGAAAATGAAACCCTAGAACGTACATAACTTGGTTCTGATACCATGCTAGTTAATTAGGGTTTCTGAGCGAATGAGAGAAAGACGAATTGGGGAAAAGAGGAGAAGTCGAATTAGGCTCTATGGCCTGGCCGAACTCCCCTATATATATTAAACCACTTAACATAAAATAACATGAAAGGACTAAAATACTCCCATACATAAAAACCCACTAATAACGTAATAACTAACATGATCTATAAGTAGAAATCCACGATCTTTTTGGTTTGCTTAGTTTGGATATTGTTTACATTCTGATTTCTTTCCATTTTCACAGGTTTGGTTACATAAGCTGGGATCTGACCAGTCGAATGATCTTTGCCTTTATCATGAGAAGGATGATATGTTCTCTCTTGATCTTCAAGCTTCTGAGAGCAAGAGATTTTTGTTTGTTGAATCTGAAAGTAAAAAGACACGGTTTGTCTTCTACCTCGACATTTTTAAGCAAGAAGATGGGCTTGTGGTTTTGACACCTCGTTTAAATGGCATTGACACATCAGTCAGCCATCGTGGAAAACATTTTTTCATTAAGAGGAGAAGTGATGAATTTTTTAATTCAGAATTACTCACTTGTCCATTAGATAATACATCTGCTATGACGGTGCTGCTTCCTCACAGGGAAAGGTAATAGCTACTATCTATTTGTTGCTACTAGCGGCCTTCGATTTTACTACTTAGCTTGTGTTAACCTTCTATTTTTTTTAGAGAACGAAGCCTCTATTACTGAAATATTCGACATAGATAATGTTTAGTATTTCCTACGAGCAACACAAAGGGATACATTTTGAATGTGATAGATTTGCATTGCAAATTATCATGCACTTAACTAATTCTCAGTTTAATGGTGGATAAAATTTATGTTGTATTGATTAGTGCAGAAGAATTTGAAGTAGCATATCCGCTCTCAAGACAATACGGTGGAACTTTGTTTTAGCTTATATTTTTTTGTTAGAGCTTGAAATCTTTCTATAGTTTTGTTGGATTCAACTTAGCTAATGGCATGTTTGAGCCCATAAAAAGTTGTGCTTCATGCGATGGCCTCTAAAGAAAATTATTGCACACTGTCTTGTTGACCCTTGAATTTAACCCTACTTAGCATCGTCAAAAACTCAATTAGACTCACTGGTGCCATCTTGGGAGGCATGCTACATTTTTCTTTTTCTTTTTTAGAATGTAGAAAAATGGGAAAAATTACAAATAATTGCTTGGTTAATGTGAAAAACATATTTTTTGAGAAACTTGAGTTTCTTACGCTTCATGATTCATATATTCAAACCAAATGATCCATAATGGTGATTAAAATAAAAATAATCCACAAATCATGATGTACCAGATAAATTACTGTTATAGTATTGGTGAACGAAAATTAGGAGCCACGGACTCCCATTAAGGATATAGTTGGATTTTTCATGAATTGAGGGCAAAGATTGGTTTGGATTCATTGATAAACAATGTGTGAAACTCCAAATGTCTACAGTTTATAATATCCAAAGACTTCTTGAAGAAAGGTCAATTTCAAGTAAATATTATTGAGTTAAAGTTTTTTTTAGGTAATGTATCGACTCAAGGTTTAAGGAAAGGAAAGGAAAGGAAAGGAAAGGAAAGGAAAGGGGGTATTGTGTAAAGTTGACATGGAAAAGGCGTATGATCATGTCAGTTGGGCTTTTTTGGACCATATGCTAGCCATGATGGGATTCAGGGAACGATGGAGTGGTTGGGTTAAATCTTGTTTTTCCATAACAATCTTTTCCATCCTTGCGAATGGATCTCCGTCAGGTTTCTTTAGTAGTTCGAGGGGTCTGCTTCTACTTCCTCTACATCCTGGATTATTGATTCGGGGGCCTCAGCTCATATGACGGGTATGTCTACTTTGTTATCCTCCTACTCTGTGGGTTCTGGGGCTGATAAAGTCCGCATTGCCGATGGCACACTTTCCTATGTTTCAAGGAAAGCCTGTGTCACTGCCATGCCAAAGATTCCTTTATCTTCTGTTCTTTACGTTCCCAAATTTGAAACTAACATTCCATCTGTCAGCTCTCACAAATTGTCACTTTCTTTCCTTCTCATTGTGTATTTCAGGACTTGGCCATGAGGAGGACGATTGGCACTGGACGTGAAGCGAATGGTCTGTATCTCCTGGATGCGACTCCCACAGTTCCAACATCATTGCAGTCTCATAGTCATAATAATAGTGTGAATAAGGAGCAGCTACTATCTTGGCAACTCGTCTCGGTCATGCGTCTTTTATTTCCTGCATTGTTTAAGTCTGTGTCGTTGTTTGAACTTCATTGTGAAGTGTGCTTTGTCCAACCACACTCGTTCTGTTTTTCCCACCACGGGGTAATAAAAGTAATGCTATCTTTGATTTGATTCATTATGATGTTTGGGGTCCATCACCGGTTACTTCCATTTTTGGTTACCGTTACTTTGTTTCTTTTGTGGATGACTTCTCTAGGTGCACATGGATCTTTGTCATGAAATCTAAAGATGAAATGTGTTGTCTTCAAAAACTTCCACAAAATGATCCTTACTCAGTTTGGGAAGTGTATAAAAGTCCTCCAATCTGACCAATGGGGAGAGTACATGTATGGGGGTTGAAGTTGCATTAGGCAGAGCATGGTATTAAGCACCAAAATTCGTGTGTTCACCCCACAGTAAAACGGGGTGGCTGAAAGAAAAAAACAGACATCTGTTGGAAGTGGTTTGTTATCTCCTTCTGTGGTACAATGTTCCCAAAACTAATTGGTCTGAGGCAGTGCTTCTTGCAGCCTTCTCATCAACCGTATGCCTGAGGTCTCTTTAGTTTCGAACTCCATTTCAGTTCCTCCGTCCTTCCAGTCCTCCCTTCGCGGTTCCTCCCGAAATCTTTGGTTGTGCTTATTATGTCCATATCCATGGCCCTCATGGACAAAGTTGGACCCTAAAGCCCGTAAATGTGTGTTTTTCGGGTACTCCTGTTCCACGAAGGGGTACAAATGCTATCATCCTCCCACATGGAAAAGATTTGTCACTATGGACGTCACCTTCCGGGAATAAACCCCCTATTTTTCCTTTGCAAGCCATGCCGATTTTTAGGGGGAGAGTAGTTGGTGTGAGGAACGGCATGGGATTCTTGTTCTGCCCGTGGCATTAGATGCTTCTATTAGTGATGCTATTATGCGTGACAGAGACACTACCAAACAGGGGGAGTTGCAAGTCTACATTCGTCATAGGCTAAGGGAGACAAAAACCATTCCTGAATGTCAAGGTCAAGACTCTTCCTCGCTGGATCCAGGTAATCCCTCTTCTGGTTCCCCTTTGGTTTCCCCCTCTTTATGTGATAGTGGTTTTGATCTTCCTATTGCCCTTCGAAAAGGGAAGAGATCTTGTACTCAACATCCTATTGCTAGTTTTGTTTCCTATGATAATTTGTCACCGTCCTACGGATCTTTTGTTACCTCCCTGTCTTCCGTTGCTTTTCCTTCTTCTGTCACAGAGGCTTTGGAGCATCCCAGGTGGATAGAGGCAATGGTTGAGGAAATGAATGCTTTGGAAAAAAGCAATACATGAGAGCTGGTTAGATTACCACAGGGCAAGAAGCCAGTTGGATGCAAGTGGGTTTATACAGTGAAGTGTAAATCAGATGGATCTGTGGACAGATGCAATGCACGGTTGGTGGCTAAGGGTTATTTTCACTTTCAGACGTATGGTATTGACTACAAGGAGATGTTCGCTCCTGTAGCCAAATTAAACTCAATCAGGGTTATTCTATCATTCGCAACAGATCAGTCTTGGCCACTGTTACAGCTCGATGTTAAGAATTCCTTCCTTCATGGTGACTTGAAAGAAGAGGCTTACATGATGCTCCCTCCGGGGTTTTAGGTGTATGATGATATACAGAAAGTGTGTAAGTTAAGAAACCTCTGTATGGTCTGAAACAGTCACCAAGGGCATGGTTTGAAAGATTCAGTGGAGCAGTTAGGCAGTTGGGATACAACTAGAATCAGGCAGATCATGCACTATTTATCAGGCAAGTCGGGGGGACTACGACAATCCTGATTGTGTATGTGGACGACATCATTGTCACAGTGAACTGTGCAACAGAAACTTCCAGACTAAAGAGTTTCTTGGCAGCTGAATTTGAAATCAAAGATCTGGGCACCTTGAAGTACTTCTTGGGCATTGAGGTTGCAAGATCAGATAAGGGAATATACATCTGTCAGAGGAAATACATCTTGGATTTATTACAGGATACATGCATGTTGGGGGCACGACCTATTGAAGCAAACCATCTGATGGGTTTCTAGAAGATGTAGGTAGTTTTCAGAGACTTGTGGGACATCTCATCTATCTAGCTCACACACGAACATATATAGCATATGCTGTGAGTGTGGTGAGAGTACATGCATACGCCTCTCACACCACATCTGGAAATTGCTAATCGTATCTCGAGATACCTGAAGTCATTCCCAGGGAAGGATTGTTATTTCGTCGTCATGGGCATATGAGAGTAGAAGGTTTTATAAATGCAGATTGGGATGGTGCCCAAGATGATAGGCGGTCTACTTCAGGCTATTGCACATTTGTGGGAGGCAATCTAGTAACCTGGAGGAGCAAGAAGCAACAAGTTGTAGCTCGGTCAAGTGCGGAAGCAGAGTTTCGATCCATGGCCCATGGTGTATGTGAGCTGTTATGGCTCAAGATTTTACTCAGAACTAGGTTTCCCAGTGGAAGGATCTATGTCACTATATTGTGACAACAAAGCGGCCATAAGTATTGCACATAAACCTGTACAACATGATAGGACCAAGAACATTGAAGTGGATAGACATTTTATTCATGAGAAAGTTACATCGGTGGTAATCTGTACACCGTTCGTGACTATATCGGAACAAGTGGCTGACGTTTTCACTAAAGGTGTTGCAGTTGTTCCATTTCGGGCATGTTTGGACAAGTTGGGCATGATTGATATCCATGCACCAACTTGACGGGGAGTGTTGTTAGTATGAGGTGGTATATGATATAAGCTGTATGGTGGGTGGAGATATTGAAATGGGCGTAACTTGTTTTAACCTATTGATATAAATAATAAGTGTGGGACGTATGGGAGAGTTTACACTCTCTCATTCTCTTCTTCATGTAACCTAAATTGCAACTATTCCATATGTTGAGAGATATATTTCTTAAAATACTTTTGGTCATGTTAAGTGTACAATATGAAAAGAATGTATTTAAATCATATAAACAATTTATTAATAATGCTGAAAACAAAATATTTGAAGAAATTAAAGATTTCTTTGCAAAAGTGTGACGGCATGGACCAGGCTGGGCCTTGCTTATTAGGCACGATGGGTCCTTATACTAAAGGTTAAAAATCCAGCACAACCCATTATATATATTACAAAGGGATGCGTGTTGAGAGTCTTGTGACTTGAACTCAAGACCTTTAATTCACCAAAAATTTGCTAAAATAGTGTAAGCAAGGATAAAGATTTAAGTTATGAGTTTAAACTTTATATATTATATGGATTTCAACTTGGGCCTGCGCTCCTCAACTTGGAGGGTCAAGCTTAGGTTGTTCATCGGCTCATACCCAATCAAAAATTGAGGCAGGCAGGGCTTTGGTTGGTCTTGAAGATTAAGAAAGCCCATGGGCTGGGCCTGGTCCTCATTTTGAGGCATGATAATTAAATGGGTCAGGCCTGGGCTTGTTGTCCCCAGCCCTGCCCAAACCTGACCCATGCGTTCCCTATTGATAAAAAATTAATAGAGAAATCCAAATGTCTAAAAGGGCTCTATATACACCAAATCTCACCAATGCACCTGCTTTATTATTGGTGTAAGTAACAGATCTTGATGTGGGGTTATTTTTTCAAGCTAATTTAGCAGGGGGGCTAGTTCGGAATTTTCTTATTACTGCACAATTTCAGCTGACTAAAACTTCCTCGTGTGCGGATTTTTTTATCCAGTGTGAAAATACAGGACATCCAACTTTTTACTGATCATCTTGTTGTATATGAGCGTGAAAATGGTCTGCCTAAAGCAACTATTTATCGCCTTCCTGCTGAGGGAGAACCAATTAAAAGCCTACAAGGTGGTCGGGCTGTTGATTTTATTGATCCTACATACTCGGTGGACCCTTCGGAATCACAATTTTCTTCGAGCATATTACGGTTTTCTTATAGTTCAATGAGGACGCCTCCATCTGTATATGATTATGACATGAAGACAGGCATTTCTGTTTTGAAGAAGATTGAAACAGTAAGTGACCTGTTTGATATGTTTGGACCTTTTATTCTTGTTAATTGTGTTAGATGTTTTTTGTGTCATAGTTGATACTTCATTTGGTCTCTCTGAGCTGGATTTCCGCTTGCTGTTCAAGGAATTTTTTAGCTATTTGCTGATATCTGTTGTTGCACTTGGGAAACTGATTAATGTTGATGGCTTTGATTAAATCTCTAAATTTTCTTAGTCCACTTTGTTTCGTGGTTCGCTTCTACTTCTTAAGGAGTAGCCCCTTCTTACAGAGCAAATCCTGTAGCAATATTATTTTCTTTTTGAGTTCATTTTGTGATGAAATCATGGACAAATGGAAGTTTTGCATGATTTACTTGTGTTACCCCAAGTTTTGGAAGCTACCAATGTTGCAAGTCTTTTTAATATGTTTTTTTCCTTTAGTTTTCTTTAGCCTTCAATTATATCAAATGTTTGGCATGCCTCCTGGAAGTTTTGAGTTTTAAGTGCCAGAAAAGTGGTCAATGACGACTTTTGCCTCCAGCGTACTGATTGTCCTAATGTAGAATACACTCACAGTTTTAGAATTGACCGATCAAGGTTTAAAATTTTGATTTCGAGCAGCTTAGACCAATGTTTTGATTCTGTAATTTTTATGAAATTATGAAAGCATTGTGGAAATATTTATTGAAACTTTAGGAACCTTGAAACAAACATTAATGAAAAGTGAAAACACACTCATAAGCCATTATACTATAATAAAAAACCATATTAAGTGTAAAAATAAAGATAAATAGCGTTTGTTTCATACTGGTGCAGGTATCGAAAATTCTTGACAGCCAAAACCAGCTTTATTTATACACAAAAACTATCATAATTATGTAATTTTAAGTACATGAAGATTACATAAGACATAAGGAGTTCACAACCACAAAGAACTTCGGTTCTTCTCATCTCCATCCTGGATAAAACTGTTGTCCTATATGGTTGCATTATTGGGCCCGTGATATGATGCTATGTATTAGTTCTTCTGATCTTGGATGACTACATGTACTACTTAGGATGAACATCCCCTAACGCCCAATTTGTGGGTACTCGGGATACTCTACAAAACCTAGTTGCTATCCTCCCATCGTTACCAACCCCTCCCAAGAACCATAGATACTATGATTTCTTTAGTGGACCTCAACCCCAAAATTGTAGCCACTGGGTATGGCATAATCTAGAGCGCTCCCAAAGAAAGACTGTTAACTATTACATTTACTTTTTTAAGTTGTATTTATTTAAATGAATAAATTCATAATATTTTAGTTAAATAGAACATAAAAGAGCATATGTACATGTTTACATGCTTAAGATTTGTAGCATATCTACCATCGGAAGAATCATCAGACTCATCTTCATTTCTATCCCACGTGGCGTTCATTGCCTGAGTTTTTCCCTTTAGTTTCCTATTGGGACATTCAGTGTAGATGTATCCAAATCCTTGATACTCATAACACTGAACCTTATTAGACTGAAGTTCGTTCCTTTTGAACCTATCACGGGATTTGGAATTCTCCTTGGAGTTCTGTGCAATTCTAGGAGAATTTCCTTTTTTGCCACGGAAGATTTTTATGAACTTCTTTACAAGGAGATCCATTTCTTCATTATCTTGACAAGATTCATTATCAAACTCATCAAAGTCATTCTTTGAGACTTTTAGGACAATCCCTTGGTTTCTCTTAGGCTGACGAAGGTTAAGTTCAAATGTCTGAAGTGAACCAACCAGTTCATCTATCTTGAGAGCATCAATATCTTTACTCTCTTCAATAGCTGTGACCTTAGATTGAAATCTCTCAAGTAAAGATGTAAAAACCTTTCTCACAACCTTGGACTCAGGAATTTTCTCTCCCAGATTAAAATAAGAATTAACAATATCTATCAGACAATTTAGCATTAAACTCAAAATAATTCATTGTCATCCATTCTAAAATTTTCAAATCTAGAAGTTAATATTTGAAGCTTTGAGATCCTCACAGTAGTAGTTCCCTCATGGGTAACCTCAAGAATGTCCCATGTTTGCTTAGCAGTATCACACGTCAAGATCCGACGAAATTCATTAAGGGTGACTGCATTAAATATTGCATTGAGACCTTTATTGTTTAAGTTAGACTATTCGGTCTCATTCTTGGTCCATTTTCACTAGGTTTAGGAATGTACTCATTATTAGCAGAATCTATCACTGGATGTTTCCAACCTTGGACAGTTATCATCCATACTTTATCATCGAGAGATTTAAGAAAAGCTCTCATCCTAGCTTTCCAGTAAGCATAGTTGTTTCCATCAAATGAAGGTGGACGAATGATAGAACCACCCTCTTTCTGTGAATCCATTAGACTCAAATATTTGAGTAGGATCACACTCGGGCGATTAAACCTAACAGAGTAGCCTTGGCTTTGGTACCAATTGAAATTCAGTCCGTTCTCTTTATTCCGAAAACCTAGAAGGGGAGGGTTTATTAGGTATAAAAATTTTCTTTAACCTAACTAATTTACTAGTCCAGTAGAGGTAAACTAAATCGCATGCCACAATCCTAAATAGTTGGTTGATTAAAAGATGATTATCACAATCGACTCAGTTTGAATATATCTCCATGATATATTGTCTCTTTGTCGTTTGAGTTAATCTAACAAATATGCGGAATTCAAACAATCAACACAACCATAACACATGCAAGTTTTTACAAGGAAACCTTAGCCAAGGAAAGGCCACGGGACCACGTCTAGACGGAAAATATCACTAATTGGAAAGTTTAAAAAAACAGAAGTTACCTTCGCAACACCTTTGCAAATACAGCTTCCGAACCTACCGTCGATCAGTATACCCCGATCTTAATTCTCATCCACCGATCTCTATCGATGGTGAAGGATTCAGTACACCCTGAACCTTAACGTTGCTCAAATAGTGTTGAGACACACGAGGTACTCTCTGGCTTACTAGGTTACGATTCTAGTTGGAAAACCTAAGCAGATGGAAGATCAAGTTCTAGGCTTTGATCGAAAAGGAAGAGAAAAACCTTTCACGAATGAAGATGAAAACTGGGGTTTTTGCTCTACGACTGAAGATCTTTAAAGATGAAAACCTTGAGTTTTGAAGCCCAAGGTCGTGCAAGGGGTGGGATCATGGGAACATGAAAACCAGATCTGATAAAAGACTTTTCTGCGTAGTCCAATCGATTATATTTCTTGTCTAATCGATTGTATTGTACCGGATGGATTTTCTGTTCGTGAGTTCAATCGATTGTACTAGTTGGAAGTTCTGTCCTTGATGGTCCAATTGATTGTACCCTTCCAAACAATTGTATACAAAGGTCCAATTGATTGTACTTTGCGAATGATCTATCTCGTAAGGTCCAATCGATTGCACACAGAGGTCCAATCGATTGGACTTCCCCTTAGTCAATTTTAGACTTTTGCAACTGTCTTGACCTGGGTCTGTCCTGTGACAAGGTTCAACCATTAGATTTTATCTTTTAAGATTATATTCCTATGGTCACTAAGTCACTTACCTTCCTAAACGAGCGAACACAATCTTCAATGGACAAATGACAGTTACTTAGATGACTTAAGTCATCAACCGTCTGATTCTTGTGATCTTCGTCTTTTAGTCTTCCCGTAGTCGGAGAAGTATGCGTATCACGACTTCCTCAACGCTACACTAGTGCTCATAGGAACGGTTACAAGAATGTTTTATGTCAAATAGAATATTTGCCAAAAGTAGAATATGAAAATATTCTTTACAAGATACTCTTAATTCGAGCAGAACCCTAAATGTCTGTATGGACTATATCAAAAGGACTTGACTTACGACTATCACCACAATTATGAAAAGAAACTATGTCATGTTTGCGCAATTGGCAAGCCTCACATTCTAATACTGACATAGGACTCAACTTAGGAATTAATTGTTTTAACTTCGGAAGAGATGAATCCAAACAACGTCACTGATAGGGAGACATGCTCAAATGAAGGGTAGTTTCACCATCTCTAGGATCCTTATCAAGATAATATAGGCCATTGCACTTATGCCCCTCACCAATTACTTTTTTTGTTGTGAGATCCTGGAAGACACAAGAAGGGGAAAAAGATTGCTGAACACTGAAGATAGTTAATTTGCTGACAAACATATTAAATAGAAAATTAGGAATATACGGAACAGAGAACAATGAAAGAGATGTATGGTGAACATCATCTCTACCAACAACTTTACATGTAGACCCATCAACAAGATAACCTTAGAAGTTGAAGAATAAAAACTAAAGAAATTGGATGACATATTAGACATATGTTCAAAGGTCTTGAGTCAATTACCCATGAAGAAGACTGTTGAGTGAGAAGAAATATAAAAATACATGAATTAGCCAAAGTGGCAATAGAAATGAACATGCAAGTAGATAGAGACTAAATCTTCTAAAGTAGAAGATTATACTCTTCACAAGAAATAGATATAGAGCTAGAATTCTTCATACTAGAACTAACTGCAGCTGAAGCCTTGTGACACACTCTATAGTAGTTTGCTGCACCTCCTCGGATGCATGATTTTCCCAGTCTGATTTGGCTCATTTATCCCAGAATCAACAGAATGCCCGGAAGTACCACAGTATGTACACTTTCGTTGTTCACTTACCATGACCACTAGAAAAATTACTACGACCTCCAGAGAAGTTACCACAAGCACTAGAAAAAATTCCACGACCACCAGAAAAATTACCTTGACCACCGGAAAATTTTCCATGACCACCAGACGATAAAAGGGTTGAAATTTCCACTACCAAAGCCCAAAGTTGGAACTCCTAGAAATGCCCTTTGCAATCTAGCATATACATTGTTTCAATTAGGGAGGGATTCGCTGGCCAGAATCAGTCCCTTGATTGAATGAAACTCAAAATTCAGTCCTGAGAGAAACAAGGCAATGTGAAACTCCTCCCTCTGACAGTTCTGAACTTTTATATCAGTAGTTAGAGGTTGATACATCTGCAACTCTTCCCACATGCCTCGGAGATTGCTATAGTACTCATTAAGGGATTTGTCACATTGTTTCATACTGAACACCGTATTTAATAATTGATAAATTCTAGACACATTCCGGTCCTGTGAATATATTTCCTTAAACTGCATTTCAAACCTGTGTAGCAGTGTCTAGGAACAACGCATTCGTGCATATGGATTGCTCCATACTATTCCATAACTAGATCATCACTAGGGAATTTTCACTCAATTAATCATCATACTCACTGTCATCTTCAGATGGAGGATAGTTAGAACTATACTCTTTTTTGATAAGTGTACTATACTTCAGTGATATACTAATCATCATACCCACTCTCATCCTCAAATAACATAATATAAAGTATATATAAATAACAGCTGAAAACAAATGGGATTGTTTTTTTTTCAGAGAACTTGTTACCTCTTGCAGATATGATAGAAATGGTCCTTACTATATTTCCTTTACATGTCTTCAAAAAGTCAAAATGGGAAATGAGAAAGGCAATTCTATTAAATGTGAAAAGTTCTCTAGAGAAATCAATTCTCATACGAAATATTTGAATAAAAATTTAAGATTTGTTTGAGAAGTGTGTTAACATGTGTCTGGTGCGGAAAATTCTTAGAAAAATGGAGTGTCCTTGTTGCATTGATGAATCTGATTTTCCCTCAAAAGTGTGTCCACAGTTGCAATAACCATGCATAAGATTGTACCTAAAAAATAACCATAAGCTAATTCAATGATAGTCCAAATGTTTGCTATTTTGCCAAAACTTCCGGGTGTTGTCTTTTTGACTTTGGGACTGTAGATACAAATGTATTTTATATTTTTATGGTAGTTTAGGAGGATCTACACAACCATGTTCTAAATTGTGCGAAATTCCATTGATTATTTTTTAAATGCATTTATCTTTAAGGGCATTGTGGCAATTTTTACCTATGGCTTTTTGGCTTTTCTTTAGTTAAGGGCAATGTTTGCACACGAATTTTTTTTTTTTCTTTTGCTTCCAAAGCAAAAAAATAAAACAAGATCGTTTAGATGTCTATTTCGATAGTGCTTTTCGAAAGTCAAAAAGTAGCTTATATTGATAGCAATTTTTTTTTTGCTTCTTGCTACCAGTGGAAGCATAAGCAAAAGAATTAAAAGCCAAAAAGTTTCGCTCTGACTTTCAGCATGTATGTGAAAACCAGCTTAAGTGAATATTTTATATTGACATTTCTGCCCCTGGAAACCTTTGATTAGAAAAATGACACCTTACTCCATCTTCTATCATTTTCTGCCCCTGTAATCCATTATTTTGTTCCATCCTTAAATGAATGGGATAACACATTTGGAAAGATTAAATGCCCTCATTTTTATCAAATAGCTATAGTTTTTGAATGTGTATATAAAATTATAAGAAACTAACTTTTTGACTTAATTCATGCCAAACTAACTTTTTGACTTATAAGACTATTTTACCAAACATATTTTTGCTTTCAGATAGCAACTTTTAAAATCAGCAACTTAATTTAGAAGTTACTTTTTGCTTCCACTGTGTTGCCAAACAAGCCTTAAAAGAGGCAGTGTTTTGAAGAAGTCTTAAATGAGTTTGCCAAGGCTTTCTTATGGGATATTTTTGAAACTTTAGGCAGTTTAAGGCCAAGTAATGGAGAAGGTAGTTTTTAGGGCTTTTGGAGTTAGTTCTAGGGCTAAAATGGTCTTATTTAAATACCTTTATTGATAATTTTCAGAAGAAAATCAAAACCAATTAATAATCATGAGTGAAGATCGCACTAAATGGTATGTCTATCGGACTAGTGTCTCATAGAACCAATCTATGATGTAAATATTGGACGGACATTTCACCTAGTGTAATGATTGAAATTCACGCATTTCTATTTGAGCTTACACTTCAATGCTGTTGCAGTCTATTCTCTAGTCATCATCATCTATGCCTTAATCCTAACTCAAGTCTATTCTCCATTCTATACTGCTGAATGAAATTATTTCATCCCAATGCCTTTAGTTTATTATTCATATTTGTTATTTATATATTTTGTGAAACTAGTGATCTTTCCACCATTTTACTCAGGTATTAGGAGGTTTTGATGCATCAAAGTATGTAACTGAGAGAAAATGGGCTGCTGCTTCAGATGGCACTCAAGTTCCTGTGTCAATTGTTTATCGAAAGGATCTGGTGAAGCTTGATGGATCTGATCCATTGCTACTTTATGGCTATGGCTCGTATGAGGTAATATGGATTTTATCTTTATCACTTAGTAATGATATCCCTTCCCCAAAAAGAAATAGTAATAATTGCCACTTCTGTTAATAAAAATAAGTTTATAGGGTTGTTTAATTTCTATAGATGAACTGTCTTTGAGTTTTTGAAATTCAAAAGTTTAATATTAGAATATATGTTACATGCATTTATGGGGCTTATCTGGTTAGCTTCATTGCGTCATTCCATATCTGTTGTTTGCAAACTCCAATCAGAAAAACCTTTATGTGGCCTCTTGCCTAGTCAAACATAAATTGTCAGTTTTTTGCTAATATTATTACCTCTGAGGAAATATAGCATAGGGCGGCACCCCATCATGGATGGTGAGCTTGCTTCTCAACTCACAATCGATGAATGAGCTATCATCATGACTGTCTACTTGCCTCCCTCTCAAAAAGCACAATAATCAAACAGTTCTAATTGCATGATCAATCAATAATTTTTGGACAGTCAATAAAAATATGTTCAGCTCTCCTGATGAAGAAAAGGAGTGGAATTGTTTAAGTCATTCAATTGACACAATTTTGGAGATATTTCTATGGTCCATCATTTGGATAATCTTTTTTAAGGACTACATGCACCAATTGGTATGCAGGGAGGCATGACCCACCATCCGTGGCGCACAACCACTCCATACTACGTTTCTTTTTGTCTCCTTTTGTTTCATGATTTTCATGGGAGTTTTTACTTGGTTGATGCTACAGATTCTGTTCTGTCATTTACAGGTATGCATAGATCCCAGTTTCAAGGCATCGAGGCTGTCTTTGTTAGACCGGGGCTTTATTTTTGCAATAGCTCACATACGTGGAGGCGGCGAAATGGGAAGGCAATGGTATGAGAATGGGAAGCTGTTGAATAAGAGAAACACGTTTACAGATTTTATTGCTTGTGCCGAGTATTTGATAGAGAACAAGTACTGTTCAAAAGAAAAGTTGTGCATTGATGGAAGGAGTGCAGGAGGGTTGCTTATTGGTGCCGTTTTGAATACGCGGCCTGATTTATTCAAGGCAGCCATAGCCGGAGTTCCTTTTGTTGATGTTGTGACTACAATGCTCGATCCTACTATCCCTCTCACAACTTCAGAATGGGAGGTCATTTCTATTCCTTCATCTATTTGGAAAATCTTTACTTGAATCATATCTCAAAGGTTTCACCTTGGAGATCTTACCAAAGTTGACCCAATGAGATGATTGCACCGTCTGATCTACTGCATCTGCATTCAACAGTCAAGAGAAAATGCTCATGTATTGGACGATTTTGATTATCTCATTTTGTTTATTTTTGGCCTTTTAAAATCTTCTTGGCAATGGCCATTGAATTGTGGCTGATCCCCCTCCCCTTACATGCCGCACGTTTAAGGCTATAATGTTATGGACCGTCTCTATTTTATGCAGATACCTAACCATCAACATTTAAAAACTCTACTTGAACTCAGCAAGGGCTCTGACTCAACTCTAAGCTCAGTTGAATTTGAAAATTTTTATTATATTCTGATTTTTTGAGTCTTTGTGTCGTCAATTGTTTTTTTCTGGGGTTTTAAAGAAATCGGGTTACCCTCAAGATCTCCTATGATGGGACCCACCAGGTGGGAGGTCCTACTTTCCTGCATGTGCTCCAAGAGCACTGGTATAATGTTGGTAGACCATCGTCATCATTTGCCCAGTGGATGCCTTATTTTCTTTACTCTACCTGAACTGCATCAACTTGGCCCATTTTTCAAGTAGCCGTGTTTCTAAAGATGTTATTCCAACTGTGATTTTGGTGGTTATGTGTGATTGTGACATAAGAACATAGAAGAACCAATTTGTGGCTATGTGGTTGGGTTCTGACTGATTTATTTCATGTTGCTGCAGGAATGGGGTGATCCTCGGAAAGAAGAGTTCTACTTCTATATGAAATCCTATTCTCCTGTTGATAATGTGAGCAGCAAAGACCATTCTTCTTCTTATTTCTGTGTTAACCATAGCAAAACCTTTATTTGCATCCTAAATCTTGCTCCTTGATATTTTTAGTTATCTTCCCTTCTTTTCTAATTATGCTTTATGACTGACCACCCTAAATGTTATTCTTGCTGTGTTAACCCTTTATTTGCATACTAAATCTTGCTCCTTGATATTTTTAGTTATTTTGCTTTCTTTCCTAATTATGCTTTATGACTGACCACCCTCCAATTTGGTTTATACAGATTAAGCCGCAAAATTACCCCGACATTCTTGTTACTGCCGGTTTAAATGGTAATTTTGATACATCTGAATGGGTTGTGTTGGATCTTTTCATCTTTTTAATGGGTATTGTTATTATGGGAGGACATGAAGCAGTTGTCCTCCATGTATTTACCATACATACGAAACACATGTGACAGAACGACCAACCACTTGATGCGTCTGACCTGGAAGATCTCCTGGGATGAAAATAGATCTTATTGAATGATCCGAACAATGATATCTTGCTTTCTTTTGGATGGTTGGAAAATTTAGGTGAATGGTCCAGAAAAAGAGTATTTGTCAGATGGTTAAGATCATTCAATTGGGTCAATTTTTGCCTTGATCTTCTTGGTGGGATCACCAGATGGTGGGTTGACCCCACTAAGGTGCCAAGCGCATTGCAAAGGAAGGATGGTGTTCTCCTGTTCTCCCATCCTGACACAAGTAGTCCTCTTCTAGCATTTCATCTGAACTCCAGCGTATCACTACAGATCCTCGAGTCTTGTACTCTGAACCCGCAAAGTTTGTGGCGAAGTTAAGGGAATTGAAGACTGATGATAATATACTGTTGTTTAAATGTGAACTTGGCGCCGGGCACTTCTCAAAATCAGGAAGGTAATTTTACTACTTAAAGGTTCTTCTATTCCCCAACCGGTTATTCATAGTGTTTGATAGGGCTGTATTGATTTTGGATAAAAACTAAGCTATTTCAAGGATCTGAATCTTATAAATCATAAATTCCTGGCTGGAGTGGCATCTCAAGTAGATTTAAAAGGTCCAACTGTGTAAAGGGAGAAAAAAGTAATTTTAAATGATTTCTCTTTAAAGAAAAAGGATTAACATAAAAGGTAGTGCATGAAAGAGAGACATGGAGAAAAACTGTTAGGAAGCTACAGTTAGTAGAAAAGAAAGAGAGAATTGTATGGACCCAAGTTGTCTTTCTCTGCATACGTCCCCTAATTTTATAAAATAAAACAAGAAGGGAAAATTACCAAAATACCTGTAAAATCGTACAAACGTTGTACTGACGTCCCAGGTTGAAGGCTCGGTGGGGAACTACATTCCCCTTAGTGGCCTTGCCAGGGGTCCCCCCAGTGTTCACCCATATACATTTATTACATTAACGCTCCCCCTCGAGTTGTAGCATATATATCATAAATGCCCAGCTTAGAACATGAAAACTCACTCTTTACACGACCTAATGCCTTGGAAAACAAATCAGCCAGTTGATATTTTGACTTTACATATGGAGTACATATATCACCGTTCTAATTTTTTTCCCTAATGAAATGACAATCAAATTCAATGCATTTGGTCCTCTCATGAAAGACAGGATTGGACACAATATGAATTGTAGCTTGATTATCACAAAACAGAGGAACAGAGAGATCAATTGTAAACCCAATCTCTTGAAGAAGATTCTTCAACCATGTCAACTCACTGGTTGTGTGCCATAGCTCGATACTTTGCTTCAACACTTGACCAAGCCACAACACTTTGTTTCTTACTCTGCCAAGAGACCAAGTTCCCACCTAGAAAAGTACGATGACTTGTGGTGGATCATCTATCGAAGGACGAACTAGCCCAATCAACATCTGCATACCCCTCAATCATACATGACCAACCGACCTATATAATAAGCCACAATCAAGTGCTCCCTTGAGATACTTCAAAACATGAATCACATCTTCCAATGTGGAACAAGAGGCTTTTGCATGAATCGAATTATCACACTTAGGAAGCGAGATATCTGATCTAGTGATAGTGAGGTAATTAAGTTTACTAACTAATCTCCGACACCTTCCTGGATTATCAAATAAATCACTTTAGCTGTGAAAGATTGATCCTAGCCTTGGACCTTGCAGTTGAATTCTTCAATTAGGGTTAGATTTAGAGAAGAGAGAAGAGAGAAGGAAGAAGACAAAAGAGAGAAAGGATGTCTTGTGATTAGGTCACAATGACTCCATAATCTTAGTTTATGTAGAAAGGAATACAAAAAGACAAATATACCCCTCAAGGGTTATACATGAAATATACGTAGAAATACGCATAGAAATATGTATATGATAACACTCCCCCTCAAGTTGGTGCATAGATATATCTCATGCCCAACTTGAACAAACATATATGGAGTTGCCAGCTTGGAACTCCCTTCGTGAAGACATCTGCAACTTGTTCATCAGTCTTCACAAATAGGGTGCACACTGCCCCAGAGACAATCTTCTCCCTAATGAAGTGCCGGTCCACCTCAATGTGCTTGGCACGATCATGCTGCATGGGAAACCAAGTTCAGCAACTAACACCTTCAACTAGAGCATCTCACACAAGCCATGTGCCATTGCTCTGAATTCGGCCTCTGCACTAGATCTGGCGACAACGGGTTGCTTTTTGCTTTTCCAAGTGACCAAATTGCCCCCAACAAAGGTGCAATATCTAGAAGTAGATCTCTGATCATCTTTGGCCCCTACCCAGTCGGCATCGATATACGCCTCTATACGCATGTGGCCATTCTTCTCAAACAGAAGACCTCTTCCAGGAGCTGACTTGAGATATCTCAAGATCCGATGTGCTGCCTCGAGATGAACATCTCTGGGTGAGTGCATATACTGACTGATCATACTCACTGCATAAACAATGTCAGGTTGAGTCAGGGAGAGATAGATCAATCGCCCAACTAGCCTCTGAAAGCTCCCTACATCCTATAGTAGCTCACCACTGGCATCTGCTAATCGGTGATTCTGCTCTATAGGAGTGTCCACTGGTTTGGTACCCAATCTGCCTGAGTCTTGTAACAAGTCTAAGACATACTTCCTCTGAGAGATGAAGATCCCTTGACTAGATCTTGCAACTTCGATGCCGAGGAAGTACTTGAGAGGTCCTAGATCTTTGGTTTCAAACTTCTCTGCTAACTGGCGCTTCAGCTTAGCTACTTCTTCTGCATCATTTCCTGTGAGAATGATGTCATCAACATAAACAATGAGGGCAATGGTGTTCTTCCCTTGATGCTTCAAAACTAGGGTGTGATCGGCCTGACTTTGAGTATAACCTAGCCTTTTTACAGCTAGGGTAAATCTCTCGAACCATGCCCTTGGAGATTGTTTAAGCCCATAGAGAGCTTTCTTCAGTCGACACAGCTTGCTACAATTTCCTGGTGGAGTGAATCCAAAAGGGGGCACCATATACACTTCTTCATGTAGGTCCCCATGAAGAAAGGCATTCTTCACATCTAACTGATGCAAAGGCCACTCTTGGTTTGCTGCCAAAGACAACAACACCCTAATGGAGTTCATCTTCGCCATAGGTGCAAAGGTCTCCACATAGTCAATCCCATAGGTCTGGGTGTACCCCTTGGCTACTAATCTCGCCTTGTACTTCTCAACTGACCCGTCTGCCTTGTACTTGACTGTGAACACCCATCTGCAACCCACAGGTTTCTTGCCTCTTGGCAGGTCAACAAGCTCCCATGTCCCATTCTTGTCCAAAGCTCTCATTTCCTCTATCATAGGAACTTTCCATCTTGGTTGAGCCAGCCCTTCTGCCACTGAAGAGGGTACAGGAATAGTGGAGAGGGACGATAAAGGCTTTATAAGAGGGGGACAAGGCATCATAGGAGACAAAGTGGCTTAGAGGATGCTGAGTGCAGCTTCTGGCACATTTTCTTAAAGCAATGGGAAGATTAGAAGCATCAGTAGAAGGAGAAATGGCAGGTATAGAGAGGGAAGGAGAATTATCTCGATTCGAGGAGGGTACCACTGGTATAGGATCAGCTGTGACTTTCTCCCTTCTGCGATAGACGATGAGCTCCTTCTGAGCACCTGGAGCACTATCAGCCTCAGTAGCAGGTAGAGTAGTCTGAGACCTCTCAAGCTCAAGATAGGGAGGAGAGAGTAATATAACAGGAAGAGGAACATCCTCACACCTCTCTTTACTACTATTCTCCCCCTGAAGAGAGGCGGATAAAAAAGGTAGATCCTCTCTAAAGGTAACATCCATGGACACAAACTTCTTCCCTGTGAAAGGATGGTAACACTTATACCCTTTATGAGAATAAGAGTAACCCAGAAATACACATTTAAGTGTTTTGGGATCAAGTTTGGTACGATGGGATCAATGATGTGTACATAGCATACACACCCAAAGATACGAGGAGGGATTGTGAGTAAGGAAGCATCAGGAGTAAGAACCTGTAGAGGAGACTTGAAGTTGAGAATGCGAAAAGGCATTCTATTAGTCAAATAAGCAGCAGTTAAAACTACATCCGACCAATAGGATTTGGGGACTTTGGAGCCGATCAGAAGAGATCGAGCCACCTCGGTCAGATGTCGCATCTTTCTTTCAGCTACACTATTTTGTTGAGGGGTGTAACCGCAAGAGTTTTAGTGACAAATCCCATGGTCTAAAAAGTATTGCTGGAGCCCCCCATACATATACTCTCCACTCTGGTCAGAACGAAGGACCTTGATGGAGGCACCATACTGAGTGAGGATCATCTTATGAAAACCCTTAAAGATGGCATGAACCTCATCTTTGGTTTTCATAAGATAAACCCATGTACATCGAGAATAGTCATCAACAAAAGTAGCAAAGTAGCGGAAGCCAAAAATGGAAATCACAGGGGAAGGACCCCTCACATCAGAATGCACGAGATCAAAGGGAACAGAAGTTCGATTACCTCTTGAAGGATAAGTAGATCGACAATGTTTCGAGAGCTCACATGTCTCACAATGCAAGTCAGATAACAAGACAGAAGTAAATAAAGCTGAAAATAACAGTTTGGGGTACTGAAAAGAGACATGCCCCAGACGGGCATGCCAACATAAAACAGAAGCTATCTTACTCTTACTACTACTAGAGGATTGCAGTGCGGTGAGCTTAGAAGGTCGTCCATCAAGAAGGTATAGCCCATCAGCTTCATGTCCAGTGCCAATCGTCCTCCTCGTCTCGAGGTCCTGAAAGACACAGTATGAAGGAAAGAAAGTCACACTGCAGTTCAATGATTTAGTAAGAGCGCCAACAGATAATAGGTTAGATGTGAAATTTGGGACATGTAAAACGGATACAAGTGGAAGCTGGGGAGAGGGAAGGACGGCCCCTTTCCCAGAGACAGAAGATAGAGTACCATCTGCAGTCCTAACCTTATCGCGGCCAGAACAAATGGAATAACTAGAAAATAAAGAAGACATACCCGTCATGTGTTCCGAAGCTCCTGAATCAATGATCCATGGAGGATTGGGTGGGGAAATGGACACATGATGGGCAGATCTGATGATACCTGACTGAGCGAAGGAGGAGGTGGCAGAAGGACCATCCAGCTGGGAGAGTAAGCGTCGAAGCCCCGCAAGCTTAGGTGCAGCCAAAGGACCTGTGGAAGCCTGTGAAAAAGAACTCTGGAGAGGTAGGCCTGGAGAAGGTGCAGAGGTGTCCATGCTAGCTAAATGTGTACCAGAAGATCTTGACTAACTGGAGCGAGGAGTAGAAGATTGGGGCTGACCATGCAACTTCCAACAAGTAGCACGCACATGTCCAAGGCTACCACAGAAGTCACACTTGGGCCTCTCCTTGGAGGAGGAAGATCGGCTAGTTGAAGGTGCAGAAAATTGAGGGGGTCGACTCCTTTGAAGCTGCTGAGGCTGATAAGCAGATGCAAGGGCAGGCTGAGAGGCAGATGCAAAGGCAGGAGCAGGTGAAGAGGTGACAAGCGCTGATCGCTCATGTATGGCAGACTCATCTTGAGTAGATAAACGTCGGCTCTCTTCACTCTGGAGATATGAGTAGACCTCGCTGAGAGTAGGCAGAGGGGCCCGGCTACTAAGAATCTAAACCCTGGCCAACTCATATGAAGGATTGAGTCTAGATAGGAACTCAAAAATCCTACCCTCCTCAACGTGCTTTTGGTACGTGACTACTTCATCTGGAGTAGGAGGATGATACGAGTAGTAGTCTAACTCCTCCCACATACTCCTCAGAGTCACAAAGTAGTCAGAAAGGGACTTGTCGCCCTGACGAAAGCGAGAGATGCTCTGCTTCAACCGGTAAACTCTACCAGTGTTCTATTGCTGTGAGTAGGTCTTCTTGGCGGTTTCCTACACATCCTGGGCTGTACGCATGAAGAGGAAGCCACGACTAATGTGAGGCTCCATGGAGTTGACCAGCCAAGATTGAACCGAAAGGTTCTCAGTTTCCCATTGATCAAACATGGGATCATCTTCCTTAGGCTCTTTGGTTCGCCCCATGCAATGCCCCATCTTCCCACAGCCTCCAATAAACAACCGTGCTGCTCTAGCCCACTCCAGATAGTTAGGGCCATTGAGTTTAACGGATGTAATCTGCAACTCGGGGTTCTCATACATCACTTGTTGCATAATAGGTCCTCCAATGCCTCTGGAGGAGGATTCTGTGCTAACAACTGAAACTGAGGGAGTATCCGAGGGAGGTGGAGTGCCCGTGGGAGGTGGATTTGCCATAATGAAGAAGCAAATGAGTGAAAGAGGCAAGAAAAAAGCCTATAATACCCAAAAAAGGTTTCCAAGAACAAAAAACAGATACCTAATGGAAGTCGGCGAACAAGGAACACCCATACAAACCTCCGAACATCAAAAACAAAGGATTATGGGCATGATGCAGCAACATAGGGATAGATGGAAGCATCCTAGGGCCATTAGAGGGCATTTATGGAGGTCTGAGATCAAGTTGGGGAAAGTTTAGAACCCAACCGAAAGTCCTATAGGATCTATTGATGTTGCCGGCGGTACCTAGAGGGTGAAACAACCCTCACAAACACTTCAATACTTGATGGTTTGGTTCAAAAAAGGTATGAGCATGTAGGTATGATTGTATGGACCAAATCGGTGGAACAAATCCAAGAAAAAAGACTGAGAAGGGCTCCAAAAAAGAGCTGGTTCGAAAAATAGTTTTTACCGATTTTTGTGGGAGATGGAACAAAAGACCAACCAAATGAACCTAAAAAATTCTCAAAAAATACCAAAAACCTCTAAAAATCGAGATCTACCAAATCCTAGAGTTTCTAGATGAGAAGAGTACCCTGTCTGTACGGCTGATGACGTCAGCCGCATGACTCTGATGATGTCATCACCTGCTGGTTGCTCCCTAGGTTGAAACCTCTGAGAAATTCTTCAATAAAGCTTTGATACCAAGTTGAATTATTCAATTAGGGTTAGATTTAGAGAAGAGAGAAGAGAGAAGGAAGAAGAGAGAACAGAGAAAGGAAGGATGTCTTGTGATTAGGTCACAATGACTCCATAATCTTATTTTATGTAAAAAGGAATACAAAAAGACAAATATACCCCTCAAGGGTAATACATGAAATATACGTAGAAATACGTATATGATAACACTTGGAACTTAAATCCCAGAAAATATCTTCATTATCTAAGATCCTTAGGGTGAAAGTGATCGTAGAGGAACTGTTGCAAATCTATTATTCCCTTGGCATCACTTCCTGTAACAACAATATCATCAACATAAACAACTAGAACAATATTCCCAGCCTCCGAATTATGGACAAATATAGAATGATCTGATTGATGTGTCAATTCAAACTGAAGAACAACTTCATTGAATTAGCTAGACCAAGCACGCTATAGCTATTTCAACCCATATATCACTTGACGCAATATGCATACCTTCGAAGACTCCTCATGAGCAACAAACCCAGGTGGTTGCTTCATATACACCCCATCCAACGTTCTATGAAGGAAAGCATTTTTTTTGTTGAGCTAAAATAAGGGCCAATGCATGGTGGCAACAAAAGAAATAACCACACGAACAGAAGAAATCTTCGCGATGTGAGAAAATGTCTCAGCATAATCAATGCCATAGGTTTGAGTATAACCCTTGTCAAGAAGATGAGCCTTAAGTTTTTCCACAGAACCATCAGGAAGATGCTTGATAGTATAAACTCATTGGCAACTCGGTCACAATCTATTTACCCGGTTGAAGAGAAGTAAGATCCTAAGTACCATTGATATGAAGGGCATCAAATTCCTGCCACATAACCTTCTTCCAACCCGAATGAGACAAGGCATCCTATAGATTAATAGGGATAGACATAGGAAAGCGAAGTAACAAAAAAACGGAAGGAAGAAGACAAATGAGTAAGAGACACAAACTGAAAAATAAGATGTGAAGTACATAGACGTTTACCTTCACATACGGTAATGGGAAGGTCAAATGTGGAAGATGGATCTGCAGCCTCTGAAGGAGGAAGAATATAAGCACTCAGCAAGTCAGTGGCAACACCAAGTGTGCGGTAGCGATGGCAGACATGGACCTACAACTCAGAAGTGGGGATTAAATGAGCCACAAGAACTCGAAGAAACACCAGGAAGAGGAATAGAAAACATGTCATCTTCCACATGTTGATTCTCATAAGAAAAAAAAGATACTCAAAAAATGTGAAATCGGCGCAGACAAAATACCGCCGAAGGGATGGATTGTAGCACTTGTCC
Organism: Euptelea pleiosperma; assembly: GCA_035048495.1. Lineage (NCBI taxonomy): Eukaryota > Viridiplantae > Streptophyta > Magnoliopsida > Ranunculales > Eupteleaceae > Euptelea > Euptelea pleiosperma. The sequence continues at coordinate 35,653,163 of CM068550.1, read as the reverse complement.
CCCTTTTTGGATACGAGAACAACTCAAAAAGACACTTTAATGGATCGAGGATCGAGGATCGAGCTTGGCTCTCCCTAGAAATGATGCACAAAACAAACACAACCAAAAATACGATGTGGAAGAGAGAAAGATGAAGCATTTGAAAACAACACAGAATAAGGGATTTGACCATTCAGTATGGAGGAATGCATTCAGTTGATGAGGTAACAAATAGTGAGTACAGCATCACTCTAGTGTGGTTCGGAAACATTCATCTGATATAGTGATGCACAAGTAACTTTCAAAATATGTTGATGCGTTCTTTCGGCCACTCCATTTTGTTGAGGTGCACCTGCATAGGCTGTCTGATGTATTAAACCATGTAAACCAATATGACCTTGAAACGGTGCGGACATATATTTTGTTTTTTGATAAGTATAATATTTATTAAGGGCCAACGCCAAACATAGAAGCCAAAGCGAGAGAGGTTGAGATGACCTACAAAAAGCTAAGGCTAAAGAGAGCAAAAAGAACAAGCAAAAACCCAATTAACTCCCATCCCTATTACGTAAAAAATCCCAACGAAAAACGATCTTCAAAGAACAGGCCCCTTCATTCCGGGAACGCCTTAGACCATAGGAACATCAGACGCTTGATATTAAGAATGATGGCGTTCAAGTCAACTTGCTTTCCTACGAAGACTCTGATTTCTCTCCTTCCAAAGGCCCCAAATAATTGCAAGGGGGAGCATCCTCCTTAAAATGGCACCTCTTGTACCTCTTGTTGAAAACGTTTGGGACTTCCAGCAGAGAAAGAGGGTCAAAAGAGACGCCGGTATCACCCAGCTCATCTCGAACTCCGATAGAAACAAGGCTCCTACCTCCCTAGCCACTTCACAATGTAACAGAAGATGATCCACGGATTCCCCACTGTGCTTACACATCCAACAATAATCTACCAAAATGAACCTTCTAGAAATCAGGTGATTCGTTGTTAAAATCTTGTCCAAGTAAGCATCCCAAGCAAAGAAAGCCACCTTCGAAGGGATCTTGGATCCCCAAATCATAGACACGGGAAAGGGAGCATCTTCTTGATTTGTAACGCTTCGTAGAAGAACAGACCGAAAACGACCCTCCTTGTCCACATCCAAACCCTCCTATCAAGGACCGCATGTCGGAGGTGGATAACTTGCAATCGGGATTTAGATGTTTAATTTTCCAATCATTAAGATTTCTTATGAAGCCCAAATTCCATCCCTCTACCTCCCCTTCATTCTGAGCACAATCTTGAATAGACCAATTCTTCGGTTCGAAAATAGAGTATAACTCCAAATAATCCATCTGAAATGGATTGTCACCACACCAGGTGTCATCCTAAAATCTGATTCTACTTCCTGACCCGATCTTGAACCGAACCCCTTTGACAAAATCCCCAGTGACCTTTAAAATCCCTCTCCAAAAGTTGCAACCATACGGGCTCCTCACTACACGGCTTTCCCAACCAAATGGAGAAATCTCATACTTGTCTATAGTGACTATTCTCCAAAAACTGGCAAACTCCACCCCAAACCTCTATAACCACTTGCCCAATAGAGCTTGATTCATAGGTTTGAGTTGTTTAATCCCAAAGTCCAACCAACCCACCCCCCTTCCTTAGCCTTGCACACCCTATTCCACCCAACCAAATGAAACTTGTGCTCCTCCGTACTCCCATTCCACAAGAACTCCCTCATAAGCTTCTCTAGTGTAAACAACGCACTTCTGGGGATCAAGAACATGGACATAATATATAGGTAAACTAGAAAGTGTACTTTAATCAACACCAATCTGCCCCCTTTTCGAAAGATATCTGGACTTCCACAAAGCTAGCCTCTTCCCAAAGCACTCAACCACTAGCTCCCATAGAGTCTTAGCTCTGTAAGATGCCCCTAGAGGGAGACCCAAGTAGGTAGACGGAAATCTGTCGATACGACAATTCAAGATATTAGCCAAACCCAAAATGTTCTCAACCTCTCCCACACCATACAATTTACTCTTGGATTTGTTCACCCGAAGCCCCGAAATGGCTTCAAAGCAACAAACTCTATCAAATCTTAACTAGGAAGCGTTCGGTCCAATAAACTAAGAGTGTCATCTACAAAATAAAGATGAGAAGTGGCAGGAACCCCGCCACCTCGAACCCCTCGAGTTCACTTAAATTCACGGCTTTAGTAATCATTTTTCCCAGAGCCTCCACCACCACTATAAACAAAAATGGAGATAACAGGTCACCCTATCTTAACCCCTAGAGCTCTTAAAATAACCAGTTGGGGAGCTGTTGACTAAGAGAATGAAGCCGAGGAAATGCATTTTCATATCCACCATCTCCATCTATTCCCAAAACCCAACCTGCTAAGCATGTAATCTAGAAATCCCCAATTAACATGGTCGTAGGCCTTTTCCATGTCTATCTTGCAAACGATCCCAGGATTCCCTGACTTGATTCTTAAGTCAATACATTCATTAGTTATGAGAACACCATAAAAAATTTGCCTTCCACACACAAAAGCTCCTTGAGTAGGCAAAATCACCGAAGAAAGGACCCCTCTAATTCTCAAAGCTAGCACCTTGGTAATCATTTTATACACACTACCAACTAGAATAATGGGTCTGTACTCAGATATGTCCTCTACCCCTATCAATTCTGGGATCATGGCAATAAATATGTTGTTGGATGTGTAGTCCAGATAACCTTCCTCTTGAAATTTCGCCACAACTTTCATAAAATCTGCACCAATAATCCCCCAACATTGCTTAAAAAAACAATAGTGAATCCTTTGGGACCTGGTGCCTTATCACTTGCCAGATCAAATAGAGCACTCAAAACCTCATCCTACTCAAAGGGTCTCTCTAGCCTCTCCCTGTAATCTGATCAAACTGGAGACCCTCCAAAGTAAGTCTAAAAGTAGTCGTCTCAGCATAGAGATCTGAATAGAATCCCACGACCCCATTTCTGATATTGTCTTCATCTTCCAATAAGTCACCCCAAATCTTGAGGCACGCCACGTAGTTTCTTCTTCTATTAGCATTTGCCACTTTGTGAAAAAACTTCGTGTTATTATCCCCCTCCTTCCAAGTATCTTACCCTAAATTTCTGCTTCCACCAAATCTCTTAAATCTTCACCATATGCTGATACTCAGCTTTTAAGTTGACTCTCCTCCTTTGATCTTCTATGATAAGGTATGCCTCTTCCTCTTTCTGATCAAGCAAAGCTATCTATGCTGCCAAACTCTTCCCGGTTCCATAACTTAATCTTCTCTTTGAGCGCTTTGAGTTTGTGCCTAGAAGAATCCCCCCCGTTACCATCAAAAGAAAAGGACTTCCACTACTCCTCCACCCTTTCCTTGAACCAAGGGCTGCTGAGCCACATGCTCTCAAATCAAAAAAGGGAGGGTCTGGATCTAAAGCCCCCACAATCTAACACCAAGGGAGAATGGTCTGAAGCTTGTTTAGGAATTGCCACTAAAGAAACACCTTAAAAGTGATCTTCCCAACTAACAGAAACTAAAAATTTGTCCAACCTACATAAAGTGGGGTATTCTTGGTTATTAGACCAAGTAAACTTAGACCCGCTCATACGAAGGTCCATAAGAGTATACCTATTAATGAAACCACCAAGCTCCAGTTGAATTTGAAGAATTAGGGTTAGGGTTAGGTTTGGAGAAGAGAGAATAGAGAGTAGAGAAGAGAGAAAAAAGATGTCTATTGTGCTTAATTCACAATAACTCCATAAATCTTATTTATGTGAAAGAGGTTACAGAAAAAGGACAAGTATACCCCTTATAAGAGGTATTTACAGGACTACCCCTATACAAGACATATACGTATTTCTACGTATCTGATAACACTCCCCCTCAAGTTGGCGCATAGATATCTTTCATGCCCAACTTGCATAAACATCTATGAAGTTGCCAATTGGGAACTCCTTTGGTGAAGACATCTGTTACTAGCTCATCTGTCTTTACAAAGGGGGTACAAATTTCCCCAGATACGATCTTCCTCCCGTATGAAGTGGCGATCCACTTCAATGTGTTTGGTCCGATCATGCTGCACCTGATTGTGAGCAATGCTGATAGCCGCCTTGTTGTCACAGTACAAGCTCGTGGATCTCAAGACTGGAAAGCCAAGTTCAGCTACCAACATCTTCAGCCAGAGTATCTCACACAAGCCATGGGCCATTGCCTTAAAATCTGCCTCTGCACTGGATCTGGCAACTACTGGTTGCTTCTTGCTCCTCCAGGTAACTAGATTGCCTCCCACAAAGGTACAATAGCCTGATGTAGATCTCCTGTCATCCTTGGCGCTGGCCCAGTCTGCATCAGTGTATGACTACTCATGTGACTATTCTTTTGAAAGAGGAAGCCACAGCCAGGGGTAGACTTGAGATATCTCAATATCCTATGTACCGCCTCTAAGTGAATCTCTATAGGAGAATGCATATACTGACTGATAACATTGACTGCATAGGCAATATCTGGGCGGGTTAAGGAGAGATGGATCAATCTCCCAACTAGTCTCTGAAAGCTCCCCATGTCCTGTAATGGCGTACTACTCGAGTCGGCCAGCTGGTGGTTCTGCTCTATAGGGGTCTCAACTGGCTTAGCTCCCAGCTTGCCTGGGTCCTTCAATAGGTCTAGGCCATACTTCCTTTGTGAGATGAAGATCCCTTGGCTGAATCTTGTAACCTCTATGCCGAGAAAGTACTTGAGAAGTCCCAGAGCTTTGGTCTCAAACTCCCATGCTAGATGATTCTTTAGTTTAATCACCTCCTCTGCATCATTTTCTGTCATAATGATGTCGTCAACATAGACGATGAGGGCCGTAGTACTCTTCCCTAGGTGTTTCACAAATAGGGTGTGATCGGCTTGACTTTGAGTATATCCCAGCTTCTTCCTGCTAGAGTGAACCTCTTAAACCAAGCTCTGGGAGATTGTTTAAGCCCATAGAGGGCTTTCCTTAGTCGACATACCTTGCAGCTATCCCCTGGAGGAGTGAACCCTGGAGGAGGTACCATATAGACCTCTTCATGCAGATCACCATGAATGAACGCATTCTTCACATCCAATTGATGCAAAGGCCATGCTTGGTTTGCTGCTACAGACAACAAAACCCTGATGGAGTTCATCTTTACCACAGGTGCAAAGGTCTCCACATAGTCAATCTCGTAGGTCTGAGTGTACCCTTTGGCTACTTGTCTGGCCTTGTATTTCACTGTGAACATCCATCTGCATCCGACCGGCTTCTTGCCTCTTGGCAAGTCAACAAGCTCCCATGTTTTGTTCTTATCCAGTGCCTTAATTTCTTTTACCATAGCAGCTTTCCATCTAGGGTGTGCCAACCCTTCTGCCACAGAGGGAGTGGGAATGGTGGAAACTGATGTGATAAAGGATCTGTATGAAGGTGACAAGGCATCGTAAGAAACAAAGTTGCTCAATGGATGTTGAGTACAACTTCTGGTGCCTTTTCTAACAGCAATAGGAAGATCAGAATCATCAGTAGACAAGGGAATGACAGGATTGCTATCCCCTTCCACATGCTAACCCCGTGCGAGGATGTCATTGGATTGCTATCCCAATCGAACTCCGTAACTCTATACTTGCTGCCCACAATTATATCATAATTGTTCTTTACTAATTTTTTAAGATAATAAGAATATATTTCCAGACATTTTTCCCAAAATAATAGAATTTTTTATGAATTTTTTAGGATTTTTTAGAATATTTTATGAATTTTCTACTATTTTCTAAAATACAATTAACATTGATAAACAATTAATACTTAATTTTAATTAATTAGTTAACTAATTATTAATTAGATAAATAATTAATTAAATAACTCATTAATGAAACACTTAAGTAATTAATAAATACTTAATTAAACTATTAATAAATAATTAAATAATCAAATAAATAAATAATTAATTAATTAAACAAATAATTAATTAAATATTTAAAGCATAAATAAAATAATTAATTAATCATTTACCCAGAAAATGCTAAAACCAAAATTCTCGAACTTCGTGTCGCACGCATCTTGAGGCAACACGTATCTCGAGGCAATATGCCCCACCAAAAACTATTTTCAAGGGACCTGAAGATTTTTAGGAATTCCTAAGATTTTTCTAGAATTTCTTCTAGTAAAATGGTGTATTAGCAATTATATCTTACCCAGGGGTTAGATAATAATTATCCAAAAGTAGTTTAACAACTAAGGTATTAGGTTCTATTTATAGAAGTTCAAAACCAATTTTTTTCACTCCCAGCCAATGTGACTAAAATTTTGAAATTTGTTTTTAAGAATTCTGTTATCATATAGCAGGTCCAATTTATAACTTAGATACACACGATCAAGTTATGATTGTGGTTTCCATACCCATCCGATGATCGATTGTATTTGTTCAATTCGATCGGGTCGATGAACCATAGTCAGAGTCGGGATTCGACAATAAATTGGCAACTGATCAAGTCGGGAAAATTTGAAAAAAATCGACAAAATTATAAAAAATATATCTTGGCATATTTTAAGTTAAAAATGTTGTTTTTAAATAAACACATTTATATGATGAAAAGCACATCTATAATTCCATAATAATAAGCCATAACGCAAGCACGATTCATCATTCATAATCAAAATTCAATAATCGGCAAAATCGCAATCAAAGGGGAAAAAATAGGTCTTAGCCAATTAATTGGCAAAATCTGCGATTGATTCGTGATTTCGAAAAATTGGAGATTTTTGTGACTATGCGATGAACCCAATGATTTGACATTCTCGGTGTTGATTGGATTGACATAAAACCCAAGAAATCTATGCATCAACTGACTATGCGCAATAAACCAAAATTTACTGAATTGACTAGAAAATACTATAAAGATCCATTGAGAGTCCTAACAGGAGTGGTGTATATACCCATCTTAGGGTAAATCGACGTGCCGGAGCTCGTGGCACAGTCTTTTCGGTCAAATTCCTTGCAGATTTTGCTACAAGCTTCCCATAACACCTAAAATAGACTGAAACACCAGTCAAAAGTCAATGAGAATCTCTCTTCAAGTCTAAACTAAGTCTAATGGTTAACTACAATGATATGCGCATTCTATACTAGAATATTTTTAAATTATCGGGGTTTTACATTCGGGACCGAAGAGTTCCCGACATGTTGACTTCAGCCCTCGAAAGTAGGGTCTCCTGACTCACCCCCTATGCGGTAGGGTAGTCGTTGGACTTTTTTGGTGATTTCTGGGGTCGGGGGGTTCCTGGCTCGTGGAACTTGGCACTCGAACGCAGGGTCCCTCAAGTCGGATTCACCTGAATTTGCATCACCATAGTAGCTTTTGCTCAGTCTCTGGGACCCCCTCAGTCCCTCGTTCTTGGAGACAATGTTCACGGACATGCGGTCCATGCCTATCGGCTGTTTTTCTAATAGGCATCTTAATCTCTTGTTTTCTTCCTGAAGCCGCGTAACCAAAAGCTGATGGGAGCTCTGCTCTTCCCTCATTCGGCGATTTTCTGTTATCGTGTCTTTCAGGTCGACCTGGGGGTCAGTCTCCCTGCCATTGCGCTTAGTGCGTCGCATGTTCACCATTTCAGTACTATTGACCCCTCTTTCATTGCGGGATGACTGCTGGTGTCCCACAGATGGCGCCAGAAGATATGGGACCAAGATATCGAATCTTGCTCACACAATCCCCAAGGAATCAGATCCACAAGTTGTAAATGAATCAGATGGTTACTGAGCCCTATCTACTTTGGTCGCGAATATCCGCTTGGAAAGACTACTTTACTCTCTGATCTGAGAAACAAATTGCTAATGAATACTGATGCGGCCACCGAGAACTTGATCACATTCGCTGAAGTCAATGACGCTTCCGTTAACCTCCTCGCCTTGAAGGTTGCGCCTTGGGTGGGCAGTGTACTTGCCAATGACACTTCGACGATCAAGTCAGTGGATATGCTGTGATCGCCGGTTGCTTGTAGAGCTTGCCGGAGAAGAAGAAAAGGAAAAGGGAGTGAAAGAAGATCAAGTTCCAAAACAAGTCCGAGTCTTGTTTTTCTCAATTCTCTCCTCTATTAATAATTTTTTCCAATTCATTTAGCATTGCACAGTCCTCTTATTTATAGATCTTTTTCTTTTTCCGTCTGTTTGAATGAATAGAAATATTCCTTTTCCCACTCGGAGTTGCCCTTCTGTTCTACGTGTCCATCTGTCGCTGTTTTTCTGTTAGTCTTTCCCATATTCTGGCTATTTCCTTGAACAACTGTCAATCCATGGGAGCAGACTTTTGTTCGTGGAAAGTCTTTTCGTTTATGCCTTTACAGGAGATAAGTTACTCGGGTGATGGTGAAACCTTGTCGGTGGCTTTCGGGCGAAAGAGATACCTACTCGGCAGTGTTTGGACGAAAAGCTCTATCGACAATCTCTGGATGTCGGTAGCCTTCAGGCGTCGATGAAGCCTTGTCGGCAGATTCCAAGCTAAGGAAGAGCCTTGTCGGCACTATTCAGATGTGAGACCTTATGGGCGATCTTTGGGCAGTGATAGGACCTTGTCAACGTTTCTCGGATGATGCTTAGGCTGTGACGGCATGCTGTTTTACTCTGTGGACCCCCCATTCGGTTTTTATGTTTTGCTCTTGTCGGGTTTTCGTGATGGCATCAGTTGCTCATTGTCCAGTCTAGACGGACGCTTTTCGGGTAATCAGCGTATCTGGGGATGGACACGTGTTTCAATCTGGTAGCTCTGAAAATATCGTACCCACAGTAACCAAGTGGGTATCCACAGTCCTCTTTGTCCTAAGAGGAATAACCACCTTTACCTTAGGCTGCTCCACTACTGAAGATAACCCTTCAGCCGATAACATCCATCCCCCTTGCTCATAGCCTTCCGGGAAACAGAAGCACTTATTATGCCCGGAGGATTCGATCTCTGAAAGCCTGATAAACCTACCACCTTTATTGCTCTTCTCCTCAGCAATGAAGCACCTTCCCTGAAGCATTATTTTCCTCCAGAGAACTCTGCGAGACAGTGCCTCGATTAGCTCCCTAAAAACACCAATCATCCATCGTCCTGCCTCAAACAGAAATACAGCTTCCTCCAATCATCTCCTACCTTCTTCTCTGATACGGATAAAAGATCTGCCTTCTATCCTCTCCTCAGGGAAGACGTGGACCTTGGCCTCCACTGAGACCCTCACCATCCTGTTGTGGGGTTTTCTTCTTGTTATTGCTCTTATAATAATAATGTTAGTGGTGTTTTTGCATCCCACTGACACCTATAAGGTCAACATTTAAGATTCCCAGATATGGATAATGATACCTCATGAACACGGATACAGGGAGCAGGTATACAACTCTTCATTTCTCAACATCTTTGACAGTGATATGAATATGAGTATTTAATCCAAATGATAAAAAAAAATGCTTTTGATTCAAGTCTTTCAAAGCTCACTATCATTTTTAAGTCTTTATATCAAATTAAATGAAATTTGCATACTTGTAACGTATTCATTGTATGATTCTTTCTTATATCTTATTTATATATTTTGGTTGACAAAACAAGAACATTGTTAGGATATGAATAAAAATTAGCTGTTGACAATAGAAATAAGAAAACTTTATGCTACAAGCATCCATGCAGTAAACTGTAGTGTGATATCATGTTGATATGTGATGCTAAACATTTCTAAGTATCAGGTATCATATTTTAACATGCTATCTTACAGAATATGAGAGTTGGCTTTTCATTTAAAATACACTGGACATAACTAGCCAACAAAGGATTGAGAAGGATTCTGGTCACTATGCATATCTGATGTCTTAAATTACTGTAGATAATTCTGATACAGATTAGAAGGATCCAACACACAATAATAGTTACACTTTAACAGTATTGGATTGTACACTGATCCTCGTAGCTGTACAATTTGTCCCCTCTTGAATGAGCGATGACCACGAAGTTTTGAGTTTGTCCCAGGCCAAAAAGCACTGCAATTTTGTTTTTCCATTTTCTCGTTTAATCTCTGATGTCTTGGTTGGTGCAGGTTTGAAAAGCTCCAGGAAGATGCCTTCATCTATTCTTTCATACTCAAGGCATTGGACATGGTTCCAGCCCAGAGATCTGGGCATGACTGATTCATGTAGCAGATACTAATGTAACAAGATTGTTTTAATCAAACAAGGTTCTAAATAAGTCTGCATGTACTGCATCTTATCTGGGTTGATGCCCTTCTATGCTGCAATTTCATTTTTTTTAGGGCGTGCTTGATTGCAGAGAAAATTGTCCCAAGAAAATACATCTAGGAAATGGCTGATTGATTGCAATTGAGAACACATATTTCAATCACGTGAGAAAATAAAGGCGTATTTTCAGGTGGAAAGGAATTCTCACCTATCTGGATGGGAAATGAATTCCGGGCTTAGTAGGGAAAATTATACAGATTTAAAATGGCTATCTAACAATGGACAGTTGTATTTTCCCAAAGAAAATGCAATTTTCCCATTTGGCAATCAAACATGCCCTTAGTGTTTTTGAATAAGCTATTAGGTTTCCATCCAACGATATCTTCATATGATCAATGGTTGAGATAGAGTAACCATCTGCCTTTTTCTTTCCTTTTTTCAGAAAATGAAAAAGAAAGGAGATATTGAGTCATCAAAATTTGCAATGCACGTGAGCAGGCCAGCCGAACTGGCAATCAAGCCTGGCCTACTTTAGCCCGCGCTTGGGCGAGAATGTACTTTGATGGGGTTATCGGATGAGAATGGAAAGGACTCACTTCCTAGGGTCACCCTTAGTCTAAACATGAACTCAGACGTCTGGGACTCCAGAGTATGGTTTAAATTTTGAAAATGGAGGGGTTTTCTCTTTGTAGGTTTTTGGAGGGATGTTAATTGAAAATCAAGGGGTTTTTATTCCTACTTATTCGTTGTACCCTGGGGACCGCCCCCGCCTCTTTGAATTTTGACATGTACCCCTTGTTAACTCTCCCTTAACCAACTAACCATGGTCTTAACGTGGGTTGGGTTATGGCATTGGGGTTAGGGTTAGGGGAGTTAAAAGTGCTGCTACGTGTCGACATTTTGGGAGGGTGGACTTCAAATTTGAAGTCTCAAGGGGTAAAAATCGACAGTCTATAATTCTTCTAAATCAGTCTACAAATATCAGAATGATTTGAATTTTTGTGACGATGATCTCCTCACCATAGAGATCATCCTCACCAAAAATCAGCCATTGATTCATCTTCATGGCTATGCCAAATGGTTGTCCCCCGATCCTGACCCTTGGTGGCCACAATGTAGCAATCATGTGTCAAATGTATGGGAGTGGTAACAGATGGAAGTAATTAAAGTTCATTTTGTGATACATAATGAGAGGCTGGTGGTGAATTGATAATTTTTAATTGATCGTATGAAAACTTTAGTTTCACCGGGTTGGATTATTGGTTGAGAATATAATTGTTTATTTACTCCTTAGTTTTTAAAAATGACGTTTTCAATATGTTGATCATTTTCTTTGAAATCATGTTATACCGTTGCATCCCCCATATCCATATGGGTGGGTAAAGTGGTAAAGAGGGGGGGGGGGGGATTGTCCAATCGATTGGACTATCCCACTAGTCAATAAAATTGACTTTGACTTGGGTCTGTCCAATGACCAAATTTGACCATTATATTTTGTTCATTTTAATCAACTCCTATGGCCACTAAGTCACTTACCTTCCTAATCGAGCGTACACGATCGTTAACTGACAAATTGGCAGTTACTCAGATGACTCCTGTCGTCAACCGTCTGATTCATGCTGTCTTTGTCTTTTAGTATTCACGTAATTGGCGAAGTATGCGTCCCACGACATCTTCACGCTACATTAGTGCTCGTAGGAACGGTTACAAGAATATTTTATGTCAAACAGAATCTTTGCCAAATTGAATATGAAAATATTCCTTACGATCTCCCATTTTGGTAATTCCGTAACAAAAAACATTTAATCATATGAAGGTAAAAAATAGAAAATACAATCTCACCTTCTAACATGATTCACTCACTATCTCACACTCTCTTGGAGATAATCGAACAGATATAGTGTAATGGCTTTTGATCTGTTCCCTGCACATTCTACCAACAATACATACTATGTAATATCATCGGCAATCAATAAATCATATAAAATACAGTGAGTTAAATTTTGCACATCACAAGTAGAGAAATTGGAAAAATAATGAAATTTTTTTTCTCCCTCTAAATTTCTCTCCCCCTATCTCATGCATCAACTTATTTTTACCGCTATGATTTTTTCTTATCCTTTTTGTCACAGATTGACAAAGGTACAGAAATATAAGCAAATAACAAGCATGCAATGAATATCATCATGAGGAACAAGTGCATATGTGCAACATGATAACAAGTATAAAGACTAAAAGATAGGCATGGCGCGTAGTCTAAATACATCAATGGTTTAAATTTCGGTGAAACCATTTAATCAATCATAAATCTTTTTCAAATGAATTTAAAATTTTTAAATCATATCTGGAAAGATTTACAACTCTCAGAACTCAAATCGGATCAATCCGAAAAATGTCAAATCTGAAGAATGCTAAAATTCATGAAAAGTCAAGTTAAATGCAATGCATAATGAGTTTTAATGGGATTGGCACTAACAAATATCAAACATAGGATTTTAGACTTAACTACTCAGTTTAATCTTGAATAGTTCAAATGCAGTAAATCTAGGCCATTTATCAGAGCCAGTCAATCAAACTAATACACTTTAGTTGAATTTTTAATTTCTTTCACTTGGGTGTACTGTGTCTAACTTTCCACTTCTTAGGGTACAAGACAGATGTTAGTAAAAATCTAAATATTTTACTCAAAATCTGGGGATATCCTGTATCCAATCATGAAATCCTCATTAGAGCTAATAGGTTCTCACTAAACTCTCTATTTTCAAGTGTATTTGCCAATGTGATTTCACATTACTTTTGTAGCAAATATGGTTATTTTTTACTCACTTGTTTAATCAGAATTTTATTTTTCAAGTTCTCATCTTTTGACACTTGGTCTGTTTGGTAACTTTCATACTCGGTCGGTATGGTATCCTTTGTAGCATTAAGTAATCAGATTTTAATATAGATCGAGGCCATACAGATTTTACCACATCCACTTGAGGTAGCTCTTTCCATGGAGAACTATCATACAGGGAGGCCAACAGTCGATTATATTATAATTTCGAAATCAACTGAAAGTAGGAACACAACTAAGTTGAAGTCATAAAAAGTAGAAGTTTATTCCTAATTCCCATAGAGTACTAGATTTATTACCTTAATCAAATCCAGTCCCAACCAGTGTCAGTCAGTGTGCATGTGAATAACAAGTTAAAAACTTATGAACATTTACTAACTGAGAATTAGTAAAATAGACTAATCTTTTAAATATTCTAGAGTTTTCTACAATGATCTAGTCTCAATTTACCTTCTGTCAAGTCCTGATTTTAGAATTTTCTAGAGTCAATGCCCATCATATTAAAATTAATTATGCAATGCACAACTCTAAAATAAACTCCTAACAAGACACAAAATAATTTTTGATTTTTGAATTTTCTACTTTGTTCTTGAATACATGAATTTAAAATAATGCAAATAAGCAAAGGTCTAAAACAAATAGAAAACTATAAAGAAAATAAAATCCTAAAACAAAACTACAAACTCAACTCATAAAAGATATACAATCATAGAATAGAGAAGAGTGTAAAGAACCACATTTATTCAATCAATGGGGCAAGTGCCACTAGACTTCATAAGGAATTCATTCTAAATAGAATCTAGATTTATCGGTCATTCTTTTCTCACTCATATGGTCTTATACCTTGTAGGTGGGTTCTTTTTCTTTGCCATTTGTTTAGGCGGTGAAGGAAGATCGATTTTTTCTTTTTATTTGTCCTCTTATTCTGAGCCTTTTAAGTCTGAGTGCCATTGAGTTTTATAAGATTAGCAATCTCTTTACTCAAGGCATCCGACTTTTGATGCAAGACTGTCATTTTATGGAGTAGATCTCCTTGGTTCCCATATAATTTTCTCTTAGGAGGAACCATGGTATCTCTCATCTTTTGAAAGCAATTCTTGCTCAGGTGACCTCTACCCCTACAGTAATTACAAATAGGCGTATGCATAACTGGTCTGGGTCTAGGTTGATTAACCTGTGGTATGGAAGGAACTTTGGCTTTTATAAATTTAGTTCCTGAAGACGATGGGGTATCAGCATTATCAACATATCTAAGTCCCCGCTTGTCTCCACATCTTTGTCCCACACTTAGAATCTCATTTAATTTCTCAGTGCTTTGAGAAATATATGGCAAGTCCTTTTTTCAGTTAAACTAGTTCAAGTTCAAGTGACTTCCTCTTCTCCAGACATTCCTGATAATCAGTTTCAAGAAATTGAACTTTGTCTTGGAGGCTAGCTTTCTCTTCTTCATGCTGTCTAAAAATTGTTTCATATTTTTCATGCTCACTTTCTAAAGACATTTAGGATCCGTATTGCTAACAAGTCTTGGGTCTATTAATGGACAATATGGGTGAACTAACAAATAATTAATTCATGAAAGGAATTTTGAGTTTTCAAAAATCTGCCAAAAATTCAACCCACTCTAAATTTCTAACCTATCATCGAGTCCATTTTTCTCAAAGACATCTTTGAGAAGACGGCTATAATGTGACACGTAGCAAAAATTCCACATATATCACCGGGATTAATACACCAACCACTCTCTATGAGGATTAGTAGCCAATGGATTTGATTTTTTTTTTTCTTGGCTTCATGAACTGGCCCATGGATATTTTATGTTTAGGTCCACCAAGAGGTGGGCCAAATATTAATGGGTCAGTGGGCCCGGTTATCCCTATAATTATTTTAAAAAGTGAAATATGATTATCTGTCAGCTTTTTATTGGTCACCGCTAAGTATCCTTCGTAGAGAAAGCCTAATACTGAATTTAAACTCATCCTACATACCTTGTTAATCCTTCTTTATCGTGATCTTCCAAGTCAAATTGACCTGGTCAAATGTTATCATGGCACACTTGATCGGGTGGTTGATTGGTACCCTCCAGTGCTTCTTGACAAGTCTTGCCTATCAAAAACAGAAAAATAAAAATCAATATATGATCTAGATCAGGCAGCATCTGGACTTATCTGAAAATAAAATTAATGGATGGCTAAAAAGATGGAAACAGAGTTGAGAGCTTGATCTTAGAAGATCAGACGCACTGTTGTGCTTGGGAACTGGTCAACTATATAAAAGGGGGATTTGGATTAGCTACTATGAGATCTTTTAGCTTCTAAAATAAAAAAACTAAAACTTCTCAAGAAACGAAACTAAAAAACTATTGTTTATGGAGTGGAGTCCTACCTCTATTGGATCGACACCAACCTTTGCAACCTAACCTTGACTTTACTAATTGACATCTATGGTTTCTTGCAGGTTTCCAAACATTGTCCAAATTAAAAAATCTGGAGAACTTGAACCTTGATTGGAATCGCTTTAACAGCAGCATCGTACCATCTTTGGGTTCACTCACATCCCTTTAGTCTTTGTTGACCAAGGTATATATATGTTTAATTACTTATTAGTTCTCTCAATGACATCCATTATTGACCAAGTGGAATGACAAGGAAAGCTTAAATGATGTATCGATAAGTCCACAAAGGACAAATCAAGTCTCCATAGGTTTGCAGACTTAAAAGTATGCAAACATTATGAGCACTGATATCCATTGAAAATGTGTTATTTTAATGTTTTAAAAAATATTTTATAAATTAAAATTACTTTTTAAAGGAGCATTCAACGGTGGATACAATGTTTGCATACTTTTAAGTTCGCAAACATATGCAAACTTAGAAAATGAAAAATAAGGAAAAAAAAGAAAAATTCTATGATCCACCAGACTGCGGAATGTAGTCATAATGGTGGTAGTCAGAGAGGCCTTGGTAACTTGAACATAACAAATTAATTAGTATTGAACCATCAAGGATCGTAACATCATCCTAGTGCTAGTTTAACTAGCTATTTCTTCACTAGAAGGACATCTGGATTTCAAGCAAGTGGTGCTAAATTGTTATAAGCTAGTTGTAGCAATAGCTCAGGTCAATTAATTAATACCAATGAGTAAAATTAGGACAAGTACTTGGTACTACCCAAAAAACAACAATCGGCAACTCAAACAACGGGTGCAGACATGGGGAAGAAAATATAAACTCGAACAAAAAACGTTTTCAACTTCATTTAATTAGGATTATAACAAGTCAAACAGAACCTGCCATGGCCTTTCCCAATCAAGTAGCATAGACCAAGCCCCAAGCCAAGCTCCATAACAGCTCCATGTGCTGGTATACAGATCATATAATCAAGAATTCCAATTAGCATGAGAGGTAGCTGGCTTAAAAACATTACTTGGTGGAGTATTTGAGCTTCCAAAAGCCCTCGAAAACAAATTTCTTTTATATGTCTTCATTGAGGATAAAAATTGAACTAACATCATTTCCTGTTGCAACAATGGCATCTATAACATAGAATGATATTTCATTATTTCGAAGAGAAAAACAGAGGGGTTCATGAGATGTAGCTTGCTTAAAACTTTCAGCAAATTGAAGGAATGGATTTCAACAAATATTTCTGCAGATCACCCTGCAGAAAGATTCACATCTCAATGAAGTAGTGGCATTTTCTGGTCATGACAATGGTCACCATAAATCTGTTAGTTATCATCTTTAGTACTGGAGGGACTGTTTCCGAGATAGAGATCAAATTGCTTTCGACAATTCCTTTGTTCTCAAAAGATGAAATTTAAATTCACTGGGGAAAGGAAACGCAAAGGAGGGAGATTCAAAACCCATCTTACTTCTACATGAACATTTCTTCTATTTTTTATGTCTAATTCGCTTCAACAACCGCTCTCAAATGTTAGAAGCTTTCCTCAAGGAAACAAGAATTGTTACACCTTAAGACTAGCAGGCAGAATGGCTGATAAGTATCTGATTAGAGCTTATTTCTTGTATGAAAAATGATGGAAGATATGAACAGCTATAATTTGATCTCGGTCTCGGGGTCAATCACTGTTACACAGTGGAATTTAGCAACGCATCTGATATCCTGACCATGGAGATTATCAGTGTCGCAACATCAGATGTTATATCCGTTGGTCTCATAAACATAGGTCATGAAACTCCTTTCATATCAGCACTAGAGTTAAGACATCTGAATGACTCCTCCATTTATAAAACATTGGATTCAACCCTTCCACCCATCTTCAATGCCATTGATCTTTATACAGTCAAACAGTTCCCTCAAGCAACAAACAGAAGGAACTAAATCAGAATCTAATGATTTCAATCAATGAGGCAAATTGATCTGCGATTCAGAGGTAATGGAAAGAATCGTCGGTGAAATTGTACAACAATTTCAGGTTAAAGATGTTGGGGAAAAATCCCACACACCCCCAAAGGGTTAGTGTATACTGATACCCTTACACTTTAGGTGGCTAGTTGGACTTGGATCTGACCTAGTTCTGTATGGCTGAGAAGTCTTATACTTGTCTGAGATCTCCGCCGATTCAATCCGAGAAACCTGCCTCCGAGCCGAGTAGTCCGCTTGCGAGTCGAAGACTCTGTGCTCCTTACAAAAACTCTTGCCAAGGGAATCCGGGGAAGGAGTCGGGGAGGGGATCCCACTGGTAGAGCCTCTGACGATCAAGTTAGTAATAAATTCCAGGCTCAGTTTGACAGAGTTTTGGCTTAGAAATTCCATACCTTTAAATGCTCTCATCTACCTCTATTTATAGGCTTTCAGTTGCTGTCGTGTCGGTTGCCCTTGTTGCACTCCTCCTTTGGTGTACACGCCTTCTCTGGTGCTAACTGTCCTGTCTGACAAAGTTAATCCACTAGTTCCCTTGTCAGCTGTGAATCAGTGGTCGTACCAGCTGCTCTGCTCTGGCATGCCTTCTGCCGACTATTACACCCACCGACATGGTTAACTACCTACTACTGTGTAATCCTGTCAACCCTCCACCTGCTACCAGCTGACTTGTACTCTGACATGGGCAACCACCCACCCTGTCGGTCTACCAACTCTGTACTTCCTTGTTCCGTCTCGGTCTCGGACAATCAGCCAGGTCTCAATCTCGAACTAACATCCAGGTCTCAATCTCCGACTAACATCCAAGTCTCGGTCTCGGACTAACATCCAAGTCTCGATCTTGGACTAGGATCCAGGTCTCGACCTCGGACCAGGAGCCAGGTCTCGGCCTCGGCCTCGGACCGAGAGCCAGGTCTCTGCCTCGGTCCGGGAGCCAGGTCTTGGCCTCGGACTAGGAACAAGACCTCGGCCTCGAACTTGCAATCAGGTATTGGCCTCGGACCAGCATCCAGGTCTCGTACACGTCCACATGTCATCATTCTGGTAGTTCGAGTGGGTTCATAAATTTGGCACCCACAATCGCCCCTTCTCGGGTTCCGAGCTGACCACCGAGCTTGGTACCTGAGAAAAAGGTCCATGTGTCAACCTGCTAACTCGATGTGCCTGGTTATTCGCGAGGGGTAATGATTGACAAGCTTTCCACGCGCCTTCCTCTGGTTGGTTCTTTTGGTCGGCGCAGTTCAAACGTCTTCTTGGACTCTGCCCGACCCAGTCAGGCTTGCCAAATGTCCAACCCCCATGGGTCATTATTCCTCTATCTGGTAATTAATGCGCCGCTCGGGCGTCATTCGGCCTTAAATGCCCTGTCACGCGTCAGCTTGGGATAGGTTTGGCTGAGCGCCGTGTGAGAGGCGGCGCTTCGGTCGGTGTATCTTTCACACCAAATCTTGCTATCATCATTACCTCCTCACTATAAATAGGGGGTCCCCACCCCATTTCCAGCTCTCACTCTGAAAAAAAAACTTTCTCTGGCGATTTCCACTCTCTTTCCTTGGCATCCTCGGCTCCCAAAGGTCTCTATTCTCTCTATTCCCGGCCTCCTCTGCTCCTAGAGGCGTATACTTCTTCTGTCCTCAGCATCCTCGGCTTCGAAGAGTAACCTCTCCTTCTTGGCTCTAGGTATCCCCTTTTCCTTTCCTTGTCCCATCTTGTCTTGTACATGGCTCCTAGGAAAAAGGTTCCTAAGGAGGAAGATCCCGTGACGTGTGAGCATCCGGATCTGTCCGAGATCCGTCAGACCTATGGGATCTAGGACTCCATTTTTCTTGAGCATGTTCTTACTCGGTTGAACTTTGCTCATCATACTCCGATCGGCAACGGCAAGATCTGTGTCACTATCGACCAGATTCAGACCGGCCTGCCGTTACCCCTCACCTCATTCTCTCGGAGGTCTTAAATATGTATAAGATCGCCCCCAGCCAAACCACTGGAATTTTTGGAGGCATCTCCATTCTTTTGATCGGATCTCTCGATTCTGGGGCCGAGAGGTCACATTAGATGATATTAGGATCCAACACTTCATAAAGAAATCCCCCCAGCCCGTTGCCGAAACGGGAGGGGCTCCCTTCTACTTTCTTGCCACCCGTGTGAACAAACTGCCCCTTCTGGAAAGGATCCAAGATTCTGAGAAGGGTTGGAAAATATTTTCAGTCTTTGTCTCGGGAACGTGGGAGAGGTGTGCCGAGGATCAGGGCCCACCCCTTCACTTTCCGAGGTTCAACACCCAAGGAGGTACCTCGGCTCGCCCTCATCTGTTTCTTGTCTATACTTAGCTTATTTTCATGGCTAACCATTCTTAACTGGTGCATGTGTCTTTACCAACAGCACTTTGTCTGGCATTCCCGAGGGTGACGTTCCCCAGTGCTTCGATCTCCGGTACCTTCCAGCCGACGTGTACCAGCGTCTAGTCGGCCTAGATGCCTGGGGCTATCAAAGGATCTGTGTGCCCCCATCTCCCAAAGAACTTGCTCGATGTATCACTGAGGAGGAGCTTAAGGAGAAGCTCACAGAGCAACAGCTTGCCATGTCCCTCCCCCGAACCAGGAAAAGGCGTCCTGCTGCCGTTGAGAAAGTCCAATCTTGTGAAAAGACCTTGGCGTCCAGGTCCATCGTCGACCACGTAAAATCAGAGATTTTCGAGGTCCACGCATCTACTGACGCCGAGGTACCTTTCATAGATCCCATTGCCGTTGCTTATCCGATTAGTTCTGGGTCCAGCTCTGACACCTCCTCGGATTCTTCATCCGACCTACTCTTCTCTGCCTTCTTGTAGTAGGTCGGCCGAGCATATCGTGTTGGCACCCCTGCCGAGGACGAAATGGCCGAAAAGCTCACCATCAACCTTGGGGATGACACTCCCCCTGCCTCCTCGGTCCGATCAACTCCATCCCCGAGGCCAAATGTGGTGGTGGTCCGGTGAAAGTAGGGTTTTTCCGCGTCGTTGGTTACGGAAACCCTAGAATCAACAAGATTTGTAATTTTTATCCGATTATCCTGCAAAATTTAGAATTCTTGCACAGTGGGAAGTTTCGGATGTCGATCCGCACTTGGGTTTAGTTAATGCAATCAATAACATAAAATGACGGATTTTTATCAGGGAAACATGGAGAGGTGAGAATCTTGATGTATTTGGATTAAAACAAGATTGCTTGATTTTAGAGAGAGAAATTATCATAATCTACCAAAAAAAATACTAATGAAGGAAATCAAACCACAATCAATAAAAGTAACTCATCACTTAAAATTCAAAAGTTATTACAATGTTCAAAAGAAAATAAAACACTAAAGTTCTAAAAGAACTACGGATTAAGCTAGAGAGGGAAAGAGAATAAAAGTGAGTCAACCCTAGAGAGAGAAAACTCACTTTTCTAGAGAGAGAAGATTTTTAGAGAAAGAAGCGATAACTAGAGAGAGAAATACTGATATTCGCTCAAAAGTGCTTATTTTAAGCAATTATCCTGTTAGCGTTATTGCATTCTCCCACGTTAAAATACTCTATTTATCTACTTTTCTACGTAAGATACTCTTTTGTTGCGTAGAACACACTTTTCTGGACGAAATGGTATATTTGCATGCATTAAACACATTTTCGAAAGTCTAGACATGAAGTCATTCTGATAGAGTCTCATTACGCGCTTCTTCTATCGCAGGAAACCTCGATGGGACAATTCTCGAGACTTGCAAGCCCACATCGATTAGGAAAGCCCATTATCAAAGCTTAAAGAGCCCACATGCTATGACTAGAAGATATGGGCCAAATATGGGCTGAATAAGAGGACCAAAAAGCCGGCCCAAAGAACGAAGAGAGTAGGAGAGCCAATGACCAAGAGACGGACCAAAGCGTTTAAAGCCACATGAGTCAGCAAAGAATGATGGTCGACTCTACTGGAGAAGCGTGAGGATGGTCACAGTGAAGACCAGGGTTCCAGACCCTCCGCCAGTGCTTTTTTCTCTATTTTCTGATACTTTTTCTCTCATCTCTCCTTATTCTCTCTCTCTCTTCATCTCTCGGTCCTCGAATCTACTGACCTAACCCCAGAACTCCTGCCCATCGGCTCTATCTCATCTCCCTTAGCTTTCTGACCGTTGGATCTTCCATCGGACCGTTGGATCTTCAATCGGACCGTTGGATCTCTCTAGATCTGTCGATCTACCAATCTGAGTCCCAATCAAGTCACCATCCATCCGATCGCCATCAGACTGTCTGTCACATCATCTTGTGAGACAATGGACATCATCAATCCATGAGGGCCAATAGCCGGGCCCATCTTCATCGACCCGCTGTCTGACCAGTTAGTGGACCCCGCGAATTTCAAAAATAATTTTAATTAAATGGGGGGTCCACTAATTGGGGAGATTCCCCATAGAAAAGTAGGTTTTTACTTAAAATAAAAAAATAAAAAAAAAAAATAATAATATTTTTCGTATTTTTTATTTTCAAAAAATACCCTATTTCCATTAAAGGAAATAGGGAGCTTTAAAAGGAGAAGGATAGGGGTTCATTCGAACCCTAACCCCCCTCTTTTCTTCTCCTCTCCTTCCCCTTTACTCTTCCCCTCGTTTTTGGCCCCATCTTCCTCCTCCTTTCTTCTTTCTCGTTTTTCCTTCTCTTCATCTTCTTCACGTCTTCGCCGGAGTTGCCTGCAACTCCGGCCGTCTGGTAAGTCTTCTTCCTCCTCCTCTTCTTCTTCTTCTTCTTCTTCTTCTTCTTCTTTTTTCTCCTTCTCTCCTCTGTCTTCTTCTTCTTGCTGTTCTAGTTTTTAGTTTTCACGTCCTCACCGAAGTTGCAGGCTGCAACTCCGGTCGCCAGCGCACCTCTCCGCCCCTCTCCATCTTCTCTACCGGGGAACCACCTGTGTAGACCAGCAACGTCTTCACCTTGCTGCTGCAACTCGTGGATGCTGGTTTCCTCTCTTCTACAAAGCACCACCACCCAGCAGCACCAACGCTGCTGTTCTTTTCTCCTCCACCACCGCCTGAAGCTCCGCCCGAACCAGCAGCCCCACTTCTCCATTACCGCCTGAAACGCCACACCTTTCTTCATACTCTCCCACGCTTCTCATCTCTCCCACCCACGTTCTATTGCTCCTCAACGCTGCAACTTGCAGCCGCCCACCATCTTCTGTTCTTCTCCACGTTTGCCACAAAAACCAGCATCCTTACTAGTTTACCTTCTCCACCGATCGGTCACTGCAACTCTCTTCACTACCGCCAGCCGCTGCTACTGCCTTTATCGCCTGCAACTCCACCTTCCAACTCCAGAAGCAGCTGTCACCCTCCTCTTCTTTTGGATCATTTTTCAAACAAAAAAAAAAAAAAAAAAAAAACGTAGGAGGAGAAGCTTCTCTCCCTCGCTGCCATCATCTTCCTACAACCACCTCTCTCCAGCTGCTCTCTCCTCCACGAGCTCCATAAGCAAGGACCGCCCAGCAGCCACCGGTTGAAGCCGCCTCCTCCACCAAGCAACCAACAGTTGATGTTCTCCACGATCCATCCCTTGCACCACCATGATAGCCAACCTGCAACTATTCACGGCATCACGATCACCATATGCTTCAACCACCACCGGTAGGATCTCAACTTTCTCTCTCATTCACCATATTCTCTCTTTCTCTCTCTAGTTTATTTATTTAATTTTTTTTATGCTTTATAATTTAGTTATTTTTACTTGATTGTAAGAGACATGTTCGATTGAATGAAGTTGATTTGAATAAAAGTGTGTTCCATTCTTTGCAAATTTCCCGTCATTTTATGTTCATTATTGCGCTAACCCGACTAATCCCGAGTGCGGATCGACATCCGACACAAGCCACTGTGCAAAATTGCTCATTCTACAGGTTAAAAGTCTCGGATTAATTAAAAATGTGTTGAAGTTAGGGTTTCCGTAACCAACGACGCGGGAAAAACCTACTTTCAAATGCCTCAGATGATTGATTGTGGCTGAGAGCGTAGAGCTCGATTTCCGAAGAAAGGAAAATATATTTTTCCTTGATGGGTATTTCAAGGGGAAAATGCATTTTTCTCCCCTGGCAACCAAACGCACCCTAACCCACATCCATCGAGCCCAGTGGCCCACTATCCTTCTCACCTACCTTCTCACCTACCTTCTGGCCCATGGCCGATGCACTCTGGGCCCACGATTTTTAGCGTTCCCATTGGCCAACCACTGGCCGACTCGTGGCGTCATCTCTCGGCCAACCACTGGCCAACACGTGGCATCAGCTCTTGGCCTAGTGGTCATGGCCAAACGGCCCATTAACCTCGAGCCCAAGCCCGCAAAACCCCTGGTTCAAAAATAAAAATAAAAATAAAATAATAATAAAAAAATAAAAAAATAAAAAATAAAAAATTTCTTTTAGAAACCGTGAGTTTCTACTTGAGGAGAGGGGTTAAAAACCCTTCGAGTTTCTCTTCTTCCGCCCCCGCTCGGACACCCTTTCCTCCTCTTCCCCTTCCCCTTCTTCTTCTCCTCCGGCGTGCCATCGCCGGTGAGGAGTGGAGCGCCTCCTCCTCCTTCTTCTTCTTCTTCTTCTTCTTCTTCTTCTTCTCTTCTTCTTCTTCTCCTCTTCCTCCTCCTCTTCTTCTTCTTCGTCTTCTTCTTCTTCTGCAACGTCGCCGGAGTTGCAGACAGCAACTCCGGTCGTCGTCTTCACACACCACCGCCAGCACATCCTTCTTCCCCTCTCCTCCTATCCTTCTTCTTCCTCTTCGTTTTCTTCTTCTTCTTCTTCTTCTTCTTCTCCTTCCCTTGCTCCTCCTCTTCTTGCTCTACTTCTTCTTCATCTTGAAGCTCGCCGGACTGGTTCGTCTTCTCCGGCGAGCTCCTCTTGGACCACCTCCATCTTCTCTGTCTCCCTCCTTTCTTCTTCATCTATTCCTCTCGCTGATGCGTGAGGCAGCAACGCAGCATCCCCCGCAACTTCTCCACCGCCTGCTGCAACTCTCCACCCATCTTTGACCGGAGTTGCAGCCTGCAACTCCGGCGTCTTCTTCCCACAACAGCAACACGCGCTCCTCTCCACCACCGTGTCTTTTCTCCTCTCCTAATCCCCCTCCCTTCTCATCGATCTCAGATCCTCTTCCTCACGTCTCCCTCTCTTGAAAAAAACAAAAAAAAAAAACACTGCCATTCCCGCATGCTCCATCGCCATTAACGCCTCTACACAGGCAGCACCGTCGTGCTACCCTGCACTTCATCGTCTCCGATCACCTGCTGTACCACCGCTCACGTTGCAGCACGAGCAACAACCATTGCCCCCCCTAGTTCATCATCTCCACGTCCTCCAATCTCTTCAAGCAACCACCGGACGCCATCACGTTGCTGAACTTCAACGTGTAGCAGCCAGTTCTCCACCGCCCTCTCCTCCCTGTTGCGCCTTCATCGCCAAACCTTCACCACATCGCTGCAATCTGCAATGCCTGCGAGAACCAGGAACTCCGATGACCTCCATTGTCGCCGACGCAACCAGTTGTAGTCATCTCCACCTTTCCATCTCTAGTCTGCAACGCACCGAAAGCCTGGATCTTCAGCAACTTCTACCTTGCAATGCATCTTCATCCCACTGTGATTCTGCCATCTTCATGGTTGAATCAAGTTTTTATACATGGTCTATGTCAATTCAAATCTTTGCCATCCTCAAGTACGATCCGATTTCGGTGAGTTACCAAGGTAGTTCCTCCCTCGATCTTCTTCTCTCTCTACTTCCTCTCCTTAGGATTTTTTTTTATCTTTATTATACCACGTCTTACCTTTCGGCCATGAGATGGAGGGATTCGGCCTTAAGAATGATGCATCTTGGATCGGCCATGGCTGGCTTTGGAGTAGCCAATAAATAACCACTCGCAAGAGAGGTGGTTGGAATGGGGAATGCAATGGTGGTTGGCCTTGATGGAGGAGTTTCCCGGAGAGCTTGGAGGAGTTGCTGCAAGGAGGCGGTGTTGCTGGTGGTGGCAGACGGTCCAGTCTAGGGAGAAGACCACCACGATTTCTTTCTCCCTTCTTTCTTCTTTTCCTCTTTTCTCTTCTTTTTTTTTTTCTTTTTTTTTTTTTGGTTTTCTTTTTTTGATTTTCAGAAGAAGAGGGCGGTAAGAGAATGGCAGGGGGTTTGTGAGGGATGATCTACAGGTGGAGTTCACTGGTTGAAGAACGTGGGATGATGGCAATAATGGAGGAGAAGATGTGGCGCACCGTGGAGAACCAGCAGGTATGGGCTCCTCTTCTCTCCTTCTTCTTCTCTTCTCTTTTGTTTTTTTTTTTTTTTTTTGTTTGGGGCGGTGAAGTAGTGGAGAGGGCGAGCAGTGGAACAGCAGGTGATAGGAGTTCCTTGCTGGTTCACCCAGCAAGAAAGATGGTGATGACTGGCTTTTGTGAAGCTGCTAGGGGCGTCAGTGGGTTGAAGGGTGTGAGGCGGTGATGAGAATGCAGTAGGCGGTGCTGCTGCGGTGGTCAGCCACGAGGTTCTTGCTGGGATGCACTGGTTTGTTGGCCGGTGTTGCTAGTAGGAGATGGAACAGGTTGAGGTGATGACAATGGCAAGGATGGGTTGGTTGCAGATCACGGTTAAGAGAGGGTGAGGTTTGGACCGTGGTGCAGTAAGAGGGACGTCTTCCTCTCTTCTTATGGCCCTAGAAGGAGGGCGGACAGATGTAGAACGGATGGGTTTGATATGACTTGCAGGCCAGCTGTGGTGGTAGCTGGTGTTGCGGTTTGCACACCAAAAATGGAGTGTGATGGAGGCGGCAAGGGATGAGAACGGTGGTGCACTAGTCCGGTGGAGGGCGGTGTGAAACGGTGGTGGTAGATGGTGTAGGCAGCAACCGAAGTTGCAATCACTTGGGATCCCACCGTTGGGTTTTATAAAGGTGTTGGCGATCTGCTGGGGCAAAGGAGATGGAGAGACGGGGGAGAAAAATGGAGTTGCAGATGGCCGGAGTTCTGCAACTCCGGCGAGAATAAGAGAGGAAGATGAAAAGAAGAAGGTGAAGAAAAATAGAAGAAGAAGGAGCCCCACAAAAAGAAATCGTGGGGGGGAGTTTTTGGGGAAAAGAAGTGAAGATGGGAGAGGGATTAGGGTTCGAACGAACCCCTATCCTTCTCCTTTTAAAGCTCCCTATTTCCTTTAATGGAAATAGGGTATTTTTTAAATAAAAAAATATATATATATATATATATTTTTTAAGTAAAATGCTACTTTTTCTTGGGGAATGTCCCCATTTAGTGGACCCCCCATTTTTTTAAAATTTTAATTAAAATTCTTTGGAAATTCACGGGGTCCACTAACTGGTCGGACAGCAGGTCGATGATGATGGGCCCGGCTACTGGCCCACATGGATTGATGATGTCCATCATCTCACAAGATGATGTGACAGACAGTCTGATGGCGATCGGATGGATGGTGACTTGATTGGGACCCGGATTGGTAAATCGACGGATCTAGAGAGATCCAACGGTCCGATTGAAGATCCAACGGTCCGAAGGAAGATCCAACGGTCAGAAAGCTAAGGGAGATGAGATAGAGCCGATGGACAGGAGTTCTGGGGTTAGGTCAGTAGATTCGAGGACCGAGAGATGAAGAGAGAGAGAATAAGGAGAGATGAGAGAGAAATTATCAGAAAATGGCGATAAAAGTATTGACAGAGGGTCTGGAACCCTGGTCTTCACTGTGACCATCCTCACGCTTCTCCAGTAGAGTCGACTATCATTCTTTGCTGACTCATGTGGCTTTAAACGCTTTGGTCCGTCTCTTGGTCATTGGCTCTCCTACTCTCTTCGTTCTTTGGGCTGGCTTTTTGGTCCTCTTATTCAGCCCATATTTGGCCCATATCTTCTAGTCATAGCATGTGGGCTCTTTAAGCTTTGATAATGGGCTTTCCTGATCGATGTGGGCTCGCAAGTCTCGAGAATTGTCCCATCAGGGTTTCCTGCGATAGAAGAAGCGCGTAATGACACTCTATCAGAATGACTACATGTCTAGACTTCCGAAAATGTGTTTAATGCATGCAAATATACCATTTCGTCCAGAAAAGTGTGTTCTACGCAACACGAGAGACTCTTACGTAGAAAAGTAGATAAATAGAGTATTTTAACGTAGGAGAATGCAATAACGCTAAAAGGATAGTTGCTTAAAATAAGCACTTTTGAGCGAATATCACAACCCCCAACCAGCATATTGCCAATCCTTGGCAATTAGTGCGAAATAAATGAGCTTAAAAGGGCTCTGCACATGCTGCACACTTTTTCATTAGCTCCGGGAAAACACCGTTCGTAAAATCATTGAATGGATGCAAAAACAGTTACATGCTAGCGAAGAGTTTGAAAGTTTTGGCAAAACTACAAACTGATAATCATGACCCAGAATAGTCAGACTCTGCGTGTG
The DNA here is from genome assembly GCA_035048495.1 of Euptelea pleiosperma. Lineage (NCBI taxonomy): Eukaryota > Viridiplantae > Streptophyta > Magnoliopsida > Ranunculales > Eupteleaceae > Euptelea > Euptelea pleiosperma. The sequence continues at coordinate 35,625,316 of CM068550.1, read as the reverse complement.
TGTGTGCTCAACGTTCTCGTCATCCGACAGTAAAGATTTCCAAATCACCTCTAAGTTTTTATGCCTCGACCTCAAATCTCACATGTTTAGCACTCAGAATAGAATCACACAAGAAGGGTTTTCTTCTTTTCTCTCAATTTATATGTGAGGAGATGTATTTAATATAAAGAGGCAAAAGATCTCACATATGTTTTATTTGAAGGAAGGACATCTTTAACAGAAGAAGATCTCATGATTGGAATACCACTTCACTCGGGAACGTCAGATCAAACTCTATAGCTTCTCTTTCTCCAATCTCCACATTTTATGATCGTACTATCCTAGAATCAAGTGGGACTTTCCTGGGTTGTAATGAGGCTTAGGTCAGGTGTAGAGAGATAAAGGAATACAGGATTTCAAAGATCTTGAGAGGATATTGCCATTTTCTTGAATTTTTCCTACGACGTAACACCATTAGCTGGTTCTTTTTCCTTTTTTTGTATTTTTCTCTTTTTCTTGATATTTCTGAGACTGCTCAATTTCTTTTCAGCTCTTCTTCATACTTTCTTTCTATATTTTGTTTTTGGCTTGAACCACTTTCTTTTCCTTTTGAGTCTTCTTCTTTACTTTTCTTTTTCACGGTACACCCATATCAGTTATTCTTTTGTCCATCTCAAAATAAGGGTAGCCAGTCATGCTTTGTAGCTATACTGGATTTTAGGTTGATGGGTTTACAAAGAAAAGGCTTTTATAGAATGGCTCAAGGGGTTTCTAGTGAAGTATAATTCAGGTGAGTAAAAAGGCTGAATGGTTCAGAAAAATGGCCTAAATCATTTTCTAGGGTTTGCACTATCATGTATACTGTCTTGACTGGATACAGAGAAGGTTCTGTTGTAGTAATCCAATTTTGATGTCGTTCCGAGTTCCATGATCAAATCTAAGGGTAATGAGATCTCTCAACGAATATTGCGGTCAAGAAGAATAGTGAGTCATCTTGTGACTCAGAATACTCCTCTGAATTGATTAAAGGCTCGAAAGCTCACTGGGTTAGGTCTCCACAATCATTCTCATAGGATCTCTAGAGTTTCAAAACTTAGGATGACTTTGATGTTGATAGTGTACAATTGTGCCAAATCTGAGTTTTTCTGAGTTTTCAAACCTGCTGTAGTCACGCCTGACTTGACTCGACGCTAACTTTAAACAAAAATTGACATCCTCAATACTAACTTAACGAAGGTTTTTAGCTAATCAAAGTCAGGGTATTTGACACATTTTTGAAATTCTAGAAAACTTTTGGAGAACATCGGAAATCACACCAAAAATAAAAAGTTTTTTTTTTTTTTTTTTTTATCAAAATGAAGACATGAGTTTTGGTAAATACCCCACCCCCAACCAAAATATAGCACCGTCCTCGGTGCTCATGACCGGGATATAAAATGATGAAAAATCGGTGACGATGATGCAAAGGTTCAGGGAGGATGTTACCAAGTCGGCAGAAACTCGACAGTGTGTGGTACCTGATGATCGGAAGAATGAATGTACCTGCATTTCCAGAGATATAACAGTAATAACAAATACATGAGACTCATGTACTCTAGGAATACCGGAATTGCCTTTCCGAAAGTGCTAAGTTTTACGTCTTCAGCCAGACATGACGGGGGTGACAGGCACTCCCAACCAAGTTGGAGCACAGGAGACTGAGTGGATTATCAGTCGACATAGACAGGATCGATGAGATCGATCTCAAAAGTCTGAATGAATGACACATCAAGTTCATGGAACTGTTTTAGACGCTGCCCATTGACCTGGATTGAGGAGTGATCCTTGGGATCCTCAATAGTGATTGCCCCAAAGGGTGTGACTGCTGTGACCGTATAAGGACCGGTCTACCTAGATTTCAGTTTCCCAGGGAAGAGATGGAGACGAGAATTATAAAGAAGGACCTTCTGTCCTGGATGGAACTCTTTCCTGAGGATGCTCTTGTCATGTATCCACTTCATTTTTGCTTTGTAATTCGTGGACAAGTTGTAGGCATCATTTCTGAGTTCTTCTAACTCATTCATTTGAAGTTTCCGCTCCTCCCCTGCGGAGTCTAGGTCGAAGTTGAGCTTCTTAATGGCCCATAGGGCACGATGTTCAATCTCTATCGGAAGATGACAGGGTTTCCCAAAGACGAGACGATAGGGAGACATATTGAGTGGTGTCTTGTAGGCAGTTCTGTACGCCCATAAAGCATCAGTGAGACGAGTAGACCAGTCTTTACGTGTGGTATTGACTGTCTTCTCCAAGATCTGCTTGATCTGCCGATTAGAAACCTCTACTTGACCACTAGTCTGCGGATGATAAGCTAGGGCAACCTTGTGGGTTACCCCATACTTTTTCATTAATTTCTCGAATATCCTATTGCAGAAATGGGTGCCCCCATCACTAATGATGGCCTTAGGGGCACCGAATCGGGCCAAGATGAACTCCTTTAGGAATTTGACCACCACTTTGTGGTCATTGGTCTTGGTGGGAATGGCTTCTATCCATTTGGATACATAATCTACCGCAAGGAGAATGTACTCAAAACCATAGGAAACGGGAAAGGGGCCAATGAAGTCGATGCCCCAGATGTCAAATATTTCATCGACCTAGATGGGAGTGAGGGGCATCATGTTCCTCTGGGAGATGCGGCCTAGATGCTGGCAATTAGGACAGGTTTTGCAGTAGATATGGGCATCTTTAAATAGTGTAGGCCAGTAGAATCCGCATTGCAGGACTTTTTCTGCAGTCTTCTTAGTGCTGAAATGACCACCACAAGGTTGGTCATGACACGAGGATAAGATTTTGAGTTGGTCCGACTCAGGTACACAGAGACGAATGATCTGGTCAGGACAGTATTTATATAAATAAGGGTCATCACAAGAGTAGTACTTAACTCTTGCTAGGAATTGGCTTTTGTCCTGTTTTGACCAGTGTGAAGGCATTTCTTCGGTGACAAGGTAGTTGACAATGTCAGCATACCATGGATGAACGGAGATGGCGAACAGTTGTTCGTCTAGAAAGGTTTCAGGGATGGGCAGGGTGTCGAAGGATGACTCTAAAGTCAGTCTAGACAAGTGATCAGCCACTACATTCTCAGTTCCTTTCTTATCCTTAATCTCGAGGTCGAATTCCTACAGTAAGAGAATCCATCGAATTAATCGAGGCTTGGTTTCCTTTTTCGACATGAGATAACGAAGGGCTGCATGATCAGTGTACACTACCACCTTAGTGGCTAAGAGGTACTGACGGAATTTATCAAGGGCGAAGACTACCGCCAGGAGTTCTTTCTCAGTGGTGGAGTAATTCATTTGGGCAGAGTTAAGAGTTTTGCTCGCGTAGTAGATCACATGGGATCGTTTGTCAATTCTCTGCCTGTCAGAAGCATCGCACATTACCTCAAAAGGTAGATTCCAATCCGGGGGACGGATAATGGGCGCAGTAGTGAGCTCAGATTTGAGACGCTCAAATGCCTTGACACAGTCAGCATTAAAGTCGAAAGGACTATCTTTAGCCAGAAGATGGGACAGAGGTCTAGCGATTTGAGAGAAGTCCTTGATGAATCGCCTATAGAATCCTCCGTGTCCCAAAAAGGACCGGATGTCACGCACGGACTTAGGAATGGGCAAGGTCGAGATGATATCGATTTTAGCTTTGTCGACCTCAATGCCCTGATGGAAAATGACATGTCCCAGAACAATGCCCTTCGTCACCATGAAGTGGCATTTTTCCCAATTGAGGACAAGTCGCTTGTCCTGACAGCGGTGAAGTACAAGCCCTAGATGGTTCAGACAGTCATCAAAGGATGACCCAAAAATTGAGAAGTCGTCCATAAAGACTTCGAGGAATTTTTCCACCATGTCAGAGAATATGCTCATCATACACCTTTGAAAGGTCGCGGGTGCATTGCAGAGGCCAAAGGGCATGCGCTTGTAGGCAAAAGTGCCAAAGGGACAAGTGAAGGTTGTCTTCTCGTGATCCTCAGGGGCGATGGGTATTTGATTATACCCTGAGTAACCATCAAGGAAGCAGTAATAGGAATGACCTGCTAGTCTCTCCAACATCTGGTCTATGAAGGGTAAAGGAAAATGGTCCTTCCTAGTGTTGGTGTTGAGTCGTCGGTAATCGATGCAGACTCTCCACCCTTTCTTCAGGCGCTGGGTTACCATTTCCTTGTTCTCATTTTCCACAACTGTGAATCCTGCCTTTTTAGGGACGACATGAATAGGACTCACCCATTTGCTATCGGAGATGGGGTAAATGATACCCGCATCTAACAGTTTAAGGACCTCGTCCCGGACTACATCCTTCAAGACGGGGTTCAACCTCCTCTGGTGTTCTCGAGAGGTTTTGGATTCATCCTCGAGATAGATGTGATGTTGGCACACCGAGGGGTCTATGCCACGAATATCATCTATAGTCCAACCTATCGCAGATTTGTGCTCGTTGAGCAGCTCGAGAAGTTTCTTACGTTCACTCTCAGACAAAGCGGAAGCAATAATGACAGGGTAGGTTTCCTTAGGACCAAGATAGGCATAGGAAAGATCTGTGGGAAGAGGCTTAAGCTCCAATATTGGAGCAGATGAAGTAGAAATAGGTGTCACAGAAGACACGGATTGAAGAGGTTTGACTTCAGTAGGTAAAGGAATGATGGGTTCTCTGGCCATGGTTATCAGAGGCTCAAACTCGATGAGTGGAGCGGGGATCTCTATCAGTGGAGCAGTCTCCAACAGATCCTTGAGATCAGAAATAGCTGACTCTGTTGCAAAGTCAGCTCCAAAGTGTTCTAGACACTGCTTAAGAATATCTTCGGTGGAGTCCGGGATTAGACTCTCAACGGCACACATTTCATCTGTCACTTCGCGATCGGCATCTTGTTGCATTAAACGAAAGATGTTGACCTCAGCTTTGAGGTTACCGAAAGCAATGGACATGTTTCCGTCCCGGCACCCGATGTGTGCGTTCGCGGTGGCAAGGAATGGACGACCTAAGATGACCGGAATGCGGTTATCGTGACACGGCTCGGTGTCTAGAATGATAAAGTCCACAGGATAATAAAAGTCAGCGACTTTTACTAGGACATCTTCAATGATTCCTCTTGGAATCTTGATGGACTGATCAGCCAATTTCAGGGTGACATTGGTAGGCTTCATATCTTTCAGTCCTAACTGTTGATATACCGAGAATGGTATGAGGTTAACGCTAGCCCCTAAATCTAGCAAGGCAGTGCAGCTAAAGTTGTCTCCAATTTCACATTGGACAGTTGGGCTACCTGGATCATTGTGTTTGATCACACTATTGCGTTGAATGAACGCGGTAGCTTTTTCGGCCAAGAAGGCAGCTTTGGGTACATGCGTACGCCGCTTAACTGTGCACAAGTCCTTGAGGAATTTGGCATAGGAGGGGATTTGCTTGAAAGCAGAAAGGAATGGGATATTGATCTGGACGTCTTTAAAGACGTCTAAGATCTCTGAGAATTGCTGATCCCGCTTATCTTGGACAAGTCTGTCCGGGAAGGGAGGCTTTACTCGACAAATGGATTTGTCTTTAGCCTTAGATTTCTGCACAGGGATATCTGATGTTGGCACAGAGGGAGAGGAAGCAGAGGTAGGATTTGGACTAGTTTCTACGGTGCGAGTGATGGGTGCTGGAGATGGCACCGGTGGTGGTTGGACTCTCATGTCCACAGTTTTTCCAGATCGTAGGGTGGTTACAGCTTGCACCTCCCCTTGACAATTCTCATTCTGGCTTTGAGATTGGGATCCGATCTCATATACTGCCCCTTTGGCATTTCCTTTAGGGTTGGCAATGGGTTGGCTAGGAAAGATTCCCTTAGCTTTCTCAGCTTCCAAGTTACCTAGACGTTGCTCTAGACGAAGCATGGATTGCTGTTGCTGTTGCTCTAGGCGTTGCATAGATTGAGTAATGAGTTGAGCTAGAAGGTCCTCAATACCAGGTTTGGGGACCGACTGTTGGGGGGCAGCTAATGGGAGCTGAGGCACCAATTCGCGACTCGAGCTCATCGGGGCATTATAGTTATAGGTGGAAGAATTAGTTGGGACAATCTGTTGGTTCTGAAAGTTCTGGGGAACTCTTTGCTGATTCTGAAATGTGCTCTGTTGTCCAGAGTATTGACCCTGTTGGAACTGCTGGTTCTGAGTAGATGGGTACTGATTCTGCTGATATTGTCCCTGATTGAATTGCCTATTGGGTTGATTGAACCCAGGAGGATACATGCCCTGAGGCTGACGCGGAGGTTGAGCTTGTGGTTGAGTAGACTGAGGCCTCCAAGAGAAGTTAGGGTGGTTTCTCGTGTCCGGATGATAAGATTGACTATACGAGTTCTGAATGGGTGGTTTGTATGTGCTGAAAGCACAAACTTCTTCCTGAAGAGGATTAGACCATCCTTCATTCAAAGGACAATGCTCAGTAGTATGGGAGGGTTGCAGACAGAGGGTGCAGGATTCCATAGGGCTCTCGTGTCCCACATGCATGACTGGGGTGGATTTTTGAGTAGGCTTTTGTACTAACACAGCCAGTGCAGAGACTGACTTGCTCAACTCTTGAATGACAGATCGAAGCTCAGTATCAGCTGTAGCATCATGTCCCTTGGTTGTCCTTTGGACCGAAGTGGTTCGACTAAACTCTGAGTCAGTCGTCCAATGTTGAGAATTTTCTCCTAACTCTCCCAAGAATTTGTATGCATCGGTCGGAGTTTGGTGCAGAAATTTTCCTTGACACATTGACTCTACCATGGTCCGGGACTCATCAGTAAGTCCCTTGTAGAAGACGTGGACAAGATTGCCCTTGTCGATGCTATGGTGGGGACACTTAGTCAGGTAGTCTTGGAATCTATCCCACGCTTCGAAAAATTTCTCATCGGACTTCTGTCTAAAGTCCTGAATGAGTTGCTTCATTTGGTTGGTCCGAGTCATGGGGTAGAATTTAGACATGAATTTGCCCACCAACTCTTTCCAACTGCTGATTGAATCAGCGGGTAAGGAGTAGAGCCAATCTGAGGCTCGGTCTTTGAGCGAGAATGGAAAAACTCGCAAACGGACATTGTCATCATCAAGGTTCTGATTCTTGAAAAGTAGGATGACATGTTGGAATTCCCGAATATGGGAATATGGGTCTTCTCTTGGGAGACCACGAAAGGTTGGCAGCATTTGGATCGTCTGTGGCCTGATCTCGAACTGTACCGCCATAGTAGGTGGGAGAACAATGCAAGTGGGCAGATTGGCAGAGATAGGAGCGAACGTCTCGATAAGAGGTCGTTCGACTGCCATGACTACAAAGGTAGTAGTACTGGGGGAGGCGGGTGGGGAAAGAGATGGGGAAGAAATCAGTGGAGGATCCACTGTAGGGACGTGATTCTCAGATCGAATCAAGCGCTTGTTCGGACGATTCCAAACGGGCATACGCGAATGAGGCAAGCTCTATACTTGGCAAAAAGTTGCCAGAGAGGAACACTATCCTAAATGATGCACACCAAGCACAGATAATCCTATTCTAAGCAATCAGGATATATTTTAGGAATTATCTTTGTTAGTTTTTGGGCTATAGTAGATTATGACAGTGGGCGGACCACTGGTTTATCTTTTAACCGCCGGACTAACTGTTTTGCACTCAGAGGTTCTCACCAGGCTACACTCTTCAGAGCGAATCCTTTAGTACTAACTCTAGTTAACAACAAGGCAATCCGAAGCCTAGACAGACGTGTGGCACAATGGCTGACTTAAGTACGTCCCAGACTAACCGGATTGGTCAAGTGTATAAGAAGAGTGTTCCCTCGGGTTAAGCTAGGGTTGATGTGTGTTCCTAGTCCACACGCAACTAACCGCCGAATAGTCCAAGATGCCACGTCGAGCTCAGTGTACTTGAGTAGCAGGGACTTATGGGTGTGTTAGACAACAGGGACCCGCGCTCGTGGTCTTATTTCGATTGGATGTTAAGCGGGTTCATTTTGCGTGGATTTTTTCTCGAACACCGGGCTAATTGGCTCTACTTCTTGATTCTTTTTAATTAAATGGAGCCTTGGGATCAAATCAGTTGGAATGATGAGGTGGGTGATGAAATCCCACCAGTTTCAATTTTGGAGCTGGGTTTGCTCTCTTAGAGTTGATTGATTAACGGCCACGCCACGCAAGTCGAATAAGTTGTTGCTAGAAAACAAATAGACAAGCGGCAATGATGCACCTAATATGCTCTGTATCGCACTCAGGGCGAGGATAGAGACTTACCTCCCGTGGGCCACGCCGCGGGGTGGCCTCCGTGGGTTAGAGAGGGGTATCCTAATGGGCTTGGGCCCGACTCCACCTCTTTGAGCTTTCGCTCTCTACCCACACTGGATCGTGTTCCTGCAGAAAAGTTAGATCACACGGTCTAGGTATTTGGGATTCTATTTGGAAGATCCTTGCCTTTTTAGGGTTCACTGAACAAGCACTGGATTTAGGCAAGTTTTTTTTTTTTTTTGAATTAGTTTCCAAATTCGAGATGAGTTAAAATTTAGGAATTCCCAGATTGGAAAATACCTAGATTGGAAAGTTTCCCGAACGGTGGAGATCTTCAAAGAAAGATTTGATTGCGAAATCCCTTATAATTTTGGGAAATTTTCCAAAATAGAAATTCTGCTAGATTTGGGATGTTTCCTTTTTGCAGACTTTTCCAAATTCAGAAGATTTCTATAGAAAAGTTAGATCGCACGGTCTAGGTATTTGGGATTCTATTTGGAAGATCCTTGCCTTTTTAGGGTTCACTGAACAAGCACTGGATTTAGGCAAGTTTTTTTTTTTTTTGAATTAGTTTCCAAATTCGAGATGAGTTAAAATTTAGGAATTCCCAGATTGGAAAATACCTAGATTGGAAAGTTTCCCGAACGGTGGAGATCTTCCAAGAAAGATTTGATTGCGAAATCCCTTATAATTTTGGGAAATTTTCCAAAATAGAAATTCTGCTAGATTTGGGATGTTTCCTTTTTGCAGACTTTTCCAAATTCGGAAGATTTCTAAAGATAGAAATTCTTCTAAAGAGGAAACTTCTAAGACGGGAAACCCTAATTAAGCAGAGTTTCAAGATTTTAGAATCTTTCCAAAAATTGCAAATCCTTGATTGGTGATTTCTAAAAATCTGTAGAATATAAAACCCTAATTTTTTTTTTAATTTTGATTTTTTAATTTTTTTGGTAATTTCCACTTAATCTAGGGTTTCTAAAAAACCCTAGAACAAGATCTAGCAGTTATATGGAAAGCAGTAAAATTCCTAAATTATTACAAATTGCACTTGGCCTTCCGAGGCATTAAAAATAGTAATTTAAAAACTGCTAAAAATCAACAAAAACAAAAAAAATAGAAAGTTTCCCGAAAAGGTCGGGCTGGCCAAATTGAGCAGCTTTTCGCTTCAGCAACTTTCCAATTCCGTCTTTACGTCCTTTTTCGCACTCCCGAACACCCGACCGGCAGCGGCGCCATTTGAAAGTAGGGTTTTTCCGCGTCGTTGGTTATGAAAACCCTAGAATCAACAAGATTTGTAATTTTTATCCGATTATCTTGCAAAATTTAAAATTCTTGCACAGTGGGAAGTTTCGGATGTCGATCCGCACTCGGGTTTAGTTAACGCAATCAATAACATAAAATGACGGATTTTTATCAGGGAAACATGGAGAGGTGAGAATCTTGATGTATTTGGATTAAAACAAGATTGCTTGATTTTAGAGAGAGAAATTATCATAATCTACCAAAAAAATACTAATGAAGGAAATCAAACCACGATCAATAAAAGTAACTCATCACTTAAAATTCAAAAGTTATTACAATGTTCAAAAGAAAATAAAACACTAAAGTTCTAAAAGAACTACGGATTAAGCTAGAGAGGGAAAGAGAATAAAAGTGAGTCAACCCTAGAGAGAGAAAACTCACTTTTCTAGAGAGAGAGAAGATTTTTAGAGAAAGAAGCGATAACTAGAGAGAGAAATACCATGTCTTACCTTTCGGCCATGAGATGGAGGGATTCGGCCTTAAGAATGATGCATCTTGGATCGGCCATGGCTGGCTTTGGAGTAGCCAATAAATAACCACTCGCAAGAGAGGTGGTTGGAATGGAGAATGCAATGGTGGTTGGCCTTGATGGAGGAGTTTCCCGGAGAGCTTGGAGGAGTTGCTGCAAGGAGGCGGTGTTGCTGGTGGTGGCAGACGGTCCAGTCTAGGGAGAAGACCACCACGATTTCTTTCTCCCTTCTTTCTTCTTTTCCTCTTTTCTCTTCTTTTTTTTTTTCTTTTTTTTTTTTTGGTTTTCTTTTTTTGATTTTCAGAAGAAGAGGGCGGTAAGAGAATGGCAGGGGGTTTGTGAGGGATGATCTACAGGTGGAGTTCACTGGTTGAAGAACGTGGGATGATGGCAATAATGGAGGAGAAGATGTGGCGCACCGTGGAGAACCAGCAGGTATGGGCTCCTCTTCTCTCCTTCTTCTTCTCTTCTCTTTTGTTTTTTTTTTTTTTTTTGTTTGGGGCGGTGAAGTAGTGGAGAGGGCGAGCAGTGCAACAGCAGGTGATAGGAGTTCCTTGCTGGTTCACCCAGCAAGAAAGATGGTGATGACTGGCTTTTGTGAAGTTGCTAGGGGCGTCAGTGGGTTGAAGGGTGTGAGGCGGTGATGAGAATGCAGTAGGCGGTGCTGCTGCGGTGGTCAGCCACGAGGTTCTTACTGGGATGCACTGGTTTGTTGGCCGGTGTTGCTAGTAGGAGATGGAACAGGTTGAGGTGATGACAATGGCAAGGATGGGTTGGTTGCAGATCACGGTTAAGAGAGGGTGAGGTTTGGACCGTGGTGCAGCAAGAGGGACGTCTTCCTCTCTTCTTATGGCGCTAGAAGGAGGGCGGACAGATGTAGAACGGATGGGTTTGATATGACTTGCAGGCCGGCTGTGGTGGTAGTTGGTGTTGCGATTTGCACACCAAAAATGGAGTGTGATGGAGGCGGCAAGGGATGAGAACGGTGGTGCACCAGTTCGGTGGAGGGCGGTGTGAAACGGTGGTGGTAGATGGTGTAGGCAGCAACCGAAGTTGCAATCACTTGGGATCCCACCGTTGGGTTTTATAAAGGTGTTGGCGATCTGCTGGGGCAAAGGAGATGGAGAGACGGGGGAGAAAAATGGAGTTGCAGATGGCCGGAGTTCTGCAACTCCGGCGAGAATAAGAGAGGAAGATGAAAAGAAGAAGGTGAAGAAAAATAGAAGAAGAAGGAGCCCCACAAAAAGAAATCGTGGGGGGGAGTTTTTGGGGAAAAGAAGTGAAGATGGGAGAGGGATTAGGGTTCGAACGAACCCCTATCCTTCTCCTTTTAAAGCTCCCTATTTCCTTTAATGGAAATAGGGTATTTTTTAAATAAAAAATATATATATATATATATATATATATATATATATATTTTTTTTTTAAGTAAAATGCTACTTTTTCTTGGGGAATGTCCCCATTTAGTGGACCCCCCATTTTTTTAAAATTTTAATTAAAATTCTTTGGAAATTCACGGGGTCCACTAACTGGTCGGACAGCGGGTCGATGATGATGGGCCCGGCTACTGGCCCACATGGATTGATGATGTCCATCGTCTCACAAGATGATGTGACAGACAGTCTGATGGCGATCGGATGGATGGTGACTTGATTGGGACCCGGATTGGTAAATCGACGGATCTAGAGAGATCCAACGGTCCGATTGAAGATCCAACGGTCAGAAAGCTAAGGGAGATGAGATAGAGCCGATGGACAGGAGTTCTGGGGTTAGGTTAGTAGATTCGAGGACCGAGAGATGAAGAGAGAGAGAATAAGGAGAGATGAGAGAGAAAGTATCAGAAAATGGCGATAAAAGTATTGACAGAGGGTCTGGAACCCTGGTCTTCACTGTGACCATCCTCACGCTTCTCCAGTAGAGTCGACTATCATTCTTTGCTGACTCATGTGGCTTTAAACGCTTTGGTCCGTCTCTTGGTCATTGGCTCTCCTACTCTCTTCGTTCTTTGGGCCGGCTTTTTGGTCCTCTTATTCAGCCCATATTTGGCCCATATCTTCTAGTCATAGCATGTGGGCTCTTTAAGCTTTGATAATGGGCTTTCCTGATCGATGTGGGCTCGCAAGTCTCGAGAATTGTCCCATCAGGGTTTCCTGCGACAGAAGAAGCGCGTAATGAGACTCTATCAGAATGACTACATGTCTAGACTTCCGAAAATGTGTTTAATGCATGCAAATATACCATTTCGTCCAGAAAAGTGTGTTCTACGCAACACGAGAGACTCTTACATAGAAAAGTAGATAAATAGAGTATTTTAACGTAGGAGAATGCAATAACGCTAAAAGGATAGTTGCTTAAAATAAGCACTTTTGAGCGAATATCATCCGGACCAAGCGTCAGGCCTAACCCGAGACATCTGCTCGGAAGAGACCCTGGGAGACTTTTACTGATAAAGTTCTCGGAGCCGCCTCTCTCCCAGCTGTGATGATCCCTCCACTTCCACCTTCATGGATGCCGACTCAACCACCACCGCCTGCCTCGAGAACCTCGAAGGGCAAGGCCCCGGCTACCCCGATTGGAGGCTCTCGCGCTGCCGATGGTCTTGCTTCGGCCGCAGCCCAGGCTCCCGCTGCTCGCCCAAGTACCACCCCTCTTGGCGCTCCTTCATCGGCCAGGCCCTCTCTTGGCTATACTCCTACTTCAGCGGAGCCTCAGGTGGAGCCGTTGGGTATCTGGGTACCTAGGTTCTTCTCCAAGGCCGGTGTGCCCATCCTGAAGACCAATTCTTTAATGGAAGATTTGTACATGGCCACCATTTGGGGTTTGGCTTATCGGACTCCAGTGGATGCCGAGAAGTCGGCCCACATAGACCCCGACGTTATGCTCGGCAAGTTCTTCGCCGCCCAGGCCACGGTAATTTCTTATCCTCACCCCGAGCTGCTCTTCGTTCTTATCTTTTTGCTAATGTCCCTTCTCCTTTTCAGTCTCAGAATATGCTCCTGGCCCTGACGAATCAGCTTACCCGGGTAGCCAAACATCAAAGGGAGGAGTTGGCCAAGGTAAAGTTCGATAGTGCCGCCTAGGTCAAAGAGGCTATGGACACGGCCAAAGCCGCAAAAATAGAGAAGCTGAGATTGGCCGACCAGCTGAAACTCTGAGACACCGACGTCGACAGACTGACCAAAGAGATAAGTTCTCTTAAGAACACCAATCAGAGTCTGTTGGAGCAGCAAGCTAAGTCAGCCGACGAAGCCGCCGTTGCCCAAAGGGAGATCAACCGTCTCAAAGTCGAGCTTAACAGTGAAAGGGGTTCCCGGGAAACCGAGAAGAACCAACTAAAGCTACACTACCAAAAACATGTAGATGACGTGGTGGCTAAGTGGGAAGGGCGCACAACTCGGATCCGATCCGAACTTGATCTCTTGAAGGCTGAGGTGTCGAGGCTTCAGAAAATTTTGGCCGATCTCCAGACAGCCGAGCAATCCGACATCCAAACCGAACATACTGAGGTTCCCAACCCCGAGGATCAGACCGAACAGTCTTCTCGGGTAGCAGAAACCAAGGAACCGATTGGAGATAAGTCAGCTCCAGAGCAAGAACAAGGCCTGTTCATCAGGCTTAGATCAAAACCTCTTTCTCCTTCTTCTTTTCTCTCTTTTTTTTTGGTTAACTGAAGACACCCACGTGGGGTGGTCTATCCATTGTAATCTCTTCCTTTAATATCAATATATCGATATTTTGTCTTAAACTCACACTGTTACTTTTTCGAAAATGGTTTTTCTTTTCCCCGAGTTTACTCGATGTGCCTTGTGAGAGGCTAATCACAAGACCAAATCTCTCCGAGTTGAGCCTAATGGTCTGGCTGAGAGTAGTTGGGCCCCACTATTGGAGGATAGCGGTGGTCTCTCGGCTACCTCATAAGACCAAAATCAAAGTTGGACCTAGAGGTCATGACCGAGAGTACTTGGGCCCCACAATCTGAGGAGAGTGGGGGCCTCTCGGCTACCTCATAGGGTAACAAATCCTTCTAAGTTGTACCTAGAGGTCATGGCTGAGAGTACTTGGGCCCCACAATCCGAGGAGAGTGGGGGCAGGAGAGTGGGGGCCTCTCGACTACCTCATAGGACAACGAATCTTTCCAAGTTGTACCTAGAGGTCATGGCCGAGAGTACTTGGGCCCCACAATCCGAGGAGAGTGGGGGCCTCTCGGCTACCTCATAGGGTAACGAATCCTTTTAAGTTATACCTAGAGGTCATGGCCAAGAGTACTTGGGCCCCACAATCCGAGGAGAGTGGGGGCCTCTCGACTACCTCATAGGGTAACGAATCCTTCCAAGTTGTACCGAATCCTTCCAAGTTGTACCTAGAGGTCATGGTCGAGAGTACTTGGGCCCCACAATCCGAGGAGAGTGGGGGCCTCTCGGCTACCTCATAGGGCAACGAATCCTTCAAAGTACTTTTCATCAAATATCCTTTTATTGATAAAACTTTCTCAAGTTCATTACATTCCAAGGCCGCTCTACGATTTTCCCATCTAATGTTTCCAGGTGGTATGCACCTCCCTCCCCGACCTTCTGGACTTTGTATGGACTCTCCTAGTTGGCTGCTAGCTTTTAGGCATTAATCTCCCTAGTGTTCTGAAAAACTTTTCTTAACACTAGGTCTCCCTCGTGGAACCTCCTATCTATGACCTTCTTCTTGTATCCTCTAAACAACCTTCTGTGATAGCCTTCCAATTTGATCCTTGCTTTCTCTCACCTCTCTTCCATCATATCCCCATCAAAATTTTGAGCTGAGAACCCCGTGCCTGTTTCCACGGCCAAGTGCCAGCTAGTGAAGATGGTCATCTTTATTGGGATCACGGCTTCCATTCCGAATGTTAGGACAAAGGGTGAGTCGCTGTGGGATCTTCTAGGCGTTGTTCGATATGCCCATAGAACTCCGTCCAGCTTCTCTGCCCACTTCCCTTTCTCTCTCTCCAGCCTCTTTTTCAGATTGTCGAGGATGACCTTGTTTGAAGCTTCCGCCTGGTCATTACCCTGGGGGTACATGGGTGCTGAAAATAGTTGCTTTACACCAAATTTTGCACAAAACTCAGAGATTTTTCTTCCTTTGAACTGAGCTCCGTTATCCGAGACCAAAGCGTAGGGGAGCCCGAACCGAGTGATAATCCTTTCCCACAAAAGCTTCTCCACTTTTTATTCTCAGACTTGCTGCAATGGAACGGCCTCTACCCATTTGGTGAAGTAGTCAGTGGCTACTAGTAGGTATTGTTTCCTTCCCAGCGCCATTGGCAAAGGTCCGACTATGTCTAGACCCCACAAGGCAAATGGCCACGGGCTGGTCACAGAATGGAGGTCCTCGGCTGGGGCATGGATAGTCCGAGCATGCTTCTGACATTTATCGCACTTCCTCGCGTATTTCTTCGCGTCCTCTTGCATGTAGGGCCAGTAATACCCCTAAGTCCACGCTTTATGCGCTAGGGATCTCCCTCTTGAGTGGATCCCGCATTCTCCCTCGTGGATCTCGGCCAGGATCAGCTGGGCCTGCCGAGACATCATGCATCTCAGCAACGGTCCTCCTGCCGACCTTCGATACAAGTCCCCTTCAATAAGTTGATACATTCTGGCGCTTTGCTCGATTTTCCGAGCAGTCCTCTGATCTGGGTCCCTCCTTCCATCCCTCAAGTACCGGATAATGGGGGTCATCCAATTTTCCTCTACTTCGGGGCCGACCTCCCCGATGCTGATTTCGTCACAGGCCCCTCCCTGTCGATTGATGCTAGGATGGGTTGCGAGCCCGATGTCGATCGTTCTGGTCTCGGCTTCTCCCAGCATTGTTGCCATGTAGGCTAGCGTGTCGGCATGTCTGTTTTTGCTCCTGTTGTCGTGGAATAACTCGACCTTCTCAAAATCTCCCATCTTCGTCTGGAAAGCTCTAAATATTTGGCCATGGCCTCGCTCCTGGCCGCAAACCCCCCATTTACTTAGTTAACCACCAGTTGTGAATCGTTGTAGACTGTAAGTGATTGAACTTCTAGCTCTTTGGCCATATCCAACCTTGCCACTAGGGCTTCATATTCGGCTTCATTATTCGATGCCGGGACCCCAGCTTCTTTGCCAGCTCAATCCTTGTGTTCTCGGGTGTCACGAGGACTGCCCCAATTCCTGTTCCGCTGCTATTCGCCAACCCATCCACGAACAATCTCCAACCTGTCTTCGGATCCCAAGGGTCTGGTTGTCCGATTGGCTCTTCTTCTGTGGTTGCCGTCTCTGGCTCCTCATCCCAGAATGGGTCTTCTGCCGAAAAGTCGGCTAGGAAGTTGGCAATCACCTGGCCTTTCTCGGCTGTTCGAGGTCTATACTTGATATCATATTGGCCCAATGTCACAGCCCATTTCTCCATTCTACCCGACTTCTCACATTTGGCCAACATGCTTCTCAGTGGTAGATTAGTCATGACTACTATTGGGTGTGCCTAGAAATAAGGTCTCAATCTTTGAGCCGAGAACACTAATGCAAGCCCCGCCTTCTCCAACCGAGTGTAGCGGGTCTCGGCATCTAAAAGTGTTTTGCTCAGGAAGTATACTGGCTTCTCCCATCCCTCATCTTCTCAGATCAACACCGAGCTTATCGCAAAATTTGAGACTGACAGATACAAAATCAACCCTTTTCCCATATTTGGCTTTGACAGAATAGGGGGTTCTCCCATATATCTTTTCAGACTCTGAAATGCTTTTTCGCACTCCTTCGACCATGTAAAATTATTTTGTTTCCTGAAAAGGTGGAACAGGGGTCAGCATCGATCGGAGGACTTTGAGATGAACCTGTTCAGTGCTGCTATCATGCCAGTGAGCCTCTGGACCTGCTTTTTGCTGCACGGAGAGGGCATGTCTTGCAGTGCTTGGATCTGATCGAGGTTTGCCTCAATGCCCCTCCTGGTCACAAGGTACCTCAGAAACGTCCTAGAGGACACACCGAACGCACATTTTTCCAGATTTAGTTTCATCTTGTAGTCTCAGAGTGTCTGGAAAGTCGCCCCCAGGTCCCCAAGGTGTCGGGCTCTCCTCTTGCTTTTTATCAATATATCATCGATGTACACCTCCATTGTATCCCTCAGTCAGTCTCAGAACATATCCTCCACCAGCCTCTGATATGTCGCCGCGGCATTCTTTAGTCCGAATGGCATTTGAACATAGCAGAACGTGCCCTTGTCTGTGTAAAATGCCATTTTCTCCTAGTCTGGTCCGTACATCAATATCTGGTTGCAGTCAGCGTACCCGTCCATGAAGGACAAGAGCTCGTATCAAGCCGTTCGATCAATGAGCTCGTCCACTCTTGGCATGATATAACTGTCTTTTGGGCAAACCTTGTTTAAATCTATGAAATCGATGCAGACTCGGACTTTCCCACTCTTCTTCGGCACAGCCACAATGTTCGCGATCCACTCGGGGTATTTGACTTCCCGGATTATCCCGGCCTCGACTAGCCTATCGACCTCCTCGAACATAGCCTTGGCTAGCCGAGGAGAGATCCTCCAAAGTTTCTGCTTCACAGGCGGAGCTCCTTCCCTGACTCTCAGCTGGTGGGTTGCTACCTCCGGGCTGATGCCTAGCATGTCCTTCATGGACCAAGCGAAAACGTCACTGTTATTTCCCAAAAAGGATGTCAATTCTCGCTTCTCTTTTCGGCTCAATTCTGAGCCGATGTAAACAAATTTTTTCTCTCCGTCAGCTCCCAGCTCGACGGGCTCTACTTCCTCCACAGTCTTCCTCCCCTTTTCAACTTCTTCCTCGGGAAGGGCCTGTTGTAGTTGCTATTGGTCGGCAGAGTTGACTCCTTCTTTCTTCTCTATTGTCTTTCCTCGGCTGGCATCTTTGATCATCATTATCTGGTATCTCTGGACTGCTCTCTGATCACCCCGGATCTCGTACTGCCCTAGGGGGTAGGGAACCTGACCACTTGATAATAGGTCGAAGGGACAACCTTCATGGCGTGTGTCCACCTTCTTCCCAGGATCATGTTGTAAACCGATGGCGCGTTGATCACCAGGAACTTGGTGGGCAAGGTCACGGGTCTGGCCAAAACGGGCAGGATGATTTCTCCAATTGGTTCGGAAGCTGCACCGTTGAACCCATAGACCGACATTGATGACGACGTCAAATCCGACCGGTCAATCCCCATCCCATCGAATGCCGACTTGAACAAGATTTCCACTGAGCTCCCACAGTCCACAAAAATTCTCTTTACCGAGAAATTTCCTATCGGCAGAGTAATCACCAATGCGTCTTCGTGTGGTAACAAGACCTTTTCAGAATCTTTGGTCGAGAACTAAATGGTTGTTCTCGGATCATGGCCTCCTACCAAAGGCTCCACCGGGCTGGGATCTGCCGAGACATCCATTACTTCCTGGACGCTCATTGTTCTTCTCACCTTATCTCTGTGAGTACTCCGACTCTCCGCTTCTCCTCCATAGATCATGTTAATAACATTTCGGGCTGGCCTCCCTTCGGTGTGGGCGGGCCCGCCCTCTCCTTCTTGTCTGTTGTCTCGGCCTCCCGCTGGCGAGACATACTTGTCGAGATATCCCCCCCGAATGAGATCTTTGATCAAGCCCCTAAGGGTGAAGCACTCGTCGGTGGGATGATCTCGGATGTTGTGATAGGCGCAGAACTGCTTCTCGGGTCGGTCTTCATATTGCTTCCTCGGGGGTCTGAAGTAAGGCTCCCCCCTAATTTTCTCCAAAACCTTAGACGGTGTCACCAATAGGAGAGTATAATCCCTCTGTTGGTAGGGGATCCAAGTTCCGTTCCCCTGGAATCTTTTCGTCCCCTGATCTCGGTCCTCCATCATTGGCCGAGCTCCCTTCTTTTTCTCTTGCCTCTTGCCGTTGTCCTTCTTCTTGGACGTCCCGGCTTCATTCACCTTCACTTTCGACGCGTCGAAATGCGCCTTGACAGAGTCTTCTACACGGATGTACTCCTCCATAATCATATAAGCATCCTCCAGACAATATGGGTTGCTTATTGAAATTCCACTGGTCCGTTCTCTTTAACTCAATATACCTAGAAAGGGGGGGTTGATTAGGTATTTAAAATTAAATATACCTATACAGTTTTACTGGTCTATGGTACAGGGATAAAATCTCATGCCTTGGTTGTTTGAAAAGGATTATTACAACTGACTCAAATCAAATATACCTCTATGGTCGTTTGATCTAATCAAGATAGAATGCAGAATACACACAAACAATCACACAAGATAAGATATTTTTACGTGGAAACCTTAGCCAAGGAAAAATCACGGGACCACGTCCAGACAGAAAGTATCACTAACTGAAAAGTTAAACGAAACAAAGGTAACCTACGCAGCACCGTTGCAAATACAACATACAACCTTAGCCAAGGCCCATTACCGATGCGTCCACGTCCTCTGAATCAACGCCACAAATCTACACGCGCCCTTCTAGCCAAGAAGCCTTATCCGCTTGTTCAGTTTGGTACACCCCAAACCTACCTTCGACCGGCTCCTCCGATCTTAATTCTCAATACTCCCGCCTTTGCAGAAGGTGAAGGATTCAGTACACTCTGAATCCCAAGTTGCTCAAAAGGTGTTTGAGTCACACTAGTACTCTTAGACTTACTAGGTTGAATATAGAAGTAGAAAACCTAAGCTGAGTAAAGATCAAGCTCTTGGCTTTGATTGAGAAGAGAACAAGCTTACAAGATGTGAATGAAACCAAGCTTCTTGTTCTTCGAATTGGACACTCTAATAAATGTAACCTTTACTTCTCTCTCTTGAAGATTGAGTCACTCTGTGTCTCTGTGTTTTTAGAGAAGGCATAGAAGGGTTCTATTTATAAAATTCCAAAACCCTGAGTTGTGTGGAATGTGGGATAATGGAACCATGAATTTTGGATCTGAGAAAACCGATTTTGTTCAAGGTCCAATTGATTGTATATTTGGTCCAATCGATTGGGCCATGTCCAATTGATTGGGGACAAGCGTCCAATCGATTGGGCTCAATATGTTTTCTGTTCCGAAGGCACCAATCGATTGCACAGGGTTCTCTAATCGATTTGACATTTATAACTTTCTGTCCCGAAGGCACCAATCGATTACTCAGAGTCTCCAATCGATTGTACACAAAAAGATTTCTGTCCTGAAGACTCCAATCGATTACACAGTGTTTCCAATTGATTGTACTCAATTATGTTTCTGCCTCGTAGTCTCCAATCGATTGGGCAATGTCCAATCGATTGGAGATACATGTCAAATCGATTGGACTTTCCCACTAGTCAATATAATTGACTTTGACTCGGGTCTGTCCAATGACTAAATCTGACCATTATATTTTGTTCATTTTAATCAACTCCTATGGCCACTAAGTCACATACCTTCCTAATCAAGCATACACGATTGTTAATTGACAAATCGGCAGTTACTCAGATGACTCCTGTCGTCAACCGTCTAATTCTTGCTGTCTCTGTCTTTTAGTCTTCACGTAGTTGGCGAAGTATGCGTACCACAACGTCTTCACACTACACTTGTGCTCGTAGGAACGGTTACACGAATGTTTTTGTGTCAAACAGAATCTTTGCCAAATTGAATATGAAAATATTCCTTACACTTATAACCAACTTCTCATGAACCCGACTTCCTGCTAAAACCCTGATCTACAGTGCAAATGCTGCGGTCTTCTCATCTAGTTGGTCGACGTGGACCACCTCCTGCTTGAATCGTGTAAGATAATCCCAGAGGGCCTCTCCCTTGTTCTGTTTAAGATTGAGAAGAGATGTCACGTAGACGGTTCTCTTCTGTTGGTGAATGTAGTGGGTCACGAACTCCTCCTCCAGGTTTGTGAACCGCTTGACACTCCAAGCCCTGAGGGTGTGGAACCATACGAGAGGACTCCCTTTTAGACTGGTAGAGAATAGTCGACATCTCAACCCATCAAAGGTGGGTTCCTCCCACAACACCATTATTTGCTTGTAATGGTACATGTGTTCCAGGGGGTCGGTGGTCCCATAGAACATCTCGAACTTTGGTTGAACGAACTTTCTCGGCACCTCTGAGCGCAGAATGCTCTCTGCAAATGGAGTGGCCCTTAAAGCTGTCAAAGACTCCCTAGCAGCCCCGGCAGCCGGCTTCTCTCTGGCTCCGGTCTCTTTTCGTTCTCCTTTCTGATCATCTCAGTGACTTTCTCCAACGTAACCAAATTGACATCATTCTCGGCTGGCTGTTCTACTTGTCCAGCCTCTCTGCCACGGCCGAGAGGATGCGGCACGGCACCGACTCCTGCTCCTTCCTGGCGCAAGAGCTTGTTGGCTGAAATATCACCCCTCTGGTTGGAGCTATGCTCCAGGTCCTCATTTCGGCCAAGTCCGACCTCGGGAAAATCAGTCCCTAATGGGTTAGTCCTGATTCCTTCCCTCCTTTCGGTGGCCTCCTCCAGTAGCTGCTGCCTCAATTGCGAATTTTCCTTCTTTACCTCGTCATGTCCTTTCTCATCCTCTTGATCTGGTCAACGAGCAAGCTTAGCATCCCCAGGACGTCTGAGTGATTGACTTCTTCATCGTCTCCAATGTCCTCGACAAACACCTCCTTGGATTCCCCGGCCCCACCCCTTCCTTTCTTAGGGGGAGCCATATCAATGCCGTCTATCCCTAAATAGCTCCAATGCCCACGTAGCTGTCTTCGTCGATTTCCCACAGACGGCGCCAAAAGATGTGGGGGAAAAATCCCACACACCCCCAAAGGGTTAGTGTATACTGATACCCTCACACTTCAGGTGGCTAGTTGGACTTGGATTTGACCTAGTTCTGTATGGCCGAGAAGTCTTATACTTGTCCGAGATCTCCGCCGATTCGATCCGAGAAACCTGCCTCCGAGCTGAGTAGTCCTCTTGTGAGCCGACACACACACGTACCGCACACACACACATACCTAAATTAATATAAATGCAAAGTATAGTTTAAAAAATTTCACGTAGCTTATTAAAATTACTTTAATCATATTTAAATGTTAATTAATACTAAATGGGCTCAAAATAGAAAACATTCGTGGGTCCCACTAAGTCCACGTGGGCCCGCATGAGCCGGCCCAGAAACCCTGAAAATATTTTTTTTCTCAGAATTTGAAGAAACTTTACGGGAATGTCCTAATCATTAAAAAATTGCATTTCATGAAGAAAAACATGAAGAAAAAAATCTCAGAGAATCAAAATAGACTAAAATAACCTTTATAATTTTTGGGGTTTTCCACACAATGTCGGCCAAATTTGTTTCTGACTAATGAAAAAAATACAATGTCATAGTCCACTTGATTGGTACTCTCCCATGCTCCTTGACAAGTCCTGCCTATCAAAAATAGAAAAATAAAATACAATCCAATTGGGTCAACAATTCCTAAGTGAGACCTATCAAATGGTTGGGTTAGGGTTGGGCTTGGGCCGGATTTTTGGTAACCCGATCAAATCGGGTTGGGTTATGGTTGAGGCTTAGCCCAACCCGAGCCCAACTTACAAACTATATATATATATCCACACTACATTTTGGCAAATGCAACAACCCATGGATGTTCGTCCTTAGTAACTTCAACCTTTGTGTGATATTACAAAATGTCCTTGAAACTACATTCTGGCATTTATGTGCTTGGTTGATAGTGAAAATATTGTGATTTTCTCTAACGATTGTTTTTAGTTATTTCTTTAATGACTTTTATCATGCATTTGAGTTAATGAACTTTTCCGTTATTATGAAAATATCATGTTTTCTTTCACGAGCTTTAGAAATGAAGTTATGTTATTATTTAATGGTTAGCACAACGGCTAGACCAACCCGACTAACCCGACCCAACCCAATAGGGTTGGGTTAGGGTTGGAAAATCTAGGCCCGACCTTGGGTTGGGTTGGGTTAGGGTTGACAGCCTTTAAGGTTGGGTTGGGCTAGGGTTGACCTCCAACCCCCATCTTTTTTTACTTTTGATACGAGTGGGGACAAAAGGGTCAAAATATGAGACCCGTTCTTACTGTGATTTGCTTCCCGCAAAAGCGTGGAAGTACTCTTTTAAGAAACATCCTCCGAGGTGTTTCTCAAAAAAGCACTTCTAGCTTCTTTTAAATGTTGGAAGCTGAAGTACTTTTACAAACCAAACATATATTTATACTAAGGAAGTGCTTCTCAACACCAAAAGCTAGAGAAGCACTTCCTAAGAAGCGTTCCCAAACTGAAAGTAGGGTTTTTCCGCGTCGTTGGTTATGGAAACCCTAGAATCAACAAGATTTGTAATTATCCAAGACTTTTAACCTGTAGAATGAGCAATTTTGCACAGTGGCTTGTGTCGGATGTCGATCAGCACTCAAGATTAGTTCACGCAAATCAAAGACATAAAATAATGGCTTTTTCTCAGAAATTGCTAAAAATAAGAGGATGGAGGGGTGAGAATGATGGTTTCGAGCATTAAAACAATCATCTTATTTAGAGAGAATTTATGAAGCATACAGAAAAATCAACCATAACAAATTGCACTTAAAAGAAATTCTTTTATCAATTGAAATAAACCTTACATTTCTTGAATAAAATAAAATAAAATCTAATTACTAAAAAGCAATAAAAATTAACTAGAGAGAGATTGAAACTAAGAGAGAGAAAGTAACGATAAAGTCCTAGTGAGAGAATAAAGAGAGAAAATAGGTCTAGAGAGAGAAAGTGTGAGAGAGTGAAAACCTAGAGATTCTAGAGAGAGAAACAAGGGAAAAAAAGAAAAGAAAAGTCCTAGATAGAGAAAATGAAGAAAGTTTGTTACCTCGAGGACTTACCTAGGATGAGTAGTTGCGATAAGCCCTTGTTCGACTGATCAATGGTTGATCAGCCATAGAAAGTGGAGGGGCAGCAAGTGGACATGGAGAAGATGATGTGGCTACTAGGAGCAGGAAGCCGTCCAAGGTGATTAGCCATGTGGTGCACAGGTTGGAGACCAGTCAAAGAAGCAGGTTTGCAGGCTGTACCGTTGGTGAGGGGAGAAAACGTGGTGGAGCATCTCTTGAAGGAGAGTTGCAGATCTGATCTACATGGATCGTTGGGAGAAATGAGGAACGGCAAGGTACTGCAGGTGCTAGAGTTGCAAGGTGGAGCAGGCTGGTGCAACAGCACTTGAAGTGGAGGATGGTTGCTGGCTGCTGCAAGTGGCGGTGGTAGCTGGTTCAACAGGTGGGGATCCTCCTCCTCTTTTCTTCCTTCTTTTCCTTTCTTTGTTTCTTTTTTTTTGTTTTCTTTTCTGAAGGACTGCCAGATAAAACACCTGTAACTAGAGAGAGTTGCAGGTGTGACGGTCTTCCTGATGTGGTACGCTACAAGTGGAGGGGCGATAGTTGTTGTCTACATTGGAGATCAAGTGGTGAAGGTGGTGCAGCAGCTGCAAGTGGAGGTGCACGGCCTGACTTTGGGATCCCACGATTGCAAAACCGTGAATGATGAAGAGATGTTGCGTTGCTGCTAGAGTGAGAGATGATCGTTGGGAGAGGATTCCGTGAGTTGCAGGACTATGACAGAGACTGAGAGTGAAGAGAGAGGACGATCAGCAGTCCAATGGAGAGAAACCCCACAGCTTGGGATGATGGAGAGGATGACAGTGTGTGACTGTCCAGTCCAAGGAGAAGACCCTCACGGTTTTCTCATTCCTTCTTCTCTTTTCTTTTCTCCCTTTTTTTTGTTGTTTTCTCTTCTTTTTTTTTTTGAATAATGGAGAAGGGAAGAGAGATCAAGACGGCTTGAAGAGGTCAGAGGAGATGAATGGAAGAGAATGCCCAGAACAAGGTGGTGACGGCTGGGATTTTGGGGGGGAAGATGAAGAGAGAAAGTGATGAGAGAGACTTTAGGGATTTTTTTTCGTTTTCTCCTTTAAAGAAAACGTGGAAAGGCCCCTCGTGCTTGCTGCCACATCAGCCCCCTCTCTCAGTATCCATCATTTTCCTTTTGAAACCATCCCCTTCTTTCTATTTTCAAAACCTTTCCTCCAACGGTTTTCCCTTCTCTTGGTAACGCTCCTCGATCTCTTTGGAAATGCTCAAGCCACGTGTCCAACTCTTCCTATATTTGCAATAATATTCTATCTTAATTACTCCACGCGTCCTAGCATCTTTCTAAAATCATATGTTGTTTTAAAATCACCACCCCATTTCATTCCTTTTCAAGATAACCCCACAACTTTCCTAAAAAGATTTTATGGAATGTCTTTCCCATTTTAATTTTAAAATCTTTTATTTTTGAAAAATCATTTTTTTTTCTAAAACAAAAGCCATTTATATGAAAAAGTCAGAACCAACCAGTTTATTTCCGAACTTGCCCCTAAGATCCGTTACATGCCATGTGGCATTGGCCATGCCCTACTGAGAAGGTGAGGTATGATTTGAGTGATTGCCATGGGCCACCTTTTGAAGCTATTTGATTGATGGATGATCGAATAGAAGAGGATGATAATCGAATGGCTTGGTCGAGATGATAGGGTGGATGATCTGATGGCTGTCGGATGGCAAGCGGAGGATCGAACGGAGGATCTGAATGATCGGACGGTCGATTGGAGGATCGTATTGCTCAGATGAAGATGTGGGTGGTGAGAAGTTGGATCCTGGAGAGTGAGAGAACGAAGGTTGACCGTTGGATGTGGAGTTCAGGGTTTAGAGAGAGGAGAGAGAAAATATTACAAAATAAAGAGAAAATGCTAGCAGAGGGTCTTGAACCCTGATATCTGACTTGGTCTTCTGCATGCTTTACTAACTAAGCCAATCCTCATCTTGTGTTAGTTGATAAGGTTTAATCTCCTTAGTCTCTTCTTTGAGGGCTTGTCTCTCATTTTCTCATGATTTTCTCTCAGGCTTTTCCGACTCTCTGGCTATTCCCGTCTTTGGCCTACATCTTTTTGTCTAAGTCCACTGGCTCTCTATGCTGTGATCAAAGGCTCTGGCAGTCAGTTGTGGGCCCACAATCCCTAAAATTCTCAAATCGGGTTTCCTGTGACAAAAGAAGCGCGTAACGAGACTTAATCAGAACGGCTTTATATCTAGACTTCCGAAAATGTATTTAATGCATGCAAATATATAATTTTGTCAAGAAAAGTGTGTTCTACGCAACAGAAGGGACTCTTACATAGAAAAGTGGATAAATAGAGCAATTTTACATAGGAGAGTGCGATAACGCTATAAGAATATTTGCTTTAAATAGCACTTTCGAGCGAATATCACAAACACTACCATAGCATTTTGTTTCTTACTGTGCCAAGTTACCAAACAATTTCTAATATAAAAACACCCATCACTGGTGCTTTCTGATCATCAACAATTCCTACCCAGTCGGCATCAGAATAGCCAGCAATTTTACTATTAGTCTCAAGAGGATACAAGAGACCGTATTCAATGGTTCCACTGACATTCTTAATAATTCTCCTAACATCCATTTGATAGAGTTTAAATTTTAAAACACAAATTAATGTTAAGAGAATCCTAATAGATTTTAGTCTAGCTACCGGGGCAAAAGTCAGATCAAAATCAATGCCTTCAACACTTTTAGAGTCAAACTTTCCAATGTTTTCTCTGTCTCTGAGCATGTAACATTTATTGCCAAAGACTCTGAAATATTTTACATTTGGTCAGACATCGTTCCAAATTTCATAGGCTGACTTCAAGGTTCATGTCCTTAGACAAACACGACTGATCGTGTAACATGCAGTATTTACTGCTTCAGCCTACAAATTTTCTGTAAGATCTTTTAAAAACTTGCATATGTGGTCTTTGACTAATACTAGAAAGGTTATGTTTTAGACCATCTACACACAATATATTCTCAATCTTAGATATTCTTGGACCTTTGATAGTTCCTCTACTAATTATCTTAGCACTACTACTATCACCAAATATCACATCACCATCATGGCATTCATCAAAAGAACAAAAATGAGATCTTTCTCCAGTAATGTGTCTGGAGCATCTACTATCCAAATACCACTTAGAAGTTTCATTTGCAATTGAAGCACAATTAATAAACAAACATTTTTCAACAAATTTTTTATCCCATCTTTTTACAAGAGATTTATCACTATTTTTCTTGTTGGATAGAGAGTTATTAATATTTTCTTTTATAGCTCTAGCTCTAGCATTTAAAGCAACTACCTTTATAATCAATTCGTTTTCATTGTTTTGTTTTCTGGTTTCTTCCAAAATCTGTAGGTTTTTCATTCTTTTATTTTCTTCATTTTTCTTTAGAAATTCTAACTTCTTTTTAATAATGACAAATGATATTTAAATTTTTGGTTCATTCATTTTGGATTGAATTCATAGTAGCTTTTATAAACACAGTTCTAAAGTTTGAGTTTTTAGAAATTCTTCTATTATATTCAAGCCATCTCTTATCTTTGTTTGCTTTTCCCATGGTTAGTAGATTTTTAAGTCTAGAATTTCTTGGTGTAATATTTCTGATTAAGGTTCTACTCTTGACTTCGAGACTTAATGTTCTAATTTCATCTTCAAGTTATTGTTCTCTGCTCATAATAAGTATTACTTCATTATCTTTATCATTTACTTTTTTATATGGATTTTCTAATTCAGTTTTTAGTGAGGCATTTTTACAACATAAGTCAGTCTTTTCCTTTTTCAATGTATCACAGGATTTTGCCAAATTTAGTCTTTCTTTATACAAATTGTTGAAAGTATTCTGAATATTTTCTTCACCTTCATCATCACTTGTCTGTTTCATTATCAATTTTAGCATTTTTAGAGTGACAATTTTCATTAAGATTAGCAATAGTCATTAAAGCTCTAACATTAGATAATTCTCCATTATCACTAGATGTGTTCGTTTCCGTATCGGATTCATCACTATCCATGTCCCAAGTAACAGCCTTCATAGCTTTAGTTTTTCCTTTCTTAACATTGTTAGGACAGTCAGTAGAGATATGACCAAACCCCCTGCAATTATAACATTGTATATCATCTTTGTTGTTTTCTCTCTTTTTGTATTTATCAAGTTTTTCAAAAGGCTTCCTATTCCTTTGTATGAAATTTTTGTTATGTTCATTTCTGAATTTTTCATCAAAGAGGGCAACTTCTTCATCAATGTTATTAGACTCATTAGAGTCAGTTTCTTCTCTTAATTGCTTCTTAAAGGTTTGTAGAGCTAATCCTTTCTTTTTAGGTGCACGAAGTTTCAATTCAAATGTTTGAATTGATCCTATTACTTCTTTTAATTTAATTAGATCAACATTTTTAATTTCTTCAATAGTTGTAATTTTATATAAAACCTATCAGGCAAGGATCTCTAAATTTTTCTAACAATTTTTGGTTCAAGAATAGCTTCACCAAGACCCCACATGGAATTAATTATTTCACTCAATTTAGTGTAGTAGTCTGTGAAACTATCATCCTCATTCATCCTTATGATTTCAAACTGTGTTGTGAGCATTTGAAGTTTAGATACTTTAACAGAATTCGTTCCTTCATGGGTCATCTCCAAAATGTCCCATGCTTGTTTTGAGGTTTCACAAGTAATGATTCTTTTGAATTTGTCAGGAGATAAAGCACAGTGTATTGCATTCAATGCACAATTATTATACTAGCATGCATTTTTATCTCCTACACTCCATTCTCTTTTAGATTTAATAGCAATGGTAGTTGATTCACTAACAGTTGTTGCTACAGTAGGGGATGTCCATCCCACTTTTACTGATTCCCAAATCTGTTCATCTAGAGATTTCAAGAAAATCCTCATTCTAGCATTCTAGTAGGCGTAATTAATACCATTGAATAGATGAGGTTTAGACACAGAGAATCCCTCTTGACTCATGGTTATTCTAAGAGAACTAAGGATCATACTTGGGTTGTTAAGCTCTTTACAAAGTGACATTGCTCTGATACCAATTAAAATTCCCTTTTAATTATCACGTTATGTCCTAGAGGGGGTGAATAGGACAATTTTTAATTTCTCTGTAGATTCTATATGGATTAAAAATTAATGATCACACAAGACGGAAAATGATCAAACAATCAAAGTACGAATCATCCACATAACATAGATATGGAAAAATCTGAGATAAAATATGCAAATATTCACAATCACACGAGACTCCGATTTATAATGGTTCGGCAACTCCGTACCTACGTCCACTGTCCAATACTCACCACGAGTAGTATTATCTGATTTCAATCATGCATTACAATATTTTCAATTGAAATAAATAATCAAACAACTAAGATTACACTTAGCCTCCATCTATCGAAAATCATTTCTTGCTCACCTAGAGAGTCAGCCTAGGCCAGTAGTCTATTTAGAGAAGCCTTCTTCTCATGGATCTACCATCCTCAACTCGATTTATACGAGAATCACTTCTCGATTTACCTAGAGAGTCACACTAGGCCCGTAGTATTTTAGAGAAACGGATTTCTCAAGGATTCGACCTTCCTCAACTCAATTTGATGAGTACTCACTCATCCACCAATCACAAATAATTCAAGTTTGATAATATTGAATTCACTCTAAAAGGTTTGTTCTAGGAGATACTTACCTTTTGATGAATTCGATAGAATGGTGAATCATCGTAGAAGAATTTACCACAAAGACACTCTACCAATGATGATCCTCTTTTTAGAAGAAGATGATTGCAGGAAACAATACACTTCGTAGTCTCTTCAAATAATTAGAGCGGCCTTCACAATAGATGAACCGAATTTGCTCATGTGAAGCTCTTTCAAATAATCTATAGCCTTCACAAAGGATGTACAAATTTGTACAGGTGAAGCTCTCTCAAATTCCAAATCTCTAGACTCAAAGAATGATAATCAAAGAATATGAGTCAAGAGATAGCTTGATTGGTTCTCTTTAATGAAGAGTTAGGGTTCTATTATATATTGCTCTACCCTCTCAAGAGAAATAGACCTAAAATAGTCGTTGGAATGACTCAAGTGCGCATAGAATCGCACAAAAGAATGAGTAAAAATAGATCCGGAATGGGCGGGGTCGACCGCACTTTTTCGCCAGTCGACCGGACTTCGGTCGACCGCACATTTTGGTCAGTCACCCGCTCAAGTCAGAACCAAAAATTATCCATGCTGAAGGTCCGGTCGGCCGCTCAAACCAGAACCATAATATATGGTACCGAGGGGTCTGCTCGACCGGTCAGAGTCAATAGACTCTGATCGGTCGCTCAAAGTGGTCGGTTGGCCAGTCATCGCAAACCTTCTCCGAAAAATACCCAAACAATTATAATAACTATCCTATGACTTTAGGATAGCTTCCAAAAGAACTAGGAGACATCTAGAGTTAAATAAATCCGCTGGCAACGTGTAGTGTACCCTTAGATGTACGCAAATAACCGCAACACGAGATTCTTTGATAGTTGAACGTTTGTTGAGTGAGAATGTACTTTGATTATTTATATCTTCATGCTTGAGCTTGACTTTGTCTTCAGTTGAGCTTGATCCTGACTTTGTCTTCAGTTGAGGTGGCGAAGTGGTGATGGGAGAGGACGGCTGGACACTGAAGTGGGTTGTAATAGGCCTTGTGTCACATAGGTGTGTAGCGAGTGGAAGGTTTGGCCGAGCACTGAAGTGGGTTGTAACCGGCCATGCAAAGAGGCACACCTTGGAGAGGACGTTCAACAACTGAATGAAAGAAGGCAACAACGGTTATGCAGATAGTGATGAGCACCTCGATTGAAGGGGCTGCAAGTTGGTTTGTAAGACCAGCAATGATGGTCCACAGGTGGTTCTTTGTGATGGAGATCGAGCATGCTGGCTAGTCCGTGAAGAAGTTCACTCGACCCTGAAGAAGATTGCAAGGAAACGAGATGTTGAAGCTGATGTGCAAAGAAAGAGGGGCATTGTTGTAGTGGGGGAGTTGCTGGTCTGTGATACTGAAGGGAGGAGCAGCAGTAGATGTGACAGAGGACCAGCAGGTGGGGGCAGTGTTGGTGCACCACCAGTCCAGGAAGTGGAAGAGGGAGCGGCGGCTTCCTCCTTCTTCTTTACCTTCTTCTCTTTTTTTTCTTTCTTTTTGGGATAGAGGAGAGGGCGGTAGAGAGTGAATATGGCTTGGAGAGAAGGACGAGCAGGCGGCAGAGGGCAGCGAGGTGGAGGAGATGGTGGCTGCTATAATGCGGCACTGGTAGAGGGCTGGGCAATGCAAACTGGTCCAATGGAGGTAAGTATAACGGCTTCCCCTCTTTCTTTTCTCCCTCTCTCTTTTTTTTTCTGGTTTTTTGCTTTAGGGAGAGACGGTTTGGGAATAGGGAGTGAGAGAATAGAGAGAGGAGGAGGAGGAGATGGCTAGGGTTTGGGGCTTTTTTTTTATTGAGATTCAGCAAGGAGCGTTGGGTTAGAGAGAATGAAGAGAGAAAATTCTTTAAAAAAGAAGTCCCCTTTAATAGAAACCTACGATTTTCAACCCCCCCCCCTTTTTCCAAAAATGACTTCCCTCTTTAATTTGCCAAAAATTCTCCTTTAATCGCCTTAAACACTCTTTCTTTGTAAAAAGATTTTCTTTCTTTCAAAAATTCTCTTCTTTAAAAACTTTCTTCTTTCGAAATAAATTTTTGCAATATATCTGTGATTTTCTTTCAAAACATATGGGGGGGAGGGAATTCCATTTTTAGATAAAGATGAGGAATATTTCCAAATAAAGGATGTGAGGTCCATTAAATGGCTAGACCGTGGGTCATTAATAATGTGCCCGTCTGTTAGCTTGGTCTTAGACCCATTTGATTTAACATGGAATGATGAGGCCCATAGGATTCTAAGATGGGTGATCGGATGATTTGCTGACGATCGGACGGTAGAATAGGATGTTGATAATCGGATGGATCATCGGACAGTGGAGATTGGCCAAGCTAGGCTGCAGGATAGGGTACTTGCAAAATGAAAGGATCGGATGGTTGTGATTTGAGAGTAGAGAGAGAATGAGGGTTTAGAGAGAGGAGAAAAAAAATATTACAAAATAAAGAGAAAATACTAGCAGAGGATCTTGAACCTTGGTTTTTGGGTTGGTCTTTTGCATGCTTTACCAACTGAGCAAGTCATCATCTTGTGTTAGTTGATAAGCTTTAATATCCTTAGTCTCTTCTTTGAGGGCTCATCTCTCCTTCTCTTTTGGTCGTCTCTCGTCTCTTCGATCCTCCAATTCTTCCCGTCTTTGGCTTACATCCTCTTGTCTAAGTCCACTGACTCTATATGCTTTGATCAAAAGCATTATAGGTTGATTGTGGGCCCGCATTCCATCAAAATTGTCCGATTAATGCTCCTGCGATAAAAAAATGCATAATGAGAATTCTACAAAAATGCTTCGCATGTAAGTCAAATAAGCGCGTATGAGTGCATGCGAATATACCATTTTGTACAGAAAAGTGTGTTATACGCAATAAGAGAAACTCTTACGTAGAAAAGTTGATAAAAATGGCAGTTTTACGTAGGAGACTTTTGAGCAAATATCACGGTCCCCAACACTCTTCTGAGAGATCAATGCCTTGGTCGATATCTCTTTCTTCAAAAGATCCTTGGTCTTGGCAACCTCAACCGATTGGAGAGCAGCCTAGAACTGATCCTCACGCAATTTCTAAATGGCCTCCATCTCAACAACTTTCTCTCCCAGATCGTTACAGCACAATGTGATTTCATTGAGGAAGTCTGGGATTCCAACAAAGGCATGGATACTCTACAAAGAACAAATCAAAACCAGTATCAAAAGAGAACTCAGAGACATGAAAATCACAAAGGATGCGGGGAAGTACCTCAAAAAGGGAGCGACTCAAGACTTCGAAAGGCATGGTACGGTGGTCAGGTCTGCATAACGGAGTTTATCTTTCGGAAGATAGATCTGGTCAATCAAGTTTACTGCCACCCCGGGATCTGATGGGCTTCCCATTACCTAATCGACCAACTGACATGATGTACGGCTCTTCCCCTCAAAAATCTCGCAAACCTACATTAGGATTCCTCCCCCGATA
The DNA here is from genome assembly GCA_035048495.1 of Euptelea pleiosperma. Classification (NCBI taxonomy): domain Eukaryota; kingdom Viridiplantae; phylum Streptophyta; class Magnoliopsida; order Ranunculales; family Eupteleaceae; genus Euptelea; species Euptelea pleiosperma. The sequence continues at coordinate 35,592,330 of CM068550.1, read as the reverse complement.
ATCAACATTCCTCGAAATCCATGCATCTATCATATCAAAAGACGTACCACATGGAAACGAAGATGATGCAGGCCTCTCACTTGCAGAAGTACTCATCCCGACAATATCCTAAAGTTTGGTGGGGGGGAGGGGGGTCAGAACTAGAGAAGTTTGGACTTGTGGGGCTACCGAGAAACCTGAAGGAAATGGCGGGAGAAATGCTGAAGTAACCTCGGGAAAAAGGCGCCAGCATCTGAGAAGTTGTCGGCGCAGGAGTTGAGACGAAGAGATGAGCGGTCTCGACATCAGCCGCAGTGGCAGCTGCAAATTTTGGGGCCAATTCCTTTACGAGTCTTCTCTTCTTCATCTTCTTGGGAGTTATTTTAGGCTCTACAAATTTAGTCCGCCTTGTTGCCCATCCGCACCAAAGAAAAATAGTTAATACAAAAAGATATGATTAATCACAAAAGAAATCAACCAACATGGTCTACCTCCCGTTGCTCAGCTTCTTCGGCCCTCTGGAGTTCTCAAGCGTAGTCGTTCAGGGGTTCTTGAAAACTGCCTGGATGCTGAAGAAACTCGGCAACTGAATAGCTACCCAGGAACGAACTACCAGGAAGTTCTCGGGTATCAACCGGCCTAGTACCAGGCAGAGGAGTGTCCTTTCGAACTAGAGGCACCTTGGAACTCACTTCTTCTTCCTCCTGACTCGCCTCCTTTAACCGAGTAGATCGGCAACTCTCTCAGCAGCAACAGAAGTCCTGACAACTCCTGCTGAGGACTCGACACCTCCCCAACTCAGCCAAATAGGTATTTTCCCGACAAGATACCAGACCTTCACCTCTTTTGGGATTTTTCTGAGGATATAGTCAACCTTATCCTCAATCCCCTCGAGATACCTCAACGGACGTCTGATGGGGTCTGTAAGAAATACAAAAGAAATATCAGACATCATGACATATACTCGACTAAGAACACAAACAACATGTAGAGAGGAGCATACCTCTAAGATTGACGTGCATACGCACTTTACCACTAGCAGAGCTCCCCTTTACACACTCGTCAAACTCCCAGCCTCTCATCACCAGCAAAGGATTAGCATGCCACCCTTTGTTAGAGTCGGGCAAGCTGTCAACAAACTTGCGCGACTTATCTTGAAATGCCAATGTCCAGAACCAGTCGGGGAAGCTAGAATCCGGACACTTCTTCCGAGTATATAAAAAATCGATCTCGGGAAGACCAATCTTGTGAGTATTGGCAAAATTGATAAATTCAACTCTATTCATCAAATGCTAGAAATTCTCGTGCATCTACTCGAGAGCTTTGTAGTAAAACCAGAGCACTTCCCTGACAAGAAGAGAAAGAGGTAAACTCATCCCAAACTTCAATTGAAGCCGGGAGATACTAATCTCACGAGGATTGGTTCTCTCCCCATGAAGAGAACCAAGGGTAATGAAGACAGACAGGAATGCCAAACTCTGCCCTCATACCCACTATGTATGGGTCATTATCAGTATGGAGACCCCCTCACTATACAGGTACATTGGCCTCAGCCGCAGGAGCTTCAATATAGGCATCAATCGCCCTATCAAGAGAGTCGGAGGAAATCTCCTCCTCAAGAGCATTTGCCCCATCAGGCTCACGTCGAGCCAACTCTTTGCTATCTTCCAAAACAACCCTACCCCTCATACTTATCAAGAGAAATAGGCAGGGAAAGAAAAAGATACTAAGAAAGAAACGATTAGAATACAAATCGGAGTTTTGAACATAGGGGCCCAAATCACCAGAAAAGCTCGAACAGAAGTAGTCCGGTCAGAAAAACACCAAGAACAAGGCTTGAGTTGAGAAAGACAAACCAAAGCAGAATCGTACCAGAGTTTGAATCAATGAAGCAAATGGCAAAAATGAACAGGTTCTTCATATGTATAGAAGTGTGACATGGGGATAGCAAATTGGCCATTTGGCAATATCACATCCCAGGTGCCAAAATTCAAAAAATATTCTGACGATTCGACAGCTCCATACTTCTGGGATTCATGCATGTCAATCATTTTGTTCGATGATCGTACTTTGGGTTCTGCGCTCATACGGACACATCAGCACATCAGTCATGCCAACAGATGCTACATTAAATACAATGAGTGACGATCGAGTGACTGATAGGAAAATCCAATGGTTGAAGGCTCTCCACGTGTCATGGACGATCGAGATTTTTTCAGAAGAAACTACCAAAACTCGCGATCTTCTCAAAAAAGGGGGCAATGTGGGTACCGTATTTCCTGGCCTATGAGATGATTACACGTGTCACTGACGTCGCACGTGTGTAACAAAAAATGTTGACACCTAGCATCTCGATGCCCGCATGAGTAATTGCACCGAAGGGATTCACTAGAGACAACTATCAATTTTTTCAGTCACACATCAGAGGAGGCAACGTGTCTGATTATACGTCTGAAGAAAATATATCGCGGGACACGTTAGTAACAAAATATATTAAAGTTCATCAATAAATATGTCGGCAAGGCATTCAATCCTGCCCGACAAGTTTTGCACTATATTTGGCGGGCATGGCATTCGACCCTTCCCGACAAGTTCTTCATTATAATTGGCGGGCATGGCATTCAACCCTTCCCAACAAATTCTCCATCATACTTAGCAGGCATGGGCATGGTATTCAACCCTTCCCGACAAGTTCTTCATCGTACTTGGCGGGCATGGCATTCAATCGTTCCCGACAAGTTATGCACTATATTTGGCAGGCATGGCATTCAACCCTTCCTGACAAGTTCTTTATTATATACTTAAAAGGTGAAGCTTTTTACCTTTCCCGGCAATTAAAGACATAAACTCCAATAAACAAATGAGTATCCTAACCAATAGACTAATTACACGTTAATTAGCATCTATAAGAGAATGCCACTTCGCAACAGATCTAATCATTACTACAAATCCTGCCACTTTTTCATTTAAATATCTGCAACCTAAGCAGCCACATCAGTTATTCCAGATCTGACTGAATGAGAGAAGTTCAGATCCAACTAGAAGAGGTTGTATCAAACAGAATCTTCCAAGATTAGATCTGACCAACGAGAAGTGGACACGTGGGATATGAGTCATGCCATTGACAATCTATAAAAATACTACTTCTAGAACTGGAAAATGGAACTTGATCTCCCCATTCAGAATCTACAAACCATTATCTTCCTAAATTTTTACTGGAGTGTTCAACCTGAGAGATACACTAGATACTGACTTGAGCGTCGGAGTGTTGTCAACAGGTACACCACCACCATTCTTGGAGAAGTTATCCTATCAGTCGTAGCAAGGAGAAGTCTAGATCCCGAATGTAGAAGACTCAAAAACACTACTCAAAACCAATGCAGAAGATTCCTTGGAATAAGTCACATTTCCAAGAGAGGCACGCTGAAGACGAGAAAATGGATTGACTGTAGTTAGAAGAGATTTACTAGTCAAAATCTTTCCCTTAATCGAACTGTATGCAAGATTCAAGTTGGACAAGAACAAGGCAACCTAAAATTCTTTCTGCTTTCGTTTCTGTCGCTCTAGATCAGTGGTCAAGGGCTGATACTGCTGAAGTTCCTCCCACATACCTTGGTGTGAACTATAATACTCACCGAGAGATTTATCTCCTTGCTTCATAGTAAACATACACTCAAACAAGTCATAAATGCGGGAGACGTTCCATTCTTGAGAGTATATCTCTTGAACTGCAACCCAGATCTGTTTGGCAGTATCAAGATATCATTAGAAGAAATGGACGGCTCTATGTTGTTCCATCACTACCAAAAAAATGACTTTCCCCAGCAAAAAGTTTTTTTTTCACCAGTGGCTATAAATCGCCGGATCATTGTGGCGGTTTACATCCGCCAATGTTGACCAAAAATCGTCGGAACATGTATTTTTTTATTTATTTTGCGAATAATATTCCTGGCGGTTATAATTTGCTGGGGAAAGTGTTTCACCGATGGCTAAAAGCTGCCGGGGAAATCAATATAGAAAAAAAAAAATGCTCGGACCCGCCGTTTATAAGAAATTTTAGTTCGCGCCCTTTGCCCTCTTTCTCATTCTGTCACGACTCATCTCCCTCTCTCTCGTTCTCTCCCTCTTGTTCACTATATTCCCTTCCTCTCTCTCTATCTCTCTCGCTCATTTTCTCTATATCTCTCTCTTTCTCTCCGCTTTCAATCTCTCTGGTACTTGGGGCAACTGGCGTTGACGCCACTATTCACCACCATCTGACGCTGCGCTTTACCATCGATTCTTGCCCCATAGGTATGTATTTTTATTGGTTTGTTAATTTATTTTGTTTGATTTTTGCTTAGGGTTAGGGGTTTCAAACTTGATTAGGGTTTTATTTGGTTGGGGTTAGGGTTTTCATTGGTTAGGGTTATGGTTTTCGTTGGTTAGGGTTAGGGTTGGTTTTCGGTGGCGTATTTGTCAAATATTTCCCCGGCAGGCCACTGTATTATCTTAGGACCAGACCAACCAACCTCTTGAGTTCTATTGGAAGGAGTTTTTGCCATCGAGTAAAACTTCTGTCACAACGTTGTGACATATGCTTCTGTCACAATGCACAATACGAGCCACGTGTCACACTCTTTGTGTACACTGATCGTATGGATGTTTGGTCAGTCCCTCGGTGGACCTCTAAACCAAAAATCAGCTTGATTAGTGATTTATAAGCGATTTGATTGAAGTTATTTTCATGTGTGGATTTTAACGGTTGGAATTTGAGCATTATTGAGCGTTATTTGGGTGCAAAGATCCAAATGTTGTAAATCCCTAATCAGGTTTGGGTTTAGGTTTCTTTGCCTTTTGGCAACAATTTTGGAGAGGTTTACTTGACATTTGAGGAACGTGCATACATTACTATTGGTTTCTTTGCCTTTTGGCAAGGAAAGCTCACTTTTAGTAATCTTGTGGTTGAGTATTCAAGTTTGCAGGTTTTGTCCTTATCTTTATGCTTAAAAGCTTTCTATTACATGTATACTTGTGAGGGACCATACTATTATTTTGCTTGGTTGTAAAATGATTGCTACTTCTGCAGGTCTTAGACTTGAGAAGGGGAAAAATGTGTTGCTGTTGATGGATTCATCCTTGGAGGGGCAGTATGCTAATGAAGATGCTATCAAGTTGGGTGAACTTGCTTCAACACGTCTTCTGGCTGAGGCTAGAGATCGGTCCAATACTATGTTTCTTCTTACAGCAGTAGTGCCTCTTCAAAAGCAGAGAGGGGTAAAAAATTTAATGTCGTTAAACTGGAGTTGAAAATATAGCTTCTGTTGCTATTTGAGACATTCTGTTTTGCATTTGTGAGTAAGCCTAATTAATATGTTATTTGGATTGCTAGGTGGCATCAAATGTTCTAATGGGTGTGCCAGAAACTACAATAGTGCTACCTACCATGCTTTCTCTGTTTGGAAAGGCTTGTGCAAGGATGATCTTATTTTTGTGCATGATATCTTGCTTAAAACAGGTTATACGGATGAAGAAGGCGCAGAAATTGAGGTGAGACAAAGCTATTGTGAACATACCCTTCTTCAAGGGCTCACTTCTTCCATGTCAACATTTATCTATTGTGATATGTTGGGGCCTATTTGGTTGCACATCTTAATTAATGTGTTATAACATGTTGGAATTTGTTAAAATGAGTCTTAACATTGTTTGGGCACGCGTTTTTGTTAGATTATTTTTGGAATGCGTGAAATAAAATAGCCTATGAGCAATTTTTGTTGGTGCTTTAACTCTTGTGGGACACTAGTATTGCTTGCTTGACCTCTCTTCTCTCTTCTAACTCTTATGTTATCTATATATGTTTTCTATTATAACAGGTCACAACATGGTAAAAAAGAGTCAAAATAATAATATTTTACTATTTTTTAAAATTACATAACAGATAATGGACGATGTAGTGGCTGGTATTCTCAAAATAAGGGCAGTTATAGTGTTTAGTTCTTTTGTTTAGTCTGTTTTTTTTTTGTCAATAATGTATGGTTTTGGAATGTTACGATTATAACAAGCAACTGAGGCTGCTAGCAGTTGTACCATAAAATGCTAATATGAAAATGAATCATTCATCTTGGAAAATAGAGGGCTGAAACTCAACATATACGGGCTGCCAATGAGTGGTCCCTTCAAAGGAAAACAACAAGGCCCCGTGGCTCAAGAGGCCATGGGCTGGTTTGAGAACTCCACTTTTTAACGAAATGGGAATTTAAAAAGTTCTGTTTATTTCTATCAAGCATTCAATGCCAAGGTTAAGATTCAATAGCTTATCTTTTCTGAATCTATAACTACTTTTGGTGAAGTAGTCTCTTCTCCTATTACAAGCCTACAAGTGTTTATGTGAATGTTGTTGGTTAAAGTGGTAGCTTTTTCTGTCATGATTATGAATGGTCAAAGAACTACCTATAATGTTGTTTCAGTGTTTCAAATGTCATTTTCTGTAGATTTACTATTTGATTCAAGATGGGACATCAAGGATCTATATTTGCTGTAGGCACGGGGTTAAGAGAACTAATTTTTTGTAAAAATGTTCCCCGACTTGTCCCAGGTATTGAAAATTGACTTTATAGTGTTGTTTTTTCAGTAATGAAAGAATCAGACTAATTCGTGATGTTGTCAGGTTGAACCAAGCCCATATGCATTGGAAGGCATGCTTTTGGTGATCAATACTGAGCAACTGATGCAGTTATCAAGGGAGCTGGCAAGCTAAAATTGTTGTTTGGTAAGAGCTTTTCTCATGCAGAGACTTCCTGACCCTCCTATATGTGTGTCCCATTTTATTGGAAACAAAAATTGGGTTTAACATTATGGATTCATGCTTGATAGTTATTTTTACTTTCTTTGGTTATATATTTATCCAAAATGGGTCATAATTTTTGTAGTACCAAAGGAAAAGCTGAAAAGACAGAATTTGAGGTTTTCATCTTTACCAGTGCCATGTATAACACTGATGAAGTTTGGATTATGCAATACTTGTTTGAATTACAGGGTGCGTGTTGATTTGAAATTGAATTAGCATGTTACAAGACACACTAAAATTCCATTTGTTTTTAACCTGTGCAGTCCATCCATGCTTTTGCTAAGGCTTCAATGAATAAAGCTTTAGGAATCATTTTTAGTTTTTACTGATGTTAGAATGTTTTTGCTCTAACTATATTATTTTTGTCTACCCCCAAACACTTCATGTATCTAAAGCCTATAGAGAGTTGCCCATGAAAGAAAAGTGCTTCAAAATATTAAAAAAATATATTTGGTAAGGTCTTGTTATGGTAGATGGAATCATCGAGGAGAATTGTTAACATGATCAAATTCACCATTATCGTTTCTCCTATCCTTTCTTAACAGATTTATGACCAAACACTACTAGCATTTTGATGGCCAGCATGGATAAATTTTAAGCTTCCACTCTAGCAATAGTAGAAGAGTACTCTCTTATTGTTGGTCAAGTGCATTCTCCATGTCACATAATCCTTAGAATACAAATCATTGAACCCTTTAAAGGTTTGTGGCAGTCAAGCCATCAATATTTGTGGCAATCAAACTCCCAAATCCTTCCTTGCTAAAATTTTACCCTATCGTGAGGTAACCTTCGAGGGCACTCAAAAGTTTCTTTTACAAAATGTTGTTTATTTTTTTCATTCTTTTAATGCGCATGAACGTCTTGGGCCTCATGGTCAGGTATGTGTTATATGAACTTGGAAGATGCTGCTGAACACATTGGAGAAGTTCGATCTAAAATGTGTGAAGAGGGAACATCTGGAAAGAGCATATAAGAAAAAACATCGGTATGCTATGTTCCTCCAATTGATATTTAGATTTCTGCATGTTCTCTTTTCTCCTTCATTAGAATGTTGTTGATACGTTTCATATCTTATTTTTCTAATTTTCCAGACACCATGTCCTTTATTTATAAATGTTAGGACCTTTGTAGCCACGGAATGGTTACCTTTAGAGAGAAAGGTTTGTTGTAAACTTAGGAAATTATTAGGTCGTTAGCCTTCTTGACTTTGTCACCAGTGCCACGTGTTATTTGTCTAACTTGGTGGGACCCGATGTCTGACTGTGATTTGCAGAGGAAAATGAAGGTTGGGAGTTCGTTGTTAGTGTTAGGAACATGTAGTGGTGATGTTTTAGCATTGGATGTGCGGTCAGCTGAAGTGGAGAGTTACTGACTGCCACCCTGGGTGAGTTTCTTGCTAAAAACTTTACCTTCCTTGGATTGCGCGATCTCTTTAATGAATGTTTCCTATGCACGTGCAAGTGTATAAACATCATAATTCTTATTGTTGGTTTATTCTTCTAATTTGTATCGATCCCTATTTTTAAGTACAAATTTCATCTATTTGAATGCCAGCCAATTTGAAGATTAAGTGTAATTATATTTTGGCTTAAGCTTTATGCATTTATAATGGCTTAGGCTAGCATGCCGAGCCTACCCTCAGAAGCTTACGAATTTGAGCTATGTGAAGGTTGAGCTTGTGGAGCTAGCCTGAGCTCAATGATTCAGGCATGTCATAAGCATGAGTTGAGTTTGAGTTCAACCTTGGATCATGAGCCCAAGTGGAACTGGGTAAAGCTTTTGTGATGTAAAAAAGATAATAAATCTATACAAAATTACAAATGACATTTGTTCTCTTCTTTGACACCAAACCAGACTCCACCCTTGGGAAAAAAAAAAGGCAATGGTGGTATGGTTTGCCTCTTTGACTTCATTGCTTAACAATATGTCCATTTCTAGCTGTGTTATATATATATTCTTGTCTTTTAGCTTTGCAAATTGGTTAACCCATATCAAGGAAAATCTCAAGTTTCAAAAAATAGTAAAGAGACAAAGAAGAGGATCTAGCAATGGGACTCACCTATATTTGCACTATGCAACATAGACATGTCCAACATGCCGGTTGCTTGTCTTTTAGATGGACTGATCGAGTGTCCATGATACATGGAATCTGTATGATATGATGATTGATATGTCAATTGCATTTCTTTCAGACGGAGTATCCTTGTTGCATAGAATCCATATGATATGACCCCCATATTCCTTGTGTTCTTTTATTTTCAACTCCAAAGCATGGGAGTTTGTACTAGTTTTTCACATCTGAGTTATTAAATACTTCTCTCTAAGTCTCCCTGTGTACTACTGAATCTTTTCTTTGGACGTGTGAAGGATTTTGCATCCTTTTAATTTTTCTGGTCTACGCTTCATATACAAGCATAAGTTTGACTGTCATATACTTTAGAGATGAGATTTAGTAATCATACTAAAGCAGAGTATTTTCTGACCTTTTTTATGTACTTGTAGGAGACGTGTTGATGATCTTAATAAGGAAGACTCATTACTTTCTTTCTTGGAAAATTTAACAAGTTTGTCCATTATGTAAGCTGTGAATTAAAAAAAAATTCCTACAGTTTTTAGTTTCTAACAGAAAACTTATATGCCATATCATATTTCTCTTTAGATCTTTGTGAAACTATTGAGTTGCTGGCCAACTTACAGGGAAACTTGGGGTGTTTCCAAAGCTGAAATACAAGTCAAGCTTGTAGTTGATGCAGATCTACATGCAATGGTAAGTTAGTGTGACAGTGAGCATGAATGTATCTTGTTTCCTTGGCTTTCTAGCATGAAATTAGCAATTCCTTATCAATACAAGTAGCCTCCTCCAAGATCATGAAGGCTGTTTATGTTTTCCATGAACAAAGGTTGGTCCTTGGTCGGATTTTTTGGTGCTTTAAGTCAAGTGGGAGACAAACTAGTCATTGCTGAATTCTATGGCACTTGGTGTGGCTCTTGACGGGCATTATTTCCCAAGGAACTTTTTTTTCTTGACCATGTGCTCTTTGTTGCCTATATTTTCTCATGAATTAATGTTCTAATTAAAATTCATGAAAATAATTAAATCCTAGTTAAAAATTATAATCATCCAATACTTTTTATAACATGATTCTAACCTTGGATTCAAGTATTTTTTTGGTAGTAAATCGAATAACTAGAAATCATCAATCAAGCTGATTTTTAGTTGTTCCTCTTAATTCCTTTCTTTGGATATTTGGTCAAAATCTGAGTTCTACTAATTTAGAAAGACTAATTTTTATGTGTGTTTTCTTTTTCAGGTAGCAAACATGATAAGGTTTCTAGTTGATAGCTACGACAAGCAGATTCCAACAATTTTGGAGATTCCTTCCAAGGATAATCTGTATGATCCAGCACATGATTCAATTCTTTCACGAGTTAAGCACCTCTTTTCTGCCGAATCATGGCATCTGGAAGGTGTTAAGTACAGGATATGCTTCTTGTCAGACTTATTAGGAAAAAAAAATGCTTCTTTTGTGCACACCATAATATTAGGCTCCAACTTTTTTTCTTTTAATTGATTGTGCTTTGCAATTTTTCTTTGATCTATTTGAGAATTGTAATTGTAATTTGGACCTCAAAACGGGCAGATGATTTAAGTTGTTATGTAAGTAAATGAGATTTTTTGTTTGTTATTTATTAGTTGTATTGTTTGTTTTTATCAGTAGGCTAAAATGATCCAAAACCGCTGCATAATTGTTTTTCTTAAATTTCGATTGGATTCACCGGTGGCTATAAACTGCCACATAAACCGCCAGAAATTTGCCGACGGGGTAGAGAAAATGCCAACGCTGGCGGTTTTGAAACCCCCGAAAAAGACCAACACCGGCGGTTTATTACCGCCGGAATATTTGTTTTTTCAGCAGTTTCAAACAGCCGGTATTGTACTTTCACCAGTAGTTGTAGAACTGCCGTCGTTGGCCTTTCTTCTATGCCGTCGGCAAATTTTCGGCGGTTTATGTGGCGGTTTATAGCCGCCAGTGAAGGCTTTGCTGGCAGTTTAGAGCCGCCGGGCAAAGTCATTTTTTTGGTAGTGCATAACCACGTCATAACCACAGAGTTCTCACTTTGCCAATCTTCATACTTCTTATCATCTATCGGTGGTGGATCTTCAGTGCGAAACTTCAATTTTTCTTTGCACACAAAAAAGCTTTAACAGAGTGAGACCATTGATGATAGTTGAAGCCATTCAACTTCATATATAGATGTAATCTAAGCACCAATACCATCCCACGCAGGAGACTTCCCATCAACAAAAACATCCGAAGCACTCGAACTAGCCATCCGGAGGATGTAAGAAATCAACTTTCACAAAGGATGTCAAAAAAATCCCAAAAGAGAAGCAAACAATCCCTAAAATCAATCTAGGGAGGGCGACAAGGGTAGGTAGACACACCTATTTGTGGGTTTTGAAAAAATAAAAAGCCCAACAAAGTTCCGAGAGATATGGTGGAAAAAGATCAATTTCAGCTTGAAGCATCAGAAAATCCTCAAACCACCTTCAAACAACTCCTAAAAAATGTTATGGGGGGCGGTAAGAGTAGGAGAACACTCCACCTTCAAATCTTGAAGAAACACGAAACCCCACAAAAAAATCTCACTTGATGAGCAAAAAATTGAAAACTACACCTTAGGGTTTCAAAACCAAATACAGAAGCTTCGTAACCTTCAGAAACACCAACAACAACACCAAACAAATCCTAGATACACATCTAGGTATAAACAAATTAAACCTTAAACAAACAATTTCTAAAATTTTGTTTGTACCAAAAACCTTAGAAACTTTATTCTCACTTGAAGAAGATGAAGAAAAAAGAAGAATGGCTGGAAAAGAAAGAAGGACTAGGGTTCTTAGGATCAAATATGCTTTGATACCATGTTAAAAGTAAAGTCCTAGGGTTTTAGAGAAGAAAGAGAAGAGAGAAATAGAGAGAGTCACAAACTTAGATAGTCTGACCTCCTCATTGTGATATATATATATATATATATATATATATATATATATATATATATATATATATATATTAGTCACTTAAGTGGTGTGGGTCTAGTTACATTAATAGAACATATAGGCCCAACACTCTACATAAAGCCCAACTATGAAATAAACATAAAGGATATAAACTAAGAACTCTAACACGAGTATTGGGAGGTTAGCTTTCTATCCAAACTGTATGAATATGAGGTGAGAAACTAGGCTTCTACCCCACTCTCAACAATCACTATAGGAGAAGCTCTAAGCTCACTGTCTAAAGCTTCAAATTCTTCTCCTCAACTCAACAAAAATTCTCGATTATATTAGAAAAGGGCTTTTTTTATGAGAGCCCCAAACCCTTGGCTAATATTGACCATTGGTTATCTAGAGAAGATCTGGATCTTTCATGTCCCCAAAATTTTCAAAATTGCTCCATCTATCTAAAATTCCAAAATTAACCATTCTCAAGAAAAGAATCCTTAAAATAACCCATTTCTTCAACATTGGCCTTTCAATTCACATCATTTTTTTTACATGTGATTGTTGATTGTTGTGGCAACAATCCTAAAGGGGTATGTGCATTTTGCCACCTTATGATCTCCCCATGTGGCAAGTTTTAGCCAAGTAGCACTCTAACATAAGGCAAAAAAGGCATCACTCTTTTGCTTATTTTCCTAACTACAAAAGTATAATTGAACCTACAATGGTTGCCATTTTCTAGGAGAAGCACAATACATGAGTGGGCATATTAACAAGGGCATTGTCATTGATGGATGGATTAGATTAGCTACATCAGCCATCCACATGGAAAGAAAATCACTTATGTCACGCCCCGGATCGGGGCACTCGGATTTGCCCCGAACGCCTGAAAAGTGATCCGTTTGCCCAAATTCTAGGGTGTGATAAAAATTAAAAAAAAATTAAAATGCTACAAAATAAATTTTAAAAATTAACCATAATTTATAATATATTAAAATAAAAATCTTTTGTAAAGACGTTTTAGCTAAAACTTTTGTTTGATAGGCTTTTTGAATTAGGTTTTCAGAATTTAAGCGGATAGGTGTAAAGTTTTCAAAAAATATAATTTTTTAAAAAAATATCATATTAATTCTCTATTACTAAAAAATTATTTCAAGCATCTTTCGTGAAAGCACTTTGCCCAAAAATATCATCTACTATTTTATTTTAATAGTTTGATTTAGAAATCTACTCTAACGATAATAGTACCTTGGTAATACGTAAAATAAATGTAAGTACCTCACATCCATAAAAAAATTAATGCATTTGTTAAAGATTCATGACCATATATCTAAAGGGTTGAATCAAAAAGTATCACTACAATAAATAGGGTATTAGCGGCAGCCGCAACTGTAATACCCCGAACTTTCGTTCTAGGGTATTATGGTAAATTCACCTAATAATGCAAACCTGAAACTTTTTCAGACTCTTATTATTGTTTTTATTGTTAAATATCATGTATGAGTATGTGTATTTAATTTGATTTCATTCTGACAACTTTGAAAAACTTGTTATTTTTGAAACTCGCTCGTTAGGGCTAAATTATTGCTAAAAATAATGAACCATAATTTGCAGGAGACTTTTTCTTTCCCCAGCTAACATTCTAGAACTTTTATAAAAAAATTATTTTGTGGGCCCGAGACTCCAAAAATATTCCTATTTTATCCTTATCAACTTACCTGTGAAATTTGAAAGCTTTTCTGAGACATAAAAACTCTAGTCGAAGATTTTGGGAGATTTTGACAAAAATAGTATTTTTATAATTTTTGAACTTCCTACCATTCGCATATTTTTCAAAAATAATATTTAATTATATTTTATTTATTTAATAAGCGTGGGACCCGCAAATCACTTTCGGGTCATTCCAATGTCATTTGACACTTTTCTAGGGTTTTGAATGTTTTTATGATTTGTGTGTGTGACATGTGTCAATACCTTATTGTATGGACTTTTAAATTATATAATATAGTTTGATTGAATTAATTTATAATTATTTGTGTTATGATTGTTGGGTGGGGCCGTATGGCCAATCTAGAAGTCTTTCGGGCTTAATAATATTCTTAAATGAAGCCTATTGATGTATATGGGCCTTGGGCCCATTTCTAACCCATTAATAGTGTAAAATATAAGTTTTTGAGGGTTGAAAAAGTCATCCCTTTGATAGTTACGAATTCCACTAAAATAGAAACCATAATCCTTCCTTAAACCTATTTATGAAAAACCCTAAAGCTTTAGAAGCTTTCACAACCCAACTCCATTAAAGAATAGAGAAAGTTCCATTAAACCTTCATCCGGGCACCGATCGCACTCGAGCAAGAAGGGAGAATTGACAGAGACTCCGATTTGAAGAACATACTCCGAGGAGAGGACGATCCGACGACTTTCAAATTTGAAGAAACTTTTGATTTTCATTAAAGTTCAAGAAACCTTAAGGTAAGTGCGCTTGATCCATCCTATACTTATTTTTCTTCAAGATTTTGTTTATCTTTCATTAGATAATGGTTGATACTCATTATAAATTAATTTCAACAATATTTATTTTATTCTTATTGGGTTGATCTTTATTTTGGGCCACCATGATGGGTTGGGCCATGGTCTATTTTGTACCTATAACGGATGATTATATTCTTTATCATTTTCATTGTATTTTTATAATTTAAATATTTTTATAATTATTTTTTCTAAATACCTCTTTGAATCTATTCAAAACCGTTTAGTTTGTATTTTTCTGATTTGTATTGATTAAGTTATGATTTTTTTAAGTTGTTGGACTTTACAAAAAAATCCAGAATTTTAGATTTTACACCATCCACTTCACTTGGGATTTTGATCTATATTTTTAACCTAAATATTTTTCTAATTATTTTTCATGGATACCTCTATAAATTTAGTTTCTAGGACCTTTGAGTTTGTATTTTTCTAATTTGTATTGATTAAGTTATGATTTTTCTAAGTTGTTTGACTTTACCAAAAAATTCAGAATTTTAGATTTTACACGGTCCAGTTTACTTGAGATTTTGATCTATATTTTTAACCTAAATATTTTTTTAATTATTTTTCACAGATACCTCTATCAATCTAGTTTCTAGAACCTTTGATTTTGTATTTTTCTGGTTTGTATTGATTAAGTTATGCTTTTTCAAATGTGCTGGACTTTTCTATAAAACTCAGAATTTCAGATTTTATACGATCTATTTCACTTGGGATTTCGATCTATATTTTTAATCTAAATATTTTTTTAATTATTTTTCATAGATACTTATATGAATTTAGTTTTCAAATTAATTGAGTTTGTATTTTTCTAATAATTATTTATTTAGTTATAACTTTTACAATGTGCGGGACTTTTCTGTATTCCAGATTCTGTCCGGCCCAATTAATTAAGAGTTTTGACTTATATTTTGAATCTGAATATTTTTTTATTTATTTTTCCTAAAACCTCTGTGAATCTAGTTTTTAAATCCATTGAGTTTATATTTTTCTAATTCATATTTATTTAGTTATGATTTTTATAATGCAGTACATTTTTTTTATAAAAAAACCTATTAATTGTTCGTGGTTCAGTCATGATTATTAACTGTTAAGGTTTTAACCTTGTTGTTTGACTAAACCCTAGATGGTTTGACCTATACTTGTATGCATGGGGATCCCACCCATGTGTCTTGGATCCCTCATAGGGTTCGGCCAATTGTCTTGGATCCTTCTTTAGGGTTCGACCTTGTGTCATGGATCCCTCATAGGGTTCGGCCATGGTGTGTTGGATTGTCTTGTGATTTCCACTTATATTATTCATTCGTGTTGATCGTGACCTTCGGTGATTGTTACATGTTATTCATGGTTAACCCTAATTCGTTCCCATATTATTACTCTTAATGATCATTGGTTCATTTTATATTTTTATTTAAATGTTAAATACATGTGTGCTTATGTCATGTAACCCTAGTACATCTTGTTGTCATACCATGATCATCACATCATTTCATATAAGGGGTGCATAAGGGAACGGGGTTGAAGTATATTATATACGTTTTTATTAGTTTTATCAATTAATCAGGGTTCGGTACCCTAGGGTGAAAGGCCCCAGACGTTATTACATCCTGCAGATGGGTCAATGAGACCGCTCCCAGTGCGGGAAGGAGATGGAGACCCTATGTAGTTATGGGTACTAGTTGCATTGGCATCCCGTACTCACTTGTATTCACATCATATTTATGTCATCCTTATTATATGATTGAGATGCATACCTTGGTTAAAAACTTTTATAGTATGATATCATACCATGCACACTGTTGTATTACTGGGCCTCGGCTCACGGTGCTACACCGATACCATTTTCAGATTTTGAGGAGCCGGGTACGTGAGATGATTTTTAGACGAAAGACTCCGGTGCATTCAAGGAGATCGACGAAGATTTGGGAGTCGATCCCACACTTTAGAAAGTTGTATTTGATTATTTTATAACATTATTTATTTATTTTCATGGGCATGTAAGCCTTTGATTGAGAGCATGTAGATTGAGACCATCTCTCCACATTTAGTTGATTGATTGAATTATTTGAATTATTTGTTTCCTACATCTAGACTCTTTTTTTTACTTAGTGGGTTTTCGAATGAACCTTAGTAGTCTAATTGACCTAATTGGACCACTAGGGGACATTCATGGATCACCTCTGGGGTTTGGGTACAGGTCGATCCACGAATTTTTGGGTCGTATCTGGGTATCCGGATTCGGGGCGTGACTGCAACCGCCGCTAAAAGTCACAAAAACTGCCGCTAAAACTTTCAGCGGCGACCGCCAGTGATACCCTGGTTGCTAAAACTTATAGCGGCGGCCAGATGAAAATCGGCTGCAGCTAAAAAAATACCACACCAGCGACGGTACAGTCATGGTGGAAGCCAATATTAGAGGTGGGAATATTGAGACCGCCGCTAATAGCAGCGGTCAGCAAATAGCCGCCGCTGAAAATATGTATTAGCGGCGGTCAATGACCCTAACCCTAAGGTCTAAATTTTATTTTTTCTAAATGTGCATATAATTTGTCTCAATTAATTATAGGTGTGTAAATTATAAAATAAAAAAATAATATGATTAAGTTGTTAATCCAAACGTAACAGAGTTCAACGGAGCCATCTCACGGTTCCCGTTACTAAGTTTTGATTTCAATGTCCATAAATAATTATACACAATTCAATCACGCATAGACCCATTACACACAAATCCTTAGGTGTCTGAAGCTTATACTCTGATACCATTCTGTCACACCCCGGATCCGGGTGTCTGAAGCCTATGCTCTGAAAAATGACTCGTTTGCCAAAGATCCATGGTGTGATAAAAATAAAAAAAATTAAAATGCTACGAACTAATTTTTAAAAATTGACCATAATTCATTTTATATTAAAATAAAAATCTTTTGTAAAGACGTTTTGGCTAAAACTTTTGTTTGATAGGCTTTTTGAATTAAGTTTTTAGAATTTAAGCGGATAAGTGAAGTTTTTAAAAAATATAATTTTAAAAAAATATATCTTATTAATTCGTTATCACTAAAAAATTATTTTAAGCATATTTCGTGAGGTACTTTGCCCAAAAATATCATCCACTATTTTATTTTAGCAGTTTGACTTAGAAATCTACCCTAACGATAACGGTACATTAGTAATATGTAAAATAAATATAAGTACTTTACATCCATAAAAAAATTAATGCATTTGTTAAGGATTCATGACCATATATTTAAAGGGTTAAATTAAAGAGTCTATAAAGTCAAATATTTATCACCCACATGATTCTAAAAAATTAAACCAAGTTTTAAATAATAGACAATGTGAGTCTTTAACAATCAAGCTTATAAAAATGATAAAAATAATAAACTTCTAGAGTCATGCATCAATCTCATCGACATTCTCAAATGTCCCTCTGATCCTCATATGCTATCATCCTCACTAAGTGCAGCAACTCTGAAATTCATACCATCCTCAATTAAATCTAAAATATTTGGTAAATACCATGAGCCAGAGCCCAGTAGATAATCTACTTTACACCGCATATATATCACAGATAATATCGCATATTCTAACTCAAACATCATGGCATATTCAATGCATAACAGATAATATAAACCAGTAATGTCAACCAAAAATAATAAATCTTTATCACCATTAGCCCAATAACGTTATATTTATGCGATTATCACTACAACCCAATCTTGGGTCTCCCTCTCATTCCCATGTTGGGAGTAGCTAAAAGGCTCTTCTGTAGGGGTCTGGGGTCTTTCACCCTAAAGCTCCAGGCCCTTCTTAATTTTTATTTTCGCAGGTATCCATTAGGATCACATCCGAACTAACACTTCAATATTATCCAAAATTATTATCTATAACCTTTTTTTCTGGCACACCGGCCGATCCGATCAAATCCGAATCACAATAATATCAACAACATCATCAATTAAGCACATACGTATAACATGATTAATAAAATAAAATAAGGGAGATTATCTATTAAAATATGTAGGTGTACCTACCTTGCCCATTGATCTTCATCCGAACTTGAATCAATAATGAAAAAGTAGTTGCGGGTGTTTTTACCTGTCATCGTTAGATGAAGCCAGGATTCGAGTATGTCGAACATCTCAAAAGTATGAACATTTTTGTCTCAAGCCATGGTCTCAAAAGGTGAGACATTATGTTGTTTCTAGGGCTCGTAAAGCTCTCAACGATTTGTAATGGAGAACTCTCTAATGGTGAAAAAATAAAAATGTGTAGGTTTTTAAAGATTCTTCTATTTTTAATAGTTGCTCAAAAGAAAATGGTATGTCTTTATTTATTTATATGTGTAATTAATTATCATTGGTAATTTATTTAAATAGTTTCTTTATTTTTAAAGTTCAAATATTTGATTAGGGAAAGATTTTTTATTATTTTCAAAAGACTAAAAGTTATGAAAAATTTTAATTAAGGTAATTAATGTGTAACTCAAAGATATTAATTTTTTAATTTTATCGTTTGTCAAAAATACCATTCTAAATATAAATTACTATAATACCCCTGGACAAAAGTTCAGGGTATTACAACTTACCCCTATAAAGAGCTAAATTGGAGTGGTACTTTATGATGAACTTTTTTCCTTCCCTTAGTTGGGGTTGCAAATGGGCTGAACCAATCTGATGGGATTTTAGGCCCAACATGCTCTATGCTAGGCTTCGTGTTAGATAAGAAATGTGGCATGTGTTCAAAAATCATGACTAACGGACACGAACGGGTCCCCCGGTGGGGACATAAGCAGACCACTGGCCAGAGTTGGATTTAAGACAACTCAGAATCAAATGTTGTGCCAGATAGAATTAACTCCAAATATATGTGTCCAATATCCATTCTTCATGCTCACTGGGGTCCGATATGACAGATCATGTACAAATCCTGAGATCTGACCTAATCAAGGGTAGGGAATTGAAAAATTCGAGTATATGGATTAACAGGACCTGAATGGGGGGTAAATAGGTATTTAAAATTTTTTATTTAAACTATCACCCTAAATCCATTGTTGGTCCAATAGGGGTTTCTAATCACATGTGAAGCAATCCTAAAAAGGTTGATTGATTAACAGGTGATTAGCTCAATCGACTAAGATTGAATATTACTTTGTGATATATTGTTTATTGTTGTGTAATACAAACAATCAACATGTGTAACACATGAGATTTTTACGTGGAAACCTTAGCCAAGGAAAAACCATGGGACTACGTCAAAATAGAAAGTATCACTAACTAGAAAGTTCTGAGTTACAAAAGTTACCTACGCAACACCGTTTTCATACAGTATACAAGCTAAGCTGAAACCAACTTCCGGTGCGTCCATGTCCTCTGGCTCCATGCAACAAGTCACACATACGTCTATCCAATCACGAAGCCTTTGCAGCTGGTTCAATTTGGTACACCACAAACCTACCGTCGATCAGTACACCCCGATCTTATTTTTCACACACCGGTCTCTACCCCCAAACGTTGCTCAAATAGTATTGATACACACGTGGTACTCTCTGGCTTACAAGGTTAGATTTCTAGTTGGAAAACCTAGACAGAGGTAGAGATCAAGCTCTAGGCTATGATCAAAGAGAAGAGAAAATATTTCACAAGAATGAAAAGAATACCTAAGGTTTTGCTCTTCGAGTAGGACAACTCTCTTAAGCTCTATGTAGCTTGAAGTGAATAACTCTCTCTCTTGTTGTCTATAGATGTGTGTTTAATAAAACATAAGGGAGGCTTTATTTATAAGAGTATTGAAGCCCTAGGTCGTGCTAAAGCTGGGGCAGTAGGAACTTGAAAATCGGATCTGAGATTTGACAATTCTAAGTGCTCCAATCGATTGTACTGCCCGGATAGGTTTTTTGTTCGTCAGTCCAATCGATTGTACCTCTGAGTACAATCGATTGTACCTTTGGGAAGTTATGTCCTAGATGGTTCAATCAATTGTACTTTTGGGATGTTCTGTCTCGTATGGTCCAATCGACATGTACACAGGGTTCAATCGATTGGACTTCCCTTTAGTCAATTTTAATGGCCTAGACTGGGGTCTATAATGTGACAAAGTTTAACCAATATAATTTATCTTAAAATACTATTCCTATGGCCACTAAGTCACTTACCTTCCTATGCGAGCGGACACAATCTTTAGCCGACAAATTGCAGTTCCTCAGATGACTGCAGTGCTTCAGATGACTCATTCGTCGATCTTCCGAGTCTTCGCCTTTTAGTCTTCACGTAGTCAATGATGTATGCATACCACGACATTCTCAAAGCCACACTATCACTCGTAGGAACGATTACATGTATGTTCTATGTCAAACTAGAATATGAAAATATTCCTTACAAGAATTATAGCATTTTGATCTTCTGACTTAGTTAACTGGGGACCAAACCAAAACCATACGGATGAGAAAGTTGGATATGCTAAACAAGAATAAGCAGAACATCAGGAAGATCAGATGGTCAGATATGGAAGATCTGGACCCCATCATGGGAAACTAACCCCATATGTGGGACTTGCCCAACTTATCCATTCGTATGGGATTAGATCTACACAAATCTCAAGATATCAGAAGATCATCCAATGGCCAGAAATGGAGGGTCCAGATCTCCCTGACCTGGACCCCATCTTGGGAAACTAACCCTATACGAATGTGGGACTTGCCCAACTTATCCATCCGTATGGGACTACATCTGGTGCCAGGTGGCCAGATCTAGAGATATCATCAGAAGATTAGATGGCTAGAAATGCAAGGTCCAGATCTCCCTGATATGGACCAAATCTTGGGAAACTAACCCCATACGGAGTGGGACTTGCCCAACTTATCCATCCGTATGGGATCAGATCTGGAGATATCATCAAAAGATCAGATGGCTATAAATGGAGGGTCTAGATCTCTCTGATCTGGACCCCATCTTGGGAAACTAACCCCATACGGATGTGGGACTTGCTCAACTTATCCATTCGTATGGGATTAGATTTGGTGCATGATGCATAGATCTCGAGATATCAAAAGATCATCTAATTGCAAAAAATGGAGGGTCTAGATCTCCCTGATCTGGACCCCATCTTGGGAAACTAACCCCATGCGAATGTGGGACTTTCCCAACTTTTCCATCCGTATGGCACTAGATCTGGTACCTGATGGCCAGATCTGGAGATATCATCAGAAGATTAGATGGCCAAAAATTGATGGTCTAAATCTCTCTGATCTAGACCCCATATTGGGAAACTAACCCCATGTGGATGTGGGACTTGCCCAACTTATCCATCCGTAAGGGATCATATCTGTTGCCTGATGCACAGATCTCGAGATATTAAAAAATCATCAAATGGCCAGAAATGGAAGGTCCAGATCTCTCCGATTTGGACCACATCTTGGGAAACTAACCCCATACGAATGTGGGACTTGCCAAACTTATTCATCTGTATGGGGTCCAATTTGACAGATGATGCATGGATCTTGAGATATTAAAGTCAGATCTGATGGCCAAAACTCAAGGCCCCAGGTCTGCCTGATCAGAAATCCATATGGGGAAACTAAACCCATACGGATGTGGGAAATGCCCCACTTATCCATCCGTATGAGCCCACATTTGGCCAATTCCTTATAAATTTTGAGAAATCAAACAAAATACCTAGATTGAATATTGGACCTTAGATCAAAATACAAACCAGATAGAGGGAATCTGAGCCTGTACGGGTGATGAAGTTGGGTATTCTCTACCCATTGACACTTTAAGATTTGGATTTGACTACTCGACTAGACAATTTTTTATACAAATCTTCAGTTTGTGGGCAATTCAGACATGTTAAGTTGATTATTCATCGAGAAGTACTTGCTACTCAATAATTTAGGGTCAGTTGCATTGACTGGGCTCGCGTGACAGGCCTACTTCGACAAAAAAGGGTATTTTTATAAATTCTTATATATGTAACCCTCCCCTTTAGAAACTCTATAATTAGAGAGCCTTGGGGAGGGAAAAGGGGATCAATCTCTAATTCTTCGAAAGGGTCCTTACTCTGTTGAATTCTCGAAAGAGTTGACACTTGGTCATTCTTGGCTTCAACTAATAAGCCCAAATACAAAATCAAGTTAAACCCCAAATCATTTGACAAGGTAGCACTAGAATGTGATTATTCTCCATCTTCTCTTCTTTACCCTATAACCCAATCCAACATGTTCCATCATTAATGATCTAATCGACTATTACAATGCATTGGGAGGAGTTAACATAACATGAAGAATGAGCCTGCCTTGGGTGGGTCTTCCTAGAAGGTTCATCCATGGTAAGAAAATGACTCAGAACCCTGGAAGTGTATCCTTAGGCCATTCCTTAGACCAACTTATGTGATTCTAACAGATTAAAGCCTGCACAAGGAGCAATTAGTGCAGCATCCCATTAAAATGGATGAAATAGAAGAACGGGATTACAATGAATACCTTTAGGTTGTACCATTTCATTGATAGTCCAATGGTTACGTAACAATCAAATTCATACATTAAATGATTACATAGCTGCATTGCCTCAAGATATTGGGATTACATTGATTACATCAATATTGATACATGGTTACATCCCACAGTCAGATCAAAGATGGCATAGTGAAACCTAAAACATCATCCAAATCTCTATCTCTTCAATGTCTTGAACTTGCAATGAAAGCATGGTAGGTGTTGGAAAGTTGAAAGAATTTGACATTGGTGATCCAAGCACCATGGAAACTTGAAAGGAATAATGTTAGAACGTTTCCCTCAATCACCTACAATAACCAAAACAAGAATGAGAGACATCGATCATTTGATTAAGAATCATATTGAAATCCATGTAAATGAGAAAAAATGCAATCATGATAAGTCATGTAAACATGCAGTCTATTCCCGTGTGAAAATTATAACCATTAGGATAAACGATCATCCCCCATGAATGAACATGACAGCCATGTCCAAAGGACATAAGAATGATCACGCACTTAGAGAATCCATCACCCAACACAACTCGCAGCACAAGCAGTACCTTAGGGGTGGGGTGTGCATGATCGAATTTACGTAAAATAACTAACACACTTCCGACGAAGGGTGACCAAGGTGCACATAACACTTAGTCAAGAAACTCGACTTGTGGGCTGGTTTCAATTTCAAAGGTCGGTTGCTTATTAGACCGGAATATTAGCATGTTATATATTTTTTAGTAAGATTAAGAACCAATGATAGTATTTCTTGTATGCTTATAGGCACATGGCTTGGATGGCTCAATTTGCCCTTAAACTATAGCCTACAATAGCATGTTATATGTATTAATGATATCAAGCAACCCAAAAGGTAGTTGCACATATACAATTGAAAGTAGGATTTTTCCACGTCGTTGGTTGCGGAAACCCTAATTTCAACCAAATTTGTAATTATCTGAGACTTTCAACCTGTAAAATAATCAATTTTTGCACAGTGGCTTGTGTCGGATATCGATCTGCACTCGGGGTTAGTTCGCGTGATTCATGAACATGAAATAATGGATTTATCTCAGAAATTGTGGTGGGGTGAGAATGGTGAAGCGATTTAAAACATGCTTAGTGATTTTTAGAGTGAGAAATTATCAAAACTACAAACTAAATCAATAAACATGAAAGAAGATTGAGAAAGAGCAAACATGCCAAAATCAATTTTTATTCGTCAAACAAAATAAAGTTTACAAGAATCCCATTACTGAAGCAAATAAAAACAAATTAATCTAGAAAGCATGAGTAAAAGGGAGACTAGAGAGAGAAAATTAAAAATTCTAGAGAGAGAGAGACTGATTTAGAGAGAGAAAGTTGAGATCCTACCGGAGGGTGGCCAAGGATGAGAATGGCGGCTGCTGATTAGTGGAAGAGCCTATGAGGGCACCATTAGGTGTTTGCTCAAGGGATGAAGGGTGTGGTGATATGGTTGACCGGCCTTGGTCAAACCTGCATGGAAGCGCTTGGAGAGTTGGTTGGAGAGGAGCACGTTGAAGAAGGAGCTAATGGTGCTTGCTGCACGTTGTGGAGTGGTTCGCCCAAGAGAACCCAATAAATAACGGCCTGCAAAGATGTTGCAGGCCATGAAAATGTTGAAAATGGCAGGTGTTTAGAGGCTGTGGTGATGGAGGACTAGCAACTCGAGACCACCGATGTTGATGACGGACATGCTTGAGAGGACGGTGGTGCTCCAGTCCAAGGGAGAGAGCAGCGGCTCTCTCCGTTTCTTCTTCTCTTTTCTCCTATTTTTTTTTTTTTTTGAGAAACTGGGCTGAGGGAGACGGTCTTGAGAGATGGTGGCTGTTGGAAGAACAGCCACCGTAGAGGGTAAGGGAAGGTGGGTGCGACTTCTTGTTGAAGGGGGCAGCGTTGATTGGGTTTTGGAGAGGGGATAGGAGAGGTTGACGGCTGGAGTAGAAACAGTGGTGATGGGCGGTGAGGTGGTTGGCTGCAACCCAGCAATGGGGAAGGGAGGCGGTAGCAACCGAAGGTGGCAGTTCGTGGAGGAGGTTGGGCGGTGGAGCTGCGCCAGTCCACCGTTCCTCCTCTTCTGCAACCCAACAATGGAGAAGGGAAGGAAAGAGAGATAACCGTGGATGGAAGAGGTCATGAGCGTGGTAGCCAGCAAGATGGGATGGAGTTCTTGGCGGCCGGAGTTGTAGTCTGCAACTCCGACGAGAGAAGAGGAGGAGCGGTGCTGCTGCAAGCAGCAGCAGCAAGAAGATGATGGAAAGAAGGAGAAGAAGAGGAAGACAAAGAAGAAGAGGAGAAGGGGCAGAAGGAGAGGAGGAACGTGCAGGTGATGGTGCGTAGGCGTGCTTGACGGACCTGCAACTCCGGTGGGGGCGTGGAGAAGATGAAGAAGAAGGTCAAAACCAAGAGGAGAAGAAGGGGCAGAAGAGGAGAAGAAGGATGGGGGGAAGAGAGGAGGAGATGGGAGAGGGATTAGGGTTCCAACGAACCCTTCTCTTCCCCTTAAAAAGCTTCCCTATTTTCTTTAATGGAAATAGGGGATTTTTCAAAAAAAAAAAAAAAAAAAAATATATATATATATATATATTTTAAGTAAAACCTTACTTTTCTTTGGGGAATTTCCTCATTTAGTGGACCCCCCTTTTTTATTTAAAAATAATTAATTTAAAGCATTTGAAAATCGTGAGGTCCACTAAATGGTCGGGCCACGGGTCGATGATGATGGGCCCGGCTACTGGCCCATATGGATTGATGATGTCCATCGTCTCATAAGATGATGTGACAGACAATTTGATGACGATCGAATGGATGGTGACTTGATTGGGACCCAGATTGGTAGATCGACGGATCTAGAGAGATCCAACGGTCCGATTGAAGATCTAACGGTCAGAAAGCTAAGGGAGATGAGACAGAGCCAACGGACAGGAGTTTTGGGGTTAGGTCAATAAATCCGAGGACCGAGAGATGAAGAGAGAGAGAATAAGGTGAGATGGGATAGAAAATTAGGGGGAGGAGAGAGAAAATATCAGAAAATGGAGATAAAAGTATTGGCAGAGGGTCTGGAACCCTGGTCTTCACTGTGACCATCCTCACACTTCTCCAGTAGAGTAGACCATCATTCCTTGCTGACTCATGTGACTTTAAACGCTTTGGTTCGTCTCTTGGTCATTGACTCTCCTACTCTCTTCGTTCTTTGGGCCGGCTTTTTGGTCCTCTTATTCAGCCCATATTTGGCCCATATCTTCTAGTCATAGCCTGTGGCTTTTCAAGCTTTGATATTAGGCTTATGTGGTTGATCGTGGGCCCGCAAGTCTCGAGAATAGCCCGATCGAGTTTTCTGCAAGAGAAAAGTACGTAATGAGACTTGATCATAACGTCTTTATACCTAGACTTCCAGAAATGCGTTTAATGCATGCAAATATATCATTTCGTCCAGAAAAGTGTGTTCTGCGTAATGAAATAGACTCTTACGTAGAAAAGTGGATAATTAGAGCAGTTTTACGTAGGAGATTGTTATAACGCTTAGAAGATAATAGTGGAAAATATGCACTTTTAAGCGAATATCAACAACCCCGCGAAAGAAAAAAATATAATATTTTAATTTAATGGGGTGGTTTTCGTCACGCCCCACTTCCGAGTCTACAAGACCCGACCCATGACTCTCGGGCCGACCTGTGTTCCGTAACCAAAACCCATGGTCCCAAGGTGAGGTAAGGTTAAATAAAGTTAATTATGTGATTAGAGATCAATTAGGATTTAGCTAGTTAATCGGTTAACAATGTTGTTGATCCAACATGTGCTTTCTACGCTCCAAAAATCTTAACTAATTATCTTGATGTCCTTACAAGTTATACCACTATAATTCAGAAAAATAACTGATGAAGGTATTTTAGAAAAATAATTTAATAAT
Source organism: Euptelea pleiosperma (assembly GCA_035048495.1). NCBI lineage: Eukaryota > Viridiplantae > Streptophyta > Magnoliopsida > Ranunculales > Eupteleaceae > Euptelea > Euptelea pleiosperma. The sequence goes on along the minus strand of CM068550.1, from coordinate 35,565,582 downwards.
CGAAAACATAGTCTAGGCATGCAAACGATTAGATCATATATAGAAGTAATATTTTTGGATTTTTGAAAACCTACATGACCGTCAGGCCTTGAGAAATTCTTGAGAATGCAATTCTTAGAGTTAGAAAACCCACCATATATACCTTTTTGGAAACTAGACATAAAGGCCTAATACAAAATTATAAAAGATAGTATGTAGATAGAGAAATTTTTTAGAAAACAATGAAGAAAAACACACTAAAGTTTCTACTACGTAGAAAACATAACATACACTCGTAAATGTTCGATTTACTAAAACTTACAAAAATAATAATTTAAGGACCTAAAACTACAATCTAAAGACTAGACAGACAAGAGAACACTGAAATTTTTCCAGTGGCACTTCAGAGAAAACTAAATAACAAAGGCATGTGCGATAGTCCCATAGAGTTAAGGCCACATAAAATCACCTCGAACTCAAAACATGGTGATTCTAGTGGAGTTTGAAATCTAACTAGAAAATAAACAACTTCATGTCTAAAAGAAAGATAGAAAATAACTGAAGCCTATTCGAAAATTGCAAATATCAGTGAACCCAAAATTCCCTAGAAATTCATAAACTGAAAAAGTAAGATAAGCATGCACAAAAAATTATTAAGCTGTCCCTTCTATAGAATTTTACAAAGATATTTTCGCGCCAGTTCAAAAGAGAATGACACTAATGTGGATAGTTTTATTAAGTGTGCTAAGAGTTATGCATGAATTACTACAACTGTCCATAGATAAAGATGTTCCAAGCATCGCTTCAATTAAATCATAAAAAGGTGTCAACACATGTTCTAAAAAGACATGAACAGTAAATAGCTAAAATAAACTCTGCTCGAGAATTCCTCTCGCTCTAACTACACGCTCCGTTGGCCAAATTTGAAACACAAAGTAGATGTTAGTTGGGAAGTTCAGTAAACGCACTCCACCACCCATATACACATAGGGGTGCAAAGGCTAACCTCGAATAGAGCTAATTTTAAAAATACAATCTAAAATAAAAAATAATAACAACAAAGTACAGTTCACCGGTACTCCAACCCAATGAATCGAATTCTCTTAGGCTCTCAACAACCTCCTAAAATCTTCATTACCTCACAACCGTATAGGCTCTCAACAACCTCCATCACATAGATCCAAGGGGGGTTCAAGGGAGCACGACACCCTTCTTACTTTACAAGGAGTCCAATAGGACTACACCCTCTAAACCATTAAGACCCATAAATTCTCACCATAACATTTAAAAAGTGAAAATACTAGAATAACACCAATCAAGAAAAGAAACTAAAATCAACCTAGGTTGCAGAAAATACTATACTACCATTCCTTTAAAGTTTATGTGAAACCATTTATGGAAGTCCTTCACACTCTCATATTAGGGTTCATATGCTCTTAGTTTATGAAATTTCTACCCTTAATGTTAAAATTACTAAAATGCCCCCATGTGGTGATATTATTAAAATACCCTAGAAAATTCCAAGATCTTACAATTTTGAAGTACTTTTTCTCGTCTCGATTTCATTGTGGTGGTGAAACTACTAATGCTACCGTTGCTTCTTCTACAAGTGCTTCAACATCAGCTAACAGAACAAAACATGTTGCTAAGCGTTTGACCATGGTCGAGAGACCCTCTCTCCAACTTCCTACCTAGGCCTCTACTTTAGAATCTCACTACTTAGAGTCCTTGGCCCCCAACCCATGTCATTTTAGTTCACTCTAGATTCCGGGGTGGGGGCCTTATGGCACGAATGCCACAAATGGGTGCAAGCGCCCGATATATATATATATATCCAATTTACTTATCGGACTAATCACATCCGAGTTAATCGGATTCGAATTCTAATATTGATTCATAATCTCTTAGGGCATGTTAGGTAGGCATATGTGGTGGGAAAATAAAATATTTAGCCGGCAATTGCCATTTTAACTCGCGTTTGGCGCGGAATTTTTGTGGACAAATATTTGTCTGGGCCACAAATTCGCCGTCGTTTACGGCAAAATATTTTATCACTCCCCACCCCTGTGTGAATATTTTCTCGTTGTTTTATGCTTCTACGAGCAAATAAAATTTGCCCGGTGGAAAAGAGGGTTTCGAAGTTCTAGGGTTTCTTTTGGAACCCAGCTTATGCCACTTCCTCTTCTCTTCGGTGGGTTCCTCTTCTCTTCGGTTGCTGCTGCAATCTCCAAACCCCCCAAAGATAGGTGCATCTTCTCTCTCTTTCTCCCTCCATCTCCTCTCTCCTTCCTATGGTTTCTCTCTCTGTATTTTTTTCCTTCACGGTCATGGGTTTTGCTTATGGATTCAACCTTTTTGCTTTTTCAAATTTTGTTTTTGATTTGTAATGGGTCTGCCCTCAAGTGGTTCGATTTTTGTTTTTGATTTTCGATTTCTAATAGAGAAGAGGAGAGAAATAGAGATAGGAAGTAAAGAGATTGGGAGACAAGGTTTTATGTTAAAATCCCCTCTTTCTCTTTCTCTCTTTTTCCAGCCAAAACCTAATAACTTAACCCTAGACCTCTCTCCCTTGTTGCTTTGCTAATCTAGTCAAAAAGATCATAATTGATAGTGTGTATATCTGGTCTATTCATCAATTAGGACCATCCGGTTAATGGGGTTTCTGTTTTGTTTTCCTTCTCAGATCCTTCTCTCCACCTCTCACGAATCAAAATGTTTGGAGCACAAGAACGGGTTCGTTCACAGATCTTCTTCTTCTCTTTCTTTAGTCTTATGTGCTCAAACAGTTCTTTATTTTTAATGAGAATGAGAATATTACTTCTATGATCCTCTTATAATTAATATTTTTTTCATACTTACGACTGTTTTAGTAGATGTTTTAGATTGGACGATAGCCAAAAAATTTATATCAATTGATGTCAATCGAGCTATCAAAACAACGAGTCAGTCAATCATGTGTGTAATATTGGTTGTAGGGTTTTATTGTAGATGATGGAGCTGTATCAATTGTGTATCTTATTGGGTTGATGGGGTTTCTCTTAGATGGGACGTAGTCGAAAAATTTATATCGATGTCGATCGAGTTGTCAAAACGATTAGTCAATCAATCATGTGTGTGATATTGGGTGTAGGGTTTTATTTCTTGGCTGGCATGTGTCATCCATGAATGTGAATAGAGGGTGCATAGAGTAAAATTTGTTTAAAGAGTGACAATTTTGATTATTTCTTGGTTGGCATGTGTCATCTATGAACCAAAGTAATGATTATTGCATGGACAAAAGAGTGCATTTTGGGTAATAGTTAACGGTAAAATATTTTCCCCTCCTTGTTTAACAATCTAAGGAGTTAACTATTAAGTTGATTGAATCAACAATGGAATCCATTCTTTTTTTACATGGAAATGTTCTATGACTTCCAAAATAGTTTTAATGTGAACTTGGTTATTTTTAACATCATCTTTCTGAGATGCATAACTTGTACTCTTTGGTTTTTCACTGTAATAACACCAGTTTACAAAACTGATTGAAGTTGTTCACCATTATTATGTTGCTACTCTCTGCTCAATGCATTTTTGTGCTATGGCCCATCAAAGGGGTGGGGCCACTGATCAGTTGTTCTGAATTGATGGGGCATGTGCACCAACTGAACAGACAGGAGAGGTAGTTTTGAAACTTGGATTTTTTTCCGCGTCGTTGGTTACGGAAACCTTAGAATCAACAAGATTTGTAATTTGATCCGATTATCCTGCAAAATTTAGAATTCTTGCACAGTGGGAAGTTTCGGATGTCGATCCACACTCGGGATTAGTAGCGCAGACAAGAACATAAAATGACAAATTTTTTCACAGAAAATGATAAAAATAAAGGATGGAGGGGTGAGAGTGATGATCACGAGATTTAAAAATCTATTTTCTTAGAGAGAGAATTTATCAAAAAGCATATAGAATGATCAACAATAACAAATTGCCCAAAAAAAATAACTATTTTATTATTTGAAATAAAAGTTGCTTACATTGTTTGAATGAAAGACTAATCTAATAGAGAGAAAGAAAGCATTATTCTAGAGAGAGAAAGGGAGTGAAAGAGATCTAGAGAGAGACTAAAGAGAGAGAATATCCTAGAAATAAAAGCTCACCGTTTGATCTCACCTTGGCATGGGGAGGAATGGACGATCTTGATGGAGATTGGAATGTTTGTGAAGCGGGTGCTGTTGGTTCTTGCAAGGGTGGAGGCGCAACAGTGAGGATGATCGCCCGAAGAAGAAGCTAACGGCCTGCAAGTGTTGCAGGCCTTGATATGGAGGTAGGACGGCACTAATGGTAGGTGGTGGTGCTGGGTGGTGAGATGCAGAAGTGGCTTGGCTGGAGATGGGGAAAGTGATGGAAGGCTTTAATGGTGAAGGCTGCAAGGAGAAGATGATGGTTGCTAGATCGAAATGCAAGCGAGTTCAGACCGTTTTTGGTTGTGGAACCTACCCTCATTCATTAGGCGATACATGTGGAAGGAAAGTAGCTGCAGCATGGACGAACCAGTAGGCGAGGAGGTGCGCGTAAGCAAGGGGCAGCCACGTTTTGTCACCGGAGTTGCAGGTAATGGAAGAAGATGGCAGATGGGTTTCCGATCTGCAACTCTAACGGTTTTAAGGTGAGCAACAGGCGTTGAAGTGTTGCTAGTTCGTTGAAGATCGAAGGAGGTTGCAGGTGAAGACGTGGAGTGCAGCTGCAAGGGAAAGAGGATGCAACTTGCAGATCTGTAAGTTCATTTGATGGAGAAGGTGGAGGCGGTCCAAGAGGACAGCAGGTGGGCGGCGCGAGGTGGAGATGATGATGGTGGTGGCGCCGGCGAACCAGTCCGGTGGTAGCTCCCGAAGAGGAAGGAGTGGAGGAAAGTAAGAAAAACAAGAAGAAGAAGACAGAGGATAGAAGAAAAAGAAGAAGACAGAGGAGGAGACCTTACCAGACGGCCGGAGTTGCTGCCTGCAACTCCGGCGAAGATGGAGGAGGAAGAAGAAGAAGAAGAAGAAGGGGGTGAGGGAGACGAAAACGTTCGGGGCGTTTTGGGAGAAGGAAAGGAGCAGAAAGGAGGGGGATTAGGGTTCCAAAGAACCCTTCTCCTTCCCCTTTTAAAGCTCCCTAGTTTCCATTAATGGAAATTAGGGAATTTTTGAAATAAAAAAAAAAATATATATATATATATATATTTTAAGTAAAACGCTACTTTTCTTTGGGGAATGTCCCCATTTAGTGGACCCCCCATTTTTTTAAAGTTTAATTAAAATTATTTTAAAATTCATGGGGTCCACTAACTGGTCGGACAGCGGGTCGATGATGATGGGCCCGGCTACTGGCCCACATGGATTGATGATGTCCATCGTCTCACCAGATGATGTGACAGACAGTCTGATGGCGATCGGATGGATGGTGACTTGATTGGGACCCAGATTGGTAGATCGACGGATTTAGAGAGATCCACTGGTCCGATTGAAGATCCAACGGTCCGATGGAAGATCCAACGGTCAGAAAGCTAAGGGAGATGAGATAGAGCCGATGGGCAGGAGTTCTGGGGTTAGGTCAGTAGATTCGAGGACCGAGAGATGAAGAGAGAGAGAGAATAATGAGAGATGAGAGAGAAAGTATCAAAAAATGGAGATAAAAGTATTGGCAGAGGGTCTGGAACCCTGGTCTTCACTGTGACCATCCTCACGCTTCTCCAGTAGAGTAGACTATCATTCCTTGCTGACTCATGTGGCTTTAAACGCTTTGGTCCGTCTCTTGGTCATTGGCTCTCCTGCTCTCTTCGTTCTTTGGGCCAGCTTTTTGGTCCTCTTATTCAACCCATATTGGCCCATATCTTCTAGTCATAGCATATGGGCTCTTTAAGCTTTGATAATGGGCTTTCCTGATCGAACTGGGCTCGCAAGTCTCGAGAATTGTCTCATCGGGGTTTCCTGCGATAGAAGAAGCGCGTAATGAGACTTTATCAGAACGACTCAATGTCTAGACTTCCGAAAATGTGTTTAATGCATGCAAATATACCATTTCGTCCAGAAAAGTGTGTTCTACACAACAAAAGAGACTCTTACGTAGAAAAGTAGATAAATAGAGCATTTTAATGTAAGAGAGTGTGAAAACGCTTAGAAGATAACAGTGGAAAATACGCACTTTTAATCGAATATCATAACCCCCAACCAGCATATTGTCAATCCTTGGCAATTAGTACGAAATAAATGAGCTTAAAAGGGCTCTGCACATGCTGCACACTTTTTCATATTAGTTTCGGAAAAACAACGTTCATCAAAACATTGAATAGATGCAAAACAGTTACATGCTAGCGAAGAGTTGGAAAGTTTTGGCAAGACTACAGACGGATAATCATGACCCAGAATAGTCAGACTCTGCGTGTGTGTGTGCTCAACATTCTCATCATCCGACAGTAAAAATTTTCAGATCACCTCTAAGTTTTTATGCCTCGACCTCAAATCTCACATGTTTAGCACTCAGAATAGAATCACACAAGAAGGGTTTTCTTCTTTTCTCTCAATTTATATGTGAGGAGATGTGTTGATATATGAAAGCAAAGATCTCACATATGTGTTATTTAAAGGAAGGACATTTTTAACAGAAGAAGATCTCATGATTGGAATACCACTTCACTCGGGAACGTCAGATCAAACTCTATAGCTTCTCTTTCTCCAATCTCCACATTTTATGATCGTACTATCTTAGAATCAAGTAGGACTTTCCTGGGCTGTAATGAGGCTTAGGTCAGGTGTAGAGAGATAAAGGGATACAGGATTTCAAAGATCTTGAGAGGATATTGCCATTTTCTTGCATTTTTCCTGCGGCGTAACACCATTATCTGGTTCTTTTTCCTTTTTTCGTATTTTTCTCTTTTTCTTGATATTTCGGAGACTACTCAATTTCTTTTCAACTCTTCTTCATACTTTCTTTCCATATTTTGTTTTCAGCTTGAACTACTTTCTTTTCCTTTTGATTTTTCTTCTTTACTTTTCTTTTCACGGTACACCCACATCAGTTATTCTTTTGTCCATCTCAAAATAAGGGTAGCCGGTTATGTTTCGTAGCTAGACTGGATTTTAGGTTGATGGGTTTGCAAAGAAAAGGCTTTTATAGAAAGGTTCAAAGGATTTCTAGTGAAGTATAATTCAGGTGAGTAAGAAGGCTGAATGGTTCAGAAAAATGGCCTAAATCATTTTCTAAGGTTTGCACTATCATGTATACTGTCTTGACTGGATATAGAGAAGGTTCTGTCGTAGTAATCCAATGTCGATGTCGTTCCGAGTTTTATGATCGAAGCAAAAGATAATGAGATCTCTCAACGAATATTTGTGGGCATGAAGAATAGTGAGTCATCTTGTGACTCAGGATTAATGTATAACTTTCTGAAATGATTAAAGGCTCGAAAGCTCACTGGGTTAGGTCTCCACAATTATTCTCGCAGGATCTCTAGAGTTTCTAAACTTAGGATGATTCTGATGTTGATAGTGTATAATTGTGCCGAATCTGAGTTTTTCTGAGTTTTCAAACCTGCTGTAGTCACGCCTGACTTGACTTGACGCTAACTGTAAACAAAAATTGACATCCTCAATACTGACTTAACGAAGGTTTTTAGCTAATCAAAGTCAGGGTATTTGACACATTTTTGAAATTCTAGAAAACTTTTGGAGAACATCAGAAATCACCCCAAAAACAACTTTTTTTTTTATATTTATATTTATCAAAAGGAATACATGAGTTTTGGTAAATACCCACCCCCAACCAAAATATAGCACCGTCCTCGGTGCTCATGACCGGGACATAAAATGATAACAAATCAATGATGATGATGCAAAGATTCAGGAAGGATGTTACCAAGTCGGCAGAAATTCGACAGTATGTGATATCTGATGATCGGAAGAATGAATGTACCTGCATTGCCAAAGATATAACAATAATCACAAATGCATGAGACTCATGTACTCTAGGAATACCGGAATTGCCTTTCCGAAAGTGCTAAGTTTTACGTCTTCAGCCAGACATGACGGGGGTGACAGGCACCACCAACCAAGTTGGAGCTCAGGAGACTGAGTGGATCATCAGTCGACATAGACAGGATCGATAAGATCAATTTCAAAAGTCTGAATGAACGACACATCAAGTTCATGGAATTGCTTAAGACGCTGGCCATTTACCTGTAATGAGGAGTGATCCTTGGGATGACGCTGGCCATTTACCTGTAATGAGGAGTGATCCTTGGGATCCTCAATAGTGATTGCCCCAAAGGGTGTGACTGCGATGACCGTATAAGGACCGGTCCACCTAGATTTCAGTTTCCCAGGGAAGAGATGGAGACGAGAATTATAAAGAAGGACCTTCTGTCCTGGATGGAACTCTTTCCTGAGGATGCTCTTGTCATGTATCCACTTCATCTTTGTTTTGTAATTCTTGGACAAGTTGTAGGCATCATTTCTGATTTCTTCTAATTCATTCAGTTGAAGTTTTCGCTCCTCCCCTGCAGAGTCGAGGTCGAAGTTGAGCTTCTTAATGGCCCACAGGGCACGATGTTCAATCTCTACCGGTAGATGACAGGGTTTCCCAAAGACGAGACGATATGGAGACATATTGAGTGGGGTTTTGTAGGCGGTTCTGTATGCCCATAACGCATCAGTGAGACGAGAAGACCAGTCTTTACGTGTGGTATTGACTGTCTTCTCCAAGATCTGCTTGATCTGCCAATTAGAAACCTCTACTTGACCACTAGTCTGCGGATGATAAGCTAGGGCAACCTTGTGGGTTACCCCATACTTTTTCATTAATTTCTCGAATATCCTATTGCAGAAATGGGTGCCCCCATCACTAATGATGGCCTTAGGGGCACCGAATCGGGCGAAGATGAACTCCTTTAGGAATTTGACCACCACTTTGTGGTCATTGGTCTTGGTGGGAATGGCTTCTATCCATTTGGATACATAGTCTACCGCAAGGAGAATGTACTCAAAACCATAGGAAACGGAAAAGGGGCCCATGAAGTCGATGCCCCAAATGTCAAATATTTCATCTACCTGGATGGGAGTTAGGGGCAGCATGTTCCTCTGGGAGATGCGGCCTAGATGCTGGCAATTAGGTCAAGTTTTGCTGTAGATGTGGGCATCTTTAAATAATGTAGGCCAGTAGAATCCGCATTGCAGAACTTTTTCTGCAGTCTTCTTAGTGCTGAAATGACCACCACAAGGTTGGTCATGACAGGAGGACAAGATATTGAGTTGGTCCGACTCAGGGACACAGAGACGAATGATCTGGTCAGGACAGTATTTATACAAATAAGGGTCATCCCAAGAGTAGTACTTAACTCTTGCTAGGAATTGGCTTTTGTCCTGTTTTGACCAGTATGAAGGCATTTCTTCAGTGACAAGGTAGTTGACAATGTCAGCATACCATGGATGAACGGAGATAGCGAACAGTTGTTCGTCTGGAAAGGTCTCAGGGATGAGCTGGGTGTCGAAGGATGACTCTAAAGTCAGTCTAGACAAGTGATCAGCCACTACATTCTCAGTTCCTTTCTTATCCTTAATCTCGATGTCGAATTCCTGCAATAAGAGAATCCATCGAATTAATCGAGGCTTGGTTTTCTTTTTCGACATGAGATAACGAAGGGCTGCATGATCAGTATACACGACCACCTTAGTGGCTAAGAGGTACTGACGAAATTTATCAAGGGCGAAGACTACCGCTAGGAGTTCTTTCTCAGTGGTGGAGTAATTCATTTGGGCAGAGTTAAGAGTTTTGCTGGCGTAGTAGATCACGTGTGACCTTTTGTCAACTCTCTGCCCTAGAACGGCTCCTAAAGCGTAGTCAGAAGCATCGCACATTACCTCAAAAGGTAGAGTCCAGTCCGGGGGACGGATAATGGGCGCAGTAGTGAGCTCAGATTTGAGACGCTCGAATGCCTTGACACAGTCAGCATTAAAGTCGAAAGGACTATCTTTAGCCAGGAGATGGGACAGAGGTCGAGCGATTTGAGAGAAGTCCTTGATGAATCGCCTATAGAATCCTTCGTGTCCCAAAAAAGATCGGATGTCACGTACGGACTTAGGAATGGGCAAGGTCGAGATGATATCGATTTTAGCTTTGTCGACCTCAATGCCCTGATGGGAAATGACATGTCCCAGAACAATGCCCTTCTTCACCATGAAGTGGCATTTCTCCCAATTGAGGACAAGTCGCTTGTCCTGACAACGTTGAAGTACAAGCCCTAGATGGTCCAGACAGTCATCAAAGGATGACCCAAAGACTGAGAAGTCGTCCATAAAGACTTCGAGGAATTTTTCCACCATGTCAGAGAATATGCTCATCATACACCTTTGAAAGGTCGCGGGTGCATTGCAGAGGCCAAAGGGCATGCGCTTGTAGGCAAAAGTGCCAAAGGGACAAGTGAAGGTTGTCTTCTCGTGATCCTCAGGGGCGATGGGTATTTGATTATACCCTGAGTAACCATCGAGGAAGCAGTAATAGGAGTGACCTGCTAGTCTCTCCAACATTTGGTCTATGAAGGGTAAAGGAAAATGGTCCTTCCTAGTGTTGGTGTTGAGTCGTCGGTAATCGGTGCAGACTCTCCACCCTTTCTTCAGGTGCTGGGTGACCATTTCCTTGTTCTCATTTTCCACAACTGTGAATCCTGCCTTTTTAGGGACGACATGAATAGGACTCACCCATTTGCTATCGGAGATGGGGTAAATGATACCTGCATCTAACAGTTTAAGGACCTCATCCCGGACTACATCCTTCAAGACGGGGTTCAACCTCCTCTGGTGTTCTCGAGAGGTTTTGGATTCATCCTCGAGATAGATGTGATGTTGGCACTCCGAGGGGTCTATGCCACGAATATCATCTATAGTCCAACCTATCGCAGATTTATGCTCGTTGAGCAGCTCGAGAAGTTTCTTACGTTCACTCGCAGACAAAGCGAAAGCAATAATGACAGGGTAGGTTTCCTTAGGACCAAGATAGGCATGGGAAAGATCTGTTGGAAGTGGCTTGAGCTCCAATGTTGGAGCAGATGGAGTTGAAGTAGGTGTCACAGAAGACACGGATTGAAGAGGTTTGACTTCAGTAGTAAAAGGAAGGATGGGTTCTCTGGCCATGGTTATCAGAGGCTCAAACTCGATGAGTAGAGCGGGGATCTCTAGCAGTGGAGCAGTCTCCAAAAGATCATTGAGATCAGAAATAGCTGACTCTGTTGCAAAGTCAGCCCCAAAGTGTGCTAAACACTGTTTAAGAATATCTTCGGTAGAGTCCAGGATTAGACTCTCAACGGCACACATTTCATCGGCCACATCGCGATCGGCGTCTTGTTGCATTAGACGAAAGATATTGACCTCAGCTTTGAGGTTTCTAAAAGCAATGGACATGTTTCCGTCCCGGCACCCGATGTGTGCATTAGCAGTGGCAAGGAATGGACGGCCTAAGATGATCGGAATGCGGTTATCCTGACACGGCTCGGTGTCGAGAATGATAAAGTCCACAGGATAATAAAAGTCAGCGACTTTTACTAGGACATCTTCAATGATTTCTCTTGGAATCTTGATGGACTGATCAGCTAATTTGAGGGTGACATTGGTAGGCTTCATATTTTTCAGTCCTAACTGCTGATATACCGAGAATGGCATGAGGTTAACGCTAGCCCCTAAATCTAGCAAGGCAGTGCAGCTAAAGTTGTCTCCAATTTCACATTGGACAGTTGGGCTACCTGGATCCTTGTGTTTGATCACACTGTTGCGTTGAATGAACGCGGTAGCTTTTTCGGCCAAGAAGGCAGCTTTGGGTACATGCGTACGCCGCTTAACTGTGCACAAGTCCTTGAGAAATTTGGCATAGGAGGGGATTTGCTTGATAGCAGAAAGGAATGGGATATTGATCTGGACGTCTTTAAAGACGTCTAAGATCTCTGAGAATTGCTGATCCCGCTTATCTTGGACAAGTCTGTCCGGGAAGGGAGGCTTTACTAGACAAATAGATTTGTCTTTAGCCTTAGATTTCTGCACAGGGATATCTGATGTTGGCGCAGAGGGAGAGGAAGCAGAGGTAGGATTTGGACTAGTTTCCACGGTGCGAGTGATGGGTGCTGGAGATGGCACCGGTGGTGGTTGGACTCCCATGTCCACAGTTTTTCCAGATCGTAGGGTGGTTACAGCTTGCACCTCCCCTTGACAATTCTCATTCTGGCTCTGAGATTGAGAACCGATCTCATATACTGCTCCTTTGGGATTTCCTTTTGGGTTAGCAATGGGTTGGCTAGGAAAGATCCCCTTAGCTTTCTCAGCTTCTAAGTTACCTAGACGTTGCTCTAGACGAAGCATGGATTGCTGTTGTTGTTGCTCTAGGCGTTGCATAGATTGAGTAATGAGTTGAGCTAGAAGATCCTCGATACCGAGTTTGGGGACCGACTGTTGGGGGGCAGCTAATGGGAGCTGAGGCACCAATTCGCGACTCGAGCTCATCGGGGCATTATAGTTATAGGCTGGAGAATTAGTTGGGACTATTGGTTGGTTCTGAAAGGTCTGTGGGACTCTTTGCTGATTCTGAAATGTGCTCGGTTGTCCAGAGTATTGACCCTGTTGGAACTGCTGGTTCTGAGTAGATGGGTACTGACTCTGCTGGTATTGACCCTGATTGAATTGCCTAGTGGGTTGATTGAACCCAGGGGGATACATGCCCTGAGGTTGACGCGGAGGTTGAGCTTGAGGTTGAGTAGACTGAGGCCTCCAAGAGAAGTTAGGGTGATTTCTCGTGTCAGGATGATAAGATTGACTATACGAGTTCTGAGTGGGTGGTTTGTAGGTGCTGAAAGCCCAAACTTCTTCCTGAAGAGGATTAGACCATCCTTCATTCAAAGGACAATGCTCAGTAGTATGGGAGGGTTGCAGACAGAGGGTATAGGATTCCATAGGGCTCTCGTGTCCCACATGCATGACTGTGGTAGATTGTTGAGTAGGTTTTTGTACAGACACAGCCAGTGTCAAGACTGACTTGCTCAACTCTTGAATGACTGATCGAAGCTCAGTATCAGCTGTAGCATCATGTCCCTTGGTTGTCCTTTGGACTGAAGTGGTTCGACTAAACTCTGAGTCAGTCGTCCAATGTTGAGAGTTTTCTCCTAACTCTCCCAAGAATTTGTATGCATCGGTCGGAGTTTGGTGCAGGAATTTTCCCTGGCACATTGACTCTACCATGGTCCGGGACTCATCAGTAAGTCCCTTATAGAAGACGTGGACAAGATTGCCCTTGTCGATGCTATGGTGGGGACACTTAGTCAGGTAGTCTTAGAATCTATCCCACGCTTCGAAAAATTTCTCATCGGACTTCTGTCGAAAGTCCTGGATGAGTTGCTTCATTTGGTTGGTCCGAGTCATGGGGTAGAATTTAGACATGGATTTGCCCACCAATTCTTTCCAACTACTGATTGAATCAGCGGGTAAGGAGTAGAGCCAATCTGAGGCTCGGTCTTTGAGCGAGAATGGAAAAACTAGCAGACACACATTGTCATCATCGAGGTTCTGATTCTTGAAAAGTAGGATGACATGTTGAAATTCCCTAATATGGGAATATGGGTCTTCTCTTGGGAGACCACGAAAGGTTGGCAGCATTTGGATCGTCTGCGGCCTGATCTCAAATTGTACCGCCGTAGTAGGTGGAAGAATAATGCAAGTGGGCGGATTAGCAGAGATAGGGGCGAACGTCTCGATAAGAGGTCGTTCGACTGCCATGACTACAAAGGTAGTAGAACTGGGGGAGGCGGGTGGGGAAAGAGATGGGGAAGAATTCAGTAGAGGATCTACTGTAGGTATGTGATTCTCAGATCGAACCAAGCGTTTGTTCGGATGATTCCAAACGGGCATACGCGAATGAGGCAAGCTCTATACTTGGCAAAAAGTTGCCAGAGAGGAACACTATCCTAAATGATGCACACCAAGCACAGATAATCCTATTCTAAGCAATCAGGATATATTTTAGGAATTATCTTTGTTAGTTTTGGGGCTAGAGTAGATTATGACAGTGGGCGGACCACTAGTTTATCTTTTAACTGCCGGACTAACTGTTTTGCACTCAGAGGTTCTCACCAGGCTACACTCTTCAGAGCGAATCCTTTAGTACTAACTCTAGTTAACAACAAGGCAATCCAAAGCCTAGACAGACGTGCGGCACAATGGCTGACTTAAGTATGTCCCAGACTAACCGGATTGGTCAAGTGGATAAGAAGAGTGTTCCCTCGGGTTAAGCTAGGGTTGATGTGTGTTCCTAGTCCACACGCAACTAACCGCCGAATAGTCCAAGATGCCACGTCGAGCTCAGTGTACTTGAGTAGCAGGGACTTATGGGTGTGTTAGACAACAGGGACCCGCGCTCGTGGTCTTATTTCGATTGGATGTTAAGCGGGTTCGCTTTGTATGGATTTTTCCTCGAACACCGGGCTAATTGGCTCTACTTCTTGATTCTTTTTAATTAAATGGAGCCTTGGGATCAAATCAGTTGGAATGACGAGGTGGGTGATGAAATCCCACCAGTTTCAATTTGGAGCTGGGTCTGCTCTCTTAGAGTTGATTGATTAACGGCCACGCCACGCAAGTCGAATAATATATATGCGAAAGCAAATAGACAAGCGGCAATGATGCACCCAATAACACCGTATCGCACTCAAGGCGAGGATAGGGACTTACCTCCTGTGGGCCACGCCACGGGGTCGCCTCCATGGGTTAGGGAGGGGTATCCTAATGGGCTTGGGCCTCACTCCACCTCTTTGAGCTTTCGCTCCCTACCCACACTGGATCGTGTTCCTGTTGGAAAAGTTAGGTCACACGGTCTAGGTATTTGAGATTCTATTTGGAAGATCCTTGCCTTTTTAGGGTTCACAGAGCACGTATTGGATTTAGGCAAGTTTTTGAATTATTTTCCAAATTCGAGATGGGGTAAAATTTAAGAATTCCCAGATTGGAAAATACCTAGATTGGAATGTTTCTCGAACTGTGGAGATCTTCAAAGAAAGATTTGATTGCAAGATCCCTTATAATTTTGGGAAATTTCCCAAAATTGAAATTCTGCTAGATTTTGGGTGTTTCTTTTTGCAGACTTTTCCAAATTTGAAAGATTTCTAAAGATAGAAATTCTTCTAAAGAGGAAACTTCTAAGAGGGGAAACCCTAATTAAGCAGAGTTTCAAGATTTTGGAATCTTTTCAAAAATCGCAAATCCTTGATTGGTGATTTCTAAAAATCTACAGAATATAAAACCCTAATTTTTTGAATTTTGAATTTTGATTTTTTTTTTGGTAATTTCCACTTAATCTAGGGTTTCTAAAAAACCCGAGAACAAGATCTAGCAGTTATTTGGAAAGCAGTAAAATTCCTAAATTATTACAACTTTGCACTCGGCCTTCCGAGGCATTAAAAATAGTAATTTAAAAATTGCTAAAAATCACTAAAAACCAAAAATAAAAGTTTCCCGAAAAGGTCAAGCTGTCCAAATTGAGCAGCTTTTCGCTTCAGCAACTTTCCAATTCCGTCTTTACGTCCTTTTTCGCACTCCCGAACACCCGAGCAGCAGCGGCGCCATTTGAAACTTGGATTTTTTTCCGCGTCGTTGGTTACGGAAACCCTAGAATCAACAAGATTTGTAATTTGATCCGATTATCCTGCAAAATTTAGAATTCTTGCACAGTGGGAAGTTTCGGATGTCGATCCACACTCGGGATTAGTAGCGCAGACAAGAACATAAAATGACAAATTTTTTCACAGAAAATGATAAAAATAAAGGATGGAGGGGTGAGAGTGATGATCACGAGATTTAAAAATCTATTTTCTTAGAGAGAGAATTTATCAAAAAGCATATAGAATGATCAACAATAACAAATTGCCCAAAAAAATAACTATTTAATTATTTGAAATAAAAGTTGCTTACATTGCTTGAATGAAAGACTAATCTAATAGAGAGAAAGAAAGCATTATCCTAGAGAGAGAAAGGGAGTGAAAGAGATCTAGAGAGAGACTAAAGAGAGAGAATATCCTAAAAATAAAAGCTCACCGTTTGATCTCACCTTGGCATGGGGAGGAATGGACGATCTTGATGGAGATTGGAATGTTGGTGAAGCGGGTGCTGTTGGTTCTTGCAAGGGTGGAGGCGCAACAGTGAGGATGATCGCCCGAAGAAGAAGCTAATGGCCTGCAAGTGTTGCAGGCCTTGATATGGAGGTAGGACGGCGCTAATGGTAGGTGGTGGTGCTGGGCGGTGAGATGCAGAAGTGGCTTGGCTGGAGATGGGGAAAGTGATGGAAGGCTTTAATGGTGAAGGCTGCAAGGAGAAGATGATGGTTGCTGGATGGAGATGCAAGCGAGTTCAGACCATTTTTGGTTGTGGAACCTACCCTCATGCATTAGGCGATACATGTGGAAGGAAAGTAGCTGCAGCATGGACGAACCAGTAGGTGAGGAGGTGCGCGTAAGCAAGGGGGCAGCCACGTTTTGTCACCGGAGTTGCAGGTAATGGAAGAAGATGGCAGATGGGTTTCCGATCTGCAACTCTAACGGTTTTAAGGTGAGCAACAGGCGTTGAAGTGTTGCTGGTTCGTTGAAGATCGAAGGAGGTTGCAGGTGAAGACGTAGAGTGCAGCTGCAAGGGAAAGAGGATGCAACTTGCAGATCTGTAAGTTCATTTGATGGAGAAGGTGGAGGCGGTCCAAGAGGACAGCAGGTGGGCGGCGCGAGGTGGAGATGATGATGGTGGTGGCGCCGGCGAACCAGTCCGGTGGTAGCTCCCGAAGAGGAAGGAGTGGAGGAAAGTAAGAAAAACAAGAAGAAGAAGACAGAGGACAGAAGAAAAAGAAGAAGACAGAGGAGGAGACCTTACCAGACGACCGGAGTTGCTGCCTGCAACTCCGGCGAAGATGGATGAGGAAGAAGAAGAAGAAAAGAAGAAGAAGAAGAAGAAGGGGGCGAGGGAGACGAAAACATCCTGGGCATTTTGGGAGAAGGAAAGGAGCAGAAAGGAGGGGGATTAGGGTTCCAAAGAACCCTTCTCCTTCCCCTTTTAAAGCTCCATAGTTTCCATTAATGGAAATTAGGGAATTTTTGAAATAAAAAAAATATTTTTTTTTTAAGTAAAACGCTACTTTTCTTTGGGGAATGTCCCCATTTAGTGGACCCCCCATTTTTTTAAAATTTAATTAAAATTATTTTAAAATTCACGGGGTCCACTAACTGGTCGGACAACGGGTCGATGATGATGGGCCCGACTACTGGCCCACATGGATTGATGATGTCCATCGTCTCACCAGATGATGTGATAGATAGTCTGATGGCAATCGGATGGATGGTGACTTGATTGGGACCCAGATTGGTAGATCGACGGATTTAGAGAGATCCAATGGTCCGATTGAAGATCCAACGGTTCGATGGAAGATCCAACGGTCAGAAAGCTAAGGAAGATGAGATAGAGCCGATGGGCAGGAGTTCTGGGGTTAGGTCAGTAGATTCGAGGACCGAGAGATGAAGAGAGAGAGAGAATAATGAGAGATGAGAGAGAAAGTATCAAAAAATGGAGATAAAAGTATTGGCAGAGGGTCTGGAACCCTGGTCTTCACTGTGACCATCCTCACGCTTCTCCAGTAGAGTAGACTATCATTCCTTGCTGACTCATGTGGCTTTAAACGCTTTGGTCCGTCTCTTGGTCATTGGCTCTCCTGCTCTCTTCGTTCTTTGGGCCAGCTTTTTGGTCCTCTTATTCAGCCCATATTTGGCCCATATCTTCTAGTCATAGCATATGGGCTCTTTAAGCTTTGATAATGGGCTTTCCTGATCGAACTGGGCTCGCAAGTCTCGAGAATTGTCTCATCGGGGTTTCCCGCGACAGAAGAAGCGCGTAATGAGACTTTATCAGAACGACTCAATGTCTAGACTTCCAAAAATATGTTTAATGCATGCAAATATACCATTTCATCTAGAAAAGTGTGTTTTACACAACAAAAGAGACTCTTACGTAGAAAAGTAGATAAATAGAGCATTTTAACGTAGGAGAGTGTGAAAACACTTAGAAGATAACAGTGGAAAATATGCACTTTTAATCGAATATCAAGTTTGCTGACTAAGTTTTATTATATAATTTGAAAGCAAATAATTACTCCAAAAGTGAGAACTTAAATATGTGAGCTCCATTTTCTGCATAAAGGAAATGCATAACATATTAGATTATGTTCTATATGGGAGACAACTCTTTACAAATATCTATAAAGAAATAACCAGATTTGTGGGGCTGTATCTATTCAAGGCCTTTGGGTGCTTGCATTCCTCATCGTTTAATGCCATGAGGCACAGTGCTTTCATACCGAAATCCCTCAAAATGTCACGATGCACACTGCTTCCATATCGAAATCTCTCAAAATGTCATGAGGCACACTGTTTCCATCCCATTGACTTCATCAATGGTGATATCTAGCTGTTTGATTCATCGTACTGTTGTCTATGGGGGAAAACTACCCATGACGAAGGCTAGAAATCACCAACCAATCAATGGTATGTAGGTCCGGTAAGGTGTGGAACAACGTGAATTTTGTGTGTTAATTTTTCAGAACAATGTGAATCTTGTTCATCATAGAAACTGATCTACTTATTAAAAATTGATCTACTGTCTGATTTCTATCTTTACAACATGGATGTGAGGTTGGGTCTGGCAAATGGATCAAGCAAAGTTGGTATATATCAGCAAGTTCTGGTTCCTAAGATGCCAACCCTTGTGCTTTAGAGAAAAGGAGTCTTCCATTTCTTTTCATCCCTAGGCTTTAGGGGATTTGCCATTTTATCATGGGCAACGTTAATAATGTTTGTAGAATGTGGTTTATGAATGTATTATAGAATTTGCCTATATATATGAAATATGAATGTATTTATCTACACATGACAAGTATTTGTACGAATTTATTAATAGGAGGATACTTACTAAGAAAGAAATTGAGAAAATTGATGCGATGGTTGTGGCTTTTAACTCTTATGTTGTAGCAATTGTGGCACATCACATGAAATATATAGATAAGGCACCTTGTGTGAATAAAGATATGGAAAGGTCCCTAATACTGAAGCGGATGTACTCCGAATCTGATGTGAATTGTCATGATCTCAGGAATAGACGAACGAAGTTTAACTTCATATGATTTGGTGAGACAATTAGTCGTCACTTCCATAGTGTTTTACGAGCCGTGATGAAGTTATACAAAGAGTTAGTGAAGCCTCCCAAGCCTAACACTTCGCCTGGAGAATTTAACTCTAGTTCTTGGTGTCACTATTTTAAGGTAACTTGTTCTATCCATTTTGTTATTGTGACCTATTTTGTAGAAATATTTTATTAAATATGTCATTTATCACTAGGATGTTGTGGGCACGATTGATGGATCGTACTTCCATGCTACGGTACCGTTGGAAGATCAACCAAGGTACCATAATAGAAAGGGAGAAATTCGACAGAATGTCCTTGCCGCATGCACTTTTGACATGAAGTTCACATACATGCTTGTTGGATGGGAGGGGTCAGCACATGATAGTAGAATCCTAAGATCGGCCACCAGTGGCAACAGACGTGATAAATTCACTTTCCTAGCTGGTATGACAACTATAATATTCACCTACAAACATTGAGTCCTTATGATCATATTTAGGCCTTTCTAATTGCATATATCATTGTGGATGCTTAGGTAAGTACTACTTAGCAGATGCTGGCTTCTCGAATGCTCTAGGATTCCTAACTCCATACCGTGGTGTGCGATATCATTTGAAGGAGCACTCTGGACGTACTCCTGAAAATGAAAAGGAATTTTATAATTATCGTCACTCCTCCTTACGCAATGTTATCGAAAGAACGTTTAGATTGTTAAAGAAACGTTTTGCGTATCTGCACCATTACCCATTCTTCAGCATCTCTACACAAGTAAAGTTGATTGTGCTTGTTGTGTCATTCACAACTTCCTTAGGAGCGTTGATCCAGATGATTTGATCGATGATGAAGATGATATTGAGGAGGAAGATCATGATGAGTTAACAGGGGATGATGACTTAGGCATGTTGGTTCCAACCCCAACGTGGACGGCTAAGAGAGATGAACTTTGTCAGACAATGTGGGTTGATTATGTAGCTCAACAACTTTAAGTTTGTGCAACTCAATAATTTTTATGTTATGAATTTTTAGACATCCCTTGCTTTTTAATTGGTGTGTATTTAGACTTGACTATATAGATATGATTGTGTGTTTAATATATTGCATTGGATTTCATATTGTTAGATTACATTGATATTTGTGTATGTGGATGTTATGCTTTCATTTATTTTTATGGTGGAGATGTAGTCTTGTTATATTGATAAAAAAATTTATATGATAGACATGGAAGCTCCTTTCGAAGGCAATGTAAAAAATATAGGAGCCAAACAGACGCGATGGAATGTCGCAATAGATTAGATTATGGAGGAAACATTATTAGAACAACTCACCATAGATGGTAGGGGGACAATAGATGGAAGTCAACTGCATTAACAGCCGTCGCACAAAATATGCAGAAGTCATTGGGGATAAAAGTGACTGACAATAGCTATAGAAGTAGAATAAAAACATGGAAAGCAATCTTGGGTAATGTGAAAGAGATAATTGGCCAAAATGGATTTGGATGGGACGATAAATTGAAGATGGTGAGGGCAGATGAATCTATTTAGGCTGCCTACATCGTGGTATAAGTAGTTATTACTTTTTTGATTTATTAGTTATTGTACGAGTGTTTCATTAATGAATTTATATCTACATTACAGAAGCATCCAAGGGCTGCGAAATACAAAACAAAGATAATCCCAAGCTACAATGGCATTGCAATGATTGTTGGCAATGACACTGCAATGGGAGAACGTGCATTCACGGGTATTGAGCTTGACATGGATGAGCAAGTTGGTGAAAGTGACTCCACGGGATTCACCAACGTAGTGGAAGACTTGACACTGGATGATGAAGTGGGAGAACAAGATGAGAACAATAGCCAATTTGGTGGAAGTTCTAGTAACCCACCAGCACATAAAAAATGAGGCAAGAAGATAGCCCGTAGATCATCAGAGGGGTTAAATGATACTCTCTTAAAGCTTGCCAATGCTACGGGTGAAATTGCTCAAGCCATGCGGTGGAACAACATGGACTTTTCCCAGATGGTTTCAAATGAGGTAGCAAAAGTTGAAGGCTTGACTGAGGACATGATCCTTGATGCATCCGAGTGGCTACTTGGCGATGAGGCGAAGACAAAGTTGTTCATATCGCTGCCACCGGATCGAAGGAAGCGATGGTTGATGAGGCGTTATCAGGATTAATGAGTGGCTCGATAAATCTTTTTTGCTAGGCTTTAGAAGATAGTCATATTTCTTCCTATGACTTGACTTGTTCATGCCTATGACTTGACTTATTAATGTCTATGACTTGACTTATTAATGCCTATGATTTGTTATCTTTCTTCCATGTGATCTATGAAGACTGATGCATTTATCACATGCTTCTTATATTATTAACGCTTTGCTTGATTATATCTTATGAAGGATTCTCTATGTTAACTTTGTTGTGACAAATTTTTATTTTTAGTTTTCATATTATTCAATTATTGTAGGTAGGCAATGGCATCACATCATGTGTGTATTGTATTTAAAGGACGTCGGCCAGGAATCTACCATATTTGGGCAAAATGTAGTCTACAAATTAATGGCAACAGTAGAGCTGTGCATAAATGATTCAATTCACTTGAACAAGCCGAGGCAGCCCTTATCGACTACCATTATAAGAGTAGATCAGTAGTCATAAAAAAAAAATGCAAATGCTTGTGATGGATCAACATCAACCTCTACTGTAATAGACATCGATGATTGTCTTGAGTGTGGTATTGACGGATCCAAAGATCCAATTACTACTCTACGCAAGGAGGTGGAGCAGCTCAAGTATCTTATTGCTGATATGACGATCAATAAGACGGAGACTGAAGAGGAGGATGTCGTGAAGACAGTGAATGTAGTTAGTGAATCATAGACATTACCTTTTGTTATAATCGTACCTATTTATATGAATTGTTCCTTTTAAGTATTAGATAATGGTAGGTTTAAACACTACTCATGTCTATGATAGTTTTATGATTTAATTGGAGATTTAGAAATGTTATGTGTAGTTTTGTTAAAACTTTCTCTTAACTAGCTAGAAGTTTTTTGAATTTTTGTCTTTTGTGTATTTTACAGTTATTAGATAATGAATGTGATAAGGATGTTTGTTTTAGATTTATAATATGAATCATATTTACTCTTTCACAGGTTTAAGACAGGTTTTGAAAATTTCAAAAGTCATAAAAACTAAGGAAACTCTGCCAATTTTTTTTTTAAATGAAAGGTCTATAAAAATAGAGCCCATCTAAAGCATTAGAATAATCACACTAAAAATCCTAAAAAGTACTCAAATCTTTTCCTGAATATGATATATTTTATTTTTTGCTCCATGATAAACTCTGCCGAATTAATTAGCTAGAAGTTTTTTAAATTTTTATTTTTTGTGTATTCTACAGTTATTAGGCAATGAATGTGATAAGGATGTTTGTTTTAGATTTATAATATGAACCATATTTGCTCTTTCACAGGTTTATGACAGGTTTTGAAAATTTTCAAAAGTCATAAAAACATAGGAAACTCTGCCGAAGTTTTTCTAAAATGAAAGGTCTATAAAAACAGAACCCATCTAAAGCATTAGGATAATCACACTAAAAATCCTAAAAAGTACTCAAATCTTTTCCTGCATATGATATATTTTATTTTTTGCTCCATGATAGGGATGGGTCGTCAGTGCACCCGTTAGATTCATGACATGGATCAAGTTTTAATTGACACGCTTGTGCAACTTATTCCTGAGAATGGTATTCAGTCTCATGTATTCAATCGGGCGGTAACAGTCATCAATGAGCGTTTTAATATGCAAGTGCAATTTGTGAATGTATGTTCTCGATTCAAAGTGTTGGTTAAAATGCAAAATGACATAAACCATCTTTTGAGTCGCCCTGAATTCGAATGGGATGATACAACTAAGCTAGTGGTCATAGACGAAGATGCGTGGCTTATACTTGAACATGTATTGGAGTACCAATTTGGATATTAACAACTTTCTTTTCATATTGGCGTCTTTACTTGCAAGAATCAAATTTTCGTATGGTATTATCTTTTCACAGAAGGAACAACGCTTATTCATGTATCAACGGAAGGCATTTCCATTTTATAATGAGACAAATCTCATTCGGGGGATCAAGGGATCAATTGATAAATATGCACGATAGTTTATAACTAGTTTTTTGGGATTTGGAACCAATATTTTGTAAAGATGTGTTCCTTAGATATCAATTTTATGCTTCTTAATGGTATAAATATTTATTTATCCAACATTGCATTCTGTTGGGGGCATATAAGAAAACATAAATCATCAAATCATCACAGCCGGTCATAGCCCTCAAAACGATACACGTGGCACATTCTTTGATGATGACCTTATGGATATTTGGCCAATCTTTAGGTGAACCTACAAACTAAAAATCCACATGATTAGTGATTTCTAGGCATATGATTGGAATCATTTTAATGGGTTGATTATAACCGTAGAAATTTGAGCATTATTATTGGCCTTATTTGGGGTACAAAGATCCAAAGGTTTGAAATCATTAATCCAGATGATTTTTAGTTTTTAGGTCAACCTAAGAAGTGGTAAAACATCATACGGTTTGAGTGATAAAAGTGTGCCACGTGGCTCATATTAAGGGGATGGGACAAGTATGACTATGATACATATGCAATGTAGGGGATAGATTCCAAAAATTTGCCATTGCCAACCAAACACCATTTTAAGGAGGGCGCTGGAAAATTTGGTGAATTTTCCATCGACTGCCAAACGCTAAATACGTCATTTAGCCTTGACGAATATTTAGCCAAACAAATATTTGCCTGGCAAAATATTTGCCTTATAATTCTTTTTCTTGGATATCAAACACACCCTTATATTCGATTTGAATGATATCCCTTGACAGCCCTAAGTTCTGCCTATCAAGGGCTTGGCCTACTGTCTTTAGTGTTGCATGGAATCCAACCCGGTTTACACAAAAAGTTGATTAAAGAGACTTGAACCTTAGCTAATAGATATATAATAAGTGCCTACAATCTATTATCTATACTAAAGCTCGGCACTGCTGAGGTGGTGCTCTCTCCATCTTTTTTCCATCGATTTTTCCAAATATACCCTCTATTTAGTTTTTTCAAAAATAACCCCTTCACACTGGCTTTAATGTTACTAAACTACAAGGGTATATTGGACTTTATCTTAACAAAAACCTTTACTCTTCCAACCTCTTTGTTCCCAAACGTTTACTTCTATTAAAACCATCTTCATTAATCCTCTAAAACCCACCCCAGCACTGCTGAGGTGGCGATGTTTCCATTTTTTCAAAAATACCCTTGAACCTCTTTAACATGGGTCGGGTTCGGTGCCAACATTTTTGACCAACACCTTGGTGTACCCTCATAGAAGATGAATCAATGGCTGATTTTTAGTGAAGATGATCTATATGGTGAGGAGATCATCCTCACAAAAATTCAAATCACTTTGATATTCATAGACTGGTTTAGAAGTTGAAGAATTATGGACCGTCGATTTTTACTGTGTAACTTGAAAACCACATTTAACGGGGTTAGAAATTTCAGAATGGGCTGATTTTTTGTTGGGGTTATCTATATGGTGAGGAGATCATCCTCACCCAAAATCAGCCATTGATTCATCCTCTATGTGGGTCCACCAAGGTGTTGGTCAAAAATGTTGGTAAGAAATGTTGGTCACCGAAACCCAACCCCTTTAACATCTCCTAAATTCTAAAAAAATCCTTTACACTTCAGAACGGTTCAAAACCCTATTCGTGTTTTTAATTCCAAGATGCCTCTTACTCTACAGCATGTACGACTCCCCAAGATGTCTCTCTATCTCCCCCATTACTCGTGTTGAACGAAAAATGATTTGATGGTATTTGAACGGTCTCATTCCTGCCTAGCTCTAATCTCTCACATCTCCTACCTCTAACACTCTAAGTGCTAAATCCCAAATCGTAATTTTATTCATTTTATTTGTTCTAGATATTGAGCAATATGCAGAGATTTCTGAGGCGTCATAAGCCACATACACGAGACATATTCAAACAAGTCTGCAAATAGAACACTGTTTCAAAGGATTTGACACCGATCATCGCACACTGCTAAGACGATTGAGATTTGGTTTTGAGTGAAGACAATTATACTATCTGTTGTTCTTAAAAAAAAAAAATTTCCAGAAACTTCACCCATTTTTTTCTATTTTTTTATTTTTATAAACGGATTGATAAGATAAAAGAATGGTTGCCATATGCGTCTCCCATTTTTTTTTTCCCTAAGGCGTTGTCAACTATTCATCTTCTATCAGGTATTTTTTCTAGATTTATTTTCCTTTTTAATTAATTTTGATTTTGATTTGTGTTCTACTTTATTTTACTTTAGAAATGGAATAGAGATCTTGAATCAAGTGTTTGTGTTTATTGTTTGGGTTGCAATCAAAATGTATATTTAAATATCGTATATGCACAAAAAAAATAAAATTGGTTCTAAATAATTTTGGGAGCAATGACTTACTGATGGATTTAAATAGTAGATGGACCTACAATCAGCCTGATTAATTGTTTTTAACCGTTGGATTTAAGTCTTCTATCAATTGTTGTACTGTCATGGGTTTTGATCCTTACGCTTGACGTCACCATCAGGCTTAGTTTTTAGTCTGCAGGTTCATCTAGAACTTAATTTATGATTATTGTGATATCTAAACGTTGCATTGGCATTGGATTTTGAGGGATTTTATTTTATTTTATTTTTAAATATATAACTTCTAGAGTTCACCAATCAATCTAACTTTTTGTGTATGTGTCTATCAAGACGTGTGTGAAGCATCCATGCAGTTTGTGGGCCCATCGCCTATAATCTCAAACATGCAACATTCTGCAACAAAATTTCATTCATTTTTCTCTTAATATTATAACCTTTGAAAAGTGTATAAAAAAACTTCATGGTAATTAGCTTAATATTGGTTCTCAGAGAGAAATAGAGTGCCATTGGAATGCGATTCATCATTGATCTCTAAAAATTGTGTAACATTGCGTTTTAAGGGAGATGCGCACTGGTTCTTTAAGGTGCCCATGTCCTCTCTGACATGTGTCACTAGATGTTAGGGGTTAAGATGCCTAAACTAAATGTTCGACAAATCTATATCTATATATCACGAAATCATAGAAGTGATATATATCACAAAAATCATAAAATGTCTTAATTTTAATAGGCGATGTGAGGTGAACGTAAAAGTTTGAATAGGTATAGTCCACACACATGTACCATTAACACAATAATAATTATTTTTTTAACATTATATAAGTGTCAAAATAAGATATAATTGTATATATAAAAAAAAAAACATTCCTTTTACTGTGCCCGTGCTAAGCACGGGCTATTGATTCCTAGTAATACATGATAGCACAAACTAATCATATAAGGGCCTGCCAGGCTGTCCAATCCAGGCCCAGGCCCCATTCAATAAGCAATCAGGCCATGGAATGAGGCCCAGCTTAAATTCTTAGCCCAAGGCCGGCTCCTTTGGATTATTGACTGAATTTCATACTTCTATGATTAGTTTGTCTCGTAGGTATTTGCATGCTTCCCCACCTCGATTTCAGCCCACGCCATTGGAAGAATCGGTCAATCGGCATCTTCTTTGTCAGATAATGGAGAAAGTGTGGGCCCAGGAGATGCAAAGTGACAGGGGCTTATGCAGATGGTGGGCCCAATCTCCTTCTCCAAGCGCAAGGAGTTGCTATACTGTATGGTTCAGTTCAGACGGTGAATGCTTCACTAACAGACCACTTCCCGAGTCCCGAGCTCTCTCAAACCCCGAGATCGCAGCTTCGAATCTCTTCAACTGCCAAAAAGCCTATTAAAATATAAAGAAAATACAGATAAATGGTTCGTGTTGGCGTGGGCTTTGGTCTAAGCGCACTTGCCTTCCTCCCTTTGCTGCTCTCAAGTGCGCTTCTCGGTTTCGATGCCGTCTCTGCAAAAGCAGCCATGAATGCTCCAGTGGCGAAGAAGGTGAAGCACGAGATGAAGTTGTTCGGAGACGTAAGGATTGATAACTATTACTGGCTTCGCGACGATTCTCGCTCCAATCCTGAGGTCCTTTCTTACCTCAAAGAGGAGAATTCTTATACGGATTTCGTTACGGCGGGTGAGCTAGTGTTTCAAACTTCAATCTCTCTCTCTCTTCGGTTTTTTCTCTTCTGTTTGATTTTCATGAATGCTGGTGTTTTACTGTCACTGATTTTATCAGTTTCAAATCGAGCTTCTTGGTTTCACTGCTGCTCCTTTTTATCTTTTTGTCTTTTCTGTTTAGTTTTCATGAATTCTGGTTCTTTTACGCCTTTAGTTTGGTTAGTTTCATTAAGTACTAGGACTTTGTCTCCGCATCACCATTCCATTCATGGATTATCTCAAGTAATTTCGTAGCCGCTTATTCCCTGTTTTGCGACAATATGAAGAACAACGGACTCATAAGTCTTATCTCAGTACCATAGCAGTTCAATTCCTGCTTTGACATCTACTTACGGACAGGGTTTTAAATTTCATCGAAACCAGCTAAATTTCAGTTTCGACTTCTACAGAAATCGAAACACCAAATATTTCAATTTGGTATTAATTAATACATTTCTCAAATATTTAAGGAATAAATTAAGATTTCCTTAATTTTAGGGATTGTAGAGAGAGAAAGAGAGAAGATTTGCTTATTAACTTCCTATAAATAAGAGATTTTAATAAATCTAATTATTAAACTTGCATTTTTTTCTAAGATTTTACCAAAATTTCTTGATTTCACCCAAAAATTCGGTTTCGACCAGTCAAAAACGAAATTTAATTTCTTGTTTATGGATCCATGCTTAATACATACCTGCCCTTTTAAACAAGCACCATTGAGAGAGCATCACGTGTGACAAAGTGGAGGTCATTTTTTTGATAAGTAGTGGAGGTCATTCAAGATATGATAGAACTTATTGAAGAATTCCATAGCCTTCTGATGCAAGACGTCTAAAGTCCTTCCAAGCCATCAAAGTCTCTACCAATGGACCCCACTTTAGCTTGTTTTAGGAGTAGGATTGATTGTTTCTTAGAATTAAGTTAGGAGGTTTACAAAGAGTTTGAGTAGCATTAGGAAATTAGTTTTGCTTATTTTATGAATATGGATGTAATTGGAGATTTTAGAGAGGAGATTGGGAGAAGAATTGAATGAATTTTCATTATTAGGTGAAGACCTACCTGTAGAGAGAGATTCTTTTCTTTGAACGGTGGATTTTAGTTCCTTTTTTGCTTCTGCTTACGCTTATACAGAATTGCCTTGCTGTTTCAGTGTCAATTTTGGTATCAGAGCCGAATTCCTACCTTCGTCGTTGCCGTACTTTCATCACCTTCATTGCTGTCTACATCGTCTCGCCTACCGTACATCACCATTGCTACCATCTCGTGCACACTAAATGCAGCCCATCATTCATCATACTCGTCGCTGGACATCTTGTAATGGCGTGGTTTCCATTACTGGATTTTTAGAGCCCCAAAAAGCTTACACGCTCGCCGTTGTTGCCAATTTGAGCCACATCCAAGCAAGTTGCAGGTCCAGATTTTATTTTTTCTTAAAACCTTGGTTGAATAGATTGTGTATAAGCCACCTTGTCGTTGGAATTTGCCACAGTCGGTAGGTAGTCCGACCTGTTTCCTGTCACCAGCTGTGTTCTATGTGGATTGCCTTTTAAACCAAGGTTTTCTCAAAACCCCAAATTTTCTATCCACACAGCCGAATGTTGAAAGAAGACAACCTCTCTCCTCTTGTTAAATTGACCCCAACTTGTTTCTGTGTGGGATTGAGTAACACTTAAGTCCCAGCCCACCAAGTGCAGGCCTGAATTGTTTCTAAACCTAACCCACGCACCTTAAGTTAGGCCCAAGCCCAAACAACCTACTAAGTCCAACCCATTAGCATCCAAGGTCAACCCTTAGACTACAAGTGTAGTCCATAGGCCAGTTTGCCGTAGCTTAGGTCCAACCTAGTCCTTTGACCATGTTGACTGACCCATTGACCAGTCCGGTCCCACATAAAAACAATATGCACTTAAGGAGTGGTTCTACTTACACAATGAGTACCAAAAACCCTTCCAAAGATGGATACCAAAGTGGTTCGTGAATTATGCAATTTCTCCGATTATGGGTGGCAAGATATCCCGGCTAACGGAATAGCGAGAGGCATTGTCTTGATTTGGAATTGCAGATTTTTAGATGTCTTAGATGTTTTGGTTGGGGCTTTTTCGGTTTCCATCCAATGCTGATGCGTGGGGAAGGAGTTCATCTAGGTTCTTACAGGGGTGTACGGTCCTACGATTAATACTTTTCGGGACCAATTTTGGGAGGAGATAGATGACATTGTAAGTCTATGGGATGATCCCTAGTGCCTTGGAGGGGACTTCAACGTGATTCAGTTTTCGCATGAAAAGAATATAGCAGGCAAAGTGACTAGAAGCATGAGAGATTTCAATGCTTTCATTGACAGACATATCCTTATGGACCTCCCCATGAACGGGGGAAGGTTTACCTGGTCCAACAACCAAGATCAACCCACTTTATGTAGATTGGATAGATTTCTCGTTTCCTTCAGTTGAGAAGATCACTTCTATGGATCATCGCTGCTAGCTACTCCCCGACTTGCCTCAGATCATTCCCCTTTGTTTATGGATTGTGGAGGTTTTAATTCTTGCCCTATTCCTTTCCGCTTCGAGAATATGTGGCTTTGTGATGCCCAATTCAAGCCCAAGGTGGAGGAGTAGTGGAAGTCTTTCTCCTTCGACAGAAATGCATGGGTTTCCTTTAGGTCTAAGCTTAAAGATCTTAAAAGGAAAGATTAAGCAGTGGAATCGGGAGGTGTTTGGTAGAATCGACTAGAAGAAAGGGTTACTGCTAGAGGAGATCGCTGTGCTCAATCGAAAAAGGAGAATGAACTTGAAGGCGGAATACCATCATACGGTGAAGTTGGAGGAGATCAGCTGGAAGTAAAAATCTAGAGTCAGTGGCTGAAGGAAGGGGACAACAACACCAGATTTTTCCATAAGGTGGCCAACGCTAACATGAGAAGGAACCATCTAGCTCGGTTCACAGTTCGCAGTGATGTCTTGGAAGGGGAGGACAATATCAGGGATGGCGCAGTGGGATTCTATTCCGACCTCTACTCTAAAACGGCCTCTCATAGACCTAAGTTGGACTGCCTCGAGCTTGATCAGATCAGCGGCTCCGACAGAGAGAAACTAGAAAGGCCCTTCGATGAGGAAGAGGTCATGCACACTCTTTCAGAGTTGGCCGGTGATAAGGCCCCCGGTCTTGACGGCTACACTATTGCTTTTTTCAAACAATGCTGGGAGATTGTTGGAGCCGATTTTATGAGAGTTGTGGCAGATTTCCATGCGGAAGGTTTCTTTGATTTCACATCTAACATCACTTTCATAGCTCTTATTCCGAAGTTTCAGAGGGGCATGCACATTGCCAATTTTAGGCCCATTAGTTTGGTGGGCAGTGTGTACAAAATTATAGCTAAGATGCTTGCTACTAGAATCAAAGAAGTTTTGCATTAGGTCATCTCTCCATCCCAAGGGACTTTCGTGAAGGGTCGGCAAATCCTGGAGAAGGCATACGACCATGTGGAGTGGAGATTTCTGGACTACATGCTTGGCAAGTTGGGTTTTGGTCACAAATGGAGGTCACGGATTTGGAAATGCATTTCTTCAGCTTCCTTCTCTATCTTCATCAATGGGTTTCCAGCGGGTTACTTCAAAAGCTCTAGAGGGTTGCGCCAAGGAGACCCACTATCGCCTTATCTGTTCCTAGTGGTGGTGGAAGCCTTGGGGAGAATGATCTCCAGAAGTGTCGGTCTAGGAGAGTTCGAGGACTTTGCGGCTACCCCGGGCTCGAGCATTGTATCCCACCTCCAATTTGCGGATGATACCCTTGTTTTCCTTTGTCCTTCCATCCCTCATATTACATTCCTCAGAGGGCTTTTGTGTTGCTTCGAAGCCGTTTCGGGGCTTAAGATCAATCTTTCCAAGAGCAAGGTTTTCGGTGTGGATGAGGTGGAGAATATATCAGGGTTGTCTATCATTTTGAAGTGCGGCGTGAACAACTTTCCCTCTACTTATCTGGGTCTTCCCCTCGGCAATGCTTATAGATCGAAGCCGTTATGGGAGCATGTTATCGAATGCTTTGAGAGGAGGTTCGCTGCATGGAAATCTAGATCTTTATCTAAAGGGGCAGACTGGTGCTTATTAAAAGCACACTCTCCAGCTTGCCGATCTACTACATGTCCCTCTTCTCCATCCCGTGTAGTGTGGCAAAGGCTCTGGAAAAGACTATGAGGGACTTCCTGTGGGGTAGCAAGGAGGGGGACGGGAAGATGCACTTGGTTAGTTGGAATAATGTGTGCAAAGCCAAGGATAAAGGGGTCTGGGTATCAAGAATCTCAAAGCTATGAATCGGGCTCTTTTGAGTAAATGGCTTTGGAGATTTGGAGAGGAAACATCTAGTCCATGGCGGGAGATCATAGCCGGTAAGCATGGGGTCTCTTCTTTCGGTTGGACGAGCAGTATGATTAACACTCCTTACGGGTGTAGTGTTTGGAGGGGCATTTCTAAGGTCACTCACGATTTCGACAGGGGAGTGCCGTATGAGTTGGGATTAGGCAACATGATTAGATTTTGGGAGGACTTATGGTGTTTGGAGGCACCCCTGTGTGCTGATTTCCATGAGCTTTACTTTCTCTCAGAGATGAAAGAGTGGCCCATTATCGACTGTGAACAATCAGGAGGGGATGTCATAGGTTGGGACTTTGGCATCAGGAGAAACCTTAATGATTGGGAAATGTAACCCTTATCCAGATTGCTCCTTCGACTCCATGACGTTCATATCCTTCCCTAGGGCCAGGATAAATGGATTTGGAAATGGTCTAAAGGCGGTTCATTCTCAGTTCGATCATCCTACGAGGTTTCACTTTCTTCAGTAGGGCCTAACTTTCTTGCTTCCATGATTTGGAGCTCCTCTGTTCCTTCCAAGGTGGCTTTTTTTTCACTTGGGATGCCTCTCTAGATAAGATCCTGACAGTGGACCACATGCGTTCTAGGGGCATCATCATCATAGACTTTTGTTGGATGTGCCGCCAAAGCGGAGAAACAATTAATCATCTACTACTTCACTGTGTTGTGGCCAAGGAGGTTTGGTCTTCTTTCCTTAGTGAGTTTGGGATGTGCTGGGTGATGCCGGGGTCTCTTACGGCCCTTTTCCTAAGCTGGCGGTCCAAGGCCTTTTCCTCGAGAGGCAAATTATATGGGGTCTTTGGTAGGAAAGAAACAAGAGGGTTTTTGAAGGCTCAAGCGCTGATACGACCTCTATCATCCTCAGTATTAAAGGACTTCTGTATCTATGGTCCAAGGCTTTCTTGGAATGCGGGGGTCTTTTCTTCGAGGACTTTGTTTTTCACATGGACCTTCTTTGTTCTAGGAATTGAAGTCTCCGGTTCCTCTTTCTTCTCTTTCCTCGGGGTGGTGTCTCCCTTCGGGTCTTCATCGGCCTTGTAGGTCATCTCAACCTCTTGTAGCCGAGGTGTTTGTAAGCTTGTTTCTTTTTCTTCAATAAAATTTACAGTTATTAAAAAAAATAACCTTCCAATGACATTGTTGATCTCTCCACACGAGTTGAAGTTTTGTTCAATGAACATAAAAAAACAAAAGATTCCTTGGTTAGCTTGAATCCAACAACTAATCAAGGTTGTTAGAGTTTTCACAATGAGATGGCCAACATTAGAATCACATTGGAAAGATTCTGAGGCCTGAAATTCACGAATCAAGATCCATCCAACTCCATAAATATGTATCTTGATTTCAGTCTTGAGAGTAATCAGGTGGAGTTACAAAGAAAAGAAGTGCATGATCAGATCCACCATCAAAATGTTGGTTACTATGTTCATGCTCCAAATGCAAAATGGTTGTGTTCCTATTGTACCACATCATGGTCCACAAGTTTATGGTAATTAGATGAACATGCATGTTCCAAGGAGAGAATTCCCTGAAGCTTCACGAATCTACCACCGAGAGCTAGTCGATTGTAACCAATACGATAGAGCTAGTCGAGGGATCAAGCTTGATGTAGATGACTTTTATGGGAAGATAGTGTTGTAATCTTGGATCGTAACCAGAATAAGAGATTAGGGTTAGAGATGGAAGAGAGGAGAGGAGAAGAGAATTGGGAGAAGAGGAGAAATCGTGTAGAGCTTAGAATAGCCTACACGATTTCACCCAGTATATATATTAAGTGAAGTTTTACAATATTACAAGGGCCCCCTGTAGAATATAAGATATTACAAGTAGGTCCCTGACAACACTCCCCCTCAAGCTGGTGCGAAGATATCTATCATGCCCAGCTTGGATAACAGGTGCTCTAAGATCCCTTTAGTAACACCTTTAGTTAACACATCTGCAACTTGATCAGTAGTATGGACATACGGTGTGCAAATAAGTCCCTGACCAAGTTTCTCTTTGATGAAGTGACGGTCTACCTCAATGTGCTTTGTCCTGTCGTGTTGAACTAGATTATGAGCAATGCTGATGGCTGCTTTATTGTCACAATACAGTTGCATAGACCCTTTGACAGGATATCCGAGCTCACTGAGCATAGTCTTCAACCATAGAAGCTCACATACACCATGAGCCATAGAACGGTACTCTGCTTCGGCACTGGAGCGAGCGACAACTGGTTGCTTCTTGCTGCGCCATGACACCAGATTACCTCCCACATACGTGCAGTACCCTGATGTGGAACGTCTGTCAGTGACTGAACCTGCCCAGTCAGCATCTGTATAAGCTTCAACTCGCAGGTGCCCATTCTTACTAAACAGGAGACCCTTCCCTGGAGCCCCCTTAAGATAGCATAACACTCGGTGTACTGCCTCAAGATGTGGAGAGCGAGGGGCACGCATGAACTGACTGATGACACTGACTGCGTATGCAATATCTGGTCGTGTCAGTGAAAGGTAGATGAGACGCCCAACAAGTCTCTGGAACTGGCCTGCATCAGCAATGGGATCCCCATCAACAGGATTCAGCCGATGTTGCTGCTCTATAGGCGTATCGGCTGGTTTAGCTCCCAAGTTTCCTGACTCTCGAAGGAGATCAAGTACATACTTTCTCTGTGAGATAAACACACCCTGCTTTGACCTAGCAACCTCAATGCCCAGAAAGTATCTCAAGGTTCCCAGATCCTTGATTTCGAACTCTGTGCCGAGGTATTTTTTCAATCTACAAACCTCATCTGGGTCATCTCCTGTGACCACGATATCATCCACATATACAATAAGAGCAGTAAGACGACCTTGACTTCTCTTAATGAAGAGAGTGTGGTCTGCCTGACTCTGCGAGTAGCCAATCTTCTTGATTGCGGAACTGAACCTCTCGAACCAAGCCCTTGGTAACTGTTTAAGCCCATACAAGGCTTTCTTCAGTTTGCATACAAGTTCCTTACTCCCGGTCGGACTGAACCCCGGAGGACCTGTCATGTAGACCTCTTCCTCTAGATCACCATGGAGGAAGGCATTCTTGACATCCAACTGGTGGAGGGGCCAAGAAAAGTTTGCCGCGAGAGATAACAGAACTCGAACTGAGTTCATCTTGGCCACTGGAGCAAACGTCTCCTGGTAGTCAATCCCATAAGTCTGTGTGTACCCTTTTGCAACGAGACGGGCCTTGTACC
Organism: Euptelea pleiosperma; assembly: GCA_035048495.1. Lineage (NCBI taxonomy): Eukaryota > Viridiplantae > Streptophyta > Magnoliopsida > Ranunculales > Eupteleaceae > Euptelea > Euptelea pleiosperma. The sequence continues at coordinate 35,530,655 of CM068550.1, read as the reverse complement.
TGTCGATGCTTCCATCTGCTTTGTATTTCACTGTATATACCCACTTGCACCCCACGGGTTTCTTTCCTCTAGGCAATGGAACCAAATCCCAAGTACCATTCTTTTCTAGAGCTGTCATCTCCTCTAGCATGGCTGCTTTCCACTGAGGCTGGCTGAGGGCATCTGAGACACCGGATGGCAGAGCGACACTAGATAGGGAAGTAGCAAATGCCCTGTAGGATGGTGAGAGCTGTTGATAGGAAACAAAGTGAGAGATAGGGTGCTTGGTAACACAGTTCCGAACACCCTTCCGATGAGCAATAGGTACATCAATGTCTATGGGAAGGATAGTAGGAGCAACAGACATATCATCATGAGGATCACTGAGGACACGATTACCTGGATCGAGTTGGATTTCCTGACAGTGAGCTTGGATGGTGGACTGTTTCTCTTTTTGACGTCGTCTGGCATATGTCTTCAGCTGCGGATCTTGTGGCACAGTGTCAGTAGGAGATAAGGACAAGGGTACAGGAGACTCATCAAGCAAATCAAGGGGTACTGGTTGAGGAATCTCCCCCTGTGGAGGTATCGGACTCTCGTCAATACTCCTAAGCTCCCCCTGAAGAGAAGTCCGATCAACTGAGAAGAAGGGAAGACTCTCAAAAAATGTAACATCTAGAGAAACAAACCGACGACGGGTAAAGGGATGGAAACACCGATATCCCTTCTGAGTGGACGAATAGCCAAGGAATATACATCGAACGGCTTTCGGATCTAACTTGTCCTTCCTGTGATGGGCGTGAACATAGCAAACACAACCAAAGACCTTAGGTGGAATGGAGAACACAGGACAGGAAGGAAACAGGAGTGAAAGGGGAGACTTTGACCCCAAGACACGAGAGGGCATCCGATTTATCAAGTAGGATGCCGTCAACACAGCGTCAGCCCAATAACCCTTGGGTACCCGAGTACCAAGAAGAAGTGCCCTAGCAACTTCTAGGACATGGCGATGCTTTCGCTCAGCGGTCCCATTTTGTTGAGGTGTATCGGCACATGAAGTCTGATGAAGAATTCCATGCTCTTCAAAGTAGGAGGCAAGGCCACTGTACATGTATTCCCCCCCATTGTCAGTGCGTAGGACTTTTAGGGTGGTGCCCAATTGATTGCACACCATTTTATGGAAGGTCTGAAAGATAGTATGCACCTCATTTTTTGATTTCATAAGGTAGATTCAAGTGTAACGGCTGTAGTCATCCACAAAAACCACAAAGTAGCGAAAACCAAAGATAGAAGTGGTGGGATTGGGTCCCCAAACATCAGAGTGCACAAGCTGTAAAGGAAACGTACTTTTTTTATTACTGGTCGGAAAAGACACCCGACATTGTTTTGCAAGTACACAAGTTTCACAGTTGAACTCAAAAGATGGAATAGACGCAAACTGAGGTAACAGACTCTTCATGACTGAAAGCGGTAAATGACCTAGCCTGTTATGCCATCGCATTAACAGGTCTTTATTAACGCTAGAACTACTGACATTGGCACTAGACTGATGTGCAACAGAATATGAAGTCGGCTGGCTATCGAGCAGGTACAATCCACCATCCTTACGACCACTTCCAATCATCCGCCTCGTCTCCAAGTCCTGAAAAACACAGTGAGTAGGAAAAAAGGTAACACTGCAGTTTAGGCTCTTAGTAAGATGGCTAACAGAAAGCAGGTTAGTGGTGAATTTAGGAACATGAAGTACAGAGGATAAAGACAAAGTAGGTGTGGCAGAGATAGTGCCCTTCCCTGAGATAGAGGAGAAGGTGCCATCGGCCACACGGACCTTGTCCTTACCCGAGCAGATATTATAGGTGGAGAAAAGGGATGACATACCAGTCATATGATCGGAGGCACTAGAATCAATGATCCAGGAAGGACCAATGGGTGTCGTAGACACATGGTGGGCTGAATGGGATGTACCTGTCTGAGCAAAGGATGATGTAGGTGGGGAAGGGCCATCAAGCTGAGTAAGTAATTGTCGAAGCCTGTCAATGTCCATGCTAGAGAAGGTGTTGGACTGCCCAGAGGAAGGGGTCACATCAGAGGAATCTTGACTGGTGGCATGAGCAGCTGAGGTTCCATGTTTGCTACCAGAGGGCTTCTTTGAGGAGCCTTGCTTCCCCCCAGAGAACTGTGCGGGACGACCATGAAGACTCCAGCAGGTCTCCCGAGTGTGGCGACGCTTGCCACAGTGATCACATCTGAGTCGATCACGATCATCAAGATCCCCATCCTTCTTGGATGTGGGTTTGCTCAATTTCTGAGTGGCCAAGGCAGACTTCTCAGATAAAGGAACATCAGCATCTGTCTTAGAGCTCATGGCTCTCCTCCTGCTGTCCTCGCTTTGGATGTAGGAGTAGACCTGTGCAATGGTCGACGGCGGTGGATCTCTGCCCAAGATGTTTGCTCGAACCTGTTCATAGCTCTGGTTCAAGCCACCAAGAAACTCGAATATGCGTCCGCACACAATCATCTTCCGGAACTCCGTAGCATCCTTGGTACATGCAGGGGTGTAGGTCTGGTAGTGATCTACCTCTTCCCACTTGCTACGTAACGCAGCGTAGTATGATCCCAAAGGAAGATCGCCTTGCTTCAGATGTGCTATCTCCTGCTGAAGTTCATACATCCTAGCAAAATTCCCATCTTGGGAGTAGGTCTGAGATGCAGTGTCCCATATATCCTTGGCAGTCGGGAGAAAGAGGAAGCCTGTGCTAATCGATGGATGCATGGAGTGAAGCAGCCATGACATGACCATCGAGTTTTCCGCTTCCCACTTCTCAAACGCAGCATCGGAGGAATCAGGTGCAGTGACGCGTCCAGTGATATAGCCGGCTTTGCCTCGTCCGGTGATGTACATCTTGGCAGATTGAGACCATGCGAGGTAGTTGGTCCCATCGAGTTTCACCGTAGTGATCTGTAGGCCCGGGCTGTGATCACCATGACTTCCCAGACTGGGTGGGGCAACAATAATCTCTGACTTGGCAGAAGATGACTCCTCAGATGTACTCATGGTAGTAGAGAAGACTTTTCTGATAAGAAATCACCCGAACTGCTGCTGCGGAGATTCAAATCACCTTCTTTTTATTTTTAAAGCCTCCTGCGAGCAACGCGAGCAGGATTCAGGCCTTTTTGGAACAACTCCTTTATAGATTTTCTATTGGAGAAAAAACCACCCGCGGGAAACTTGTGAATGGTTCCGAGGACCTAAAAAAGGTTCCTGGATAGGTGTGGTAGCACTACGGAGAGGTTCTGGACTCCTCTGAGACCTGCGGCTAGGTCCAGAGGGTCTTCTCTGACCTTTTGGAAGGGGCGGCTAGGCTTGGTGGCTCTTCTCCAGGCTTCTGGAGTGGGCGGCTATGCCTGATAGCTCTTCTCCAGGCTTCTGGAGTGGGCGGCTAGGGTTTCAGACTCTTCTAAAGCCTGCGGCTATCCATGGGAGATGATCTCCTTCTTTGAAAAGCCCTTCGCATCGAATTTCGTAATCCCTAGGGTTCTTTAGACCTCTAGGATTAAGCCATGGTTACATAACCATGCTCTGATACCATGTTGTAATCTTGGATCGTAACCAGAATAAGAGATTAGGGTTAGAGATGGAAGAGAGGAGAGGAGAAGAGAATTGGGAGAAGAGGAGAAATCGTGTAGAGCTTAGAATAGCCTACACGATTTCACCCAGTATATATATTAAGTGAAGTTTTACAATATTACAAGGGCCCCCTGTAGAATATAAGATATTACAAGTAGGTCCCTGACAACAGATAGATCCATATTTGTTCATTGGATGTTGAGTTTTGATAGTTTCTTCGGATGGTACTGATTACTTGAAGGAAGAAAAGTGCAGCTTACTATAGCTAAGATGAGGGGCCCCACTCTCATTTGGAGGAACAATTTGCAAGACCAGAATATTCCATTAGGACGTGGTGCAATTGATTCATGGGCTGAAATGAAGAATCAACTTAAGTCAAAGTATGTGCCAATTGACTACATTTAGAGACTTCGCATTCAGTTTTGAAGACTTCAACAAGGTGAGAATGAAACTTTTGATGAGTAAACGAACAAATTCGAGCATGAATTGTTGAAGTAGACGAAGTATTAGCCGCTCATCATCGAACAGGTCTTAAGCAGAAGATCCAAGATGATATGTCAGTTGTACATGTTTGGACTGTAGAAGAATCTCATCAAATTGCCTTGCAAGTTGAAAAAATATTAAAGAAGGCTATGATGATTAGAAAATTTAATCTTGAAGTCTTTGAAGGAAAACCTAACGAGAAGTCAGCTCCAAATTTTTGCACTTTACCATAGTAATAAAGAAAAGGCCATTGTTCCAAGTAATTCTTCCAAGTGTTATAAATGTGGTGGAATTGGTCACATTGCTATACATTGTCTAAGCAAATCAGTGAAAGAGTGTGGAAGATTAGAAAGATAAAGTTGAAAACAATGAACTCATCGACCTTGAAGCAGTTGGTGATTTAGAATCATTGTTGCTAGACCGAGTATTGGCTATCCAATCGCAAGAAGAAGATTGGAAGAGACGTAGTATTTTCAGGACAATCGTCAAATGTTGCAACAAGCCTTGTATTGTTGTCATTGATGGAGGAAGTCAAGGAAATATTTTTGCAAAAGAGACAATGGATAAATTACATATGCGAATAGAGCCGCATCTGTATCTTTATGTAGTTGAATGGGTTGATGATAAGCAGAAGATTAAAGTCAACAAGCGATGCCTTGTTTCTTTCTCACTTGGACCCTACACTAATGAAATTTGGTGTGATGTGATTCTTATAGTGCATCCTATAGTTTTCTAGGATGACATGGTTGTACGATTGTGCAGTATCACAATGGATGAGAGAATACTTACTCCTTCAATTATCAAGGTAGAAAAGTTACCTTGCAACCCAAAAAACCAAAGAAGGATAGAAAGTCTACTTAGTCTAGAATTAGTTATTTTCTTCATCGCACAAGCTTCAGCAAAGATGGAAGAAACAATCAAGTTGGTTCATCTAATAGGAAAGTATTGTTAACTTCTAGGGTTTGAGAGAGGAGAAGAAAAGAGAATTGGAGAAAGAAGGGTGGAGTCGTATGTTGAAAATCCCATACGACCCACTTGTTATATTAATAAGTGTGGGGGCTAATTATAAACTAGCCCCTGGACTTTACAGCTATTGTACTGACCCCCTGCATACAATATGAAGTAAAAACAGCAACTCTAACTCATAACACTCCCGCGCATGCCCAGCTTGCCAACAAGAGTGTCAAATATGGACTTGCCAACTGCCTTCGTCAAGACATCATCTAATTGCTGATCCGTGGGGACAAAAGGCGTACATATATCACCAATGGTAAGTTTTTCTCGGATGAAGTGACGATCAACTTCTATATGCTTTGTGTGAGCATGCTGGATTGGATTCTGGGCGATACTTATCGTAGCTTTGTTGTCACAGCATAGGGTCAGGGGCTTCGGGACAGTGCAACCCAACTCCTGAAGAAGTAACCGTAACTGGAGTGACTCACAGAGACCATGGGCCATAGACCGAAACGCTTCAACACCAGATTGTGCCACAACCGATTGTTTTTTGCTTTTCTAGGTAACCAAATTGCCAACCACCTTGGTACAATAGCCCGAGGTGGATCGTCGGTTAGAGACATCCAACCCAATCTGTGTCTGTCCAGGCCTCAACCTGTATGGGACCATGTGTGGTGAATAATAAGCTTTCCCAGGGCAACCCTTTAGGTACCGTGCGATCTGCAAGGAAGCCTCAAGATGTGTAGTCTGAGGGGCATGCATGATTTGACTGACCACACTGACATCGTATGCAATATCCGGTCTTGTAAGGGATAGATAAATCAACTTCCCAACGAGCCGCTGGAAACAAAACAAAAAGACCAAATGTTCATCATCATTGTCACTCAACTTGTGATTCGATTCTATGGGTGTATCAGCGGGTTTGGTGTTGAGTTTGCCCATTGTCTGTAGTAGATCGAGGACATACTTCCTCTAAGAGATGATGATACATTCTCGGGAATTTGCAACTTCAATACCAAGAAATTACTTTAGTGGGCCAAAGTCTTTAACCTCAAATTTCTTTACAAGGAATGTCTTGAGTATCTGAATTTCTCTCAGATTATCGCCGTGACAATAATGTCATCCACATATACGATGAGAGCTGCAGTGCTAGAAGGCGTATGTTTGACAAAGAGTGTGCGATCGGCTTGGCTTTGCTTATACCCAATCTCATGCATAGCACTGCTAAAGCATTCGAACCATGCTTGCGGGGACTACTTGAGTCCATACAATGATTTGTGAAGCCAACAGACCTTCCCATGAGCATTGGGAAACTGAAAACACGGTAGAGTATCCATGTAGACCTCTTCTTAAAGGTGCCCATGCAGAAATGCGTTCTTCACATCCAACTGATGAAGGGGCTAGGACTTATTGGCAACTAGAGATGAGATAACTCTGATTGAATTCATTTTGGCTACGGGTGCAAAGGTATCCTAATAACCAATACCATAGGTCTGAGCATATCCCTTTGCAACCAACCAGGCTTTATATCGTTCAATTGTGCCATCGACTTTATATTTAACGGTGTTTACCCACCTACAACCTACATATTTTTTTCCTTGAGGAAGTGGTACTAGATCCCACGTGTCATTTTATTTTAGGGCACACATTTCCTCCTCCATAGCGTCTCGCCACGTGGGATGAGATAACGCTTGGGAAACACTAGAAGGAACATGCACTAATGACAAGGACACTGCACAAATGATCGGTGAGACTGAGACAATGACTGATATGAGACAAAGTGGGAAATAGGATGTGAAGTACAAGTATGCTTACTTTTGCGGATAGCAATAGGAAGATCAATATCATGAGTTACTGGGGTAAGAGAAATACCTGAGGGCTAACTCGGCTTCGAAGGGATGTGGCAGGGTAGATCAACGGTGGCATGCTTCATTCTCTGTGAGTAGACTTTCAGATCTCCAACAGTAGGTGGAACAGTGCTCGGAGGGAGTTGATCTGGAGACACAATAGCCGGAAGTGTAGTGTCGAGAGGGACCGGTAAGGGAAGAGGTGAGGACGATGATGACATAGGGGTGATGAAAGTGTCAGATGGACTAAACCACTCCCTCTTAACAGAAACAAGTCCAGAATAATACGGTTGATGCTAAAAAATGGACAAATCCATAGAGACAAACTGATGACGAGAAGGGGGGAGATAACACTTATACCCTTTCTGAGAATCGGAGTACCCAAGGAAAACACATTTCAAGGCTTTTTGATCAAGTTTGTTTCATTCCGGACCTATGTCATGAACGAAATAGGTGCACCCGAGTGTTTTGAGAGGAATGGGGAACACGGGATGATCGGGACAAAGGACCTCAAACTAAGAGTACGATTAATGATGTAGCATGCAGCTAGGATAGCTTCAAACCAAAAAGTCTGAGGGACATTCATCCCTATCAGCAAGGCATGAGCAACTTTTGACAAGTGTCGTGATGAGGGCATCACGTCATTACCTAGAGTATACCAGCGGAGGAGGAAAATTGGGCCCATACCCATGTCTCTGTATTTTGATGACTATGTGGGCCCCATTTTTAGTTCTACTTGATTAATGGGAGTGGAAAGACCCCACATGCATGTGCATTATGAATACTCCACATTTGAAATATGCATATGAGTTGCGTAGGGAGCTTGTGGAGAGTTTATTAGTTTTCTAGGCTTATTTTGATATTTTTTACCCAGAGGAAAGAAACCTGTGGGGTGCAAATGGGTCTTTACAGTGAAGCATAAAACTGATGGGTCAGTCGAACGATACAAGGCACGGCTCGTAGCCAAGAGATTCACTCAGACATATGGGATAGACTATCATGAGACTTTTGCACCTGTGGCCAAGATGGACTCAATTAGAGTTCTTTTATCCTTAGCTGCCAACCTGCCCTGGCCATTGCATCAGCTAGATGTGAAGAATGCCTTTCTGCATTGAGATCTGACAGAAGAGGTGTACATGAAACTACCACCTGGGTTGACATTTGTTGGAAGTGACGACAAGGTGTGCAAATTAAGGAAAGCCCTGTATGGGCTAAAGTAGTCTCCAAGGGCATGGTTCGAACGGTTTAGCAGTGCGATTAGACGAGTGGGCTACAAGCAGAGTCAGGCCGATTACACGTTGTTTGTGAAACATCAGCAGACTAGTACCACGACACTGATCGCCTATGTTGATACATTGTCATCACTGGGAATGATCCGAAGGAGATAAAGCAGCTGAAGACCTCTTGTCGTCGGAGTTTGAGACAAAAGATTTGGGGCCACTGAAATACTTCCTAGGAAATGAAGTTGCTCGGTCTCAAAAGGGGATCTTCATCTCTCAACAGAAGTATGTATTGGACCTTCTAGATGAGATTGGGTATTTGGGAGCTCGACCAGTAGAGACTCAATTGATTAGAACCATCGGTTGAATTTTGAGGAGGGTGACACCCTTGAGGATGTCACTATGTTTCAGCGATTGGTTGGCATACTGATCTATTTGGCACACATCCGTCCGGATATTGCTTACACTGTTAATATTATCAGTCAGTTTATGCATGCACCACGGTCATCACATCTTGAGGCAGCTCACCGAGTTCTTCGGTACCTCAAGGGCTCTCCAGGTCGTGGCATACTATTTGGGTGACATGGACAATTTAGAATGGAAGCATAGACTGATGCAGATTGAGCAAGTTCAGTTACTGATCATCGGTCTACGTTAGGATACTGTACTCTTGTTGGAGGAAACCTTGTCTCTTGGTGAAGCAAGAAGTAGCTGGTTGTAGCTCAATCCAATGCAAAGGTAGAGTTTCGCTCTATGGCACATGGTGTCCGTGAACTCCTTTGGTTGAGGACCAGGCTTGAGGAACTGGGACTCCAGGTGACAAAGCCGATGAGCCTTTACTGTGACAACAAGGCTGCCATCAGCATTGCTCACAACTCAGTCCAGCATAATAAGACCAAACATATTGAAGTTGATCGTCACTTCATCAAAGAGAAACTTCAACAAGGATTGATTTGTACTCCATATGTGAGAACACAGGAACAGGTTGCCGACATACTCACAAAGGGGGTAAATAAGTCTATTCTTCATACCTTGATTTGCAAGCTAGGCATGATAGATATCTGCACACCAGCTTGAGGGGGAGTGTTTGAGTTTATGTAATACACCCACGTGGGTGTCTCAAGTGGGCTGTGTCCCACTTCCCACGTGGTGCTCTTTTTGGGTTTTTCACTATTCACGTGAATAGTGCCGCATGAATAGTGTTACTCTTTTGTAGGGTTTATACCCATCACATATATATAGTGTGTAAGAGATAATGAATTAACTATTCAAGTTCTCAACCTCAAGGGGTTGGTTTCTTATGGTCAAAAGTTTTTCCAGAGTGTAGGGGCCTCTTTTTCAAGGACTTTGTTGTTAGATGGGATGCCTTATGCTTCAGGGATGGTTGATGGGCGGGAGTTTTCTTTTTTATGGTGTGCTGTTTGGGTGTTTTGCTAAGTGCAGGTCACCTCGACCTCACTAGTTTTGCTTTGTATTAGTTTTCGTTTTTCCTTTAATATAGTTTACTTATCAAAAAAAAAAAGTTTGTGTTGGTCGTGTATGTACGCAGTTTTTAGAAACCTGCACATTCAACTAGATTAGATTTCAGGTAGTATATGTGAATTGTATTTGTAGTTTATAAATACAAGGACTACAATTGTATTTACCCAAATGTTGTCTATGTGAAGTAAACAATTTTTTTTGGAGAGTAAGTTAGATTTGGTAGTCCCCTACCTGACTTTAATGAAGTAATTTAGAAATTACTAGCTTTATAGAAGGCAACCCTGCGACGGACTTCCCCTTGCGCAGTTAGTTATATAAATTACCCTAAAGTTTTTCCTAGTGAAAGCTGCATGATTAGGAAGTAGAATCTATGAGGAATATGCATGGAGCATGATAGGGCACTTTTTGTAAGCATTTGATGAACTGGCCGATGTTCTGGGCATACTAGATGCCATCTGGTGAGAATCTCTGTTCATTGAGTTTCTTACAGCAACAGAATGATAGGACCCACCACCAAGCTTGAGTCGCTGCTGCAATTAAAAAAACCTGTTGGCCAAGTCATAGTGTTCATTTAGCTTTAGTTTATCATCAGGCCAATTCATCTTTTTCCGATCATTCATGTGTTGGGTCCATAACAGGATGGGAATGTCATCTTCACCATACTAAAGTGTTACAATTTGTTTGAGAAAGAGAAGAGTTAGCTCGAATTCTACAGTGAGATAATGATTTTTTATTGCCTTTAACCATGCAAACAAGATTGCCAATGGGATGTCTTCATTCTCAATCTGCAAGTCTGGTTGGAAAATCCTCATTGAAAACCACGGAGGCATCATAACAGTAGCTTATTTCCTACGCAGCCACCATGAAACCGTAATTTGAATAACATTTATGACTTTCTATTTTCACAATTTTATGTACTTATCAGATAAAATTGCTAACAAGATGACAATATATGACAGGTGAAACCATATGAAGCTGTTAACATGCATTATGTATTGCATTTTATAATGCAACTAATGTTTCCCATATATTGTGAAATGTCTTGTTTGGTAGTGAGACATCACAAAACTGCAGTCTTTTCTAAGTTTTTCAGCCTCCCCCTTTGTTTAAGCATTTACGCCAAACCCATCATTTTAGTTTCTTAGATAATGTATATATCTTTTTGTTGAGATGTCTGGATTTTTAATCATATGAAAATGTTTTTAGGTACCAAACACTTTGAAGATCAGATTTATGCAGAGATAAGAGGACGAATCAAGGAAGATGACATATCTGCACCAGTACGCAAAGGGCTTTATTACTACTATGCAAGAACTTTGAAGGGGAAGGAGTATGTTCAACACTGCAGGCGCCTTATACCAAATGGTGGAGCCCATGCTTCTGTACATGACACCATGCCAACAGGACATGATGCTCCTCAAGAGCATGTTATCCTGGATGAAAATATAAATGCTAAGGAACATGAGTACTATAGGATTGGGGCTTTCAACGTAATTGCACCCTTTTACATTTACTCCTGTTAAAATTCTGTTGTCTTTCTTCCCCCTAGTTCATTCTCTTAGCATAACTTTCTTTCTTCAGGTCAGTCCAAATAATAAGTTGGTAGCATATGCAGAAGACACTAAAGGAGATGAGATCTATACTGTTTATGTCATTGATGCTGAGACACGAGCTCCTGTTGGGAAGCCTCTAGTAGGTGTAACATCTTACCTTGAATGGGCTGGTGACGAGGCACTAGTTTATATAACAATGGATGAGATCCTTCGGCCAGACAAGGTCAGTCATAATGGTCCCAAGTGACATCTATGTGGACAAAGCATTCTTTCTTGTCTGTTTTCATGGTTTGATGTTTTTAAAATGTGAACTTATTTTACAAACTTGGGGCCGGATTTTACTGCTTTAATATTATATGGTGGTTAGTATTACTGTTAAAATAATAATTTGTTATTATTATTATGGGCACTTCTTCGTTGAGCCTAAGAATCTTCATGCGTCATGCGTGAAGGTTACTAACATCATTGAAATTAGTTACCACAGTTAGTAAAAAAGTTACCACCTAAGAATTTTCGTGCAAGATTCGAAACATAAATAGTTACTAGGACTCTTCTTTGTCATAAAAAATTACCCACGAGAACTGTCAATCGACTATAAAAGGAGTCGATCATCACAAATGAACTGTCAATCAACTCTTTTTATTTTCGATCAACAAAAATATGTCGATTTCACGCATGGTATATAAAGATTCTTGTGCGCGCCGAAAATTTGGTCTATTGTTATTATTATTATTGAAATTAATATTATTATTGTTATTTCATCAACATCATCGGCCTCATCCCAACTATATGGGGTCAACCACACAAATGCTGTTCCTCCATTTAATTTTGTCTAAAAGCCATTTCCTCCGTTAAGTCAGTTTCTTAAAATCTCCTCTCAAAACCTACATCCACGTTCTTTTTGGATTTCCCCTTGCCCTTCTAGAACTTTCAACTTGCACATTCATCTTCACTAATGTTGTCATCGGTCTATGCCATACATGACCGAGCCATCTCAATTGACTCTCTTATTTCGTTACCTATTGGTGCTATTTTATATTTTTCGCGTATGTGTATATTCCTAATTTTGTCTTTCTGCCGCGCCCCAGTTCCTAGGGTCCAGATCCGACCTGCGACCTAACTTGCTATCCAAGGGTCAACCGACCTACGATTGTTGGGTCAACTTGCAACCCAGGTCTGAGACATGTGAAAAATGAAAAAAAATTCCATATATGAAGCCTAATAAATTATTAAATTAAATTTGATCATTTGAGTGAAAAAGGCAAAATTCGGCCAAAAAACATTTTTATAAAAATGAAAATCTGAACCGTATATTCTCCTTAAAATCGCAAGATTGGTCCAACGTATGTTCATTTGAAAATTCATAATTATGTGCTCTGATATCGATTTCATACGTACCACCCCAATCCGAGAACTTTACAGAGAGTACTATCTGGGAGAAATAGTCTTAAGGTCTCAATTCTGGGTCTAAGGGTGTTAAAAATTTATTCAAAAACAGAAGTAAGGTTCTTGTTTGTGAAAAATTGCAGGTCCTTCTGCCCTTGCAAAAATTCTTGAGAACTCAATTCTCCGTCAATGGAAACCTACCATATATTTCTAGAAATTAGACTTAAAAAGTAATCTAAGAAAAATACCTAGGTCGACTGAAGCGTAAAGAATTTTCTAAAAATCTAAGTCAGAGTTACATCCAAGTTTTTGCAGAACAGAGACCATAAATGACCTTCAATCAGTTTCGGATTTATTAAAATTCAATTTAAATCATTTGGGGACCTAAGACCCCAATCTGAAAACTAGGCGAAAAAAAGGGATAATAGCGGATTTTCCATAGGAGTTCCCCAGAACAAAATTTTAAAGAAAAGCAAGCCTAAACTCACACTTCGGGCAATTTGCAGATGGATGGCTTTCAGGATTTTCCAGAGTGTAGAATTCATAACAAATCACCCAGAACTCCAATCAGGTTGATTCCACTTAGATTTGAAAGATATTAGGGGATCTTAAGACTTCATGTTTTACAGAAACCTGGATAACATAGGGATGGGGTTTGATTTTTAACAACAACATAGAAAACACCGTGAAACCAGAAAATCCAAAGAAGTTGAAAACAACGAAGATTGGTCTGGGAAAAATACCAAACGGGATCCAACTCCCATGAAATATTAGATCCACGAAATTGGAAAAGCATGGCACTGGTGTGGTCCATTTTTATTAAGTATAGAGAAAGATATGATCATTATGCTAAAACAGTGCAAGAAAAATCCAGAAATAGATTGGCATGCATAAACATTGAATTTCACTACCATTCCTTAATGATCCAAAATTAATCAATCTAACATCTCAAACTTGATAATAACGCATACATCTTATTCCCATAAAAAGGTTTATTGCATGTCCCACAAAAAAATATAAAGTATAACTAGAAAGCATTAACAAATCTCCTCCGATATTCTCCTCGCGATCAACTGCGAGTCCCATCAACCTAATCTGAAACAATCGTAGAGGTCATCCGGGAAGCTCAGTAGGCGCACTTCACCCATCCATATGATCATGGGGGATGCAGCAGCTAAACCATGAATCTAAAAAGATAACAAGTTTTAAAAACATCAAATTTACCAAAAATCATAGCATAAGATAAGCATAAACCTTAATGGGTAATCCAACCCGGTGAATCCGAATTTCTCATAATAACAAGAAAAATTAGCCCAACGCCATGCATGTACCGAAACACTACGGGGCTGTATTTCGCAACAGCTAGCCAAGCTCTCAAATTCCACGACATGGATCCAAGGTGGTTCAGGGTCTTTCACCCAAGTTCCTTGATCTTTAGGGTTTAACTCAAGGATTCACGGCCACGTAGGGACCGAACCCTAACCGTACCCACATGTTCTTGGCTAACCTTTTCCAACTACAACCTTTGCTCATGATCATAAACTCATGGCAATTTCCAACTATAATAACCATGTAAAAACAATATTAAAAGCATGATTTTTAATTACCAAAGCATGTGACGATTTTTAGATAAGGGTGCAAACATGGAGATAAAATCATTAAAATCGATCCTAGACATACATGCATGAAACATCATTAAAATATAGATTTTTGAATCATATACACAAGCATGAAACTTATGAGAAACAGAGAGAAATATGAGGAAGTGCATGCAGCAAAAAGGTATGAATTAAACAACCTTGAAAATAAAGGAGGGAAGAGAAACCTACTTCAAGGTTTTAGTATGGTGTTCTAGGACTTTTTTCTTACTCTTCTTTTCCTTCCTCTTTTTCTCCTCTTCTCTCTAGGATTTTTTCTCAAAGGGATCTGGGATTTTCTCTAGCAATTAGGGTTTGCAAAAGTGAAGTCTGGTGAGGGAAAGGGGATGCTTATATAAGAGGCTAGGGAGAAGCTCTCCTTACTAATTTCATAAATTCTCTGGATACTCTCTTTTGTGTTGGTATATTTAAGAATATCACTAATTAACTAAGCGCCCATGTTGTCCAGGGTGGGATCCACCAAACCCTAAATTACCAATTAAGTTATTAATTCCCGTAATTAATATAATACTCAGAATTCAACCCTATTTTCGGGACCCGAAACATCGAAAATTTTCAAATTAAGAATGAAATATCCATTTGGTGATCTTTAAACAATCTTTCTAGACCATCAAACAGATTATGCCCTATAAAAGATGACTTTCAAAATAGAAACTTCTCAAAAGTGATAAAATTCTGAATTTGACTCAAACTTTTGGCCAAATAAAGCCTAATAAATGCTTAATTTATTCTCCAATGTGAAATTACTAACTTACCCCTTTAAGATAATTTTACCAAACTACCCCTCCATTGTGAAATTACCAAAATACCCTCCTATTGTGGAATTATTAAAATACTCTTCTATGGTGAAATCACTAACATACCCTCTATTTGTAGTTAAATGCTAATATCTTATGAAGCTACTAAGTTATCCCTACCAATTATCATTTTATGTCCATGAGAAGGTAAAATTACTAGTTTACCCTTATGTTATAAAATTACTAAAATACCCTTACATATAAAATTACTATTTCAACTCTACGTGTAAAATTATCATCAAAGGAGTAAACAATTTCATAAAGGTAACAATATGGCCTTTCCACTATCAATGGTTGGCCTACAAAAGTTTTATTCTATTCTAGAAATCCGGCCCATAACCCTAATGGGCCTCAAACTGGAGGTCATTATAGGCCTACGCTAAGGTCCATACGAATCTGGATCTAGAAAAATTTGAGGTGTTACTTTCCACTCATCCATCTAAACATTTTCATGTATGCTTCATTCCTAATTTTGTTAAGCACCATGGTGGTTATTATTTTTGGATTACAATCATATGCTATTCTAGACAAAAAGTCAGGGCGGGGTGACGAGAAAAGAAACTTGATGCAGGACGAATGTGATGGCCTCCAACTAAAGGTTGAGATTAACAGAAAATTATTAAGAATAATGAAATAGTAAATTTCCATGCGAATCACAATCAAATAATCAGATTAAGCAACTAAATTTATTAAAATCTAAGGCCTTCACACAATCCCACAATATTAGACCCGTTGCTTTAACGGCGAGGATCTAATGAAAGATGAAACTTCCAACAAGCCTAGGAAATCAGTTAAGGGATGAAACAAATCTGAAATGGCTTCCTCTTCCAAGAGATTATAAGTTCTTTGAAGTTCAGGAAGGTTTCTGGCAAGTTTCGGGGCTTTTTGACAAGTTTTAGATTTTAGTCGGGTTTCGGGAGAAAAAGAAAAACTGTGGAAAATTAGGGTTTATGATGGGGTTAGGGATTCCTATGGTTAGCGTAAGGATTTGGAAGTGTCTTGGGGTTGTGGTAAGGGTTTGGGAGGGTTTAGGGTGCTGTAGAGAGAACTAGTATAAGGAAGTTACTATTCATGTAACACTATTCAAGCGGCACTACTCACGCAACACTATTCACAATGTTGTTCAATGGTTAGGTTTTAGAGATGGAAGAGATATGGTTGGGTTTTCTAGGTCAAATTTGATCCAAAGAAAAGGAAAATAAAGAAAACAAAGATGGAGAATGAGAAGAAAATAAGAGAGGAGATAGAGATAGAAGAAGTTACCTTCGGATTCGCACCGAGTGGCTTGGATTCACACCAAAGAAGGTTGGATTCTCACCAAGGAAGAAGAGAGCACTCCAAGAGAATTCTCAATAGCAAAATTCAATATATTTCATCATTTATTAAAAATTACAACTAAAAGAGTTTATATAGTCAAAATATCCTAATCTTCTTTAGGCTATTGCACATTTGTGGGAGGCAATCTAGTAACCTGGAGGAGCAAGAAGCAACAAGTTGTAGCTCGGTCAATTGCGGAAGCAAAGTTCCAATCTATGGCCCATGGTGTATGTGAGTTGTTATGGCTCAAAATTTTACTCAGAGAACTGGATTTCCCGGTGGAAGGATCTATGTCACTATATTGTGACAACAAGGCGGACATAAGTATTGCACATAATCCTGTGCAACATGATAGAACTAAGCACATCAAAGTGGATAGACATTTTATTCGCGAGAAAGTTACATCGGGAGTAATCTATACACCATTTGTAACTATATCAGAACAAGTGGCTGACGCTTTCACAAAAGGTGTTGCAGTTGCTCCATTTCGGGCATGTTCGGACAAGTTGGGCATGATTGATATCCATGCACCAACTTGAGGGGGAGTGTTGTCGGTACGAGGGAGAGTATGATATTAGTTGTATGGTGGGTGGAGATATTAAAGTGGGTGTAACTTGATTTTGTTGTGTTATGTAGAGACTGATGATGCTTGAAGCATTGTACATGAAGGCACGATTCCGCGGCCCTCAATATTTTTGGGGAGGACTTTTTCTTGAGGGCATTTCTGTAATTCTCACGTAGAGATACAAGAACCCTAATTTCGTCTTGGGGTTATATATACCTCAGTTGGTGAGAGACGAGTATCCCATTCTTGTACTATGAGTGTTTCTTTTGCCTTAAGAGCATAGTGGAATCGGTGTGGATTCGTAGACGTACCTCAATCTAGAGGGAACCACGTAAATCTTTGTGTTGTGGTTGTTCGCATCTTTGCTTGTTCGTTTGTTTATTGTTCTTTCTTCCCAACAGATTTAACCTAATGATATAAATATTAGTGTGGGACGTATGAAAGAGTTTACACTCTCTAACGATTACCTCTTTCTTCTCCACCTTTCTTCTCTTATTCTTTGTAAACCCTAAATTTCTACTACGAGCAACCTCAAAGTCCTCACGTTGTTTGGGTTGCCGCTCAAGATCGGATGTGAGAGGTTGGTAGACATTTAACTCATTCCGGATATTCTAAAGGGATGAATTGTATTCTGCAAGAGGCTTCTCACCTTGCCGCAAGAAGAAATATTCTTCAACTAACTAATAGGTCCGGGTGATGTTATTCTCAATAGAATACATCTTCCAATTATGCTCCTAGATCTCTTTTACACTGGAGAGAAACATCAGATTAATGCTGATTTTTGGATCCATACTATTTCATAACCAGGTCATAATTTGTGCATTCCCTTGCACCCATTCCGAATAATTGTTAGCTTCAGATCTTTGAAGAAGATGAAACCCTAGAACAATACAAAGCTTTGCTCTGATACCGTGTTAGTTAATTAGGGTTTCTGAGAGAATGAGAGGAAGAAGAGCTTGGGAACAGAAGAGAAGTCAAATTAGGCTTTATGGCCTAGTTTGAACACCCCTATATATATTAAACCACTATAACATAAAATAACAAGAAAGGACTAAAATAGTCCCATACGTCCCATACATAATAGCCCACTAAAAAAGGAAATAAATTTCGTTTATTTCAGGGAATATTTCGCGAAATATTTCGGAAATTAGATTTACTGACAGGAAACATTACTTGCATATTATTTCCATCGATAATGTCAAATTTTTCGATTTATTTCAGACTACAGTATGTTTCAAGTAGATTTCTTCTAAAAAAATTGTAAAAAGTCGACCGAAATATTTCGACGTGTTGAAATATTTTGGCCCACAAAAAAACAGCACCAATTTTCGAAAATAAAATGGGTACAAGGATAAAAAAAAATGGTTGAATCCGACGGCTAAAATCATGCCTTAAAAAGTACTAAAATCAAATGGTTAGAGGACGACCCACAATGAAAGCCACGTGGCACACTTTTAGAGAACGTTGACTGTATGGATGTTTGGACAGTCCCTAAGTGGATGTACAAATGAAAAATCAACCTGATTAGTTATTTCTAAGCGTTGAATTGGAGTTATTTTCATGGGTTGATTTTAACAGTGGGAATTGAGCATTATTGACCATTATTTGGGTACAAGGATCCAAAGTTTCGAAATCACTAATCAGGCTGATTTTTGGTTTCTAGGCCCATCTAGGGATTGGCCAAACATCCATACGGTCATCGTCCTCTAAAAGTGTGCCATGTGGTTCATATTGTGTGCGGTCATCATGGGCGGTAAGCAAATTTTTACTCAATCTAGCACACCCTCCAAAATGCCACGTGGCACACTCTTTAAGCCCCATTGATCCCATTGATGTTTGACCCAGCCCTTGGTGGACATACACACAAAATCAGTCTGATTGGTAATTTCTATCCCTTGGATTCAAGTACCTAAAAAAGTGTTGCAAATCTAACGGCTTGAAAATACCGAGGAAAAATGCTCAAATCCAATAGCTATAGCTAGAAATCACCAATATTTCCAAGAATATAGAAATATTTTCCAAAACATGATGTCATGGGCCCAAGATTGTAATTACATAGGGCACCAATACTATCAGGATCTTAACCAGGATGGGGATGATGGTGGCCAAAGGTCAATGTGGTTGTGACCTTTCAACTTTTTGTATTGAAGACATATTTTAGATGTAATGAACTTAATTTAAAGGTTGTTTGATACTTATAATCATTTTTATTTATCATTCTTGCTATTTTTTAGGCGACTGACTATCATATACCTACCTCAATATATTATCGACGACTATGGTCATTCATTTCCACACTACATATGGTTGTATATTATGGTTTGATAGCTTATGACTGTGTTTTTATGCTTGTCTTATCATTTCCTAAACTTTCCACAATATCTCTATCATTTCCGCGTTATTTCATCATTTCCACGAAAAATGTATTATTTCCACACGGGTCAAAATATTTCAACGAAATATTTCCATTTCCAGACTGATCGAAATAAACCTCGAAACCAAAATGTATTTCCTTGCCACGAAATAATATAATTAACATGATCTATAAGTAGAAATCCATGATCTTTTTGGTTTGCTTATTTTGGAGATTGCTTACATTCTGATTTCTTTCCATTTTCACAGGTGTGGTTACATAAGCTGGGATCTGACCAGTTGAACGACCTTTGCCTTTATCATGAGACAGATGATATGTTCTCTCTCGATCTTCAAGCTTCTGAGAGCAAGAGATTTTTGTTTGTTGAATCTGGAAGTAAAAAGACACGGTTTGTCTTCTACCTCGACATTTCTAAGCAAGAAGATGGGCTTGTGGTTTTGACACCTCGTTTAAATGGAATTGACACATCAGTCAGCCATCGTGGAACGCATTTTTTCATTATGAGGAGAAGTGATGAATTTTTTAATTCAGAATTACTCACTTGTCCATTAAATAATACATCTGATATGACGGTGCTGCTTCCTCATAGGGAAAGGTAATAACAATTATCTATTTGTTGCTACTGGGTGTGGCCTTCAATTTTACTGCTTAGTTTGTGTTAACCTTCTATTTTCTTTTAGAGAACAAAGCCTTACTAAAATATTCTACATAAATAACGTTTAGTATTTCTGATGCGGGAACATTCAACTACAATGGTCCGCCGTTACACTGAATCGGTGCCCAATCAATTAAGTGGACCCCATGAAGATTTATTGGGATTTAAGTAGGTTTTACAATTAGATTTTGTTTCCAATTAGGATTTTGGGAGTGATTTCGATAGTAGCCTTGTATTAGGAGTTTCTTATTTTAGTTTGATTAGAAATAAGAAATTTCAATTGGACTAGAATTAGGAAAGTTCAATTGGGAGTTTTATAAATAGGATGTAATCCTTTGATTTTAAGCAATGAATAATGAATGAATATTGAAATTGCTTTTGTGCATGATTTCCCTGTGATGGGTTTGGCGTGAGGCCAAGTGAGCAATTCCCACCATTAATCCTTCTATCTCTATCTTCCTCTTTCTATTTCTTTCTCTATATCATCCTCTCTCATTTTCCTAGAAATCGTAGAACAAGCAATCGTCCTACATCAACATGGTATCAAAGCAAGTTCGAAAAATCCTACAATTTCTTTTCTCTTCTTCTCTCCTTTATTTTTTTTCCTGTTCATGGGTACTATTCATGGTACTGTTCACAGGTACTATTCATGGGTATTATTCAAGGATACTATTCATAGTACTGTTCACGGATACTATTCACGATATTGTTTATGGGAAGAAGATCAAGGACGCTGGTGGTGACATCATCCTCGCTGCCTAAATCTCATCTTTATCTTTTTTATGGTTTGGGGTTTCAAAACCCAAACCCTAGTAAAAAAATAGGAAAAAGTGAAAAAAATCGAAAAAAAATATAAACAAAAGAGTGAAAAAGGTACTTTTTTTAAGCTACAGGAAACAAGATGGGGTTGCTTAACGAACAACTAGAAGCAAGTGAGAAGATCTAGCATTCATGGTGTGGAAAGGACATCAAGGAGGTCTGCAACACTCTTCTGCTGAAGGTTGTGAACTTTGAATCATTTGCAAGTCCAAGAATATTTGGAAGAGTTTGATGAAATTCGTTTTCTTTTGGAAGAGAGTTCTAAAAGAATTTGCAAGGTGCGGATTGTTAAACAACCATTTACCCCAAAAGATTGACCTGTTGGGGAAACGTGAAACAACTATGTATACTAACGGGTTGTCGGGCCAACATAACACGTGCGCGGGAACACACCATCCGCTAACACACCCCCTTAGCGGGAGTACACTCTGCTGGAGACTTGAACCCAGGACCTCCCAGGCCTTCAGGCTCTGATACCATGTTAAACAACCATTTACCCCAAAAGATCGACCTGTTGGGGAAAGGTGAAATAACTACGTATACTAACGAGTTGTCGGGCCAACACAACACGTGCGCGGGAACACACCATCCGCTAACACGGATGCCTTGCAAGGAGGAGCCGAGTCTTCCTTCGAAGATCAACAACCATTCCAAGTATCCCGAAGATGATGACTGGTGGAAGACCTTGTGATACTACTCCTGAGAGAGGAGTTTGGTGCTAAAACCAAGGGAGGAGTCCTAACTATCTAAAGGTCCAAATCAGTTCTGCATCTGAATTTGAGGTCGAATTCTTTTCAACCAGGAGGGTTTGATGCGGGAGCATTCAACAACAATGGTCTTCCGCTCCATTGAATCGGCACCCAATCAAGCTAGTGGACCCCAAGAAGATTTATTAGGATTTTACAATTAGATTTTGTTTCCAATTAGGATTTTGGGAATGATTGCAATAGTAGCCTTGTATTAGGAGTTTCTTATTTTAGTTTGATTAGAATTAGGAAAGTTCAATTGGACTAGAATTGGGAAAGTTCAATTGGGAGTTTTATAAGTAGGATATAATCCTTTGATTTTAAGCAATGAATAATGAATGAATATTGAAGATGCTTTTGTGTATTATTTCCTCGTGATGGGTTTGGCGTGAGGCCAAGGGAATGAGTCCCACCATTAATCCTTCTATCTCTATCTTTCTTTTTATCTCTCTCTCTATCATCCTCTCTCATTTTCCCAAAAATCTTAGAACGAGCAATCGTCATGCGTCAATTTCCTACTAGCAACACAAAGGGTTGCATTTTGAATGCGATGAATTTGAATAGCAAGTTATCATGCACTTGAGATCTCAGTTTAATGGTGGATAAAATTTATGTTGTATTGATTATTGCAGAAGAATCTGAAGTAGCATATCCGCTCTCAAGACAACACAGTGGAACTTTGTTTTAGCTTTCGTTTTTTTGTTAGAGCTTGAAATCTTTATATAGTTTTGTTTGATTCAACTTAGCTAATGGCGTGTTTGAGCCACATAAAAAGTCGTAGTGCCACATGATGGCCTCTAAAGAAAATTATTGCACACTATGTCTTGTTCACCCTTGAATTTAACCCTACTTGGCAACATCAAAAACTCAATTCTATTCACTGGTACCAGCTTGGGAGGCATGCTACATTTGTTTTTCTTTTTTAGAATATAGAAAAATTACAAATTATGGCTTGGTTAATATGAGAAATATATTTTCTGAGAAACTTGAGTTTCTTACGCTTCATGATTCATATATTCAAACCAAATGATCCATAATTGTGATTAAAATAAAAATAATCCACAAATCATGATGTACAAGATAAATTATTGTTATAGTATTGGTGAACAAAAATTAGGTAAAATAGACTCCCATTGAGGATATAGTTGGATTTTCCATGAATTTTGAGGGAAAAGATTGATTTGGATTCATTGATAAACTGTGTGAAACTCCAAATGTCTGCACCTTATAATATCCAAAGACTTCATGAAGAAAGGTCAATTTCAAGTAAAGGTTATTGAGTTAAAAAAAATTTCTTAGGTAAATATTTTTGAGTTAAGTTTTGATCCCCGAAATGTGGGTGACGGAAATAAACACACAAAATAACTCACGAATAATTGATCTACTCAATTAGACAAGTTTCTTTGATGAACCATTTAATGCATTCCTTATTCTCCAAACTTCCAAATCCATGGTGGAGGACTTGCAGGAATCTTTATTATGGATGGGAAGTAATTCAAGCAATGGACCTTAGAACTCCAAAACTTCGACAAGGCTATCTATGGAGAGAGAAAGGCCTTGCACCTCTTTGTACTACCAACTTAACTTCTCACTGTTTTTTGTGGAAGAATGGAGTACAACTTTGTTTTATTTTTTATAACAACTCCATAGGTCAATGGTGTTCCACAAGTAGGCTTGTTGCTAAAAGCCATTGTCATAAAGATGTTAGATGTTTGATGCTTTCTCTTTGAATCATTTTTTTATACGTAAAAAGTATATTAAGAAGGGGAAGCCCCACAAAATACAAACACCAGATAACTCCATAGGCAATCCTTACAACTAGGAATATATACATCTCATTGAGGAGAAGATTCTCCTAACAATTCATCCCATTTAAACACAAAAGTATCAAAAAAACACTCTAAACTCTGGCATTGAGGAAGACTAGAAATACAACAAAGTTTTAACTCTCAACGCCAACCTAATAACATCTTCCTTAAAAAATGTGGGAATTCCTCTCTTTCCAAACTGCCCACATGATGGCGAACGGGAGAATCTGCCAAAGAAATCTACCTTTCCCCTTGAAGACGTCCAACAAACTTCCTCGTACAATACCAATCACATATTCTTTGACCACAAAAGCAATGCCAAATAGAAAAAGAAAATCTGCCAAACTTCAAAAGTGAATGGACAATGGAAAAGCAAGTGATAAACTATTTCGACATTGGACTTACACAAGAAGCACCTATTCAGCAACATCATCCCCCTACTATTCAAGTATTCCTCTATCAAAATCTTGTTTAGCAGAGTTGTCCAGGCAAAGAAGCTCACTTTAGATGGAATATGAGCCTCTCAAACAAGGGAAGCTTGAAACATCCTCTGGCCTGTCGACACTAAATGAGAAAAAGGATCTAACTGAGAAGATGCCCTTGGGGTCCCACCTCTAAAGCCACCTATCTGATTTTGTTGTCTGTGAAGGTACCTCCGCAACCCGAGACAGAAGAGATTTGAGACTATCCATCTCCCAATCATTGATATTTCTCTTGAATCCAAAGTTCCAAGGGACATTTCCCTCTATGCTAATAATACAGTCTTGAACCTTGGTTCCTTGGAGATCATAAATGTGATACAACGAAAGGAAAACAAGCTGAAGAGGTTCCTCCTCGCATGAAAGATCTTCCCAAAAGCGAATCCTATCTCCCCTCCCTACTTTATACCAAATACCCTTGCCAAACCTCACTTCAGGCCTCGAATACCCTTCCACAAACTAGTCCCATAGGAAGACAAAACATGGCTACTGTCCCGCCCATCCTACCTAACCCCAAATTTGTTTCCAATCACTCTCTCCACTAACTATCCTCTTCCTCCCCTAACCTGCATAACCATTTTCTTAGCAACGCCCCATTCATGTCTCTAAGATGTTGAAACCCCAAACCACCTTCTTCCTTAGGCTTGCATATTTTCTCCCAGTCTACCAAATGAAATTTGTGGATATCCTGCTTCCCTTGCCACAAAAACTCTCAACAACTTTTCCAGACTGAATCACACTAGCCGGAATAGAAAACAAAGATAGCAGTGGATGGGTAGACTAGAAAGTGCTCTTAATAAGGGTGACCTTTCCTCCTTTTGATAGAGATCTATTCTTCCAAGCCGCTAGTCTCCTCCCATATCTCTCCACTGTCGTATCCCAAATAGATTTATCCTTATACCTAGCACCCAAAGGAAGCCCGATGGAGGAAGTGGGCAAACGACTAAACATGCCAAGCTCGTAGCCAGACTCCTAAGATTAGGCACCTCACCCATCCCAAAAACATCACTTTAGATACGTTAATCTGAAGACCCAAGACTAGCTCAAAACATCTCAGGATGCATCTTAGATGTCTAAGTTGTCTATGGGATGCCTTAGAAAATAAGATCATGTCATCCGCAAACGGAAGATGAGATATCATTGGACCATTACTACTAGCCCCAAATCCTTCAATCACCCCACCTTCCACTACTTTATTTGTCATTCTCCCTAGAACTTCAACCACAACAATGAACAAAAATGGAGATAGAGGATCATCTTGTCTCAAACCCTCAAACTTTTGAAAAAACTTGCAGGAGAACTATTCATTAGAATTGAGAAAGTTGCAGAAGAAATGCTCTCCTTTATTCATCCCCTCCACCTCAAGCCAAACCCTATCCTACCAAGCATGTATTCCAAAAAATTCCAACACACGTGATCATATGTGATGCGGACATCAAAGCATGACATGGGTTCTACCAATGGAAGACAAGGAAGAAGATTTTGAAGACCTCACATGCATGTGCATCATGAAGACTCCACATTGGAAAGATGCATGTGGGCTGTGTAGGGAGTTTTTGAAGAAGTTTTATTTGTTTTCTAGGCTTATTTTGATGTTTTTTTGAGTTTTGGGTGTCTTTGCAATTAGCCCAAAGTTAGGAGGCTCATTGTTATTTTGGTTAGTTGCTTTAAGTTGCTGTTTTTTTATAGCCATTAGATTAGATGGATGGCTAAGATTAGATTACGATATTTTGAGTTATTATATAAACTCTTTAAGTTGCAATCTGTCATTAATTATGAAATATATTGAATTTTGCTATTGAGAATTCTCTTATCTTTCTCCATCTTTATTTTCTTTTTGGATCAAGTTTGACCTAGAAAACCCAACCGTATCTCTTCCATCTCTAAATGCAAACCATTGAACAACACTATGAATAGTGCTACGTGAATAGTACCGTGTGAATAGTGCCGCATGAATAGTGATGTGAATAGTAACCCCATACACTAGTTCTTCATACGGCACTCTAAACCCTCCCAAAACTCTTACCACGACCCCAAACACTCCCATATTCCTGCGGTAACCATAGAAACCCCTAACCTCTTCTCAAACCCTAATTTTGTCCACAGTTCCTCCTTTTTAACCTGAAACCCGGCTAAAATTTGTTACTTGTCCTGGTTCCATATCACCAGAATACCAGGTGTGCCCTTAGCTGGTAATGCTAACCATCTAAAGCCTCTCCTACCCCAAATTTCTTCCACCTCCAAATTGTTCAAGACTTCACGTCTTGTCTCCTAAAGAATTGGAATATCCACTTCCCACTTCTTGAGGAGATCCCCACAGATATCCTTTCTATTCATAAAGATAGTAAATTGCCCCTTCCCCTTCCTCCTACTACCCCTTCCCCCCACCACCTCTAACTGACCACACGAACCGTTAATTTCTGAATTTCTCTGCTTAATTTATGCTTACTATTAACATTGTGAACCTTGGAGTTGATAACACGCCATCCTGCCCCTATTCTTCACAAACACAGACGTTCTCAGTCCTAGACTTCGCCTGAATCTCTGGTTTAGGTCCCCTAGTTGTAATCCTCGCCAACTGACCCTCATTCTCTTCCTCTGATACTCTTCTTGCCCAAGGTTGTAAATCCATCTGGTCTAGCTGTATTGCTCTAAACAACTCCCTCACCTCTTTCTCATGCCCACTGAAAGAAAGACCCAAGAACTTACTGAAGTCAATCACCTTGTTCAAAATCCACTCCGACACATCTGATGTGTCTAGGAGGTCTTCCTTGTCTCTTGCATAACCCTTAGCCTATCCAACTTTAGAAAAACACTGAAGAGCATGACCATTGAACCCACCTGGTTTAGGTATCTCATCCTCTCCCTCCCCTTTTTAGCTCTAACAGAGGTCCTCCACTTTGTTCGCCCAACTGACCTTCTTCTTGTACCCTACCTTAGATCTCCTGGACTATTGTAGAGCTGGTAAAGAATAGATAGCGTTAACCACTTTTGGGACCACCCTCCTTCTATCTCCATCTTGCCACCGTAGCCCTGGACTCAAATTATTAAGGGAATTTTTTTTTTTTTGATAAATATAAATTTTATTGGGGCAAAAAGCCGAGAAAGAGCAGGCCTAAGCCTAAGAGGTCGAGCTGACTTACAGAAGGCAAAGGTTACAAAGACACAAGGACTCAAACCCGACTAACTGACGTCCCAAGTACAGATATAGCCCCAACGAAAAACAAAATCCTCGAAGAATAATCCCCTGCAATCCAGATACAACTTAGACCAGAGATATATCATCCCCTTGATGCTAAGAATTGTTTTCAGGGACCTACTTGTAATATCATATATTATACAGGGGGCCCTTGTAATATTGTAAAACTTCACTTAATATATATATTGGGTGAAATCGTGTAGGCTATTCTAAGCTCTACACGATTTCTCATCTTCCCCCAATTCTCTTCTCCTCTCCTCTCTTCCATCTCTAACCCTAATCTCTTATCCTGGTTACGATCCAAGATTACAACATGGTATCAGAGCATGGTTATGTAACCATGGCTCAATCCTAGAAGTCTGAAGAACCCTAGGGATTGTGAAATTCGATGCGAAGGGCTTTTCAAAGAAGGAGATCATCTCCCATGGATAGCCGCAGGCTTTAGAAGAGTCTGAAACCCTAGCCGCCCACTCCAAAAGGTTGGAAAAGTTCTCCCAGGCCTAGCCGCCCACTCCAGAAGCCTGGAGAAGAGCTATCAGGCATAGCCGCCGACTCCAGAAGGCTGGAGAAGAGCCACCAAGCCTAGCTGCCCCTTCCAAAAGGTCAGAGAAGACCCTCTGGACCTAGCCGCAGGTCTCAGAGGAGCCCAGAACCTCTCCCTAGTGCTACCGCACCTATCTAGGAACCTTTTTAGGTCTCCGGAACCATTCACAAGTTTCCCGCGGGTGGTTTTTTCTCCAATAGAAAATCTATAAAGGAGTTCTTCCAAAAATAAAAAGAAGGTGATTTGCACCTCCACAGCAGCAGTTCGGGTGATTTCTTATCAGTCCAAGTTGCTCTATTCCTCAGAAAAGTCTTCTCTACTACCATGAGTACATCTGAGGAGTCATCTTCTGCCAAGTCAGAGATTATTGTTGCCCCACCCAGTCTGGGAAGTCGTGGTGATCACAGCCCGGGCCTACAGATCACTACGGTGAAACTCGACGGGACCAACTACCTCGCATGGTCTCAATCTGCCAAGATGTACATCACCGGACGAGACAAAGCCGGCTATATCACTGGAAGTGTCACTGCACCTGATTCCTCCGATGCCACGTTTGAGAAGTGGGAAGCGGAAAACTCGATGGTCATGTCATGGCTGCTTAACTCCATGCATCCATCGATCAGCACAGGCTTCCTCTTTCTCCCGACTGCCAAGGATATATGGGACACCGCATCTCAGACCTACTCC
This sequence comes from Euptelea pleiosperma, assembly GCA_035048495.1. NCBI lineage: Eukaryota > Viridiplantae > Streptophyta > Magnoliopsida > Ranunculales > Eupteleaceae > Euptelea > Euptelea pleiosperma. Next base: position 35,502,475 of record CM068550.1, on the reverse strand, counting down.
CAAGATGGGAATTTTGCTAGGATGTATGAACTTCAGCAGGAGATAGCACATCTGAAGCAAGGCGATTTTCCTTTGGGATCATACTACGTTGCGTTACGCAGCAAGTGGGAAGAGGTAGATCAATACCAGACCTACACTACTGCATGTACCAAGGATGCTATGGAGTTCCGGAAGATGATTGTGCGTGGTCGCATATTCGAGTTTCTTGGCGGCTTGAACCAGAGCTATGAGCAGGTTCGAGCCAACATCTTGGGCAGAGATCCACCGCCGTCGACCATTGCACAGGTCTACTCCTACATCTAGAGCGAGGACAGTAGGAATAGAGCCATGGGCTCTAAGACAGATGTTGATGTTCCTGTATCTGAGAAGTTTGCCTTGGCCACTCAGAAATTGAGCAGACCCACATCCAAGAAGGATGGGGATCTTGATGATTGTGATCGACTCAGATGTGATCATTGTGGCAAGCGTCGCCATACTCGGGAGACCTGCCGGAGTCTTCATGGTCGTCCCGTACAGTTCTCTGGGGAGAAGCAATGCTCCTCAAAGAAGCCCTCTAGTAGCAAACATGGAACCTCAGCCGCTCATGCCACCAGTCAAAATTCCTCTGATGTGACCCCTTCCTCTAGGCAGTCCAACACCTTCTCTAGCATGGACATTGACAGGCTTCGACAATTACTTACTCAGCTTGATGGCCCTTCCCCACCTACATCATCCTTTGCTCAGACAAGTACGTCCCATTTAGCCCACTATGTGTCTCGGCACCCATTGGTCCTTCCTGGATCATTGATTCTAGTGCCTCCGATCATATCACTGGTATGCAATCCCTTTTCTCCACCTATAATATCTGCTCGGGTAAGGACAAGGTCCGCGTGGCCGATGGCACCTTCTTCTCTATCTCAGAGAAGGGCACTATCTCTGCCACACCTACTTTGTCTTTATCCTCTGTACTTCATGTTCCTAAATTCACCACTAACTTGCTTTCTGTTAGCCATCTTACTAAGAGCCTAAACTGCAGTGTTACTTTTTTTCCTACTCACTGTGTTTTTCAGGACTTGGAGACGAGGTGGATGATTGGCAGTGGTCGTGAGGATGGTGGATTGTACCTGCTCGATAGCCAGCCGACTTCATATTCTGTTGCACATCAGTCTAGTGCCAATGTCAGTAGTTCTAGCGTCAGTAAAGACCTGTTAATGCGATGGCATAATAGGCTAGGTCATTTACCGCTTTCAGTCATGAAGAGTCTGTTATCTCAGTTTGCGTCTATTCCATTTTTTGAGTTCAACTGTGAAACTTGTGTACTTGCAAAACAATGTCGGGTGTCTTTTTCGACCAGTAATAAAAAAAGTACGTTTCCTTTACAGCTTGTGCACTCTGATGTTTGGGGACCCAATCCCACCACTTCTATCTTTGGTTTTCGCTACTTTGTGGTTTTTGTGGATGACTACAGTCGTTACACTTGGATCTACCTTATGAAATCAAAAAATGAGGTGCACACTATCTTTCAGACCTTCCATAAAATGGTGTGCAATCAATTGGGCACCACCCTAAAAGTCCTACACACTGACAATGGGGGGGGAATACATGTACAGTGGCCTTGCCTCCTACTTTGAGGAGCATGGAATTCTTCATCAGACTTCATGTGCCGATACACCTCAACAGAATGGGACCGCTAAGCGAAAGCATCGCCATGTCCTGGAGGTTGCTAGGGCACTTCTTCTTGGTACTAGGGTACCCAAGGGTTATTGGGCTGACGCAGTGTCGACGACATCCTACTTGATATATCGGATGCCTTCTCGTGTCTTGGGGTCGAAGTCTCCCATTTCACTCCTGTTTCCTTCCTGTCCTGTGTTCTCCATTCCCCCTAAGGTCTTTGGTTGTGTTCGCTATGTTCACGCCCATCACAGAAAGGACAAGTTAGATCCGAAAGCCGTTCGATGTGTGTTCCTTGGCTATTCGTCCACTCAGAAGGGATATCGGTTTTTCCATCCCTCTACCCGTCGTCGGTTTGTTTCTCTAGATGTTACCTTCTTTGAGAGTCTTCCCTTCTTCTCAGTTGATCGGACTTCTCTTCAGGGGGAGCTTGGGAGTATTGACGAGAGTCCGATACCTCCACAAGGGGAGATTCCTCAACCAGTACCCCTTGATTTGCCTGATGAGTCTCCTGTACCCTTGTCCTCATCTCCTACTGACACTGTGCCACAGGATCCGCAGCTGAAGACATATGCCAGATGACATCAAAAAGAGAAACAGTCCACCATCCAAGCTCATTGCCAGGAAATCCAACTCGATCCAGGTAATCGTGTCCTCAGTGATCCTCATGATGATATGTCTGTTGCTCCTTCTACTATCCTTCCCATAGACATTGATGTACCTATTGCTCATCGGAAGGGCGTTCGGAACTGTGTTACCAAGCACCCTATCTCTCACTTTGTTTCTTATCAACAGCTCTCACCATCCTACAGGGCATTTGCTACTTCCCTATCCAGTGTTGCTCTGCCATCCGGTGTCTCAGATGCCCTCAGCCAGCCTCAGTGGAAAGCAGCCATGCTAGAGGAGATGACAGCTCTAGAAAAGAATGGTACTTGGGATTTGGTTCCATTGCCTAGAGGACAGAAACCCGTGGGGTGCAAGTGGGTATATACAGTAAAATACAAAGCAGATGGAAGCATCGACAGGTACAAGGCCCGTCTCGTTGCAAAAGGGTACACATAGACTTATGGGATTGACTACCAGGAGACGTTTGCTCCTGTGGCCAAGATGAACTCAGTTCGAGTTCTGTTATCTCTCGCGGCAAATTTTTCTTGGCCCCTCCACCAGTTGGATGTCAAGAATACCTTCCTCCATGGTGATCTAGAGGAAGAGGTCTACATGACAAGTCCTCCGGGGTTCAGTCCGACTGGGAGTAAGGAACTTGTCTGCAGACTGAAGAAAGCCTTGTATGGGCTTAAACAGTCACCCAGGGTTTGGTTCGAGAGGTTCAGTTCCGCAGTCAAGAAGATTGGCTACTCGCAGAGTCAGGCGGACCACACTCTCTTCATTAAGAGAAATCAATGTCGTCTTACTGCTCTTATTGTGTATGTGGATGATATCGTGGTCACGGGAGATGACCCAGATGAGGTTTGCAGATTGAAAAAATACCTCGGCACAGAGTTCGAAATCATGGATCTGGGAACCTTGAGATACTTTCTGGGCATTGAGGTTGCTAGGTCAAAGCAGGGTGTGTTCATCTCATAGAGAAAGTATGTACTTGATCTCCTTCGAGAGTCAGGAAACTTGGGAGCTAAACCAGCCGATTCGCCTATAGAGCAGCAACATCGGCTGAATCCTATTGATGGAGATCCCATTGCTGATACAGGCCAGTTCCAGAGACTTGTTGGGCATCTCATCTACCTTTCACTGACACGACCAGATATTGCGTACGCAGTTAGTGTCATCAGTCAGTTCATGCATGCCCCTCGCTCTCCACATCTTGAGGCAGCACATTGCGAGGGGGAGCATCCTCCATAAAACCTTTCCTCTGGCCGGGAAGGCTTTAGTATTCCAGCTAAGCAAGAGGATCATAACGGAGCTAGGCATGACCCAACTCATCCCAAAGTCAGATAGAAACGAGCTCCAAACTTCCCTAGCCATATCACAGTGAAGAAGAAGATGATCCACCGATTCCCCGCTGCTTCTACACATCCAGCAGTAATCCACCAAGATGAACCCTCTTGATTTTAAATGATTCACCGTCAAAATTCTATCAAGAGCTGCTTCCAAAGCAAAGAAAGCCACTTTGGTTGGGATCTTCGACCTCCAGATCAGGGACACCGGAAAAGAATAATCGTCAGAGCTGATAAGCACCTCATAAAAGGATTTCACTGAGAAAGAACCTCCCTTCGACCAGATCCATACCTTCTTGTCTTGAATAGATGGATAGAGATGGGTACCCTGCAATCTGGCTAAAAGACCGGTTAAAGAATCAATTTCCCAGTCATTCAGATTTCTCCTGAAATCGAAATTCCATCCCACCTCATCCCTTTCATTCTGGGTGCACTCCCGTATAGGCCTATGCTTCCTTTCGGAAATGGAGTAAAGATCCGGAAAGTCCACGCTTAAAGGATTATCCCCTCTCCAGGTGTCCTCCCAGAATCTAATTTTGTTCCCATAACCAACCTTAAAACGAACTCCTTTATCAAAGTCCTCAGAGACCTTTAAAATCCCCCTCCAAACACTACAACCATACAAGGTTCTCACTGCCTGGCTAACCCAACCAAATAGAGAAACCCCATATTTGCCTGCCATAACCTCTCTCTATAGGTTAGAGAGCTCCTCCCCAAATCTCCATAACCATTTGCCCAGGAGAGCTTGGTTCATAGATCTAAGATTCTTAATGCCCAACCCACCTTTTTCCTTGGCCCTGCAGACCCTATCCCAGCCAACCAGATGAAGCCTGTGATGATCTGAGTTGCCTTTCCACAAGAAGTCCCTCATAATCTTTTCCATAGAATGGGAAACACTCCTCGGCATCGTGAACAATGACATGTAATAAATGGGGAGACTCGATTGAGAGCTATTAATCGACACCATTCTACCACCTTTAGACAGAATATCTGGATTTCCACAGAGCAAGTTTCTTCCCGAAGCTTGCTAACATCGGCTCCCAGAGAGACTTGGATTTGTAAGCTGCCCCAAGGGGGAGCCCCAAATAAGTGGAAGGAAGACTACTGATACCGCACCCCAGAATACTGGTCAAACCTGACAAATTCTCAACCTCTCCCACTCCATAAAGTTTGCTTTTCGTAAGATTCACTCTTAAACCCGAAGCAGCTTCGAAGCAGCAAAGAAGGCCTCTAAAGAATCTGAGTTAGCAGATCTCCGGACTAAGGAAAATGAGGGTATCATCCGCGAACTGAAGATGGGAAATGATAGGGACTTCGTGGGCTACTTTGAACCCTCCCAACTCCCCTAACTCCACCCCTTTAGAAATCATCTTGCTTAAGGCTTCCACCACCATGATAAACAAGAATGGGGATAATGGATCGCCTTGACGCAACCCGCGAGAACTTTTAAAATAGCCAGCTGGAGAGCCATTAACTAGAATAGAGAAAGCGGCTAAAGAGATACACTTCATAATCCACCTTCTCCATTTGCTACCAAAACCCATCTTACCGAGCATAAAATCCAGAAACTCCCAATTTACATGGTCGTATGCCTTTTCCATGTCAATTTTGCAAACCAATCCAAGCCTCCCCGACCTAATTCTCGAGTCGATGCATTCATTGGCTATGAGAACTCCATCGAGAATTTGCCGACCACTCACGAAGGCGCCTTGAAAATTAGAGATCACGCAAGACATAACCTCGCTTATCCTCAAAGCGAGCTTGGCAATAATTTTATAAGAGCTTCCCACCAAACTAATTGGCCTGAAATCCGAGAGGTCCTCAGCTCCTATAGATTTCGGAATCATGGCTATAAATGTGCTATTGGACGTATAGTCCAAGAAGCCTTCCTCTTGAAACTCTGCCACTACCCTCATAAAGTCCACTCCAATGGTCTTCCAACAATGCTTGAAGAAAGCGATCGTATAGCCATCGAGTCCGGGGGCCTTGTCGCTAGCCAAAATGGATAAAGTGTTTACCACCTCCTCCTCCTCCGTAATGGGTCTCTCCAATCTCTCCTTTTCTGCCTCACTGATCTGGTCAAACTGGAGTCCCTCCAAAGAGGGTCTATAGAAAGTCTTCTCTGCATAGAGATCTTTGTAGAAGTTAACCACCCCATTCCTTATATCCTCTTCCTCCTCCATCAATTCACCCCTAATCGTGAGTCTGGAAACAAAGTTTCTCATTATGTTAGCATTCGCCACCTTATGGAAAAACTTCGTGTTGTTATCCCCTTCCTTGAGCCATCGAACCCTTGATTTTTGTCGCCAACTTATCTCCCTCATCTTTACCGTGTTCTGGAACTCGACTTGAAGATTGACTCTTTCAGACTTCTCTCCTAGGGAGAGGGTGGCCTCTTCCTCCTTCTTATCGATGATGGCTATTTTCTCAAGCAACTGCCCCTTCTTATGATTGATACGACCAAACACCTCCCGATTCCAAACTTTAATTTTATCTTTAAGAGCTTTAAGTTTGCATCTAAAGGCAACCCCCGCCTTGCCTTCAAAGATAAAGGACTTCCACCAATCATCTACCTTATCCTTAAAAGTAGGGTGGTCCAACCACATATTCTCAAATCTAAAGGGTGTAGGTCTAGATCTGAAACCCCCACAATCTAGCATAAGCGGAGTATGATCAAACGCGGGTCTAGGAAGCGCAGCCATGGAAACTCCTTGGAAATGATCTTCCCGGTCACTAAAAATCTGTCTAGTTTGCTGAGAATGGGAGGATTTTGATTATTAGACCATGTGTATTTGGCTCCACCCATAGGGAGGTCCATAACAGAGTGCATGTTAATAAATATGCCAAAATCTTTCATACTCTTAGTCAAACGCCCCCCTACATTTTTCTCACTCGGAGAACGAACCACATTGAAATCCCCGCCTATGCACCAAGGCTCATCCTAGTAGCCAGTGATGTCGTTCAATTCTTCCCAAAATTGCTTCCTATTGCTGCTCCCAGAAGGCCCATGAACTCCCGTTAGAACCTAGGAGAACTGGTCCCCCACTCTTCTACACCTGATGGACACTGAGAAAGCTCCAATTAAGGCATCTTCCACCTCAAGGAACCTTCTGTCCCAAACAATCACAATTCCCCCAGATGTCGCCAACGCTGGTAAATCCTGCCATCCGTAATCCACATAACTCCCTAATAAGGACTAAGTCAATCTTCTCCAACTTGGTTTCTTGTAAAATAATAACATTGGCCCCCCATCTCTTAAACAAACTTTTCACGACAGCTCTTCTATCTCTATTTCCCAGGCCTCTAATATTCCAAGAAATAATTTTAAGCTTCATCAGTAACCTTTTGTTTCCACCCACTTCTACGACTGTTATATACTAGAGTTTCTCCTGAATGGAGCAGACATCTCAGTCTCTGTATCTCCCTAGGGACTTTGCGGTTACTAATCGTGCCTGAGGTGCCGCTACAATCAGCTGCGACCCTTTCGCTGGGCCCCTCTCCTGCTTTATCATATACAACCATCTTGTTGATCCCTCCTAACCCGGTGTCTGATTCCTGGTTCTAAGAAATAATACTGGATCCATCCATCCCGGTTAAAGGCAAGTCCCCAATTGCCGACCGAGTACTGGTAGTCCTGAAAATCGTGTCCACTTCCTTGGGGATTCCAAGGATGGACATGAGTAAATCTCTAACTTCCACCTCCTTCCCTTCGAAAGACAGCCCCAGGGATGTCCCCAAATTAATGATGTTGCCTCTATACCTTTCACGCAAAAGCCACTCTTCCGTATGCATAGGCTCTAATGGCCTAGGAATCCCCTGAACAACAATCTTCTTCAACGCCTGTCTTGAGCTTTCCTAGTCACGATTTTCTAACTGAGTGGGAGTAGACCTCAACATTAGCTGCAGAGAGCTATCAGATTCCACGGCCGCTTCCAAGGGTATCGGTTCCTTGTTTTCCCCAGGGTCAGGCTCATACAGACCAGCTCTTCCAACCTTCTCTACCTGTTCCACCCCTGCTAACCTCTCCTCAGAGTCCTCCCCTAAAGATTCCAAAGTACCTTTGAATTCTGGACCCATAACCCTAAGATCCCCAGGTTGCTAACTATCCCTAGGAGGGACAGGCGGAAAAAAGGAAAACTTGGGAAGAAGGGCGGAATCCGATTGAGAAGAAGGATCCATACCTGTCGAAAGCTCCTCTGCTTGAAGATCCTCTTCTTTCTGCTGCTGGGGAGAATCTTCTGCTGGAGTAAGGGTAGGGAGGGAGCTCTTTGTGAGAGGAAGGGAAGTCGACCTTAATTTCTTAGTCACGTGCAGGTTATTATAGGAGTATGCTCCCAATCTCTTAATAGGCACCTCCACCGGACCTTTCACCCTATGTTCTCCACCCGACTTCTTTTTCTCCACCCAGGATCCACGGGTATGGACCACCCGCTTCCTCACCCTACCCCACTTATTATACCCTCGTAAAGACCGATTGACATACGATATCTGATTGGGTCTCCGCCACATGTTCTGGGTTGAGTACCTCCCCCCCGCCCCACTTTTTTCCACTGCTAGAACATACTCTGAGATACGAAAGACCTACCCCCTTCTTTCTTCGGTGAGACGCAAGCCCAGAGACTCTAGCTGTCGACTTGGTAAGTTCTGCGTCCACTTGGTTTCCAGTAGCTTCCAGCTCCCCTCCCCTAGATGGCCCTTTGAATTTCGACTGTTGCTTTCCCGCCTCCCCCTTGCTAGTACCTAATTCGTCTCCGTACTTCGAATCCTGTTGCTTGCTGATAGGGTTACTGGAATTCCTCCTATTAGGAGCTTCCACGATGAGAGGAGCTACAACGGTGGTGATATCTGGTGGTGAACTTACCTCCGCCGCTGCCGGAGTAACGGCTCCACCCCTTCTTCGAACCTCCAGACCACCTTCCGGCTTACTACTAGCAGCAACTTCCTTAGGGCAAGGACAATACTCGACTGAGCTACCTGACGAAGGGGATACAAAGGTATGCTTCTTACAATAGAGATCAATGGCTACAGTGATGGGAGTATCCTGGTCCCATACTTTAAGGGTCCTTGGCATATTCCTGGCTACTCTTCGAACATTCATCTGGATGGCTGAAAAATCTGTCCCTGTCAAAGATGGATTTGCGACTTCTATCAGGCCTCCCACCTTGCTACCAATCTGTTCAAACATCCCATAGTTCCACAAATGAAAAGGTAGCCCATAAATGGATATCCAGACAGGAGCAGAGTCCCAAAAGGAGGTGATGGAATTGACCGAAGGCCACCATTTGCTCAGGTATACTATGCCATAACCGACCCTAATGGAAACTGTTGTAATCTTGGATTGTAACCAGGATAAGAGATTAGGGTTAGAGATGGAAGAGAGGAGAGGAGAAGAGAATTGGGGGAAGAGGAGAAATCGTGTAGAGCTTAGAATAGCCTACACAATTTCACCCAATATATATATTAAGTGAAGTTTTACAATATTACAAGGGCCCCCTGTAGAATATAAGATATTACAAGTAGGTTCCTGACAACACTCCCCCTCAAGCTGGTGCGAAGATATCTATCATGCCCAGCTTGGATAACAGGTGCTCTAAGATCCCTTTAGTAACACTTTTAGTTAACACATCTGCAACTTGATCAGCAGTATAGACATACGGTGTGCAAATAAGTCCTTGACCAAGCTTCTCTTTGATGAAGTGACGGTCTACCTCAATGTGCTTTGTCCTGTCGTGTTGAACTGGATTATGAGCAATGCTGATGGCTGCTTTATTGTCACAATACAGTTGCATAGACCCTTTGACAGGATATCCGAGCTCACTTAGCATAGTCTTCAACCATAGAAGCTCACATACACCATGAGCCATAGAACGGTACTCTGCTTCGGCACTAGAGCGGGGGACAACTGGTTGCTTCTTGCTGCGCCAAGACACCAGATTACCTCCCACATACGTGTAGTACCCTGATGTGGAACGTCTGTCAGTGACTAAACCTGCCCAGTCAGTGTCTGTATAAGCTTCAACTCGCAGGTGTCCATTCTTACTAAACAGGAGACCCTTCCCTGGAGCCCCCTTTAGATGGCGTAACACTCGGTGTGCTACCTCAAGATGTGGAGAGCGAGGGGCATGCATGAACTGACTGATGACACTGACTGCGTATGCAATATCTGGTCGTGGCAGCGAAAGGTAGATGAGACGCCCAACAAGTCTCTGGAACTGGCCTATATTAGCAATAGGATCCCCATCAACAGGATTCAGCCGATGTTGCTGCTTTATAGGCGTATCGGCTGGTTTAGCTCCCAAGTTTCCTGACTTTCGAAGGAGATCAAGTACATACTTTCTCTGTGAGATGAACACACCCTGCTTTGACCTAGCAACCTCAATGCCCAGAAAGTATCTCAAGGTTCCCAGATCCTTGATTTCGAACTCTGTGCCGAGGTATTTTTTCAATCTGCAAACCTCATCTGGGTCATCTCCTGTGATCACGATATCATCCACATACACAATAAGAGCAGTAAGATGACCTTGACTTCTCTTAATGAAGAGAGTGTGGTCCGCCTGACTCTGCGAGTAGCCAATCTTCTTGACTGCGGAACTGAACCTCTCGAACCAAGCCCTTGGTGACTGTTTAAGCCCATACAAGGCTTTCTTTAGTCTGCACACAAGTTCCTTACTCCCAGTCGGACTGAACCCCGGAGGACCTGTCATATAGACCTCTTCCTCTAGATTACCATGGAGGAAGGCATTCTTGACATCCAACTGGTCGAGGGGCCAAGAAAAATTTGCCGCGAGAGATAACAAAACTCGAACTGAGTTCATCTTGGCCACAGGAGCAAACGTCTCATGGTAGTCAATCTCATAAGTCTGTATGTACCCTTTTGCAACGAGACGGGCCTTGTACCTGTCGATGCTTCCATCTGCTTTGTATTTCACTGTATATACCCACTTGCACCCCACGGGTTTCTTTCCTCTAGGCAATGGAACCAAATCCCAAGTACCATTCCTTTAGAGCTGTCATCTCCTCTAGCATGGCTGCTTTCCACTGAGGCTGGCTGAGGGCATCTGAGACACCGGATGGCAGAGCGACACTGGATAGGGAAGTAGCAAATGCCCTGTAGGATGGTGAGAGCTGTTGATAGGAAACAAAGTAAGGGATAGGGTGCTTGGTAACACAGTTCCGAACACCCTTCCGATGAGCAATAGGTACATCAATGTCTATGGGAAGGATAGTAGAAGGAGCAACAGACATATCATCATGAGGATCACTTAGGACACGATTACCTGGATCGAGTTGGATTTCCGGGTAGTGAGCTTGGATGGCGGACTGTTTCTCTTTTTGACGTCGTCTTGCATATGTCTTCAGCTGCGGATCCTGTGGCACAGTGTCAGTAGGAGGAAATGACAAGGGTACAGGAGACTCATCAGGCAAATCAAGGGGTACTGGTTGAGGAATCTCCCCCTGTGGAGGTATCGGACTCTCGTCAATACTCCCAAGCTCCCCCTGAAGAGAAGTCCGATCAACTGAGAAGAAGGGAAGTCTTAAAAAAGGGAACATCTTGAGAAACAAACCGATGACGGGTAGAGGGATGGAAACACCGATATCCCTTCTGAGTGGGCGAATAGCCAATGAACACACATCGAACGGCTTTCGGATCTATCTTGTCCTTCCTGTGATGGGCATGAACATAGCAAACACAACCAAAGACCTTAGGTGGAATGGAGAACACAGGACAGGAAGGAAATAGGAGTGAAATGGGAGACTTCAACCCCAAGACACGAGAGGCCATCCGATTTATCAAGTAGGATGCCATCGACACAACGTCAGCCCAGTAACCCTTGGGTACCCGAGTACCAAGAAGAAGTACCTTAGCAACCTCCAAGACATGGCGATGCTTTCGCTCAGCGGTCCCATTCTGTTGAGGTGTATCGGCACATGAAGTCTGATGAAGAATTCCATGTTCTTCAAAGTAGGAGGCAAGGCCACTGTACATGTATTCCCCCCCCCCCCATTGTCAATGCGTAGGACTTTTAGGGTAGTGCCCAATTGATTGCACACCATTTTATGGAAGGTTTGAAAGATAGTATGCACCTCATTTTTTGATTTCATAAGGTAGATCCAAGTGTAACGACTGTAGTCATCCACAAAAACCACGAAGTAGCGAAAACCAAAGATAGAAGTGGTGGGATTGGGTCCCCAAACATCGGAGTGCACAAGCTGTAAAGGAAACATACTTTTTTTATTACTGGTCGGAAAAGACACCCGACATTGTTTTTGCAAGTACACAAGTTTCACAGTTGAACTCAAAAAATGGAATAGACGCAAACTGAGGTAACAGACTCTTCATGACTGAAAGTAGTAAATGACCTAGCCTGTTATGCCATCGCATTAACAGGTCTTTATTAACGCTAGAACTACTGAGGCACTAGACTGATGTGCAACAGAATATGAAGTCGGCTGGATATCGAGCAGGTACAATCCACTATCCTCACGACCACTGCCAATCATCCGCCTTGTCTCCAAGTCCTGAAAAACACAGTGAGTAGGAAACAAGGTAACACTGCAGTTTAGGCTCTTAGTAAGATGGCTAACAGAAAGCAGGTTAGTGGTGAATTTAGGAACATGAAGTACAGAGGATAAAGACAAAATAGGTGTGGCAGAGATAGTGCCCTTCCCTGAGATAGAGGAAAAGGTGCCATCGGCCACGCGGACCTCGTCCGTACCCGAGCAGATATTATAGGTGGAGCAAAGGGATGGCATACCAGTCATATGATCGGAGGCACCAGAATCAATGATCCAGGAAGGACCAATGGGTGCCGTAGACACATGGTGGGCTGAATGGGATGTACCTGTCTGAGCAAAGGATGATGTAGGTGGGGAAGGGCCATCAAGCTGAGTAAGTAATTGTCGAAGCCTATCAATGTCTATGCTAGCGAAGGTGTTGGACTGCCCAGAGGAAGGGGTCACATCAGAGGAATCTTGACTGGTGGCATGAGCGGCTAAGGTTTCATGTTTGCTACCAGAGGGCTTCTTTGAGGAGCCTTGCTTCCCCTCAGAGAACTGTGCGGGACGACCATGAAGACTCCAGCAGGTCTCCCGAGTGTGGCGACGCTTGCCACAGTGATCACATCTGAGTCGATCACGATCATCAAGATCCCTATCCTTCTTGGATGTGGGTTTGCTCAATTTCTGAGTGGCCAAGGCAGACTTCTCAAATAAAGGAACATCAGCATCTGTCTTAGAGCTCATGGCTCTCCTCCTGCTGTCCTCGCTCTGGATGTAGGAGTAGACCTGTGCAATGGTCGACGGCGGTGGATCTCTGCCCAAGATGTTGGCTCAAACCTACTCATAGCTCTGGTTTAAGCCGCCAAGAAACTCGAATATGCATCCGCGCACAATCATCTTCCGGAACTCCGTAGCATCCTTAGTACATGCAGGGGTGTAGGTCTGGTAGTGATCTACCTCTTCCCACTTGCTGCGTAACGCAGCGTAGTATGATCCCAAAGGAAGATCGCCTTGCTTGAGATGTGTTATCTCCTGCTGAAGTTCATACATCTTAGCAAAATTCCCATCTTGGGAGTAGGTCTGAGATGCAGTGTCCCATATATCCTTGGCAGTCGGGAGAAAGAGGAAGCCTGTGCTAATCGATGGATGCATGGAGTGAAGCAGCCATGACATGACAATCGAGTTTTCCGCTTCCGACTTTTCAAACGTGGCATCGGAGGAATTAGGTGCAGTGACGCGTCTAGTGATATAGCCGGCTTTGCCTCGTCCGGTGATGTACATCTTGGCAGATTGAGACCATGCGAGGTAGTTGGTCCCGTCAAGTTTCACCGTAGTGATCTGTAGGCACGGGCTGTGATCACCATGACTTCCCAGACTGGGTGGGGCAATAATGATCTCTGACTTGGCAGAAGATGACTCCTCAGATGTACTCATGATAGTAGAGAAGACTTTTCTGATAAGAAATCACCCGAACTGCTGCTGCGGAGGTGCAAATCTCCTTTTTTGCTCGCAGGATTCAGGCTTTTTTGGAACAACTCCTTTATAAATTTTCTATTGGAGAAAAAACCACCCGCGGGAAACTTGTGAATGGTTCCGGGGACCTAAAAAGGTTCCTGGATAGGTGCGGTAGCACTAGGGAGAGGTTCTGGACTCCTCTGAGACCTGCGGCTAGGTCCAGAGGGTCTTCTCTGACCTTTTGGAAGGGGCGGCTAGGCTTGGTGGCTCTTCTCCAGGCTTCTGGAGTGGGCGGCTATGCCTGATAGCTCTTCTCCAGGCTTCTGGAGTGGGCGGCTAGGGTTTCAGACTCTTCTAAAGCCTACGGCTATCCATGAGAGATGATCTCCTTCTTTGGAAAGCCCTTCGCATCGAATTTCGCAATCCCTAGGGTTCTTCAGACTTCTAGGATTGAGCCATGGTTACATAACCATGCTCTAATACCATATTGTAATCTTGGATCGTAACCAGAATAAGAGATTAGGGTTAGAGATGGAAGAGAGGAGAGGAGAAGAGAATTGGGGGAAGAGGAGAAATCGTGTTGAGCTTAGAATAGCCTACACGATTTCACCCAATATATATATTAAGTGAAGTTTTACAATATTACAAGGGCCCCCTGTAGAATATAAGATATTACAAGTAGGTCCCTGACAGCAGACAGGAGGTTAGGGAATGTGATAAATTACTTTACCATTCCATTCTTAGTTACAGGAAACTCCTATGTAGGGTGACACTCCAGCTCAAAAACCGACCATTTATCCCCCCTCTACAAAACTATGGACACTTTGGTTTAATTGTTTGCCCATTAAGGCCTTTCTTTTGAAATGTCGATACTACCCTCCAGCTAATATCAGTTTGAATTGATAGTATCATTTGATTTGAGGTTTGACTGACGACACAGTACTGTATTTGTCCAGCTCCTTACCTCCATTTTCTTGCTCTTGAGCTTTTTTCCTCCATTTCCTTCTTCCACAACTTTTTTCCTCCATTTTCTTGCTTCACAGCTCTTTCCCTCTATTTTCTTCCTTTATAGCTCTTTGCAACTCTTTTATACTCCATTCAAGGTGAAGAAAGATGAAGGTGATGCAAATTTAAAAATTTCCTTCTAGTCATCTATTTTATAGCATTCCGGTTATCCTCTACAGTTCTTTGCAACTTGTCTATGCGCCATTGAAGGTGAATAAAGAAGGCGACGCTGGTTTCCAGGGTTAGTTAAGAAAGAAGAAGGTGAAGATGGAACAAGGAAAAAGCTGAAGAAGATGGTTACTACTTTATTTTTCGTTAAGCAAGAATCTTCAAAGAAGAAGCTGAAGAAGATGGTTATCACTTTCATTTTCGTTAAGCAAGAATCGTCTCTCAAGTTTTAGTAATGATATTCACGAAACTGGTTGAACCAGGACCATTTTCCCCAAACCGGTTGAATCAGTACCATTTTCATGATATATGTATCTGTTTACAATTTGAGTATTGAGCTCAACTTAGTTGAAACACTAACACAGTTAGACTATAATTAATAGATGATGAGAAAATGCATCTTAATGAAGAACTCATGTAACAATGTTGGAAACCGAACAATTTTTTTTTTCTAAACCGGTTGAACTAGTACCATTTTCATGAAACATGTATTCGTTTTCAATTTGACTATTGAGCACAACTTAGTTGAATCACGAACAAAATTATATGATAATTAAGAGAAGATGGGAAAATGCAAAACGAAGAGGAACCCCTGTAACAATAGTAAATCAAACAAAATTCTGTCAAGAGAATCGTTCAACTTGATCGAACAGTACCATTTTCACGATTTTGTTTTCAGTTTGAATACTAAACCTTAAAATCTACAAGCAAAGCTTCCTCTCCCTGACTGTTTCTATTTTATAAGACATGTTTAAAACTTCGTTTCACTCTCAATACCTTATCTATTTCTCTAACCATTTTGTTAAGTCGGTATTTTATTTCAAGTTTGAGTATTGAGCTCAAACTGGTTGAACCAACACCATTTTAGTTTCAGTGAATTAGTTGAACCAGTAACAATGGTAAAACGGATGTCAAAAGTTTTTCATAGGAATTAATTCATCAAGCATCGTAAACGAGAAATTGTACCAGTGTCAGTCAAGGATAAGGATAAGGGCATTGTCGTCTTTTTATTCTGATTTAAAATATATTTAATAGTAAAAGTAACCAAAGAAGACTTATTGGTCAGTCTTTTGATAAAGTAATATTAATTAGAACCAAAAAATTTCCTATGGCTTGAATGGTCAAGTCGTGCGTACAGTACGGACTTTTTGGTACTTTACCTCCTTCCCCTTCATGTATAAAAATACAACCTCCATACCCACCTCTACCTCCCCATCTCTGGTGGGCCCCACTAAAAAACTCTTGTTATGTCGCTTGTAAACCCCTACCGTCTGAGGCTTTCCTACGAAATTAACAACAGGGGGATGCTTATGGTTTATCGCCAGGTCCCATGTGACCAACTAGTCAATCACCCTTCTCCTCATTGAATGGTCCAAATAGCTCGTACGGAGCCCCAAATCCACGCATCTTGCAACACCTGCCCAGTTTCATGTGCTGCTTTCTAGAAAGGTATCCATCCGCGAGCCTGCGATAGCCTTTCCCCCTGCCACACGTCCTTCCTCCAGTCTTTACGCTGCCCTCCCATCTACCCATACAACGTGTGTTGCTGCCTACTACCATTCTTTGAGCGCCACGTAGCATCTCGACTGCTGCGAATATCATCGCGATGTTCATCACGCCATCTCTCGTGATCTCCACTGGCAAGGAAGGTCTCCCTCGGAAACTGACAGTTGAACTTCTTCTCTGGGCTGATGGATTTTCGTTATACTTGACAGTTGAAGTGGCAAGCTGAAAGAGTAAGACTTCGCTGACTGCGGGCTGTCACTGAAGCTGCTGACTGCCACAAATCCAGCGACACGTGGAAAAAGCACCCGTTTCGTGTTTCGTTCCATCCTGTTTCACGCCGTTTCATCCCATTTCATTTTTGAAAAAGCAAAAGCACTCTAGTACGTATCAATGGCTTTGTGGCAGTCAGCGACTTCGCTGACATCCCGCAGTTAGCAAAGTTTTATCCCAGGCTGAAACCATACATTTTTCCACCCGCCCTCTCCTCCATGTGGCAAGTTTCAGCCTGATTGCATTCTGCCATCTTACAAAAAGAGCTTCAGTTCTTTATCTTTCTGTTTTCTATTCACAATTCAATGGTGGCCAGTCATAAGGGCATGTGCGGACAAGGGCAGTGTTCATTTGGGCAATCCATGGGGTTACTTACCAGATTGATGGTCTGGATAGGCCTCGTCAGTCCTCTACATGGCAATAAAAGGGTTCGGTAGAAGAAGTCTGGACCAACACTTCAGAATAAGTTTTTCCATATATAGGTACGGACAGGTTCTCTCCACAAACAGACGATAGATTAAGTTTCAACAGTCCAGGTTTTCTTACATGTGGCTGTTGAGGTGTGCAGCATGAAGGGGTTCACGTGTTTTGCCACCTCACCATTCCCCATGTGACAGGTCTTAGACCAATATCCCTCCGACACGTGGCAAGGAACAATTTTCTACTTTCTAACATGTGGAAAATGAGGCTATTTTCTTTCTTTGTTTTAGGAAAAAAGGTAAAAGAAACCTACAAATTTTCATCACTTGGAAGATGGCTGTTAGCCAGCAACTTGCCACATGGGGAGAGGGTGAAGTGGAAAAGCACATGGACTTCTTGGGGCCTGCCACCTCAGGTGCCACGTGCAAAAGAACCTCGATTGTGGAGTCTGATGTACGACAACTGCGATGCAGAAGCTTTGATACCAAATTGATGTAAGACATACTATGGTGGAATCTTGATTCTAGGGGCTGATTGGAAGGTTATATGGGCTTGGCGATTAGATTAATAGTGCTGGGATTTGAAGAAAACAGACCATAAAAGAAATGGATAAAATGAAAAGAAAGGTGATATGACTGGGAGTCTCAGCTAGCCTGGGATCTTTTATAGTTGGATGATCACCAACAATCAAAGCTCTCAAAGATGGAATGAGCACCACCCAATATGCAATGAATCACTTATCAATATGCAATAAATCACACCTCACACCCGTAGCTGCTATCTGAGCAGCCAAACATAGTAGAACCTCCATTCAACTTTTTACTAAACTTTAAGGAGTACATGGGTATTTATAGATGGATCACCCATGGCTAAAGAGAACCTTCATTCAACTTTTTACTAAACTTTAAGGAGTACATGGGCATTTATGGATGGATCACCCATGGCTAAAGAGCAGGCTTAAAAAACTTCTAGTTGTATGCAACTTAGTAAAAACTAAAAATAGAAACTACCTAAAGACTTTTAGAACATTAAGTTATTGGACTTTCCTAATTCTAATTACATTTTCTTTCCAAAAAGCAACTAATGGAAAATAGAAATTTTCTAAATCTATATTTGACTAAATTTAGAAAGTAAATAAGACTCAAAATCAGAAATTAAGTCCAAACTCAAATCGGACACAAACATAATGATCAAATCGGAAAATTAATGTGTGGTGGAATGGACTTAATTTGGATAGACTTATGGGCTTGGAATATTGTGCCATGATCTTGGGCTCATAAAAACCAATTTATGAGCCAAAAGGAGATCTTTTAGGCCTGGTTGTGTGTTCCAGATTGGCCAATAAGGTTTGGATCTCAGCTTCATTCTTCTTGCACAGCTCCTGCGTCAATTCCTCCCAATTCAAAATAATTCGACCTTGAATTTTGGACGTTTTAACAATAATTTCTTCCAACCGATCTTCCTTGATACTCAGTGTAAGGATGCAAATATTTTCTCATCCAGGGAAACTCGAAGTCAAAGTAGTGGAGTTGTAAATCCCTCCGTTTTCCCGTTTCTTCCTTAGCTTTCCATTCCATCTCTTGACCTTTAATTTCTTGCTCCACGTATTCCATGTTAATTGTTGCCTTGTTTTCGTTCTTCCAGACTTTAAATAAATTACATGATCAACCTTGCAACGAAGGCCTAGGCTTTTGGCATCTTAGAGATATGAATAGGGCTCTTCTTGGTAAGTGGTTGTGGTGAATTGGGGAAGAGGAGGACAGTTTTACGAGGCAAGGTGATCAGCAACAAGTTTGGAGTCAATCAAGCTGGCTGGGATATTCATGCGGTGCTCTCTTCCTACGGGGTTAGTATGTGGAGAGGCATATCGAGCATCCGGACTAACTTTGGTAGGGGCATACTCTATAAGGTGGGTCGAGGAGACAGTGCGTTTTTGGGAAGACCTATGGTGCGGAGAGGAGCCGCTTAAAGCCTTGTTCCCTTCTCTTTATAGTCTCTCTGATCGGAAAGGGGCTACTATTTCGGAGTGTGTTGAGACTCACGAAGGTCTGGTTTCTTGGAATTTTTGTTTTCGTCGACACACCTATGACTGGGAGTTGGATTGTCTTGCTTCTTTCCTTCATGTGGTTGGATATATCCCGGCTTTGTCTTTGGAAGATGATAGGAGAGTTTGGAAATGGGATCCTAAAGGAACTTTTTTTGTCAGATCCTTCTATGAGCTTTGTTCCCTATCAAGTTAGGAATTCCCCCTAGGTCCCGTCATATGCTCATTTTCATTTTAAAGTGAAGTTCTTTATCTGGACAGCTTGTCTTGACAAGATTCAAACGATCGACAATCTGATGAAGAAGGGAATGATTTTGCCTAATAGGTGTGCCTTATGCAAACCAGCCATTGAATCTGTGGATCATGTGTTGCTTCACTGTAGCTTCACCTTTGAGGTGTGGCATACATTTTTCTCTCTCTTTGGAATTAGCTTTGTGACCCCAGAACATGTGGGGGAGATGATACTTGGTTCGACAGAGACTATCTTTTTATTGAGAGGGCATTTTCTTTGGAAGATCATTCTTTTTGCTTTGATGTGGGCAGTTTGGAAGGAAAGGAGCTCTAGGATCTTTGAGGGAAATGAAGCTTCTATTCTGGCTTTGATTTTGAGTATCAAAGCCTTCATGTATTTATGGTCATCTGTTTCCCCAGACTTCTCTAGAGTTGTTTTCGAATCTTTTGTATTTAGATGGTATGAGCTTATAGGGGATTCCTCCTGATCTGTATAGAGCAAGGGATCTGCCTTTGTTTTTGTTCTCCTTTTTCGGGATTCGTCCCTTTTAGTGCAATTACTACTTATAAAAAAAAATTATACTTGGTCAACTTTGTCCTCAACTTCTGGTAATAAATTTGGGGAAATCAATGCTTGGGACTTGTTAGTTGTCTCTTCTTTTGCAACTGTTGCATCGATATAAATAGTCTCTAGAATGGCATGAGTCTTCTATAGAGGATCTAATTTTATCATCACATCCTTAGGCCCTTCATCTTGCTGAAGGGGGGAGGTATAAAAGTTGGATGACGAGAGAGAATCAGTTTTTGGGAAGATGAGTGGTGTGGGGTTGGCAAACTTTGCGTTAGTATTTTAAAAAGCGCATCTTGAGGTTAGGCGTAGGGTTGTAGCCTTGAGGCTCAAGGCGTGAGGTGCAACCGAGCATGGGCTAGTTTTTCTCTTTATATTTAATTTTCTCTTTTGTTCCCCAAAATACCCTTCCCAATATTCTTATATGCTAAAAACAACCCAAAAGAAAATGATTTAAATCATCTTCTACCTCTTATTTGAGAGAACTTGAAACCTCTACTCTTTTGTCCTTTTTTCCCATTATAAGAGATTTGGTGATTGTATTCACATTTCACGTCTTATTTTGGTTCCATTGCTCCTTGCAATTACTTGTAGTTTTTAGAGATTGCTTTCCTCTCTGGGTTGTGGTTGTGTGGAACTATGGACTATGGTTGCTAAGTGTTAGTTAATTAGGGTTTCATGGAAAATGAGAGAAGAATTGGGGGAAAAGAGGGAATCGTACGGAGCAATATTGTCTTTTCTCCATACGTCTCCTAATAAATAGTAAGAACAAAATTACCGAAATACCTAAGAAACGTACGGACGTTGTACGCTCGGGGCACCCAGTCCCCGAACCCCCGGTGGCCTTCGGCCTGCAACCCCCCAGTGGCCTTAGGCCGGTACATTAATTACATTAACAATAATAACTAACACTCCCCCTCAAGCTGGAGAGTAAACATCATGCGTCTCCAGCTTGGAACAAATCAAATCTAGATTAGCTTTGAACAAGGCCTTTATGACACATATCTACCAACTGATCCTCTGTCTTCATATATGGAGGAACTTCACAGTGTAACCAGATCCCATGTACCATTCAAGGTTTGAAATTTCGATTTCGGTAGCCATTTTGGTGAGGGCCGAAACCGAAATTTCGAGGAAATCTAGAAAAAAAAATAGGTTATTATGGAAAATCTCAAAAATTTTAAGGAATCTTATCTATTTCTCTCTCCATAATCTCCCATTAGAAGAGAATCTTAATTGTTGCCTTTAAACAGGAAATAAGGCCTGAAATCAGCTAATTAATGAATATATAAGAGAATCAAGAAATAGGGCCGAAATTTCGGCATTTCGACCGAAATTTAAAACCTTGTACCATTGGAATGTAATGCATCCATCTCAGCAACCATAGCCTCACGCCACCCAGAAGAGGAAAGGGCTTCCTGAAGATTGTTGGGAACAGAAACAAACGACACAGAAGCAGAGAAAGAACGATAGGCAGAAGACAAATAGTCAAACGACAAAAATTGAGATATAGCATGTTTAGTGCACGAACGTGTACCTTTCTGTAATGCAATGGGAAGGTCGAAAGTAGACGCGGGCAAGATGACCCGTCGACGAAGAATCAGATGGTGAAAAACATAAGTCCGATGCAGGCATGGGAAGGTGGCGACGATGTACATAGGTGCCTAGCGGTGGTGCTGTCAAGGCTGGCACATTGGAATCCTGCAAACCAGACGAAGGACCAATCTCAACAGGAAGAGGAAGAGGGTGAGTTTCAAAGTCAATCGAACATTCATCAGAAAAAAATGGTACATGTTCAAAGAAGGTGACATCGGGACACAATTCTGACGAGGGACATGGTCTAAACATCGATTACCCTTCCCAGTACAAGAATATCCAAGAAAATACACTTAAGAGCACGCGGATCTAGTTTAGCACCTCCAGGACCAAGACGCTGAACAAAATAGACATACCCAAAGACACGTGGAGGAAGAGGAAACAGAGGACTACCTGGAAAAATGATAGATAATGGAGATTTACCATCGAGATTAGACATAGACATGCGGTTGATGAGATAGCATGCTGTAAGAACTACATCACTCCAAAACGATTTAGGAACATTCATTTCAAACAACAAAACACAAACAACCTCAAGTAAACTGACGGTTCTTCCATTCAGCCACTCCATTTTGTTGAGGCGTGTGTGAACAGGAAGTCTGATTTATGATACCATGAGATGCTAAATATGAATGAATGGCAAGGAGTTATATTCTTTAGCATTATTAGAACGAAAAATTTGAATTTGCACACTAAATCGAGTTTGAATTTCTGCATGAAACAATTAGAAAATAGAGAACAACTTAGATCGATCTTTCATTAAATATAACCATGTCATTCTTGAAAAATCATCCACAAAAGTAACAAAATATCTATACCCACTACAAAATGGAACTCGAATGGGTCCCCACACATCTGAATGAATTAAAGCAAAATGTCTAACAACTCTAGAAGGAAAATAAACTCTATAGTGTTTTCCTAACTGATAAAACTCACACTTTAAACTAGACACATCACTCAATGAAGGAACCATGATCTTCAAGGAATCTAGCGAAGGATGACCAAGCCGACAATGCCACTGATGCGGTATAAGAGAAGACGTTTGAAACGCAGTAGTCTCTCCCTCACCATCAAAATAGTAGAGGCCACTAGACTTACACCCTCCACCAATCCTCTTCTTCGTCTTGAGATCTTGAAAAACACAATAAGAAGTATAAAAGGTCACTGAACAACCCAACAATCTAGTAAGTTTACTAACAGACATTGGACTAAATGGACATTTAGGAACATACAAGACAGAAGATAAAGGTAAAGATTGACTAAGAGAAGCTTGACCTATATCGGACACCTTTGAAGTTGTGCCATCGGCTAAGGTAACACACTGAGAAGAAGAAGAAGTATATTGGATGTAGGAAAGCACACCTGCAGTCCCTATCATGTGATTTGAGGCTCCAGAATCAATGACCCAAGGAGAGGAAGATCCAGAAACTTGGGAAGCAAGACATGCAATACCTGAGTGGGAAAGAGTAGCGATATTGCAAGATGAAGCACTAGACTGTCGTGGCTGAGTGAGTTTGGCATATTCGTCAAGAGAAATAGTCACAAACTCCAAGTTAACCGCTGACGACTGAACAGGTGCACCAGATTTAGAACCATGAGTAGTGTTCCTACTATCACTATACGAAGCATGATTCGTCTAGTTGGCTGGTTTACCGTGTAAATCCCAACAATAATCCACTGTATGACCATCCATATCACAGTGTGTACAATGACGAGGTGCACCTTGCCCTCATCCACAACCACCACTGGAGTCGCGATCTCCTCTACCACCTCTACTACATCTGTCGCCATCATGTACTCTACCACGACCACCATAAATCACCAACGCTGATTTGTCTGCAGAACCACCACCAACCTCTGAACCGAGGTGCATTGGAGTCGAGCAAAAACTTCAGTCATACTAGGGAGTTCCCTACCCCCCAAGAGTTAAGCACGAACTGGCTCGTATTCTGGTCGAAGGCCAAAGAGAAAACGTACAACATCAAAGTCCTCACGTTGTTTACGTTGCCTCTCGAGATCAGAAGTGAGAGGAATAATATTCTGCAAAGGCTTCTCATCTTGCTGTAAGGAGAAATACTCTTCAATCAGCTAACAAGTCCAGGTGATGTTATTCTCGCTAGAATACATCCTCCCAACATGCTCCCAGATCTCCTCTACACTATTCAAAAACATTAGATTGATATTGATTTTAGGATCCATACTATTCCACAACCAGGTCATAATTTGGGCATTCTCCTATACCCACTCCAAATAATTACTGGCATCAGATTTCGGCTGAGTTTCATGCAAGTATTTCAACTTTCATTTGGTTGTAAGAAACACTTCAACAGACTTGACTCAAGGAACATAATTACCTCCATGGAGCTTGATGGAAGTCATTTGGACATTAAAAACATCACCAGGCACCACGATACTAGATTTGTTCTCCATTATTACCACTAGACCCGCAGGATCTCACAAATACTTACAAAAGTCACTAACGGATAACACACGAAGAACTTATGGATAACACACAGAGAACAAATCTCTCACATTTTTACACCCTGCAATTTACTCTGGGAGCACTTCTCTCAGCTTCGATCTTTATTGGGGGTAACACTTACACACACCACGTAAAACATACCACACGGAGACCATGTTCTTCATTAATCTTGCATAATGGTCTCTTCACATCACAAACCCTATTGGGTTTCACACACGAACCCTAAAACCAAATCTAGGATTTCACAGACAAACTCTAGATTTTAATATCCCACCAAGAAAGAATAAAGAAGAGAAATAGAAAGATAGAACAAGGAAGAAGATGAAACCCTAGATCAATAGAGAACCTTGCTCTGATACCATGTTAGTCAATTAGGGTTTCATGGAGAATGAGAAGAATTGGGGAGAAAGAGGGAATCGTACAGAACAACATTTTCTTTTCTCCATACGTCCCCTAATATATATATAACATAAAACAGTAAGAACAAAATTACTGAAATACCCCTAAGAAGCGTACGGATGTTGTACGTTCGGGGGCCCTGGCCCCCAAACCCCTAGTGGCCTTTGGCCGGTACATTAATTACATTAACAATAATAACTAACACTTAGTTTCAACTTGTTAGGTCCTTGGGGGATAGCATCTCTCTATCAATGTTTGGTGCATAGAATTACTTTTTGGTGCTTCGCTTTATGAATATGAGTTAGTTCACTGAGGAGATGAAAGTGTCTGCACAAAATCTAGGCCTGTGAATGAGTGCTCAACCAACATAACTTGTTTATGAGGTGTTAGTAATGGCAACTCTTGATTAGTTTAGAGGGAGGCAAATATCTATGTCCTTGGGCATCAGCACTCACGTTTACTACTGCCACGTACCCCTTGACACAAAGATAAACAAAATTATGTTGACCCAAGGGTGGGTAGTCAAGGTGATGACAATTCACCAACCCATTCTACGTACCATTCAACACTCTTAAGGCTTACCCAACTACACTTAGGAGGGGGGGGGACCTTACTCTCTCCCTCTCCGTGAGTTCCTCTTTTTTCCTTTTTCTCCTTTCTCCTCCAATTTCCCTGTCATCTCTCCATGAGCAACCTTCATCTTGCCAACAAATCCAATGTCAACACCTTAAGCAAATCCCACATGGGTATTTATAGATGGATGGAGAGAAGACTTCTAGTTGTATTCAACTTAGTAAAAACTGAAAATAGAAACTAACCTAAAGAACATTATGTTATTAGACTTTCCTAAATATATCTACATTCTCTTTCCAAAAAATAAACTTACTACAAAGCAACCAATGAAAATAGATTTTTTTTCGCTTTTCAAAGGAATGCTTTTCCCTTCTCTTGTACATTTCTTCATGCTTTAATACAAATCCTTTTATTATCGATCAAAACAAAAAAATAGAAATTTCATAAATCTATACTTGATTCAAATTACAAAGTAAACACAACTTAAAATTAGAAACTAAATCTACATTCGAATAGGAGACTAACTTAATGTGTACTTCAATGAGCTTGATCAGGCTGATGTATGGGCTTAGAAAAACACCATCTCGTGTATGGATCTTGGGCCCAAAAAAGGCAATCTGCGACTAGGCCAAAAAGGAGATCTTTTAGGCTTGGTTGTATGGTCGAGCTGAGCCCATTAAGGGTTGGATCTCAGCCTCATTCTCATATGCAGAACTCCTGTGTCAGAGACTTGGGCCTTGTCTGTGGAGAAAACAGATACAAGTGATTTTCTTTTGAAACAACTTGCTATGTGTTACTACTTGCATACTATTCATATATTACTATGTAACAAAGACACGGACATGTGTGTTGGCGTCTGACACTGATACGAAGTGTTAGTCATGAAACCCCACAATTCAGACACATCTGTGCAGTTCATTCCATATGTTGAGAGATATTTTTTAAATACTTTAGGTCATGTTAAGTGTACAATATGGAAAGAATGTATTTAAAGTCATATAAACAATTTATAAATAATGTTGAAAACAAAATATTTGAAGAAATTAAAGATTTCTTTGCAAAAGTGTGACGGCATGGACCAGTCGGGGCTTGCTTATTAGGCATGATGGGTCCTTATACTAAAGGTTAAAAATCCTGCCCAACCCATTATATATATTGCCAAGAGAGGTGTGTTGAGAGTCTTGTGACTCGAACTCAAGACCTTTTATTCACCAAAAATTTGCTAAAATAGTGTAAGCAAGGATCAAGATTTAAGTTATCAGTTTAAACTTTATACATTATATGGATTTCAACTTGGGTCTGCGCTCCTCAACTAGGAGAGACAAGCTTAGGTTGTTCATGGGGGTCATGCCCAATCAAAAAATTGAATCGGCAGGGCTTTGGCTGCTCTTGAAGCTTAAGAAAGCCCATGGGCTGGGGCTGGGCCTCATTTTAAGGCATGATAATTAAATGGGTCAGGCCTGGGCTTGCTGCCCCCATCGCTGCCCAAACCTGACCCATGTGGACCCTATTGATAAAAAAATTAATAGAGAAATCGAAATGTTTAAAAGGGTTCTATATACACCAAATCTCACCAATGCATCTGCTTTATTATTGGTGTAACAGACCATGATGTGAGGTTAATTTTTCAAGCTAATTTAGCAGGGGGGCTGGGTCTGTTTGAGCAAGCTTAATAGATATAGACTTCCTGTTGCAGTCGCTTTTCCACAGAATTTTCTTATTACTGCACAATTTCAGCTGACTAAAACTTCCTCATGCGGATTTTTTATCCAGTGTAAAAATACAGGACATGCAACTTTTTACTGACCATCTCGTTGTATATGAGCGTGAAAATGGTCTGCCTAAAGCAACTATTTATCGGCTTCCTGCTCAGGGAGAACCAATTAAAAGCCTACAAGGTGGTCGGGCAGTTGATTTTATTGATCCTATATACTCGGTGTACCCTTCGGAATCACAATTTTCTTCAAGCATATTACGGTTTTCTTATAGTTCATTGAGGACGCCTCTATCTGTATATGATTATGACATGAACACAGGCATTTCTGTTTTGAAGAAGATTGAAACAGTAAGTGACCTGATTGATATGTTTGGACTTTTTATTCTTGTAAATTGTGTTGGATATTTTGTATAATAGTTGATACTTCATTTGGTCTTCTTAAGCTGGATTTCTTCTTGCTGTTCAAGGAAGTTTTTTAGCTATTTCCTGATATCTGTTGATGCACTTGCGAGACTGATTAATGTTGAAGGCTTTGATTATTTCTCCAAATTTCCGTAGTCCATTTTGTTTCATGGTATACTTCTACTTCTTAAGGAGTAGTCCCTTCTTAGGGAGGAAATCCTATAGCAATACTATTTTCTTTGTAAGTTTATTTTGTGATGAAATAATGGACAAAATGGAAGTTTTGCATGATTTACGTGCGTTACAAACGGCAAGTTTTGGAAATGTTGAAAGTCTTGTTGATCTGTTTTTTTTTTCCTTCTTTTTCTTTAGCCTTCAATTATATCAAATCTTTGGTATGCCTCCTGGACTCTCTAAGTTTTGAGTTTTAAGTGCCAGAAATGTGCTCAATGACGACTTTTGCCTCCAAGTACTGATTGTCCTAATGTAGAATACACTTGCACTTTCAGAATAGACCCGCTCAAGGTTTAAAATTTTGATTTTGAGCAGCTTAGACCAGTGTGGTAATTCTGTAATTTTCATGAAATTATGAAAGCATTGTGGAAATATTTATTGAAACCTTAGGAGAAACAAAACAAGCATGAAAAGTGAAATCACACTCATCAGTCATTATACTATAATAAACAACCATATTAAGTGTAAAAATAAAGATAAATAGCGTTTATTTCATGCTGGTACAGGTATCATAATTATGAAAACTAGCTTTACTTATACAGGAAAACTATCATA
This sequence comes from Euptelea pleiosperma, assembly GCA_035048495.1. Taxonomy (NCBI): domain Eukaryota; kingdom Viridiplantae; phylum Streptophyta; class Magnoliopsida; order Ranunculales; family Eupteleaceae; genus Euptelea; species Euptelea pleiosperma. The sequence continues at coordinate 35,474,749 of CM068550.1, read as the reverse complement.
ATTATGTAATTTTAAGTACATAAATAAAGATTACATATGACAGAAGGAGTTCACAACCACGGAGACCTTCAGTCCCTCTCATCTCCATCCTGGCTAGGGCCTTGATAGAACTGTTGTCCTATATGGTTGCATTATTGGGCCCATGACATGATGCGATATATTAGTTCTTGTGATCTTGGATGTGCTACTTAGGATGAACACCCCCTAATGCCCAATTTGTGGGTACTCGAAATACTCTACAAAACTTAGTTTCTGTCCTCCCATCGTTACTGGCACCTCCCAAGAACCATAGGTACCATGAGGTCTTTAGTGGACCTAAACCCCCAAATTATAGCCGCTGGGTATGGCATAATCCAGAGCTCCCTAAAAATAGACTATAACTATTACGTTTACTTTTTAAAGTTGTATTTACTTGAATAAATTCATAACATTTTAGTTAAACAGAACATAAAAGGGCATGTACATGTTTACATGCTTAAAACCTATGATACCCGAATACTTCAAAATGGGTGCCGTATCCGTGTCGGATACTTCCATTTTAAGTGTAAATGCCGTATCCTCCCCGTGTCGGTCCCGTGTCCTTGCCGTATCCGGGTAACATAGCTTAAAACACATCTATGCATGCATTTCTCGCACAAAGGGTTTCCTATTTTGTAATCTTTTATATATTAATTAACATATGATATTTTAATTTCGAAAATAAGATTCTGAAGGATAGTTCTTTAATTAGAACTTGTTTCTACTAATCATTGAATATTACATTCACAGTTATTTTGAAAATAAAAGCATAGATATTTTATGTGGACATCTGTGCTTGACAATTTCAAAAGTTTAAGCTTTAAGGACTTTGTTTTAGGATGGAAGGAAGCTAAGCTTGGTCTTAATTGATGATTTTGACATTTTGTAAGCTTGAGAGGAGCTCTCTCCTTTCTTATGTGTATTTGCCTTGTTCAGTGAAACCTTGTTCCCTTTTTCCTTATATATAATATACATTACCTATAAAAAAAAACAAATAACTGCTAATGTTTACTTTCGTAAAAAATAATTTCTAAATATTTTAAAAGCAATTTAAAAAAGAATAGTAGAAGTATTTGATCATAAAACAATATTATGACTAAGTCATAGATTTTGAGAAGCTACACAACATATAAAAAAAAAGAGATTGGTGTTTTCCCTAATTTTTTGGAATTTTCACCCTAAAAATTCGAAAATGTGGCTATAAATGCTATTTATATGCATCATATATCTATAGATCTGATGCACATATACCCTTAGAGTTTATTTCTATCAAATATCTACTAATGATTTGAGGTTTAAAGGGGGATTCGATCATTACCTAAGAAAAAAAACCTCAAAATCCGGTCTCGATCTCCTCTAATGACTGATTTAAGAGGTTTTTCTACTCAAGATTCGTATTGGATTTGTCTATTTGGATGGATTTAGCCAAGAAGATTATACTCTTCACAAGAAATAGATACATAGTTAGAATTCTTCATACTAGAACTAGTTGTAGATGAATCATAAGCCATAGCATGTGTTAACTAACATGACTCCCTACTCTTCATTATATATATAAGAAATACAATGGACTAAAATGCCCTTACAATGTACAAGGTCCCTTACAACATAAAGGGAACACCTATCAACACTCCCCCTCAAGTTGGTGCGTAGATATCTATCATGCCCAACTTGCAAAGACACTAATGTAGTTGATGATTGGAGACTCCCTTTGTGAATACATCAGCTACTATAAACAGAGAAGTCAGATCTAGGACTCAGATAAGGTAATCAACTCTCTTTATTGATGATAATCACTTTAGAACACAAAGCATCATAACTAGAAACAATATTAAAGAGGAATCCATGGCATCCGAGTCCAGAGTTCTGCGGACTAAACGGTTGTAGAGACCACAGAGAAGGAAGATGAAGAGGAGAGGCTAAAGAGAAAGGAACAGAGTAGGAGATCAAGGTAACACACTGGCTCTGCTGTCCTCCTCCTTACTTTCAACCCTCTCCTCTATTTATAGTAAAGGGTTGAAGGTTAAGAAGGCACGATTGTAATTAATTTGACAATCGTCATTGTCTGTATCGTGCCACGTGGATCAAAAGTGGCGCCGTCGTATCTGGATTACGACCATTCGATCGAACACGCGACAAGTTACAGTGCCTCTATGCTGCCCAGACGGCGGTCGATCAAGCAAGTATCTCGTTCTCACGTATTTTAGTGGTTTTGTGAACAAGATTGCCTCTGACCGACCTCTCATACACTTGCCCCGACAATCCTACAATTTATCTTTGACCCCCATGCTAATGAGCGACACTAGCTAGCGTGGTAGATAAAATGGAATTCCTATTAGTGGGCACGTGACCCTTGTACGATTAAGACCATCGTCTTAGCACTACATGTAAGTACCAACGGGTACTTTGTGAACGAAATTTGGCATACAACTCCGTATGATGTGTTGTTGTTGTCTGTTAGACAAGTTGCCCACGTCACCACCGTCTGACATGCGAGGCGAAGTCTAGTAGACAAGTTGCTTGTGTCACTGTCTGACGTGCGAGGTGCCGTTTAATAAACAAGTTGCTTGTATCACCGTCTGACATGCGAGGTGCCGTCTAATAGACAAGTTGCTTGTGTCACCGTCTGACGTGCGAGGTACCATCTAATAGACAAGTTACTTGTGTCATCGTCTGACGTGCGAGGTGCCGTCTGATAAACAAATTGCTTGTGTCACTGTCTGACGTGCGAGGTGCCGTCTGTCTTTTGTTTGGGATATCTACAGCTACTTGCTCTTCAGTCTTCACGAATGGGGTACAAACCTCTCCAGATAGGATCTTCTCTTGTATGAAGTGTCTGTCCACTTCAATATGTTTTGCATGATCATGTTGGACTGGATTATGTGCTATACTGATGGCAGACTTATTATCACAATAAAGGCTCAGTGGATCAGTAATAGGAAATCCTAGCTTTGCAACTAAGATCCGTATCCACAACATCTCACACAAGCCGTGAGCCATAGCACGGAACTCTGCTTCTACACTGGATCGAGCCACAACTGGCTACTTCTTACTTCTCCATGTCACAAGGTTGCCCCCAACAAAGGTGCAATAACCAGATGTGGATCGTCTATCATCTTTAGCACCGGCTCAGTCTGCATATGTATACGATTCCACTCTCATGTGGCCATTAGGCTTGCAGAGGAGTCCCCTACTAGGAGAGGATTTGAGATATCTCAAAATCCTATTTGCTGCCTCCAGATGGGTTGGGTGAGTGCATATACTGGCTAATCACACTAACAGCACAGGCAATGTCCGGCCTGGTCAAGGATAAGTAGATCAATTTGCCTACGAGTCTCTGAAAGCTCTCAACCTCCTGCAACAACGCACCATGAGCATCTCCCATCTTGTGATTTTGCTCTATCGGGGTGTCCACAGGTCTGGCACCTAGTTTCCCAGTGTCTGTAAGGAGCATGGTTCAAAATTTCGTAATGTTTTATTTCGTTTTGTAAGAAAACCGAAATATTTCGTTTCGTTTCGTAATGTTTCAGTATGTTTCACTGAGACAATCCGAAACAATCCAAAAAATAAAAAATATGATTCCATGATTTTGGAAATATTTCGAAATGTTTCATAATGATTCTGGAATGTTTCGAAAATTTTGTTTTTTCACCATTTTTTCAATGTTTCGTTTCATTTCGGAGTTCGTCTCGGTTTTTCACTTGATCGAGACATTACTCCGAAACGAAATTTTAAACCTTGGTGAGGAGGTCAAGAATATACTTTCTTTGGGAGATGAAGATGCCCTAAGTCGATCTCGCTACCTCTATACCCAAAAAATATTTCAGGGGTCACAAGTCCTTTGTTTCAAACTCATTTGCCAAGCTCTTGAGTTTGGCAAGTTCTGTTGCATCATTACCAGTCACAATGATATCGTCCACATAGACTATCAGGGCAATGATGCTTTTCCCCTGGTGTTTAACAAACAGGGTATCATCAGCTTGGCTTTGAGTATAATCCAGAGTTTTGACAGCCCTGGTAAATCTCTCAAACCAGGCTCTGGGAGACTGTTTTAGTCCATACAAAGACTTTTTCAGTCTACCGACTCTCTTGTCACTTCCTGCTGGGAGGAAGCCTGGGGGAGGACTCATATATACCTCTTCCTTGAGGTCTCCATGAAGAAAAGCATTATTCACGTCGAGTTGATGAATTGGCTATGATTGGTTGGCTGCCAGTGATATGAGACCCCGATAGAGTTCATCTTTGCAACTGGGGCAAACATCTCTACATAATCAATCCCGTATGTCTGAGGGTACCCCTTGGCTACCAATCTAGCCTTGTACCTTTCTACTGACCTGTCGGCCTTGTACTTTACTGTATAGACCCATCGGCAACCAACTGGTTTCTTCCTTCTAGGCAAGTCAACCAGTTCCCAGGTTTTGTTCTTCTCCAAGGCTCTCATTTCTTCCAGCATTGCATCTTTCCATTTAGGATGCTTTAATCCTTCTGCCACTGATGAAGGAATCGAGATGGTAGACAGAGAAATAACAAAGGATCTGTAGGATGGGAACAAGCCTTCATAGGAAACAAAGTTACTAAGGGGATGTTGAGTATAACTCCGCTTAGCCTTTCGAAGGGGCAATAGGAAGATCAGGAGCACATTCATCAGTAGGAAGTAAAGATACAAAAGGCTCAGGAGAAGGTGTATTATCTGGATCCAAGGATGGAGCAACCGGTACGCTTGGACATGTATCAGTTGTGGCCTTTCCTCTTCGAGTATAGACTTGAATTCCTCTGGAGCACTACCAGAACTTCTATCAACTCCCACAGTAGGCCGACTAGTAGTCTCAACCAAGATAGTGGGAGGAATCGGAATAGGGAGAGAGACAATTGAAAGCCTCTCTTCATCACAACTCTGCTCCCCCTGAAGAGAGGCATGAGAGGAAAAAAAAGAAGATTCTCGGAAGGTGACATCCATGGAAATAATTTGTTCCCTAGAAAATGGGTGATAACACTTGTACCCCTTATGGGAAGAGGAATAGCCAAGGAAGACGCATTTAAGAGCCTTGGGGTCTAATTTGGTGCGGTTGGGACCAAGAATGTGAACATAACAAACACATCCAAATACGCGAGGTGGAACAGCAAATAAGGGAGAATCAGGCTTAAGGATCTGATAAAGAGTGCAAAATGCAAGATGCGGGATGGCATGCGATTAATCAAGAAAGCAGTAGTAAGGACAGCATCACACCAGAAAGACTTAGGCATAGAGCTACCAATAAGAAGGGAGCGAGATACCTCAAGAAGATGACGGTTCTTTCGCTCAGCGACACCATTTTGTTGAGGAGTATAGCTATAGGAATGTTGATGCCCAATCCCGTGAGCATCGAGATAATGCTGAAGAACACCAACCATGTATTCACCTCCTTGATCAGTACGGAGGTGTTTGATCGAAGAACCAAATTGTGTCTGGATTATCCTATGAAAACTTTGGAAGATGGAATAGACTTCATCTTTAGATTTCATAAGGTAGATCCAGGTACTCCTGGTATGATCATCAACAAAACTAACAAAGTATCGAAAACCAAGAGGTAGAATAATTGAGGCGGCACCCCAAACATCAGAGTGTACAATATCAAAAGGAAGCAAACTACGATTGCCCCTGGAAGGGTAAAAGGAGCGACAATGTTTCATAAGTTCACAAGTCTCACAATGTAAATCATTCATAGAAACATAAGTAAATAACGAAGGATGCAAGAGTTTTATGTACTGAAAAGAAATGTCCAAGGAGAGCATGCCAACAGAAAATAGACTCTAGACTACTACTACGACTATGGGATTGAAGGGCGGTACGCTCCACTGGCGGTCCATCGAGAAGATAGAGTCCATCAACCTTATGTCTAGTGCCAATTGTCCTCCTCGTCTCCAAGTCCTAAAATACACACGAAGAAGGAGAAAAAGTGACACTGCAGTTCAAGCTCTTAGTGAGAGAGCTAACAGAAAGGAGATTAGAAGTAAAGAGAGGGACATGTAAAATAGAATACAAGGAGAACTTAGGAAAGAGATGGACGTTTCCTTTCCCAGAAATAGAAGAAAGCGAGCCATCAACAATTTTAACCTTATCTCTACCAGAACAAATAGAATAGGAAGAGAAGAGTGAGGAGTTACCCGTCATGTGTTCTAAAGCACTTGAATCAATGATCTAGGCAGGACTGGGTGAAGCAGTAGACACATGATGGGCATTGCTAATGGTACCTGACTGGGCGAAGGAAGAAGTGGCAGAAGAACCCTCAAGCTGGGCAAGGAACCTCCGGAGGTTTTCGATCTCAGATGGTTGCATAGGCAAAGTGTAGGTTGGGGAGCCCTGAGTAGCCATAGGTGGAGATGTCCAGCAGGCGAATCCTGGGGAACACAAACAGGAGTCTCTGAAGTGGCACTGTGAGCAGCGGGTGCTGTTGGACGGGTGAGGTGGGGCGGACGGCCATGTAACACCCAGCACTTATCCTTCACATGTCCAAGTCGGCCGCAATAGTCACACTTAGGTCATTCCTGAGTAGGAAAATGCCCAATGGAGGGTGCAAGTGCAGATGCAGATGCAGATGGTGTCACAGAAGGGGTGAAGGCACGGTTCTTCTGAGGGCTTTGAGTAGGTGCAGACACAAGTGCAGATGTAGACACAAGAGCTGATCTATCCGGCACGGAGGCTGGGGTCATCACACTACGGCAACTCTCCTCACTCTGAACATAGGAGTAAACATGACTGAGGGAGGAAGTGAGTCGCGGCTAAGAAGCTGAACCTGAGCTAGCTCATACTCTGAGTTAAGCCCTGCGAGAAACTCGAAAATCCGTGTTTCCTCGACCAATTTTCGATATCGTGTAACACAGAGAGTGCCTATACAGTCAGGCTGATATGTATAATAATAATCGAGCTCTTCCCACATGCTTCTAAGCAGAGCAAAGTAATCTGAGAAACGATGTCCCATACGGCCTTGGTTGTATCCATGAACCTAAAATCACGACTGATATGTTGCTCCATGGAATTGAGAAGCCATGACATGATAGTGAGATTCTGTCTCCCATTTCTCAGAAAAAAGGATCAGATGTAGTCTCCGGTGCAGTGATATGCCAGTTAATGTATCCCAATTTCCTACGGCCACCAATATACATCCAAGCTGTCCTAGACCATTCCAGATAATTTTTCCCATTTAACTTAATAGAAGTGATCTGTAAACCGGGATTCTCAAAACTCACATAAGCCACCATTTGACCTCCGACACCACTTGAGACAGCTTCGGTGCTCCTAGAGGACCCTCCAGTAGAGATAGTAGGAGGATCGGTAACCCTTTCCAAATCGGTAGGAGGATTGGTAGCCATTTCCACCACAAAAAACAAGGAAGGCTAAAAAGGGGCTATGCAAAGGCCAAGAGGGAGTCCCAAGGCACACTAAGCATCAAGAACTGTTGGTTAAGCATCATTAGGATCACAAAGAAGTACCGAAAAGGGATTCAAGTGCTGCTGGGAGTTGCAGCCACTTAGAATCGAACAAAGGGGTCGGCGGTAATATAAGGGTGAAGAAAACTTCACCTGACCTTCAATCTTCCATGGATCTGTACATGGATGGATTCAATAGGTTCCTACAATAGTAGAGACCAAATCAGAGCAAAAAACCCAGACAAGAAACCTCCAAGAGATCAGATTTTGGGCTGGTTCAAAAACCAATTAAAAATGATTTTTCGAAGAAGGGTCTTTAGATCATCCAAATGACTCCAAACAATTCCCAAAAAAAGATACAACAAATAAGGAAAAATCAAGATCTATCTAGGGGGAAGGTTTCCAACAGACCTCGAAAAGTGTGTCTGTACGGGACTGATGATCTCAGCCGTACGGCATAATGACGTCAACCGGCGCCAAAACTCTGGTGATCCCCCTCCGGTTATATTTCAGTTGTAAATCAAGGATAGATGGCTTTGATACCAAGTTGAAAGTTGGATTTAGGGTTATAGTTTCAAGAGAGTAAGAAGAAGAAGAATAGTTAGAGAAAGAGATTAGGGTTTCAAGAGAGCATGTGTTAACTAACATGGCTCCCTACTCTTCATTATATATATAAGAAATACAATGGACTAAAAAGCCCTTACAAAATGTACGAGGTCCCTTACAACATAAAGGTACACTTGTCAACAGTTTGTTGCACCTCCTTGGATTCTCAAACTGATTTGCCTCATTTATCTCAGCACCAGTCAATAGTATTTCCAATAGTACCACTGTATGTACACTTTCGTTGTTCACCTCTGCCACCACCACGACCACTAGAAAAATTACTACGAGCACCAAAGAAATTACCATGACCACTAGAAAAATTTCTATGACCCTCGGAAATTATCACGATCACCAAAAAGATTTCCACAACCGCCAGAAAATAGAAGGGTTGAAATTTCCACAACCAAAGCCTGAAATTGGAACTCCTAGAGATGCTCTTTGCAACTAGCATATACATTGTTGAGATTAGGGAAGGTTTCGCTCGCCAGAATCTACCCCTTGATTGAATGAAACTCAGAATTCAGACCTGAGAGATACAAGGCAACGTGAAACTCCTCCCTCTAACGTTATTGCACTTTTATATCAGTAATGAGAGATTGATACATGTACAACTCTTCCTACATGTGTCAGAGATTGCTATAATACTCACTAAGAGATTTGTCACCTTGTTTCATACTGAACATTGTCTTGAATAGTTGATAAATTCTAGACGCATTTCGGTTCTATGAATACATTTCCTTTACTACATCTCAAACCTATTTAGCAGTGTCCAGGAACATCACATTCATGTAGATTGATTGTTCCATACTATTCCATAACCAGATCATCACTAGGGAATTTTCACTCAACTAATCATCATACCCACTCTGATCTTCAAATGGAGGATCATTAGTAATATACTAACCATCATACCCACTGTGATCTTCAAATAACATAATATAAAGTATATAAAAATAATAGTTGAAAACAAAATGGGATTGATTTTTCCAAAGAACTTGTTACCTCTTGCAGATAACATTTCACATATGACAGAAATGGTCCTCTCACTATATATCCCTTACCTGTCTTCAAAAAATAAAAATGGGAAATGAGAAGGGCATTTCTGTAAAATGCGAAAAGTTCTCTGGAGAAATCAATTCCCAAACGAAATATTTGAATAAAAAAGTAAGATTTGTTTCAAAAGTGTGTCAATATGTGTCTCGCACAAAAAATTCTTAGAATTTTCCCTCAAAAGTGTCTGCAGTTGTTCAATAACCATGCATAAGATTGTCCCTAAAAAATAACCATAAGCTAATTTAATGATAGTGTAGAAGTTTGTGGTATTGCCAAAACTTCCGGGTGTTGTATCTTTGACCTTGGGACTGTAATTACTAATGTATTTTATGTTTTTTCGGTAGTTTAGAAAGATCTACACAACTATGTTCGAAATTGTGTGAAATTCCATTGTTTGGTTATTTTTTAAATGCATTTATCTTTAGGGGCATTGTGGCAATTTTTACCTATGGCTTTTTGGCTTTTCTTTAGTTAAGGGCATGTTTGGCAAAAGCAAAAAAAGTTGTTTTTGCTTCCAAAAGCAAAAAAAACAAGTTCATTTAGATGTCAATTTCGAAAGTGCTTTTCAAAAGTCAAAAAGGAGCTTATATTGGAAGCAATTATTTTTTGCTTTTTGCTATTAGTGGAAGCATAAGCAAAAAAAGTTTCGCTCCGAATTTCTGCATGTGCGCGAAAACCAGCTTCAGTGAATATTTTATATTGACATTTCTGCCCATTTAAACTTTTGATTCAAAAAATGACACCTCACTCCCTCCTCTATCGTTATCCATTATTTTGTTTTATCCCTAAATAAATGGGATAACACATTTGGAAAGACTAAATGTCATCATTTTTATTAAATAGCTATATTTTTTTTAATATGATATGTATAAATTGTAAGAAAATGACTTTTTGACTTAATTCAAGCCAAACTAACTTTTTGACTTATAAGACTGTTTTACCAAACATATTTTTGCTTTCAGATAGCAACTTTTAAAATCAGCAACTTAATTTAGAAGTTATTTTTTGCTTCCCACTGCGTTGCCAAATAAGCCAGTGTTTTGAAGAAGTCTTAGATGAGTTTGCTAAGGCTTTTTATTGGATATTTTTGAAACATTAGGCAGTTTAAGGCCAACTAATGGAGAGGGTAGTTTTTAGGGCTGTTGCAATTATTTATAGGGCTAAAAAACGGTCTTATTTAAATACCTTTATTGATAATTTTCAGAAGAAGAATTAAATCAAAATCAATTAATAATCATGAGTGAAGACCGCGCTAAATGGTGTCTATCAGACAAGTTTCTCATAGAACCAAACTATGATGTAACTATTGGATGGACATTTCATCAAGTTTATGATTGAAATTCACGCATTTCCATTTGCGCTTACACTCCAATGCTGTTGCAGTCTGTTCTCTAGTCATCATCACTATGCCTTAATCTCAACTCTAGTCTATTCTCCATTCTATATTGCTGAATGAAATTATTTCAACCCAATGCCTTTAATTTATTATTCATATTTGTTATTTATATATTTTGTGAAACTAGTGATCTTTCCACCATTTTACCCAGGTATTAGGAGGTTTTGATGCATCAAATTATGTGACAGAGAGAAAATGGGCTGCTGCTTCAGATGGCACTCAAGTTCCTGTGTCCATTGTTTATCGAAAAGATCTCGTCAAGCTTGATGGATCTGATCTATTGCTACTTTATGGCTATGGCTCATATGAGGTAATATGTGATTTTGTCTTTATCAGTTAGTAATAATATCCCTTCCCCCAAAAAAATAGTAATAATTGCCACTTCTGTTAATAAAAATAAGTTTATAGTGTTGTGTAATTTATATAGATGAACTGTCTTTGAGTTTTTGAAAATCAAAACTTTGATATCAGAATATATGTTACATGCTTTTATGGGCCTATCTCGTCAATGAAGTTTCATTGCATCATTTCATAACTGTTGTTTGCACACTCCAATCAGAAGAACCATTATGTGGCCTCTTACCTAGTCAAACATAAATTGTCAGATTTTTGCTGATATCATTACCTCTGAGGAAATATAGCATAGGACGGCACCCCATCATGGATGGTGAGCTTGTTTCTCTAGTCACAATCGATGAATGAGCTATCATCAGGACCGCCTACTTGCCTCCCTCTCAAAAAACACAATAATCAATCAGTTCTAATTGCCTGATCAATCAATAATTTTTGGACAGTCAATAAAAATTTGTTCAGCTGTCCTGAAGAAGAAAAGGAGTGGAATTGTTAAAGTCATTCAATTGACACAATTTTTGAGATATTTCTATGGTCCATCATTTGGATAATCTTTTTTTAATGATTACATGCACCAATTGGTATGCAGGGAGGCAGGGCCCACCATGTGTGGTACACAGCCACTCCATACTATGTTTCTTCTTGTCTCCTTTTGTTTCATTATTTTCATGGGAGTTTTTAGTTGATGCTACAGATTCTGTTCTGTCATTAACAGGTATCCGTAGATCCTAGATTCAGTGCATCGAGGCTGTCTTTGTTAGACCGGGGATTTATTTTTGCAATAGCTCACATACGTGGAGGCGGCGAAATGGGAAGGCAGTGGTATGAGAATGGGAAGCTGTTGAATAAGAGAAACACATTTACAGATTTTATTTCTTGTGCCGAGTATTTGATAGAGAACAAGTACTGTTCAAAAGAAAAGTTATGCATTTATGGAGCTAGTGCAGGAGGGTTGCTTATTGGTGCCATTTTGAACATGCGGCCTGATTTATTTAAGGCAGCCATAGCTGGAGTTCCTTTTGTAGATGTTGTGACTACAATGCTCGATCCAACTATCCCTCTCACAACTTCAGAATGGGAGGTCATTTCTATTCCTTCATCTATTTGGAAAATCTTTACTTGAATCATATCACAAAAGGTTTCACCTTGGAGATCTCACCAAAGTTGACCCAATCAGATGACTGCACCATCTGATCTACTGCATTCAACAGTCAAGAGAAAATGCTCATGTATTGGTTGATTATGATCATCTGATTTTTGACCTTTAAAATCTTCTTGGCAATGACCATTGAATTGTGTCTGATCCCATGGTTCATCCCCCCTTAACATGCTGCACGTTTAAGGATATAATGTTTATTGACCATCTCTATTTTATGCAGATACCTAACCAGCAGCATTTAAAAACTCTACTTGGACTCAGCAAGAGCTCTTACTCAACTGAGATCATTTGAATTTGAAATTTTTATTTTATCTTCTGAATCTCTGATTTTCTCAGTCTTTGTGTCGTCAATTGTTTTCTAACCTCGGGTTTTAAAGAAATTGGGTTACCTTCAAGATCTACTATGATGGGACCCACCAGGTGGTAGGTCCTACTTTCCTGCATGTGCTCCAAGTGCACTTGTATAATGTCGGTAGACCATCCTCATCCTTTTTCCCAGTGGGTGCCTTATTTTCTTTGCTCTACCTGAACATAACAGACCCAATTTGTGGCTATGTGGTTGGGTTCTGGCTGATTTCTTTCATGATGCTGCAGGAATGGGGTGATCCTCGGAAAGAAGAGTTCTACTTCTATATGAAATCCTATTCTCCTGTTGATAATGTAAGCACCAAAGACCATTCTTCTTCTTCTTCTTCTTCTTCTTTGGTAACCATAGCAAAATCTTTATTTGCATCCATAATCTTGCTCCCTGATATTTTTAGTTATCTTCCCTTCCTTTCTAATTATGCATTATGCCTGACCACCCGAAATGTTATTCTTGTTGTGTTAACCCTTTATTTGCATACTAAATCTTGCTCCTTGATATTTTTAGTTATTTTCCCTTCTTTCCTAATTATGCTTTATGACTTATCACCCTCCAATTTGGTTTATACAGATTAAGGCACAAAATTACCCCAACATTCTTGTTACTGCCGGTTTATATGGTAAGTTTGATACATCTGATTGGGTTGTGTTGGATCTATTCATCTTTTTAACCGGTATTGTGAGTATGGGAGGACATGAAGAAGTGGTCGTCCCTGCATTTACCAGACATACAAAACACATGTAACAGAACAACCGACTACTTGATGGCTGATGGGTCTGACCTGGAAGATCTTCTGGGCTGAAAGTAGATCTTATTGAATGATCGGAACAATGATATCTTGTTATCTTTTGGACTGTCAGAAAATTTTGGTGAATGGTCCAGAAAAAAGGTATTGGTTAGATGGTTAGATCATTCAATTGGGTCAATTTTACCTAGATCTTCTTGGGGGCTCACCAGATGGATGGTTCTGACCCACTAAAGTGCCAAACGCACTGCAAAGGAAGGATGGTGTTCTCCTGTTCTTCCATCCTGACATAAGTAGTCCTCTTCTAGCATTTCATCTGAACTCCAGATTATCACTACAGATCCCCGAGTCTTGTATTCAGAACCCGCAAAGTTTGTGGCGAAGTTGAGGGCAATGAAGACTGATGATAATATACTTCTGTTTAAATGTGAACTTGGCGCCGGGCACTTCTCAAAATCAGGAAGGTAATTTTACTACTTAAAGGTTCTTCTATTCCCCAACCGGATTCATATAGTTTGATAAGGCTGTATTGATTTTGGATTAAAAACTAAGCTATTTCAAGGATCTGAATCTCATAAATCATAAATTACTGGCGGGAGTGGCATCTCAAGTAGATTTAAAAGGTCCAGCTATGTAAAGGGAGAAAAAAGTAATTTTAAATGATTTCTCTTTAAAGAAAAGGAGTGACATAAAAGGTAGTGCATGAAAGAGGATTGGGGAGAAAGAGAGAATTGTATGAAGCCAAGTTGTCTCTCTCTGCATACCTCACCTAATATATTGTAAACAAGTAAAATAAAAAAGATGAAGTCGAAGAATATGATCGATTCCCTTTATTGATAGTGATCACTACAGAATACAAAGCTGCATAGCTAGAAACAATGTTGAAAAGGAATCCACGGCATCTGAGTCCAAAGTTCTGTGGACCGAACAATTGAGGAGACCACGAGGGGAGATGCAGAGCAGAAGCTAAGAGGAATGGAACATGGTATTTCTGAAGAATTTTCTAAACCTTTTAGCAACTAAGGCAACATCTTCATCTCAATCATTAGACTCATCAGAATCTTCTTCTCTAGTTTGTTTCTTAGATGTTTTCAGGGCAATTCATTGTTTCTTAACAGGTTGAAGTTTTAGTTCAAAAGTTTAAATGGATCCTATTAGTTCTTCAAATTCAATATTATCAACTTCGTTACTTTCTTCTACGATAGTTGTCTTAGGATGAAATCTATTTGGTAAAGATCTCAAAAATTTTCTAATAATTTTTTGTTCGGGAATGGCTTCACCAAAACCCCACATAGAGTTGATGATGTCACTAGTTTTGGCATAAAAATCAGTAAAGATTTCATTATCCTCCATACTAATCATTTCAAAATGAGTAGTAAGCATTTGTAATTTAGAAAGTTTAACAGAGCTAGTTCCTTCATGAGTAGTTTCTAAATATTCCATGCTTCTCTAGCAGTTTCACATGAAAGAATTTTTTAAATTCATCAGGAGATAAAGCACAATAAATATAATTTATAGCTTTACTGTTAACATGACAAACATCTTTTTCAGTTAGACCAAACAGATTTACTTTTAGCTCTAATGATAGAAATATCATCAGTGGTCGTAAGTTCAGTAGGACAAGTCCATCCTACTCTAATCGACTCCCAAATTCTCTCATCAAGAGATTTGATGAATACCCTCATCCTAGCCTTCCAATAGGCATAGTTGGAGCCGTCAAACCAGGGTAGTCTCGATATAGAGTTACTGTAGGGAATAAATCCACACACCCTCAAAATACGCGCTTTTTCCACGGGCTTGATATCCTTTCCGTGCTGTTGGATCCGAGGTCCCGAGACAGATCCGAGGTCAGACTCCGAGGTATCCGAGGTCAGGTTCCGAGGTGTCCGAGATCAGATTCCGAGGTGTCCGAAGTCAGGTTCCGAGGTATCCGAGGTGTCCGAGATCAGATTCCGAGGAGTCCGAAGTGAGGTTCCGAGGCCGCTAGATGATCCTGCAAATAACTCAATGTGGTGGAATTCCACCAAATGAGCCTCCGATGCTTAAGTCAGTCTTCTGAGTAAAATTTATGATCAAGCTTTAATCTCCAAAATCACGTCCCCTTCAACTGTAGCAAATGCTGCTATTTATAGTATTCAAAGCTAGATATTTATGTAGATATTTTATATGAACCAGTAAGAATTCACCATGTGTCTTTCAATAATAACTCTCCAAGTCTAAAGGTAATTCCGAGGTTGCCGAAGTTACCGAATATCAAGGAAATAAATTTCGGTTTCGAGGTTTATTTCGACCAGTCTAAAAATGGAAATATTTCGTGGAAATATTTCGACCAGTGTAGAAATAATACATTTTTCTTGGAAATGATGGAAATAATTTGGAAATGGTGGAAATAGTGTGGAAATGTTTGTGGAAAGTTTGGGAAATGATGAAACAAGCATAAAAACACACTCATAAGCTTTCAAACCATAATATACAACCATACGTAGCGTGGAAATGAATGACCATAATGGTCTACAATATGTCGCGGCAAGGATCTTTAATTAGTCAATGTTTAATTTAATTATATAACTATTATTTAATTGTTAATTATAAAAAAGTCATAAAGTAATATATTAACAAATCCTTATTCACTTACATTAATTTCTTAACATTATATGTAATTTTAGAAAACCTATTTACTATTAACTTATAACATTTATTTAATTTTTTGAATGTTTAATTTTTATTTGAAAAACAAATTTTTGGTTAAATTTTTTAACCCAACCAACTTGTAGAACGGGCTAAGTTATGCAACATATAATCAATTTATGCACAATCATGGATGTTTAGGGTAAAAACCAATGAAATTGGAGTTTTTCTCAAATTCCAAATTTTCACCCTAAACGATCTTCAATCCGTATACAGATCTAGTGTAAATGCATTATAGATTCATAAATTTAATGAATTTACACCTAACCTATTTATTTGTAGCAAGAAATTTTATCCTTACGTGTATTTTGAATTTGAAAAAACTCTCAAACGGGATTTGATTCTTCCTCACGATCAATCCACGAACCAAAAAATCTACAATGGATTGATCTTTTGTATAAACAAAATGTGTGGAAAGGGGTTAAATAGATCAAATATGAGATTTATAGCGGTTTTGAGCTCAAATGAGATGTTTCCTACCTACGATTGAAATGTTTCCATACATGTCGAAACATTTCGACCGAAATAATACATATTTACACTGTCAATTGATCGAAATTTACTGTTCACATGAAATATTTCGGCATGAATGGAAATATTTCGGGAAATTTAACATTATTTTGACGTAAGTATTATTTCCTGTCGGTAACCTAGAAAATGGAAATCTTTCGCGAAATATTTCAATAATTTCGCGAAATTTAACATTTACTTCTCTTGTATTCTGGAATACTTTTCTCAGTACTAGGTCTCCTTCTTGGAAGTTCCTTTCTTTGACTTTCTTTTGATACCATTTTCTTAGTTTTCGGTGATAATCTTCTATTCGGACTCGAGCTTGCTCTCTTCGTTCTTCTGCCATATCAACATCGAAAACTTGAGTTTTGAATCCAGAACCTTCTTCCACAGCTTTGTGACGAGTTGTCGCTACTACCATTTCTTCTGGTATAATTGCCTCCATCCCAAATGCTAGGGCAAATGGCGAATCTCCGGTTGATCTTCTGGGCGTAGTCCGATAAGCCTATAAAACACCATCTAATAATTCTGCCCATTTACCTTTGGCTTTTTCGAGTCTTTTCTTCAAGTTTTCTAAAATCACTTTGTTGGTTGCTTCAGCCTGTCCATTACCTTGGGGGTACATGGGAGCGGAGAACAATTGTTTTATCCCGAATTTTTCGCAAAAATAGGCAATTTTACTACCTCGAAACTGTGCCCCATTATCTGAGATAAAAGCATAAGGGAGGCCAAACCTGGTGACGATCTTCTCCCACAAAAAT
Organism: Euptelea pleiosperma; assembly: GCA_035048495.1. NCBI lineage: Eukaryota > Viridiplantae > Streptophyta > Magnoliopsida > Ranunculales > Eupteleaceae > Euptelea > Euptelea pleiosperma. The sequence goes on along the minus strand of CM068550.1, from coordinate 35,457,691 downwards.
TTTTCCACTTCTTCTCGTACTTGTTGTAAAGCCACTGCCTCTACCTATTTTGTGAAATAATCGGTAGCAACTAGCATGTATTGTTTCTTTCTTGGGGCCATAGGGAGAGGTCCAACTACGTCAAGGCCCCACAGTGCAAATGGCCATGGGCTAGCTACTGAGTGTAATTCTCCAGCAGGAGCATGAATTGTTCGTGCGTGTTTCTGGCATTTTTCGCACTTCTTTGCATATTTCTTTGCATCCTCTTGCATGTAAGGCCAATAGTATCCTTGAGTCCAAGCTTTATGGGCTAAAGATCTTCCTCCTGAATGATTTCCACATTCTCCTTCATGAATTTCGGACATGATCTGTTGAGCTTCTGAAAGGGTAACACATTTCAACCATGGTCCCCCTGCTGATTTTCGGTATAGCTCGCCCCCAAGTAAACTATATCGCCTGGCTCTTTCTTCAATTCGTCTTGCCACTTTCTTGTCTGGATCTCGGACTCCATCTCTTATAAACCTTATAATTGGTGTCATCCAGGTATTATCTTCTTCTGCCTGAGAACATTCTTCCACGAATGGTATGCTCGGGATGGCTAAAAACTCTATTGAGATAGATCTTCTCTCGGTTTCTCCTAGCATCGCTGCTACATAGGCCAAGGCGTCTGCATGACGATTCTCTCCCCTGTTTATGTGAAACAGTTTTGCATTTTTAAATTTTCCCATTGCCAGTAAAGCTATCTCCATGTATTTTGCCATCTGTTCATTTTTTGCCGAGAATTCTCCGTTTACCTGATTTACAACTAGCTGTGAGTCGTTGAAGACTTTTAGTTATTGTATCTCTAGATTCTCTGCCATTTTCAATCCTGCCAGAAGTGTTTCATATTCTGCTTCATTGTTCGAAGCCAGAAACCCAAGTCTTATTACTAGTTCCAATCTTGTGTTATCGGGTGTAACCAAAATGGCACCTACTCCTGCTCCTGTGCTGCTGGCTGACCCATCAACGAAGAGCCTCCATCCGCTCTTTTTATCCCATATATCTAAAGGTCCTTCTGATTCTTCTTCAGTTATAATGGGTTCTGGTTCTTCTTCCCAAAATGGATCTTCTATTGGAAAATCTGCCAGAAAATTTGAGACAGTCTGTCCCTTCTCGGCTGTTCTAGGTCTGTAAGTGATATCGTATTGACCCAAAGCTACTGCCCATTTTTCCATGCGACCAGACTTTTCAAACTTTGTCAGGATGTTCTTGAGAGGGAGGTTTGTGATAACAATTATTGGGTGGGCTTGGAAATAAGGTCTTAACCTTTGAGCCGAAAACATTAAAGCCAATCCTGCTTTTTCAATCATACTGTAGCGAGTTTCGGCATCCAATAGTGTTTTACTGAGAAAGTAAACCGGCCTCTCTGCCCCGTCTCTGTCTTGGATTAGTACTGAACTTACTGCAAATTCTGAGACTGAGAGATATAGTAACAAAGGTTCTTTTGCTTCTGGTTTTGATAAGATGGGAGGCTGTCCGAGATACTCTTTCAAATTCTGAAAAGCTTGCTCACATTCATCTTTCCATTCGAATTTGACGTGCTTTTTCAGTAACTGGAATAAAAGTTGACATCGATCCGAGGACTTAGAGATGAATCGATTCAAGGCTGCAATCATTCCAGTTAACTTCTGAACTTGTTTCTTGCTGCATGGAGATGGCATTTCTTGCAAAGCTCGGATTTGATCGGGATTGGCCTCTATACCTCTCCTGGTGACAAGGTGTCCAAGGAACTTGCCCGATGATACTCCAAACGTGCATTTCTCGGGATTTAGCTTCATTTTATACTTTCTCAATACTTGAAAGGTTGATTCTAAATTCCCTAAGTGATCTTCTCGAATCCTGCTTTTTACTAGCATGTCATCGATATAGACCTCCATTGTTTTTCCGAGTTTATCCCTGAACATATTCTCTACCAGGCGTTGGTATGTAGCACCCGCATTTTTTAGGCCAAAGGGCATCCGTTTGAAGCAGAATATGCCTCGGTCTGTATAAAATGCGGTTTTTTCTTTATCCGATTCGTGCATCAAAATCTGATTGTACCCTGAATAACCATCCATAAATGACAGAAGTTCAAATCCAGCTGTCCTGTCAATTAGTTCGTCTATCCGGGGCATGATGTAACTGTCTTTAGGGCAGACTTTGTTCAAATCGGTGAAGTCAATGCAAACTCGGACCTTCTCATTCTTCTTTGGGACTGCTACTATGTTGGCGATCCACTCTGGGCATTTTATTTCTTCAATAATTCCGGCTTCTAAAAGTCGGTTGACCTCCTCGGAAACTGCCTGGGCCACCTTTGGGGAGATGCACCTTAATCTCTGCTTTACCGATTCCGCCCCATGCTTTATGTTCAGTTGGTGACTCACAATACTTGGATCAATCCCTGGCATATCCTTCATTGACCAGGCAAATACGTCAGTATTTTCTTTCAAGAATTTCACTATTAATCATCTTTCGTCTTGACTCAAGCCAGCGCCAACATACGTGATTTTCTTTTCTCCTTCCTGCCCGAGCTCTATTGGCTCTATTTCCTCAATGGTTCTTGTTCTTTTCTCACTCTCACCCTGGAGCGAAATCGCCTGTAATTGCTATTTGTCAGACGTCCCAATTTCCTCAGGGTTTTCTTTAGGGTTTGACAGTCCCTTCGTCATGGCTGTTTGGCATTTCTGAGCTGCACTCTGATCTCCACGTATTTCAAACAGTCCTTGAGAAGTAGGGAATCTGATTGTCTGATAGTAAGTAGATGGTAACGCTTTCATGCTATGCGTCCATCGTCTTCCCAAGATAATGTTATACAAAGATCTGGCATCTACCACCAAGAATCTTGTCATTACTGTGATTGGTCCTACTGTCACAGGTAAGACAATTTCTCCCAAAGGTTCTGAGGCAGCTCCATTGAATCCATATATCGCTGCTCCTAAAGGTTCTAGAGCGTCTAAGCTAATGCCCATATTATCGAATGCGGATTTGAACAAAATCTCCACTGAACTTCCGCAATCGATGATGATTCTTTTAACCGAGAAATTTCCAACTGCTAAGGAAATTACCAAGGCATCATTGTGCGGTGCCGAAACCTTCTCCAGGTCTTTATCAGAAAACCAAACTGCCCTGCTGTGGTCGACCCCCTTTATTAATGAACCCTCAACTGGTCTAGGTTCTGTTGAGACTTCCATTACTTCTTGCATGCTCATGGTTCGCCGGACTTTATCCCGATGAGCACTGTTGGTTTCTGATGGTCCACCATATATCACGTGGATGATAGTTTTTGGTGGCCCTTCTTCATCTGATGGAGCTTTCTTTGGTTGTTCTTTGACAACCTCTTCTCTGACCCCTGTTTGGACCACGAATTGCAGTATTTTCCCTCTATCAACTAGATCTTGGATAAATCCCTGCAACGCATAACATCGATCACTCGCATGGTTCCGTGCCTTGTGATACGCACAATATGGTCTCTCTGGTCGATCTTCATATGTTCTTCTGGGGGGTCTGTAAAAGGATTTTCCCCTGATGCTCTCCAAAATTACAGATAGAGATGCTGTCAGGGGGGTATATTCCCTATTCTGGAATTGCTTCTTCTTCTCTTCCGGTTCCTTTCTCGCAGATTCGGTACTGCTTCTCTTTTCTCCTCGTTTCTCACTGCTCCTCCCTGCTGAAGTCTTCACTTCTTGTACTCGACTCTTCTGGGTCTCATTCCTGGCCCGAATTGATTCGTCTACTCGAATGTGCTCCTCGATAACTAGATAAGCGTCTTCTAGTTCGGAGAAATTTCGTATCACTAGAGTTTCGTGAGCTCTACTTCCTGCGAGAACCCCGATCTGTAGCGCATATGCGGCAGTTTTCTCATCCATCTGGTCTACTAATGTAACATCTTTCTTGAATCGAGTAAGATAATCTCGTAGAGATTCATTTTCTGTTTGTCGAACACTTAGCAAAGATGTTATATTTAGCATTTGCTTTCTCTGGTGATAATAGTGCCGTACGAATGCATCTTCCAAATCTTCGAAGATTTGTACGGAGTCGGGACCAAGGTTGTGAAACCAAGTTAGGGCCGGGCCTTTCAGACTTGCAGGAAAAAGCCGACATCTTAATCCATCATAAACTGGTGACTCCCAGAGCACCATGAGCTGTTTATAGTGTAGCATGTGTTCTACTGGATCTGATGATCCGTCGAACATCTCAAATTTTTGCTGTACAAATTTCTTTGGGATTTCCGATCTTAGGATCCCTTCAGAAAATGGCGAAGATCTCAACATCCTCAGGGCTTCCCTAGATGCTCCAGCTGCCGATTTTTGTCCCAGTTCTGGCCTTCTCTCTCTGTCTTTCTTGATCATCTCAGTTACTTTCTCCACAATGACTAAGCGATTAGGGTTTGGCTGAGTTTCCATCTTTTCTGCCTGTTCACGACCGGGTGCATGTGATTCTCTCCTGTTAGAGCTGATCTCTAATTCTTTCTTTCCAGCTTCTTCTTCGTGATAAGTTTTGCTTGAATCTCTCTGATAGCCTTCCGAGGCTTGTAATTTTAATGCTTCATTCTCTTTTCTGATCTCCTTCATGTCTTCTCGCATGGCAGCCATTTCTGCCATTAGCATCTGAGCTATTTTCTTTAAACCCGTCTGGGGTGGGACGTCAGCCTCACTATTCTCTGGCTAAGCCCTGACGTCCTCATCAACTTCCTTTTCCTTAGAAGCCCCAGGTAATCTTCGCGGAGGCATTCTGAATCCGTCTGAATTAATCAAGCTCTGGAGAGCGCGTAAGTCTTCTTTGAATTTCCCACAAACGGCGCCAAAAGATGTAGGGAATAAATCCACACACCCTCAAAATACGCGCTTTTTCCACGGGCTTGATATCCTTTCCGTGCTGTTGGATCTGAGGTCAGACTCCGAGGTATCCGAGGTCAGGTTCCGAGGTGTCCGAGATCAGATTCCGAGGTGTCCGAAGTCAGGTTCCGAGGTATTCGAGGTGTCCGAGATCAGATTCCGAGGAGTCCGAAGTGTGGTTCCGAGGCCGCTGGATGATCCTGCAAATAACTCAATGTGGTGGAATTCCACCAAATGAGCCTCCGATGCTTAAGTCAGTCTTCTGAGTAAAATTTATGATCAAGCTTTAATCTCCAAAATCACGTCCCCTTCAACTTTAGCAAATGCTGCTATTTATAGTATTCAAAGCTAGATATTTATGTAGATATTTTATATGAACCAATAAGAATTCACCATGTGTCTTTCAATAATAACTCTCCAAGTCTAAAAGTAATTCCGAGGTTGCCGAAGTTACCGAATATCATATCCGAGACTTCCGAGGATCCCGAATAAGGTGCCTAAGATCCATGGCAAAATTAGTAAGTATCACCCGAGGAGCCGAGGTTACATTTCATAGGACCCGAGGTGTCCGAGGTACCCGACGTATCCGAGGTACTCGAGGTCATATTGCAATAGGATCCGAGGTACCCGACGTATCCGAGGTACCCGAGGTCATATTGCAATAGGATCCGAGGTACCCGAGGTATCCGAGGTACCCGACGTATCCGAGGTACCCGAGGTTAATTTGTCATTGGATCCGACGTGTCCGAGGTACCCGAGCAATCCGAGGTACCCGAGGTCCCCAGTGAAGTTTTTCCAATTCCAAGTTTACGGCAAACCACGTGTCAGTCGAAGAATGTGACACGTGGCACAATCGCATACGTCCACGTGTCAACAGTTTTTATCCCCCACAGTTACTTTCTTCTCTCATAGCATATCGAAGGAATAAGATCACATTTAGGTGGTTAAACATTTGCACAAGTGTTTAGGCTCTGATACTAAATGAAATTCCCTTGATATTAATACGAAAAGACCTAAGAGGGGTGAATAAGTCTATTTTAAAATTACTCTAAGTTGAATATAAATATACAAGAATTAATCTTCAACATGTGCGGAACAATAATCAACTTAAGCAATAGAGAGATAGAGACAATTAATCCACAACACAAAGATATATAGTGGTTTGGTGTCTCAACACCTACGTCCACTCTCCAAAAGCTTTAATGAGCTATCACCTTTTTAATTCAATTACATAAACAACCTTACAATGAAAGAATAGGGTAAAGGACCCAAGCTCAATCGCAATTGAGACAACACAGAGATTAGTCACAACTAAACTCCAGCTTAGTCAAGTATCTATTTGACTCAAGCAGGGTAACAAGATGATGGTATATCAACTGGGAAGCCTTTCTAGAAAACTAACAAACAAAATTACCTCCCAATAGCAAGATTGAGGAGGTAGAGGTAATGGAAAGAGGGAAGGGCAATAGTTGAGGTGTGTTCCAGTTCATGCAATCTATTATGCCTGTGCCGGTGCCTATTCCTGTCACTTGGCCAGCGTACCCAGCTAGCTCCGTAGGCTCGAACAACTTGCCAAGGGATGCTCAGATCAGAACAAGGCAAAGCACACAAATCTCTTTCGAAGTCTCAATGACACAAATAAAGGGCAAAGGGAGATTTCTCACAAAGGGCTCTTCTTACATGGGTTTCAGTAGTGAAGTAGAGTGGGAGAGAGTTGGTAAAAAATAAGGTAAGTGGGGGTCCTATTTATAAGGAAATGAAGTGGAGAGTGATAGGAGGCTGAGAGAGCGCGCGAATCAATGCGCTCTTAAACTGGTTGACCGGCTTAATTGACTGGTCAATCTAGAGGCCGGTTAACCGGTCTAAAGGTCAGTCAAACTCTTGGCCGGTCGCCCGGTTTGACCACCAATCAACCCCCCTTGGTTTCGGTCAAAAGGTCAGACCCTAATTGGGCCAATAACCTTAGGTCAAGATGGATCCAAATATGATTAAGAAGGTCAATACAAAAGGTCAAGTATCAGATTTGAGATCCAACAAGGCACAACCATTCGAACCCCAAAGCCAAGGAACTTCCCGAAGAGTTGGTGAATGAACTCTGAAGCACATCACTGGTCTGATAAGGCTAAAGTCCAAGGCAAGGCAACTAAATCGCAAAGTCCAAATCTCCCGAGTCCGGAGCACCAAGAATATCGAACAGATCATCAGGAGATAGTAATAAAGCACCCAGGGATTTCCTGGAGTTGACAACACAAGGATACTAACTTTACATTTTTAGCCTGTGCCTTCCCTTTTTTAAGCTAAGATTTTTTATTCTAAAAATGACTCTTAAGGTCTTTGTCAAAAGATTGGTAAAGGTTTAGTCGTACTTGAGGAAGAAACAAAAGATCTTCTCCTTATATGTTTAATGTTTTTGCTGGTATGATTAGGAGAATTACATACTAAGGGTTTTATTGTTCTTATAATAATAAAACTATGAATGTTAGGGGTGTTTTTGCATCCCACTCACAGCTATAAGGTGAACATTTAAGATTCCCAAATACGGATAATGATTCCACATGAACACTGATTCAGGAAGTGGGTATACAACTCTGCTTTTCCCAACATCTTTGACAGTGATATGAAAATGAGTATTCAATCCAAGTGATAAAAAATGCTTTTGATTCAACTCTTTCAAAGTTCAGTATCATTTTTAAGTCTTTACATGTCACATTAAAGGAAATTTTTAATACCTGTAACGTATTTATAATAAGATTCTTTATTATATATTATTTATATATTTTGGTTGACAAGACAAGAAAATTGTTAGGAACTTAGGACTTAGGATATGAATAAAAATTAGCTGTGGACAATAGAAATAAAAAAACTTTATCCTACAAGCATCCATGCAGTAACCACTAGTGTCGTATCGTGTTGATATGTGATGCTAAACATTTCGAAGTATCAGGGTATCATATTTAACATGCTATTTTACAGAATATGAGAGTTGGCTTTTCATATAAAATAACCACACTGGACACAACTAGCCAACAAAGGATCAGGTGCATACTTGTTTGAGAAGGACTCTGGTCACTACGCATATCTGATGTCTTAAATTACCATAGATAATTTTGGTACAGATTAGAAGGATCCAACACATAATAATAGTTAAACACTTCAACAGAATCGAATTGTACACTGATTCTCTCAGTGTTTTCAAACAGTTGGGGTATCAAACCTGCACTTTTTTTTTTTTTTTTACAAAAGTCCGCTAATTTGCCCCCTCTTGAATATCCCAGACCGAAAAGCACTGCAATTTTGGTTTTCCATTTTCTCCTGTTTAATCTCTAATATCTTGGTTTGTGCAGGTTTGAAAAGCTCCAGGAAGATGCATTCATCTATTCTTTCATACTAAAGGCATTGGACATGATTCCAGCCCAAAGATCTGGGCACGACTGATACATGTAGCAGATACCAATGTAACAAGATTGTTTTAATCAAACAAGGTTCTAAATAAGTCTGTATCTACTGCATCTTGTCTGGATTGATGCCCTTCTATGCTGCAATTTCGTTTTTTTTAATGTTTTTGAATAAGCCATTAGGTTTCAATACAATGATATCTTCATACGATCAATGATTGAGATTAACCTTTTGCCTTTTTCTTTTCTTTTTCAGAAAATGAAAAAGAAGGGAGATATTGAGTCTTTTCAAAATTTGTGTTGCACGTGAGCAGGCCAGCCAAACTGGCAATCGAGCCTGGCCTGCTTTAGATTGGGCTTGTGCCTGAGAATGGAAATAGCTCACTTCCTAGTGTCATCCTTAGCCTAAACATGAACTCGGACGTTAGGACTGAGAGTATTCTTTAAATTTTGAAAATGGAGGGGTTTTTTCTTTGTAGGTTTTTGGAGGGAAGTTCATTGAAAATCAAGGGATTTTTCTTCCTACTTGTACATAGAAGTGGAGAGTCAGGATTTATCGTCCCTTGATTAGAGAAAAAATCCATTGTCTGCAGTCCCCCCCCTCTTCGAATTTAGACATGTAACCCTTGTTAACTCTCCCTTAACCAACTAAAGAAAGGCTAGATGTGGGTTGGGTTAAGTCCTTGGAGCTCTCTCTCTCTCTCTCTCAGTTTTCAAAATTGACGTATCGAACATTTTGCAAGGGAATTTGAAAAAGGGAGTTAAAGTGCTGGTACGTATCGAACGTTTTGCAAGGGAATTTGAAAGCCCCATCAAAATTGACATTTTCAATTCATTTCCTCTGAAAATTCATGTTTTATCGCTGCATCCCAAATATCCATATTATCTACTGGGCTTCCTTGACGATGTTTCAGATTTGATGTAACGAGAGATGCAATTGATCACGAAACTAGTTGGAGGAGTTTATTTTATTTCACTAAACTTTATGTTATGTTTAAAGAGACTTGTAATACTTTTGATTAATTTGGGATTTTATATTTGATTCTTAAACTTTGATCATGTAAGTTAGAATTGTTGAGGTTGAGATTATATCATCTTGTGGTAATTTTTGGATGGTTACGTTCACGGATTTTCTGTCCAGCTTCGGTAGAACTATCATAACTTCGATTTAGAAGTCAAATAATTTGATTTCTGTACCATATTTTAGCTAATTCATAGACCTATCTTTCATTATTAATTCAATCTTTTAGAAAAACAATTTAACCCCAATATCCAAGCCCATTTACAAGGTACTATTGCAAGGTTTAAAGGAGGCCGTTTTAATGGTTAAACGGACTGGGGCCCTTACCGTTTAAACGGATTGAAACGGCCAGGGGCAAAAATGGAAAAAAAATGAAAAAAATGGAATTAAACGGATTTTAACAATTTTAATGGAAAAAATGGCACTGAAATTCAAATTTCAAAAATTCAAAATTTGAAAATTAAAAAAAAAACATTATTTTAACGGAAATTAAACGGATTTAACAGCTGTGTTTTTTCCATAAAATTTTCAGAATTAAACGGGTGTTTAAATGATTTTAATGGCCATTAAAACAAAAAAAAAAAAAAAAAACGGCCGTTTAATTCAAAAACGATAAAACGTGTTTAAACGGTTTTAACGGAAACGGGCATGGGACGTTACCATTTAAACGGCAGTTGAAACTGTTTAAACAGCCGTTTTTAAAACCATGGTTTTGAGAACCCTAGGACAATATCCTTAAAATTGATTGTTATTGTGACCAGTAGAAACTTAGTGATTTTACAATAAATGAAACTTCTGTGATTATTTGTCTAGTTTCCAATAAAATTAAGGGAATTTTTGACATACCCCCAATGTTTCCTTTGAAATTTGACATAACCCCCACATTTTGAAAGGGACGGGATATTGGCACCCGTGTTTTCGCTCATTTGCTGTTTTGCCAAAACTTCTGGGTGTTGTGTCTTTGACCCTGGGACTGTAATTGCTAATGCATTCTATGTTTTTTGGGTAGTTCAGAAATATCTACACGACCGTGTTCTAAATTGTGGGAAATTCCATTGTTTGGTTATTTTTAAATCCATTTATCTTTAGGGGCATTATGGCAATTTTTTCCTATAGTTACGGGTTTTGGATGTCAATTTCGAAAGTGCTTTTCAAAAGTCAACGTAGCTTATATTGGAAGCATTTGTTTTTTGCTTTTTGTTACCAGTAGATGCAGAAGCAAAAAAATATTGCGCTCCGAATTTCGGCATGTGCGCGAAAACCAACTTAAGTGAATCTTTTATATTGACACATTTCTGCCCCTGTAATCCTTCGATAAAAAAAATGACACCTCACTCGCTCCTCTATCATCTTCTGTGTTTGTAGTCCTTTAACATTTTGTTCATCCATAAATGAATGAGATAACACATTTGGGAAGACTAAGGGCCCGTTTGACAACACCGAAATAAGTTAATTTTTTACTTCCAAAAGTAAAAAAGTTGAAAAGTTTGTTTGGGTATCCATTTGGAATTGCTTCTTAAAAGTCAAAACTTGCTTTTTGTGGAAGCAAATTTTTTTTGCTTCTTGCTTCTGGTGGAAGCAAAAGTCAAAATTTTTTTTGCAGAACTGACACTTCTAATTTTGAGTGAATCTTTCCAAATGCCAATTTTACACTTGTAAACTTCACATTATGAAGTGTAGATAGAAAATATCTTATGAAGGAGAAAAAGCAGGGATGGTTTGTTGAGTAGTCACTAGACCATCTCTCTTTTTTTTTTTTAAATAATTACCCATAAAATGACTCACTTGGTGCGTCGTTTTACAAACCATTTATAATTAATTTTTTAAAAAAAAAAATAACATATGTGATATTGGTTTATGATCTTTATTAATGGTTTATTAGAATATAATATGTTTATAAAATTATAAGAAAATGACTTTTTGACGTAATTCACACTAAACGAATTTTTTAACTTTTTGACTTATAAGTCAGTTTTTCACCAAACAAACTTTTGCTTCCAAATGACGACTTTTAAATTCAGCAACTTAATTTAGAAGTTACTTTTTGCTTCCACTGGTTTGTCATGAATTAAGTCAAAAAGTCATTTACTTACAATTTTATACACATCATATTAAAAAACTATACCCATTTGAGCTTACAATTCAATGCTGTTGCAGTATATTCTCTAGTCATCATCATCTAGGCCTTAATCCTAACTCTAGTCTATTCTCCATTCTATATTGCTGAATTAAATTATCTCATCCCAATGCCTTTAATTCATTCATTATCAGATCTTTCCACCATTTTACCCAGGTATTAGGAGGTTTTGATGCATCAAATTATGTGACTGAGAGAAAATGGGCGGCTGCTTCAGATGGCACTCAAGTTCCGGTGTCGATTGTTTATTGAAAGAATCCCGTGAAGCTTGATGGATCTGATCCATTGCTGCTTTATGGCTTTGGTTCGTATGAGGTAATATGTGATTTTATGTCTTTATCAGTTAGTTAATAATATCCCTTCCCCAAAAAAAAAAGCTAGTAATAATTGCCACTTCTGTTAATAACAATAGGTTTACAGTGTTGTTTAATTTCCATAGATGATCTGTCTTTGAGTTTTTGAAAATCAAAACTTTAATATTAGAATGTATGTTACATGCCTTTATGGGGGCGATGTGGTCAGCAAAGTTTTATTGCACCATTTCATCTCTGTTGTTTGCAAACTCCAATCAGAAAACCCATTGTGGCCTCTTAGCTAGTCAAACATAAATTATCATATTTTTGCGGATATCATATAGCATATTGTGGCACCCTATCATGAATGGTGAGCTTACTTCTCCACTCATAAACGACGATCATGAATGGTGAGCTTTATAGAAGCCCACCGTGATTAGGAGTCATCACGGTGGACCACTTCAATGTTTATCTATTTCTATGTTTATCTTCATTGAAGTTTGAATTTGAATCCCCATGTAAGTAGCAACAGATTCCCTTGAGAAAAGGGGTCAACATCTACACCTTTGATTATTTATACATGGGTCTCCAACACATTAAGGTGTGGAGAGATTTATCATAACATCAACCTATCATGGTATCAGCCTAAACACCGATCCTCATCATTCTCAATTTTTTTTTTTTTTGGGAGCCTTAGCAGCCCCTCTATTGTGTGCTTTCCACCACTGCATCTCCTTAAAGCAATTCTTGCCCCACACCTACAGATCCAACGGATCAACATATTCTCTCGTGAAGTCTACTTCACAATGGCTGCCATTTCCTCCCCCTCCATCCACAATGAAATTGCATCATCACCACCTATCTCTCCATCTCCGACAACCCTTCCAATACCAAATATTACCATGCCCTCCCAAACCCTACAAACAACACATATCCATCACCTAATCTCGGTCAAGCTTGACCGATCCAACTACCTACTTTGGCGCACACAATTCATGCCATTATTAATCGGATACGATCTTGAAGGATACGTTGATGGGTCTATTCAAAGCCCCCCTCGTATCCTCCCAAACGGTGATGGCTCCACCAATCCGAACTACCTCGCATGGCGAAAACAAGATCAAGTTCTACTTGGATGGCTCCTCTCGTCTCTTTCTCAAGCCGTTCTATCACAAGTTGTGGGACTCTCCTCAACTCGAGCGGTGTGGCTTCACCTTGAGAAGCTCTATGCATCCCGCTCCAAAGCCCATATTATGCAACTCCGCCGTGAGTTACAAACCATGCGCAAGGGCTCGCTTTCAATGACGGATTACTACCATCGTGCAAAACAACTTGCCGATAGCCTAGCTGCCTCTGGCAAACCTATGTCAGAATCCGATCTCCAACAAATATTGTTGAATGGCCTCGACTCGGCCTATGATGCCATTGTCACGGCTCTCACGACTACTATCGATGAATCACCCATGGATGACTTCTTAGCTCATTTACTTGCATTTGACATGCGTCTTGAGGCCCAAAATTCAGCCATCCTTGCAGCTCCAACGGCAAATGTTGCCAGAAGCAACCGTTCCACTCAGAACTACTACCAAAGCCGATCCAACAACACAATCCAAGGCCGACCCAATCAGTCTCATGGTCGGACCAATGGTCGATCCAATGGTCCTCGTTCAAGTGCTCCCCACTCCTCTCTTGGCCCATGCCAGATTTGTGGTCGTAAAAACCACAATGCTATTAATTGTTGGCATCGCTTCGATCAACAGTTCAAGGCTGGATCCAATTCTTCTCCAGCTCCCACGGCTATGCTTGCTTCCGCCCCGGTATATGATCCAAATTGGTATCCGGATAGTGGTGCAACCAACCACGTGACTTCTGATCTGTCTAATCTCCATCTTCGAACTGAATATACGGGCCCCGATCAACTACGGATTGGCAATGGTAATGGTCTCCCTATCTCTCATGTCGGTAAGTCCACCCTTACCACCCCTAGACGTACCTTTCAACTTAATGATATCTTGCATGTTCCTAATATATCTACCCACCTTTTATCTGTTTCAAAATTTACACGTGACAATAATGTGTTCTTTGAATTTCATCCTGATTTTTTTGTTGTCAAGGATCGTCGCACGGGGATTGTGGTTTTGCAAGGGTGGACTAGGAATGGCCTCTACTGCCTTGATCACATTGGTCGCTCTACCTCCACCTCCTTCTCTACTCCAGTTGCTTGTATTGGTGAGAGAACTTCTATGGATAAGTGGCACCAACTTCTAGGACATCCTATGCTACGCACTGTCAAAGCAGTAGTCACCGCTCATTCTCTACCAATAACAAATAAAATTCTCCATTTTTGTGGAGCATGTCAATCTAGTAAGAGTCATAAATTGCCTTTTCCTTCTAGTAGCACTACTTATTCCGCTCCCTTACAACTCATTGTTTCTGATGTTTGGGGTCCCGCCCCTGTGGTTTCTAATAAAGGATTTCGTTATTACTTGTTGTTTATGGATGCATTTAGTCGATATGTCTGGATTTTTCCTCTACATAAACGTTCGGATGCTCTAAAAACGTTTATTGCCTTTAAAATTAAAGTTGAAAATCTTTTTGATCGAAAAATTAAATGCTTCCAATCCGATAATGGTGGTGAGTTCCTTGCCTTCAAAAATTTCTTAGCAACCCACGGAATTGAACATCGCTTCTCATGCCCCCATACACAACAACAAAATGGGCTTGCCGAGAGACGCCATAAGCACATTGTTGAAACCGGCCTTACCCTCCTTACTAGTGCTTCCGTTCCACTTCATCATTGGGATGATGCTTTTCAAACAGCGTGCTATTTGGTCAATCGTCTACCTTCTCCAGTTCTTAAGCAAAAGAATCCCCTTGAACTCCTCTTCAATCGTCCTCCGGATTATACTCATATGCGTGTTTTTGGGTGCGAATGCTTTCCCCATCTTCGCCCATACAACGCACACAAGTTGCTTCCCCGATCCATCTCTTGCGTCTTTTTGGGTTATAGCGCATATCACAAAGGGTATAAATGCCTTCACCTACCCACCAACCGTCTCTACATAAGTCGCCACGTGATCTTCAACGAAGGGGCTTTTCCATTTGCCACTATGCAGAACCACACTCCACAAGGTGACACTTGCAATATGACTCAGGTATGTTCCCCCCCATTGTTACCACTACCTTCTTTGCATCCCCCATCAATGCACCTACCGCAGGCTGCTACTTTAGATCCATTAGCACCTAACCCTTCCCACATCCAAATTGTCACTTCACCACCATCTAATACCAATCTTCCAGCTTTGGAACCCATCCAATTGTTTCCAAACCTACCACAGCCGAACCCATCTTCTCTCCCAATGAATCCATCTCCTATGCCGCTAAACCCAACCAACCCTCTATTGACCCAAATTCACCCCATGACCACTAGATCTAAGAATGGCATCTACAAACCCAAGGCACTTATTGCTACCAAACACCTCTTATCGACTGATGAGATCGATGAACCCACGTGTTTCTCACAAGCAAATCAAGATTCGAATTGGCGAGATGCCATGGGTAGTGAACTCAATGCACTTGTCCGAAATGGCACATGGACCCTTGTTCCCCTTAACTCTCATATGAATGTGGTTGGCAGTAAATGGGTCTTTAAATTAAAGAGAAAGGCAGATGGATCTATTGACAGGTACAAAGCTCGCCTAGTTGCTAAAGGCTTTCACCAACATGAAGGTATTGATTACGATGAGACATTTAGTCCCGTTGTCAAACCTTGCACTATACGCGCTGTCTTGAGCATTGCCATCTCGAAAGGGTGGCCTCTTCACCAACTTGATGTTCAGAATGCTTTCCTTCATGGCATCCTTGAAGAGGAAGTTTACATGAAGCAACCCCCTGGCTTCACAAATCCCGAGTTTCCCACGCATGTGTGCCATCTTCATAAGTCTTTGTATGGTCTCAAGCAAGCTCCTCGTGCATGGTACAATCGACTAAGTAACTTCTTATTACAGATTGGGTTTACTAGCTCCAAAGCGGATACATCATTGTTTGTGAAGCTCACCACTCATGTTACATTGTATATATTGGTGTATGTTGATGACATCATCATCACTGGTTCTGATCTTGTATGCATCCAAGGAGTCATCACTCAACTCCAATCTACATTTGCCATCAAGGACTTGGGGCCACTTCATTACTTCCTTGGGATTGAAGCTTATCGACATTCAGAAGGACTCTATCTATCTCAACGTAAGTACACTATTGATCTTCTCAAGAAGACAAAGTTGGATGGTGTCAAGCCACAGACTACTCCGATGTGCAGTCAGACCAAGCTGTCCAAGTATGATGGTATTAAATTCTCGGATCCCACCTCGTATAGGAGTGTTGTTGGTGCATTACAGTATTTGACTCTTACCCGCCCAGACATTGCCTTTGCTGTCAACAAGGTATGTCAATTTATGCAGGAGCCTACGGTAGACCATTGGGTTGCTGTCAAAAGGATTCTCCGGTATCTTAAGCATACAACACACTTTGGGATTCATCTACGAGTTGCTCCCTCTCTTACCTTGAGTGCATTTTCTGATGCTGATTGGGCTGGGTGTCCTGACGATAGGCGATCTACGAGTGGATATTGTGTGTTTCTTGGACCAAACATCATCTCATGGAGTGCTCAAAAGCAAAAAAACTGTTTCTCGCTCTAGTACTGAAGCGGAGTACCGTGGTCTTGCAATTGCCACAGCCGAGCTCACATGGATCCAGTCGCTGCTCACTGAACTTGGAGTGCATCTTCCTTCAGCTCCGTTATTATGGTGTGACAACCTTGGCGCAACTTATCTCACAGCCAATCCTATCTTCCATGCCCGTACAAAGCACATTGAAATTGACTACCACTTTGTACGTGAGAAAGTTGCCATGAAAGAACTCGATGTTCGTTTTATTTCCTCCAAAGATCAGATCGCTGATATCTTCACCAAAGGACTCAGTTCTCCACAATTTACCGTTCTACGGGACAAGTTGACCGTTCGAGATAGACCGCTCAACTTGCGGGGGTGTATAGAAGCCCACCGTGATTAGGAGTCATCACGGTGGACCACTTCAATGTTTATCTATTTCTATGTTTATCTTCATTGTAGTTTGAATTTGAATCCCCATGTAAGTAGCAACAGATTCCCTTGAGAAAAGGGGTCAACATCTACACCTTTGATTATTTATACATGGGTCTCCAACACATTAAGGTGTGGAGAGATTTATCATAACATCAACCTATCAAGCTTGATCAATCAATAATTTTTGGACAGTCAATAAAAATAGTTCAGCTGTATGTCTTGAAGAAGAAAAGGAGTGGGATTGTGAAATTCATTCAGTTGAATTTGAATTATTTTATTTTATTCTGATTTTCTGAGTCTTCGTATCGTCAATTGTTTTCTTTTGGGGTTTTAAAGAAGTTGGGCTATCCTTTTAACCATGGAGGAAATTTAAGGTAGTTTCTAGGTTGATCATGAAGATTGTGTACCAACGGGCATATCATACATGTGATACACATGCTGGGTGGTGCAACCCAGCTACTCCTTGGCCAAAAATTAACTCGATCCGATGAACGTAACCATCCTATCTATCTCATTCTTTTGGAGAGGTTCAAGGATGGTCCACAAAAGTATTAAACAGATGGTTAATATCATCCAATTGGCTCCTTTTTTAACCTACAAGATCTCCTACGATGGGACTCACCAGTCGGTAGGTCCTACTTTCCTGCATTTTCTCCAAGTACACTGGTAAAATATTGCATCCTCACCATTTGCCCAGTGGGTGCCTTATTTTATTTGCTCTACCTGAACTGTGTGAAGTTGGTCCATTTTTCAAGCAGTCGAGCTTCTAAAGACTGCAGATGTTATTCCAAGTGAGATTTTGTTGTTATGTTGGATTGCGAAATAAAAACATAAAAGACCAATTTGTGGTTTTATGGTTGGGTTCTAGCTGATTTTTTTTATGTTGCTGCAGGAATGGGGTGATCCTCGGAAAGAAGAGTTCTACTTCTATATGAAATCTTATTCTCCCGTTGATAATGTGAGCACCAAAGACCATTCTTCCTCTTCTTATTCTTTCTGTGTTAACCATAGCGAAACCTTTATGCATCTTAAATGTTGCTCCTTTAAATTTTGCTCCTTTATATTTCGGATCATTGAATGATCCGAACAATGATCTCTTGCTTTCTATTGGACGGTTGGAAAATTTTGGTGAATGGTTCAGAAAAAAAGGGATTGGTCAGATGGTTAAGATCATTCAATTGGGTGAATTTTTTCGTAGATCTTCTTTGTTGGCTCACCAGGTGGTGGGTTCTGACTCCACTAAGGTGCCAAGCGTACTGCAAAGGGAGGATGGTATTCTCCTGTTCTCCCATCCTGACACATGTAGTCCTATTCTAGCATTTCATCTGAAATCCAGCATATCACTGCAGATCCTCAAGTCTTGTATTCTGAACCCGCAAAGTTCATGGCGAAGTTGAGGGGAATGAAGACTGATGATAATATACTGTTGTTTAAATGTGAACTTAGTGGCGGGCACAACTCAAAATCGGGAAGGTAATTTTACTACTTAAAGGTTCTTTTATTCCCCAACTTCGTTGTATTTGAGATGTCTGTATTGATTTAGGAGTAAAAACTAAGCTATTTCAAGGTTCTGAATCTCATAAATCATAAATTCCTGGCGGGAGCGGCACCTCAAGTAGATTTACAAGGTCCAGCTGTGTAAAGGGAGAAAAAAAGTAATTTAAAATGAATTCTCTTCAAAGAAAAGGAGTAAGATAAAAGGCAGTGCATGAAAGAGGGACATGGAGAAAAACAAAAGAAATGAGATTATTTATATTTTACTTTGAGGACTACTTGCTTCTTGCGGATGGTAGGAGTCTTCCTCCCTACCTGTGCCTTGTGGATTCCATTCTTCTGGATCATCACAATGTGGAATGGTTTAGGAAAAATGTCGCGAGGGATGTTGTGGTTATCTGATTAGATTGTCTTTTGGCATATGAAATTCCATGGTGGAACCTGTTGACTGGTGGGCCTCGATTCCTCCATGCCATGTGCACATGACAAGGGTAGAGGGCAACTCCTACTGTCCACCCATTATGTTGCAAGTTACCTCATTAAAGTTAGATCTTATATTTCCATGCAAGGGACTGAGATCCTTAAAGGAGTTTAAACTATTGAGGCTATAGGAAATCAGTTCTCTAGCCATTTTTTTTAAATGTTGTTTAATGTTTGAGGGAGTAATTGGTAATGCAGTTCTTTACGAAATCCCCTACTTCGGATTCACATATAAGTTATTGGATGGTTAAAATCACCATATCAGTGTGATGTTTGGGCCATGTTCTATATAAGATCCCCCATCAGTTGATTTGTGTCCAGATCTATGTAACAATGACATGGACACGTGTGTTGGTGTCCGAGACAAATACGCGGTGTCTAACACGGTGCCTTTAAGAAGCATGACACACAAACGCATCCTTACACATGTATTATAATAAAATATTTTAGTTATATTTAGATGATAGTATTTTTTTAGAAGTAAAGCCTAGGGTTTGAGAGAAGAAAGAGAAGAGAAGAGAAGAGAATAAGAGAGAGTCACAAACTTAGGTTGTTTGGTCTCCTTATTGCGATATATATACTAGTCACTTAAATGGTGTGGGCCCACTTACATTAATAGAAAATATGGGCCCAACACTCTACATAAAGCCTAACTATGTAATATAAACATAAAATAAATAAACTAAGAACTCTAACACTCCCCTCAAGCTGGAGCATAAAAATCAAACATGCCCAGCTTGGTACATAGATTAGAAAAAGGATTCCTAAACAAGGCCTTTGTAAGAACATCTCCCAACTGATCTGTTAACTTGATATATGGAGTGATGATCTGTTTGTGTAACACCATGTCACGGATAAAATGACAATCAACCTTGATGTGCTTTGTCCGCTCATGAAACACTGGATTGCTAGCAATAAAGCTAGCAGCCTGATTGTCACAATACATAGGCATAAGAGAAGGAACCTCAAATCCCATCTCCTTAAGAAGGGACTGAACCCATAACATCTTACACGCAGTATAGGCCATAGCCCTGTCTTCTGCTTCGGCACTAGAGCAAGCGACAACATTCTGCTTCTTACTACGCCAAGTCACCAAATTACCACCAACAAATGTACAGTAACCTGAAGTAGACCGACGATCTGTACGACTACCAGCCCAATCAGCATTAGAGAAACCGGTAATAGCTAAAGTCTGTGATGGTCGATACAACAACCCTTTGCCCGGCGACCCCTTCAAATAAAACAAAATCCGAAAACCTGCATCCCAATGTGGCTGTCGTGGGGCATGCATAAACTAACTAACTACGCCAACAACAAAGGTGATGTCTGGACGAGTGATAGTAAGGTAAATCAGCTTATCAACTAACCGACGGTAACGAGCAGCATCAGCATAACTTCCCCCCGTTCAGCATCAAGCTCAATAATGGGATCCATAGGAGTATCAACCGGCTTTGAGCCTAGCGTACCTATTTCAAATAAGAGGTCCAACACATACTTGCGCTGAGAAAGGCTACTACCAACTTTGGAACGAGCGACCTCGATGCCAAGAAAGTAACGGAGAAGACCCAAATCCTTAGTATGAAACTACCTAGAAAAATGAGTCTTTAAGTCTGAAATACCACAAGAGTCACTACCTGTGATAATGATGTCATCCACATACACAATCAGAACAATAACCGGCAGAAGATTGTGTGACAAAAATCGAATGATCGGAAGTGGAGTATAGAAAACCATAACCGAGCACAACTGAACAGAACTTATCAAACCAAGCTCGAGGCGATTGCTTCAAACCATTAATAGCTTTCCGCAGGCGACAAACCAGTTGAGCCTGACCAGAAGGAACATACACAGGCGGTTGTTCCATATAAACCTCTTCCTACAAGTCCCCATGTAGGAAGGCATTCTTTATATCCAGCTGATATAAAGGCCAATCACAACATACTGCCACAGATAGAAGAATTCGAACATAATTCAATCGAGCCACCGGGGAGAAAGTCTCAAAATAATCTACACCAAACGTTTGAGTATACCCTTTAGCGACCAAGCACGGCTTTAAGCGCTCAACAGATCCATCGGGAAAATACTTGATGGTGTACGCCCATCGACATCCAACAGTCTGCTTCTCTGGAAGAAGTGGAGTAAGATCCCAAGTATGACTATGATGAAGAGCATCCATCTCCTAATCCATAGCCAATTTCTAACCAATAGAAGATTGAGCCTACGTAAGAGAAGTAGGAACAAAAACAGTCGACAAAGAGAGAAAAAAACTTCGAAAGGTAGGAAACACGATGAAGTGAAACAAAATTAGCAATGCGATGTTTAGTGCATGTGCGAGTACATTTCCTTAAGGCGATTGGTAAGTTGGCAACGGAAATCGGGGTAGGAGCAGAAGTAGGAACCTCAAGCGAAGACGATGATGGATCAGGGGCTTGACTATCAGGAGGTAGACCCTGTCTATAAGGCACAACTGCATGCGATTTGGTACGCTCATAAACATTGATAGGAGCATCTATGGAAGCATCTGGGGAAATAACTGGTAAACTCCCCCTGTCGAATAGACACAAGATTCTAATCATAGGACTCCCCAAGAGATGAAAAAAAGGAGTTGACTCAAAAAATGTGGCATCAGCACTGACATAATAACGACGAGACGCAAGACAATAACAACGGTATCCTTTCTGAGTACTAGAGTAGCCCAAAAATATGCAGTTAACGGAACGAGGAGAAAGTTTGTCATGACCAGGACCAAGCACATGAACAAAGGACGCACAACCAAATACACGAGGAGGCACATTAAACGGATTGACATTAGGGTACAACAAAGAGAAAGGAGAATGACCATCTAGAACGGATGACGGCATATGGTTAATATGGTGGCAGGCAGTGAGGACAGCATTACCCCAATAAGGCTTCAAGACATGCATATGAAACATAAGGGCACGGCAACATCCAACAGATGACGGTGCTTACGCTCTGCAGCACCATTTTGTTGGGAGGTATGAGGGCAAGAAGTCTGATGGATCATGCCTCGATCAAAACAAAAGATTTGGATAGAGGCTTGCATGTATTCAAGAGCATTATCAGAACAAATTATTTTAATAGGCTTGCCAAACTGAACAGATATCTCATTATAAAACGTGGTTAAAACATGAGTAATTCAGATCGATCGATCTTTTAGCAAAAAAGCCATGTCATTCTAGAATAATCATCCACGAACACAACAAAATAATGAAAACCCGATAAACTTTTTATTCTTGAAGGACCCCAAATATCCATGTGGATTACATCAAAAGGACTAGACTTACGACTCTCAATACGATGCAGAAAATAACTACAGTGATGCTTACCTAACTAACAAGCTTCACATTCTAAAACAGATACTGGACTCAACTTTGGTATGACACGGCGTAAATTAGACAATGAAAGATGGCCCAAACGAAAATGCCACTGAAGTGGCGACATAGTTGCACTCATTGTAGATGCAGGTGTTCCAAGATCCATGTAATATAAACTGTCCTTCTCATGCCCCAAACCAATCACCTTCTTCGTCTTGAGATCCCGAAAAACACAAAGAGTAGGAGAAAAGGTTACTGAGCACTGTAAGGATTTAGTGAGTTGACTAACAGATAACAAATTAAATAGAAAGTCAAGAACAAGCAAAGTGGAGGACAAAGAAATAGATGGAGTAGGGTGAATAAAACCTTTCCCCACAACTTTAAGAGTAGATCCATCAACTAAAACAATATGAGATCTAATGGACTGAAAATTAGAAAAGATGGAGAATATACCAGACATATGAGCACTCGCCCCTAAATCAATGACCCAGTAGGAAGGAGACTTGGCGGCCAAACATGCAGAATTACCTGTATTTGCCATAGTGGCGGTAGGCTAGACTCAAACAAGTCATAAATGTGGGAGACATTCTACTCTTGAGAGTACATCTCTCGAACTGCAACCCAGATCTGCTTGGCAGTATCAAGATAGATGACACTAGAAGAAACTGACGACTCCATGCTATTCCACAACCACGTCATAACCAATGAGTTCTCACTTTGCCAATCTTCATACTTCTTATCATCTATTAGTGGTGGATCTTCAGTGAGAAACTTTAATTTTTCTTGGCACACAAAAACTTTAGCAGAATGAGACCATGGAAGGTAGTTGGTGCCATTCAACTTCATAGATGTAATCTGAGCACCAATACCATCCCACGAAGGAGACTTGCCATCAACAGAAACCCCAGAAGCACCTGAACTGGCCATTCGGAGAATGTAAAAAATCAACTTTCACACGGGATGTCATAAAAATCTCAAACATGAAGCAAACAATCCCTAAAATCAATCAAGGGAGGGTGGCAAGGGTAGGTAGACACACCTACTTGTGGTTTTTGAAAAAATAAAAAACCCAACAAAACTTCAAGAGAGAGATATGGTGGAAAAATATCAACTTCTGCTCGGAACATAAAAAAATCATCGAATCAGTTTCAAACAACTCCAAAAAACAAGTTAGGAGGGACAGCAAGGGTAGGAGAACACTCCACCTTCAAATCTTGGAGAAACACAAAAACTAAAAAAATCTTTTCCGGCGAGCAAAAACTGAAAACTACACTTTAGGGTTTCAAAACCATACACGGAAGCTTTGCGACCTTCAGAAACACCAACAACAACACCAAATAAACCCTAGATAACACATCTAGGTGTAAACAAATCTCAAACAAACAATTTCTAAAGTTTTATTTGTAGCAAAAACCTTAGAAACTTTATTCCCACTTGAAGAAGATGAAGAAAAAAGTAGAAAAGATGGGAAAGAATGAGGAACTAGGGTTCTTAGGATCAAATATGCTCTGATACCATGTTAAAAGTAAAGTCCTAGGGTTTGAAAGAAGAAAAAGAAGAGAAAAAGAGAGAGATTCACAAACTTAGGTTGTTTGGCCTCCTCATTGTGATATATATACTAGTCACTTAAGTGGTGTGAGCCCACTTACATTAATAGAACATATGGGCCCAATACTCTACATAAAGCCGAACTATGTAATATAAACATAAAGTAAATAAACTAAGAACTCTAACAGTATTAGATCAATTTTTTTTAATAAAAATAAAGAAAAAAATATGTGAAAAGTAAAAGGAAACATTTCTTTACGCCACAAAGCTATCCAATAACATAATTTATAGGAGGAAAGGCTATGAAACAACTATAGTTGTGTTTAACAACTTAACGAAGTACTGTATTGAGGATAGGAATACACTAACCCTCTTTAAGAAATCATTTATTTAATGAAATAATCATTATAATAAGGGGTGATGCTGGCTTATGTGTCAAGATATATGTTAGGATGTGTCGACATGCATGCCAGTGTGTCGACATGACCAAAACGGAAAAAAACCCTAAAAGTGCCATGTCTTTGTTACATAGGTCCAGATCTAGAGATGGCCCACCAATTAAATGATAGATGCAAAGGAAATGCTAAGTTTCCAATTTCCAGATTGTACTATAGTGTGACATCAGCTTTGTTTATCATCTTTTTAACCCGTGCCTTCCATTTTTAAGCTAAGATTCTTGATTCTAAACATGAATCTTAAATTCTTTGTCAACACATTGGCAAAGCTTTGGTCCTACTTGAGGAAGAAACGAAAGACCTTCCTCCTTTTGTGTTTAATGTTTTTGGTGGCATGGCTAGGAGAATTATACTCTAAGGGTTTTAATGTTATTGTTCTTATAATAATAAAACTTAGAGGTGCTTTTGCATCCCACCCACACCTGTAAGGTCAACATTTAAGATTCTGATATACGGATACTGATACTACATGAACACAGATACATGGAGTGGGTATACAACTCTTTGTTTCCCAACATCTTTGACAATGATACGAATATGAGTATTGAATCCAAATGATAAAACAATTCTTTTGATTCAAGTCTTTCAAAGCTCAGTATCATTTTTAAATCTTTACCTGTCATACTAAATGAAATTTGTAATACTTGTAACATATTCATAATAAGATCTTTATTCTATATTATTTATATATTTTGGTTGACAAAACAAGCAAATTGTTAGGATATGAGGAAACCTAGCTTTGGACAACAGGAAATAAGAAAACTTCATGCTACAAGCATTTATGCAATAACCAGTACAATATGTGTTGTATCGTGTTGATATGTGATGCTAAACATTTCGAAGCATCAGAGTATCATATATTTTTTTGCTGTGGACAACAGGAAATAAAAAAACTTAATGCTACAAGCATCCATGCAGTAACCAGTACGGTATCTGTGTCGTATTGTGTTGATATGTGATGCTAAACATTTCGAAGTATCAGAGCATCATATTTTAACATACTATCTTACAGAATATGAGAGTTGGCTTTTCATATAAAGTAATCACATTGGACATAACTGGCCAACAATGGATTAGGTGCATATTTGTTTGAGATGGATTCTGGTCACTACCCATATCTGATGTCTTAAATTACTGTAGATAATTCTGGTATAGATTAGAAGGATCCAACACATAATAACAGTTAACACTTAACATTATCAGATTGTACACTCATCCTCAGTGTTTTCAAACAGTCAGGGTATCAAACCTGCACTTTTTTTTTTTTGGTAAAAGTCAGAGCTGTACAATTTGCCCCCTCTTGAATGAGCGATGACAAAAACTCATACACATTAGCTACAAAGTTTTGAGCTTGTCCCAGGCTGAAAAACACTGCAATTTTGGTTTTTTCCTTTTCTCCTATTTAATCTCTAATATCTTGGTTTGGTGCAGGTTTGAGAAACTCAAGGAAGATGCTTTCACCTATTCTTTCATACTAAAGGCATTGGATATGGTTCCAGTCCAAAGCTCTGGGCGGGACTAATACATGTAGTGGATACTAATGTAATAAGATTGTTTTAATCAAATAAGGTTCTAAATACGTCCATATCTATCGATTGCATCTTATCTGGATTGATGTCCTTCTATGCTGCAATTTCATTTTTGTTTTATAATGTTTTTGAATGAGCCATTAAGTTCAATACAACGATATCTTCATCTGATAGAGTAACATTTTGCCTTTTTTTTTTTACCTTTCAGAAAATGGAGAAGAAAGGAGCTATTAATCTCTTCAAAATTTGCAGTGCACATGAGCAAGGCCAACCCAAATGGCAATTGAGCCTGGCCTGCTTTAGCCCCGGCTTGGGCGTGAGAAATGAACTTCCATAAGGGCGTGTTTGATTGCAAAGAAAATTTTCCCGGGAAAATACATCTGGGAAATGCCTTAAATGGCTGATTGATTGTAACTGAGAACAAATATTTCAATCATGCGAGAAAATAAAGGTGTATTTTCAGGTGGAAAGGAATTCTCACCTATCTGGATGGGGAATGAATTCCTGGCTTAGTAGGGAAAATTATCCATATTTAAATGGCTTGGTAGAGAAAATTATACAGATTTAAAATGGCTATCTAACAATGGATTGTAGTGTTTTCCTAAGGAAAATGCAATTTTCCCACTATGCAATCGAACACGCCGAGTATCGGATGAGAATGGAAATGGCTCACTTCCTAGGATCAGCCTTAGTCTAAACACGAACTCCGATATCGACCAAATGTGCAAGATTTTGTTAAAATTTGAAAATGAAGGGGTTATTTTTTTATACATTTTTGGAGGGATGTTAATTGAAAATCAAATATATCTCAAGATAATAGGTTTTTTTGTTTTTCCTACTTGTACATTGAAGTAGAGAGTCGGGATTTACCGTCCCTTGATTATTTTATTTCTTTCAGTCCTCCCTTGGAAGATGTTTGGCAGCTGAGACGTATGTGTGTGTTTTTCCAACTCCTTAGGTAGTAGGAGCTATCCATCTCCTGAAGCCCAATTTTTGTCCCCTTGGATCCATTGATCATCTCAATCCTAGAGATGATCTTCCAGGAGTTGGGGGTGTAACTGACCTGGAGCTCTCCTGTAGAAAATCAACAAAGAGCGGGCGGGCTAAGGGGGATAACGGGAACCTCATTCCCCCCTCTAGCTACTCTACATAAATACTAATCTCCCCGTGTGGCAGAGTTTCTCCTAGAGATTTACCACGCCTCACCCTGGCACAGAAGGGGATGTCTTGTTTACGGATAAGTTCGGCAATCTCGGCATCAACACTCTCCGCGGGAGCACTAAAAATAAAAGGGGCGGATGTAGAAGTTGTGCCACCTCTCACACTCCTAGAAAGGTCCTCAAACTCCCATGGCAGACCATTGGAATCTACCTCGGGAACATTTAAAAAGAAATCTCCTCCGAGGACTGCGTCTTCCACCACCATGGGATCATTGACAGTCCTCCCCTATGTGGGCCATTCTCTCAAAAGAAATCAAAAGTGAAAGAAAAAGTGGGAGAGAAGTCAACAATGAGGAAGTCGGAGAAGGTGGTCACTCAGGGCGCGACCACTGGAAGAGAGAGTCTGTTGAAGAAAAATGGATTGAGTGGGACCGGAGCGACAAGGGAGTAGATACGATGAGTAAATGAGGTATGAATGAGCCAGGGCTAGCTATTTATAATTTTATACCTGCTCCACTTGGTTCTAGCGACTGACATGGCTGGCATTAACAAATCCGCCATTAATACCTCGTACTAACATCACGTTTCATGGATTTACGCACACACATTAACGTAAAGTGGCGTAGCGCCTTTTCAATTTCTTAGGCATACGAACCAATACCCGAGAAAGGGGGCAATGTGGGTACAATATTTTCAGGATTACCAGATTGAGACACGTGTTTGTCTCTAGATGCACTGTTTACCCAAAAAGTCATCCGATAAAGAGATACTAGGACTCAACTAGACAATGTGCAACTGATGCCTTCTAGGAGCCCGACAAATGTTAAAACACAAAAGCCAAACGGGCATGGGTGTTTAGACGGAAAATTCTCAAGACGAAACGGCATGCTAAGGTGATCGTGTGATAGAAGATGTATATCCCGGAAGGATGTCGTCATGGCCTTAACTTCATTCAAAAGTGGCCAACAAGGCTTTATAGTCGCATGGAGACTGCCGATAAAGCCTCTTATCCAAATATTGTCGACTAGGCTTCAATTTCATCCGAAAGTTGTCGACAAGGCTCACCGTCATTTGAAATCTGCCGATAAGGCTTTATCCACATCCGAACAACGTATCTTCCGTAAAAACATTAGGGAGAAGATCTCCTCAAACAAAAGACGCCCGTGTAAGGCCGACTTCCTCGGAGTGAATTGTTCGTCCAATTAGCCATCATATGGGGAAGATTAACAAAAAACGATGACAATTGGACACATAGAATAGAAGGGCAACTTTGAGCGAGAAAAAGAATATTACATTCATTCAAACGAATGATGAATGAGAAAAACCTATAAATAAGAGGTCTGTGCACTGATAAAAGGTGGAAAAAAGCCAAATGGGCACTATTTAGCACACAGTTTGAGGTGTGCGCATTTTGGCCAATGACACCACCATGCATGTGCGACTGACCATATAGATGTTTCGCCCATCTCTAGGTAGACCTACCTACGAAAATTCATCCTGATTAGCAATGAGTTTTGACACCATTAATGATGGGCCATATTGTTAGCGACGTCACTGACCGTATGGATGTTTTACCCATCCCTAGTTGGACTTATATATCAAGATTCATCCTGATCAGTAATTTATAACAGAGTCTTTTTCTTGATTTATTTGTAACCGTGGATTTTGAACATTATGATCCAAAGGTTAGAAATCACTAACCAGGTATATTTTTGTTACATAAGTCTGGATGGAACAAACATCCATACGGTCAATAGCCTCTGATAAGGTGACACGTGTCTCACATTGTAAGTCCATCATCAACTTTGATGATGGACTTAATCATCTAAATTTTTCTAGCCACAGAGTTTAAGTGTCATGTTAGGATGCAATAATTGCTTACACAATTGAGTTGAAATGTTAAAGTATTGAATGACCAAAGCACCTTTGTAAATTAAAAAAAATTTTAAAAATAAAAAAAATAATTTGTCAATTTAAAGAACTTGAGGGCATATTAAGAATAAAAAATTATTTTACTTTTTAACATTGAATGAGGGTGACGTGTTCATTGGCACTAAAAAGACCGAAAAGCCCCAATTAAGTAAATAAAATGAAGAAAAGAAAAGAATAAAAAATAAGGACATTTGTGGGATATTAGGGTTTAGCGTGAGGCGCGCAAGAAGGGCTTTTGCCTTTTAAATAGTAGAATAGAGAATAGATAAAATAAAAAAAAAAAAGGCTTAAATGCATCACTTTGTTTGGTTCTGGTCAGAACATGTTTCTTGTCCAATTTTTCATGGCCATTTGGTTGAAAATTTTTTCTCAAATGACACCTCCATCACACCTATTTGGTTCATCCTCATACCCAAGTGAATCATTTCCGGCCAATTAGTTTGTGCAACGTGGTGCCAAAATCCTTGTCAATAGGTTGGGTCCGCTTTCAGGCAACATCTTGGCACCCAATCACATCCGTATGTAACTGTCAAGGCATGGCAACATCTTCGCACCCAATCACATGGGGGTACTTATCAAGCGTAAATGCTCTAGTGATTGAGATGGGTCACTAAAACAAGTGACCAAATATGGGGTCGAACTTCCCTGGGCTCAGTCACAGGTACATAGAAATATAGAAGTGACCCATCTCAATCACTGAAAATGGACTGGGATATCTTAGGAGTAGAACTTTGATGACGGGGACCACAGTATGAGACACGTAGCAGACTTTTAGAGGCCACTGACTGTATGGATGTTTGTCCCTTCCCTAGGTGGACCTATAGACCAAAAACCTTTGGATCTTTGTAACTCAAATAATGCTCGAATTCCACGATTAAAAATCAACCTACGAAAATAATTCCAATCCAACGGCCCACCTAAGGTTGGGCAAAACATATATAGGTCAGCGATGTCTAAGAATGTGCCACATGGGTCGTACAGTGGTTCGTCATCAGCAAAGTTCTCCTAACGTATCCAACTTTTGTACGGATATAAAGGTCCACACCACACCTCTAAGGGGGCTGGCCAGGCCCAGGCCCGGCCTTTGAAAGCCCTAAAAGAGGGGTTTTTTTTTTAATGTATATATATATATAAATTTCAAGCCCTTAGGGCCAGGCCGGGTGGGCCAGGGTCACACTCAAGGGGACAAATCTAGTCTGCAACTGTTTGCAGACTTAAAACTATGCAAATATTGTATCCACCATTGAATATACTCTTTGAAAAACGTGTTTTTAATTTATAAATTTTTTTTTTTGAAAACATTGAAATAACACATTTTTCAAGGGACATCGAACAGTTGCAAACTAGATTTGTCCCACTCAAGGGGGCCCAGTCCTACCTGGCCCTTAGCAAATCGTCTCTGTTTTATTAATTTTTTAAAATTATATTCCATAAAACAACGCACTTAGTGCATTTTTTTTTTTCCAGAAAACAACACTAAGTGCGTGGTATATTAAAAACTAAATTAAGTTGCCTTCGCTAGAAAAAAATGGTTGTTCCAAGGTTACTTGTGGTTGGACACTTAAAGTGTAACTGTTAATGAGAGTTCCAGGTTACCTAGGGATTCTAACGCGTTTTTGAAAAACAAAACATACAAAAGAAATGGGGGAAAACAGTTGGCATGGTCTCCCGGTTTCCTTAGGTACACATGTCACGCCGTTATTGGTGTTGGACACTACAAATGTCCTAAGAAAGATATAGTTTTGGATAATTTCCAAATGATTGAGCCATTTCAAAATTATGAACAACCCAAAATCATTCTTATTTTGAGAAATTTAAGAATGGTTCAAAATCGTTCCAAAATGACTTTTTTTCTAGTATAAATTAATAATTTATCATTTATTTTCAAACCTTAACGGCTTCATTTTCAAAACTTAACAAAAAAATTATGATCATTCGTTGAAAAATTTACATAGATTAAACCGAGGAAAAACATTACCAAGCCAAGTGTATTATTCAAGCATCCACTTTTCTTTTAGGCCCTAGCCCTACCCTGACCGGGCCTTGGCCCTTGAGGGTAGGGCTAGGGCCTAACCGGTTCAGGCCCTCTAAGGACTAGGACCTTGCTAAGGCTTCACCTTTATAATTGAGGATAGGGTGCTAAGGCTTCACCTTTATAATTGAGGGTAGGGCTAGGTCCTAACCTGGCCCGGCCATTTGACAGCCCTAGGGATGAAGCACCCCTTGTCTCGTAAATACAAGTTAGGCTCAGGCTCTGAGGACCCCCTTTTTCTGACCCCTTGGAGTCCAACTCAGGGTTGTGGATTTCGAGAATCCAACGGTGGTTGATAGTGCTGAGTTGGCATTCAATTTTTGAAAAAAAAAGTGAATGCCAACTCAGCACTATCAACCACCATTGGATTCTCAGAATCCACGCCCCAAGTCCGACTCCTAAGAGGGGTCATAAAGTTATCCCTTTACCAAAAGAGGTACGAGTAAAACTTTGATGACAAGGTCCTGTCATCGAGGCCAATGATAGTGTGCATTATGAACCACGTGGCACACTCTTAGAGGACTCTGACCGTATGAATGTTTGGCCAATCCCTAGGTGGACCTACAAACCAAAAATCATCTTGATTTGGACCGGCTGGGCAGCCGAAATGCCCAGTCCAAGCCCTACTCCCTCTGGACGAGAATGTCACATGACACACTATCAGGCCCATGGACCCACGAAAGACTGGCCCACCCCTTTGTCGACACACACAAAGCAACTTAATTGGTGACATATAGCCGTTGGATTCCAGCATCATTTTCATTATGAACAAAAAGCAAAAGATTTTATTCTTCAATTGAAGAAAATGGGTGTTTTTGTTTCTTTCCTTTTAAATGAACATTGTACACAACACAGGGTAGTAGAATACTAAGCTTTCCCACATCCATACAAGCTACATATCTCACAGAATAAGAAAAATGAAAAAGAAAGAAAAGAAAAAAAAAATGACTTCTGACATGGATCTTAATGCACCCATAGCGATGGAAGACTCGTCCACCTGTTTCAACTGGCCATTCCCATGTGTGAAATTGGCCCGCATCTCTATAATACAAGAACTAAACTTATTTCCGTTCTCTCAGGCTTTAGTGGTTCAAACCAGTTTGACCCCACCCCTGATGTCTTTCTCATTCCATGACGGGTCCACTGGGGGGAGCTGATATTCATCAGGTTTCAGAGCCAAAGCAAAATCTGGCAATGCTGGTGCCGTCTCCATGATTCTGCAACCAAGTACCCAAATAAATGGTCTGGACCACAAATAAATATGTGCTAGTGTGTGTGCTTGTCCATAATGTATGCACCCATTTTGTACAAAGCATAGGCAAGTGAAACACAACTGTAGTAGACTAGAAAATATCTGAGAAGGGAATTGTGAAAATGCGTCATTTAGAACGATACAAACCACTCAATAAATTGATAAGCAATACTACATATGTATGTATTTACGTAATGTAGGGAAGCAAATATCAATTTATTTGTGTTTTCAAATCATAGTCTCAAGTGTCAGTCAAAAGGAACGATGAAATGGCAATGTGCCAATCAACGCAGATTATGGAATTAATCAGGTGAGAAGGTAGGGACTTGAGCATTAAGAAGGGTGGCCTATGTCCGTGTGACACCAAAAAATGGTAGGGTTGCAGTTATGTCAAATCAATTTTCAAAATTTGGTTATGGACGTGAAGTTTTCACCAAACAATATGATATGGTGGCACCAGGATAATCACCCGGCTTGGGAAGAAAATAAAAGAAAATTGCATTACAACATTAAAATTATATGCTAAACCAGAACCTACTTACTTTTCATGATTGTAGAGATCCCGGTTGATCCGCACCCTGCTAGAAGTGTCTTTCGGGATCTTCTCAGAGAGATATTTCATTGTTCCCCAGAGAGGCGGATTCCTGCATGGGAAATGTAGTTAAAAGATTTAAACCAAACAAGGAAATTAAAATTCAAGAACCAAAGCATGAATTTTCATGCTTCCTCACCGATCCCCGATCCCATCCACACAAAAGCTACAGGGTCCAGACCATCATAGAGTGGATCAATC
Source organism: Euptelea pleiosperma (assembly GCA_035048495.1). Taxonomy (NCBI): domain Eukaryota; kingdom Viridiplantae; phylum Streptophyta; class Magnoliopsida; order Ranunculales; family Eupteleaceae; genus Euptelea; species Euptelea pleiosperma. Next base: position 35,424,901 of record CM068550.1, on the reverse strand, counting down.
CTAACAGGCCTCGTAGCCCAAAAGTTATACCAATAAAATGATCCTAACCATCCAATAAGTGTAATCCTAACCACAAAGACGAGGCCTCACCAAATTACCTTGATATAGGAGGAGAAGAATTGAAGGCTTCACAGGCCTTCTTACTTTGTTTGAGAAATTCATCTGCCGCTTGCAGAGCAACCACAGCCATCCCATGAGATTTCTCTGTGTTGCCCTCATCATGGATTAAACCATGGTAATAATATGCTGCAGCCTGGCAAATAAATAAAAAGCATACCTGGATGCGTTAACTCAACTAAGATGCAGAAATATAACACATGCTAATGGAAATAAGGATTTTGGCATTTAACTAATTATGCTTAAAATAATCCAGAGATACAACCAAGGGACAAAAATAAACAAGGTTGGGCCTTTTTTCCCTACTGCTTAAAATTCACGTGAGCTCAAGGGGTTCAATCCCAGCTTGTCCACCAGGAAAACCCAATAACTAAAATCAATACCTTTAGCTTGTAGCAACCATAGTTTAAAAAGGCATTTGAGGCTTAAGCCTTGAGGTGCGCCTCAAGGTGAGGCACCCAAACAAAGCCTCAAGGTATATAACTAAGGCTTACGCCTCAGTTCGGTGAGGCTATAGACTCGAGACGAAACTAAAGCTTAAGCCTCATTTTAGACAGTAGATGCTAAAGCCATGACCCATTTTTTTTCACTTATTTCATTTTTTCTTCAAAATATCCTCCCCACTATTCTTATATGCTAAAAAAGACCTAAAAGGTCTTCATTTGGTTATCATAAACTCATGGTAGTTAAAGGCGCAAGGCGCACTTAAGGCGCCAGGACCTCTAGAGCCTGGGGCGCAAGGCGCAAGGTGAGGCACGCGCCTGATTGAAGCGAGGTGCCATATTAAAAATTATAATTAATATAAGAAATATAAAAAAATAAAGAAAAATAACATCATAAAATAACAAAATAAAACATAAAAGATAGCAAATGTCGAAAATCTCAAGTAACCCAAAAGCAGTTCTAGTTAACATTGTCATTATCTAAATACAAAATAAGTAATCAAAAAGCCATAAAACATAAAAGAGAGCAAATGTTCAAAATTTCAAATAGCCTACAATTAGTTCTAATTAACATCACCATCATTTAAAATATAATCATTAGCTTCATCCCATCATCATCAGATGTGTTAGCCTCAATATATTCTTCTTCTTCTATCTCCTCCGAATTGGCCTCTTCCTCTTTCGGCTCCCTTATTAAAGCCCTTGCTCTTACTCTTGACCTTGATTGTGATCTAGTATTTGATGTTGATTCACCAACTCCAGCAGCTCTCGCAACAACGCTCCATGTCAAGCTATCATCCTCAAACACCAATTCATCTTCTGCTACTCCACCTTCTGTTTCCATCTCCCCAAGTAGTCATTCATTGCTTTCATCAATAAGATAGGTTCAATTGTATCTCTCCTATCATACCGATGTTTAATATAATATATAATAGGCCAAAGAACAAAAATTTTACAAAAAAACATGTATTTTAGTGAGGCGCGCACCTGATGCGCCTGGAGCCTGGTTTGAGGCACGCGCCTTGAGCATAAGGCGCGCACCTTACTAAACGCACCTCGCCTTGACCCTTCTAAGGCGCTTTAAGTGTGCCTTGCGCCTGAGGCGCGCGCCTTGACTACAGAGAATAAACTCTTTTTTTTTTCTCTTCGAGAAATGCTAAATCTAACCTTTCATTCCTAGTTTTTCCCATTTGCAAGAAATTCTTACAGAGAGCTCACATCTTACCGGACTATGATTCCGTCACTTCTGACGGTTTTCTTGTGAGGAACCTCACCAAACTCAAGCAAAAAAGTAAATCTTATTCTTATATAACAGTAAAAGAATAAGATTCGAACTTCTGTTCTTGTTATTGGATTATTTGGACTTAATGTTTGTCTGTTAACTTGTTCGATTTTAACTTTTACTACATTATAGACTTGCTCTACTTTCCTAATCTATCTTGTTAGTTAATTAGTTTGTTAGTAACTTATTAATTACGTATTTTTTGTAATTTAGAAGCGTGCTTTATGTTTTTTAAGATTTTATATCAGCATTCCTAACAGCGTCATTCCTAAGGTAAAAGTTATAGCCTCAATTAATTTTATGCTTATTTAAGTTATTTTTTCACATGGTATGTTGTTTCTGATTTTTGTAGAATAGATTATATTTTTTTTTAAAAATTTAAGCTTTTTTTGAAAATGAGGCTTAAATGACGCTTACGTCTCAGTACCGCCTCAAGGCTATGCCTCACCTTTTTGAGGCAAAACACCTCAGTTCCTGAACTAGCCTTTTTAAACTCCGGCAGCAACTGAAAGTTTTAAGGAAACAATTCTATTGTTTAGGCATAAATAAAAAGGAAATTGGGGTCATAAAGAATTCTTTCAGATCTCTGCAAATAAGATAAGAAGATTCGAATTCTTCTGAAATCCCGTGTTTCCCTAGTAACAATCATCTCGTGTTTGAGGTGCAAAAGCATTCACATGGAGGCATAGCTCACCTACATGGGCGAGAGAGTGACTACAAGCCTGCCCAGACTTTAATGAGGTGAGAATGAGCCCATTACCAAAATCCCACCCTTAAGTTGAGGGCTTCGCCCCCTTACTCGGACCTGAAAACCTAATAACCTATGGGTTCCTCCACAGAGGGTGAGTCAAGGCCTAAGATCATGGGGAAAGGCTAATTGCTGGATCATGGTTCTGAAGAAAGCGCCTTTGATCCTGCCTATACTTAGCCAAGTCATCATCTACTAGCACATAGTAACATATCAACTTCATCTCTAGCAGTATTTTAATGCACCAATCAGGCATTTTAGTTAGCTTGGGAATTTATATGATGTGATCTTTATTACTTCTTGTTATATGTTCACATAATAAAGTACATTAATTAATTGAGTTTTACATTGCAGCCTACATGTACTTGTGGAAAACTCCATCCATTATATTTATGTATCAATGTATGATAAGAACAAACTAGAACTTCAGTTTCTCGTGGAAAGTCTACAAATTGTATATAGGTAGTTTCAATAGAATGTCTCTGGAAAATCTGCAAATTGAATACAGGTAGTTTCAATAGAATGTCTCCGGGGAAACAAAACTTCAGTAGTGCTTCCACCATCTAGAAAATATTATAAAAAGGATATGGTGTTCTCTTAAAAGAAGTTTGTCGGGTGCTTGGCAGTAACGAAAGCATGGTTTTGGAAGGACACGTAAGAGGTCATTCCTGTTTTAGGGAGTGCTTTATCCTAGGACTTGACCCCCTTGCTAAATGATAGATTTCCCATTTGATATAGAGACCCATCTGCCTGAACTTAAATCAAGATAATGAAGATACCAAAATCTTAATTCTTAGTTCCCTTCCCAACCACTTCACAAGAATTCCCTCTGTCTTGGGGGTGATATAATCATTTTATTGTCAAGTTGTAGGTTAACTATATCAGGGAAGCAAATTAACTAAAAGCAACAAAATGCAGTCAAGTATATCTTGGGGAATCAAAAGTTCCGAATTGCATGTGGATGACTGACTTTTTGAAAGGATTGAGGTAAAAATATCTCGAAAATCCCCTTCAACCATTTCACAATAAAATGATATAATCAAAAGCCTATAAATTTCGTGGAACTGGAAGGCTAATCAGGGGGACACTGTGCATCTTTATCATTATCTTTACTCTTCCCTTCATCTCATTCTTTAACCACTCTCCTCGAGCTGATGCTAAGTTGTGAGTTCTCAAACATCAATCACAACCACACTGCTTACAGTTCTAATCAACACGAACATTCCACATTTCCATGAAACACTCAAAATTTTGAATATTGCTGAGTTCATGAGCAGCATTAGAGGCAATGACACTTCATATTTGGGGTTATTAATCAGCAATGACATATGTTTGCATAAGTGGATATTTTCCCCATGGAAATTAGAAATGTTTCACGTCATCAGGTCCTCCATTATATAAAGGAAACTTGTCTAAATTTTATATACTCTCCTATGAAGAGTGAGGACATAATGTGGCCCACGTAGCCATGGGCTTTCAACAGTATCCTTTTTTTCCTCATCTTCTATCTACTAAAATTATAGTTGTCCATGCCATTTACATGTGTACCAGTGAGTCGGGATTATAGGAGTTCTCATACAATAAAAGAAAAGGAGCATAAAATTTTCAACCCAATAAAAGAGATGCCAATATATACCACAAAGTAATGGTCAGAAAATCACAAAAAGAAAAAGGAGTGAGGATGATGAATGTCAGAGAACATGAATGATATCTAGAATGGTGTATGCTAAGAACGAAAGTGGAAGCACAAACAATCAGATAAAAATACCTTTGCTTCAACATGTTTCCACTTGACAAAAAGCTGATGTTTTTCCCCCCATCCATTTGCTAAGGGAAGGTGCATAATGTTATCTTGAGCCTGCACAAAATAGCATAAAATATTCAATTTAGCTACAAATATGTCTTTAATTATAAAATACTCATGGCAACTGTAAGATGTGAATTATACATAAATAGAATGAATCCAACTTTAAGCAAAAATTAACATAAATAAACCAACTCACGAGGAGCACTAATTGTGAATAAACAAAAAATTCTAGTTTCACCAGAGGAACAGTTATAATCAGGGGAATTATAACATATGTGACATACTTAGAAAGACCAAGTGGTAATGTACCCAATAATAAATAATGTATATTGCCTAAGATTGCAACCGAAAGTGTAACCATAACCCCACCCCCAGACCAAAGTGTGTGTGTGTGTGTGTGTGTGTCATCATCATCATCAATGCCTTATCCCAAATGTTTAGGGTCAGAAACATGAATCCTATTTCGCCATTCAACTCTGTTTAGAGCTCTGTCTTCCATCAAAGCATGCATCTTCAGATCTTTTCCTACTACCTCCATCCATGTCATTTTCAATGTTCATCTCTCCCTTTTAAGGACTTGCACCAAAGTATCTCAATCAACTTTTCCCTATTCTATCACTTACTGGGGCTATTCGTAGGTTTCCTTAAATGTGCTCATTTTTATTTTATTTTTCCACTCATCCATCACAACATCCTCATCTTTGCTACACACATTCTATGAATATGTTATTTCTTAACTGCTCAACATTCAACTCCATAAAGCACCTCGGTTTTATTGTAGAATTTTCCTTTTAGCTTGATAGCTACATGCCAATCACATAAAACTCCAGAAGCAGGTCTCCACTTTAGCCATCCAACACTAATTCTATGGGTCGCACCTCGCTGATCTCTCTATCTTTTTGAATAATCGAATCTAAATAATGAAATTGGTCACTTTGGGGTATTTCTTGTCCACAATCATAACTCAGTCTCATCCCTACGAGTACTTACTAAAGCTACACTGTCTTTTGTTTTGATCCAAATATTTTTAAAACCCTTAGTTTCTAAAGTCTCCCTCCATAGTTCTAAATTTGCATTTACTCCCTCTTTAGTCTCCTCAATCAATACTACATTATCTGCAAATAACATACACCAAAGGACCTCTCCTTGAATATGAGCAATTAATCCATCCCTAACTAGTGCAAAGAGGTATGGATTCATGGTTAAGCCTTTGGTACAAGCCCATTATAACTGAAAACTCACTTGTCTCACCACCAACTATTCTCACACTAGTTACCACTCCCGAATAAATGTCCTCAATAATTTCAATATTATCACTCAGAACTCCTTTTACCCGAATACTAACCAAATTAACTCTCTAGAAACTCTATTATATACTTTTTCTAAGTCAAAGAAAATCATATGTAGATTTTTCCTCATTTCTCAAAACTTCTCCATTAATGTCTTGAGTATGAAGAAAGAAAAAATTGAAGTGTAACCAGATTCATTGCATAGTAGAAAACATGAGTACCAAAGACAGCATTATGGAATTGGGACTAAATAAACATAAAGATAAACTGAACCTAAACAGAGATGTCATGATGAGTTTGATATCATCAAGAACCACCAAGCTCATCATCTTTAACTCGTCTAGTCTTTAGTACTGAACCCACTTAGTTTATGCCAACAAAGCCATAGGGAGTACCAAGGTTCAAAGTATCGTGCGATACCAAAGCGTTTTGCCCTAGGGCGTGACATGCTTGGCTACACGAAGGTTCGTTTGAAACGAACGATCCTTCATCTTATGTGTAAATTTGTACTAATGTTTCGTTTCGGCTTCAAGAAGTTCTGTCCAAAGCCGAACGATACCTTTGATATGTTTTAGTATCGCCCATGAACAATTCCAAAACGATACCGTGTACTTCGAACCATGGGGCGTACCATTAAAAAATCTTTCATGGTACTTTGTGCATGTTCCACTCCTTAAGGAGCATGCTTGGCAAGAGCTTGAAGCAAATATGAAATAGTGGCAAATTGGATTCAGTGTGGGTGTGTTGGATAAAGAAACAAAAGCACAATTTAACTTCTCAACAAATCATTTGACTTGTCAAAGCTGGGTTGCCGAAGTTTTACAAAAGTTGCCTTTTCTCAAAGGACAATGACATTGTAACTTGTTGTATCTAGAGACATTTCTATTTTGGAATTTGGACTTTTCGACTAGGAATACTTTTGAAATTTGGCATATAAAGGCAGTTGCAAAAATCTTGAGATCTAGGAATAAGTGGATAACCAATTAACAAAATTTTTTCCCTTTTTGAGGTATGGTAGCAAACATGGGAAACTCGGGAAAACTCTTTGACCGCTAATTAATCTCAATGGAATCCACTGAGAAGCATCAAGTTTACAAAATTTAGTAGAGCCCTCTAATTGGGCATTTTGCATTTATAATGTAATAATGGATATTTGTAGAAATCTCACAAGGGCAATGAAAGGGCTAGTAGCCTAGTGTTTTTTATGCCGGAGCATTCAACTACAATGGTCCACTGCTACACCGAACCAATGACGGTCGAGCAAGTGGACCCCGTTTTTACTATTTATAGTAAACTCCATTTTACTATTTATAGTAGATTCGTGATATTACTGTTTATAGTAAATTCTGATTTACCAATTAAATTAGATTTTATTTCCAATTAGGATTTCTAGATTGACTATAGCTAGTAGAATTGTAGTAGGACTTTCTTGTTTCAGTTGATTAGAATTAGGAAAGCTACGTTAGGGCGTTTATAAATAGTGATGTAATCCTTTGATTTAATCAATGACTTATTATGAATGAAAATTATTTACATGCTTTTGAGTATGACCCTACGATAGGTTTAGTGTGAGGCCAAGGGAGTGATTCCCACCATTAACCCCCCATCTCTCTTTCTCTTTCTATCTCTCACTCTATCATCCTCTCTTATTTTCCCAGAAATCATAGAACGACCAAATCTCCTTAGACACATGGCAATGTATAAGCAAGTGATTAGTAGTCTCCTTTTTTTGACGACACAAGATGCAGCGATTGAGGATTTGAAAGCCGCGTTTTCTAAAATTTTCAACAAAAAGAATCTTGTCAAGCATTGCGCACCAAGAGAAGAAATCACTCGTGTAAAGAAATAAGAATCTTTTTATTGTGTAATCTTTCTTAATTCTTGAGAGTATGATGGATACAAATATATAGATAAACTTCAGTTACAAAATTACATCAGCTAGAATTCTAATGTTTGACCACTTCAGAGAAATCCTAGCTAGAGAGGTTAGAGATAGACTAGGACTCTAAAATCTATGTGGACTCCATGTACACCTGGAGAATATTTCTTATCTCTTTACAGACGGAATGGGAGTGCTCCACAAGCGTTTGGCTGGGAAACTCCTAAGAGCAGGACCGATGAGAGATTAGTAGAGTGATTTGACCGAGAATTTCCCCTTGGGGTCGTGGTTCCACCACCTCCTATCCTCTATCCGTCAGCTAATTTGACCCCTTCCAACCGATTTAATAAAGACGCCACAATATCCACCTCTCAATCGTTGATTCTCCTCCTAAGACCCAGATTCCAAGAGGTAATACCATTCCCTCTGGATACAACTTCGCTGACGAGATCTCCTTTATGGTTAGATAGCGCATAGATAGAGGGAAATTCCTCAGTGAAAGAAGACTCCCCACACCAAACATCTTCCCAAAATCTAACTCCAGACCCATTTCCTACCTTGAACTTGCTTCTGTTTCTGATCTCCCCCATTAACTTAGATGCCTTTCCAAACTCCCACGCCATACGATGTGGACATATCTCTGCAATCCCAATCCTAATTTTCAGCGCCCAGTTTAGCCGATATCACTTTTCTCCACAAGCTTTCCCTTTCCACCCCGAACCGCCAATGCCACTTACCAAGAAGAGCTTGATTCATAAGCTTTATTTGGCGAACGCCAAGTCCCCCATCTTCTTTGGGTTTGCAAATCCTGACCCAACTAACAGGGTGAAACTTGTGCTTTTCTTCTTTGTCATCCCACAAGAAGTTTCTAATGGCTCTTTCAATTTTCTTCGCCACTCCCTTCGGCGTGGAGAAGAGGGACATATAATAGATGGGCAGGTTAGAAAGCATACTTTTGACTAGAGTGGTTCAACCTCCTTTAGATAGGAGCCCTTTCTTCCATGAAGCCAATCTTTTCTGAATACATTCGAGAACCGGGTCCCAAATCTTCTTTGACCTACTACTAGCACCAAGCAGAAGACCAATCGTGGTAACTGTAAGGGCACGGTTAGAACAGGCCCACGGTATGATGTCAATCTTGGTAAAAAGGCTAAATTTTGTCATTTCCTGAAAATATATCTTTTCGGGATAAATGGCGGCTTGAGGTCCAGTTAAAATCACAACAAAGTGGTCTCAGAGCATGGTTACTCTAGGGCATGTGTCCTTGTCCCCTAGAGTCACTACAACGATCTACAAAATGTATATTGGTATCCAAAGTTTGGGCAAGCATTGAGCAAATCTCAGAGGGTATTTCTGCGAGGTTCGTGGATTTTTCTGAAGCAAAAAGACCAGAGATCTGTCATTCCTAGTAATTTTTTAGCTATTAGTAATATCAGAGACCCATTGCACCCCCTTTCTCTTGGAGTTTTTCAGTTTTTCTAAAAATACGTATATCGAGGATTTTTGGGTTTTGATTTTCCTTGAGATACGTGTTGACTCAGGGATTTCTAGCCTAGCCACACCTCTCATAAGAATTTTTGGGATCCATAGAATCCAGTTTGGGAATTTTTTGATTGTCGGATCTCCAGTTTCTAAAAATCACCGAAATCTCTCTCTAGGCAGAATATTGGTTCTTTTATTTTTCAAAAAAATAAATTCTTCTGGGCCTCCCTACCCTAGCTGCACCTTCTATTGTGCAGCCCTCAGTTTCATTGCCAAATAAAAAGGAAATATTTTTTGCTTACAATTAGGTATACAAGAAGGCCAGAGTACCATTTGATCTTGGAAGGCAAGTAGACTATGTCAAGTATCATGGAAGCATGAAACAAAGGTACAAAGAGGAAAATATCAGGTGAGATTTTAATAATGAAGACCATCATCCCATTCTTGATAATGTAGTGCTTTTCATCATCTCGAGAAGAATTTGAAGACAGAAAAATCATAATTCCAAACAATATCTTCAGAAAATATCAATATCATCATCACTATCATTGAATTAGTTTTCCTTTTTTTTTATAGGTAATTGAGCTAGTCTTCCTTTTCTTATAAAAGTTTCACAAATAATTTTTTCCTTTTTCATATAATACTAATGTTGTTGACAACTAAGGATGAACATTAGGTTATTTTTGGTTTTCAACATATAGTGAAAATTTCAAAGTATTGGCATGTTTATTTTGTCCCACAATTTATGTGCATATGGATAGAAATTGTGAGGATGAGAAACCCAATCTAGTAAGTCAAGTTGGGTCTAGTGAACGGCTTACATAGGATAAAAGATCAATGGGCAACTAAAACAGGATGAGTGGACAATAGGATGGGGTGTGGATTTCTAACCAATTAAGGTGTCCTGAGTAGCAGACATTAATGATTGAAGATGTCAACCTTCTGTCGAAAATGCTAAAAGAATGAACCTTTGCCATCACTTGTCGGAGAATGTGGAGCATTTATTCTTCGATTGCAGGTTCTCAAGGACTTTATGGTATCGAGTGCTTAAGGCGTCAGGCATTAACAAACACATTCTTACATCGAAGGAGGAACGGGAAGGGATTGGTAACAATTTGGTTGGTTCAGGCCTCCACAAGCAAGTTCTTCAAGCGGCTCTTACAGCGACCATCTATGCTATTTGGACCGAAAGGAACCACAGATGTTTCAGGAACCTATCATCCAATGTGGGAGCTGTTGGCGATAGATTGATTCTGGATGTTAGAGAAATCTTTGCAGGCTGGGAGGGATCGGCCATTAACACAGCTCGTAACAGGAATATTGCGTCAGATTGGAGCATCCCTATTCAGTTTAGAAGCTTCACTATTACGTATTGCAAGTGGAGACCTCCTGCTCAAGGGGTGGTGAAGCTCAACACGGATGGATCGATGTCAAGTACCTCAGCTGGGTTTGGTGGCATCATGAGAAACTCAGAGGGATATGTCGTGTGCATTCTCAGCAGGAACTTCTCGAAGATCAGTCCTTTTCCACAAGCTCCAAGTGATTGAAAAAGGTCTAAAGCTCATGAAAGACATGGGATACACTACGGTTGAGGTGGGAAGTGACTCATTAGGGGCCGTTAAATGCATTTTGGATAAGGATCCCAGCCCTTGGTACTGCCTGAAAATTCTGAGCTCCATTAAAAATCTGAAATGTTTTTTTGAATGGTTTTTTTTTTTGATAAGTAAAAGCTTTATTTTTTATTTTTATTTATTTTTAGTTTTTTGTTGAATGGTTTGAAATTCACCATGTATATAGAGAAACAAATAGAGCTGCTGATGCTCTCTCTACACCCTCAGCCATGCCAATGATTGTATCGTCTTTGTCCCTCCTCTCCATGAGGAATTGGAATCCACAGTCCGGCATGATGCGGCTGATAGAATCTATACTAGGTTGTAATTCCCTTTCTTGTGATTAATTTCTGGTAGGGGTCTGCCTAACCCCAGCTTATAGTCCAAAAAAAAAAATCATAATGAAAAGTGAAAACTGTATAATAAGAAGTTTTAGAGGAAAAATCCTGCTTTAGTACCATGTTGAATTAGTGAAACTAATTTATTAAGGCCAAGAAAAATAGAAATATAAGAAAACAAAAATGAATGTAAACCAGCATACCAGGAAACAACTGCAATATACACAAATTGAACATCATAGATTCTTACGAAACAACAAACATGAAGTTGAGAGAATGACAGCTGAAGGGTGGGGGACGAGTTAGGGAATTCCAATGATATCAGAACAGTTAACATCGGAGATGCTATCCATTCTCAAGATAAAAAGATGAAACCAGCAATTTTATATGTAACAATTAGAGATCCATATAACAATGAGGGACATGAAGCTGGTAAAATGGCTTTAGATACATCGAGTATTAATCTAATAAAGAAAAAAGGGCAAAAAGATATCTTATGAAGGATGTTGAAGAATGGTACAAAACTTCATATGTTGATCAAATGCTGCCAACAATAATAGATTGAGAATGTATAAATACCTGATGCCAGTATTTAACCATCTCACATGCAAGCCTCCGTTTCACTGCCAGGGTGGCCTTAGAACTATCAATTGCCATTCCAAGTTGAATATCAACAGCCTATATCAGATGTGAAAAAAATCAAATAAAAGGTGAAAGAGTTCCCAAATAATTATTAGTATGTCTATTTGCAAGGCGAAGTCAACAATTTATCCAGTTCTAAAAAAGCATGAAAGTTATACAGGGCCTGTAGCAAAATGTAGACTTCAAGGATCATATCAATTCTACTAATTAGAATAAGAAAACTTCAGAATCGTATCAAAGGAACCACAGAAAAGAAGCAGAGAATGAGAACATGATAAATCCTACTTATAAAAAAAAAAAAAACATGATAAATCCTCAATGAGCAGAAAATTAAGAGAATTTGCAAGAAATAACAAAAATAAAAAATCATTACTTGAAAAGATAACTGATTTGCTTTTCTCAAGGGCATCATGTTCAGTTGAAGATTTGTTTATTGCAATCAAATATGGAAGAATTTCTTTAGAAACTAAACATCCAAATGTGCACCCACGTAGTTGCCCTACCCAACCTAAAGTATTTCCAAAAATGAAAAAAAAATAAAATAAAAGGAAAAGTAATATCCACTAACAGTATTTGTTGGAAGTATGGATAGAAATGTATAGACAGATTTTGCGGGCAGAGCAGACTAAAACAGATAAAAGAACCTCATTGGAGAAACCTACATTACCACAAGATTGTTCCAGATTTCACAAATAAAACTTTTCCAAACTCAATTTTTCAGAAGTTATCTTCAATTGTACTTTGAGAATCTTAAAAGCAACGATATGACCACTAATGCTTAAAAACGTTAACCAACACATAACGGTGAAGAAAATATCATTGCATGACCAATGATTATCATCACCAACACTGAGGGTCCATTGGGGGCAGAAGGAGACTCGAGAATGCAATTAAGTGCGCTAGTAGTGGAGAGTCTCATCCTTGGAGACTCATGAATGTGATAGATCACATTAGGAAGTTAAAGGGTGGATCACCATTTTTTCACATATGCTAAGGAGTGTGAATGATGTGGTGGACTCCCTTGAGGTATAAATGGTGTAATAGAGAACCATTTACCGCTATACATCGGATGCTCTCTTCCTTAACCACTTATAATTTTATTTTTCATACCACAATTACCTATGAAAAAAAAATCAGATCCAGGAAAAGCCAGAAAGTTTATAGTCATGTTTCATTTCAACTAGTAGCATGAGAACTGTTGGAGCATAGACAGAGCTCAGACTGCTTGATCTTCATGGTATACATAAAATGAAAAAAAAAATGTCGTATGGTGCTAATGCTTCATCAAAATCAAGGAAGTTTTTAATTTGTATGCTCCTTTGTTTTGGATAGAGATGCCCAACTATCCAGTTCCACTTGATTGGATTTCAACTTGAAACAATGAAGACAAATATGGTATATATCTTGTCCGGAAAGGATAATAATACTAACACTGAAGTTAGCAAGCTCTCAGACAGTCAAAATGATACACATCAATTCAATGAGGCACTTCCCAATTCCCATATAACTTTGGATCAATGCTATGGACAGAGTTGTCAAAAGTTGCACTCCGGAAGTAAGTGTTGAGAAAGGCAGAAAGCCATTCATAACATTGCTCAAGGCTATATATTTCTTTATGGGAAATGATCTCCCAAGTCAACGCAAGGGAACAAAAAACCAAAGTTGACATTGTATTTGTCATCATCCCTCGATCAACAGAATGTTGGCCAATACAAGTCGACTTTTCCATTAGTCAACCCATGAGATCACACCTTTTGCTTTATATATTGTTTGTATTTAAGTGGATCTGCTCTCACATAATTGAGAGTTGTTTGCATTCACTTTTCATCCTCTATAAGGAAGAACACAAGTTCCTATCTCTCCAAAACATTCTTTACACTATTAATTCATAGTTTCTCACTTCCAATTTTCTACATGTATTCCGTCTGAAGTTAAATTCTTTGTTTGGACAACTATACAAGACAAGATTCTAACGGTGGATCAGTTAATGAGGAGAGGAATGGCGATGCCTAATAGATGTGTGCTTTGTAAATCTGCAGCAGAGTTAGCAGACCATGTGTCTATACACTGCAGATTCTCATCAGTAGTTTGGCATACGTTCTTCGCCTTATTCGGTATCCCTTTTGTTGTTCCCTGCATGTTTGTGGTCTGTAAGGCGTGGCGACAGAGTCCTTCTCTGGGAAAGGGCGGCTGTTGTTGCGGTTCCTTCCCTTTGCTATTCTGTGGGCCATCTGGAAGGAGAGGAATAGAAGGAGGTCGATCTCCATGAGCTAGTATTACACATGAAAGCCCTGTTGTACCTTTGGGCCTCGGTTTCTCCTCTTTTTGGAGGATTTTTTTTGAATCTTTTGTATATAGATGGGATGAGATACTTGGGGAACTCTCTCCAATCTCGAGGAGTTAGTTCCGCCTTAGTTTGTTCTTTTTGGGGTTTTCCCCTTCTTAATGACATACATACTTATCAAAAGAAAAAATGTATTCATGTCTCTAGTTCTCTGAAATTAAGGAGCAGCTTTCTCCTCCAATCTTTCTCCATGTGGTCCTATACTAAAATTTGCCATCCCCAACCTGTGACTTAAGTGGTCAAATTTTTCAAAAAATTAAGAAGTTATCATAAGCCTTTTCCCAATGGTATAGGGCCGGCTGCACGAATCCTGTTCCTCCATTCAATCCTATCTAAAGCTATCTCTTCCGTTAAGTCAAGTTTCTTGTAATCTCCTCTCAAAACCTCACTCGACGTCCGTTTTGGCCTTCCCTTGCACTTTTAGGCCCTTCGACTAACACATTCCTCCTCATTGGTGCTGTCATTGGTCTTCGTTGTACATAATCAAACCATCTCAATTGACTCTCTCATGTCACTTATTGGAGCTACTCCTATATTTTCACGAACATGTTCATTTCTAATTTGTCATTCCTTGTCTTACCACACATCCATCTCAACATCCTCATCTCGACTATACTCATTCTATGAACATGTTTCTTGATTGCCCGACATTATCCTCCATAAAGCACCTCGGTCTTATTACAGTCTTATAGAATTTTCCTTTTAATCTCATTGGCACACGTCTATCACATAGCACTCCAGAAGCAAAACTCCACTTTAGTCACCCTCTCTCAATCTCTCATTCCTTATGAATAATAGGACAAGGAGAATCAAATGATAAAATCAATAAACAGTCACAAGCCAAGCATGTTAATACCATCAAGAGATAAGAATAGGCCTTTCTAAACAAGTACATCAACACCATCATTTCTAATGACCCTATAAACTATTTTAAAACCATTAAGATGTCAATGTTAACTTTATGATGTTTTGCTAGCCATACCAGTGGCTCCTATATCAATTTAAATGTGAGTTATCATACATAATTTTGTTTGCCTAAGTTAATTATTGAACTCCTAAATAACCTAAATTGATCGTGTTAAGATCACCAAAATAAGTCAATGGGGAACATCATGGTTCAAGAAATTATTTAATTCGCAAAAATTCTGGAAAATTAAATCCGATTTTTAACTCAGTGAAATAAAGTTTCACTGGAATGTAAAAATTACAAAAAAATCACATATAATTCCTTGAATTAAATTTCTAATTTCATAAAAATTAGAAGAAAAAAAAAATTACACTTCATATTTTTTTTAAATTTTACATTCAAAAATTCTGAACTACACATACAGTTCGACCAGACTAAAGAGGAAGGAGGAGGAAAATTCCCTAGTTAGGCGTCTCAGTGAAGAAGACGAACCTCCGGTGCTCCTTTGGTCACAATGAAGAAGCCCTAATTTTGGGGCTTAGGTAGTAACTTGAGGTATTGGTCGCAAATACATGTGTGCATATTTGTGAAGTCAAATCTTGCCACATGGCACACTTTTTTGGGCCCACCTGTTAGTCGGCCCAAGTTCCAAACTGAGTCTGATAAAAAAAATTCAACTGTTGAATTTTAGTGTTATTTCATCATGGTCTTCATAAACATGACCACGGCTGAAAAGCATGGGTTCAAGCTCATGGCGAAAAATGCTCAATTCCAATGGCTAGGAATCACCAATCAGTAGGACTATCAAAGGGCTGGGCCAGGGTTGGGCCTACCCTCGCTTATAAGGGTGAGGCCCTAGCCGTTAAAGGGCCTGAACTGGCTGCCCTAGCCCTACCCTCAAGGTCCAGGGCGAGTCAAGGTAGGACCAAGGCCTAGAAGAAGAGTATTGAAAAATATAAAAATCTAAGTAAAAAAAGTGGATGCTTGAATAATGTACTTGGCTTGGTAGCATGTTTCCTCGGTTTAATCTATGTAGATTTTTCTATGAAAGATCATACTTTTTCGTTACAAGGGTGAACCGTTAAGGTTTGAAAATGAAACCTTTGTCGTTTTAAAAACCTCGATAAAATAAATTATATATTATAAATTTACGCTAGAAATAGTCATTTTATAACGATTTTGAACCATTCTTAAAATTTTCAAAATAGGAACAATTTTGGGCTGTTCATAATTTTGGAATGGCTCAATCATTTGGAAATGGCCCAAAATTGTATCTTTTTAGGATAATTGTAGTGTCCAACACCAATAATGTCATGACACGTGTACCTAAGGAAACCAGGAGATCATGCCAACCAGTTTTCCCCCTTCTTTTGTATGTTTTGTTTTTCAAAAGAAGGTTAGATTCCCTAGGTAACCTAGAACTCTCATTAACAGTTGGACACTTTAAGTGTCCAACAACAGGTGACCTTGGAACAACCCATTTTTTAATTTAAAAAAAACTTAATTTAGATTTGAATATACCACGCTCCTAGGTGCATTGTTTTATGGAATATAAATTTAAAAAATAAATAAAACAAGATGATTTGCTAAGGGCCGGGTAGGGCCAGGCCCCCTTGAGTGTGACACTGGCCCGGCCCTTATTTAGAAGGGCATTACATATTAGGGCCTGGCCAGAAGGGATTGAAATTCATAAAAAAAAATAAAAATAAAAAAAAAGGGTAGGGTAGGGCCGGCCCCCTTACAAGAGGGCCGGATTGACACCCCTACCAATCAAGCTCATTTTTGAGATGTAGGTTCGCCAAGTGGTGGGCCAACTATCATGTGGTAAGTTAGCCCAAAAGTATGCCCTGTGGCAAGATTCTGCTTCACATATACACGGGACGCATAACAGTGACCAACACCTCAGGTTTCCTCGTTTAGTAATTAATAAGTTATAAATAACAAAAAACGAAAAGTCAAATAATAAACAATTATACAAATTCCAAGAGAGCCTCGCCAATTTATTACTTAATATAAATGGAGATGTTTAACATGTTTCCTTTAAAATACCTAATTAGTTTTAAATTTTATAAATTTAATTAAATATTAAGATAACTAAATAAAATGCAAAAAACATTATAGAAGTTAATCAATCACATGCTTGCATCAAATTTAATCATGATATTGGTTCTCATTGTTTTAGAAACCCGAACACGATTAATTTTGTAATTGTTACTCAAAAATGGTTGTTTGTTGTGATTTAAAGGATGTAATTGTGTTTTCATGCTTGTTTTATAATTTCTCAAAATATCAGTGCATGTTTCTTATGTGTTTGAAATAATTTCCTTATGAGCTAGCTATCCAATTCTAAAGCCAAACAAGGAGCTCTTAGAAAATTTGTACATCAGAAAGTACATTTCCTTATTTCTTTTCTTTTGTTCTCCTTTTTCTAATAAATTCTAATCAATGAACAAAAGAGCAGTGCATGTACAAAGTATATCACTCTCGATGACTCAATTAGATCAAACAATTAGGAGATAACCTATTTATACATGAATGGATCAGAATTTTGAAACAACCTCTCACAATCCCTCTGCTGTGTCTCAGAAGCATTAATTTTTAGAAAGATAACTATCACTAGTATATGGCACACTTACTTAGACACCACATACTTAAAAAGACTATATTTGTCCATTTCATATTGCATATGCATTAGCTTCTCCAACTGCTGTTAGCATCTCCCCAAAGTTGTCTTAACATGCCAAATTCATATGAACAATCCAATAACTGTGATGATCAATAACACAACAACTCCTTTGTGTCTCAGAAGTAGCAATTAAGTGTGCACCATATAAGTATAAACAAGTTTCAATTTTATACGATATATGCTTTGCCATGCCTTAAAAAGAAAAATGTTGTAGAACATATAATTTAGAATTCTAGAACTGATATGGCAGCGCTTTTATTATATAATCATTGTCTTACCATGCCAAGGCTTAATTTAAAAACCAATCAACAACATAAGCTTCTGATATAACATGAAACATGGATCAGAAAGAGTATTTCCAAGTGTAGTCAATCATGTCTATAGGGGAATATCCAAAATCCATGTCTATAGGCAGGGGTAGATCAGTATAGAATAAGCAACCGAAAAATTCCTTTGCTCCATCAAAGGGATAAAAAAAAGTGAAGATCTGAGACAACATGGCAGACTCAGAAAAAAACTTATTAAACAGTGAAGACAGCGATCACTGGATGTCAGGCTCAGAAAAAGCTAACTGAATTACAAATTTACAAGAATAGAAACTAATGGATTTTAGTGAATGGGTTAATACCTGGCCTAGTGCTTGCAGGCAATGAGCTTGGAGCACTCCTTCTGCTAGGTCTACCGGAAGATCTCTCCTACAGTAACAAGTAGTGAGAGGAGTCAGCAATTTAAATTCTGACAAATCCTGTATAACTGTGTTAAGCATTGAAATTATGGTTTAGCGATTTTAAGTCTCCTAACAACATCTGGAATTAACAGCAATTTAAATTCTGAGGATCATAGTAATAACAACTAAGAAAGGCAATCTTATTGCCAGATTAATACTGAGGATGATAGTAATAGAAATCCACAAACCTGAGTTCAGGGGGAAACTGAGGGAGAACATGCCTGAGAGCACAATCCAAATATCCTGCTGCCTTCAAGAAAATATCAATAGAAGTTCGTCTACTCTCTGCTACAAGAGAACAGAGAAAAATGACAACTTGTAGAAGGTTGAATGAAATTAAGAGAACAAAGAAGTAAGTTCTACATGGCATGAAGAACAAAGGTAGAAAACTAAAAAAAAGATGGCTAAAAAAGAGCAGATTATAATCTCCAGTGGAAAAACCAGACAAATAACTTATCAAAAAAAAAAAAACAGACAAATAGGTAGAAGGGACAAATCTCGTGGGACCATAAATTTAATAGGTGTAAGGGGAAAGGAGCATTTACATTAGTTATTGCTGAAAGAAAATGAATACATGATAGATAAGTTTGAAATATGGGAGAAGTAGCAATGATAACTAAAACTCAACACATATTCCTGGCATCTTGACCTGGCTAGACTTCCAAAGATTTTCAGCTGTTTCCAGACTCTCCAACAGTCTAACATCCCAGTATTTAGGTGTTAAATGTTTACCATCTATAAGACAACACTTATTTGTGCAATTTTCTTATAAGTATTAGTATGAAGTTGCACCAAGAAACCCATTACAAAGATGATGTACACCCAAATATGCATAAGCATGCTGATATAATGCGACACTCATTAAACAATAACATACATCAAAATTGCACATTAGATTAGTAGAAAAGCAATGATAGTTTTCCAAATGTGAACCTCACCAGACGGGTAAAAAGTAAAAACTAAATAAATAAACAATATACATATGAGGAATACTTTGTTGAAATATGAGGATATTAAGAAGCTTCCTCCCTATCTCTGCCATATACATGGCACACATGTAGGGTGTCAGATCCACTATTTGATGGTTCCTACCTAGCCTCGGAGATGCCAGTAACCTACTTAGCAAAGAAGAAAATGCTTGTCACCATCCAATAAAAAGAACTTTTTTCTAGACTAGTATACGATTTTTTCTGACCAGTCAGAACTTACTGAAAGATTGGTCAGTTAGGATAATTCAACTGGATCAAGTTTTGGCCAAGGAGATTTTTTAGGTGTACTCGTCAAATGCTGGCTCCCCAACCAACCTTAACATGAGCCACATGTAACAGAGGCAAGGATGACCAGTACTCCTCAAGCCATCCTGACACAAGTGTACCTCTATAAATATATATGTGCTAAAGTGTGCCACGTGCAATAGAGACAGGGAAGATGGATAACTTCCTGTCCAAGGCCCATTTCGGCAGGCGCGATAGTAGAGTGATGCAAATTAAAATGGCGGGAAAATGTCGTCATCAGAAAATCAGTCACTCCAATTATTACTGTTTTGGGGCCTCTTATGGGTGTGCAAATTTCAAGGCACAAAAGGGACTCTGTCCAAACACAAAGAGTCCCAAACAAAGCTGGCGCACATTCAAAACTATGGAGCCTCCCCCCCCCAACCAACAAAAGATTGTAGCACAATTAAGAACAAGTTTGCTATAAGAAGATTGTGAATCTGGCTTATAGGGAAGTTGCAGGCTATCAGGTGTCGGTCTTCCATAAAGTTAAAAAGATTCAAACAAAGGAGGGGCAGTACTTTAAATTCATCCAAAGAGTCAAACCAATGCCAGGAACAGATTTCGTAAAATGTCCTTCCCCAGTTGAACATGCCAAGGATAATAGAAAATAAAAGAACAAAAGAGCATCGGCAGCACATAGCTAATTGTAAATACCCACCTTCAGATACTTTTGGCTGATAACCATCAGCAGATGATTTAGGAAGAAGCAATAAATTGGCCTGTGATAAGGATAACATGGCCATCAAGTGTAAAACTGACAATATCTCGTACCAGGCACTTGGCATGGCTGTTTCCTGGGAAGATAATGATTAGTATCAGGGTCAGATCTCATATGCTTTAAAAAAAAAATCAAAAGAAGAAGAATTATGGTATCAAATGGATTGATATATCGATCCACACCTCTGCATCATCTTCCTGATTAACCCAAACAAATTGTACCTTGTGCTGTAGCTGGCTTCCTGTAGAATACGGCCAAGCAATCGTCGCGATTTAAACTAAACAGAGTATGCATGCAAAGAGGAATGATACTATCATGTTTTGTATAGAAAATTATTATATCTATATGTGTAGTATATTTGATAGAAGAATGGGGACACATGATTGTGGTCTTATATTCAAGAGATAAGCATTCACAACCAACATGACTCCCTTTCCTCCAGTAAATCACTCTGTTCATATATATAATCTGTTTCTGTGCATGCAGTAGATTGCCCTCTTCTGCTAACAGTATAGAATTCAATAAACAGTTCTTTTAGGGCATAAAGCTTTGAGTTACCGTCCGTAAGTAATCCCAACAAAACTGGTAAGTAATCTTCAAGAGCCTGCTGAAGATCAGCTAATGTCGAACGACTCGAACCTCCTGCAGACAACAATTCCATCTCTGATAAATAAACATTGAGTTTACTATTAATCAAACAACACCAAGACTCTATAAAATTCAACAAACCGTGTTGTGTAGCTGTTCTTCTCCTTGGTTTTGTAGCTGTCAGTGCTTCTTGGCCAACCATGACAACTATTCGAGTTCTAAGATTAGATAGGCGCTCCACCAAAGTCTTAGTCAAGCTACCACAAAGTGGCTGAAAGAAATCCAAGGGCTTAGGGATCCGTAATCCGGGCACAAACACAGCAACCTCCCCCACATTTCCAGGCCGCCTTCTATTCCCATCAGCATCCTTGGGTGTTGATAACAGGCATCCCATATCCTGGGACTTATTTCTGCCAACAATACTCAGGTAAAATTTCCAACTAAATATCGATTCCTCCTGAGTATGGCCATAAACATTAGACTATAATAAAGTTTTTAAAAATAAATGAAATCTTGTGGAAGCACATGTGAAGGGAAACTGATTCAAAATTTTGAAATCCAGGGGAAGTAGGCAAGCCTCACGAGTAAAGTAGAAAAGTTTATAACAAAACAAGCCATAAAGAGGAGGTTTAATTAATTTAATGCCAACCAACCAACCAACAGGACAGTTGCCAAATCACAAGTTAATATTTCAAAGGCCATTACTAGAACTCTCTAAAATATTTAAAAATGAGGAAATACCCAATATCTGCATCTGGGTTTTCTTTTTTTGTTTTCCTTAACTTTTTTATATACAATAAGAAACCAATACATGAGAGAAATAGTAGATCACCTCACCTTGTCCCTTATCAACAGGTTAACTGAAGCCTCCTCGAAACTTCTCTTAATCTCTGCATAAGTACCCCATGACTCAGAAATAAAACAAGAGAAAGAAATCCAAAAGCAACCAAATCATGCAGAAACCGTGACCAGAGACTCCATTTCTTTCACCTATGTTTTCTTAGCTTTCTGGCAATCAAAAGGTAAAACGACGCTGCAAATAGACCAAAATTTAAGTTCAAACAATCAAATGCGTCTCAGAACAGAACACGAAATTTTGAAGGAGGAGAAACGTAAGCGTAAAGTGAAGTTTAAGCAAAAAAGGAGAGAACCCAAAAAGTAGCTTAAACTAAAGAAATACTTACAGATCAAAAAGCTTATTTTATTCATATTATAAGTAATTCAGAAAGAGAAAACATTAAAACAAAGCATAGAACAGTCGTAAGGGATTGCCAAACGAATATAATCAAATAAGCAATCAATGAAGAAGAATATTTGCCTGTTCAGATCGTCATATTTTGCGACAAACTTTAAAAATCTCTTTTTATGTGCAAAAAATGGCGATCCAAACAGACATTAAAGAAATATACGCCCATGTACCTTTTTTAAATCACATATGGACAATTTTTTATCAATCGAAGTAAAGATGAGTGAATTTCAACCACAAATGCTCGAAGCTCAAATATGCTTAGAACAGTAGATTCAGAACAGACTTAGAGCCTGTTTGGATCGCCATTATAGCACCCAAAAAAATTTTAAAAAAAAACCTTCTAAGAGCTCTTTTAAGCGAAAAGACACATAGCGATCCAAACAGCCCCTAGATTTCACAGTTCAGAGAAAGTACAGATTTTGAATACCACTATAAGATGAATCGAGAAATCTTTATAACTGAAATTCAAGACTATAGAACAAATTCGAAACTAAAATTGTAGTTCTTTGAAAAAGAAGGCAATTCAACCAAAACATCTGCGGAAGTCACAGCTACCGTCACTGGATTCGCGCATTTTTTTTACAGAAATTCGAACTGATGGATGTGAATTTTTTTATTTTTATATGGATTTGAATTTACGCCATGAAATCCGTTTCTTACCTTCTCTAAAACCCTAGAACCGAAACTTCCCATCAAATCTCTACTTCAATCGGTAAATTCCGGAGCGTAGTTGAGCTGACAGCCTGACACTCCGAAAACCTAGAAAAAAATGCAGAGAACTCTGAAACCCTAGAAACCGAGAATTCTTGCTCGAATTGAGTCTGAGAAACCCTAGAAACGAAGATTTAAAGAGAAAACTTCATAGTTGAGAAACAGAGAGAGAGAGTTTCGAAGGTTCGTTCAACAACGTAGAATGGAATTTGGTGATTACTTCTCCGATATATAATAGCGTCTAAATGGCGCCCAAATTGAGCCTTTTTAAAGGGCCGGTTTGAGAAGCTTTCCAGTACACCGGATGTTCACAACAAAGCTGTATACATTAGATCAACTCCGTTGATTTGTAAATCCTTGAGATGATCTTTAGATAAGAAAAACCTAACATACACGCAAGTTCAGATATTTAATCCAACGGATTTGAAAGGTCTACCAACATTTTTCCTTCTGGATTTTCGATCTCTCAGATTTTGACATCCCAGAAACCTTTTCCTCCATAGCCACGGTCAGCGAAGCCGCTGACCGCCCACAATATGCGCCACTTAACACTTTTTTTAGATGACACTGACCGTATGGATGTTTGTCCAATCCCTAGGTTAAACTACAAACCAAAAAACTAACCTGATTAGTGATTTCTAAGCGTTGGATTGGAGTCATTTTCATTGGTTGATTTTAACCGTTGGAATTTGAGCATGATTGACCATTATTTGGGGTACAAGGATCCAAAGGTTCGAAATAACTGCTGATTTTTTGTTTGTAGGTCCACCTAGGGATTGACCAAACATCAGCGTCTTTTGAGAGGAGTAAAACTTGGCCTGTCATTCAAGCTCGTGACAGCCAATGAGTTCTTTTTTATTGCAAAAAATATAAGGGTACGTCGCAAAAAGCAACTCATTGGATGTCACGGGCTTCGATGACAGGCCACTGTCATCAAAGTTTTGCTCCTTTGGGAATGTGCCACGTGGCTCATATTGCTGTCGGTCCAGCGAAGTTTTACTCTGTTTCCTCTCACCAGAAAAGGAAAGATCGTCTGTTGGGAATAAATGTTTGTTATGCCCATTCAACCGAGTAAAACTTGTGTCACAAGGGATTGCGAATCACACAATCACAAGCCAATGAGTTCTCGGCACGTACACCTCAAAGTAAAAGTACAGGGCACGTTGCAAAAGCTCTTGATTACGTGCCGAGAACTCATTGGCTTGTGATTGTATGATCTGCAATCTGTTGCGACACAAGTTTTACTCCATTCTACCCCTCTTGTTTAACTACTTACTATTGCCGTCATCTCGGGTAGCTGTCATCCCTAGTTCTAGATGGCTGATGGTCCTAAGGATTAACCATTGTGCAAATCTTGAAAACCAAACGGCCTAGACCCTAGGGAGGACGTTCTCTTCAAGATGATGACACCAAGGTTTAAAGGAGGCCGTTTTAACGGTTAAACGGACTGGGGGCGTTACCGTTTAAACGGCCGTTAAAACGGATTGAAACGGCCAGGGGCAAAAATGGAAAAAAAATAGAATTTAACGGATTTTAACGGGTTTTAACGATTTTAACAGAAAAAAATGGCCCTGAAATTCAAATTTTGAAATTTGAAAATAAAAAAAAATGAAATATTACAGAAATTAAACGGATTTTAACGGAATTAAACGGATTTAACGGCCGTTTTTTTTCACAAAATTTTCAGAATTAAACGGCCGTTTAAACGATTTTAACGGCCATTAAAACAAAAAAATGGCCATTTTTTTAAAACCGATAAAACCTGTTTAAACGGTTTTAACGGAAACGGGCTTGGGGCATTAAAACCGTTTAAACGGCCGTTTTTAAAACCATGGATGACACCATTGTTTAGCAAGTAGGAAAGAGAGGACAGTCCAGCAGTTTAAGTAGGGCCGGGATATTCACACCCACCTGCTCACTAAACCCACCTAAAATTTACCCCTAACTCTACGCACCCAAATGACTCTTCAAACCCATCCACAAAAAAATATGAAGAAGAAGAGGAAGAGGAGGTAGAGATAGAGAGAGAGAGAGACTTACCTGTTGTGATGGTAGTGGCGGCTACACCATCCTCTTCTTCTTCTTCTTCATCTCCTTTGTTTTATTTTTTTTCTTTGTGGGTTTAGTGAGTGAAAAATAAGGGACAATTTTGTAATTTTTATTGTTATATGGGTTTGCTCATGAGCAAAAACGCGGGTGTGAATATCCCGGCCCTTTAAGTACGCCTTGTGCACTTTTATTTCTTTTCTATATTCCTTTTTAAAGTGAAGTTCAAGACTTCAAGCTCTTTACGGGATCGGCTTTGGTTAGCTTGATTATAACCGCAATGGTACTTAGATTAAAATATTAGTCAAATGCAGTCGTTGGATTTGAGAAGAAGGACGTTATTTTTTTTAATCCAAAGGCTGACATGAACTGCTATTGTACTGAGAGTATTTCCAACGCTATGCTATCCCACCGTCCTATCCTAAAATTTGGCACCCTGGGTGAAAAAAGGGTGTTCCAACCCTATTCTATTGCAATGCTAAGTTTATGCTATATTTTAGCATGTGGCAGCTTTATGAGTTTTCACTCTTTTGACCCATTTAAACCTTTGGATCTTGTTCCCAAAATAATGATCAAAATCCAACGACTAAAATCAACTCATGATTGGCTAATCAACGGTCCACGTGGCACATTTTTAGAGAATGTCGACCGTATGGATGTTTGGCCCAAGGTTTAAAAAATGGTCGTTATAACGAAAATAATGGCCGTTATAACGAAAATAATGGCCGTTATAAGGGATTCGGACCTACCCCATTACGTTATGGACAGTTAAAACGCCCAGAAAATAACGGCCATTATTTTCTGTTATTTTTTGTTATAATAATAATAACAACCGTTATTTTCTAGAAAATTTTGTGAGAAAAAGACCGTTATTTTCATTTTTTCCCGTTATTTTTCCGTCATATTCCGTTTTTGAAATTTTGAAATTCAAATTTTAAAATTCAAAATTTGAATTTCAGCGCCGTTTTTTCCATTATATTCCATTTTTTTTTTCGTTTTTGCTCATAAGAGTTTTTTTGTTATAATGGAAAAAACGGTAACGCCCTCAGTCTGTTATACCGTTATAACGGTCCCCTTTAAACCTTGGTTTGGCCAATCCGTATGTGGACCTACAAACCAAAAGTCAGCCTGATTAGTGATTTCAAACCTTTTGATCTTGAACACCAAATAATGCTCAAATCCTCACGTTAAAATCAACCAATGAAAATGACTCAATCCAAAAAATAGCATTGCAACATTAAAGCATATCATGCCAGATATAATATTTTGGCAATGTAGCTGTCTCAAAGTATAGAATTGAGAGGGCCTTTTAGCATTTTAGCGTTGGAGATGCTCTAAATTACCACCGGGCATATGACATCAGTGTCCCAATTATGGGCCCCATTCATTGTAAGGTCAATTTGTGTAATTTTCCTTGGGGGTAAACGTTAAGATCTTGTCACCATGCCGTAGACTTCTTCTCTCCGAGGAACGATAGAAACAGGCCATTTCTCAAGCGCGTCTTTTCAATGGGTGACATGTGGAGAGAAAAATTTGCTGGTCCCCTCCCAAAATATTTAACACGTACCCTTTGTTTACCACGCTTAACAAACTAACCAAAGGTTAACGTCGGTTGGGTCTAGTCCTTGAAGTACGTGTCAGACATTTTGGCAGGGGGATCACCTTCAAAGTTTGAAGGATACCGGGACCAGTGAAATTTTCCCGACATGTGGAAGTCTTTTTCTCTTGGAAATTTAATGAGGGACCGGTCAATCTGGTTTTTTAAGGTTTTCAGAAATTTTTCAATTTTGATGGCCCGTTTGGGTTTTACTTTTACAATTGGAAAATACTACCCCATGGGTAACCCTTCGAATAATATTTACGGTTGAGGCCATTGACCATTGGATTCCAGAGATCTACTGTCCAAAGTTACTGACGGTCTGTTTCTTTTCTTTTTTTTTAAGAGATTTAAGTGGACCTACAAACCAAAAATCAACCCGATTAGTGATTTCTAAGCGTTGGATTGGTATCATTTTCATGGGTTGACTTTTACCGTAGGAATATTTTAGCATTAGTGACCATTATTTGGGGTAAAAGATCCTATTAAAGGTTTATAGGTCAACCGAAGGATTGACCAAACATCCGTACGGTCAACATCCTCTAAGAGTGTGCCACGTAGTTCATATTGTCAGCGGCTTCACTGACGGTCAACGGTCAACGAGGTTTTACTCTCAACTCCGGCAGAGGAGGAGGGTCATGTCTGGTTGTCCGCCGAGGCGGAGTATCAAATATCTTCAAATGAATTGGAGACATAAACCTGCTGTCATGTGGATCTTAGACGTATGGTCATTATGTCATCTTTGGGAGTAAAACTTGCATGACAGGCAGTCAGTGACTGTCGGTCACAATATGCACCACGCGGAACATTTTTAGAAGACACTGACTGTATGGATGTTTGAACAATCGCTAGGTGGACCTACGAACAAAAAATCAACGTGATTAGTGATTTCTAAGCGTTGGATTAGAGTCATTTTCATGGGTTGATTTTAACCGTGGGAATTTGAACATTATTTGAGGTACAAGATCGAAAGGTTTGAAATCACTAATCAGACTGATTTTTTGTTTGTAGGTCCAGACCAAAAATGTGCCATGTAACTCATATTGTGAGTGGTCAGGGCTTACATGACCTTCGGCAGTCATGCATGTTTTACTCCATCCTTGGCCGAACCTCCTTCAAAGATCTTTGCCTTTTGAAATGGTTACTTAAGATTGCATTTTTACACTCCCGGATCATGTCGGGTGGACATTTATATAACAAGGGAACTCAATTGTCTTCCTCTCTTATAGGCTTCAATAAAGAAGGGCCGAGATCTTATCCCCCAGTTGGACGGAGGATCTCAGCCACTCACACCCGATTTTGGCAAATGCTTTGTCAGGGAGTGTTGTGGGCACGGGCCACCCACTAGTCTATATTACAAAACAGGACAGTTGTCTCCCCCCTCTTATCCGGCTTCATAAAGGATGGCTGAGATCTTATCACATCAAATGGACGGTGGATCTCAGCCACTCACATCCAATTTTGACAAACACTTTGTCGATGAGTGCCATGGGCACGGGTCACCTACTATCTATATAACAAAACAGGACGGTTGTCTCCCCCTCTTATCCGGCTTCATAAAGGATGGCTGAGATCTTATCACACCAAATGGACGGTGGATCTCAGTCACTCACACCCAATTTTGACAAACGCTTTGTCGAAGAGTGCCGTGGGCACGGGTCACCTACTATCTATATAACAAAACAGGACAGTTGTCTCTCCCTCTTATCCGGCTTCATAAAGGATGGCTGAGATCTTATCACACCAAATGGACAGTGGATCTCAGCCACTCACACACAATTTTGACAAACGCTTTGTCGATGAGTGTCGTGGGCACAGGTCACCTACTATTTACCTACATATAAAGAATGAAATGGGTTGGATTTACATATAGCTCAAGGGTCAGGGTCAGGGTCAGGGTTAGGAGCCCCACTTTTTATGCCCTGAGAGTGGTGTTACCGTTAAAACGGATTGAAACGGCCAGGGGCAAAAATGGAAAAAATAGATTTTAACGGAAAAAAGTGGTGCTGAAATTAAAAAGAAAAAAAAGAAAAAAGAATTTAACATAATTTTTTTTATGCCCCTCTTATCTTATATGGCTTCAATAATGAGTGGCTGAGATCCACTATGCTTCATATCGATAATTGAGATTAACTCCCACCCGATTTTGACAAACACTTTGTCGGAAAGTGCCACGGGCACAGGCCACCCACATATATATCAAAACAACTCAGTCGTATTCTCTTATCTTATCCATCCATCTAATGTGGACGGTTAGATAAAGAGTGGTTGAGATCAAATCCATCGATCTAATGTAGACAGTTAGATTTCAGCCACTCAATCCGCCTCATTTGACCTCAATTTATTCAAAATTTAAATTTCAACGCCGTTATATTTTGCTATTTCTGTTATTTTCCCATTTCTCCCTCTGTACGTTACAACTCGTTATAACAGCTGTTATAATGGAAAAAAACGGTAACGCCCCAGTCCGATATACCGTTTGAGTGCCAAAGGCACCCAATTTTTGCAAACGCTTTTTTTGGAGAGTGCCGTGGGCATGGGCTATTTACTATTCTATATAACAAAACACATTGGTTGTCTCCCTACTTATACCTCCTCTTCTAAACATCAACAAAGAAGGACCGAGATCTAATCCTCTACCAAATGGACGGTGGATCTCTGCCACTCAACTGATTTTGGCAAATTCTTTGTCGAGGAGTGCCATGGCACGGGGCACCCACTAGTCTAATACAAGTCTAGTCCACATATAATGGTCATGCATGTATGACCCACCAACTAAAGGATTTGTTTGGACCCGCCATCTACCCACATGGCCACTTATTTCTTCTTTTTAGCATTGATGAGAGAGAGAGAGAGAGAGAGAGAGAGAGAGAGGCTTTTTGAGCCCTTTTTACAGATTTTGTCCTTCAACTAAAACTAGAGTTGGCTTTTTGAAAAGCTGTTGCAACATCCAACCAATTCTCCTTGGAAGCTTTTGTTTTGTCTTGACCAAGGTTTAAAAGGGGTTTGAAGGTGCCAGCTTGCTCAGTTGGTGAAGTTTGTGGGTGATGATACCATAGACCTGGGTTCAAAACCACCTTCACCGAGTTACTGATCTTTTTAAAAACAGGTTTAATTACTTAAAAAAAAAAAAGTTTTAAAAGGAGCCGTTATAACAGTATAACCGTATAACGGATTGGGTGTTCCTGTTTTTTTTTCTTTTTCCGTTACAACGGTTATAACTAATTTTTAACAGTAAAAGATGATTAAAAAAAGTGGTAAAATAATAGCAACAGTATTACCGGACATCACGGTTATAACTATTTTTAGACAGTAGGGATGATGTCCTGGCCCCTGGGACAGAATCATATCACTTTCAAAATTAGTGACATCCACGTGTCATCTCTATAAGAGTGGGTCGGCTGTAGCACGTTACATAGAAGGGATAATGTAGTGTCCAACACTAATAATGTCGTGCCACGTGTACCTAAGGAGACCTGATCCGATGCCAACAGGTCTTCCCTCTTTTCTTTTTGCAGATTTCTTTGAAAAAAGAAGGATCCATACAACTTAAAAGGTTCCAATGGGTAAATGACTCATCATTCGTTCTCTGTGGGCATTGAAACTTTGTAAACGCCCAATATAAGGTCTCAACTGTAATTTGGACCGAATGAAGGCCCACCAATATTCTTATCAAAGCCCATCATCAATGAGCCCAGGCCCAGGCCCCGCTTTAGGGTCCTCTTTCTTTCTTTTTTTTTTTTTTCTTTAAAATCAGGCATGTCATTAACAAAAAAAAGTTAAAAAATAAGAAAATTTTGCACAATTACAACAAAAAAAGCCCATTTCAGGAGTGGCTATGCTCCCCACCTGTCAGAATGGCTCGAGGGAGCTATGAAGGGGGAGAATCATGCTGCTTCTGAGGAAGGGACCAAAATTTTGCCTTAGCGACAATTAAGTCAGCCTATGTCAACGAATTGGAGGAGTAGGGATCTATCGAGCGTCATGAGTCGGCTAATCTCTCTCAAGAAATTAAAATAGAAGAGAGTAGCTCGGCGTCTGATAGGGAACAATTCGTCACATGTGTAAAGCAATTTAGGATTTTTTTAAGACCCTTAGAGTCTTAGACCAACCAATTTAGGACCTCGTTACTGGAGCGAATGGGCTGTGAAAGCGGTTCAAAACAAGCTTCCAAGGCACATTAATTAGCTAAAAAGTAATAAAAAAAACACATTATGAATGAACTAATAGTAGCATGGATATTATTGTTTAATTTTATTATGTATTCTAATCTACTTTTAAGAACGGGTAGTATTTATTTTGGAGTCCCCATTACCAGACGATTCTCATCGGATGATGACAGGATGTTGAGCTTCATATAGTACACCAACGATGGGGCCCTACACCCGTGAAAGAGACTTGAAAACTAGATTATTTGGCATTTGTGTCTCTGAGGTGGTGTTTGGTAAATTAAGTTATCAGATCTAAAAGCTTAAAGTGCTTAAGACCTAATTGCTCAATGACTTTTGTTTGAATTAAGTTCTTTGTATAAAGTCTCGAGTCTTAAAATTAAGTCAAGGACATGGTGGGTATTTTAAAATATTTATTAAGATATTTTTGTAATTTTTTAAAAGAGAAAACTTCGGGAAAAAGGGTATTGTTAGTATTGAAAGAGAATCTTAGAATCTTTTTTAAAGATTCTTTCACTTACCGCTTTTTCTTGTCTTTTCACTGAATCTCATGATTTTGGTGATAAGGCTGAGATTAAAGTTGTTTACGAAACACGCCACTTATCAAAATCACTTCTCAGCCCATTCAAACTTAAGGTATGAGAAGAACAAGTTTATCAAACGCCACTTAATCACCAAAATGACTTCTCAGCCCATTCAGACTTAAGGTCTGAGAAGAATAAGTTTTATCAAACGCCACCTAAGACTAATACAAGTTATCAACATTTCTTTTTCATGAAATGGAAATCAAGGGCAGTTGGTTGGTGTGTAACCTCTTTGTGGGAGCACCCTACAGATCTTGCGGTCCACACTGATTTATGAAATCCGATTTCTTAACCACTCAATAATAACTTACTTTTAGAGTGATAAAGAAAGCTATGGGACCAGAGTGTACGATACCAACCATCCGTTGACAACTAGCCAATCCGATCTGATTCACTTACGTGTTTTGTTCCATTCATGATTGGACATTTCATACCGTGGACACGTGTACGGACTACATAAATCATGTATCCCTCCCCTTTGCACGACATGTGTCCACGGTTGTGTCATGTGTGGCAACTTTGTTGAAGTAATTAATAAGGGTCGGGCTCCGTTGACAGATCTAAAATGACAGGTAAATGACAGGGACACAATATAAGTCAGGTGGCACACTTTTACAGGACTCTGACCGTATGGATGTTTGCCCTATCCCATGGTGGACCTACAAACCAAAAATCAGCCTGATTAGTGGTTTATAAGCATTGGATCTTTGTACCTCAAATACTGCTCAAATTCCCACAGTTGAGATCAGCCCATGAAAATACGTCCAATCCAAAGCCTATAAATCACTAATCAGGCTGATTTTTGGTTTGTAGGACCACCGTGGGATAGGACAAACATTCATACGGTCAGATTCCTGTAACAGTGTGCCACGTGGTTTATATTGTGTCCCTGTCATTTTTTTCTCTCATTTTTAGATCTGTAAACGTAGCCCGACCCAATTAATAAAGGGACTGCATATTTGCACACCCTATTTACTGTCGGGGGGGACTCCTGTTTCCGGCACAACCCCAAAAAGATAGAGATGTTTCTTTAAAACGAGTAAAACTTGGCTGACTGGTGACTGTCACTGATTGCCTACAAAATGAGCCACATGGCACATTTTTAGATGACACTGACTGTATGGATGTTTGGCCAATCCCTAGGTGGACCTACAAACCAATAATCAGTCTGATTAGTGATTTTAATCCTTTCGATCTTGTACCCAGATGATGGTCGATAATACAAAACTTCCCACAGTTAAAATCAATCCATGAAAGTGGCTCCAATCCAATGCTTGAAATGGCTCCAATCCAACACCTAGAAATCAATAATTAGATTGATTTTTGTTTTGTAGGTCCACATAGGGATTGGCCAAACATCCATACAGTTTGTGTCGTCTAAAAAATGAGCCCGATTAGTGATTTATAGGCGTTGGATTGGACTTATTTTCATGGATTGATCTCAACTGTGGAAATTTGAGCAGTATTTGAGGTACAAAGATCCAACGCCTATAAATCACTAATCAGGCTGATTTTTGGTTTGTACATCCACCTAGGGATTGGACAAACATGCATACGGTCAGAGTCCTCTAAGAGTGTGCCATGTGGCTCATATTATGTCCTGTAAAGGGAGGCTGTTATTTTAGGGGGGTAACTGGAGCCTGACCCCTTGAGAAAATATTTTTTAATCATGGGGAAAATCTCGTTTTCACACAAAATATTTCCAATTAATAATCGCTATTGAACAATGAAAGATTGTGTTGTCCTTGCCCTTTAAATTAATTTAACAGCGAGAAGTAAATTGTACTTTACAATTATTGTTTGTTGACCAAAGTCAACAAATACTACTAACCAATGCCATCTGAGGACGACAGAACATTCTAGAACAATCTACTTCGGTTTCTGATATTTTGGAGACGGAGCCGATTTCGACCATACACTTGGCACTCCTTGATCTCATGTAACTTTTTCTCTTTTTTAAAACATATTTTAATAATAATTTATCCATTTATTCTCCCATTTTTGGATGTTGACCAATAAATGGGAATTAAAAGTGGGGGGGACAGACGAACTAAAAAATCCCAAATAGTTTAGTAAACGGATATCTGTGGGGCTCGAACCGACGACCTAACAACACAAACTACACGATAAAAAGACAAAGCCAACCCACCGTCCATATATGCTCCGCCGTCCACGTGCATGAGCTGAGATATCTACACGTGCAGAAGACAACAGAGGGTGAGGTCATTGACACCTCATTATGGAAGAGATAAAAAACTCACCTTTATCATGACACGTATCCAGCCACGTGGAATCTTCATCCACACGTTATTTTGCCGTTTTAGGTAACGTTGTAGTTCCTTGCGCGGCAGGACTCACAAGGGGACAGTTGGAGCTTTAGGCCGTTGTGGTAATGCCACGTCATAGCGGCAACATCTATGGTCGGTCTTCATAAGATTCATAACTCTCTGTTGGTGTATACGAAAAAAAATAAAAAAAAAAACCCTCTGTTAGTTATTATCGTATCTTTGATGTTTACAAGATTGACTTAGAGGACGGAAGAGTCGAACTCGTGGCAAATAATGGGACCCACCATTTAGTGGACCCAGTCCAAGTTTTAAAAGGGACTGATGTTACAGGAGCCCCAGTTTAACGTCCTGATGGGACTTTCAATGTTTGAAATCCTCATCTCAAAATGCCACGTGGAGGTCCACTGACCTTATGATGTGTTTGGTGATGGATCTACACAGAAAAAATCAGTTAATAGCGTGTGTCTTGGCTGTTAGATTTGAACATTTTTCTCCATGTTACGTATAACTGCTGGAAATCATTGATCAGGCTCATTTTTGGTATGGAGGTCATAAGCTCTATGAGGCATAAAGGGTTATCCACGTGTCATTTTTGGAGGGCAAGACTTCAAATTTTTAAGTCCCTAACGGCCACAATAACTTTTAAATATTAGAACTAGTAGGAGGTACGTGCATTGCACTTGAGTGAATATAAGGGCATTTTTAGAAGAAGGGGCAAAACTAGACATTTTCAACCAAAGGGCTGTAAATTATGGGGGTCCGGCTCCAGTTACCACCTTAAAATGACAGGCTCCGGTTACAGGACACAATATGAGCCACATGGTACACTCATAGAGGACTCTGACTGTATGGATGTTTGGCCAATCCCTAGGTGGACCTACAAACCAAAAATAGCCTGATTAGTGATTTCTAGATGTTGGATCTTTGTGCCTCAAATACTGCTCAAATTCCCATAGTTGAGATCAACCCATGAAAATAAGTCCAATCCAACGTCGATAAATCACTAATCAGGCTGATTTTTGGTTTGTATGTCCATCTAGGAATTGGCCAAACATCCATATGGTCAGAGTCCTTTAAGAGTGTGCCACGTGGCTCATATTGTGTCTTATAATCGGAGGAGCCTGTCATTTTAGGGCGGTAACTGGAGCTTGAGCCTTATGGCAACTCAAAGGCACGGTTAGAAGAGAAAAATTCTGAATTAGAAAAGTCAAAGCTGCTCATGTAGAATAAATAAAGTTAATGAAAAATATATAGTATGCAAAAAAATAAAGAATTCTTAGTCATTGCATGATGAATGAACTCAAAAAACAACAATATCAGAAAATCAGTTCAGTTTCATGCTAAAGAGGTCAACAATCGAGGCTATCTTTGTACTTGGACAATTAATTAAAAGAAAAGTTTCAAGCAAAAATGAAGAATGGGGTTTTAGCAATGGCCAGTTCCTGATCATCGTTATATGTTTGATGCAATATGACAAATAATAATTTATCTGCGGAATAAAATTGGATTTAAATTTTATGATTAAACAAGGCAAAAAAGGATCAATCATCCAAAATTCAAATCATCCACAGAATAAAGAAGAATGTATATCAGATAAGATGTAAACATCACAATTACACGAGACAAAGATTTATAGTGGTTCGGTGACTTCGCACCTATATCCACTGTCCAATACTCAATACGACTAATATTATATTATTTCAATAATGCATTACAACATATCCAATTGAAATAAATAATCAAACAACTAAGCTAACACTCAGTCTCAACTAACGAGAATTACTTCTCTCTCACTTAGAGAGTCAACCTAGGCCAATATAATTTAGAGAAACACTTTTCTCGCAGATCTATATTTCACAACTCATTCAATACGAGAATCACTTCTCGTTCCACCTAGAGAGTCAAACTAGGCCAGCAGTATTAAATTTCTCAAAGATCGACAATCCTCAACTGACTAAATGAGTAACAACTCATTCACTAATCTAAAATATTCAATTTTGATAAAGTTAAATTCTATTTTAAAAATGTTTGTTCACAGAGATACTTACCTTTAGACGAATTCAAACAAATAGAGAATCTTCAGAGGAATATTTACCACAGGGATACACTGCCAGAGACACACCTCTACTTGGTAGAAAATGACTTCAGGGAATCACACAGATTGCCGGTTCTCAAATAAATTGAGCATTCACAAATGATGCACTAGGTTTGCTCAGGTGATGCTCTCACAAATTGCAAATCTCTTAAACTTGGGAGATACCAATGAAAGAATGAGAGTCAAAGAGATAGTTTGATTGGTGTTACCTAGTGAAGGGTTTATGCTCTAATATATAAGCCTCTTCCCAAACAGTAGAAACAAACATAAAAAGATCGTTTGAATGGCTTAAGTGCGTCACAAATTGCACATTTGCGAAGTCAAAACGAGATTCGATAAAGGGGGGGTTGACTGCACGTTTTGGCAGGTCGACTGCTCACAGACGGACTTTTGTTTAAGGTCTGGTCGGCCGCTCAAAAGCGCCAATCGACCGCTTAGGTCGAACACAAATTTTTCAATTGTTAGGGGCGGTCGACCGCAAGTTTTGGTCGGTTGATTGCTCAAAGTCAAAAGACTCTAGTCGACTGCTCAATTAAGCCGGTCGGTCGGTCTGCTGAGCCCTTCGCCAACACGTCCAAAAATCACAACAAACTCCCAATAAGACTAGATTAGCCTCCAAATACATTAGTCTAAGTTCAAAGGACATATAGGGTCTTGGAGAACCGCATGCTTTGCACGGTGAACCCTTAGATGTAAACGAGTAAGATCATCATGAGATTCTGAAAGTTGAACGCTCGTTGAGTAAGAACGTATGTTGAATTTGTGCTTCAAATCTTCATGCTTGAATTTTGACTTTGTCTTCAGTTGAACTTTTTTACTTGAGTTGATCTTCTTAAGCTTTTGTTCTTCTTCGATTTGTTGACGAAGTCCACTTGATTATTGACACTTTAGTCTTTAGAGAACTTCTAACTAGCGAGATTGATTACAAAAGAACTAAACGTTCTTGAGATGGACCACAAAAAATTTTCAGTATGCACTATTTATATGATATACCATTGTTTACTAGGGTAAGGCCTA
Organism: Euptelea pleiosperma; assembly: GCA_035048495.1. NCBI lineage: Eukaryota > Viridiplantae > Streptophyta > Magnoliopsida > Ranunculales > Eupteleaceae > Euptelea > Euptelea pleiosperma. The sequence goes on along the minus strand of CM068550.1, from coordinate 35,388,261 downwards.
ACCCATGTTTTTTTTTAATTTCCTAAGATTAATTTTTGATGAGGGCTTAGGCCACCTTATCCACAAGAATAGAAAACAAAATCAAATGGTGAGGCATCATCGAGGCTCAACCTCTTGTCGTTTAATTAAATCATCCATGCCTTTTAATTGTATCTTAAAATATCATCCTATGTCCTTCGAATACAAACACGTGTTTCCTTTTCGAAAAGAAGCCCATTATTCGATCACAATCAGATGATGATGATGATGATGATGATGTACGACTTAGGGGGCCTATCATCATCAACGAGTGAGCGGGAGTGATGCAATGCATATGTCACATAATACCCAAATTATTTCTTATATCCCACCTAAGATCATAACTTTATAAGACTTGAACATGAACCCTAAGATAATCTACCGACGTATTGGTGTCATAAGTCTTCAGATATTTTCTTACTAATTATTATCAGTGTTGTGGTTATCCTCATGAAATTTCCTCCTGAACTCAAGCGTACGTTAAAACACATAGAATTCAAATCCTACATGGATCATATCTTGCAATCGTGTATTTCTAGCTCTTCACCGTGTTGAAGAAAAAAAAATGTAAATCGATCTTAATTTGTCCCTGTACGATGTCTTGTTATATTATCTTTAAAATCGAAAATTTAGCTGTTGTTTGGACCGGGGGATGAGAAGACACGTGTCTCTTTGCAAGAGGAATATTCTAACTTTTTAAATATTCTCCTGTCAAATCACGTGGGTCCCGCTCTCTCGTACACTTACAGGTGGCAGTACCATGAAAATGGCTCTACAGCTGCACACATACCATGTCTTGTCTGCAACTGAAATTTTGATGAAATCCAAGATAAGGACTTACCTTCAATCTAAGACATTAGCCTTGTCAAATAGATATTAGTTTTCATGGGACACATGTCACGTTAGAAATTACAGGGCTTGTACAAAGTTAGAACCAAGTACGATGTAATGCTGCCACCATTACAACACTAATGCTCGAGTAAAACTTGTGTCACAAGATGTTGCGACGGAAGCCGGTCACAGCACACAATACGGGCCACGTGGCATAATATTAGAGGGCAATTACTGTATGGATGTTTGGCCAGTCCCTCGGTGGACCGGTACACAAAAAATCAACCTGATTAGTGATTTCTAACCGATTCGATTGAAGTTATTTTCTTGGGTTGATTTTAACGGTAGGAATTTGAGCATTATTGAGCGTTAATCCAAAGGTTTTAAATCACTAAACAGGATGATTTTTGGTTTGTAGGTCCACCGAGAGACTGGCCAAACATCCATACGGTCAGCGCTCTCTGATCGTGTGCCACGTGGCTCGTGTTGAGTGCTGTGACCGGCTTCTGTCACAGCATCTTGTGACAGAAGTTTTACTCCTAATGCTCCACCCTCGTTTAGTTATTTGACACTAAAAACATTATTATAATGTATTAAATGGTTATAATGACCGTCGCTAACTATTATTTATTTAAGAAATGAGAATACGACCCGTTTCTTTGACCCGTTACAACGGCTGTTAACTGGACTGTTTACACCCCAAGTGTAAGGCTGTAAATTTGGCTCGACAGCCCAGCCCAGTCCGGGCTTGGGCCGGGCCAAAATACCAGGGCCTAGGACAAGGCTCAGCCCGAGGCTGGGCTTGGCTTCAAGAGACAGGTCTGGGCCCTGCCCAAGGACCTAACCGGCTGACTTGGACCCAGCCCAAGTTGGGCCGTGGGCTAAATTTACATCCCTACCCAAGTGCTTTGCTTTGACAGAGCTGGGCCCATCAAAGACCCAACTACCAAATGCAATGTGGCAGTATTTTAGGGGGATTGATCGTATGAATGTTTGGCCATTCCCTTGGTGGACTTACGATAAAAAAAAAATCAACCTGATTGGTGATTTCTAGCTATTGGATTTGATCATTTTTCATCATGGGATTCATGAACATGCCCCCTACGAATGGGTTCCATATGCTCACGGTATATAAAAATTAAACAAAGAAGGATAGAATCATCAATTAGTTTGATCTAGAAAACTTTTAGGAACATTTATAAGCAAGACTCGTGTCTAAAACACTTTACTTGAGGGAACCATACAGGGCCTTAATGGCTGTGTATGAATTAATTTCCAAATTTCATAGATTGTAGCGGTCTTGTTTGTTCGGGGAAATAGGTAGATACAAAGTGTAAACTCTAAGGGTCTGTTTGGAACTGGAAACATATATACAATGCATGCCCGAAGCGTTATCTCATCTGGTCTTCGATCGAAGGTTGGAAATGGCATTTCCATTCACATTTGGAACCGTGATTGGATCCCTCATGCAAGTCTGAATTAGTCTAGGCCCCAACCGCTTCTTGACCATATACTGTTTGGTTGCAAAGACAGTGGTGTACCCAACTGCCTAGCTATATTTGGAGATTAGCTAAAAGCACTCCTCATCTTCAAATATGGAGATCTATTTCCTTAGCTATAAGACCTTTACCATTTTACCCTTCTGACACAAAACACACTTCCCTAAAATTCGAACCACACCACACTATCTCACTTTCGGCTTCAGTAAAGGAAAACAAGAACGGGAGAGAGACAGAGAGAGAGAGGGCAATATTTCGCCATCAATGCTGACGGCTTTGGTGGAGGAGAAGATGCTGTAGTCGAGCTTCGTCCGAGATGTAGATCGACGAGCGTTCCAAGGTGGCATACAACCAATTCAGCAACGCAATTCCAATGATCTCTCTCGTAGGGATCGACAAGTCGGAGGGTCGAAGATCTGCAAGAAGATCGTGGAGGCTTGGGCTTGTTTTGGACCTCCTATCCTTCTCCTCAACCCTCTCAGAATGTGTTCAACACTTCATAGAAGAAGTAACTTTGACCATGAAGGATCAAACACTACTCACAACTCAAAATCACCTCGTTTTTCATAATTTAGATATCAATAGGCAACCCCATGAGAGAGTTGCATAGGTGCGAGAAAATAGGAAAAATTGTCTCGAAAACCACACCTTTTTAAAAGGAAAATTTCTTGTCTTTTCGTGGGTTGCATCGCTATGCAACCTCTTCCCGAGTTGCTTTCTAGCATTCTTCCAGCCAAAAAAATAGACAAGAAACTTCCGCAGAAGATAAAATTGTACATTACAAATACAAACCCATTTATTCAATACAAACCCATTTCTTTAGACATTTTTTTCTCTCCATTTTTTTAATTTTTTTCCTTGGAGTGACTCAAATCAGTACTATGGATTTCCTCCAATTCAACTCGAGTGTGTTTTTCTTGCTCTTTGGGCCTAAGAATTTCCATCAATTTCTCTGAAATAATCACTTTCGGAAGAACAAGTGGCAATGACGCCGCAGATTCCATCGGAGTGGTCTCGCTAATATCGATCATCGACCGAACATTAAGCATGTCTACCTCCCCATCACTATTCATCATCACCACATTGCATGGTATCCTTTTCGCGTAGAATGCTCTATTCTTCCTATGATGCCTGCGCGCAACAACACAAATCTAGCATAAAACATCGATGAAAACAACAACATATAGAGTTTTTGACACTTCAATACCTATCGAAAACAACCCATGTCGCATGACAACTCGTGGTTTGCTCAAGTACCACAAGCCGCAACGGGTACCCCATAGCGACCTTCATATGTGGAACCACCTGTTGCATGTACACATGTAAATCATTACTAAGCTTAGTTTTAAAACCTACAAGTCGACTCAAGCTGAGTTGACACTACTCGGGCTACGTACAAACTCAATTTCATATGTTCCTTTCTTCCCCAGTTGACTCGGTTGAGTCACCTCGAAACTTACCGAGTTGACTTGACTCGTGAGTAGTAAAGTAGGGCTTTCCAAGCTTTCTGACTATAAGATTTCGCATTCTATAATTCAACTTTTCCATATGGTCTATATTTTGTTTTAAACTAGTGTGGTTCGTGCCCACGGCACTCTCTGACAAATCATTTGCCAAAATCAGGTGTGAGTGGCTGAGATCCACCATCCAGTTGGAGGATAAGATATCAGCCCTTCTTTATTGAAGCCCATAAGAGAGGGTATTAGTGGGGAGACAACCACAGTCAACTTGATCTCGAATAATTGAGTCAATTCGACCCAATTGACTTTCTTCGGATTTTCAAATATTAAGTAATTCTTGGAAGAATTTAGGTTTATGCGTACCCCATATTTGTCGCAAAGCTCAATTATCCCTCGAACTTTCTGATACTTGGTGTCGTTCTTCCATTCCCTCTTCTCCTTCAGTGCTGACAAATCCTCGAGATCGAGTGTCCAAACATCCAACCATGTCTTGCAAGAGACTAAACAGAGTGTAACATAAGAGCCAAAGCACCAAGTTACTAGTCGAACTTACATCATAAAGCATAATCTTACGTGGAAGGTTAAGCCATGGCATGACGCCGAGGAGCGTGACGATACTACCGGCCCCAACGATATGGTCCAGGGTCCATTGAAGAGGCTCCATCGAGAATTCCTTCAGTGCATCCATGACTACTACAGCATGTTTACAAGTGCTTGACGAGTTTCGTGACTCACGCGGAGCAAGATCGTCGGCTAATGATCTCTTGCCAAGAGGGATCGATTCGGGTATTGCTCTACTGTCATCTTCATCTTCCCTGACAGAAACAGTCATTTCAGTACTGTGGAGCGAGCTTGCGATAATTTCTTCTTTGCACTAAGTTAATTGACAAAAGAGAACCCTAATAATGATGGAAGAAGATGAAGGATGATGATCCTTGTTCGGTTTCTGGAAATGGAGAGGAGGGAAATAGTGGGAAACGGATTTGTTTGAGGCCCTTTATACCCATTATTGAATGAGAAAGGCCTTAGTTTTTTTTTTTTTTGGAAAAAAAAAAAATCTTGAGAATAACGAGGATGGGCTTAGTAGATTTGGACGTAACCGAGGGCTAAGGAGACGGAGCCACCAAGTCTTGAGATGCTTTTTCATTAACGTTGTCGTCTCATACTGAAGGAAAAATTTTAGATGCAAGAGGACTTTAGATGCAGTCGATGCAGAGGGGTCTTCTGGCCCTACATGGCTCACTTTTTGGGCCCACTAACCGCATGGATGTTTAGCCCACCCATTGGTGGATATGTATACCAAAAACTAATTTCATTGATTTTATCTAGCTATAGATTTTAGCACTTTTTTAGAATTGACTGCAACCCGTTGGATTCAAGCATTTTTTTGCATATTTTTTGGACACTTAATCCAATGGCTAGAAATTTTCAACCAAGCTGATTTTTAGTATGCATATCCATCAAGGGGTGGGGTACACATCCATACGGTTAGTGGGCCCAAAAAAATGAACCATGTAGGGCTACGAGATCCCAAAATCCTCCGCATCTAATTTTTTTCCCCCTTATTTAATCAAGTCGCCTGCTAGAGCAATCAATCATCCATAACATTTAATCAAATTCATGGTCATCAAACTACCAATCACTAGAACCTCTAATCAAATTGCACCAAACATATCATCCTAGCCATCCAACCAATGGACTTAATAGTTATCCAAAAGCAACCCATTTGATCAAAAAGTTAGGAGCATCTGATGGGTGCAAAAATTTTCATCAAAGTCATAAGTACCCCATTGATATCTGAATCTATGGTACAAGATCGACGAACTAATGTGTAGTACGAATTGTTTATACACCTGACATTGACTAATCTAATCATGATTTAAAAGAGAATAGATTTTGTAATAACTCACATTTTTTTAGACTTGTGCTTGTAGCACCCAATTTTTTTTTCCTTTGAAGGGCGACATTTTGAATATTATACAACTTAGGGGTAATTTAGTAACTTCACCTTCTTGTAGGCATGAATCATAATTATTAGTCTAATCTCATAACCTTGGAGACACTATCTCTGAATTGGAGAGTTTTCAAACAATTTCTTCTAAAAGATCCGTTAAAAAATTCTAGTTGATTCCCCTATCTTTCTTCTTTTCAAATAGGTGTCATGGGTCCCAAGAGGATTTTAAAAACCGGACATTGATAGTGTTGGTTCTATTTGTCTTCTCTACTTTTTTTTAGAAAACCACCCCGCATAGTACTTATCTTTGTATATTTTTAGATAGATCTTTAAGTCTAGTTTCGAGGTATAAGTGGTAGGTTTTCTAACTGATAAATGAGTTCTTAGGAACTTCTACAAGAGTACTGAAACAACACCGGTCCGTTCTCTTTAATCTAATATACCTAGAAAGGGGAGGGGGGTTGATTAGGTATTCAAAATTAATTAACCTACACAGTTTTACTGGTCAGTGGTAGGAAAACAAAATTGTATGCCTTAGTTGTTTGATAAAAGATTATCACAACCAACTCAAGTCGAATATACCTCCGTGGTATATTTTTTTTCGTCGTTTGGTATAATCAAGATAGATCGCAGAATACAATCAAATTAACAATCACACAGGACAAGAGATTTTACGTGAAAACCTTAGCCAAGGAAAAACCACGGGACCACGTCCAGACGGAAAGTATCACTAACTGAAAAGTTAAACGAAACAAAGGTTACCTACGCAACACCGTTACAAATACAACTTCCAACCTTAGCCAAGGCCTACTGCCGATGCGTTCACGTCCTCTGAATCAACACTATATATGAATCTACACACACCCTTCCAGTTAAGAAGCCTTGTCTGCTTGTTCAGTTTGGTACACCCCAAACCTACCATCGATCGGCTCCTCCGATCTTAATTCTCAACACTCCCGCCTTTGCAGAAGGTGAAGGATTCAGTACACCCTGAACCCTAGGTTGCTTAAAAGATGTTGAGTCACACTGGTACACTCAGGTTACTAGGTCGAATATATAAGTGGAAGACCTAAGCTGAGGGATGGATCAAGCACTTGGCTTTGATCAAGAAGAAGAACAAGCTCACAAGATGTGAATGAGAAACAAGCTTATCGCTCTTCGAAAGGACTCTCTAATAAATAAACATTTTCTTCTCTCTCTTAAAAGATTGAGTCACTCTGTATCTCTGTGTGTGTTTAGAGAAGGTATAGAAGGGTTGTATTTATAGAATTCGTGACCCTGAGTCATATAGAACGTGGGATAATGGAACCAAGAAATTCAGATCTGAGAAAGACTGAGTTCGTGGAAGGTCCAATCGATTGTACTCTGGGTCCAATCAATTGGGTATAAGTGTCCAATCGATTGGCCTCAATAAGTTTCCTGTTCCATAGGCTTCAATCGATTACACAGAGATCTCCAATCGATTGGACTTAAATAAGTTTCTGTCCCGAAGGCTCCAATCGATTTCAGAGTCTCCAATCGATTTGACTCAAATAAGTTTCTATCTCGAAGGCTCCAATCGATTTCACAGAGTCTCCAATCGATTGGGCTAAAATATTGTTCTGCTTCGTAGCTTCCAATCGATTACACAGAGTCCTCCAATCGATTGGGCTACGTCCAATCGATTGGACAAGTTTCAATCGATCGGACTCTCCTATTAGTCAATATCTTTGACTCAGACTCGGGTCTGTCCAATTACTAGGTTTGACTATTATATTTTATTCATTTTAAACCTATTCCTATGGCCACAAAGTTACTAATTACCTTCCTAATTGTAAGTAAGGTTTTTTCGTGTCATCGGATCGGAAACCCTAACTTCAACAATATTTGTAAAATTCGATTATCTACAAAATGTAACTTGTATAGCCGTACGTGTCGGATGTCGATCCGCACTCAGTGTGAGTTAGCGCAATAAAGAATTAAAACTGACAAATAATATATAGAGAAAAATGAGAATGGTGAAAGAGATGAGAAGGGCGAGTCGATTTAAAAACAACATTCATTTGAGATTTAGAACACTCAAATATCAAAACTTCATTAATCATCGAAGAGTGCGTACATAAATCAAAATAACATAAATAAAGAAAGCATGTAAAGGGTTAAGAGATGAAGGGGTAAGGGAAAGAAACATCCATTGAGATCTTGGAGCTAAGGGCGCTACCGATCAAGAAGAGATCGTCCAAGATTCCGACGAATGCTTCAATCAAGAGAAGGGGTAAGGGAAAGAAACGTCTGTTGAGATCTCGGAGCTAAAGGCACTACCGATCAAGAAGAGGATCGTCTAAGACTTCGATGAATGCTTCAATCAAGAGAAGGGTTTTGACAGAGAAGCATCACATGACCTTTGGAGCTAAGGCGCTACCAATCAAGAAGATGACCGTCCAAATTTCATGGAATGCTGCTCAATCGTGGAATCCACATCGGATCTTACCGGCCGACAAGATAGATGTAAATTGACAAATGTACAATAATGTGCCCTAAGAAGCTCACCTTTTCACTCGCCGAAAGGAGTCAGCCAAGTGAATAGGCGATCGGCCTGAGAAAGTAGTAAGTAGAAGGTAGATAGAGAAACTAGGGTCTCTAGAGAGAAGAGAAACCCTAGAGAGAGAAAAAGTTTTTAGAGAGAGAAACATATTTTTAGAGAAAGAATGAGGATTTTTAAACCCTAGAGAGAGAGAGAGTTCTAGAGAGAGAAAGTAGAGAGAAAAGAGAGAAACTCACCATAGCACTTACCGAAATGAAGATAGCATGGTGTCGGCCATTGATTAGGTCAAGTAAGTGCACTTGCATGGAAATGATGAGGCTAGTGGCTGCAAAGGGGCAACAATGAGACATTTGGCTTCCGACCATGGAGAGCCAATGATGGATCGGCCAAGTGATGGCCATATAGCTGGAGATGGGCAGCAAGGTTGACTGGAGTCCGTGATGGTGGTTGGAGTACCCAACGGTGTTGCACTGTGGGTGTGCGCACAGTTGGCCCATCAGCAAGTGGAGAAGAACACCGGTGAATGTGGCTTGGAGAGGTGAACTTGCAGGTGAGCCTACAAGAAGAATGTGGTGTGGTGGTGATTTTCGGCCGTCAAGCCAGTGGAAAGGAGATGGGAGAGGAAAGGTACGAGTGCTCACGGGCAGAGAATGATCTGGTGTTGTGTTGCAAGGAAGGGCATCACTTGAAGAGAGGAGGAACATGGTGGTCGACCTTGCTGGAGTTTCTATCCGTGTGCACACAGGCCATGGGAAGAAGTGATAGAAGAGGACGGTGGTGCAGGCTATGGTGAAGATGGTTGTGGGAGGAATGGTGGCCATGAAGAATGGCTTGGAGGGCAGATCTTCTCAAGTGGTGGAGATGGTGGTGTTTGAAGATGATGGGTTGCAGGTCCATGCTTGGAAAAGGGAGAAGTAGATCTGTAACCTTGGATGGTGGAAGGAGCTTTTGAAGATCGGGTTAACGGCCTACAATGGTTGCAGGCCCTGAATGAAGATGGATGAGAAGGGAGTTGAACAGTAGAGGAGGAGACTGCAGGTCGTTGCTGTTTGCAACGGTGGTGGAAGGAGTGTTGCAGGTGGGCGTTACTGGTTCGGGTGGAAATGGTGGAGAAGAGAAGAAGATCCAATGAAAGAAGATTTATCCAAAAACATGGTGAGGGTTGCAGGGTTGGGAGGAGCAGCATCTCGTGTTGTACCACCCTTTAGATGAGGAGGACGATCATGACTGGTAAGAGGAGAAGGTCTCGGTTCAAAGAGGGAGAGATAACACGGCCAGATGGTAGTTCAGTCCTCCAAGTGAAGTTTAAACGGAGGAGTTGCAGGCTTTGCTAGTGCTGGGCATGAGGAGGTGTAAGACTTGCAGGTCCGACGAACTTCTCATCGGATTTAATGGCGAGCACAGAAATGGACTGCAACTAAGGAGTTGCAGATTGATGGAAGAGCTTGTACGCAGACCAGTCCAGCAAGGGAAGTCCGGTTGCTCTAAGGGAGAAGGGAGAGTCCAGTCCGTGAAGCAACTTGCAGACCTGCAACTTGAATTGTTGCAAGTCATTTTCTTTGCATGTGAGGATGCTAGAAGTTGCAGGTAGAAGGAGTTGCCGGTTCTCCTCCCCAAGGAGGGCTGGCAGCTTTTCTCTTCAAATGGAGCGTGAGAAAGATCTACCGATGATTCCAACGAGGACAGGGTAGCAATGTCTTCGGTTGCTGAGCATTGCTGTTTTGGGGCGGAGCTTGATTGCAAGTTGCGATGAAGTGATGCAGATCGTGAAAGACGAACCAGTGGAAGAGCTTGTTGATGCTGGTGCTCTGCTCAAGAGCAACATGAAGACGGGTGCTACCCTTGAAGATGAAGGTGTAGCAGCAAAGGGTGGACGATTGTGGCTTGCTAGAGTTGCAGGTCTTGCAACTCCAGAACCGTGGAGAGAAGGAAATAGACATGGTGTGTAACCAGCAAGAGAAGAGAAAGAGAAAAGGAGAGTTAGATGGGAATGGGGAGAGGAGGTTAGAACTATTAGGTGATGTGTGTGAGAGGTTAGAGAGAACTTAGGAGACATAGAGAGTCCTCGTGAGAGAATGAGAGGGAAATGGTCAAAGGGGGACCGTTTCTTTCTCACTTACATGGGCTTTAGTTGGATTTTAAGTGGGTTGAGGCCTTGGGCCTAGTGTTTGCTGTGGGCTTAGATGCTAAGCATGGCGGTATTTGAGAGGTGCTTGGAAAAGGTCGGCCCAAGGAAATGGATTGCATCGGCCTTGATGAAGATAGTGAGATCATGTCATTGAGTACGTGGGCCACTAGAGGAATGTGGGATAGAAATCATGGCCCATTTCATTACATTAGCCCGTGGGGCACTCGGTTAAATTAGGCCGTGGGAGCGGGTCATGAGGTTGTGGCCTATGATTGGATGAGTAAAGATAGAGGGTTGATGATTGGATTGGGCCCGAGATTGGTGAACCGTCTGATTTGGAGAGATCCAACGGTCAGATGGACGATCTAAAGGTGGGAAAGCTATGGGGATGGAATAGAGCTAGAGGAGGGGAGATCGGAGGGTTAGGATGATTGATCTGAGGATCAGGGTGGTCGATCTGAGGATTGGATGGTGGGATGTGATGATCTAAGGGTTAGATGGTAGGGTTTAGAGAGATGGAGAGAATTAGGAGAGAGAAGAGAGAAAATAATACAAAATAAAGGCAAAAGAGTTGGCGGAGGGTCTTGAACCCTGATCTTCAATGTAATCTTCAATTGACTTGACCAATCACGTAAGCCATCATTTTATGTCAATTGGTGCGACTTTGAATCACTTTGGCCCATCTCTTGGTCTTCAGCTTTGCCTCTCTTTTGGCTCTTTATCTAGCTCTACGATCCTCTGACTTGACCCATACTTGGCCGGTATCTTCTTGTCATAGCCTATTGGCTCCTTAAGCTTTGATATTAGGCTTCTAAGGTTGATTGTGGGCCCGTAAGTCTCGAGAATAGCCCGATCAGGCTTCCTACAATAGCGAAAAGCGTGTAATGAGACTTAATCAAAATGGCTTCATATCTAGACTTTCAAAAATACATTTAATGCATGCAAGTATACCATTTCATCCAGAAAAGTGTGTTCTATATAATGAAAGAGACTCTTACATAGAAAAGTAGGTAAATAGGAAAGTTTTACATAGGAGAGTGCGATAATGCTAAAGGATAATGTCTTAAAATAAGTACTTTTAAACGAATATCACTAATCGAGCGTACACGATCTTTAATTGACAAATGAGCAGTTACTCAAATGACTCCTGTCGTCAACAGTCTGATTCTTGCTGTCTCTGTCTTCTAGTCTTCAAGTAGTCGGTGAAGTATGCGTACCACGACATATCCACACTACACTGGTGCTCGTAGGAACGGTTACAAGAATATTTTTATGTCAAACGGAATCTTTGCCAAATTAAATATGAAAATATTCCTTACAAGTACTTATGTGTTATGCATATTTTTTAAAAATTAAAAAATGCACCATTTTTTATCATCATTTAATTTACTATCTTAGTTTGATTTTCTGAATTCAAATTGCTAGACCGATGTGAAAAGTCTCAATTGTCAAATCCCAGGAATACTTAGTTCTTCGGTAAATTTATGTATTGTTGTCCCTGAATCCCTTGAAAACTGAAGCATAAAAAATCAAGTGGACTTCGACAAAACAAAAGAAGGATTAAAGCTGAAGAAAAAGACAACCCAAGTGTTCAAGATCAACTAAAGACAAAGTCAAGATTATCAAGTTCAACTGAAAATAAAGTCAAATGATCAAGCTCAACTAAAGACAATGTCAAAAAACTCAAGTACATTTTCACTCAACGAACGTTCAACTATAAAGAAACTTGTGTTGCAGTTACTTACGCAAATCTGAGGGTAAAACCGCACGTTGCCAGCGGATTGTGATATGCATAAATTAACCTCACTGTTATGTTTAATTATTTTATATATAGTTCTGTCGATGATATTACATGGTATATTTTGATGGTGCAATGTGTAGGAAAGAGATCAAAGCGTTTAATTTTATCCGTTTGTTATCTCCGAGAGATTATGAGATAGTGAGTGAATCATGTAAAATGGTGGGATTGTATTTCTGTATTCTTTGTTTACCTTCTATATGATTAAATATTTTTTGTAGTGTGAAGATGTCGTGGTACGCATACTTCGCCAACTACGTAAAGACTAAAAGACAGAAACAGCAAGGATCGGACAATTGACGATAGGAGTCATTTGAGTAACTGCCCATTTATTGGTTATAGATCGTGTATGCTCGTTTAGGAAGGTACGACTTAGTGGCCATATGAATAGGTTAAAATGAATAAAATATAATAGTCAAACCTAATCAATGGACAGACCTGAGTCTAAATTAATTTTATTGACTTCTGGGAAAGTCCGATCGATTGGACTATTTAGGCCAATCGATTGGACAAAGCACAATCGATTGGAGACCTTTGTGAAATCGATTGGACTCTATGAGACAGAACTTAATTGAAGCCCAATCGATTGGAGACCTCTATGAAATCGATTGGAGCTTACGAGACAGAAACTTATTTAAGTCTGATCGATTGGACTATGTACAATCGATTGGATTTACGAAGAAAAAACCCATCCGTGCAAGACTAATCGATTGGACCCAAAGTACAATCGATGGGACCTTAGCCCAATCGATTGGACCCAGAGTACAATCAATTGGACTTCACACGGATTGAGTCATTCTCAGATCCGAAATTCTAGTCTCCACTCATCCCACTTTCTAAATAGACTGGGCTACTCCTCTTTGGCTTTACAAAATACACTTTTACACTTTAGCATACAGAGAAGAAAATTTTATTTATCAAGAGTGTCCATTAGAAGAGCAAAAAGATTTTAATTCTCATAAATATCTTGTAAGCTTTTCTCTTCTAGATTAAAGCCAAAGGCTTGATCCCTTACTCAGCTTAGGTCTTTCACATAGAAACTTGACCTAGTAGTCTGAGCTAGAGTACCAGTGCGTCTCAACATTATTTGAGCGACTTAGGGTTCAGGGTGTACTGAATCCTTCACCTTCAGCAAAAGCTGGAGAGTTGAGAATTAAGATCGGAGTGGCTGATCGAAGGTAGGTTTGGGGTGTACCAAACTGAACAAGCGGACAAGGCTTCTTGGCTGGGAAGGTGCGTGTGGATTCGTAGCGTTGATTCAAAAGACGTCGATGCATCGGCAGTAGACCTTGGCTAAGGTTAGAAGCCGCATTTGCAACAGTGATGCGTAGGTAACCTTTGTTTCGTTTAACTTTTCAATTAGTGATACTTTCCGTCTAGACGTGATCCCGTGGTTTTCCTTGGCTAATGTTTCCTCGATAAAACTCTTTGTCTTGTGGATGTTTGATTGTTGTTCCGCTAATTCTATTGATTAGATCAAACGGCGAAAATATAATATACCACATAGGTATATTTGATTTGAGTCGGTTGTGATAATTATTTTATTAATAAACTAAGGCATGCGAGTTTATCACCTTACCTTAACCAGTAAACTTGTGATAGGTTAGATTAATTTTTGAAGAACCTAATCACCCCTCCATTCTAGGTATTTTCAATTAAAGAGAACAGACTGGTTATTTTTTGACGGTTTTTAGGATTTTTCAACGGTTTTCCCCAAAATCGTGTCTTAAATCCTAATAAAGCTTATGACTATGGTTTTAGCAACCACCATGCCCATTTGGCATCATTACGAAATATATTAAAACCGTATTTTTTTGTCTTTTAAATCATGTGGTCGCAAACCACGAGTTTATTAAAACTCGTGGCCGAAATGGATCAAGTCACAGTTTTAGTAAAAACCGTGGCTAGTTTAAAGTACTTTAAACCACAACTTTTACTAAAATCGTTGCCTTTTATTATTTTAAATTAATTTTTTTTAATTTATACTTTAGGCTTCAATTTTTTATATAATCGTAGTCTATCTATCTTTTAGCAATGTAGTCTAAACAGTATTATGTAGTAGTGGATGCTTACAAAAAAAATATAAGAGATATAACCACTTCCCTGTTTTGCTATATAGACTAGTAAATGGTCCATGCCCATGGCACTCCCCGACAAAGCATCTGTAAATAAATTCGAGTGTCTTCAGTAGTAAAATCTACTTCACAGGCACTCCACTCCACTCCCTAGAATAAGCACAAATGGTTCCAAGAAAAATGTAAAGATCACCATATCTCCAATACATGTTTGTATGTGATCAAACACAAGGATCCAGGTAGCCCAACTGTCCAATGTGAAATTGGTGACAACTTTAGCTGCACTGCCTTGCTAGATTTAGGGGCTAGCGTCAACCTCATACCATTCTCGGTATATCAGCAGTTAGGACTGAAAGATATGAAGCCTACCAATGTCACCCTGAAATTAGCTGATCAGTCAATCAAGATTCCTAGAGGAATTATTGAAGATGTCCTAGTAAAAGTTGCTGACTTTTATTATCCTGTGGACTTTATCATTCTAGACACCGAGCCGTGTCAGGATAACCGCATTCCGGTCATCTTAGGCCGTCCATTCCTTGCCACCGCGAACGCACACATCGGGTGCCGGGATGGAAACATGTCCATTGCTTTTGGTAACCTCAAAGCTGAGGTCAACATCTTTCGTCTAATGCAACAAGATGCCGATCGCGATGTGGCCGATGAAATGTGTGCCGTTGAGAGTCTAATCCCGGACTCCACCGAAGATATTCTTAAGCAGTGTCTAGAACACTTTGGAGCTGACTTTGCAACAGAGTCAGCTATTTCTGATCTCAATGATCTTTTGGAGACTGCTCCACTGATAGAGATCCCCGCTCCTCTCATCGAGTTCGAGCCTCTGATAACCATGGCCAGAGAACCCATCCTTCCTTTACCTACTGAAGTCAAACCTCTTCAATCCGTGTCTTCTGTGACACCTATTTCTACTCCATCTGCTCCAAAATTGGAGCTTAAGCCTCTTCCCACAGATCTTTCCTATGCCTATCTTGATCCTAAGGAAACCTACCCTGTCATTCTTGCTTCCGCTTTGTCTGCAAGTGAACGTAAGAAACTTCTTGAGCTACTCAACGAGCACAAATCTGCGATAGGTTGGACTATAGATGATATTCGAGGCATAGACCCCTCGGTGTGCCAACATCACATCTATCTCGAGGATGAATCCAAAACCTCTCGAGAACACCAGAGGAGGTTGAACCCCGTCTTGAAGGATGTAGTCCGGGATGAGGTCCTTAAACTGTTAGATGCGGGTATCATTTATCCCATCTCCGATAGCAAATGGGTGAGTCCTATTCATGTCGTCCCTAAAAAGGCAGGATTCACAGTTGTGGAAAATGAGAACAAGGAAATGGTCACCCAGCGTCTAAAGAAAGGGTGGAGAGTCTGCATCGATTACCGACGACTCAACACCAACACTAGGAAGGACCATTTTCCTTTACCCTTCATAGACCAAATGTTGGAGAGATTAGCAGGTCACTCCTATTACTGCTTCCTCGATGGTTACTCAGGGTATAATCAAATACCCATCGCCCCTGAGGATCACGAGAAGACAACTTTCACCTGTCCCTTTGGCACTTTTGCCTACAAGCGCATGCCCTTTGGCCTCTGCAATGCACCCGCGACCTTTCAAAGGTGTATGATGAGTATATTCTCTGACATGGTGGAAAAATTCCTCGAAGTCTTTATGGACGACTTCTCAGTTTTTGGGTCATCCTTTGATGACTGTCTGAACCATCTAGGGCTGGTACTTCAACGCTGTCAGGACAAGCGACTTGTCCTCAATTGGGAGAAATGCCACTTCATGGTGAAGAAGGGCATTGTTCTGGGACATGTCATTTCCCATCAGGGCATTGAGGTCGACAAAGCTAAAATCGATATCATCTCGACCTTGCCCATTCCTAAGTCTGTGCGTGACATCCGATCCTTTTTGGGACACGGAGGATTCTATAGGGGATTCATCAAGGACTTCTCTCAAATCGCTCGACCTCTGTCCCATCTTCTGGCTAAAGATAGTCCTTTCGACTTTAATGCTGACTGTGTCAAGGCATTTGAGCGTCTCAAATCTGAGCTCACTACTGCGCCCATTATCCGTCCCCCGGATTGGACTCTACCTTTCAAGGTAATGTGCGATGCTTCTGACTACGCATTAGGCGCCGTTCTAGGGCAGAGAGTTGACAAAAGGTCACACGTGATCTACTACGCGAGCAAAACTCTTAACTCTGCCCAAATGAATTACTCCACCACTGAGAAAGAACTCCTGGCGGTAGTCTTCGCCCTTGATAAATTTCGTCAGTACCTCTTAGCCACTAAGGTGGTTGTGTACACTGATCATGCAGCCCTTCGTTATCTCATGTCGAAAAAGGAAACCAAACCTCGATTAATTCGATGGATTCTCTTACTGCAGGAATTCGACCTCGAGATTAAGGATAAGAAAGGAACTGAGAATGTAGTGGCTGATCACTTGTCTAGACTGACTTTAGAGTCATCCTTCGACACCCAGCCCATCCCTGAAACCTTTCCAGACGAACAACTGTTCGCCATCTCTGTTAATCCTTGGTATGCTGACATTGTCAACTACCTTGTCACCGAAGAAATGCCTTCACACTGGTCAAAACAGGACAAAAGCCAATTCCTAGCAAGAGTTAAGTACTACTCTTGGGATGACCCTTATTTGTATAAATACTGTCCTGACCAGATCATTCGTCTCTGTGTCCCTGAGTCGGACCAACTCAATATCTTATCCTCGTGTCATGACCAACCTTGTGGTGGTCATTTCAGCACTAAGAAGACTGCAGAAAAAGTGCTGCAATGCGGATTCTACTGGCCCACATTATTTAAAGATGCCCACATCTACAGCACAACCTGTCCTAATTGCCAGCATCTAGGCCGCATCTCCCAGAGGAACATGATGCCTCTCACTCCCATCCAGGTCGATGAAATATTTGACATCTGGGGCATCGACTTCATGGGCCCCTTTCCCGTTTCCTATGGTTTTGAGTACATTCTCCTTGCGGTAGACTATGTATCCAAATGGATAGAAGCCATTCCCACCAAAACCAATGACCACAAAGTGGTGGTCAAATTCCTAAAGGAGTTCATCTTCGCTCGATTCGGTGCCCCTAAGGCCATCATTAGTGATGGGGGCACCCATTTCTGCAATAAGATATTCGAGAACTTAATGAAGAAGTATGGGGTAACCCACAAGGTCGCCTTAGCTTATCATCCGCAGACTAGTGGTCAAGTAGAGGTTTCTAATCGTCAGATCAAGCAGATCTTGGAGAAGACAGTCAATACCACACGTAAAGACTGGTCTACTCGTCTCACTGATGCTTTATGGGCATACAGAACCGCCTACAAGACCCCACTCAATATGTCTCCCTATCGTCTCGTCTTTGGGAAACCCTGTCATCTTCCGGTAGAAATTGAACATCGTGCCCTGTGGGCCATTAAGAAGCTCAACTTCGACCTAGACTCCGCAGGGGAGGAGCGGAAACTTCAAATAAATGAGTTAGAAGAACTCAGAAATGATGCCTACAACTTGTCCAAGAATTACAAAGCCAAAATGAAGTGGATACATGACAAGACCATCCTCCGGAAAGAGTTCCATCCAGGACAGAAGGTCCTTCTTTATAATTCTCGTCTCCATCTCTTCCCTGGGAAACTGAAATCTAGGTGGACCGGTCCTTATACGATCACCGCAGTCACACCCTTCGGGGCAATCACTATTGAGGATCCCAAGGATCACTCCTCATTCCAGGTAAATGGCCAGCGTCTAAAGCAGTTTCATGAACTTGAGGTGTCGCTCATTCAGACTTTTGAGATCGATCTCATCGATCCTGCCTATGTCGACTGATGATCCACTCAGTCTCCTGAGCTCCAACTTGGTTGGGGGTGCCTGTCACCCCCGTCATGTCTGGCTGAAGACGTAAAACTTAGCGCTTTCGGAAAGGCAATTCCGGTATTCCTAGAGTACATGAGTCTCATGCATTTGTTATTACTGTTATATTTCTGGAAATGCAGGTACATTCATTCTTCCGATCATCAGGTACCACACACTGTCGAGTTTCTGCCAACTTGGTAACATCCTTCCTGAATCTTTGCATCATCATCTCTGATTTGTTATCATTTTATGTCCCGGTATTGAGCACCGAGGACGGTGCTATATTTTGGTTGGGGGTGGGTATTTACCAAAACTCATGTCTTTATTTAAAAATATATATATATATATATATATATATATATATATATATATATATATATATATATATATATATATATTTCTTATTTTTGGGGTGATTTCCGATGTTCTCCAAAAGTTTTCTAGAATTTCAAAAATGTGTCAAATACCCTGACTTTGATTAGCTAAAAACCTTCGTTAAGTCAGTATTGAGGATGTCAATTTTTGTTTAAAGTTAGCATTGAGTCAAGTCAAGTGTGACTACAGCAGGTTTGAAAACTTAGAAAAAATCAGATTCGGCACAATTGTACACTATCAACATCAGAGTCATCCTAAGTTTGGAAATTCTAGAGATCCTGTGAGAAGAATTGTGGAGACCTAACCCAGTAAGCTTTCGAGCCTTTAATCATTTCAGAGAGTATACATTAATCCTGAGTCACAAGATGACTCACTATTCTTCATGCCCGCAATAGTCGTTGAGAGATCTCATTATCTTTTGCTTCGATCATAAAACTCGGAACGACATCAACATTGGATTACTACGACAGAACCTTCTCTGTATCCAGTCAAGACAGTATACATGATAGTGCAAACCCTAGAAAATGATTTAGGCCATTTTTCTGAACCATTCAGCTTTTTTTTTACTCACCTGAATTATACTTCACTAGAAACCCCTTGAGCCGTTCTATAAAAGCCTTTTATTTGCAAACCCATCAACCTAAAATCCAGTCCAGTTACGAAACATGACTGGCTACCCTTATTTTGAGATGGACAAAAGAATAACTGATGTGGGTGTACCGTGAAAAAGAAAAGTAAAGAAGAAGAATCAAAAGGAAAAGAAAGTGGTTCAAGCCAAAAACAAAATATAGAAAGAAAGTATGAAGAAGAGCTGAAAAGAAATTGAGCAGTCTCAGAAATATCAAGAAAAAGAAAAAATACGAAAAAAGGAAAAAGAACCAGATAATGGTGTTACGTCGCAGGAAAAATTCAAGAAAATGGCAATATCCTCTCAAGATCTTTGAAATCCTGTATTCCTTTATCTCTCTACACCTGACCTAAGCCTCATTACAACCTAGGAAAGTCCTACTTGATTCTAGGATAGTACGATCATAAAATGTGGAGATTGGAGAAAGAGAAGCTATAGAGTTTGATCTGACGTTCCCGAGTGAAGTGGTATTCCAATCATGAGATCTTCTTCTGTTAAAGATGTCCTTCCTTCAAATAAAACATATGTGAGATCTTTTGCCTCTTTATATTAAATACATCTCCTCACATATAAATTGAGAGAAAAGAAGAAAACCCTTCTTGTGTGATTCTATTCTGAGTGCTAAACATGTGAGATTTGAGGTCGAGGCATAAAAACTTAGAGGTGATCTGGAAATCTTTACTGTCGGATGATGAGAACGTTGAGCACACACACACGCAGAGTCTGACTATTCTGGGTCATGATTATCAGTCTGTAGTCTTGCCAAAACTTTCCAACTCTTCGCTAGCATGTAACTATTTTTGCATCCATTCAATGATTTGACGAACGGGGTTTTCCCTGAGCTAATATGAAAAAGTGTGCAGCATGTGCAGAGCCCTTTTAAGCTCATGTATTTCGCACTAATTGCCAAGGATTGGCAATATGCTGGTTGGGGGTTGTGATATTCGCTCAAAAGTGCTTATTTTAAGCACTTATCCTGTTAGCGTTATCGCACTCTCCTACGTAAAACTGCTCTAATTATCCACTTTTCTACATAAGAGTCTATCTCATTGCGTAAAACACACTTTTCTGGACGAAATGGTATATTTGCATGCATTAAACACATTTTCGGAAGTCTAAATATTAAGCCGTTCTGATAAAGTCTCATTACGCGCTTCTTCTGTCGCAGGAAACCCCGATGGGACGATTTTCGAGACTTGTGGGCCCAAATCGATCATGAAAGCCCATTATCAAAGCTTAACAAGCCCACATGCTATAACTAGAAGATATGGGCCAAATATGGGCTGAATAAGAGGACCAAAAAGCCGGCCCAAAGAACGAAGAGAGCAGGAGAGCCAATGACCAAGAGACGGACCAAAGCGTTTAAAGCCACATGAGTCAGCAAGGAATAATAGTCGACTCTACTGGAGAAGCGTGAGGATGGTCACAGTGAAGACCAGGGTTCCAGACCCTCCGCCAGTGCTTTTTTTCCATTTTTTTTGATACTTTTTCTCTCATCTCTCCTTATTCTCTCTCTCTCTTCATCTCTCGATCCTCGAATCTACTGACCTAACCCCAGAACTCCTGCCTATCAGCTCTATCTCATCTCCCTTAGCTTTCTGACCGTTGGATCTTCCATCGGACCGTTGGATCTTCAATCGGACCGTTGGATCTCTCTAGATCCGTCGATCTACCAATCTGGGTCCCAATCAAGTCACCATCCATCCGATCGCCTTCAGAATGCCTGTCACATCATCTTGTGAGACGATGGACATCATCAGTCCATGTGGGCCAGTAGCCGGGCCCATCAGCATCGACCCGCTGTCCGACCAGTTAGTGGACCCCGCGAATTTCAAAAATAATTTTAATTAAATGGGGGGGTCCACTAATTGGGGAGATTCCCCATAGAAAAGTAGGTTTTTACTTAAAAAAAAAAAAATATATATATTTTTTTTCTTATTTTTTTATTTTCAAAAACCCCCTATTTCCATTAAAGGAAATAGGGAAGCTTTAAAAGGGGAGAAGGGAGGGTTCGTTCGAACCCTAATCCCCCTCTTTTCTTCTCCTCTCCTTCCCCTTTACTCTTCCCCTCGTTTTTGGCCCCCTCTTCCTCCTCCTTTCTTCTTTCTCGTATTCCTCTTCTTCATCTTCTTCACGTGATCACCGGCAGCGGCGCCATTTGAAAGTAGGGTTTTTCCGCGTCGTTGGTTACGGAAACCCTAACTTCAACACAATTTATAATATTATCCGATTATCCTGTAAAATTCAAAGATTCTATATAGGGATTCGTGTCGGATGTCGATCCGCACTCGGGATTAGTCAGATGAGCGCAATGAGGAATATAAAATCACGGAATCTCTAAATAAATTATGGTGGGATGAGAATGATGGATTTGGATTTAAACATGCTTTTTGAGATAATACTATCAACTAAAAACATTAAAATAAAGAAATCAACATCAAAGAAGATAGAAAACACAACTTTTCATTCATTAAAGGTTATCTCATACATTGATCGTAACATAAACTAGCAAGCTAAGAATTAACTAAAAAGCCATTTCTATTTAATAGAGAAGAGAGAGAAAGATGTGGAAAAACCTAGAGAGAGAAAGAGAGTTTAGAGAGAACAAGAGAAAGAAAACTAAGAGAAGAGAAAATAGAGTTAGAGAGAGAAGATTTTCTAGAGAGAGAAAGATAATTCATCACTTACCACGAGATGGATTGGAAACATGTCCAGCCAAGTGATGGTTGCTGTCCATGGATTGGTGCACGACTTGGTACGGGCTGCAAGGAGAGAATGGTGGATATGTGGTGCTCCAAGTAGAGGAAAGAAAGAGAGGCTGGAGTGTGGTGAGACTGGTGACCAACGGCCTGGCTTAAGAAGTTGTGGGCCAAATGGTCATGGTGCATAGATCTGCAGGGTGTGGAAGGCGAGCTTGCAAGGGATAGATCGTGAGGAGGAGGCAGCTAGGAGGAGAACTTAACGGCTTGGCCGTTGAAGTAGTAGGCGGTGTAGTGGCTGGCGGTTCGTGGAGGAGGCTGCAACGGTCTGGTGCAGCAGCACCTTGAAGTGGAGGACGGTGGTAGAAGCGTCACAGGTGAGGACCGCCCTCCTCTTCCTCTCTTCCTCTTCTTTTTCTTTTCTTTTCTGGCTTCTTTTCTTTTTTTTTTTTTTTTTTTTTTTTTTTTTTTCTTTTTGGTTTTGTGAAAACCGCTGGCTAGTGGAGCTGGGTTGCTTGGTGTTGCCGCCTGCAACACCAGCAACGTAGAAGAAATGAAGGTTCAGTGGAGATGGGAGAGCTTGAGAGAAAGGAGAGTTCAAGAATGAAGAAGAAGAGAGGGTGAGGACGGCTGAGAGGAGATCAAGCAGCAGGTGCCGCTTTTGAATCGGAAGAGTTGGAGGCGCTGCATGTGGAGAGGCGGTGATAAATGGACCTGTAACTCGATGTTGCAGGTCTGCTCGTGACTGAGGGTTGCTGTTTGTGGCGATGGAGAGCCAGCTGTTGGAGATCGCAGGTGCTAAATGACAAGACGATGGCGCTTCTGGCTAGCAGATCAGGAAGAAGGAGAAGACGGTTGGTTCAGTCCTCGTGGAGAAGTGAGACCGTTGTCCTCTCAAGATGGGGAGACGTGGGGGAGAAGATGGCCCCAATAGAGGGCGGAAACGCTGGGTGGTGATTTCGATTGGGATGCACAGCACTTGCACGGTTTGTGGAGGCGGTTCAGGTGCTGGCCGGAGTTGCAGGCTGCAACTCCGGTGATCACGTGAAGAAGATGAAGAAGAGGAATACGAGAAAGAAGAAAGGAGGAGGAAGAGGGGGCCAAAAACGAGGGGAAGAGTAAAGGGGAAGGAGAGGAGAAGAAAAGAGGGGGATTAGGGTTCGAACGAACCCTCCCTTCTCCCCTTTTAAAGCTTCCCTATTTCCTTTAATGGAAATAGGGGGTTTTTGAAAATAAAAAAATAAGAAAAAAAATATATTTTTTTTTTTTTTTTAAGTAAAAACCTACTTTTCTATGGGGAATCTCCCCAATTAGTGGACCCCCCCATTTAATTAAAATTATTTTTGAAATTCGCGGGGTCCACTAACTGGTCGGACAGCGGGTCGATGCTGATGGGCCCGGCTACTGGCCCACATGGACTGATGATGTCCATCGTCTCACAAGATGATGTGACAGGCATTCTGAAGGCGATCGGATGGATGGTGACTTGATTGGGACCCAGATTGGTAGATCGACGGATCTAGAGAGATCCAACGGTCCGATTGAAGATCCAACGGTCCGATGGAAGATCCAACGGTCAGAAAGCTAAGGGAGATGAGATAGAGCTGATAGGCAGGAGTTCTGGGGTTAGGTCAGTAGATTCGAGGATCGAGAGATGAAGAGAGAGAGAGAATAAGGAGAGATGAGAGAAAAAGTATCAAAAAAAATGGAAAAAAAGCACTGGCGGAGGGTCTGGAACCCTGGTCTTCACTGTGACCATCCTCACGCTTCTCCAGTAGAGTCGACTATTATTCCTTGCTGACTCATGTGGCTTTAAACGCTTTGGTCCGTCTCTTGGTCATTGGCTCTCCTGCTCTCTTCGTTCTTTGGGCCGGCTTTTTGGTCCTCTTATTCAGCCCATATTTGGCCCATATCTTCTAGTTATAGCATGTGGGCTTGTTAAGCTTTGATAATGGGCTTTCATGATCGATTTGGGCCCACAAGTCTCGAAAATCGTCCCATCGGGGTTTCCTGCGACAGAAGAAGCGCGTAATGAGACT
The DNA here is from genome assembly GCA_035048495.1 of Euptelea pleiosperma. Lineage (NCBI taxonomy): Eukaryota > Viridiplantae > Streptophyta > Magnoliopsida > Ranunculales > Eupteleaceae > Euptelea > Euptelea pleiosperma. Next base: position 35,364,359 of record CM068550.1, on the reverse strand, counting down.
TTATCAGAACGGCTTAATATTTAGACTTCCGAAAATGTGTTTAATGCATGCAAATATACCATTTCGTCCAGAAAAGTGTGTTTTACGCAATGAGATAGACTCTTATGTAGAAAAGTGGATAATTAGAGCAGTTTTACGTAGGAGAGTGCGATAACGCTAACAGGATAAGTGCTTAAAATAAGCACTTTTGAGCGAATATCACATATCCATCTAACTTTGTTGGAAAAGCCTTGACATTGTTACTGCAATAAGACATCTAAAAGACCAAAACATTCAAATGACAAAAAGTCACAATTGAGAATCAATGACTAATCTAAGATGGATTCTAGTTAAATAGAAGTATGTGATCATATATATACTTCTGGGAGTAATAGTAATACTCAATGTAGACAGATTAGAATTTGGAAGCATGGAATGTTTTTGCTAGTTCCAACTTCTTACATTTTTATATAAAAGTAATATACATGTATACTATCTACCCACCACCACACGACAACGACATGTGCCTCGATATTTCTATGCTAAGAAAGAGATAATGCATTAAAAAGGTTTTCATAGTCCAGTGGGTTTAACTCTCCACGAAGCAAGACAACTATTAGGCATGGGTTTTCCTAAAGTACTTTGGCCTTATTTTCCATAGAAACCACAGTGGTTAATGAATAGAAGGCAACGATGAAACGAATATAGCACATAGTTTAACTATAAAGAAGGAGAAATAAATGTACATTATAAAGAGGATGAGCAATTTGCACACCATTTTAAATTTTTTCTTTTTTCTATAAGCCTCAACTTGAAGCAAGAATGAATGAGGGAATTGAGTGGCTGAAATCTAACTGTCCACATTAGATGGATGGATTTGATTTCAACCACTCTTTATCTTATGAAGTCGTATAAGATAAGAGATAAGATGCTTACAACAAAAAAGATAAGAGATAAGACAACTTCCCTGTTTTGTTATATAGACAGTTAATTTGAGCATGCTTTTTTTTTTTGTAAATAATCTTATTGGAAGTTCTCGATGAACGCAGAATCCCTTGACATTCGGGTTGCGATTGCCGCCATACGATCCGCAAGCGTTTCCTTCTTGCCGAGGAGACCTACCACGAGTCCTACCAATTGCTCATGGGTCACTAGATGTGATGCCTTTTGTTCTGCCGCCTGTGTTATTATCTTTTTGAGTATTCCGGCGGCCGGTTCCTCACCTTGTTTGCCCTTAATACTCTGTTCCTGCTCGGACAGTTCTTTCCTCAGTAACTTCGGTCCTAGGGCTGCCTTCGAATCCGTGAATGAATTTCCTATTTGGGCCGTCTGGTGGGTGTTTCTACGTGCTTGGTTGGACTCCCCCTATGTGGTTCCCCGGTTTCTATGGTTGTGCCCTTGTGACCTCCCGAGTCCAGTATGTCTAGACGCCATATTGATGGACACCCGATCGTTATCGACCGGTTGCTTCTCCAGACGCCTCCTCAGCCTTCTGTTATCTTCTTGTAACCTTGTAACCAGTTTTTGCTGGTCAATCTGTTCTTCCCGTGCCCTTCTCCCCTCTGAGATGGTATCCCGGAGGTCCCGAACGGGGCCAGCTTCCCTGCCGTTCAGTTCTGTTCGCCGTATGTTCACCATTCTGGTTCCTCTTGTGGTCGTGAGTTTTGATTTATCCCATGGACGGCGCCAGAATATGTGAGGAAAAAATTCTGATGATCCTACCCGCACGATCCCCGAGGAGACGGATTGATGAATAGTGGATGAATTGCCCGGCGTGGTGGGCCTTACTTCCGATGATCCCGAGAGGAGTAGGCCGACTGGTCTCTCTTCTTGCCCGGATTGGTCACTCCGCGATTGCTGTCGTTTCTCCGGTCATTGTGGTACCTGCAAATCACACTCCAACGCTCAAATCAGGATGGATCCAAATACTGTAGAACTAGTTCTTGATTCCTGTCTCTCTGTTTCACTTATATTTTTTGATCCCCTCCTCATTAGATTCTCTTTCTTTTTATTGGGCCCTCAACAAGGAGCGCGTCGTTGTTGAGGAGCCTGTAACTGTCACTTCTTGATAACGGTTTTCGGTTACGCTTCTTGGTCTGAGGGGAATGTTTCCCCCAAGCGCTCCGCGAGATGATGTTTCAACCGTCCAGGTCCAATATCTGTCAATCTTGGGCGACAAGCCTTCTCTCCTGGTTGGGTGGTTCCGCCAGGTGTTCTTATAAGTTCCGCCTCTCAGTCGGACGGCGTCGGCAGTTGTTCCGACCAAGCATATCCTTTAGTGGACGGTGTCGGTAGTTGTTTGGACCAGGCATATCCTTTAGTTGGACGGCGTCGGTAGTTGTTCCGATAAGGCCCATCCTTTAGTCGGACGACATCGGTAGTTGTTCCTACAAGGCCCATCCTTTAGTCGAACGGCGTCGACAGTTGTTCCGACAAGGCCCACCCTTTAGTCGGACGGCATCGGCAGTTGTTCCGACAAAGCCCATCCTTTAGTCGGATGGCGTCAGCAGTTGTTCCGACAAGGCATATCCTTTAGTCGGACGGCCTCGTCAGGTGTTCCAACAAGGAACATCCTTTAGTCAGACGGCCTCGTCGGGTGTTCCGACAAGGACGGACGGCTTCTCCTGGTGTTCCGACAAGGCATGTCCTTTAGTCGGACGGCATTGGCAGTTGTTCTGACAAGGCATATCCTTTAGTCGGCCGGCTCTGACAAGAAGATACGTTCATCGAACTCTAGGTCGAGGTGGTCCGTGAACCACGGAGGCCAACATGCCTCTTCCCGGAGAATGTGCCCTATTAAGTGACACGTGACATTATCTTAGCTTCTCGGAAAATAGGGTACCCACACTAATCAACCACATTCTAGGTATTCGGAATAAAGATAACGGAATGAATTTCAAACTGCTCATTTTGACATGTTGACCGGTTATTGACGGACTTTTGTCCAAGGTCTAGTCGACCGTACGAAATGGTCGGTCGACCTCATAGGTTGAATGATTCCGCTGAGGGTGGTCGACCGCTCAGAGTCAGAAGACTCCAGTTGACCTCCCAAAGTGTCAGGTCTGGTCTGTAGAACCCTATGCCAATATAATGAAAAATCATCGTAACCATTCTATGAGGCTAGAATAGCCTCCAACCAAACAAGACTAAGTTCAAATGACATCTAGGGCCTAGGAGAATCGCAGCCAACAGACGGTAAACCCTTAGATGTAAGCGAGTAAGGTCAACACAAGATTCTGATAGTTCCACATTCTTTGAGTGAGAACGTATGTTGAATTTAGAGCTTCAAATCTTCATGCTTGATCTTGACTTTGTCTTCAATTGAGCAACATCACTTGGGTTGGTCTTCTTCAGCTTTTCTATTCTTCAAATTGTTGATAAAGGTCACTTGATTGTTGACATTTCAGTCTTCAGAGAACTTCTAATAAGCGAGATCAATCACTAAAGAACTAAGAGTTCCTAGGATTGACAACATAGACTTTTCATATTATATATAAAATTTTCTCCGCATTTGATCCATACTCTCTATTTTCTTCTTATTGAGTTTGCTCTCTTTTTCCATACATTTTTTACTAAGTTACAACAAATCCAAACTCATTGTTCAAAATCATTTTTGTTATTATTTAATAATATTTTATTTAAAAACTCTTGTTTTTCATGTCTTCTCTGTTTTATTTTTTTGCAATTGTTTTTTTAACTTTCCCATTTTTACAACCATAAAATCTGAAGATTTGAGAAAAACCATAAATAATTTTTTGTTATATGTATAATAATAATAAATTTTTTTGACTCACCCGAGTCAACTCCTGAGTCCCCAAGTTGACTCAACTCGATGTGGTCTAAACTAAGGTTTAAAAGGGGCCGTTGTAACGGTATAATGGACTGGGAGCGTTATCATTTTTTCAGTTATAACGGCCATCATAACGAATTGTAACGTTCAAGGGCAAAAATAGAAAACCAGTTGAAATTCAAAAATGGCGCTCTATGGGCACCCACAAATGACCAAAATACCCCCCTTCAATTTGGGCACCCACCCTTCTCCTTGGTCTCCTCTCTCTCTCTTCTCATCTTCTCTATCTCTTTCTCTCTCTACTGTAACTCTCTCCTCTCCTCTCCTCTCCCCTCCCTCACTCTCCTCACACTCTCTCTCTCTTTCTCTCACAATCTCTCCCTCGCTATCTCCCCCCCCCCCCCTCTCTATCTCAATCTCTTAATCTCTCTATCTCTCTCTCGGGCTTTTAGCCACCACGATGCTGCATTACCGTGGGGACTATGTGGCCCACGGCCAGGCTGACTATGGGCTACATAGTTGCCACGGTAGTTCAACGCCACGGGGGCTAAAAACACACACAGAGAGAGAGAGAGAGAGAGAGAGAGAGAGAGAGAGAGAGAGAGAGAGAGAGAGAGAGAGAGAGAGAGAGAGAGAGAGAGAGAGAGAGAGAGAGAGAGAGAGAGAGAGAGAGAGAGAGAGAGAGAGAGAGAGAGAGAGAGAGAGAGAGAGAGAGAGAGAGAGAGAGAGAGAGAGAGAGAGAGAGAGAGAGAGAGATGTGGGTGCCCAAACTAAAGGGGAGGGGGGTAGTTTGGTCATTTGTGGGTGCCTAGCTGAATGACGTGGGCGCCCGTAGGGCGACCATTTCAAAATTTCAAAAACGAAAAAAATGGAAAATAACGGCCTTTTTTTCACAAAATTTTCCAGGTATTATGGAAAATAACAGCCGTTAAAACGAAAATAACAACCGTTATTTTTTTTAGTGTTCTAACGGTCTATAACGTAACGGGGGAGGTCCAAATCCATTATAACGGCCGTTTTTAAAACCATGGTCTAAACTGTCGATGCCCCTTTTGATTTGGAGTAAAACTTGTGTCACAAGATGTTGTGACGGAAGCCAGTCATAGCACTCAATACGAGCCACGTGGCACATGATCAGAGGGCGCTGACCGCATGGATGTTTGGCCAGTCCCTCGGTGGACTTACAAACCAAAAATCAGCCTGACTAGTGATTTACAACCTTTGGATTTCTGCACCTAAATAACGCTCAATCGACCCATGAAAATAACTTCAATCGAATCGGTTAGAAATCACTAATCAAGCTGATTTTTTGTGTACCGATCGACCGAGGGACTGGCCAAACATCCATACGGTCATCGTTCTCTAATAGTATGCCACGTGGCTCGTATTGAATGCTGTGACCAGCTTCGGTCACAACATCTTGTGACACAAATTTTACTCTTTGATTTGTGCAATGTAACCCTGAGCCCCCAAGTCCAAAGCACTCTTTGGACTGGTCCCGTCTGATCATGTAGGCCCCACCTCCAAATGTATTAATGGACGGCACATGCTTTAGATGAAGCACTATAGATCAAGCAATGCGTGAAGCAAAATTATCCCAATAATTGGTGTGGGAACATGGAGTTGGAGTTTGTGTGCTGTATCCTGTAGTGTAGGCACCAACATATATTACAATTTTAGACATGATTAAGCGTGGTACTGAAGTCCAGCTTGTATAGGACTGGGTCCCATAAAAAGTTTGATAGAACCCCTCCCAAAATGCCACGTGCACACTCTTTCAGATCCACTGGGCACTGACCTATGAATGTTTGTCTGAGTCGGGCTTGACTGTATAGGACTGCGTCCCGTACAAAGTTTGATAGAACCCCCTCCCGTGATGCTAAGTGCACTCTTTCAGGTCCACTGACCTATGACTGTTTGGCCCACCCCACCTTTGGTGGACCTACACACCCAAAAAAAAAAAAGCCGGATTGATGATTTTATTTTATGGGTTGGATAGTGCGCCACATGCTATTTTGAGGGTGCTATCAAACTTTGTACAGGACCCCGTCCTATAGAAGCCGGACTCGTGGTGTGGACTTGAGATTTCTAACGTTAGGAGAATTTGAATCTGAGGCGCTCCAACGTTTAAAAAGAACTAAAGAGTGCTCGTGATCCATCCAACGGTCATAAAAATCCATGTGAACAATAATCACAACAATATTTCTTCAAAAATCATCTGTTCCTATAAATAAGAGGGACAATATTCAAACTTCCTCCAAACCATATTATATTCTCCACTTTTTACTGCTCTCTTTTCATCATTATACCTTCCACCCTACGTGAAGAAACGAACACAAACCTGCTTTTGAGCTTTTTTATTCCTTTTTCTTTTTTAATCTCAAACTGTCCACTGTCCAGAACCCAACTTCATTTCAAAAAAAACACAATATATGTTCCTACAATCTCTCCCACAGATCAAAACCCACTCCCAAAATGCAGAATCTGAGATGGGTTTTCAAGCTTTTCTTCATTTTTTCACTCTCTGGTTGGTTCTCAGAAACCCTAGCTCAAACAGATTCCCCAACACAAGCTTGTTCGGATGCAGACAGAGCTGCCCTGCTAAGCTTCAAAGCCAGAATCTTGATTGACACAACAGATATTCTCTCCTCATGGACTGGAACAGATTGCTGTGGAGGAGATTGGGAGGGCATTCAATGTAATCCCAGTACAGGTAGGGTTATTGGGTTGCAGTTGCAGAGACCCCCAGATAGGGACATTACCCTTTATATGAAGGGTACCCTGTCACCTTCTCTGGGTAGACTTCAGTTCTTGGAGGCGTTGGTGATAAGTGGGATGAAAAAGATCAGAGGCACCATTCCTGAGAGTTTGTCAAAGCTAACCCACCTCACTCAAATTGTCCTTGACGACAACATTCTTGAAGGGTTCATACCTTCAAGTCTAGGTCAGTTGCCCTTACTCAATACACTCTCACTCAGTGGGAACCGTTTGAATGGGCAGGTTCCTCCAAGTATAGGAAACCTCCAAAACCTTCTCCAGATAAATTTAGCTAAGAACTCCCTGACAGGTCAGATCCCACTCACCTTCAAAAACCTCCATAGTTTGCAGAATTTTGATCTTAGCTACAACTTTTTATCTGGGGTGATCCCAGATTTTATAGGTCAGTTTCAGAATCTGACTTTTCTTGACCTTTCTAATAACCAACTCAGAGGGCAGATACCCAGTTCCCTATGTAACTTGGCCAATCTTTTGGACATTTCTTTGAGTGATAACCAGCTCACTGGAAGAATCCCAGATCAGATTGGGGCCCTAAAATCACTTAGCAGCCTTACTCTGAGCATTAATGGTCTTACTGGTCAAATCCCAGAATCTATTTCAAAATTACAGAACCTTTGGTACCTTAATCTATCCAGAAATGGGCTTTCAGGGCCTTTACCAGGTACCCTTCCAAAGGGCATCCCTTCTCTTTTGTCTATAGACCTGTCCCACAACAGAATCCATTTAGGGACAGTTCCTAATTGGATCAGAGACAGAGGACTTACTGATGTCCACCTTGCTGGCTGTAACCTCAGTGGAATCCTCCCAAGCTTCCGAAAACCAGCTTCTTTGAACTCCATAGACCTCTCCGATAACTGCTTCACAGGTGGGATTTCAAATTTCTTCAAGAACATGTCAAATTTGCGGAAGGTCAAGCTCTCAAACAATCGGTTGAGGTCTGATGTTTCAGAGATTGCAATACCAGATGGACTCTCTTCTCTTGATCTGCACTCGAATCAGTTTTATGGGTCACTCTCAAGGTTATTACAGAACAAAACAAGTAGCTTTTTAGAGGTTGTGGACCTCTCAAAGAATCAAATTACAGGTGGGGTTCCCGAATTCAGCGAAGGTTCAGGGTTGAAATCGCTTAATTTTTCATGCAACAAGATTACAGGCCGAATCCCAAGTTCAATCTCAAGCCTGACTGAACTTGAAAGGTTGGATCTTTCAAGAAACCAGATAAAGGGCACCATCCCTACAAGTTTAGGACAGTTGCTGAGGTTGCAATGGCTGGATTTGTCAATCAATGGGCTAACTGGTGGGATCCCAAGTAGCTTTCTAGGACTTGAAAGTATCAAGCATGCAAACTTTAGGGCAAACAGATTGTGTGGAGAGATCCCACAAGGGAGACCCTTCAACATCTTCCCTGTAGTTGCTTATGCCCACAACCAGTGCTTATGTGGCAAACCTAAGCCACAATGTAAGGGAAGGAAACTAGTGAAATTGAGCCAGTAAAATGCTGACTCAGGTGACAGGTGGAAATGCTCATGACATGTCATTATTGTTAGATGGGAAAATGGGGTGTAATTGTTTCTATTTGTAACAAGTGAAACCCAATCTTTGCTTCTTTTTTGTATTTCTTCTATTGTATTACTTTCCAAGAAACTTGGTTTCTGTTTGTTCAAGAGCACCAATGGAATAACAATGCTTTCATTAAAGTTTTCACTGAACTATTGTTCAAGAACCAGATATGAGAGAGAGAGAGAGAGAGAGAGAGAGAGATTTTTTAATACTAAATTCAATTCAGTTGCTATTAGGAGAAAATCCTTCACATTTCATCTAAACAAAATCAAAACTCCATTCAAAATTTACAGAAAGGGTCATGCACTGAAAGTCTATTTATTAAAAAAGTACCCAAAGCCTCTACAATATCCTCATCACTACCAATTACTCTTCATCTTTATCTGAAGATGCTTGCTCCTGTCAAATATAACCACATAAAAACAAATCAGAGGCCCAATATTAAAGGAAAAAAAAAGAAGCAAATACTCCTGTAAAAGTAGAAATGTTTAGATCACCATTTTTTTGCACAAAAAATATAAATTGTTTTGAAGAAAATAAAAATTGGGTTACAAAACTGGAGATCAAACAGGTCAAAAATTCAAAAAAAATAGTAGAAGACAATTACTTCTCCATTTTCTGCATTGAATTTCTCCATTGCCTTCTCATACTCTGCCTTCAGTTCCACAACTCTATCCATATAAGATTTTTTCTCCTGATATTTTAATAATAAAAGATCATACCTTAATACCCATATCACTAAAAAGAATGAAACAAGAATAATATAAGCAAAGCATTAGCACAATCAAATAAAACTGAAAAGGGTGATTCACTCACTTCTTCTGTCATAGATTTCCATTTCTCACCACCTTCCTTTGCAACCTTTTTTTTTTTCAGAAAATAGAGAAAAAGAGAGAAAACTCAACAGAAGATTCAACCAACAAATAAAAGCATTCCTTAAACCCCCAAAAAAGGGAGAAAAAGTTGACTGTACCACTGCAACACTCTTTGAGTCTGGATTTGCTTCCTTGTACAATTTTCTAAAATCATCCCTGCAACATGAAAAGTCAAATTAGAGACTAGAGACTAGAGAGAGAGAGAGAGAGAGAGAGAGAGAGAGGTTTTACATGAAGAGGAAGAAAGCTGTTGGAGGACGCTTAGGCATATTGGGATCCTTCACTTTCTTCTCTTTTTTACTACTCTTCTTTGATTTTTGTTCTAATGACACCACTTTCTTCCTATTAAATGTTCAAATATGTAAATTTAGCACAATCCCAAATAAACCAAAAAATGAAGAAACAAAATTAATGGATTTTTACCTTACTGCTGGTTTTTTAGCTTCTTCAACCTTTTCAACAACCAGAGCCTCTGAAAAGAGAACAAGAAACAAATCACATTTACAAATCTCACCCACCAATGAAAACGCCATTAAAAGTAGATTAAGATAATAAAGAAAAAGGTGACAAAGCATACCCAAATTCATCTTTATCTTAGAATCAAGGCTGCAATTGTGCATATCAATTAGAACCACTGGTACATCTTTTTTACATTCTTCACTGAGAATCATCAAAAAAATAAATAAAAAAAGCTTCACCGGTGAGAAAAACGAAAATCAAACCAAATGTGCAAGAAATCACATGGAAATTTTTTCAAACACCCAGTAAACAGAGAAGCCAAAGCGAAGATATTACCATCTGGTGAAAGCACTTCCATCCTTGGCGCGTTTTAACGAATTTGTCTCGACTTCTACCCTCTTTCGTGTTCTTGGAGGGTTCGATTTCGACGATGCACCCGCCATTTTTAATCTTTTACAGAGACACAGAGACAGATGAATGGAGAGAGTGAATGAAGAGTTGATCACTTTTGAGTTCGAATGTTTTGGCGGCTTTAAAAGAAAAGGGAAATGAAAGTTTTGTATTTGGCGCCACAGAAATCGCGCGAACTTTGAAAGACTTTGACATGGATCGATGAGTTGGCTCATCATCGACCGTCGATTTAGATATACTTTTGTTTTTTTTTTCTTCTTTTGCTTCTTCCCGCTTTTCTTTGGCCAAAAAGAGGGCCATTCAAGATCAGTCCAGGTCCAGTCGTTTTGGAGCGTGTTTGATAATCGTGTTGAATTGAACCCAATTTCTGGGCCCCGCTTTTTCAGATTTTGTCCTTAACTGGACCGGAGTTGGCTTTTTGAAAAGGGTCGGGCTCCAGTTACCGCCCTATAATGACAAGCTCCAGTTACAGGACACAATATGAGCCACGTGGCATACTTTAGAGGACTCTGACCGTATGGATGTTGTCCGATCCCTAGGTGGACCTACAAACTAAATATCAGCCTGATTAGTGATTTCTAGACGTTGGATCTTTGTACCTAAAATAATGCTCAAATTCCCACAGTTGAGATTAACCAATGAATATCACAGCATATAAATCACCAATCCGGCTGATGTTTTGTTTGTAGGTCCACTTAGGGATTGGCCAAACATCCATACGGTCAGAGTCCTCTAAGAGTGTGTCACGTGGCTCATATTGTGTACTGTAACTGGAGCCTGTCATTTTAGGGCGGTAACTCGAGCCTGAGCCTTTTGAAAAACAGTTTGATTACAACATCGACTAGTTATCCCCAAGGTTTAAAAGAGGTCGTATTAACGGTATAACGGACTGGGGGCTTTACCGTTAAAACGAATGGTAATGGGCGGGCAAAATGGAATATATTGAGCTTAGCACGTTTTTCTCAACAATTAAATTTAAAATGGCCTAAACCTGCGCCAGCAATGGCGGAGCCAGGATTTTGTTCAAAGGTGGGCAATATTGTACAGATTTTGTTTCAGGGTGGGCAAAATGGTATTTTGAGAAAAAAAAAAAAATTTCCTACTGCTCCCTCCGGACTCCGCCACTGTACACCAGCCCGGCCCGTCAAAACAGCAAACCAGTCCCCACGTCGACTTGGAATCAAGGTTGAAAGGAGGCCGTTTTAACAGTGTAACGGACTGGGGGCGTTACCGTTAAAAACGGATTGAAATGGCCAGGGACAAAAATGGAAAAAAATGGCAAAAAATGTTATTTAAAGGATTTTAACGATTTAACGGAAAAAGCGAAAAAAATGGCAATGAAATTCAAAATTTGAAATTGAATTTAAAAAAAAAAAAACTGAATTTAACGGAAAAATAACAGATTTAACGACCGTTTTTTTTTTTTCACAAAATTTTCCAGATTTCAAAGTGTAAAAATGGTTTTAAACGTAACGAACTTGAGGCGTTACCGTTTTAACAGCCGTTAAAACCGTTTAAACACCGTTTTTTTAAACCATGCTTGGAATTATGAATTTTGGTTAAAACTCAGATGGGCCATTCTTTTGGCCAACCGATTGGCCCGACCACTCCACTGGTCCAATCATGGCTGGGCCATTCTTTGGGACCATTGACCCTATAAATTTTTGGGTCGTTCAGACCTCCCCCGTTACGTTACCTACCATTAAAACGCCGAGAAAGTAATGGCCGTTATTTTTCCGTTATAACGAAAATAAAGACTGTTATTTTTTGGAAAATTTTGAGAAAAACAACGGCCATTATTTCCGTTATTTTTTATTTTTTCTATTTTTTTGAAAATCTGAAATTCAAATTTCAATTTTCAAATTTTGAATCTGGGGCCATTTTTTCCGTTATTTTCTATTTTTGCCCCTGAGCGTTATTTTCGTTATAACGGAAAAAATGGTAACGCCCCCAGTCAGTTATACCTTTTTAACGGCTGCTTTTAAAACTTGGTTTGGACCACCCCTTGGTGGACCTAGACACAAAAATTAGCCAGATTTGTGATTTTTTTTCTGTTCGATTCGAGCATTCTTCATCATGTGATTTCTAGCCACAATATTCTAGCATTCTTGGGGTACTCAAATCCAGTGGCTAAAAATCACCAATAAGACTGCTTTTTTACTACAGAGGACTAGGCTGCGTTTGGCATTTCGGTTAGCTCAAAAAAAGTGCTTGTCAAAAATACATTTTTTTGGAAAACTTACGGGTGTTTGGATTGCCATTTTTAGACTTAAAAAAGTTTTTTTTTTCCACAAAAAGACTTTTTCCAAAATAATAGATTGTTTGGATGACCATTTTTAAAAAAGTATTTATTCTATAAAAATATATTTTTGAAGCCAAAAAGTAAAAAAGTCTTTTTATAAAAAATAGCTGAAAGCTGTTTTTCAAATTAAAAAAGACTTTTTAAAATTTTGCTAGCTCAATGAATATAATAAACAAAGAAACAGTTTATGATAGAAGTCCCCTTCCAAAAAAAAATGAAGACATTATATTGGTGGGGCCAACTAGAAGAAAATAAAGACATTTTGCATTAATGATGATCCAAACAATCATTTTAAGAAAAACATATTTTCAAAAATATATTTTCAGAAAAGTCATTTTTCTAAAATAAATATTTTTTGAAAAATGGCATCTAAACACCCTCTTAATTTAAGTTATTCTGGGTGTTTGGTTCACTCTATAAAAAAAAAAAAAGTTCTTATTTTGAGAAAAAGCATTGATAGAGCGTTTGGCTATATAATCATAAAAAGTGCTTTTTCAATGGGATAACTTGCAAGTCCCATTACATGTTATAGAGAAGATTGGCTTGCCAACTATGCAAAAACCCTAAAAAAATCTCTAATTTCCACAAGGGTCGGGATCGGGAAACAGACATTGAAACCCAGATTAGGACCTAACCGATGGAGCCGTCGATTTATTTAAATCGAATGACCTTCCTTCTCTTTACTTTTAGGTACAGCAGCCGAGCCGAAGTTGATTGGATTCATTTCAACGGTTGTTTTAAAAAGGTCAGGTGTATCAGTCCACGTGGCACATCTACTCTCTCCGCCCATCATGTCTCCCCTGCTTCCACTGAACCCATCATCTCTTGCTCCTCTTCTCCTCTCTTCTATCCCACCATCTCCTCCTATTCTCCTCTGCTACTCACCGAAAAGCTCCGGCGATGTGTAAAAGAAATCTTCAAGAATCAACAAGAAATGTGTCATTCTCTCTCTCTCGATCTCCGTTGTAAACCTAAGAGAGAACGACACCGTCAAAACAGTAAACCAGTCCCCATGTTGACTTGGAATCGAGGTTTAAAGGAGGCCGTTTTAGTGGTGTAACCAGCCCGGTCTGTCAAAACAGTAAACCAGTCCCCATGTCGACTTGGAATTATTGTTTAAAGGAGGCCATTTTAATGGTGTAACCGACTGGGGGCATTACCGTTAAAACGGATTGAAACGGCCAGGGGCAAAAATGGCAAAAAACTGGATTTAACAGATTTTAACGATTTAACGGAAAAAATGAAAAAAAAAATGGTGTTAAAATTTAAAATTAAAAAAAAAATAGAATTTAACGGCGTTTTTTTTCCTAAGGGCGTGTTTGATTGCCAAGTGAAAATTTTGCATTTTCCTTAGGAAAACACAACTGTCCATTGTTAGATAGCTATTTTAAATCTATATAATTTTCTCTACCAAGCCATTTGAATCTGGATAATTTTTCCAACCAAGCCCGGAATTCATTTCCCATCCACATATGTGAGAATTCATTTCCACCTGAAAATACGCCTTTATTTTCTCACATGATTGAAATATGTGTTCTCACTTACAATCAAAACAGCCATTTAAGGCATTTCCATGTATTTTCTCAGGAAAAGTTTCTTTGCAATCAAAATGGTTTTTAACATAATGAGCTTGGTGCATTACCGTTTTAACGGCCGTTTTTTTAAGCCATGATTGGAATTATGAATTTTGGTTATAAAAAAAATGGCAAAACCCAGATGGGCCGTTCCTTTGGCCAACCGATTGACCCGATCACTCCACTGGTTCAATGGCTGGGTTCAATTTAAAAACACTGCTTTGGGCCCATTGACCCTACGAATGATTGGACCAATGTTAAAAAACGGCCGTTATAATAGATTCGGACTCCCTCGTTACGTTACGTTACGTTCCATTAAAACGCCCAGAAAATAACGGCCGTTATTTTCCATTGTAACGAAAATAATGACTGTTATTTTCTGAAAAATTTTGAGAAAAAAGACGGCCGTTATTTTCCATTTTTTCCCGTTTGTTGAAAATTTGAAATTCAAAATATGGCGCCATTTTTTCCGTTATTTTCTATTTTCTTCCATTTTTTCCCCTAATCGTTATTTTCGTTATAACAGAAAAAACGGTAACACCTCTAGTCTATTATACCATTTTAACGGCCATTTTCAGACCACCCCTTGGTGGACCTAGACACAAAAATTTGCCTGATTTGTGATTTTTTTTTTCTTCTGTTGGATTCAAGCATTTTTCATCATCTGATTTCTAGCCTTAATATCCTAGCATTCTTGGGGTACTCAAATCCAGTGGCTAGAAATCACCAATAAGACTGCTTTTTATTGTGTAGGACTAGTAAGGGTAAGACAAACATTCATGGGGTCAGTGGGCCAAAAGAGTGCCATATGGCATTTAGGGGGAGGACATCAAATTACTGACATAACTTACAATAAAGGTAGGGTTATTTTAAAAAAATTAGCAATTAAGCCTCCAATTTTATCATTAAAATCATATATCCTTACAAGTTTTATATCCATGTATTCTAGTATTTAAAAGGCGAAGGTCCTTCTTATGTGCCCCACGCTAAACCCCAATATCCTATAAATGCCCTTATTTTGCTTATTTTCTTTTCTTTTCTTTATTTTATTTACTTGACATGGGCTTTTCGGTCTTTTTAGTGCCAAATAACACTGCAGCTCATTCAATGCTAAAAAAGTAAAATAAATCCTTATTCCTAATATGCCCTCGAGTTCTATAAATTGACAAAAATTATTTATTTCAGCTTTTGAAATTTTTTTAATTTACAAGAGTGCTTTGGTCATTCATTACTTTCACATTTCAACTCAACTGTGCAAACAATTATTGCATCCTAACGTGGCACTTAAACTCTATGACTAAAAAATTTAGATGATGAAGTTCATCATTAAAGTTGATAATAGACTCACAATGTCAGACACGTGTCACTTTATTAGAGGCTACTGACCATATGGATGTTTGGTCCATATCCCTAGATTGACTTATGTAAACCTGATTAGTAATTTCTAACCTTTGAATCATAATGATCAACATTTGTATCATATTGATCAAAATCCACAGTTACAAATAAATAAAGAAAAAGACTCGATAATAAATTACTAATCAGGATGAATTTTGACATGTAAGTCCAACTAGGGATGGGCAAAACATCCATACGGCCAGCGATCTCTAAGATTGTGCCACGTGGCTCATAATATGGTCCATCATTAATGGTGTCAAAACTCATTGCTAATTAGGATGGATTTTCATAGGTAGGTCCACCTAGAGATGGGCAAAACATCTATATGGTCAGTCGCACATGCATGGTGGTGTCATTGGCCAAAACTACACCTCAAACTGCGTGCTAAATAGTAATGCTTAAAAACTGTGGTTGAAAACAAACCATGAAAAAGACTCTAATCCAATGGATAGAAATTGCTAATCAAGATGAATTTGCGTAAGTAGGTCCACCTAGAGATGGGAAACACATCTATACGGTCAGTGGTCTCTAAATGTGTGCCACGTGTAAGGTGCTGCCACGCGTAAGGAGCACATGCATCACACGTGGTGTTCCCCTAGTTTTGTTAGAAAATGTTGGCTATTGGCTAGGAATCAACTGGAGTTACCAATTGTTTTTACTTGGAAAGACCAGACAAGTTGCTCCCTTGCCTTGCAGCGGCAGCATCTGTCTTTTTAAGTCATTTCCTAAGACGTTTTAAACAATATAATATATATATATATATATATATATATATATATATATATATATATATATATATATATAATGTCAATCTTAATTTCCTCTACCAAATACCATTCCCATCGGCGAAAGGTCATGAACATGACGTTGAATGCAATGGTTCAAGTGTTTAATGTATAAAGTCACCATGAAATTGGCAAATCTTGCATCATTTAGTAGTCAAGCTTGATCTCTTACTCAGCTTAGGTCTTCCACATAGATACTTGACCTAGTAGCCTGAGAGTACTAGTGCATCTCAACACTATTTGAGTGACTTAGGGTTCAGGGTGTACTGAATCCTTCACCTTTAGCAAAGGCTGGTGAGTTGAGAATTAAGATCGGAGTGGTTGATCGAATGTAAGTTTGGGGAGTACCAAACTAAACAAGCAGACAAGGCTTCTTGGCTGGGAGGGTGCGCGTGGATTCGTAATCTTGATTCAGAGGACGTGGACACATCAGCAGTAGACCTTGGCTAAAGTTGGAAGCTGTATTTACAACGGTATTGCGTAGGTAACCTTTGTTTCGTTTAACTTTCCAGTTAGTGATACTTTCCGTCTAGACGTGGTCCCGTGGTTTTCCACTGCTAACATTTCCTCATAAATACTCTGTCTTGTAGATGTTTGATTGTTGTTCCACTAAATCTGACCCGGTCCTCCGTTCATGACCGTCGTTGACCTACCATCGACTCACAAAAAAATTAAAGGACAAGAATGCCCCTTATAATTTCTCCAACCTTAGAACATGTAGGTTTGTACCAAATCCTTAACCCTAAATCAGAAGGATGTGATGGACTGTCGGGCACGAGATTCCAGTGGATCGTTGGCCGCCCATCACTTGTGACCAACCTACCAAAATCAAAGTGTCGGTCGACTAGTGTGGTGGTACTGATTTTGCTCTAATCTCTTGCCACCGTTAATTTGATGATGTGGACCGTATTGGAGGACACTGGCCATATTGGAGGACGCTGGCCTTATGTATGTTTAGTCAATCCCCGGGCTGACTTACAAAAAATAAATCACCTAATTAATGGTTTCTAACCATTAGAATTTTGAGTCATTTTCATGGGTTGATTTTAATCGTAGGAATTTGAGCATTATTGCTATTATTTCGGTACAAGGATCCAAAGGTTTTAAATTACTAATCAGGATGATTTTTGTTATGTAGGCCTATATAGGGATTGGCCAAACATCCATACGGTCAGAGTCCTCTAGCAGTGTGCCACGTGGCTCGTATTATGAGTGAGCATAGGGGCATATAAGAGTTTTACTCCTTTATGGAGTCACGAAGCACAATTTTTGTCACTCACCACTGCCATCTGGGCCCACTGTCTGCATGGATGTTTAGCCTACCCCTTCGTAGACATTCATACAAAAAATAAGTAGCATGTTTGATGCTTTTTAGCCATTGGTTTTAGTACAGAAGAATAATGGTTAAATCCAATGGTTAGAATCACATCTTAAAAAGTACTAAAATCTGATGGCTAGACATTACCAATCAAGGTGATTTTTTGTGTGTACATCCATGAAGGGGTGGGCAGAACATCTACGTGGTAAGTGGGCCCAGATTGCAGCATTAAGTATCCTAAAAAGTTTCAGGTATACCTTGTTACATATTTTTTTAATGTAAAATGAGAAAAAAATAGAGGTGAAAATCATTAGTGGCGACTTGAGTAGCCACAAAAAGTACACATTTAACCGAGGCAAAGAAAAATGCGGCTACAACTTACTTTCCCTCTAAATAAAATACGCGTCAAAATTTCGCGCCATACAATTAGCGGCGACTATTTGCTGTGACATTTGGGTTGTCGCTACATATGGCCATGTAATACGTTTAGTGGCGACATTAAATTTTTGCCATTAAACATAATTTATTAGTGGCAACGTAAATAGCCACAAGTGTACACATTTAGCTGCGGTAAAGCTAAACGCAGCTAAAACTAACAATTAGCCATGAATCATAAAGTTGCCACTAAAACATCTACTGTTTAGCGACGACACAATAAAATTCGCCACTAATTATATTTCCCTTCAAATAAAATGCGTGCCAAAATTTTGCACCATACGATTAGCGACGATTTTTTGCTGCGACATTTTGGCTTGTCGCTAAATATGGCCATGTAGTACCTTTAGTGGCGACATTAGATTTTCGCCATGAAAAGTACATTATTAGTGGCGATATATGGCTTGCAGCTAAAAAGTCGCCACTAAAAACAACATTTCTTGTAGTGTGATTTGAATTTAAGGAGTACAATTGAATCACAAGCACATGGAAGCCTCCCAACAAACACTAAGTTGCACCATATGATGTCTGAGCGCAAACGGCGAGAGAAACTCAACGAGTACTTTCAGGTATTGAGCGAGATCATACTTTCTCTTGGTTCCATGGTATATAATTTGCAATACTTCATTTGGGAATGCATGGCATTAACATAACTTCTTTTAATGAGATAACTATGAGACTTTTTGTTATGTTAGGTATTTATTTTTCTAGTCTTCTCTAATTTATTTTTGTTTGAATAACCAAAACACCACATATACACAAAATTACACAAAACATAAGAGAACTACAAGGTTTAGCCTAATTTCTTTTTCGAATTTGATTTTGTTTTTGATAGAAAGACAAAGCGTCAATGCTCTCTAATATTATGGATTACTTCTACAAAGCGTCAATGCCCAATTTAAATAGTTCTATAGTTTTTAGAAATCTTAATTTGTGGTGTATTTTCTTACAAAAAAGTTAGGGAATTGGGTGTTGTACGTGTTGTAGAGAGAGGATATTATTTAGTATTTTGCGAAGGATCTAAGGGTGGTCTCTACGAACGTGCCACATGGCATTTTAGTGTCGCATGGCATTTTAAAATTCTCTACATCATGTGGTCATCTTCAGTATGGATGTTTGGTTCACCTCTGGTAGACCTACACTCCAAAAATTAGATTGATCAGTGTTTTTTTGTGCATTTAGGGGTAAAATAGGTATTTTCCAACAAAAAGTACTTTTTTACCAAACACCATAAAATGGCATTTTAAAAAAAGAAGCCTTTTTTTATATGAGTACCAAATGGCCAGCATAGCTAAATTTAAGCACTTTCATACAAGTGCTACTGGGTAAGCACTTAAGATAACCAATAAGCTGACCCCAAACATAGCCTTATATTATCCACATATTGGCCAATACATAAAGGTGTTTCGTAGAAGACGCCGATGTGAATGAGCTTAGAATGACCATTCCCATCGGCGAAAGGTCATGAACATGACGTTGAATGCAATGGTTCAAGTGTTTAATGTATAAAGTCACCATGAAATTGGCAAATCTTACATCATTTAGTAGTCAAGCTTGATCTCTTATTCAGCTTAGGTCTTCCACATAGATACTTGACCTAGTAGCCTGAGAGTACTAGTGCGTCTCAACACTATTTGAGTGACTTAGGGTTTAGGGTGTACTGAATCCTTCACCTTTAGCAAAGGCTGGTGAGTTGAGAATTAAGATCGGAGTGGTTGATCGAATGTAAGTTTGGGGAGTACCAAACTAAACAAGCAGACAAGGCTTCTTGGCTGGGAGGGTGCGCGTGGATTCGTAATCTTGATTCAGAGGACGTGGATACATCAGCAGTAGACCTTGGCTAAAGTTGGAAGCTGTATTTACAACGATATTGCGTAGGTAACCTTTGTTTCGTTTAACTTTCCAGTTAGTGATACTTTCCGTCTAGACGTGGTCCCGTGGTTTCCACTACTAACATTTCCTAATAAATACTCTGTCTTGTAGATGTTTGATTGTTGTTCCACTAAATCTGACCCGGTCCTCCGTTCATGACCGTCGTTGACCTACCATCGACTCACAAAAAAATTAAAGGACAAGAATGCCCCTTATAATTTCTCCAACCTTAGAACATGTAGGTTTGTACCAAATCCTTAACCCTAAATCAGAAGGATGTGATGGACTGTCGGGCACGAGATTCCAGTGGATCGTTGGCCGCCCATCACTTGTGACCAACCTACCAAAATCTCAGTGTCGGTCGACTAGTGTGGTGGTACTGATTTTGCTCTAATCTCTTGCCACCGTTAATTTGATGATGTGGACCGTATTGGAGGACACTGGCCATATTGGAGGACGCTGGCCTTATGTATGTTTAGTCAATCCCCGGGCTGACTTACAAAAAATAAATCACCCTAATTAATGGTTTCTAACCATTAGAATTTTGAGTCATTTTCATGGGTTGATTTTAATCGTAGGAATTTGAGCATTATTGCTATTATTTCGGTACAAGGATCCAAAGGTTTTAAATTACTAATCAGGATGATTTTTGTTATGTAGGCCTATATAGGGATTGGCCAAACATCCATACGGTCAGAGTCCTCTAGCAGTGTGCCACGTGGCTCGTATTATGAGTGAGCATAGGGGCATATAAGAGTTTTACTCCTTTATGGAGTCACGAAGCACAATTTTTGTCACTCACCACTGCCATCTGGGCCCACTGTCTGCATGGATGTTTAGCCTACCCCTTCGTAGACATTCATACAAAAAATAAGTAGCATGTTTGATGCTTTTTAGCCATTGGTTTTAGTACAGAAGAATAATGGTTGAATCCAATGGTTAGAATCACATCTTAAAAAGTACTAAAATCTGATGGCTAGACATTACCAATCAAGGTGATTTTTTGCGTGTACATCCATGAAGGGGTGGGCAGAACATCTACGTGGTAAGTGGGCCCAGATTGCAGCATTAAGTATCCTAAAAAGTTTCAGGTATACCTTGTTACATGTTTTTTTAATGTAAAATGAGAAAAAAATAGAGGTGAAAATCATTAGTGGCGACTTGAGTAGCCACAAAAAGTACACATTTAACCGAGGCAAAGAAAAATGCGGCTACAACTTACTTTCCCTCTAAATAAAATACGCGTCAAAATTTCGCGCCATACAATTAGCGGCGACTATTTGCTGTGACATTTGGGTTGTCGCTACATATGGCCATGTAATACGTTTAGTGGCGACATTAAATTTTTGCCATTAAACATAATTTATTAGTGGCAACGTAAATAGCCACAAGTGTACACATTTTGCTGCGGTAAAGCTAAATGCAGCTAAAACTAATAATTAGCCATGAATCATAAAGTTGCCACTAAAACATCTACTGTTTAGCGACGACACAATAAAATTCGCCACTCATTATATTTCCCTTCAAATAAAATGCGTGCCAAAATTTTGCACCATACGATTAGCGACGATTTTTTGCTGCGACATTTTGGCTTGTCGCTAAATATGGCCATGTAGTACCTTTAGTGGTGACATTAGATTTTCGCCATGAAAAGTACGTTATTAGTGGCGATATATGGCTTGCAGCTAAAAAGTCGCCACTAAAAACAACATTTCTTGTAGTGTGATTTGAATTTAAGGAGTACAATTGAATCACAAGCACATGGAAGCCTCCCAACAAACACTAAGTTGCACCATATGATGTCTGAGCGCAAACGGCGAGAGAAACTCAACGAGTACTTTCAGGTATTGAGCGAGATCATACTTTCTCTTGGTTCCATGGTATATAATTTGCAATACTTCATTTGGGAATGCATGGCATTAACATAACTTCTTTTAATGAGATAACTATGAGACTTTTTGTTATGTTAGGTATTTATTTTTCTAGTCTTCTCTAATTTATTTTTGTTTGAATAACCAAAACACCACATATACACAAAATTACACAAAACATAAGAGAACTACAAGGTTTAGCCTAATTTCTTTTTCGAATTTGATTTTGTTTTTGATAGAAAGACAAAGCGTCAATGCTCTCTAATATTATGGATTACTTCAGTGCTTTGAAAGTGGAAGTTTTTGAACTCCAACAAAAGAAGCAACTATTGGAAGCACGACTTTCACCTTCAAGAGAAGCTGGTGGTTCTTTACATGAGAGGAGTTGACATTCAGATTACTCAAGCCTTCGAATCAACATATGAAGGAAAAGAAGCGAGTGACCGTATAAGCGGAGATTCCAATGTTATGGATTTGATTATCCACATACTTGAATTCCTAAAACAGGTGAAGTTTTTCAGTCTGATGGTCAAAATTTCCATGCATATGTTCCGTGCCAGATTTCAAATTTTTCCAAGTTTACCATTTCCAAATGCCTTTGCATTTGGTTCTCGAGTGTCATCGATCACATTATTTTTAATGTTGTGGCTTTTCCTCTTTTAATTTTTTATATTGATTCTTTTTGAACTTTTTGGCATTTGTTAGTCATGATAGTGGTGGTTCTGTAACTTATTTTAGAATTAAAATAGAGGCAAATTAACGAACTGTTTGAATTAAAGAATACGGTTTCTCGAAAAAGCGTCATTTTTTGTATAGGCTTATGATTACGGTTTTGGATTAAATCATAGTCTTTGTTGGATGTTTAAACTTGGTTTAACTCTTTTAGACCACAGTTAAGAACCATAAAGACTATGTTTGTTCGAAAAAACGAAGTCATTTATGTAGTTTTACAACTACAACTTTGGATAAAACTGTAGTCGTTTTAGCTCATAGACCACGCTAAACAACTGTAATCTTTTGTGTAGACTTTAGACTACGGTTTTAGAGATAATTTTTGACCGTAGTCTAACACAAACTACGACGGTTTTCTAAAGTGTTTTTTGTAGTAGTGATCTGATCTCTTATCTTATCCGGCTTCATAAGATAAAGAGTGGTCGAGATCAAATCATCCATCGTTTTAGCTCATAGACCACGCTAAACAACTGTAATCTTTTGTGTAGACTTTAGACTACGCGTGTCTAGACTACGGTTTTAGAGATAATTTTTGACCGTAGTTTAATACAAACTATTACGGTTTTCTAAAGTGTTTTTTTGTAGTAGTGATCTTATCTCTTATCTTATCCGGCTTCATAAGATAAAGAGTGGTTGAGATCAAATCCATCCATCGTTTTAGCTCATAGACCACATTAAACAACTGTAATCTTTTGTGTAGACTTTAGACTACGCGTGTCTAGACTACGGTTTTAGAGATAATTTTTGACCGTAGTCTAACACAAACTACTATGGTTTTCTAAAGTATTTTTTGTTGTAGTGATCTTATCTCTTATCTTATCCGGCTTCATAAGATAAAGAGTGGTTGAGATCAAATCCATCCATCTAATGTAGACGGTTATATTTCAGCCACCCAATCCCCCTAATTTATTCAGTCACTCCCACTCATTTGGCCCCTGCATGCAACAGATTGAAAATTTGAAATTCAAATTTTGAATTTTGAATTTTAGCACATGCGTTACAATCCGTTATAAGGAAAAAACAGTAACGCCCCCAGTCCGTTATATCGTTTGAGTGCTGAAGGCACCCAATTTTCGCCAACGCTTTTGTCGGAGAGTGTTGTGGGTACGGGCCATTTACTAGTTATATACAATACAGCCCATATGTCTTGATAATTTGCATGTTAATAACCAGCTGTAAGCGTGCGTGCCGCCCACTAGTACTATATAATGCCACTTCTAAGTGGCCGTAAATTACCTAAATGACATTCTCTCGATTTCTTTATAACTTGTGGTTGCATGGATGAGAATTTTATAATTTTCAATAGGTTTTTATGTCAATTAAATCTTAGGGCTTTTTTGCTCGTCCCCCTTACTTTATTGATGCAATTTGCATCTCACCCAATGTTTCTAAAATATTTGCCTCTCACCCTTTAACCATGGTCAACATCATTGACCATAGATGCCCATTAACGGTCTCCGAATGGACATCCCAATATTTTTTAAATGCCTATAATGACCTTGGGTGAGATGCAAATATTTTAAAAACATATGGTGCAATGCAAATCGCATCAATAAGTAAGGGGGACAAGCGAAAAATCCTTTCTTCTTTTGAAGAGTATTTTTTTTAGGATTGTCAGCTCAATCTAACTACTCAAAAAATTCTCATGAGTCATAATTACCATTAAATTAGCAAAATACAGTCGAGGATAAGATCATTTAAACAAAGGGGGAGCGGGAAAGAAAGCTCAGAATATCTTTTCTTCTTCTTCAATTTCAAGTCTTCAACCGAAAAACTTGAAAACCCTTCTCAGATTCTACATTTCTGAACTGGGTTTGTGAATGTTGCCACAAAACATAAGGTGGGTTCTGATTAGATACATAGTGATAGAAGAATTAAAGACGAAACGAAGAAAAACAAGAAAGCTTAGATAAGAGCAGCGAAACCCAAATTTATGTCGATTTAACAGAAAAAACCAGAATTGCCATTATCGAAGTTGAGAGCGTAACTGAAAGGGTCGTAGTTGAAGCTGTACCTCCGCTTCGACCGACCCTTCACTTGTCTCCGTATCTCTGCTCTAAACTTCCAAAACAAGCTCCGAAACTTCCTCTTCCCGCTGCCGAAGACCAATGATGGATCAAAATAAACGCCTGTCACCGCCATTTTTTGTTATCTTCTGTACTCATAGACTGATATATAGAGAGAGAGAGAGAGACAGAGAGAGCAAGAAGGCAAGAAGCGGAGAAGGATTTAAAAAGTTTTGGAGGTTCCGATACGTTGTTTTCGGTGCAGCTGACGCTACTGCTTCTGCTCGTGCTGTCACTGTTTGTCTACGGAGCTGACTCTAAACGAGGCGGTCACATGGAGGATGGGGTGGGCGCGTTGAAAGACCACATTGGATGCTTTTGGTTTGATAGAAGTAGAGTTAGATTTGAGTTATTAGATGGGATTTCTGTACTTTCTTTACTACAACAACGGATTGAAAAATGACAGTCTACCGCAGAAGTGCGGACAAGAGACGCACTAGAATGATCACATCCGTCCATCAACAGATTAGTGTGATTTCAATGGCAATAAGATTACGTATTTGAGATCCATACGTTGGAGTTGAACGTCAGATAGATTCTAATGGCTTATTCTCTTTAGCCTCGAGATTCGCATCATTAATGAGAGAGAGAGAGGGAGATGGCGGGCAGGACTAGAACGTTAAGCCTCGGGGAGCTCAAATTCTTCTCTTAAATGAAGAAATGCGTTATTACGGGAGATATGTCGGATCGAGAAAAGATTGGCTGGTCCTGGGGACGAGTAAAATCACCAGTAAAACTTGTGTCACAAGATGTTGTGACGGAAGCCGGTCACAGCACTCAACCTGAGCCACGTGGCACACGATCAGGGGGCTCTGACCGTATGGATGTTTGGCCAGTCTCTCAGTGGACCTACAAACCAAAAATCAGCTGATTAGTGATTTACAACCTTTGGATTTTTGCACTCAAATAACGCTCTATAATGCTCAGATTCCTACCGTTAAAATCAACCCATGAAAATAACTTCAACAGAATCGGTTAGAAATCACTAATCAAGCTGATTTTTTGTGTACCGGTTGACCGAGGGACTGGCCAAACATCCATACGGTCATCTTCCTCTAATCATATGCCACGTGTCTCACATTGAATGCTGTGACTGACTTCCGTCACAACATCTTGTGACACAAGTTTTACTCTAAAATCACAGCGTTCTGACAGAGGCTTCTGTCACAATGCAAAACACAAGCCACATGGCACACTCTTAGTGGACGCTAACCGTATGGATGTTTGGCCAGTTCCTCAGTAGACCTCTAAACCAAAAACCAGTCTAATTAATGATTTCTAAGCAATTCGATTATAGTTATATTCATGGGTTGATCTAACGGTAAGAATTCGAGCATTATTGAGCTTTATTTGGGTGCAAAGATCCAACGGTTGTAAATCATTAATCAGGCTGATTTTTGGTTTATAGGTCTACCGAGGGACTGGCCAAACGTCCACACTATTAGTGTCCTGCCCGCCATCTAAGAGTGTGCCACCTGTCCCGTGTTTTGCATTGTCATAGAAGCATTTGTCGGAACGCTGTGATAGAAGTTTTAGAGTAAAGCTTGTGTCACAAGATGTTGTGACTGAACACGGTCACAGCACTCAATATGAGCCACGTGGTATACTATTAGAGGACAATGACTGTATGGATGTTTGGGCAGTCCCTCGGTGGACTGGTACACAAAAAATCAGCTTGATTAGTGATTTCTAACTGATTCTATTGAAGTTATTTTCACGGGTTGATTTTAACGGTAGGAATTTGAGCATTATTGAGCGTTTTTTGGGTGCAAAAATCCAAAGGATTTAAATCACTAATCAGGCTGATTTTTGGTTTGTAGGTCCACCGAGGGACTGGTCAAACATCCATACGGTCAAAGACCTCTGATCGTGTGCCACGTGTCTTGTATTGAGTGCTGTGACCGTGTTCCCTCACAACATCTTGTGACACAAGTTTACTCGAAGTTTTACTCCCCGGGGACCAAAATGTCTGACACCTACTTCAAGACCTAAACCCAACCCTACTTAACCCCTTGGTTAGTTCGTTAAGGGTGGTTAACAAAGGGCGTGTAAAACATTTTGGGAGGGGCCGGACAAGCGAATTTTTTCTCTGTCCGATCCGAGAATCCACCTGGCGGAGCAGCCGCAATTCGTAAACGAGTCGAGAAGTTGCCTTCAATTCACCAGTGGATCCCTCAACTTTATTGAATGGATTTACAAATAAATCTTACCGGACCACCGCTGGTCAGGTAGCATATAAGCCACGTGGAAATTTCTTAAAGGACACTGACCGTATGGATGTTTGGCCAATCCCTAGGTGGACCTATAAAGCCAAAATCAACCTGATCAGTGATTTCTAAGCATTAGTTGAAGTTATTTTCGTGGGTTGATTTTAACATAAGAATTTGAGCGTTATTTACAATAATTTGGGTACAATGATCTAAAGGTTTGAAATCACTAATCAGGCTGATTTTTTTGTTTCTAGGTCCACTTAGGGATTGGCCAAACATCCATACGGTCAGCGTCCTCTCTCTCTCTATGTATATAACTCTATGCACAATACAATACCGGTGGTATGGTGATCCTAGCTGTACACTTTGAAGTAAGGAGCATTGGACGGTTATGGTGATGCCACGGCCAACGCCGTGGAACTTATGATAAATACTGTCAGACCATTAAACTATGGTTTAAATAACGGCCTTTATAACCTGACGCTCTGACCCTATTACATTCTTTTCCTATTTAATGTTAGGCTCGGGTCCAGGGACCGGCCTTTTTGATCGGCTCCCGTTACAGGACACAATATAAGCCAAGTGGCACTCTCAGAAGACTCTGACCGTATGGATGTTTTGCCAATCCCTAGGTGGACCTACAAACCGAAAATCAGCCTCATTATTGATTTCTATTGATTGGACTTATTTTCATGGGTTGATCTCAACTGTGGGGATTTGAGCAGTATTTGAGGTAGAAAGATCCAAAGGTTTGAAATCACTAATCAGGCTGATTTTTGGTTTGTAGATCCACCTAGGGATTGGCCAAACAATTATGCGGCCAGAGTCCTCTAAGAGTGTACCACGTGGCTCATTGTGTCCTGTAATAGGAGCCGCTCACAAAAGGCCGGTCTCTAGAGCCCGACCCTTGACGCTATCCCATTATAGTGGCCATTATTTTCAAATACAAAGACCGTTATAACTAAAATAACGTCCGTTATTTTTTTTAATGTTTTAAAATAAAACATCTATTTTTTTCTTATTTTAAATTCATTTTTATTTTCGAATTTTGAATTAAATTTCAAATTTAGAATCATTATAAATTCTCCCAAATAATGGCCGTTATAAATCAGTTATAAACACGTTATAACGGATATAACAGCCATTATTTGCAAAATTAATAAAAAATATTATTTTATTATTTTATTTTATGTTATATTCCACTATTTTCGTTCTCTTTTAAAATATTGGGGGCGTTATAACAAAAATAAAGGTAATGTTCCCTGTCCGTTATACCATTATAATAATCAATTTAAAATCATCATATGTGATGTATGATTGTCTCAAGTTCTTTTAAACCTTGTTTCATATGTGTATTTGACATAATTTTAAGCGAGAATTACCGTATGGGCCGTAGTTACGAACATGTTAGTCGTAACGAGCCGTATAAAATATTTTCTGAAATTCAGTCTGTTCTCTTTATTCATAATACCTAGAAGGGGGGGTTGATTAGGTATTAAAATTTACTTTAACCTAAACAATTTTAATGGTCTGGTAGGGTGATAAAATCATCACATGCTCCAATGAAACAGTTGATTGATAAAAGAAAGATTATCTCAACCGACTCGAATCAAATATATCTCCGTGATATATTCTCTTCTTTGTCGTTTGGGTTAATCAAAACAATTAGCGGAACAAACAATCAAATAATATACAAGACAGAGAGTTTTTACGTGGAAACTTTATGGAAACTTTAGCCAATGAAAACTACGGGACCACGTCCAGACGGAAAGTATCACTAACTAGAAAGTTATGAGTTACAGAAGTTACTTACGTAGCACCGTTGCAAATGCAGCTTCTAACCTTAGCCAATGTCTACTACCGATGCGTCCACGCCCTTTAGGTCCATGCTATGAATCCATATGCGCCCTCCCAATCACGAAGCCTTTGCCACTTGTTCATTTTGGTATACCCCAAACCTACTTTTGATCAGTACACCCCGATCTTAATTCTCAACACTCTAGTCTCTACTGAAGGTGAAGAATTCAGTACAACCTGAACCCTAAGTTGCTCAAATGGTGTTGAGTCACATTGGTACTCTTTGACTAACTAGGTTAAGCTCATAAATAGAAAACCTAAGCAGAGTGAGGATCAAGCTCTAAGCTTTTATTTTAAGGAAGAGAAAAACCTCACAAGATAAATAGTGAAAGCTAAGGCTTTTTCTCTTCAAACAAGAACTATTCTTAATCTAGCAAGTTAATTATTTTCTCTCTTGTTGTGTATTTTGTTTAGCTCAAGAGTGCTCTGTTGTGCAAGTAGCGGGATAGACGGAGCACAAAAACCAGATCTGAAATTTGACGATTTCTGCAAAGTCCAATCGATTGTACACTTGGTCCAATCGATTGGACTCTGTACTGTACGGATGGGTTTTTGTTTGTTATTGCAATCAATTGTACTCAGGGTCCAATCGATTGTATACTTTGAAAGTTCTATCCCGGATGGTCCAATCGATTGTAGAGTAGACTCCAATCGATTGTACTCAGGGAAGGTTCTGTCCCATAGAGTCCAATAGAACGGACTTGCATGTCCAATCGATTGTAGAGTAAACTGCAATCGATTGAACTTCCCTTAGTCAATAATATTACTTCTTTGAGCACGAATTTGACTTGGGTTTGTCCTTTTAGTTAGTTTAACCATTAAAAAGATTTTAATACCCTATTCCTATGGTCACTAAGTCACTTACCTTCTTATGCGATCGGACACGGTCTTCAACGGGCGAATAATAGTTATTCAGATGACTCAAGTCGTCAACTGTAAATAAATAATTCAAACCTTGTAGTGAGTTTAAAAGTTGCACATCAGAATATAGATACAGTAGAGAAATTAGAAAAATAAAATAAGATTTTTCTCCTCCTGAATTTCTCTCTCCGTATCTCATGCATAAACTTGTTTATCTCTTTTAATTTTTCTCTCCCCCTTTTTGCATCTACGGAGATCATGAATAGAGGGTTTGAATGGCAGTGCACATGGCCCATACATGTAAGCATGGTTATCTGAGCCCAGACACTGCCTTGGACTTGGGTTGCATCTCCAAGGCATAGATTAGATTTGCGGCTCAGTTTAAGTTTCCATGTAAGCACATTCATTACGAAAAAGATGTTATTGCTTGACAATTTAATCTATGCGAATATGTCATTGTATCTTATATTGGTCGAATCATGTTTTGGGGTAAAAAAAACCCGAGTAAAAGTTTGGCTCACTCCTACATACACCATTTCAGGTTTTGTTAATTCTAGTGAGAAGAATGCAGAAAAAGAGGACTGACTGATGGAAGAGGATTATCAAGATTTTTAAAATTTTTATTATTTTAATTGATGTAGTAGAATTTAGATATAAATTATTTAATTTTTGGATTGATTAGGTCCCGAATCTAAGATATTTTAAAATTTTATAATTTTAATTGATGTAATAGTCTTTAGATATACATTATTTAATTTTGGATTGATTAGGTCCCGAATCTAAGAGTTTTTGGATTACTCAATAGCACATTTATGATTTTGGTACTTTGAACAATTGGATTGTTTTTACAAAAATAATTTAGGGTAAATATTTAGAATGCATTTGAATTTTTAAAAATATTAAATATTAATTTTGATCAAGATTGCTTCACAAAATTTGATTCTTTTGAAATATAGAATAAAACCCAAAGAAAAAATAATTTTTTGACCAACTTTGAAAATTGATCAAAATTTTATTATTTAATGTTAATCGCAAAACATAAATTTCATATACCTATCAAATGAATGATTTAGCTTAACTGCCTTTACAAAAGTTGTTTAAAATAATTTCTAAGTAATTATAGAGATCCTAACCAATAGTTTTGGTGAAAAATAAATTTAACTCTTATTTTGAGTACTATATTGTTAAATCACAAAAAATTAATTCCAAAAACATATCAAACTATTGAATTAACAAAAACGTCTTTACAAAAGTTGCTTGTTTTGATTTACAAGGAACTATGATAATCTTAAAATGTACTTTAGAAATTCTTTTTTAATTTCTATCGCACCATAGATTTCTGGTAAATAAACTGATCTACGAGCATTCGGGTCGAGCTCATGTGCCTGGATTCGGGGCATGACAATCATTGAGATTCATAGTTTTCTAGGACTTATAGGTTATTACCAATATTTCATCGAGGGATTCTCAAGCCTGGTAGCAACGATGACAAGACTGACTAGGAAGTGTGAGAAGTTCATGTGGATAGACGTGTGCGAAGTAGCTTTTCGATCAAGAGTTGAAGAGCAGACTCACAACAACATTAGTTTTGACCTTACCCACCAGAGGCATTAGACTCGTGATCTACAACGGTGCATCCTTGAGGGGACATGGTTGTGTTTTGATGCAGTAGGCAAGGTAGTAGCATACGCTTCGAGGCAGTTGAGGATTCATGAGAAGAACTACTCGATGCACGATTTGGATTCGGTAGCCATAGTTTTCGTGTTGAAAATCTGGAGACACTACCTCTATGGCGAGCAGTTTGATGTGTAATTAGACCACAAAAGTCTGAAGTATATATTCACGTAGAAGGAACTCAACTTGAGGTAGAAACAGTGGACGGAGTTCCTTAAGGACAACTCTGCAAACCTTGCCTCATACTGGCTCACAGTCATCGATCCCTGAATCAGCTCTAAGAAGTTTACAGCCTTCTGCTCCTTCACAGTATCTGAAAAGTACGTCTCAAAGAACCTTGTCTTGAAGTCTTTCCAAGACATCAACTCAACATCCGTAGATCTCTCGACCATATCCCACCAATGTTGGGCTTCCCAAGTAAGTATGAAGACTGCCAACTTTTGCTTCTGGCGATCATCGCACTCCATTACCTCAAAGATCTTCCCAATGTCCCGGATCCAAGGATCAGCTTCCATCGGATTCGAAGTCCCCGCAAAGGATGGTGGAATTAAGCTTGCAGAAGACTTGACCAGTTGGTAAAGCTTGCAGAAGACCAAGTCAAAGACCAGGGTTCAAGACCCTCTGCTAGCACTTTCTCTTTAATTTTGTATTATTTTCTCTCATCTCTCTAGATCCTTATTCTCTCTCTACTCACATATCCAAATCATTCGATCCTCTTTCATTCATCAGTCACTCAATCCTATGGCCTACTTTGGCCAATCCCCACCGTCCGATGATCCATCCAATCATCGCCATCCACTTCTACCATCCGATCATTGGCAAATCATCTTATCATTCCTCCGATCATCCATCACATCATCTTAGAATCCAATGGCCCTCATCATTCTATCACATGGGCCAAAATCCAGGTCCATTAGCAATAACCCACTGCCACTTTATGGACCCCACGGTTTCACCAAAGAAGGGAATTCTTTCCCTATGTTTGGAAATAAAACTCTAAGAAAAGAAAGTTTTTAAAGAAAAATATATTTTGCTTAAGTTTTAAACAAAGAAAGAAGAGAAAAAAATTGTGGCCGGATTGATGAAATCATGGAGGCGATTTTAGATTGGAAGTATTTCAAAACATTCCATTTTCAAAAAGGAATAAAAGGGTTTTCATAGAAGGGAGTTTTGAATTCTAAAATCGTGGGTCTCTAATGAAAGAGATCCATTTTGATTGCAATCTTTTTAAGGAAAACCTTTCCATTCTTGCACTCTTTGGGGTTGCTCACCACGTTTTAAACAAAGTAATCCCTTTCTTGCATAAAATTCACATAGTATGCAATCTAGCAGATATAGTTGTTGGCCGGTCTTAATGGTAATCTACAACCTTCCACCTTGGTTGTGCATGGAGAGAAAATTTATGATGTTGACAATGTTAATATCAGGTCCAAAATAGCATGGCAACGACATTGATGTTTACTTAGCACCATTGATTGAAGATCTGAAAATTCTATGGGAGGAAGGCATTAAAGTGTATGATGCATATCGACGTAAATCATTTACGTTATACGCTGTGTTGTTATGGACAATCAATGATTTTCCTGCATATGACATCTTGTGTGGTTGCACCGTCAATGGATATTATGCTTATCCAATATGTGGCGAAGAGACCCATTCTTATAGACTCAAACATGGAAAGAAGAATATATATACCGATCACAGAAGATTTCTTCTAGTGAATCATCCATACCGAAAATAAAAGAAGGCATTTGATGGTACACAAGAGTTGAGGTCGGCTCTAAAACCTTTAAGTGGAGAGCAAATACTAAGAAAGGTAGAAGGGATCAAATACTCAAGGGAAAAAAGAAGATAAGTCTCAAGAAGTCGAGAAAATCAAAGCGACTGCGAGAGGAAGACATTGTGGATGAGCCTGTTGGATCCTCAAATTGTTGGAAGAAGAAGTCGATATTCTTTGAGCTTGAATATTTAAAATTTTTGCATGTCCGACATAATTTGGATGTTATGCACATTGAGAAGATTGTGTGTGAGAGCATTGTTGGGACATTACTGAATATACTAGGAAAAATAAAAGATGGTATTAATTCTCGGCTGGACCTTTTAGATATGGGTTTGAGGAAGCAGTTAGAACCTCAGGTCAGAGGGACAAAAATGTATTTGCTTCTAGCGTGTTATACATTATCTAAGGACGAGAAGAGGATATTCTGCAAAACATTACATACACTCAAAGTCCCAGAAGGATACTCTTCAAATTTCAGAAACTGTCTCAATTGAAGATTTGAAGTTGTATGGTCTTAAGTTTCATGACTGTCATATATTGATGCAACAACTGCTGCCAGTGGCAATACGTTCATTGTTGCCAAAACCGGTGAGAGTGGCTATCAGTAAATTATATTTCTTCTTTAATGCTCTTTGTGGCAAAGTAGTGGATGTGGCAAGATTAATTGATATGCAAGATAATCTTGCACTGACACTGTGTTCATTTGAAAAGTACTTTCCACCATCGTTCTTCGACATAATGGTTCATCTAACGGTGCATCTTGTCAGAGAAGTCCGATTATGTGAGCCAGTGCACTTACGTGGATGTATCCTTTCGAAAGGTATATTCTGCAAAACTATACACTTCTATTTTATCATTTGCCAAAATCGGTTAGTGTCATTGATATGATTCTTTTCATATATATTATAGGTTCATGAAGGTATTAAAAGGTCATGTACGCAATCGAAATCGTCTAGAAGGCTGCATTGCTAAATGTTATATTGCAGAAGAAGCAATCGAGTTTTGCATAGAATAGTTATTTAATTTAGATGCAATTGGGATTTCCTTTCATAGAAATAAGGTAACAGGTAGTACTGAATATAGGAAGCTGCTCTTTGATGGCAAGCCTTTGCCAGGTAGCAATGTCGTCTAAGTTGATAATGAGTCTTGGGAGCAGGCACATCATTATGTGTTGGAAAACGTGAATGATGTTCAATTTTACATCACGTAACGACATTTTGTTCTCCTTTTTCAGTTAATTAATTTTTGTTCCGTTGCTTAAGGACTGCATTTTAACTCTATGTTGTTTCATTTCTACCTTAACAGCGAGCATATGTCTTACCTCAAAGCAAATTATCGCCATCAATCAAAAAATCAAAAGTGGTTACAAATGGAATACAATAACAATTTTATATCCTGGATACGACAAAGGGTATCATAATTTATTGATGTTTGTATTTCTTTGTAAGTCATAAATAAATATGTCTAACCATTTAGAACTTTATAGGTTGAAAATGAATTAGGCAGTCAAAATAACATCTCACACACGTTGAAGTGGATAGCACAAGGACCTAATCGTAATGTAATCAAATGTCATGACTACATTATTAATGGTTGTCGTTATCACACTTCAAATCGAGATAATTCACGTGTGAACCAGAACAACGGAGTGAGCATAATGGCCAAACCACTTCAAATCGCAAGCGCAAAGGATAAGAATCCGATCATTGGACAGATATGTTTTTACGGTGTTATTAATGAGATTTGGCTGCTCGATTAACACATGTTCAAGATTCTGGTATTTAAATGTGATTGGGTTAACAGCAAGAATGACATAGAAAAGGATGAGCTTGGTTTCACATCAGTTGAGCTTGGTAGAATAGGCCACAAATCGGATTCTTTTATTTTGGCTTTCTAAGTAAAACAAGTTTTTTACGTAAAAGACCAACTTGATCCTAAAATGTCAATTGTTCTCTCAACTCCTACGAGAGAGTATCCTGAAAATGACTATGATGATGAATTCATTGATGTTTGTAATGAACATCAGCCTGTTACTCGTGTATTACCAACTCATGATAACATTGAAGAGTCTGAGGAGTCTTATGTGCGACATGATCATTCTGAAAGAATTTGGATTGATATTAGAAATTCATAATTAATATTTTGTAATTGTGGGATAGGGGTAAGGCTGGATGTCCCCCTCTCATGTATTTGAGGATTTTTATTAATGAAAATACATTTTGCCTTTTTATATATATTTGTTCTTTATATTTGCCTTTTCATATCTTTGTTCTTTCATATACTAACTTCTTTACATTGACTTAATTTATTATTATACTAACTATTCAATTGTTTTCTAGTATGGAACCGCAAACATGTCATGTACCTAAAAAAAAGAAAAGCTGAGGCGCAACAAAGTTAGATCAATTATTGAAGTCAAGTGAGAAGCTAGTAGTTAAATACAATGAAGATGGGGTACTGATAGGAGATAGTGGAGCAACTTTGTTCACATATGCTGGTCTGATTGTACGCCAGATGATTCCAATTAGGTATGCAGTTTAAAAAGATGTGCCAGTTGAGTTGAAAGAAAAATGTTGGACATGTGTTCAGGTAAAAATTCAAATTAGTTATAAATGATGTTTCAAAATCTTACTTTTTCATCTTGTGTAATTGACTCTTAATTAACTTGCAGGAGCATTTTATGTTGGACCAAAAAAGCAAATGCCATACATTGTCCCTTATTGGTACCAGATGAAGGGATTTTAAGACCAAGTTAAATTTAAATCATATCATTCCTCATTTGGCAGAGCCGATGCTTCTAAATCTCAAGCCCCTTAAGTACGATTACATTGATCAAGCAGATTTGGAAGCTTTTATGGCTGCAAAAATATCAGAAGAGGGGTTGGCTTATCGTGAAGTCCAAAAGAAAGGCGATCAATGAATAAATATAACTATCGCCTCGGTAGAAAGTCTTATGCCAATCTGGCTGAGGAGTTGGTAAGTTTTTATTGTAATTATAGAATTGTTGTAATTGTAGAATTTCTAAATATAAAAATACTAATGTAAATTGTTTATTTTATAACAAAAACAGTCCAGTCACTCTGAAGAGGTGGATCAGAGTGAGTTATGAAAGAAAGCTTGTCAGAATAATATTGGAGAGTATATCGACGATGCCTTAAGGGAAACGGCCGACAGAATTGTAAGTTGCCTCATTATAATCGACTTATTTGAATCTCATGAATTATATAATAAGTTATTAGAATTAATGTCATTTTATTTTTGTAGGATGAGTTAAGAAGACAAGTTGAGGAGGGGTCCCTATCTATTGAGGGAAGTAATTGACAATGGCATTAAGGACCAAGGAGCATCCGGGTAGGGTCAGGGGCATGGGGCATTTCGTTACCCCTTTAAAATACTTTCAGATCCCCAAGCGTGAAAATAAAGCACACATGGCTCATCTAGAATAGAATCAAGTATAGATGATGTCGCAGATACATAGTCATGCATCACAATTAGAGTGCCAGGCTCAGATGATAAACGCGATGTAGGCATAGATCGAGCAGCTAACGCAGTCGCAACATATGCCATCGCAATATATCCCATCATCGGATCTAAGAAAGTAGCCTCATGTGGTCGTCCCATCCCGGGTGATGGTATATCGCAATCACGTGCGCATTAGAGGAGTAGGGATGAGATGCCACTACCTAGCCCTAGCGGAAAGAGTGAAAAGGTACATACTGTGAACCTACATTTATTTTATTCAATTCATTTCAATTATCTTATTAAGTTTCTAACTTTTTTCATTATAGGGAAAGCCATGTAGGCTGGCAATACATACCCCAAACAACATTGTTGTTGAGGGGGTCATTTTGGATAATACACCTAGCCAAATTATGCACTTTCTCCCATTGGGACTTGATTGTTTTCGTGTGTCAATCAAAGTACCCATAATGTCGAATGCCGAACTCCTGTATCAAGTTCTTGATGTGTTTACTACGGTGGGAGATGCAATTGGGAGCATCATGGCATGGCCTAGAGTATGGGGGGTATTCACAAATGCTGATCATGTAAACATCTATCAATCTTTTTATATTTTCTACTTCATTTAATATATATTTATATATTGATTATAACTCTAATTTAGATTATAAGTATAAGAGAATAAAAGTGATGATAATTTCACTATCATCAAAGAATTTTATGATAATCTGCGTGCACACGACCCATCTTCCATATCTGTTGGTATTACTGTCGGGTCAGAAGTATTTGGCATACGAGAGTCAATTCATATTGACATTCTAATTAATTTTTTTTAATTTCGTAGCCACATCCACCAAAATGTTAATTGAAAAACATTTGCTTCGTAATATTACATTGGTTAGTGCACAAGCCATCAGTGCATCTATGAGGGATGAACAGTTTGTGTCATATCTTGTTAATATATTTCTAACTACATACACCGAAGGGAAGACTTTGTTTATTCCCTTAAATATTAGGTAATGTGATATTTTCGATTGTCATTGAATTTGATAATTAATTAATAACTTATTGAATGTCTTACTAATAACTTGATTGTTGTTTATATATAGGGAACATTGGATATTGCTTGTCATCGACTTATTATCGGTGACAATCTATTACTTTGACTCATTAAATAATTTAACTAACCAAAATTTGAAATGCAGTATCAAACGGTAAGTTAATCTTATATTAGTAAATTAAGCAATATTTATATATGCAGTAAAGAATAATTGAATTGTTTTAATTACTTTCTTGCACTGCTTTCAAAGTATTCGAAAAAGATATTTTGGGCCACTCATTGAGGAAGTAGGAACCAACCTGGAGGGCAGTTGCGGTAATTAAAATTTATGTACCAGTACTTGTAATTTTTTATTCATCAAAAGTTAATTTTTTTGGTTAATTAACGAATTATATGCTTGTGCGTAGTGCCCAAAACAACAAGATATAAAATCTTGTGGATTTTTTGTTATGAGGTACATGCGAGACCTCATTACCGATTATGATAAGACAATTAAACATTCAGTGAGTCATTTATTCTTTTACGTGTTTTTGATGCATGTGTACGTCTTAATAAGTAAAATTAATTTATTAATTATCTCTACCTATTTTTCTAATTAATTAGGTCAACCTTATGAAATCAAAAATTAAATATACAATAGAAGAGCTGACAGAATGTAGAGTTGAGTGGATTGAGCTCTTCAAAGAGAATTTGGAGGTATATATATCGATCGTTTGCCATCATTTCTTTTTTCTCTAAGCTAATGAATGTGTGTTTTTTGGCTCTAGCTAATTATTTTCTTTGGTTTTTTTAATATTATTGCAGACGATTAGCTATTTTACTGAGAAATTAAGGTATATATCTTCTTCTAAATCTGTATAGTTTTCCCTACTATAAGTCTGAAATTTATTTTCCATCGAAATACATGATTGAAATATTTATTTAGTTGCAATAATTAATCGATCAGTCTTATTTGGTATTATCTCTAGAACTTATTCTATCTAGCTAGTTGTTAGATTTAAACATGCATGTTTTTTCAGTACTTCATCCAATATTAATTATATATATAATAGTATAAATAATAATATAGTTTAATTGTAGTACTTATTAATTTAGGACTGATTCTAGTTGTTGGATTCAAACATATTTTTTGGATATATATATAATTGACTATGTCTAGAGCTACACCAATTTCTTACATCTAGTTCTCTTACACACGGTGCTAAAGCCCATATGGAGATCACGCTGGACATTGTGTAGTTGTTGTAGTTGTTTAGTTTTACAACTACATAATGTGTAGTTAATTAGTTGTAAACAACTACACAATGTATTGTAGTTTTATTTAGGAATGACATTGGGTCCCATTTTCGGGTGTAAGAATGTAACGCCCCGAATTCGGACCACACGAATCACGAGGTGTTAGCCACGTGTCCTGAATCTAAGGCACACAAAGCATACTTGTCACGCTCCGAATCCGAATACCCAGATATGATCCAAAAATTCATGGATCGACCCGTACCCGAATCTAGAAGTGATCTGTGAATGTCCTCTAGTGGTCCAATTAGGTCAATTAGACTACTAAGGTTCATTCAAAAACCAACTAAGTAAAAAAAAGTCTAGATGTGGAAAATAAATAATTTAAATAATTTATAATTCAACTAATTCAATCAATCAACTAAATGTGGAGAGAAGGAGGTGAGAACATGCTCTCAATCAAAGGCTTACATACCCGTGAAAATAAATAAATAATGTTATAAAATAATTAAATACAGCTTTCTAAAGTGTGTGATAGACTCTCAAATCCTTGTCGATCTCTTCGAGTACACTGGAGTCTTTTGTCTCAAAATCATCCCACGTACCCAGCTCCTCAAAATTTGAAAATGGTATCGGTGTAGCATCGTGAGCCAAGGCCCAGTAATACAACAATGTGCATGGTATAATGTCATATTATATAAGTTTTTAACCAAGGTATACATCTTAAACATATAATAAGGATGACATGAATATGAGGGTGAATGCAAGTGAGTACAGGATGCCAATGCAACTAGTACACATAACCACATAGGGTTTCCATCTCCTTCCCGCACTGGGAGCGGTCTCATCGACCCATCTGTAGGATATAATAAAGTCTGGGGCCTTTCACCCTAGGGTACCGAACCCTGATTAATTGATAAAACTAATATAAACGTATATAATATACTTCAACCCCATTCTCTTATGCACCCCTTATATGAAATGACGTGATGATCAATGGTACGACAATAAGATGGTACTAGGGTTACATGACATATGCACACATGTATTTAACATTTAAATAAGAATATAAAATAAACGCATGATCAT
This sequence comes from Euptelea pleiosperma, assembly GCA_035048495.1. Lineage (NCBI taxonomy): Eukaryota > Viridiplantae > Streptophyta > Magnoliopsida > Ranunculales > Eupteleaceae > Euptelea > Euptelea pleiosperma. The sequence goes on along the minus strand of CM068550.1, from coordinate 35,324,931 downwards.
CAAGAATAATAAAATGGGTACGAACTAGGGTTAAACAACATGAATAACATGTAAATAATCACCAAAGATCACGATCAACATCGATGAACAATATAAGTGAAAATCGCAAGAGAATTCAACATACCATGGCCGAACCCTATGAGGGATCCATGACACAAGTCGAACCCTAAAGAGGGATCCAAGACACTTGGCCGAACCCTATGAGAGATTGAAGACACATTGGTGGGATCCCCATGCATACAAGTATAGGTCAAATCATCTAGGGTTTAGTCAATAATCATGACCGAATCACTAAGGGTTCCCAAAGCCATTAATCGTCAAAAATCCAAGAAATATGTAGTTCACAGAAAATATGATTTCTTGTAAAAATCATAACTAAATAAATATAAATTAGAAAAATACAAACTCAATAGATTTGAAGACTATATTCACTGAGGTTTTTATGAAAAATAAATTTAAAAATATTTATTTATAAAATCAAAGTTGAAATTTTTAAAGAAGTAGAATGCACAGAATCTAAAATTTTGGGTTTTATAAAAAAGGTCAGTATCTTAGAAAAATTATAATTAAATAAATACATATCCTAAAAATATAAAATCAATAAATCTGGAAAATAGATTTACATAGGTTTATAGAAAAAATAAAAGAAAAATATTTAGTTTTAAAATATATGTGTAAATCCTTAATCAATTCGACCGTACAAAATCTGGAATTTTGGATTTTACAAAAAAATTTAGCACATTAGAAAAAATATAACTAAATAAATAAAAATCAGAAAAATACAAACTCAATGAATTTGAAAACTAGATTCATAGAGATATATAAAAACAATAATTAGAAAAATATTATAGATCAAAATCTTTAATGAACTGGACCATATAGAATCTGGAATTCTTAATTTTATAGAAAAGTCCAGTACCTTTGAAAAATCATAACTTAATGAATAAAAATCTAAAAAATACAAACTCAATAGATTTAGAAAATAGATTTATAGAGGTATCTATGAAAAATTAATTATAAAATATTCAAATTTAAAATATAGATCAAAATCTTTAATTAAATAGATCGTACAGAATCTAAAATTTTTGGGTTGTGAAGAAAAGGATAGCACTTTAACTGTTTTCGAAAATAGATTCATAGAGGGTTTTAGGAAAAATAATTAGAAAAATATTTAAGTCCTAAAAGTATTACAAAAATTATAAAGAAATTGATATCTATTATAGGTACCAAATAAGTCATGGCCAAACCTATCATGGTGGCACCAAACAATAATCAACTCAAGAAAAATACACTAAATCATGCCCAAAGTAATTTATAACGAAGATCTATTATTATATAATGAAAGAAAAATAATAACTTGAAGAAGAACAAGCATAGGATGGATAAAGCACACTTATCTTAAGGTTTCTTAAACTTTAATGGAAATTGAAAGTTTCTTCAAATTTGAAAGTCGTCGGATCATCATCTCCTCGGAGTATGTTCTTCTATTTGGAGTTTCCGTCAATTCTCCCTTCTCGCTCGAGTGCGATCGGTACCCGAATGAAGGTTTAATGGAGATTTCTCTATTCTTTAATAGAGTTTGGTTTGTGAAAACTTTCAAAACTTTAGGGTTTTCATAAATAAGTTTAGGGAAGGATTAGGATTTCTATTTTAGTGAGATTCGTAACTATCAAAGGGATGACTTTTTCAACCCTCAAAAACTTATATTTTACATTACTAATGAGTTAGAAATGGGCCCAAGGCCTATATACATCAACTAGGTTCATCGAAGATTATTATTAAGCCCAAAAAGGCTTCTAGATTGGCCATACAGGCCCACCCAACAATTATAACACAAATAATCATGCATAAATCACATAAATAACCTAAGTTTATAAAATATATAAAAAAAAAGTCAAAGTATCGAAAAAATGTCAAGATGGCATCGGAATGACCCGAAAAATAATTTAAGGGTCCAGCACTCAAGAAAGGTTCCAAATTTCACAGGTAAGTTGTGAAGGGTAAAATAAGAATATTTTTGGTGTCTCAGGCCTACAAAATAATTTTTTTATAAAAGTTCTGGAATGTTAGTTGCGGCAAGAAAAAGTTCCCTACAAGTTGTAGTTCATTATTCTTAGTAAGAATTCAGCCCTAAAAAGCGAGTTTAAAAAATAGCAAGTTTTCAAAGTTGTCAGAATGAAACCAAATTAAATACACATACTCAAGCATGATATTAAACTATAAAAATAATAATAGAAGTTTAAAAAAATTTCAAGTATTCATTATTAGGTGAATTTACCATAATACCCTAGAACGAAAGTTCAGGGTATTACAATACTCACTCTCACATCTAATTTATGTTATAAATTTTAGGAGATTTTTTTATCTAATACGGAAGTGCGGACCTACTCGACATTATACAGTAGAGATAAAGTGTGAAGTTAATGATATATACTTCTAAACAAGAATCTAAATATAAATACATATTCAATCATGAGTTCACAACCTGAAATCTGCTTCACTGCAACCACTACAAGAAAAGTGAGATTTAGCGACGACCTGTTAGCGACAGCTAGGAAAACCGTCACTAGAGGTTACTTTTAGCGATGGCCAAACCATGGCCATCACTGAAAGTCTAGTAGAACATTTTGGCGGGTTTCTCCAATTAATAGTGACGATTTTAGTGACGGTCAGCTATTGGCCATGGTTAAAAGTAACCTTTAGTGATGATCAAGAGCCAGCCGTCACTAAAATGCGGTGTATATTACAAAAAAAAAAACCAAACCCGTGAGCCCACTGTTTCTCTGGCGCGAAAAAGTTCCTTTTCCTCTCCTCCGTGAAAACCCCCTTTTCCTCCTCCGAGAAAACCCCTTCCCTTTATCCACTTGCTGCTGCTACTCCACGCCCAAACTCAACGCCGGTGCTTGACGCCGGCAGTGCTTAAATCCGGTGATGCATCACGCCGTTCACACCGGCGGTGCTTCACGCCATTTACGCCATCTCAAGTGAGTTTTCTCACCGATTTCATCTCGTTTTCTTTTTTTTTTGAGATTCACCAAAACGGTGTTAGGCTACATCACCAATCGGACTGATTGTGGGTGTGTAGGTCGATTGAAGGGCTGTCAAAGGTGAGTTTTCTTCTATTTTTTTATGCAATCTCGCCGTTTGATTTAGCACCCAAAAAATGATTCGATTTATACTGATTTTAGTTGATTTATGAACCAATGGATGTTTGGCCTAACCCTTAGATTAGCATTGTTAGTTGTTTCTGTCCGAATGGATGTTTTGGTCCAATTAATCCAAATACAGAAAGAGAGAGAAATACTAAGATAGGGATGAAGCAGCATCTAAGTTGGCATAGAAGAGAGGCTCAAGCCAAGTTGATTTTTTCTATCTTCTTCGCTTACTAAAGTAAAATAAGTTGGAATAAGAAAGGTGAAATCCTTTCTCAAGTTATTGTTTCAAAATTTTTGAATGGTTTCGAAGTTGAAAGAAGCGAACAAGGAAAATAAGGGGAAAAGTTGCATAATCTTCTTTTTATTTTTTTATTCCATATCATTCCCCTTCCCTTTTCAAAGTTGTTCCTCTCACGGTATCTCGCAGGTTTGAATACATTAAAAGTCCTTCCGGGTATGTTTAGATATGTCCCTTTGTTCCCAATAGATGTACATTGATTTCATTAGAATCTTGGTTTTTCCTTTAAGGAAGCACCAAGAAATCTTATGAACTATGACTTTCCTTCTTCAGGGAGAGGATTCTTTTATGAAGACTCCATTTTTAGCTACTAACTCTTCCCAAAACTTGAATGGTTATCTAAACGAATTAACCTATGCATTTTACTTCAAAGCGTTAGCAACCCTTTGGTCACTTAATAGCCATTGAACCCAAATCCCACACTTATCTTTTCATGATTTTCTTTATGACTGACAACGCAGTACTAACTCCATTAGCTAGCTTCTAAAGGCATATTGATTAATCCTTGATAGCGGCTTACTAGTCCCATTAAACTATGCAATAGGTTGCCTAGCTACTGGGATCTAATTTCAAGGGTGACCATCATCTAATGCAACTAGGCGTTGTCACCAATTGAATCTTGTTGATCATGATGATCGCCAAAAACAAGCTTGGCTCTGCATTTCTTTTGCTTAAATGATTTACCTTAGGAAATATTGTGTTTTGTCTTGTTTAAATTTATCTTTCATACTATAGCGAACTATTTAGTATTTAAGATGCATCACAACTTTGATTGGTATGTTTTTCATACTTCGTAGCATCTTGCAGGAATATCCAAAAGAAACACATGTTTTGAGGAATACTATGGATGAATATTGGGTGTCGAACATTAATCAATAAGCAGTTATGTTAATTATTGAATGGTTCAACTCTGTGCATGCCTTGGTAGGAAAAAATTTTGTCGGATGACAAAAGAAAAGATGTGAAAATGCATTTTAATATTCATATATGGTTTCATCGCAAGTTTAAATTTTATTTTTGTGATTGATTCATTTTCATCGCAGACCAATTTCATGATAGCATAGTAAAATAATGAGCCAATATGTCTGAATTTTATGAGGAAATACCTATCACAATGGTCTTCAAAGTTCTCTAATTGCTTTGTGTATTAAGGTTGGTTCACTTTTGTCGGTCCCCTTATCCCGACCCTTTTTCTTTTGTTTCCATATATTTTTTTTTTTTTGCTTTAAGCAAAGCAAAATGATGAGCTAATATCTCGGAATTCTATTTAGACGCACCTAACATAATGGTCTTCAAAGCACTCTGATTGCTTTATACTTTTTATGTATCCATTTTTAAATAAAAATCAGCACATCACAGTTTAGAACTTGATGAACAGAAACGATAAATGTGTTTATGCATTTGCTGAGTTGCATAAGCTTAACTTATTAACAAGACTTTCTGAATATATTATTGCTTGTAAAGAAATGGATACATAAAGCAACTTAATTAGTTTTAGAGTTTTTTCAGTTGGGTGAGTTGATATTCTAGTCTTGTAAAAGAGGTTTATCGACCATGAGTGTACCATTCCGTGGAAGAAAAATGGAGAGCTAAAGTTTTGTCATCCTGCATTGTTTTTTATTTATAATTTTAACAATTGCTTTTATGGAGTTCCATGATTAACAATGAGTTGCAGCACTTAGGTAAGTAGAAAAATAATACTTTTGTTCAATGGTATTGTTGCTCAAAGATTTTTGACCTTTTTGCACCTATATTTCTGTTGTAGTACTTAGTTTTGAGGAGGTTCTCTTGAACTCATTTTTTCTTTCTGCTTGTATTTCTCATTCTTTTTTTAATGCAAATCGGGCAATCAATTTCGGAACTCGACGCCCAAATCGGGCAATCAAGTTTTGAATCTCCCAAAGTATCTTCCAACACTTCTAATATGTTAGAAGGGAGGGCGCCAAAAACATATGTTTAGTTGATAATCTATAGTGAGTTATGAGTTTAAGGATTTTGAAGGTTTTAACTTGTGTCGATTTTGGAGACGGCGCCAAAAACAGATCATGTCCAGTTGGAAATCAGTAGTGAGTTATGTGTTTAAGGATTTTGAGGGTTCTACTTAAGTCGATGTCGAAACCTCGATGCCCAAATCGGACAAATGAGGTATGAATCTCATGTAACCTCTTCTAACACTTATAATATTTTGAAACAAATTTGTTAGAAGAGACAACATAAAAAGTAGATGTTTGGTTGAGAATTTATAGTGAACCATAGGGTTAGGGAATTTTAAGGTATTAAATTAAGTCGATTTAGAAACCGCGATGCCTAAATCAGACAAACTAGTTTTGAATCTCCCAAAACTTTTTCTAACACGTATAATATGTTAAAACAAATATGTTAGAATAGACAACACCAAAAATAGATGTCTAGTTGGAAATTTGTAGTGAAGGGATTTTAAAGTTTTAACTTTCGTCGAGTTTTGAACTTTTAACTTTGTTTAAACTAAGTTTTAATATTTATAATTCTAATTACTTTTTTATTTGTTTTGCAGGGACTAGGTGTTGATTGATATGATGCAGTCGTGTGTCCTATTTTTTCTTTTTTTGAGTTGATAATATTGTGGAATATTTTGAAATTTTGGACAATTACTATTGGACATTTGGTTTTAGATTTTGAATTAGATAATTATGTATGTTTTATATTATATTTGCTTTGTAGTTTTTTTGAATGAAATGAAGGTAGGTCATAGGTACAACAGGTGACTTTAATAAATTATGTATGATAGGAAAAAATAATAATATTAGCGACGGCCACTGACCGTCGCTAATGCGTACTTTTAGCGACGGCCGCTGACCGTCGCTACAAAGAAAATAGTGTTAGAAAACATTATATAGCGACCGATAGTACTCACTCGCTGTCGCTAGTGCGTACTTTTAGCGACGGCCAAAACCGTCACTGAAGTATTTAGACGGTCAGTAAACATAACTTCTGATACTACTTTTTTTAAGCGGGAAAGACTTTATAGTGACGGTCAGTCCCTAATTGGCCGTCACTATAACTTTTAGCGACCCTAATATACAGCGACGCCATGTGACGGCCGACATGGCCGTCGCTATAATAATTAGTGACGGCTTTTTGCTATACAGCGACGGCCGCTGGCCGTCGCTGAAAGTCTTTTTTCTTGTAGTGAACTAAACCTCACTTCAAAACAAGCTTGAATAAGTCCATAGGTTCTTCTCTGCAAGAGAATTAGGGGGGGTGTGAGCTTTTTTAAAAAAGCTCGTAGGTAACCATGTATCCTTAAAACAATTATCATAAATACAAAATAATATAATAACAAAATACATTTCATTTTGAAAGAAACAAAAGTGTAAGAACGAAAATTCAAGCTAAACAATTTTATTTAGCAATAAATGATAGAATTTAAAACATACTAATAAAATTAAAAATCAAATAGCATTTAAACATTATATCAATAATATCTATATTTCACCCATCACCAACTAATAACAACATAAGGCAGGTAGTTTATTTATCTTAGAGTGAAGAGGTAACGACTAGTATCAGCCCTAGTCTAACAATCATTTCTTTTGTCTAAATACTTAACCAGTGTGGAACCCCACCGTTGGTATCCTGATTTGTGGTTGGATGGATATTTGCCGTTGCATGTGAGGAGCACACTACAAGCTCGTGAATTTAGGCTCAAGAGAAGGCCTTTGACCACGACACTAAATATACAGGTCAAAAGAACAACGATGGTCAATCGTTCAACGTCTGCAGACATTTTAAGGATCCTTAAACTATCAAGGGACTGGCAAACCGTACCCCTCACGTCTATCGGCATGCAATGTAAACCTCTATCAGATCTAGACTTACAAGACGTACCATTACAAAGATGGTAATCTAGAAAAGAGAAATAGAATTTCCTGGATTTGAATAATGATTCAAGTCGCAAAGATAGCCCACACTACCTAGGAGACAAAAATCATTATTCATATCTTAGAACAATTCATCACCTCCAGAAAATAGCATAAAACTATTCTTACAGGAGTTCAACTGATCCTTTTCCAGATCACCTAGTAACATATTGTATAATATAAATAATAATTAACGATTTTTAATCAACATAACTTTCTTTCTCTTTCGAAAAAACCTTTGCATACAAATATGTGTACTGAATTCCCCTGTCACATCTTATATGTACTATCGTCTTGGGACTAGCTTCCATCATACTGATTATTACGCGTTGAAGCTCATGTGACACACATCATACAAAACATATATCCCGGGCAATCTATCACCATCACCTACTCTATCTATAATCAGGTTCTAAGTCCTGGGCAGTATAACACCATCACCCGTTAACTAAGTTCTAAGTCTTGGGCGGTCTATCACCATCACCCGCTAATTTTGGAATTTCACGTACCACATACTTCAATCAACTGGGAATTCACGTCCCATATTCACTCAAATCTATGTCAAACCACATACAATCACTCTTTTCTTTCATTAAATGAAATAGAGAGCGTTGTTTCGATAAAAATCTCCCATAATACTTTTGACTTTTGAAAATTTCCCTTCCAAAAACTCAATAGTGAGAAATTCTAAGTTCTAGAAAATAATTAGATTTTCTAACTTAATTCATAAATCAGATCATATAACAATATGCATAAATTTGTAAGATTTCAAAATAAATATGAAACGATTATTAAGAGGATAAGAAGCTACCCACCTTACAACACTAATCCAAAAGGTCTTGCATAAGATACACGTTTGGCTTGCTCTTTCGCTAGTTCAAACACAACATCAATGACTCGAAGGTCTTCCAAAATAGCTCTGTTGTTTCAAATCTTAGTCTATGCTTTTATCCTTGTGCAGTTCCTACTTCATGATTAATGGCAAAATGCAAAGAAGAGATAAAATTCAATTAAAGTAGAAGATTAAACCCTAAGTTCACTATATGTCTACTAAAATGAATAAAAACCTAATACTTAGACTAAAACAAAACCCTAAAATCAAACTAGATGAAACTTATATAGTCTTACTCAATTCAAGGATATTAATTTAGGTCAAATAAGATTTATATTGAACATTATTCCGGTCTAGGCAACTAATCAACATGGGTCAAGTCTATTCAACTAATCAGTTGATTAATTAATCCATTTAGTTCTGTCTTAGTCCGATTGGTTAGCTAATCAACATAGTCAACTTTAGTTAAACTGGTTAACTACTCAGTCTGGTCCAATCTAGTCAAAATGGTCAACTAAGAATTCTATCAACTTAGTAGACTGGTTAGACTAGTCATTATAGTCAACCCAAGTCAAACTAGTCAACTAATATGGTCAAACGTAGTAAAAATTGGTTAACTAATAATCAACCTAGTCCACCCTAGTCAAACTAGTCAACTAAGAACTTTTGTTAAACTAGTAGACTGATTAGACTAGTCATTATAGTCAGCCGAAGTCCAACTAGTCAACTAGTCAATAAGGTCAGCCTAATCGAACTGGTAAAACTAATTGATTTGTTATCTAATCAAACTAGTTAAACTAGTCAACCCAAGTTAGATAGTTACTTAGGCTTAGTTATTGCAATCGAGTTTCATTAAGATTAATCAAAATAGGTTAAGGCCAACTCAAGTAAGGTAGTTGTAGCTAACCCTAGTCAATATAACTAAGTTGAGTTGAATTTAGTCAACTAAATTTAGTCAATCTAAGTCAAAGGAGGTCGATCTGCCTATTATGGCCAAACCTAGTCCATTCTAATTAGGTCTATTAAAATTTGGTCCAATCTAGTCAAACTCGGGTTAAGTCTAATCAACTCAGATCAACACTAGTCAACTAAGGGTCGAAATTTATCAATTGGTCAACCAAAGTCATAATAAGTCAAGAATATATAAAAAATTAATAATGTCAAAATGGGTCAGGAATGTCAAATGGTAAATATTGGTCAAAGCTATTAAGTGACCTTCGTTGATCAAACTAATAAAATATACTTTATTATAGTGAGTTACAAGTCAAAATGTCGTTATAGTTACTGAAAAGATCAGATTTATCCTAAGGTTGTCAAAATGGGCCAGCATTATGGACTCCCCAGCCCTTAAACTAAGGTGGGCCTCACTTATAGTCCATGGCTATTTTTTTTATTACTTCAATCTCATGTCTGAAAGTGAACCTAAAACAGAGCAGCACTCTTTCGTAACATCACGGCCATGGCTAGCACAAATCTAGCCACTTGGAACCCATAAAAAAATTTTCCTCTTCCCCTCCTACCACCTATCCTTGATAAGATCGAATCCCATTGGTGATTTCAATCCAAAACGTCAAGATTCCCGGACTGTAACAGTCCAAAAAAATTAGCTTTTCACTCACCTATATACGCCTCCCAAACCTGAAATTTCTTGCCTCACCTTTTCTACATAGAGAGGGTGAAAACACAGCTAGAATGGACCTTAGATTTTCTACCCTTTTTGTGAGAAAAATCCGTTTGAAAAGAAGGTTTTAATGAAGGAGAAAAATGTCCCAAGACAAAGGTCCAAATCAAACCTGAATATAGCCATTAATGGCCGTCCAAAACCACCCAAAACCCTCTCTTATAATCTCCCAAAATGCACCCCAAATGACCTTGTTATACCTCAAAACCAGTCTGAAAATTTACCCAAAAGGAGTTGTAATTATACTCCGTTTTGGACTGTAATAGACTGAAATTATTCTCTGATTTAACAGTCCATGAAACAACCATAAACCCCATGCTTTCTTCTTAAAAAAAACAACCCAAAAATAAGGTCTTATTGTCACACAAAATCCTCAAAAAGAACAGTCCAAACTTCAATGAAAATAATGTCCTAACAATCCATTATATTTTCAATCTAAAAATAGCATATGCATAATGATGAAAAACATAAAGAAGAACCCAGAAAAATATAAGAAGGAAAAAAGGAGAATACTTAGATCTCAAGAACTCCCAAAATTATCAATGGTGGGTTCATCTTCAACTCCTCAAAGAATTTCTTCCAAAAAGCTTCAACGTGGGCAGGTGTTTTGTTAATGGAAAGAGATTTTAAAATGGAAAATCAGTTTTTTTTTTTTATTAAGAAAAAGGGCACAATGGTAATTTCCCTTGCAAAGAGACACTTGTCTCTTGCATACGTCCAATTTTTAACAGGTTGCAACAAGAGTTACAAATGTTGCATTTAGGCTCTGATTGGTACATTGTAAATTAATGCACTTCGCAAATGGATGCAAATGCATTCAGTTACCATGTGTTAGTTTACGATGCATTACTTTACGGTTGCTTGGTAGCAATTGAGAAAAACTCTGTAAACTAATGTATCATTAATGCTCAATGAATTCATTAGCCCAATATAGCTTGGTGTCTATTCCAAAAAACAACATCTCTGTGCGGTATTTCCTCAAACACATTACGTGCTTCTTCCAAACAACCAAATTCTGCTTACATATCAATTACAAAACTACCAATAAACAAATCTGAGCCAAAACCCATCTTCAAGATAGAATCATGAACAATTCCACCCCTCTTGAAATCCGATAAACCCTCATAAGCATTAATAACTGAAGGGAAAGTGAAACTCTTGGGCCATAACTTCAATTTGAGCATTTTGGAGTAGAAACTCAAAGCTTTAGAGAACATCCCATTCTGGGTAAGTGCTCTTATGATGGAATTCCACATAAATTCGTTCTTTGGTTGCGAAACTCGATAGAAAACTGATCGACAGGCCATCTAGTCTCGAAATTGAGCATACTACTTATGAGTTTACCGTAGAAGAAAACGGATTGGTGGAGTGTAGAAGTGATGATTAGTGAATAAATTTCGTTGAAGAGTTGTTGCAGTAGATAGAGACTTGGAGATCAAAGAAGGGACACAGTGGAGAGAGAAGAGAGACTATTAGTGAACCAAATAGTTTGATTTTCCCAACACCAAAACAACAGTGTTACAGTGGAGAGAGGAGAGAGAGAGGCATTGGAGAAGAGAGAGAGAGAGAGAGAGGAAAAAAAAATTTGAGTTCAGTTCGTGCGGGGAAGCTCCTGCATTGTGATTCATCATGTTTTTCTCTGCATCACAATGCATGTCTTTTAGCTTAGAGTGCAGAGTTGCCTCATTCATTTACGGTAGTCCCCTTTTGCAGTGGGTTACCAAGCACCAAATTTTGTGGGGGACACTGTAAAGGAATGCATTTGCATCCGTTTATAGTGTACCAAGCAGAGCCTTAACTTCAATATAGTGTAACATGGAGCATTGTATTATAGTACATCATGGGATCCGGGTTCAAAAAGTGGGTCTTAGGGACTAAATTTTAATGATCAGTTTGGGCGGATCTCAATATAATGTTTTAAAAAGGATGATATACTTAATTGTCAAGCAAATGACACGTAGATCGATGTAGATCCATTAAAAATAAAGCTAGGGTTTATGATGGACTATGGTATAGGTAAGGACATTGTTCCACAATGAATCTACATGTTTCATTTTCATGATTCGATCGGACAGATGTTTTAGAATGATCAATACAAACATGATTAGGTTTTGGTTGCGATCCCAACACATCGCAAGGTGAATTCAAACAATTATAGTGTTAGGTTTTCTTCTTTTGTTCAGAGTAGAAGTTCGTAGAAGGTCCTACAAATTGAATTTTTTTGACAAATCCAATTGGACATTTTTTTTTAAGATGGTACGATAATGGAATATTACTTAGAAATAGTCGAAAAGATGACATGTGAATCGAGGTAGATCTAGTGGAAAGTGAGTCAGAGTTCATTCATTTGATGAACCAAAACCCGCAAAATATATGTATAAAGTGTCAAAACTCTTTGCAATGGGCTAAAAAAATACAAATAATTCATTGATAACTCCAGAAGCTAATGTCCACTCCGAGTTGCAAAAATTAATACGCAGCTCGAGATAATTACTAGCTAAGAGAGCATCTAAAATTCATATTGAACAACAGAAACCTCTCGAGACTTGTACTCACTCTGGGTCGTTACAAAGATATAGGTGTATATATAGCTTTAAATGCATGTTTGAATAAATGGTTTTTATATTTGGATGTATGGTGGGTTTATACTGCAGGTGGGTTTGGTGACATAGCAGAAACAAGTGAGATATTAAAAAAAAAAAAAAACTTTTGGCGTCGATTTTTGGCAAAACCGATGCTATAATAAGTATAGGATATATCGTTGATTTTTTAAATAACCGATGCCAAAAGTACTTATATTTGCATCGGTTTTGCCAAAAATCGACGCTAAACGTTATATATAGCGTCGGTTTTTTGTAAAACCGACGCTATATATAACCATTGGCGTCAGAAAAAAACCGACGCAATTGTTTTAGCGTCACAAGCAATTGCATTAGTTTTTTTGGAACTAAAAACCGACGCCAATTATGTATGGTGTATGTGCTTTTCTAGTAGTGAAACACATGCATATTGCTTTTTATCTCAATTTGTTTCAATGTGCACGATAGGAATCGTGCAATACTTGTTAAGGTCCACATAATGGATAAATCATGGATGATCAATGATAGAAGATCAGGGAATATAGTGATGAGGTTGATCGATTTCTTAAGTTTGGCAAAGACAATGCGAGTGACCCCGATTCTATACGATGTCAATGTAGAAAATGTATGAGTCTCGTTAAACATACTCTTAAAGAGATAAAATGACATTTATTTTTTAATGGTATCGATCATAATTATAAGTCGTGGGTCTAGTATGGAGAACAAGTCCCGAGTAGGGCAGAGTCAAGTATTAATGTAGAAGATTTCATCTATCAAGACATGGGAGGGATAGCTCCAAAAGATGTTGACAATGTAGTAGAAATGGTTTAGTCCGCATACGATGATGTTACGAGTGATCCTGAAATATTTTAAAAATTGCTTGAAGATGCCGAGAAGTCCTATATCCAAGTTGCTCAAAGTTTACAAAGTTATCGGCATTGGTCAAACTGTGGAACTTAAAAAGTAGAAATGGGTGGTCTGACAAAGATTTTTCAGAGCTACTACAATAAACACAAAAGGGAGTCAATTTTGTGAAAAACCGATGCTAAATATTAGTTTCCGCCTCATTTTTTTCAAAAACCGACGCCATTTCCTGAGTTACCACGTCGGTTTTCAGTAACGAAAAATCGACGCAAAATCTTTCGCGTCACCGTATTCGCGTCAATTTTTCATAAATGAAAAACCGACACCGTATGTCCTTTTTCTAGTAGTGACCGTCTTCTTTTCTAAGACTTTGCATAGTTAGTTGAGAGACTTGAGGTGGGTTCTCAGGTGGTTCAAACTGGTGTTGGGCTTGCATATCAACCTTCACAAAAGTGAGTATTTCGATGTGGGAGTAGTTGATAATATAAGGGAGTTAGTAGCTTGGGTTGTAGAAGCATTTGCCTGATCCATTACTTAAGAGATTTGATAGAAGATTAGCTTTGTGGAAAAAGAGATATTAATCCAAGTGAAGCAAATTACTCTTATTCAGGCCTTGCTTGGTTCACAGCAAATTGAGTGCAACTCACTTGCCATAATTTTGGGATTGCAAGTGATTGGTTGGAGGCGTGCAAATGTACTGTCCTGCAAGTGGGTTCCAAGCCCTTGCAAACTCCTTAACAAAATAGATGCAAGCAAGTGCAGCCCAAAAACTGATGCAAGTGGGTGCATTGTATTAACTCAACATATTTTCTTCCGAAAAATATTAATAATAATAATAACTGTGATAATTTTTTTATTATTATCTTTTTGTTTATTTTTATTTTATTTTATTTTCTTTATTTGTATCCTAGTTTTCTATTTTTTTTTATATAGTTGTGTGGGGCCGCCTAACCCCAAGCTTTCCCCTCCAAAAAATAATAATAATAATAAAAAAAAAAACATGATAACAATAATAATTTTATTGTGTATTTTTTTATTAAATCAAGAAATAAAATAATCCATTGCATTCTTATGCAATGCACTACCGACCAATCAGCTAAACTTCGTTTGCGTCTATTTACAGGCGTGAACCAAACAGTTGTAAGTAGTGAATTGAATTGTAATGTCGCTACATTTGCACTACAGTGCAAATGCACCCAAGTGTAGCGAACCAAGCAGGGCCTAAGAGTTCACTCTCTAGCCTTCCGATCCATGTTATGCCTCTATTTGCGATTTCGACGAGCATGGCTAGTAAGTTGGAAGTATGTGTCTATGTATGTGTTGGTTCCTGTATGTACTAGCAGCATACGTGGAATATTTTTGCAATATGTTCATGCATGTGTTGATTGGGCTGGATCATAACCATTCAACTATTGGATATTGGATGGTTAAACATACTTGATATGGTCAAGAAAGAAAAAGTTCCATTGGTCAGATGCTTGCTAGCGTGTGATTGGTGATTTTCAACCTGGAGATCGACCCTTTAGGTCCCACCAAATGAGTAGTAGATGTTTGGCCCATCTCTAGATATCAAAATTCAACCTGATCAGTAACTTTTATCCATTGGATTAGAGTCTTTTCCATGGTTTATTTTTAGCTGTGGATTTTAAGCATCATTTGGAGTACTCAGATCCAAAGGTTAGAAACCATTAATCAGGAAACCTTGCACAACGGTGAAGATTTCAAGAAAGTTTCAAGGACACTTCGATTGGGATTTGGTGCCGAGCTCTGTGTCCTTGTTGTTTACCTTTTCTAGTGGGCCCAAACCAAAGGTGAAGAGCAAGACTTGCCCGACCACCCTTGGTCAGGTAGCTACAATATAAGCCGCGTGGAAATTTATTAGAGGACACTCACCATATAGATGTTTGACCAATCTGTAAGTGGACCTACAAACCAAAAATCAGCCTGATTAGTGATTTCAAAACCGTTGGATCTTTATACAGAAATAATGGTAAATAATGGTAAATAATGCTCAAATTCCTACGGCTAAGATCAACCAACGAAAATGACTTCAACTAACGCTTAGAAATCACTGATCAGGTTGATTTTGGGTTTGTAGGTCCACCTAGGGATTGGCCAAACATCTATATGGTCAGTGTCCTCTAATAAAT
This sequence comes from Euptelea pleiosperma, assembly GCA_035048495.1. NCBI lineage: Eukaryota > Viridiplantae > Streptophyta > Magnoliopsida > Ranunculales > Eupteleaceae > Euptelea > Euptelea pleiosperma. The sequence goes on along the minus strand of CM068550.1, from coordinate 35,309,473 downwards.
CTCCACGTGGCTTATATTGTGAGCGGGTGGTCGGGCAAGTCTTGCTCGAAGGTGAATGTCATTAGTACACGGTAAAGGGTCTGATGGAGAGTGTTGGGGGCCCATCTTTCAGGCTTCTCGCCCACTGTATTTTCTTGGCTTCACGCCAAAGCGTGGGAGTCCTCGCATGCGTGAGGGAAGAAGAACGTGTGCCATGGCGTTTTATTTACGGGAATGAACCAAGTGTAAGATGAAACTACATACCGGAAGTTGGGTAGAAACGACCAACTGCCATCCAATGGGCAGAGCAGCTTATCAATTGATCAGTTAGCTAAAAATATTGTGTATTAATCAGACGGCTACACCCTAGGTGCATCAAAGATGGAGGTTCAGGCTCTTAATTAGATTATACAGCAAGGCTGGTCGTCCAATGGTGTTACCACTAATGATACTTAGGGTGTGTTTGGTTGGTGGACCTCTTGGCGAAAAGTGTGCGTGTTGGGCTGGGACAGCTGTTTGGGTCAATCCAAGACCCATACCGATGATCATCTTCGGCGTACTTTGCTACCTCTTTCTCCTCTCTCCTCTCTCCTCTCTCATCTCAGATGTAAGATCTGATCTCAAAGTTGATCATCTCTCCTCTCTTATCTCTCATCTCAGATCTGAGATTTGATCTCTAGCTTAAATCTCAGATATAATCTCTCACTCTCCAATCTAATCTAACGAATAGAAGTTAATAATTAATCAGATTGAATTTTGGTATCTAAGTCCAGCTAGCAATGGCCAAACATCCATACGGTTAGTGAACTTTAAGAGTGTGCCACGTGGCTCATAATGTGAGTTGTCATCAACATCTATAATCATTCACGTGCAATGCACGTGCCGCCTCCTAGTGCTTAATAATTCCAATAGGCCGAATGCTATTGGGCTGAAACTTGCCCGAATGAAGAGATGCTGAGCTGGAGAAAAGTGTGAACCACTTTAAGCCCTCAGCTACCACGTATAAGAGAAAATCCCAGGCACCACTCTAAGAATAGCTGTGTAAGTGGACTAAAAAGTATACGGTTGAGGCTATTGACCATTGGATTAAAGAGATCCAGCAGTACACGAGGCAACAACTGCAATGCATAAAATAGTTGTTACCTTGTAGACCGTGGATCTCTTGAATACAACGGTCATTGGCCTCCGCCCACAGTTTTTGATCCATGGCGTTCTGGCACTTATAGTTAATCAAGCTTGTTTCTAATCAATCTGATTTTTGGTTTGTAGGTCAACCTAGGGATTGGCCAAACCAAGACGGTCATGATTCTGTCTAAGAAAAGAAGAAATGGAATTTAAAGGAATTTAACGGAAAAGAACGGAAAAAGTTGAGCTGAAATTCAAATTTTGAAATTTCAAATTTTCAAAAAAATAGAATTTAACAGAAATTTAATGGCCGTTTTTTTTTTCAAAAATTTTTCAGAATTTAATGGCTGTTAAAACGATTTTAAAGGCCGTAAATTCAAAATGTGTTTAAACGGTTTTAACGGAAACGGACTTGGGGTGTTACCATTTAAACGGCCCGATATAAAACCATGGGCCAAACATCAATACAGTCAGAGTCCTCTAAGAGTGTGCCAAGTGGTTCATATCAAAGTTTTACTCAATTCAAGGGGTATTTCTCAGAAACTATAAATTTCGTTGACTGCAGGTTGTCAGCTGACTGCCACAAAGTTGGTGACACATGAATTTTTAACCCATATAGTTGTTTAGCTTCATTTTGAAAAAGGGAATTTTTGACATACCCCCCACATTTTGAAAAAGCTGACATACCCCCCTATGACTCGGTCCACTGTCATTTGACCAGTGTTGACCCGAGTTGACTTTCAAATTTTGTATTAAATGGCAAAAATGCCCTTGTCTTCAAGCTTGGAACAAGGGTTTGGGCCAAAACCCAAACCCCAAATCAAACGGCTGTAGGGATGTCCGGCCAAGAGATTCCAATGGGTTGGCCGCCCATCACCGGCGACCAACCCACCGGAGTCTCATGGCCGGCTGGCCACCACTCCGGCAATAATTTTAAACCCAAGGTTAAAAAAAAAAAAAAACACAAAGCATGCAATTTTAGTTTTAAATTTTTCATTAACAAAAATGAAAAACATGACAAAGCAATTTATATTTCAAACTTTTGAGATGTGGATTTTGGAAAGATGGGTTCTCTCAATTTTAAAATTTCATTGTACAATAAAATCCAAACCCTTGTTATAAGGTTGAAGACAAGGGCACTTTCGTCTTTTAATAATAAATTAGGTAGTCAACACTGGTCAAATGACAGTGGACCGAGTCATAGGACCGCGTCATAGGGGGGTATGTCAGCTTTTTCAAATTGTGGGGGGTATGTCAAATTTTAAAGATAACATGGGGGGTATGTCAAAAATTTCCTTCGAAAAAAAGCAAAAGCATTGGCTATGTGTCACTGACTTATATAGTAGTAAGCAGCTTCGCTGACAGCCCACAGTGAGCAAGTTTTATCCTCACTGAAAAACATTAGGCATGTCCATATAATTGTGCAGAGTTACCTTTGCATCCAAACACTTTTTCTAAGTAATAACAACTCCATAATCGAGATGGTCTAGAGTTACCTTTGCATCCAAACACTTTTTCTAAGTAATAACCAAGGTTTAAAGGGGACTGCTATAACGGTATAACGGACTGGGGGCGTTACAGTAAAAAATGGAAAAATAAGGAAAAAATGGCGCTGAAAAAACTGAAAAAAATACGGAATATAACAGAAAATAACGAAAATAACGGCCGTTTTTTTTTCACAAAATTTTCCAGAAAATAACGGTCGTTCTTTTCGTTATAACGGAAAAATAACGGAAAACAACGACCGTTATTTTCGTTATAACGGCCGTTATTTTCTGGGGGTTTTGACGGTCCATAACGTAACGGGGTAGGTCCGAATCCGTTATAACAGCCGTTTTTTAAACCTTGGTAATAACAACTCCTCAATCAAGATGGACCATCAATCACATATGGAGAGAATCAAATAAAGCTGCTGAATTTCTTGCTTCTAATTTCTTTTGTATTCTCTTTTCCTTCTTTATATGGGGATCTCCACAAGATTATTCATGATATAATCTTTGTTGATAGCAGTATATCCGGTAGGGATAGGGATCCGCCATTTAAAACCTTGGGCACGCATTCTCCTTCCCTCAAACGTGCGAGCTAGGGCACCCCTCCCATGGGAACCTGTGTATGATGCCCCCGGGGAACTTTCTACAAAACGCAATGTGGAGTACTCTTTAGGGCCCACTTACATTATGGATATCTGGTCTACCTCTTGATGAATCTACAGATCAAAATTCAGTAAAATTAGTAATTTATAACCGTTGGATTTAGCATTTTAATTACATTATTTTTGACCGATGAATTTGAGCCTTTTTTTTTAGGATGCTAAAATATAACTGTTATAAATCATCGATCAAAATGATCTTTGGTATGTAGGCCCACCAAGTGGTAGTCCAAACATCCATAAGGTCGGTAGACCCTAACCTAACGTCCAAATGGCATTTTTGGGAGGGGGAGACTTCAAAATTTGAAGGCCCGGGGCCCCGCAAATATTTTCTCCCTCCCGTGGCGGGAAGCCAACAAAATGCAGTGAACTAGAATCCTGAAAGGCTGGGCCTCCACCAGTGTCCATCCGTTCCCGTACTGTGGACCGACCAGAATGACCTCCACCTTTGTTTTGGGCCCACAAGGAAAGGTAAAGTGGTAAACAACAAGGACACAGAGCTCGGGCACCAAAGCCCAATCAAAGTGTCCTTAAAACTTTCTGAAAAACTAAAATGCCCTTCATTACTAACAAAACTTTGAAGGTGCAAAAGTTTTTCTGCAGCAACACTCTAGAAATCATCACTGTTGGGCAAGGTTTTCTTTGGACGTGTGGGATTGACGTAGCCAATCCAAACCGTCCATCTGTTAGTTTACCCTTTGGATTGGCCATGTTGATAGTGCCCTTCTCAAGGTCATGCCCATGCCATAACATTTATTGTATTTTTCTCCATGGTTTTAAAAATGGCCGTTTAAACGGTAACGCCCCAAGCCCGTTTCTGTTTAAACCCGTTTTATCGGTTTTGAAAAAAACGGCCGTTTTTTTGTTTTAACGGCCGTTAAAATCGTTTAAACAGCCGTTTAATTCCAAAAAATTTTGTAAAAAAAACGGCCATTAAAACCGTTTAATTCCGTTAAAATCCATTTAATTTTCGTTAAAATCAGTTAAATTCCATTTTTTTTTTTAATTTTCAAATTTCAAAATTGAATTTCAGTGCCACTTTTTCCATTTTTTTCCGTTAAAATCGTTAAAACCGTTAAAATCCGTTTAATTCCGTTTTTTCCCATTTTTTTCCATTTTTGTCTCTGACCGTTTCAATCCGTTTAAACGGTTTAAACGGTAACGCCGCTAAAACTTGTCAAATAGGGAGATGCTGAGCTGGAAAATGTGTGGACCCTTTTGAGGTTGCCACCTCTGCTGCCACGTGTAAAAGAAAACCTTGCAACACCTAAGAAGAGTTCTGAGTGTAGCTCCAGAAAGCTTGTCCTCTAACTTTGGGACTTTTTTCCGATTTAGGTGATGAAGGGTTAAATTAATAATTTAACTTTCACCCTGCGTGGGTGATCGACGGGTAGACCTCACTAAAATTGAAGAGGAATGCTAATGAATAAAAATATCACGCAAATTAATCTTAGCCGACACAGCGACTTACTATTTTCATGTTTGGCTGGGAGGGTATTACAGGGATATTGCAAGCAAGGGTATTTCATTCTGGGGAGGAATAAGAGAACCTTTGATGACAAGCAGAGCTCCTTCTACGAAGTCATTTTAAGCATCAAGGCTCTCTTACTCAAAAACAAGTTTCAGAAAAATTATTTTTTTTAAATAAATATTTTTTGAAAAATGGCGATCCAAACACTCCCTTAATCCTTTTTATTTTTCTTCAACATTAATATTTCAAACCCTAATACTAATAGATGTTAGGGGGTACTTAACCTTCTAACGTAAGTGTTGTTCAGATTCTCTCGTCACATATTCAAGCTATGATTCCCAGATACGGATACGTACATGGATATAGGAGCAGTGATAGAACTCGATATTTTCCAAAATCAAGGACACAGATACGATCAATATCCTATTTTATTGTTCAAAAATTAATTTTTTCAACTTCTTATGAAGGATACGTGGGGATATACGTCAATAGTTTCCGGTGTCCATATCTGTGTCGTGTAACGACACTTATTCGAGACACTAGTACAGGTATCCGGGTATCATAGCATTCAGGTCATTGTACTCAACAAACACTTGTCAAGTGTCCTGTTAGGATTGTTGGGTGTTTAGGTGTGGGTTACAACCCCAAAAGAAGAAGAAAAAAGTGTATATCCCTCATGATCCTATTTCCTATGCAATTTAGCCTTGTTTGCTTTTGGTGATGTAGATTCCTTTCTCTTTCTCCAATTTTCACAAAACTTTAGTTTATGTGGGGCTCTTAAAGGGTTTAATTTCTCAAGAACCTAGGAGACATGGTTGGACAAATAGTATATCCACCACACAAAAACCCCCATCTAGATCTAGAGATTGGCTTAGTGTGTTCTTTCTAATTTCAAAAGGGACTAAAGCAAACACCTTTGTAAAAGTCATTGTTTGAATGAATCCCAACTTTGGAGGTAGACCAAATACCCAAGTGATTGTTTCACATGTCCATCATGGTGTCGCTTCCTTCCTCATGATTCTAACACTGCATGGCTTTTCACAGAAGGAGAGGGGGGGAGAGAGAGAGAGAGGCCACTTTCTTAGAAAGAAAAGAAGGGGTGATGGGAAATGAGAAATGTGGTGTCAGGGTTACACCCACCCCCACTCACACAGCACAATTATTTCTACCAGATGGGTAAAGTAGTCTCTTGGATGCTCTACTTCCCAAGTTAAGGTCTTCAGCTTTTCTTGTGGGAATTTTGAATTTTGACTCTCTCTCTCTCTCTCTCTCTCTCTCTCTCTCTCTCTCTCTCTCTCTCTCTCTCTCTCTCTCTCTCTCTCTCTCTCTCTCTCTGGATCTGGATCTGGATCTGGATCTGGAACCGGAACCAATTGTTTGGTTAATTCTAATATTGATAATATGACAATCTTAGCACTATATTTAACATTATACTTAGATATATGTTCCCGTTCGGTTCCAGTTCCTATCGATTCGGTTCCAATATCAAACTACCCAGAATCAGAATCGTTATTATCGGTTTGGTTCCCAAAAATGTTTAACCGGAACCGATGTTCTCGGTTCGGTTTCGGTTAAATGGGTAAAAATTGACACCCCTATGTGTGTGTTTGTTAACTCTATTTTGTTCCATGAGAAAAGTACAACTTTAGTCTAATTTATCTATGATTACATTAGTCTCATTCACTCCCACTACTAATATTTCTAAAACTAAGACCAACAAAAATTCATAAGTTCTTTACATAATTTAGCAAGTATTGGGCCCAAATCCCACAAACCCATTTGCTCCATCGAAGGATATCTGTATCCCTTCCTGTTGAATGTTCCCTATTATGGAAAGACCTGAAGAAGAAGGAGCAAAGGCAAAACAAAATGTCCCCATTTCATCTACCGGAATCAGAAAATTCCTTGCCGGAAGCGTCAATATCGGCCCGCTCGAGAAGTAAAACGACACGGTCGGTACCCGCACCGTCTCGAAGCCAAAAAGATCATAACATGTGTCGAAGATCGATACGCCGGAGGTTCGAGGGAGGCCTGCAGTGCCGTCGATAAAAGCGTTGCGCAACGCCTCGTAAGCCAGCAATGGGAGTCTAGTCACTGCAGTCCCAGTGTCCATGACAACACCCCCATCCCCCAATTCTGATAACCGGAACACGTCTTCGGAGAGTGGAACACGGATCCCCCCCACACCGAGGCCAGCAAAGCCAACATAATAGAAGCTTGGGGCCCGTGGGTTACGAAGGAGTGGGACCCATGCTGCCTCAGCTGGCATTGCTCCATGTCCAAAGACCAATGATCCATAAGAACCCGTTCCACGGCTCACAAGACAATAAGCAAACGCGCCCCCGGTCTGACCTCCAAGTTGTCCAACGAATGACAGCAAGCCACCACCAATTCCTAGTAGACCCGCAGCACCTACAAACAAGCCATGGTTCCTGTGGCCGCACCCGATGGCTACATTACGGACCACAGTGCGCCCGAAGGTGAGAGTCTCGAGGGCTAGTGTCCCCTTGGTGTACGACCCGTCACCGTATGAGACCTGGTACCTGTTGGATATGTGTTTCAAATTTTATTTATTTTACGCTTTAAAAGTAATTTTGAAAATGATAATAATTGCAGAAAATTAATTTTAATCGTACCGGCAGCGGCCGGCATGGCAGCCAGCATTCTCAAGGCGGCCGCAGACGGTGGAGGTACAAGCCACGCCAGCAAAGGAGGCAGAGTCAGCAGGGTCAAACACTGGGTCAGACTGGTGGTAACATTGTTTACAAGGCAAACATTGCACCCAAACTATATCACTCCCAGAATCAATCACCATATATTGACTCCTTGGAGGACTCCCAACACCTATCCGTACAAAATATTCTCCACTCCCTTGATCCATACCCGAAACCACCTCTGACCCAAAATCGTCCACCTCATAACTAATTCCACTACCACCACCACCACCACTGACAGCTCCACCGCTCGTTAGCCGGCGAGTCAGACTAGTGACCCTTCTAATGTCTCTTTTCATGCGCTCGTCGAGACGGTGACGGTGATTAGTGAAATTGCCCGCGGAGATTACGTCCCTGTGAACTAACTTCAGCTTCCACTTCGATTGAGCTTCCCCATCGTCCTCGTAATTAATTTTCGATAATTCTTGATAACCCGTTACCCGAGAAGGTCGGGCTTTCGTGCCCCTGATCATTTCTCTAACGCTCAGCTGTTGAAAATCAATGGAGGAGGTGGTGGTGGTGGTGGTGGCTCCACCTAGGAGGTGTAGCAACAGCACCATGACTACTAGAACTCTTAAGACTACCATTGTTTTTTTTTTTTCCTTCTGGTTTCTAGCACAACTTGTGTTATGGGGGGTGGAGAGGGATTTATGTCTGTTGAAGTTTGAGATGTGGGATGTGGGGAAGGGGGGGGATAATAATTGAGAGGTGGGTTCTGTTTGTTTCATTGATTGAAAAGGAAGTGGGATATGTAGTTGTTTTTAATGGGTTTTTCTTTCTTCTTTTATTTGCTTTAAGGGGTAGGTGTATGAAAACTTTCTGGTTGTGCTTCCTTAGTAAAGACAAACAGACTCTCTACACTCTAATAAGCTCCTTGAGTTGAGTGGGAGTTTCAAAAAGGTGAAAGAGAATGTATGTATTATAAATATATAATCTCTATAAAAATACGGATTTAGTGTTAGCCTTTCCATTCAAACCTTGGTAGAGTTTTTTCTTTATTAGGTTTTAATCTTCTTTTAATTTCTTTCATGCAAACCCTAAAGATTATCCTTCTTTTTCCCTTTGGTGAAGTACACACAAAAGCATTGCTAGTTTAAAATCTCTCTGACTGTACGTATGCTTCTGCTGCTGCTGCTGTTGCTATTATATATCCATGGTTTTAAAACTCGGCCATTGAATCATTCAGTGCTTCAACTCGGTCCCGGACCAACTCAGTCATGTCGTCCTAGATTGAAAAACCTTTCCTCACCCTCTTGGATTGAGGCATCTGGTCATAACCCCCCAATCATCTATCAGCACATGGAGGGGAGATCAAGGGTAACCCAGAGAATTAGTTTTGGTTCAAGCTATTTTTTTTTAATAATATGTCACATGTAACCTACTCGATCTTTAGGTAGCCCTTGTCTTCCCCTCCACATGTCACAACATGATCGTAGGGCGTTGATGCATCTTCTCAACCAAATGGGTGAGGCAATCCGTTGGGCTCGTGACGTGCGACATATGTGATGTGCAAGCATTAATCATCGTGTTTTGGGCGTGTAAAATCATTATAAGGGACACAACATGGACAAGTCGAATGTATCGTTAAATACTGTATAACATAATAGGGTTGGAGTAGGGGTGTCAACGGGTCGGTTCCAGTTCGGTTCCTAAGGTGACCAGAACTGGAACAAATGGTTCCGGTTCTTATCGGTTCGGGTACTTATCGGTTCCGGTTCTCAAAGTGATGGTACCAGAACTGGAACCGATTATATAGTTTTTGTCGGTTCCGGTTCCGGTTTCGGGTATAACGGGTCCAATCTTGGTAATATGAGAATTTTTACACTATATTTATATATTGGTTCCGGCTCTTATCGGTTCGGTTCCGGTTCTTATCGGTTTCGGTTCCATAATATTAGAGTACCGGAACAGTAACCATTAGTTTCCGGTTCCGGTTCTTTTTAATCGGTTCCCAAAAATGTAGTACCGGAACCGGTGTTTTCGGTTCCGGTTCCGGTTAAATTGGGTAAAATTGACACCCCTAGGTTGGAGCAATATTACCATTGTAACCGTATAATCGAAGGATGGTTTGTGTTTGCATATATCCAAGTTTACATGCGCTATCCCGTACATGTTTAGAACAAAATTAACAATTAAGCAAAACAATAGCGCGCGCATGCGCACGCGCGTGTGTGTGTGTGTTTTTCTCTTTGTATACATCATCATGCATTACATTCCTCATGCTACTATTACTGTTAATATATTATATTAATACAACTAAGTTGTATTAGAAAGGTGGGTTTCTTTAGTTTACTGCATCACTAACCCATGCTCATAAAAAAAAAATTAAAAATTAAAAATTAAAAAATAAAAAATACCGCCTTTTTCTCTTAATGAGTGCAAGATTTAGTTAAAAAGTTGAGATTATGCCAAATCTCATATCTTATAACATCATAGTAAGTGGAGACCTTCTTTTGCTAGCTACAATTGATTTTAGAACCACATATAACTAAGTTTAAATTAATTAGAAATCTAAAAAAATAATTATGCATTAACGTAGAAACGGTAACACGTTGTGGTCATGCCTGAGCTCGAGATATCTCCTATACCCAAAAAAATAAAAATAAAAATAAAAAAAATCAGCCCAATTGGATGATTCGACCAATATAATAAACTATTTTCTAGAATTTTTAGCGTATTTTTCCGACCGTCGACTATGCTGATGCTAGACCGTTCTTAAGGTCTAGCAAAAGGGTATGTTAAATTTATTCTATTTTAAAATTATTTTAAAATAAAAATATTTTATAAAAGCGAGCGATATATTTCTCAATGAGATCAGAATATGAACATGTCTCCACTAATCCCACTTATAAATGTCGCTAGAAAATGCGACATTTGACAAGGTATATGATTTAAAAAAATGTAAATAAATAAATTATGTGAGGAGATGGGGATTAAAAAAAAAAAAAAGATATTATTATATATTGTATTGTGGCGAAATAAAAATAAGTTGGTGGACGTAAATACGACAAGAGCTACTTAGAGAGTGGGAATGTCACAAACGTTAAAGATATTTTAGTTGGAGAACAACAGAGATATGCATCACTTCTCAATAATTGACCCATTATCACCACTTAAAAGTTTCGACTTTTAAATTAATAATAATGGATCGGGCTCGGGGGGACCCCCATTTTTTACCTCCATTTTTTACGTACCCACATAGAAGATGAATCAATGGCTGAGTTTTGGTAAGGATGATCTCTATGGTGAGGAGATGATCTTCACGAAAATTCAAATCATTCTGATATTCGTAGACGTACTGGTTTAGAAGCTGAAGAATTATGGACCGTCGATTTTTACCATGAAACTTGAAAACCACATTTGATGGGGTTAGAAATTTCAGAATGGGCTGATTTTTTTGTTGGGGTGATCTATATGGTAAAGAGATCATCGCCACCAAAAATCAGCCATTAATTCATCTTCTATGTGGGTAAGCCAAAATGGGTGTCAAAAATGGGGGTCCCCCGAGCCCGACCCAATAATAATAACTTGGTGGGACTAGGGTTTTCTATAGGGATGCTCTTAAGTAACCATGGTTTAAAAAACAGCCGTTATAATGGATTCGAGCTACCCCGTTGCATTATGAACCGTTTTAATGCTCATTAATTAATGGCCATTATTTTCATTATAACGGCCATTTTGTTTTAAATAACGGCCGTAATAACGAATTAGCTCAAGCCTTGTGAGGTCGAAATGAGGCTCAGTTTTTTCTGCTTAAGGACTCAGAGCTTAAGCCTAGATGTCGATGTCATTCATCTAGAAGAGGCTCACACACTTCTTTGCTTGAAGATTCAGAGTCCAATCTTGTGAGTAGACCGATGCCCACACACAAATTGGCCCAAATGAGGTCCTTTATCTAGATTAAAATCCAACAGGTTTCAGTCTAACCTAAACATTTACACACACACAAATTGACCTAGTGAGGACTTTCAAAGCTCATGTCCCGTGAAAATAACGGCCATTTATGTCTTTTATTTTTTCGTTTTTTCCATTATAATTTTATTGAAAATTTTGAGTATTAGCGCCGTTATTTCCAATATTTTCTCATTTTTTCCCTTGAATGTTACAATTCATTCTAACGGCCATTATAATGAAAATAATGCCCGCTATTTTCTTTATTTTTCTGTTATTTTCCGTTATAAATTTTATGGAAAATTTCTAAAAAGAAAAAAAAAATTTAATCTATTTACAAAAACAAAAATAAAATTCTGACAATCCCAAAAAAAGTAACTAAACGCCCTTTGTTTCTCCCTAACAGAAATAAATCTCCTGACAAAAGCAGCAAAAAGCTGAAAAGGCTGACAAAAAAAGGGCGTATGTACAAACGCCCTTTAAAATTAAGGGCGTTTCTCATAAAGGAGTAAAACTTTTGTCCCAATACGAGCCACGTGGCACACTCTTAATGGACGCTGACCGTATGGATGTTTGGTCAGTCCCTTGATGGACCTGCAGTCCAAAAATCAGCCTGATTAGTGATTTACAACCTTTGGATCTTTGCACTCAAATAATGCTCAAATTCCTACGATTAAAATCAACCCATGAAAATAACTTCAATCCAATGCTTATAAACCACTAATCATGTTTCTTTTTTGGTGTGTAGGTCCAACTAGTGATTTGCCAAATATCCATACGGTCATCGTCCCATAAGAGTGTGCCATGTGGCTTGTATCGGGACAAAAGTTTTACTCCTCTACGGGCAAACGCCCTTTTACAAGGGAGTTTGTCCAGAGAAACAGTCGTCCTTTCACTTTTTATATCTGTCAGGGAGAGACGCCCTTTCAAAGGGCGTTTAGTTACTTGTTTTGGGAATGTCAGAATTTTTTTTGTTTTTTATTTTTGTAAATAGATTAAAATTTGTTTTCTTTTTAAAAATTTTCCGTAAATTTTATTATTAAAAATTTGAAATTTACTTCCGTTATTTCCATTATTTTCCCTTTTTTTTTTTTTTTTTTTTTTTTTTTTTTTGCCTCTGAGCATTATAACGGAAAAAACGGTAATGCCCCCAGTTCATTATACCGCTATAACGGCCCCTTTTAAACCTTTGCTCCTAACTTCTTCTCTGCAGTGATGTTTTCTTACGTGGCTGCTGAGGTGAAAGACTCAAAAGGGTCCCACACAGTTTGCCATCTCGCCCTCTCCCGTGGCTAGTTTCCGAAACTTGGTGAGTCAACTCGGAATATATATACTTTCTTAAGCTTATTTTATACTGCTTATTTGACACATCTGAGTTGAATCGCCGACCTCTAGGTAGGTTCCAATTTGAACATTGCAGTGGAACATTCTAATAAAGCCTTATTCACATTACAGCAATCATGGGCTATTGGGCCCACTATTCGGACGGGTTTAACAATTGAACCGACTCAACAAACAGTTCAGGTGAACATTGACCAGTAATTTCATTATTCAACGGTTCAGTTGTTATAATGGGCGGGCCAGACCTAAGATTTTTTATGTTAAAAGTTAAGTCCAAACCCAGCCCATTTATCTAATGGGCTTTAAAAGTAGCCAAGACCCAACCTTAAGGGCCTACAAATGTAGGCCCAAGCCCTGGCATATAACAGCTGATTCTAAAAGCATATCAGACCAACCTCATCCATTAACCCATAATGACCTCTCTATTTTGCTTCTCTCAGTTAAACCGGATTGACCGGAGCCAACGACTTTTGCAGTTCGTCGACCAGCTTGGTTTTCAGAAGAGTGATTGAACCATAGGGATCTTTTGCTAACAGTACAAACCAATCCCACCCACAAAAATAGCTTTTAAAAAGTCGACACACTCATGCGCTACTAAAATCACCAAAAAGTATATTTTGATTCGACAGAAATTATGGATAATTGCAAATCAGTAAGGTACGTATAAGCTTAAACTGCTTAATGTCTGATATAGCTTAATGACTTATGTCTGAATTAGATGTTCGGTAAAGATCTTAAGTCTTAAAATTAAGTCAAGGGCATTGTGGGTAGTATCTTGAAATGTTTATTAGGATACTTTTGTAAGTTTTTAAAAGAGAAAGCTTTGAGAAAAGGGCAGTGTTGGTATTAAAAGGGATCGAGAATCTGAGAATCTTTTTTAAAGATTCTTTCACTTACCGCCATAAGTGAAAGGAAGGTCATTTTTTACTTTTCACTTAATTTCAATGATTTTCGTGATAAGTGCTGAAATTAAGTCGTTTACCAAACGCTAGCTAATCAACAAAATTACTTAAGTTTTATCAAACGCCACTCACACATAAAATATCTCTTGGTTTATTTACATGGTAAATCAACTTATTTACTTTAACCATCATTCCTTATCATTTTTAACCAAAATATAGATAACTTAAATTGACGCTCTTATCACAATATTATTTGGGTGACCATCAAAAGTACAAATATTGCATAGATTAGATAGTCAATTTGGGTACCCTATTTTCTGAGAAGCAAAGATAATGCCACGTGTCACTTAAACTGGGTGTGTTCTCCGAGAAGATGTATATTGGCCTCCGTGGTTCACGGACCACCTCGGCCACAGTTCGATGAACATTTCTTGTCGGAACACCTGACGAAGCCGTCCGACTAAAGGATAGGCCTTGTCGGAACACCTGACAAAGCCGTTCGACTTAAGGATGGGTCTGGTCAGAACACCTACCGAGGCTAGCAGATTGAAAGATGGACATTATCGGAACACTTGCCGAAGTCGTCCGACTAAAGGATGGACCCTGTCAGAACACCTGACGAAGCCGTCCGACCAAAGGATGGGCTTTGTCGGAACACCTGACGAAGTCGTCCGACTAAAGGATAGGCCTTGTCGAAACACCTAACGAAGCCGTCCGTTTAAAGGATGGGCCTTGTCGAAACACCTGCTGAGGTTGTCCGACTAGGAGATAAGACTTGTCCGAATACCTCTACACAAGCAATTCGACAAGCTACGGGTGATATGCTTGCTTATTCCCGGCGGAAGGAACATCGACGCCCATAGCGCCTGGGGGGAACATTCCCCACAGGCCAAGAAACGTAACAGAAAACAGTTATCAAGAAGTGACGGTTACAAGCTCCTCAACAATGACACGCTCCTTGTAAGGAATATTTTCATATTCAATTCGGCAAAGATTCTGTTTGACATAAAAACATTCTTGTAACCGTTCCTACGAGTACTAGTGTAGCATGAAGATGTCGTGGTACGCATACTTTGCCAACTACGTGAAGACTAAAAGACAGAGACAGCAAGAATCAGACGGTTGACGACAGGAGTCATCTGAGTAATTGCTAATTTGTCAGTTAACGATAGTATACGCTTGATTAAGAAGGTAAGTGACTTAGTGGCCATAGGAGTTGATTAAAATGAACAAAATAGATTGGTCAAACTTAGTCATTGGACAGACCCGAGTCAAAGTCAAATTTATTGACTAGTGGGAGAGTCCAATCGCCCAATCGATTGGAGACACTGTGTAATTGATTAGAGACTACGAGGCAGAAACATATTTGAGTACAATCGATTGGAGACTCTGTGAAATCGATTGGAGCCTTCGGGACAGAAATCTTTCTGAGTACAATCGATTGGAGACTTTGGGTAATCGATTAGAGCCTTCGGGACAGAAAGTTATAAATGTCAAATCGATTGGAGACTCTGTGAAATCGATTGGAGCCTTCGGGACAGAAATCTTTCTGAGTACAATCGATTAGAGACTCTGGGTAATCGATTAGAGCCTTTGGGACAGAAAGTTATAAATGTCAAATCGATTGGAGACTCTGTGAAATCGATTGGAGCCTTCGGGACAGAAATCTTTCTGAGTACAATCGATTGGAGACTCTGGGTAATCGATTAGAGCCTTCGGGACAAAAAGTTATAAATGTCAAATCGATTGGAGAACCATGTGCAATCGATTGGTGCCTTCGAAATATAAAACTTATTGAGCCTAATCGATTGGACACTTATCCCCAATCGATTGGACCAAGTGTACAATCGATTGGACTTTGAACAAAATCAGTTTTCTCAAATCTGAAATTCATGGTTCCATTATCCTATGTTCCACACAACTCAGGGTCTTGGAATTTTATAAATAGAACCCTTTTATGCCTTCTCTAAATACACACAGAGACACAGAGTGACTCAATCTTCAAGAGAGAGAAGCAAATGCTATATTTATTAAAGTGTCAATTCGAAGAGCAAGAAGCTAATTTTCATTCACATCTTGTGAACTTTTTCTCTTCTCGATCAAAGTCAATAGCTTGATCTTTACTCAGCCTAGGTTTTTCACTTCTATATTCAACCTAGTAAGCCTGAGAGTACCAGTGTGACTTAACACCTTTTGAGCAACTTGGGGTTCAGGGTGTACTGAATCCTTCATTTTTTGCAAATGCGAGAGTGTTGAGAATTAAGATCGGAGTAGCCGGTCGAAGGTAGGTTTGGGGTGTACCAAACTGAACAAGTGGATAAGGCTTCTTGGCTGGAAGGACATGCCTGGATTCGTGGCGTTGATTCAGAGGACGTGGAAGCATCGGCAGTAGGCCTTGGCTAAGGTTGGAAGCTGTATTTGTAACGGTGCTGCGTAGGTAACCTTTGTTTCGTTTAACTTTTCAGTTAGTGATACTTTCCGTCTGGACGTGGTTCCGTGGTTTTTCCTTGGCTAAGGTTTCTAAGTAAAAATATCTTGTCTTGTGTGATTGTTTGTTTTTATTCCGCAATCTATCTTGATTAGATCAAACGACAAAAAGACAATATACCACGGAGGCATATTTGATTTGAGTCGGTTGTAATAATCCTTTATCAAACAATCAAGGCATGCGATTTTATTCCCATACCATAGACCAGTAAAACTGTATAGGTATAATTAATTTTAAATACCTAATCAACCCCCCCTTCTAGGTATATTGAGTTAAAGAGAACGGACCGGTGGAATTTCAATCTTTGTTGAGGGCCCTATAAAAAGAAAGAGAATCTAATGAAGAAGTGATCGAAAAAGACAAGCTAAACAGATAAGAATCAAGAACTAGTTCTACAGTATTTAGATCCATCCTGACTTGAGCGTCAGAGTGTGATTCGCAGGTACTACGGCGATCGGAGAAATGACGGCAAACGCGGAGTGACCAATCCGGGCAAGAAGGGACACCAGTCGGCCCACTCCTCTAGGGATCATCCGAAGTAAGGCCGACCACGCTGGGTAGTTCATCCATTATTCATCAATTCGTCTCCTCGGGGATCGTGTGGGTAAGATCATCCAAAATTTTCCCCTACATCTTCTGGCGACGTCTGTGGGAAGCTTCATAACCCACGACCACAAGAGGAACCGGAATGGTGAACACACGACGAACAGAACTGAATGGTAGGGAAGCCAGCCCAATCAGGGACCTCCGGGATACCATCTCAGAGAGGAGAAGGGCACAGGAAGAACAGATTGACCAGCAAAAACTGGTCACAAAGTTACAAGAAGAGAATAGAAGGCTGAGGAGGTGCCTGCAGAAGTAGCCGGTCGATAACAATCAGGTGTCCATCAATATGGCGTCCAGACATACCGGACTCGGGAGGTCATAGGAACACAGCCATAGCAACCGGAGAACCACGTCGGGGGAGTCCAACCGAGCACGTAGAAACACCCACGGGATGGCCCAAACAGGAAATTCACCCATAGATTCAAAGGCAGTCCCAGGACCGAAGTTACCGAGGAAAGAACCGTCTGAGCAGGAACGGAGTATTAAGGGCCAACAAGGTGAGGAACCGGCCGTCGGAATACTCAAGAAGGTAACAACATAGCCGGCAGAAGAAACGACGTCACATCTAGTGACCCATGAGCAATTGGCAGGACTCGTGGCGGGTCTCCTCGGCAAGAAGGAGACGCTTCTGGACCGTATGACGGCAATCGTAACCCGAATGCCGAGGGATTCTCCGTTCGTCAAGAACGTCCAATAGTACCAGGCGCCTTCGACTTTCTCCTATCCGAAGTATCCAACATTCACAGGGGTGTCGGACCCTGTGAATCATGTTCTTTGGTTCCGAAAGGCTATGACAATGTGGGAGTTCGACGACCGTCTAATGTGTCGGATGTTCCCATCCACATTGAACGAGGAGGCGCTCATCTGGTTCAACCGACTGCCCCCCAAGTCGGTACATGATTTTTCAGGTTTGAGTTCACTGTTTATCTCCCAGTATTCTTATAACAGGCTCCATCGAAAAGACATCGACGTTTTGTTCGATGTAAGAAAAGATCAGAAAGAGACTGTGCGGGATTTCACCAAGCGGTTCAGGAATGTCATGA
Source organism: Euptelea pleiosperma (assembly GCA_035048495.1). Taxonomy (NCBI): domain Eukaryota; kingdom Viridiplantae; phylum Streptophyta; class Magnoliopsida; order Ranunculales; family Eupteleaceae; genus Euptelea; species Euptelea pleiosperma. The sequence continues at coordinate 35,291,764 of CM068550.1, read as the reverse complement.
TCACAGTGGAGGACTGTGACGAGAAGCATGCCGTCACGGCCTACATGAAATCTCTGCCGGTTGAGTCCGAGCTCTACCGTTCCCTCACAAAGAGCCATCCGTCGGACCTCGACGCCCTGTTTACAAGGGCCAAGAAGTACGCCAGGCTAGAAGACGACACGTTACGCCACACCAAGAAAGCCGATACCATCTTGGGGTTGAAAAGCCTCCCCAAAAAGAAAAGAAAGAGAAGAAGATGAAGTTTAATGGCCGGGCTAGCAAGAAACCTCAGGCATGGGACGAACTCACTTATACATCTTTAACCATCCCCCTAGAAGAGGCTCTAGAGCTGATCAAGGACATGGTACAATGGCCTCGGCCCATGAACCCTAAGACGACAACAACATGGGACAGGAACAAATATTGTGCATTCCACATTGACCACGGGCATGAGACGAACAAGTGTTACGCCCTCAAAAATCAGATAGAGGACCTGATCGGCGAAGGCCATCTAGGCCAATACGTCCGTCAAACAGAGGAAGTAGCGAAACGGGCCAATAACGGTCCGAGAGAGGAAGCCAACAAAGCGGCAATGCCGGCAATGATCATCAATGTGATACACGGGGGACTGACCCGGTTAACACACCGAGAGCTTGAGAGACAAGATCACATCAGCTCTCGGCAAGTTGAACACCTCCAGGAGGTACTGAACATTACACAAGGACCAAGATTCTCCAGGACTATTGAGGGTGCTCCGAAGGACACGATCACCTTCTCAAACATGAATTTGGATGGGGTGGACCTGCCTCATTCAGACGCACTGCTATTAACACTTTCCATCGGGAACTTTGAAGTCAAGCGCATCCTCATCGATCTGCGAAGTTCGGTAGAGATATTGTTTGCCAACGCCTACAGAAGGATGAACTTCTCAGAGGTCACGTTGGAGTCGGCAGAGGCACCATTGATCGGGTTCAATGGACAGAAGGTATATGCCCTGAGGAAGATCACACTGCTAGTAATTGTAGGACGGGCTGTGCGGATGGTAGATTTCTTGGTTGTGGACACCCCATCACCATACAACGCAATCTTGGAGAGAGGATGGCTCCACGGGATGAAGGCCGTTCCATCGACCTACCATCAACTGATCCGGTTCTCCACTGAACAAGGGACCATAGAGATCCGAGGAAATCAAACCTCGTCAAAAAAGTGTTACGCAATGGCTGTCAGGCCGGAAAAGGCGGCTGAACCTAGAACTAATCCCCAGAGCAGCAAGCCACCTGCCGATAGCACGTAGCAACCACAGCATCCGACCTCTGATCTAAGCAGCAACATGGATCAGGGAAGGCCGACTGTTGAGATGACTGTGGAAGTCAATCTCGGAACCATCAAAGATCCGAAAATAACTTGTGTTGGGTCAACTTTGGGCGAGCAGGAAATGCAGAGGCTTACGGACCTCCTAAAAACCTATCGGGATGTATTCGCCTAGTCGTTGGAAGACATGCCGGGGATACACCCGGATATTTCTTGCCATAAGTTAAATGTGAATTGCAGGTACACTCCGGTCAGGCAACGGCCAAGGGTCGTGTCGGTAAAAAAGCAGGCGGCTGTGAGAGACGAGATTGACAAACTACTGAAAGCAGGCTTCATCTGGGAGATCACAAACCCCGAATGGCTCGCCAACGTGGTCGTAGTTCCCAAGAAGACAGGGAAGATACGGGTCTACAAAGACTTCACAAACCTGAACAAAGCCTGCCCAAAAGATCTGTACCCACCACCGCGGATCGACCAACTGGTTGATGTGACATCGGGCTATGAAATCCTATCCTTCATGGACGGATACTCCGGTTACAACCAGATCCCTCTCTTGAGCCCGATCAAGAAAAAATAGCCTTCACCACGGATCGTGGGGTATTCTGCTATAAAGTAATGCCATTCGGACTCAAGAACGCAGGAGCCACCTATCAGAGACTGGTCAACCAGATGTTTCACGACATCATTGGAGAATCAATGGAAGTCTACATCGACGATATGATGGTCAAGAGCCGAAAAAGGGATAGCCATTTGACAGATCTTGGGTGAACGCTCGACCGACTTCGATAGTACAACATGAAGCTGAACCCCTGCAAGTGCATCTTCGAATTCACATCGGGGAAGTTCTTGAGGTACTTGATCACCAGGCGAGGAATAGAGGCTAACCTTAAACAGATCAGAGCCCTCACGGAAATGAAACCACCTCGGAATCGAAAGGAAGTCCAAAAATTGGTTGGAAGGATAGCAGCGTTGAGTCGATTCATTGCTCGATCGTCGGATAGGTGTCGGCCGCTGTTCCAGCTACTGCGAAAGCACGGGCAATTTCAATGGACTGACGAATGCGATGAAGCCTTTGAAAAATTGAAAGAATACCTCGTCGAGCCACCCATACTCTCGAAACCAGAAGCTGGCGAACCTCTCGACCTCTACCCAGCAACAACGGAGCAATCCATCAGTGCCGTACTGTTCCGAGAAGACGGCAAAGAAGAGAAATTGGTCTTCTTCACAAGCAAAATTCTCGTCGAAGTCGAACTTAGGTACGCATTAATAGAAAGGGCTGCCCTTGCACTAATTTTTGCATCTAGGAGATTGAAGCCATACTTCGATGACAGGACTATTACGGTCTACACCAAGTTCCTGCTCAAGTCTGTCCTTGGAAAGATTGACCTATCCAGCCGAATGGCTAAATGGGTCATTCATCTGGCACAGTATGACATCAAATTCAGACTCAGAATGTCCGAGAAAGGGCATGCCCTTGTAGGTTTCTTAGCCGACTTCCCAGTAAGCGACATCAAACAACTGGGAGAGGAAGACACAGACATCCTCCATCTACCTGAAGTCCCGAAAAGTGTGTTCTACGCAATGGAAGAGACTTACGTAGAAAAGTGGATAAATAAAAAAGTTTTTACGTAGGAGAGTGCGATAATGCTAAAAGGATAATAGCTTAAAATAAGTACTTTTAAGTGAATATCTAGAATCCAAATTCTAGCTGATAATATTTTGAATGATGTTGGATGTTTCATGCATGTGTATGCATGAGAGCATGCACATGTATACATGCTTATGTGCCTGCAGAAGTACATTTAAAATGAAAAAGCAAAGTGCTTATAAAAGAGACAAAGTACCAATCAAAATTAGGGCTCCAACTCTGGCGGGTTGGGTCAGGTTGGGGGTTAACCCTAGCCCAACCCCAGGTCGGGCCTAGATTTCCTAGAAGGAAGTCTATGGTATCCATTTCAAGGAATGTTAAGGATTATTGCATTCCATTCTGATATTCATTGAAAAAAATAACATATAAAAAGTTGGGATTCTATTGAGTTACGAAGGAGATTGCACATAAAACTCATTTATATGATAAAAATTTACTCTTCTGTTAAGTACTTTTGTGACCCCTACCCCCTTACTAGCATCTCCATGTCAATAGGACCAGGCATTCCAATCATGCATGAAAGCAAATGAAAATCTAAGATAAAATCTGCAAACATTCACAATCACATGAGACACAAATTTATAGTGGTTCGGCGACTCCGCACTTACGTCCATTGTCCAATACTCAACACGAGTAATATTATATTATTTCAATCATGCATTACAACATTTCTAATCGAAATACATAATCAAATAACTAAGATTCACTTAGTCTTAATCTAACGAGAATCACTTCTCGCTCACCTAGAGAGTCAGCCTAGGCTAGTAGTATTTTAGAGAAGCACTCTTCTCATGGATCTACAATCCTCAACTCGATCTATACGAGAATCACTTCTCGATTCACCTAGAGAGTCAAACTAGGCCAGTAGACTTTTAGAGAAGCACACTTTTCACAGATCTACAATCTTCAACTCGTTCTATACGAGAATCACTTCTCAATTCACCTAGAGAGTCAAACTAGGCTCGTAATATTTTAAAAAAATAGATTTCTCAAGGATTTCATCTTCCTCAACTCAATTCGATGAGTACTCACTCATCCACCAATCTCAAGTATCCAGGTTTGATAAATTTGAATTCAATCAAAATGGTTTGTTCATAAAAACACTTACCTTTCGATGAATTCGATAAAATGGAGAATCCTCGGAGAAGAATTCACCACAGAGACATTCTGCTAAGATAATCCTCTTCTAGGAAGAAGATTATTGTAGGAATCAACACGCTATGTAATCTCTCAAATAATTAGAGCATTCACAAAAGATGAACTAGGAGAAAAATTCACCACAGAGACACTCTGCCAAGATAATCATCTTCTAGTAAGAAGATGATTGCAGGGATCAACACGCTATGTAGTCTCTCAAACAATTAGAGCCTTCACAAAAATGAACTAGTTTTGCTCAGGTGAAGTTCTCTCAAATTTCAAATCTCTAGACTCAAGAGATGTTAATCAAAGAATGGGAGTCAAAGAGATAGCTTGATTGAGTTGATTCTATTGATGGGTTTATACTCTAATATATAAGGTTATTCCCAACCAAGAGAAATGGACCTAAAAGAGCTGTTCGAATGACTTAAGTGTACCAAAAATCGCATAAGAGATTGAGTCAAAACGAGATCTGGAATAGGTGGGGTCGACCGTACATATTGACTGGTCGACCACACTCTTGTCGGCCGCACAATATAGCCGGTCAGCCGCTCAAGTCAGAATGATAATTCTGTATCTGTCAGGTTCAGTCGACCGCACCTTTTGACCAGTCGACCGGTCAGAGTCAGAAGACTCCGGGCGGAAGGTCTGCGGAGACCTTCGCCGATAAACCCAAATTACATCGAAACCATCCTATATGACAAGGATAGCCTCCAAACAATACGAAATAGAACCAAGAGTCATCTAGGGTCAAATAGATCTGTTGGCAACTCGCAGTGCACCCTTAGATGTACGCAAGTAACCGCAACATGAGATTCTTGATAGTTGAACGTTCATTGAGTGAGAACGTACTTTGATCATTCATATCTTCATGCTTGAACTTGACTTTGTTTTTAGTTGAACTTGAACACTTGGGTTGATTTTCTTCAGCTTTAGTTTTTCTTTGATTTGTTGATGAAGTCCACTTGATCTTTGATACTTCAGTCTTCAGCGAACTCCTAACTTAGCAATTTAAATTATAGAAAAACTAAGTGTTCCTGAGATTGACAACCGAGACTTTTCAGCAACATCACCAGTTCATCATTCGGAAAAGGACCCGTCAAGAAGAGTAATGGAGTTTAAAATTACCAATAAGGCCTAACAATTCCACTAATCTTATTTAAAATCGACAAAATTTTTTCTCCTACATGGGAAAATCCTCAACTGCCTCAAGAAAGCCTTGACACCATAATCTTGAGAAGAGGCGAAGGGAAGATAACTCAGAAAAGAAATTATTGTAACCTAAACCTACTATAAAATATGTATATATAGGCTATATTAATGTGTATATTATATAATGTGTATGTTGGACTCGGGTTGGTTTGAAGCCTCAGTTTAAGCCTAACCGGATTTGATCGGGTTGTCAAAATTAAAGCCTGAGTCCAACCTGAGTATTGAAGGGGCCAATCCAACCCGAGTCCAATGTCAGGTTGAGCCCATCCAAGAAGAACAACTCAGATCGACCTACAGAAACTAAAGGGAAGAACCGAACTTCTTCTATTTCTTCTATTGCTATCTCTATGAGTGATATGCCATGAATACACATATCTTGACTTGAGTGTCGGAGTACTTTTGGCAGGTACACCACCCCCGTCGTCCTCGAATGAAGAAACCTTCATCATCGACAACGACTCTACGGCAAAGTTGAGCTGTGGAGTGGACGTCTTGAGGCTCAACAGGCCTTCCGCCGTCATGCTCACATTGACGGAAGTCTTCATCCTTGCGGGAGTTGTCTTTGTGGGAGTAATCAATTCACGATCTACAGAAATGTCACTATGAGTATGCCATGTCATGCTGTATCAAAGCATTTATAGTCTCTCCCAGCTAGATCAACGCATGTACCACCTCGGGAAGTGTGTAGCTGAGATCTCAGATTTTACCCCCACAATATATAGTCTATATTAATATGTATATTATATAGTGTGTATGTTGGGTTCGGGTTGGGTTGAAGCCTCACTCCGAGCCTAACTGGATTTGATCGAGTTGTCAAAATTCAAGGCTAAGTCTAACCTGAGTATTGAATGTGCCAATCCAACCCAAGTCCAATGTCAGGTTGAGCCCACCCAAGTTGTAGTCCTAATTAAAATGCTCAGCAAAATAATTACCTATCAAAGATCAAAGTTAAAATAGCTGGCATATCTAAGCCAGGAATTAAAAAATAAAAAATAAAAATAAAAAATAAAAAATAAAGAGAAGAAGAAGAAGAGAAAAAGAAAGAAACGGAACCCATTGTACCTCAAGACCTCAATAACATCGTTGGGAAAAAATCATCGACAATGTCTGTAGAAGCACATGGCACACTCTTTGAGACCTATATATTTGCCCCATCTTAGGTCGACCCACACCCGTCGAACTTGACTGAGTACCCCAAATAATGCTCAAATCCCGCGGATGAAAACATATAAATAGAAAAGGCTCAAATCCAAGGGCTAGAAATCACCAATCGGACTATTTTTAGTATGGTATAGGTCCACCTAGGATTGGGCCAAATATCCATCCGACCGCAAACAGTGTGCCGTGGAATGGTCTTATATCATAACTAGGGGAACGCAGCATGCAATGCACGTGCAAAACTTACATGGCACACTCATAGAGATCACTGACTGTATCGATGTTTGGCCCATCCCTAGAATGAGCTACATGCTAAAAATCAGCCTGATTCGTATTTTTAAGGATTTGATTGGAGTCGTTTTCATGGGTTGAATTTTAACTATAGATTTCGAGCATTATTTGGGGTACTCATATCCAAAGTTTTGAAATCACTAATTAGGCTGATATTTGGTATATAGGTCTACCTAGGGATGGGAAAAACATTGATATGGTCAGTGGTCTCTAAAAGTGTGCCACGTGGCTTATACTATTGTCTCTCATCATCATAGATGAGGGATGTGGGCGTGCTGGACAACCTGAACTATTAAGGGGTACCCAACCCATGTTTTGTCTATAGAATAAAGAGGCATTTAACTAGGGAAGGTTTTGCCTTTAAAGGAGAGAGGCCCTTAATTGTCACAAACTTGGGTGGCAACTCTGGTTATGGCGAACGCCACGTGCACCTTACATGTGGCAACACTTTATATCGTGGTACACTCTTAGAGATCACTGACCATATCGATGTTTGACCCATCCTTAGGTGGACCTAAATGCAAAAAAAACAGCATGATTAGTGATTTTTAGTGATTTGACTGGAGTTGTTTTCATTGGTTGATTTTAACCGTAGATTTGGAGCATTATTTGGGGTACTCAGATCCAAAGGTTTGAAATCACTGATCAGGCTGATATTTAGTATATATATAGGTCCACTTAGGGATGGGACAAACATCCATACGGTCAGTTGTCTCTAAGAGTGCGCCACATGGCTTCTACTATGGTCTCCCATCATCATAGTAGGGTGGAACCCGTTTGGCAAGCTCAATTGGCTCCTTGCGAGATAGTCAATTAAAAAAGGGTAGCTCTACGGGCGCCCACCTCTTTAAGCCGGGCACCCACAAAATAAACCAATTTTTGAGGACCAAATTGTCCTCTCCCATCCTTTACAGTTTTGTTTGGGCACCCACACTGAAAAAAAAAAAAAACAGAGAAGAAGAACAAGGAGGAGGAGGAGGAGAAGAAGAGGAGGAGGAGGAGGAGGAGAAGAGGAGGATGCCATCGCCGGAGGTGGTGTTGTTGGAGTGGTGGTTTGGAGCACCCCATACTCCCACAAAACAGAGTCATGCTAGTTGGTGTTGACTGGAACGAGTCGGATGCGCGGTGGAGTGGTCAACCGTCATATTCCACGACTCAAAAGAGATAGGGACAGACATTTGGAAAATTTGTTGCCAGGGAACAGGATTGTGGAAATCTTTAAAACCTACAATGTGGTACACTCTTTGGGGCCCACTGAGACATTAATGAATTTACCACCCCTTGATGACTATACCTATAAAGAATATAAGTCTGATTGGTGATCTCTAGCCTTTTAATCTAAAATTAACCAAATAATATTATTGAATCCAACGGCTATAAAAAATCTTATGAAAAAACGAAAGATCACCAATCAGAGTTATATTTGATGGGTAGGTCCAAGAATGGGCCTGAAAGCGTGTGCGGCATGGTACGTTTTCAATACCTCTACAACGCTGTACATCACAGCAAAACTCTTTGACCAACTAAAGCCTGACGTAGCACGATTAAAAAGCAACACGCAAATAACAAAGAAAAAGCAAACTTTCTTCAATTCATATGCTGACAACGGATCACAGCAAATTCTTAGTTTGTTCGGTGGACCTATATACTAAAAATCAGCCTAATTAGAGTGACTGCTTCTAACCGTTGGAATAAAGTCTTTTATTTTTAACCGTGGGATTTCAAGCATATTTGGGGTATTCTGATCCAAAGGTTATAAATCACTAATCATGCTTACTTTTGGTCTGTAAGACAGACGGAGTGATAGGCTAAACATCCATCGATAATAGTGTGCCACGTTGCTTATACTGTGATCCGTCATCAAAGATCTACTCACAGCTGCCATCCGGGTCCACTAACCGTATGGATGTTTAGCCCACTCGTTGGTCTATATACACACGAAAAATCACCCAGATTGATAATCTATAGCCATTAGATTTTAATACATTTTAAGGAAACTTCACTGGTTAAAAAAAAAGGGAATTTTTGACATACCCCCCATGTTATCTTTAAAATTTGACATACCCCCACAATTTGAAAAAGTTGACATACCCTCCTATGACTCGGTCCACTGTCATTTGACCAGGTTAACCCAAGTTGACTATCGAGTTTTTTTATTAAATGGCAAAAATGCCCTTGTCTTCAACCTTGGAACAAGGGTTTGGGCAAAAACCCAAATCCCAAATCAAACGGCTGTAATGGACGGCTAGCCAAGAGATTCCAATAGGTTGACCGCCCATAGCTGGCCACCACTCCGGCAATAATTTAAAACCCAAGGTATAACATAAAAAAAAAAAAAGCATAAAATTTTAGTTTTAAAATTTTCATTAACATAAATAAAAAACAAGACAAAGCAATTTATATTTAAAGTTTTTGCGATGTGGATTTTTGAAAGATGGGTTCTCTCAATTTTAAAATATTCCTTCGTGAGTTTTATTTATTTTTTGAGAGTTTTTTTCTTCTTAATATTTGTTTAATTCATCAAAAAATAAAAAAATCTCAAGTTTACCAACATGGGTTTTAATTTTTATTTTTAATCTCCCTCTTTTCATGTTTGATTTGGGGTTTAGGTTTTGGCCTAAACCCAAACCCTTGTTCTAAAGTTGAAGACAAGGGCACTTTCGTCCTTAAATAATAATTTTGGTAGTCAACTCGGGTCAACACTGGTCAAATGACAGTGGACCGAGTCATAGGGGGTATGTCAGCTTTTTCAAATTGTGGGGGTGTGTCAAATTTTGAAGATAACAGGGGGGCGGGGGGGTAAAAAAAAAACAAGAAGCTTGGTGGAAATTTTGGAACACGCAACGTGTGAGTGGAATGCATGTGTGAACACAGGAAGTCAAGCAATGTTAAAGGCTCCAATATTCCACAGGTAAGACTGGTGAAAGTACGGATGTCTTATCAACTTATTCAATGGACCTGATCGATTGATTTTTAGCCGTTCGATTTGAGAATTTTCCTGGCTTGCTTTATTTTTTTAATTTTATTTTATAATTATAAATACTTTTGCTTACCCGACAAGAGCCCCTCCTTATGATCTTCCTCTGGAGCGGAAATCGATGACCGATTTTTGACAAGAATCAAATTGGATTGATGAAGATTTGGAGGGGGGGGAGAATCCATGTAAGGTACTTGCAAAGATGAGGCATCGGAAGAGGTAGATTCATGACGATTTGTAGGGGTATCGATTTCCATGGGTTTTTTTTATCGTATGGTAGATCTTCAAGCGAATTGCAAGCAGTTTTCAGTGAGTAATTACAAATTCTTCCTTTGTTTATTTATTTGACTCTTCATATATTACGTTCCATTAGAATGATTACTATTTTTCAATCGTATTGTTCTATTGTTTAGAAGAATAAAACAATTTGTCTAAAGCTTTCAGAGATGTGTGATCTGTTTTTATTTAGGGTTTTTTTTTTTTTTTTGTTTACATGATGAGAAAGATGAGGAACATCAGTACCTAGTTATCTAAATTTTAGGGTTTTTTTTTAGCCTCGATGCGAAGAGTATGTTCTCAGCTTTTTCGATCTTATTGTTCCCGGAGCTTATGCACAAGGTGATCTGCAGAGATCAGTCTACATTTACATGATTTTACTATTAGGCTCTGTATGGTGATCAACAAAAAGTTCTACGGAAAAAAGGATATGTTACAGTAAAAGTTTTCTGACATTTATATGCAATAATCATTTCTAGAGAACTTATTCAGGGCAATTATACAACGGATAATAGTTTGAAACGTTTTGATGCAGGACGACATGTACCGATATCCTACATGATTGTAGGGGAACTGGAATCCTCCATCACTCAAAACTAAGACGAATCCATGTCGGTCGACTAAACCCAAACAAGGGCTATTACATATTATTTTCCTTTTTTGCACTTACCTTATATTTATAGACCTTGTACACTACTATTTTATTGACTCCAAAACAAACATTCAAACTTCAACTCTTGAAACTCTTACGACAATCGAAGTGCAAATAATCCACTTCAAGTCACCACACAGCATATGTTCGAACCTCATGCCATTAAATATTTTTGAACGAACGTATGTGCTTCTTCCATCGATTGGATCTTTCTCTGTACGCAGTTTTGTCCAAGCTCTATTGCTTTTTTCGCTTTCGCGTCACTACAGCCGCTCTTGAGTAACTTCTTGTGAATTATTTTCCCAATACGCGAAGCATTGCTGTTGACCAAATCGGGCAGCTTCTTTTGGTGGACTAGATCACTTCTCTTTGTTATCATTTCCAGGATTAATACTCCAAAACTGAATATGTCGGATTGAGTCGTCGCCATTGTTGCATCTGTTAAAAAGGTTTCAATGCAATATATTAGTTTCGTACTTTACCTTTTTTTGTTACCACCCTTCTCATTAAGGAGAAAATCAGTCCATAGTTGTGATCATTGTGAAGGTTATATAGAATAGAACTTATTATGTTTTGTGAAAAAACAATTTTGCACCTGACAAGGTCTACTTGAAGAAGAAACATGTTTTCCCCCTTTTTGTGAAAATAGGAAATATGCGATATAAAGGTTTCGAAGGAAGTGAGAAACCTATTGGATAAAGAATTAGGAAAAAACATGAGTTCATGCACTCTCCTTGTTCCTTTGACACGCAGAGAAGATGGAAGTTGGCTCATGTGTCAACAGTGGGGGTAATTAATAAGATTACTGTTACATACTGATTTCATACCCTGACTAGATGACCTGTTGGAATTGTTTTTAGCTTAAAGTTGTTCTCCAAAAGTTGATTTGGGAAGTGTTTACCATCAATAAGGATGAAACTTGATGATGATTGGAAAAGAACCTTTTAAACTAAGTGGTTGTCTGAATGGATGGTCATGCCTTTGGGTTGTCTAATGCTTGTAATACTTGCATAGCAAATTCTTAGGCTCCTTGTTTGTTGTTGCGTACTTTGATATATATGTGTGTATTGAGGAGCACCTTCTTAAATGAGGTTTGTATTAATTTTCGATTGTAATATTTGAGGGAAAAAGGAAAGAATCCAAGAAGAAACAAACAAAAGCTTACAGAAACATGTTCTAAATATGCAAATCTTCTCACATATTGATTGACTTGAAGATAGAAAATTGCATTACCCAATCGTGCCGATTCATCTGATGAACCTGCTGCTCCACCTCTTGGCACCCCATCATTTCCTCTGATGACCAATCCAAAATCGCTTAGCTTTGCTGTATAATCCTGCTAATTAAGTGGATGAGTTTAGTAATTGAATTGAACATATAACTCATAAGAAAGATTAAAGATGCTCCTAACCTCAGCAATCAAGATATTTTCAGACTTCAAGTCTCTAAAAATTATGCGTGGTTCTTGTTTATGTAGATAGCATAATGCTGATGCTATCTCACAGATAATTTTGATCGTTCTCTGCCAGTCTAATTCTGTTAAAAATTAAAAAGAAAGAAAAAATTAAAGGCATCATCAACCATCAAAGTGGTAGTCAACTTGAAGTAAAGGATTGTTTTATAGTGTATTCATACCTGAGATAATGCTTCGCAAGTCTTTTCTTGGCATGTACTCGTATACCAAGCCACGACAGTTGTTGTCGCTGGAGTACCCAATTAATTTAATGATATTTGGGTGATTGATGAACGGAAGAACTTTTGTTTCCATCTAACATTTGAATCCATGTTAGTTATTAGAAAAATAAAAATAAAATCCCTTATCAACCAAAAATGCAATAATTTACGTACTTCCCAATCTTTAATTTGCCGCCAATCGAAGCTCACTTTTATTGCAATTTTTTGAGTTTTGAGACCTCTTTCGTTGTTTTCGGGAATTAGTCCTCCATACACTTTTCCGAATCCTCCCTGTCCTAACAGTCGTTCTCCTTCAAACTGGTTTATATATTCTTGCAATTCGTTGTACGTTAATTCAACTATACAAGGATAAGTTTAAACTGTAAGAGATTTTGCAAAAGAATACAAACATGAATTAAACAAACCAATTTTGATTATAAGTTATGTTAAGAGTACAGAAAATTATCTTGGTATATTTCCAAATCTTTTCAAGCATCCTAGTCTATGCTTTTGAAGTTATAAAGAAAAAATTGCACAACTTTTGGTTTTTGCCATTCACCATCACTATTTTATGAAGATCTGAGAATCTTGTGATGAGATTTTTCTTCTAGCAAAAGCCCACTTTCTCTGTTTGTTTTGTTTTTTCTTCTAAATAAGAAAAAAGTATACTAGAAATAAAGATTAAGAGATGCAATGCCCAACGTACAAGGATTGCCTCTTGTATGTCGAAAAATCTGCAATATGATTTAGGTATTGGCGACATTGCATGAACCATTTTCTTCCTTTGGCTTCAATTGTTTTGTAAGTTGACTTGCTCTGCTATTTGGTTGACATATATGTGACATGCATAGGGAGTGTTCTATATGCTGCAGTTGGTTTGGTGCCACATGGCACACAGTTTGACCCACTGACCCATGAATGTTTTGCCCCCCACCCCTTTGTGAATCAACACAGAAGGCCAGCCTGATTGACGATTTATAGCTGGTGGATTTGAACATTTTCCACCCTGAGATTGGACCCAATACTTTTCATGCATTGGCTCCATGTACTTGTCCACTATGCAAGCGATGAAAAACATTCAGATCAACAGGTAGGTATTACCAATTAGGCTGATGTTTAGGGTGTGGATAATGTGTGTTTGTAGTAGAGAAGGAGGATGTTAAGACCAACGAGTGGAAGGAGTAGGAAACACAAAATAAAAAATTTAAATATTGGAGGGAATTGGGGAGTATGTCCACTAGGTAAACTAAAGGAAAGTTGATATGGTTTGAGAACATACAAAAAAGATCAATGACAACACTAGTGAGGAGTGGTTTGGTGGCTTTGAAAAGGCGAGAGGAAGGCCAAACAAAGAAAATATTTGAAGCTAATTTACGAAAGAATTGAATGGCAGAAACAGGATTCAGGTTGGGAAATATAGTCTATAAAGTTTTTAGCAAATGGTTAGTAAAGTTTTTCAGTAGAGAACACTAACCACAACATGTTACACAAGAACACACATTTTAATAGGGTCTCTTTACAAAATTTAGGGGGTGTTTGGATCGCCATTTTTAGACTTGAAAAAGTCTTATTTCCACAAGAAGTCTTTTCCAAAATAATAGATTATTTGGATGGACATTTTTAAAAAGTATTTATTCCATAAAAATATATTTTTGAAGCCAAAAAGTCTTTTCTATCAAAAATAGCTGAAAGCTGTTTTTTCAAGTAAAAAATACTTTTCTGAACATAATAAACAAAGAAACAGTTTTTGGTAGAAGTCTCCTTCCAAAAAAAAAATAGACATTATATTGGTGGGGCCAACTAAAAGTAGATAAAGACATTTTGCATTAATGATGATCCAAACGACCTTTTTAAGAAAAACATATTTTCAAAAATATATTTTCAGAAAAGTCATTTTTTAAAATAAATATTTATTGAAAAATGGTTATACAAACACCCTCTGACGCTATTTCACTAACATATGTGTTGAAGTTTCTTTATTTCATTTTAAGTTAGATTTGTGCTGGTTGGGTGACAAAGCATATGTTTTCTTTACCATCTAATAATGTATTTGATGGGATGGTTGCAAGTGAGCTTATAGATTACACTTTTTTTTTTAGTTTTACAGTTACCTTAACAGTTATAATAAGGGTCTGTTTGGATTGCCATTTGTGCTAGAAAACATGGGTATCTACAGAATGTTGACATCAATTTCCAATTGTTTCTGTTAAATTATTCTTTTTGAGTAAAGCTTTTACACACACACCCGAGCCCATACAAACATGTGTATATGGTAGAAAACACAAACCTGGATACTGCCAAACCCTTTCCTGCACCTGTTAAAAAGATGGAAAATACAAATATATTCAGGGAGTTTGTCAACAATATCCATAAAGCAACAATATATATATAAACTGAATTATGAAATTGAATTTGTAAAACCTTAATTGCATATTGCTGGTAATTCAACAAAATCAAATTCTATCTAGCAACTACTGCGTAAATGCTCACTACCGTCAGTATCAACTTATATCTAATGGTGGAGATCATTTCAGATGGGTGTTTTTCATCTTAATCCTACTCATTGAGATTAATTAAAATGTACGACTGTCACTTTAGTAATGCCATTTCTATGATGTGTGGCCCACCATGTACATGTGTCATTGATTAGTTGGCCCCACGACCCTTTTGTTATGCATATAAAACACACCATGTTTTAAAATGGTGTCAGACTCATAGTTAGCAAATCTCCATTTAAAATAGTTGGCCCCCAGAGGAAGCCCAAGGTAGGAAGTAGGTAAACAGCCTTCTCCACAACCCAAAATATCCGCAAGCTCCCCTACATTAGTGACCTCTCCCACCCCATAGATCGTGCTCTTAGCCATATTGATCCTGAGACCCGAAGCTGCTTCAAAGCAAACTAGGATGCCTCTCAGAAACGTTAGCAGGGATGGGGATTTCCCAATGAAAATTAAGGTGTCATCTGTCTTTCTAAAAGAAAAAAGAATCTCGTTTTCTGATAAGTCCCTTTTTTTTTTTTTTTTTTTTAAATCTTGGTGTTTTCAAATAATGTCAAAAAAACACGAAATATTCAACAATCCGAAACAATTCAGTACTTGTAGAATTGTCAAAAAAAAAAAAAAGTCATAAATAAAACTCATGGATTTTATAAAAATTTCAAAAAAAATCATTTATAATAGATGTTACATATTTTGTGCATGTAAAAATATTTTTGGAATGAATTAAAAGATTAATATGCTTTTAGAGACCTTGATAAATGAGATATATGTTTTGGAAACTATAATTATTGCTTATATTATGAAGCATCCACACGGTTTTGATACTATTATACTGTATGCACATATATACGTATATGTTTTTGAGTGCGTAGTTTTGGATTAAAAAAGTATTAAATCCCAATTCCTAACTCATCTCGTCTTTTTTACCTTTTTTTTACTTATTTTTTGAACATAAATCATTTTAAACTCGCATTTTATCCGTGGGCGAAGTTTTGGCATTTAACGATTTGCTAACTATGATCAGACTTATTGATTGAGATGTAGGGTTGTCAATGGATAGTAGAAAATTTGAATCCGTATTCGAATAATCAAATATTTTCATTTTTTTTGGATATTGGATTAGTAAAATTTTTATATTTGGGTACTTTTTGGATAATTATATATTCAATTCGATAATATCCGATCTGTATGTAATTATTAAAAATAAATATAATTATATATAATAATTAATTAATTATATTTAGACAAAGGTGCTATTGAGATATTGGGCCCTTATGGTATCTCGAACACATTCCGACGAATTATATATATATAATTTGTTAGATACATTTGACTTATCGGACGAATAGGATATTATCATATATATATATATATATATAATTTGTTAGATACATTTGACTTATCGGACGAATAGGATATTATCATATATTCAATAAATTAATCGGATTCGAGTTTGAATATTGATTTAGAATATATTTCTAAAGGTTTGTCAAAGGACCGGGCCAGAGTAGGGCTTAGCCCTTGGAGAGCCTGAACTGGTTAGGCCGTAGCCCTACCCTCAATGGCCAGGGCCAGGGCCAGGATAGGGTAGGGCAGGGCCTAGAAAAAGAGAATTAAGAAACATGAATTTTTTTAAGTAAAAGTAAAAAAAAGTAGGTGCTTGAAAAATATTCATAGCTTGGGAAACATTTTACTTGGTTTAATTTATGTGGATATCTAATGAAGGATCATAGAGTTTTGTGTTCATGTACCAAAGTTTGAAAATAAAACCTCCTTTTTAGTATTTTTAAAAATCTTGATAAAAGCACAATAAAATACAGCTCCTAATATGGCTGTCGCCAATATTTTGGAATGGCCCCAAAATTGTTCCTAAAATTTTCAAAATAGGTTTTGAGCCATTCCTCAACCATTTGGAAATGGTCTAAAACCATTCCAATTCCAAAAGAGCATAGGTGAAGTGGGGCAGGGCCAGGCTGGGCCCTACTATGTACTACCCTGGCCTGGCTCTTATTTAGAAAGGCTTTACGTAATTGGGCCCGACCGCAAGTGTTCGAAATTTATAAAAAAATCAATTGTTTTAGAGCTTTCAAAAGGACCGGACTTGGGCTGAGCCCTCTTACAAGAAGCCTGGATTGACACTCCTATCTGTCGGATATTGAATCGAATTTGGATGTCTGGATATTTTATCAGATTCAGATTTGGATATTCTTATATTTGATTCAAAAAATATCCGTTGACAGCCCCACTAAGATCCTTTTAACCAAAACTAACGTGATTTATGCATGTGGCACCACCAAGATGTGTTCCACACTGTTCCCAACCTGTTTTTTGGCGTACGTGATTATCAAAAGTCACTGGAAAAATTTAGATGCACAGAACTCCCGTAGGCGCATTGCAGTCCATACAAGGACTCTCGCAGCCCTACATTGATAATTTTTTGGGCCTAATGGCTGCGTTGATGTTCGACCCACCTACTGGTGGATAAGCACACTAAAAATCAGCTTGATTAATCATTTCTAGCCATTGGATTTACTACTCAAAAAACCTGCTTGAATTCAATGGCTAAAATCAATCCTAAGAAGTACTAAAATCTATGGCTAGAGATAACCAGTGAAGTTAATTTTTGGTTTGTATATCCAACAAGAGGTGGGTTTGGGCCTTATCTCACCTGGTGCCTAAGGCGACAGACAGTGTAGAGACGGCCCTGCACAGTATCATCTAGATGGACTTAACACCAGCGTATCCTATTTTGCACATGTGGCACTATATTCCATTGTATAATCCACTTATTAATTGGTATGGGTCTTTTGAGCCAAAATTAGACGGGCATTACCAGAATCAATTTGATTAACACGTGGCAATGTCAAGGTAGGTCCCAATCCAACCTAATTTTTTCTGCCCATATGAACTATAAAATAGGGTGGGATTCACTCGTAGATGGCCCAACTTAGAAGAGATCCAAAACATGATCTATACATCTTCAAGATGGGTCACATTCCAAACGAGTAAAACATGCCTGACAAGCGACGGTCAGTGAAGCCCTGACCCTCCCACAATATGAGCCACATGGCACATTTTGGATGGTTGGCCAATCCCTTGGTGGACATAATCAGTGATTTAAAACCTTTCAATCTTGTACCCCAAATAATGCTCAAATTCAAACGGTTAAAATCAGCCCATGAAAATGACTCCAATCTAACGCTTAGAAATCACTAATGAGGTTGATTTTGGGTTTGTAGGTCCACCAAGGGATTGGCCAAACATCCATACAGTCAATGTTCTCTAAAAATGTGACACGTGGCCATACTGAGGGTGACGGTCACAGACGAGTGGTCAGGCAAGTTTTACTCCATTCCAACCTAACTTATTTTTTGTTCACATTGCAAGTATTCTTTGGTGTGGGATCCATAAATAAACGAGTCCCCGTCTTTTGAGTGAAACCTAGCTGAATTTGCATAGTGCCACTGTTGATAAACTCCCTCGCCTGCTGTGGGATGTCGGGTCCCACTTATATGCTGAGTTAATAATGCCAATCAATGGGGGACAAATCTAGTCTGCAACCATTTATAGACTTAAAAAGTATGCAAACACTGTATCCACCATTAAATGCTCATTGAAAAACGTGTTTTTATTTTACAAAATATATTATTTTTGAAAACATTGAAAGAACACATTTTTCAAGGGACATCCAACAGTACTGACAATGTTTGCATACTGTTAAGTCTGCAAACGGTTGCAGACTAGATTTGGCCATCAATGGTCACCACTTTGTCTCCATAGACTTGTGGCACACAGCAAAATGCTGTGGGAAATACTCACCAACTAGTCCAACTCGAAATTTTATGACTCAAAAGTTAATATGATCCCTTTTCAGGGTTGCAGCTTGGGCGGGTTGGGTCGGCTTAGGGGCTATCCCAACTCAGGCTTCAGATCGCTCAACCGGAGCCCAGCCCAACCCAAGACCGAGCCTGGGGGCCCAACTCGTGGTTCACATCATTGTGTTGGTAAACAGAATTTAACTCAAACCTATTGCTAAAGCTTTTTTAGAGCCTAAAAATGGTGCCACAGGTTCGTCCAACTCTGTGGACTAAGAAGTTTGAAGTTGGAACCATGGTTTTAAGTTTAAACAGTTACGCCCCAAGCCCAATTCCGTTAAAACCGTTTAAACACGTTTTGACGCTTTTAGTTTAACGGCCATTAAAAACGTTTTAACATCAAATACTATTCGATAATCAAGTTTTCATTCTTTTAACAATTATTTGTAAGAAGATAAAACTGTAAACACTTACTTCGGGATTATAAATTAAATCAATTTTTGACATACCCTATCCCCCACAATTTTAAAAAGCTAATTAACTTATCCCCACTGCCCATCACCTGGTGCATCGTCTATGACCGTCGTTGACATAAATTGACTACCAATTTTATTTGAAAGGACAAAAAAAATCTCATCTTCAACCTTAGATCACAATAACATGTGAATGTAGGTAGAAACCTCAACTCCAAATCAAACAAATGTGGTGATCCGCCGGTCATGACACTCTGGTACGTTGCCTGCCCATCATCGACAACCAACCTACTAGAATCTCGTGGTCAGCTGACTATCACTCCGATAAACAATTTAAAAACCAATGAAAGAGAGTAATGTTAAGAAACGGAAAAATAAAAGAGTTAGAATTAAAACTGCTCTCCCGAGTGGTGGTTGTCTGGCCCCTCATTATTAACGACCAACCTATTGGAGTCATATGGCTTGTTGTTCACCACTCTGGTGAGCAACTTTAAAACTAAATGAAAGAGGGAAGTGTTTAAAACATAAGAGACAAGAGTGTAGAATTAAAATTGCTCCTTAGAGTAGTAGTTAGTCGGACACGAGACTCTAGTAGGTTGGTCATCGGTGATGGAAAACCAACTTGCCGATATCTCATCGCTGGCCGTTCAGCACAACGATCACTGTACACACCAGCATCCCCAATGGACATTACGCATAATAACACACACACCGACATCCCAAATGCACATTACACGCATAACACACTCTAGCAAAGTAGTTGCTGAACCTTATAATGAAGTAGCACCCTTTGACAAGGGTGGCAAAACATCATAATTGGACACCCTTTAATTCACTATATCTTTCTTATACGCCCATGGGTAGGTTTATATCGTAAGATCATGATCATTGGTCAATTTGATATATTGGACTGTTGGGGACGAACAGGGGTCCCATGGACTTTTCAGGTTACGAGTCGACCTATGGACTTTTCGGGTCAAATCTGGATATCCGTGTTCGGGGCGTGACAGCCATGATTTTGTTTAAGGGCACACAATATAATTAAAAGAAAAATTGAGGGGCACTAAAACTAAAATAATAGATATTTAAGAAAAGGGCACAATATAATTAAAAGAATAATTGAGGGGGCACTAATAAAACAAAAATTGAGGGGGGGGGGGGGGGGGGCCACTAAAACTAAAATAAGGGTAATTTTGGAAATAAATTTTTTTGAAAAGGAATTTCAAAGGGGTCGCTCTACAGGCGTGCACGTCTTTCGGTTGGGCACCCACATGGGACGGAAATGGCCCTACTTCGTTTGGGCACTCACCATTCTCATTCGTCTCTCCTCTCTCTCTTGTAACGCACACACTTTTTCTCTCCTCCCCCTCACTCTCTCTCTCTCTCACTTTCCCTAGCTCTCTCTTTGTCTCTCCCTCTCTCTCTCGCTCTTTATCTCTCTGGGATTTTAGCATTGCCATGGTCTACAAAGCCCCCATGATAGTTCGGCACCGTGAGGCTAAAAGCCCAGAGAGAGAGAGAGCGGGAAAGTAAGAGAAAAAGAGAGAGAGAGTGAGAGGAGGAGAGATATGGAGAGAGTTACAGTAGAGAGAGAGAGAGAGAATGGTGGGTGCCCAAACAGAGTAGGGGCATTTTGGTCCCATGAGGTCCCCCATCAGATAGACGTGGGCGCTCGTAGATTGACCCTTTTCAAAGTTGAGGGGGGCATGTGTCCCCTGGTCCCTTCCTGGCTCTGTGTTCCAGGAACAAACAGAATTAGAAGAAGAAAAATAATAAAATAACAAAACACAACACAAGATCTGTGGTTCACCCGATCTTATATTCTTATATTTGATTCCAAAATTTTTAACACGTATCCCAAGGCCTTAACCCAACTCATGTTAAGCCCCTAGTTGGTTAAGGGTGGTTAACAATTGGTACGTATTAGACATTTTGGGAGGGGGACTTCAAACTTTGCAATCCCCAGGGAACAACGAATATGCCCTTAAGGGCTCTGTGACCTTTTGGACGTTTGTTCCACGTCTCAGTGGACCTACATACCAAAAATCAACTTTATCGATGATTTATAACAATTATATTTAAGCATACAAAAAAAATGCTTCGGATCCAATAGTTAGAAATCACGATATTAAAATGTTAAATCCAACGGATAGAAATCATCAATTACACTGAATTTTGATCTGTAGATCCATCAAGAGGTGGACCAAACATCCATAAGGTCAATGATCCATGGGTCAACCCGTGACCCAAGGGTCTAACGGGTGAGGAAAAATGTAGAAAAATAAAATATCTCAGAAATTTATTTTAATAATTTTAAAAATCTAAACAAGCATTTTTAAGACATTTTTTCGTGAAGGTGCACCGAAAAATTATTAAGTTGACTATTTTTAAGGTCTGTTTTCGAAAGTAGAAATTAGTTTCAAAATTCCGTTTAAATTTTTTTTTAATTAATATAAATAATTCTAAGATATTTCGTGAAGGCGCGAAGAAAGATAATTTAATTTATTGCCTTTAAAATTTTAAAAACGAATAAAATGTCTGTCCTAAGATTAACAGAGTGAAATCGACCATCGTACACTTTGGGAGCCATAACTTCTTGTCTTGATGTCTGTTTTGAGTGTGCCACCCCAATATGGATTTCGAGAATCCAACAACCACTGTTGGTTTCCTGAAATCCACGGCCGAGAGCATGAGTAATAAGACGAGTGCAAAAAGGCGAGTCCGTTCATCCCTTCCCTAATATAAATTAAATGGGGAACCACTACTACAAAAAGGTACAAAGATCTCGGTTAAAAACATAGATATAAGGTCATATATCTTGGTTTTTGGAGATTTCAAAACCGAATTGAAGTCTATCAAGTCGAGATAGATTAGAAAACTTTTAATCTTGGTTATATTGTAACTGAGATTTCTTATTCGATGTGAAAGATCTTGGTTACTCCTAAAACCGAGATCTTTTTACATAAACAACACTCTAGGTCCGTCGCTGTTTCTTATAAATATATATCTCGATCATAAACGGATCGGAGATCTATTGGGCCATAGGTTAGAAGCACTGGGCCTGGGCACATGAGAAAATTGCTCAATTCCAAGAGCTAGGTAGGCTGATTTTATAGGTGTAGGCTCATGAGGGGGGCGGGAGAAATGTTGATTTATGACAAAAACCTCAAGTTTCTTAACGAAAGAAGTTGGCAAAGTTAATCCAATTCTAGCATTTGGAAGTGAATGAAAATGGAAAAGATAAAATAAATGTATCTATACATGGCTAGGATAAATAAAAATATACCGAATTTATTATAAATCTGTACCTCCTCGTCGTGATACCAGGGGTACGGCGTTCTCCTTGAACTGCTCATTGTCTTTTCGAGACCGTTGCTGGAGAGGTACTGACACGATATGTAGTTTTTGATGAAATCTATGTTTATTTATACGCTTCAATTGTAGAAAGAACGCAGGAATTTCTGAGCGGTTTCGGGTAGGAAATTTGAGCCAACGAGGGGATGAAAAGAGTTGGAAAATTACTAGACACAAACCCGGAAAGTCGTCTCCGTGAAGTACTTGGACGGAAATGGCTTAAGAGCGCTCTTCATTATCGTTCACCCGAAACTGCTGAGAAAAACCGCCGAAGTCTAACACACACCTTCGCAAGTAGGAAATTTGAGCCAACGACGGGATGAAAAGAGTTGGAAAATTACTAAACACAAACCGGGAAAGTCTCCGTGAAGTACTTGGACGGAACGGCTTAAGAGCTCTTCATTATCGTTCACCCGAAACAACTGAGAAAAACTGCCGAAGTCTCACACACACCTTCGCAAGTTGGAAATTTGAGCCAACGACGGGATGAATAGAGTTGGGAAATTACTAAACACGAACCCGGAAAGTCTCCGCGAAGTACTTGGACGGAAGCGGCTCAAGAGCTCTTCATTATCGTTCACCCGAAACAGCTGACAAAAACTGCCAAAGTCTCACACACACCTTCGCAAGTAGGAAATTTGAGCCAACGACGGGGTGAATAGAGTTGGGAAATTACTAAACACGAACCCGGAAAGTCTCCGCGAAGTACTTGGACGGAAGCGGCTCAAGAGCTCTTCATTATCGTTCACCCGAAACAGCTGAGAAAAACTGCTGAAGTCTCACACACACCTTCGCAAGTAGGAAATTTGAGCCACCGACGGGGTGAATAGAGTTGGGAAATTACTAAACACGAACCCGGAAAGTCTCCACGAAGTACTTGGACGGAAGCGGCTCAAGAGCTCTTCATTATCGTTCACCCGAAACAGCTGAGAAAAACTGCTGAAGTCTCACACACACCTTCGCAAGTAGGAAATTTGAGCCAACGACGGGGTGAATAGAGTTGGGAAATTACTAAACACGAACCCGGAAAGTCTCCACAAAGTACTTGGACGGAAGCGGCTCAAGAGCTCTTCATTATCGTTCACCCGAAACAGCTGAGAACACAAAGTACTTGGACGGAAGCGGCTCAAGAGCTCTTCATTATCGTTCACCCGAAACAGCTGAGAAAAACTGCTGAAGTCTCACGCACACCTTCGCAAGTAGGAAATTTGAGCCAACGACGGGGTGAATAGAGTTGGGAAATTACTAAACACGAACCCGGAAAGTCTCCGCGAAGTACTTGGACGGAAGCGGCTCAAGAGTTCTTTATTATCGTTCACCCGAAACAGCTGAGAAAAAATGCTGAAGTCTCACACACACCTTCGCAAATAGGAAATTTGAGCCAACGACGGGATGAATAGAGTTGGGAAATTACTAAACACGAACCCGGAAAGTCTCCGCGAAGTACTTGGACGGAAGCGGCTCAAGAGTTCTTTATTATCGTTCACCCGAAACAGCTGAGAAAAAATGCCGAAGTCTCACACACACCTTCGCAAATAGGAAATTTGAGCCAACGACGGGATGAATAGAGTTGGGAAATTACTAAACACGAACCCGGAAAGTCTCTGCGAAGTACTTGGACAGAAGCGGCTCAAGAGCTCTTCATTATCGTTCACCCGAGACAGCTCAGAAAAACTGCCGAGGCGCGTCTTGGTATTGTACGATTCGTACAGACTTGCGAGTCTTCGGGAACCCAAAATGCATGACTTTGGTCGAGTCACAGACTCCCCAAGTGTGGCCCCAACACATGCTCCTCAGATTTCTGAAAAGCACTAAAACTTTGATGACGGGGCTCTGTCACCGAGGTTGATAACGGGGCGCAATATGAGCCACGTGGTACACTCTTAGAGGATTCTGACTGTATGGATGTTTGGCCAATCCCTAGGTGGACCTACAAACAAAAGATTAGTCCGATTAGTGATTTCTAGGTTTTGGATTAGAATTATTTTCATGGGTTGATTTTAATTGTGGGAATTTGAGCATTATTTGAGGTGCAAGATCCAAAGGTTTGAAATCATTAATCAAGCTGATTTTTGGTTTATAGATCCACTTAGGGATTTGAAAAAACATCCATACGGTCAGAGTCCTCTATGAGTGTGCAACGTGGCTCACATTGCGTTGTCATCTGCCTCGATTACAGGACCCTGTCGTGAAAGTTTTACTCCATGTTGGGTGTAGTCACTGTAGTGTGGGAGCAAAAATTGCTAAATATTTAGGGTCGGGATGGGGGGACAACCATTTTTGATAACTATTTGGCGGACCCACATAGAAGATGAATCGATGGCTGATTTTTGGTGAGGATGATCTCTATGGTGAGGAGATCATCCTCACAAAAATTCAAATCATTATGAAATCCGTAGACTGGTTTAGAAGTTGAAGAATTATGGACCATCTATTTTGACCATGTAACTTGAAAAACCACATTTGATCGGGTTAGAAATTTCAGAACGGACTGATTTTTTGTTGGAGTAATCTAATGGTGAGGAGATCATCCTCATAAAAAAAATCAGGCATTGATTCATCTTCTATGTGGGTCCGCCAAAATGGTTGTCAAAAATAGTTGTCAAGAATGGTTGTCCCCCGATCCCATAAATAAATAAATAACTGAAAATCACATACAAAAAATTGCAAAAGTAAACCCATTTTAAGTAAGGAATTAAAAAGAGAGAGAGCGAGAGAGAGTCTGTGTTCTACATGCTCTTACAACATTGTGGGGCATTTTTCTGAGTTCCCGCAACAATTTGATGTATCATCGCTGTGGGGACGAGAATTAACCAACCAACAGAAGATAGACACGTGGAAAGACCATAGTCCGATCTCAGGAAATATCTTGAGATCTCCTAGATTCGACAATTCCGAGAACGAGAAGAACTATTCCACAGCTTGGTACTTCGAACTGGATTATGCAAGTTAAACATTCAGAATGCCGAAAGAAAAGATGTCCAAGATGCCCAGACAAAGAACTGTGCAAGAGCTCCCATAGATCAATTTGTAAGGATCAACAGGAGATATGCCAGTTGTAAATAGATCCAAGAATATCTATCAGCTGGAAGACATCCTCTTATAGGATGCTAACCATCAAGGCGCGCAAGATAGCACACGATCATCCCCATTCAGTTAATTAATCCCAAAATTAGGGGTAAACAAAATTTAATCCCACCAATGAGGGTGTACACCCCGGCGCGATGAAGGAGGAAGAAGATGAAGCTACAACTACCATCATTCTAAGAAAAAAGGTTCACCTGCATCTTTCCGAGATCTCGGGGATCGTAGAAACCAAATTTTGCACCCACATCTTTTGGCCCCATCTGTAGGAAATGAAGAAGATCGTTCCTTTCACTAGGAATTGAGATCTCATAAGAAAAATGGTGAGCATATGAAGAATGACAATTGGAGCGGGAGAAGCACTACCATTCCAAGCTCTTTATCACCTGATTGACAGTATTTTGATTAGTCATTATAACTTATTATCAAAGCAAACCCAAATTTGCAAAAATTAAACTAGCAATTTAAGTATAGTGCAAATATAAGGATTGAATCATAGAGAGGGCTGATGAATAGTAAAGTAACTTGATCAAACGCAAATAATTCTAATAAAAAAATATTTACTAACTCTAATTTTAGAGAACGAGTTTTAATCGGTCATCGACAAAAGTTGTCAATCTCTCTAACGACTGAAAAATATTACACTTGATAAGCAAAAGAAAGTAAAACTAAATTAAAAAAATAAATATAAGAATAACAAATAAAAGACTAAAAGAAATAAAAAAAAAAAGAAATATGAAAGATATCCAATGCCAAGATAAGACTGTAGCCATAAGATGTGTGTAGTCGAGAGAGATGGTCAGTTGGAGAGCAGCCAAGAGAAGAACAACGTCCATCGTCTATTAAAGGTCATTTTATAGGCTGGGATGTACAACATTGGTTATTTTTTTTTTTTATTTTCAATCATTTATTTTCAAAATTCAAGATATAGTCCGAATCATTAACTTCAAATTAGAAAAGTTCTAGAACAATTTGACTTTGAGTGCATGTGAAGTCTCACAGCGATTTTCTAAAGTAGAAGGGAACTTTTAATTACTAAGAGATTGTCGGATTAACCTAAGGACCCAATTTAAAACTAAGCTATATGTTCGGGTTAACAAGCAGTTTGGATGTTCATCTTAATACCTCATGGGCTTTATATGTGATATTTCAGCTTACTCGCATTTTTACAACGACGGCTTTCACCGTATTTTTCAGAAACAAGAATCATTGAAACTTTCAATCAATTTTTCTTTTGATCTTTTAGATAACTTTCTTTTTGTTTTTGAAAAAGAAAGGAGGGTATAAGAGAACATTGTCTCCAATGTTTCAACAAATGAGCATCAGTGTCTACAATGTTTCAACAAATGAGATAAACACTGAGAAATCATAAATAGAGAGGGTATAAGAGAACATCCTAGGAAAAACAAAAACAGAATAAAAATGATAAAAAAATGAAAACTAAAATACACACTACCAAAAAATGGGTTTTTCCCGGCGGCTCAAAACCGCCAGTGAAGGGTTCCCCGGCGGTTATAAGCTGCCCCACAAACCACCGTAAATTTGCCGACGGCATAGGTACAATGGCAACTCCGGCGGTTTTAAAACCGTCGAGGAAACACAACACCGACGGTTATAAACAGCCGTTTATTAGTTTCACCGGCGGATTATAACCGCCGATTATAGTAATTCCCCGACGGTGATATAAACCGCCGGTGTTGACCTTTTACTTATGACGTCGGCAAAATTTCCGGCGGTTATGTGTCGGTCTATAGCCGCCGGTGAAAGTGTAGCACCGACAGTTTTGAACCGCTGGTGAATCTAGTCAAAATTAAAAAAAAAATCAGGCATATAATGTTTTTTTAAAATGTTCTATTGATGTTATTTATCCGACCTGATAAAACAAATAAAAAACTGACACAATTGATAAATAACAAACAATATATCCCATTGACTTCCATGACAACATACTTAAATCATTTGCCTATTATTACAATTATAATTCTCAAATAGATCAAAGAAAAATTATATAGCACAATCGATTGAAAGGAAAAGAAGTAGGAGCCATGGAATGTCAACCATTAGAAGTAAGATTGGTCCATGGAAATGCAATCACCAATCCAATCCCACTCAAATAAAAATACGACGGATTGTGAATTCTTCTAATTATGATAAAACTGAGAAGACTCAAGAAGTAAACTTTATGTAATAAAACATTTTAGTAAACTAGATATTCCAAATGAGCTTTTAAGAAAATAAGGTGAAATGTCCTTAAACTTAATTGATCTGCACAGTAGTTCCAATGTGCTTCTTATACTTGATATGACATAAGCATCAAGTACATGCAAACAAAAATCCCTCATAACAAACTTGGATGCTCATTAGAGCTGATCATTCGAATGTTATAGTTCAACGAAGAATAGAACTCCTAATTCTCTATCTATCCATTGTGAATTCTTAATTACTACAGATGATCCAATAGAGATCATTCAACAAGCATAAAAGAAATAACATGATGGAAGTGGTTTTTTGCAAAAATGCCACTATTTTTCTGAGTCGGAACAAGTAGAATAACCAAAATCAAGATCAAATCCAGGAATCCTCATCTTGGACATCAAAACTTTATAACTTCATCAATTGAATTTCATTAACTTCTATAAATTTGATAAATTCGTCAACTTTTTCTATGATTACTCAAACTTCATAAACACTTGAAGTGAACAATTCCCTTGGGGAACACAAGCATGTTTCCTTTTTGAAGTGTATTGAGTGAAGAACATGCATTCTCTTTAATCTCGAACCAAAACAAGGACAACCCAACTCCAATTACTATGCCAACTTCTTTGTACTGGAGAAGCTTTTAAATCCCAATATAGAGTGATGGATGTAAGGTGTTAGAGAAATGTGAATAACAGTAAATGCTAGTTCACTACCACAATAATTGAGAGACAAACAGGCTCAATTGATAAAAAAAAAAGGAACATTTACTCAAAAAATATCAGAATTAAAAACAAACTTTGAAATCATATTGTTTTACAATAAAACCTCTTTCAACCATTACTTTCCAATCTCAATTGATTTGTACAAAAAGAAAAACAATCAAAGAAGGCAATCTCACTTGCCATCTTGACTGGCAAGCAAATAAATATTAGACCAAGTTATTTTTAAGTAAAGGTGATGAACATAAAGATGATTCAATATCCAAGTCAAACATCCACTATGCTTGATAATAGAGTGAAATATAAGTTTAATAAGGCACTCTAAGTCATAGGAAATCCCTTAGAGGTATTTATCAAAAAAAAAAAATAGATGCACACCTAATCAAATCATATACGACAAGTACCTCATCAATCAGTAACAGAACACTAAAAGCACACAAATTAATGAGCATATCTACAAACTATTAAAAAAACCCAATAAAAACAAAAAAATTTCCCAAAACCCAAATGTAGTCTTACCAATCTAATAAGCATTACGGGTTCCGCTGCCCTTCGAATCCGAATTGATTCTTCCATTTTCCTAATTTGATATGTACTTAACAACTAAAAAACAGAGAAAATAGGGTAGCCTACCCCTTCAAAAACCAATCAAAAATAGAAAACAATATAAATGCAAAAAGGGTTTTTCAGAAAAATTGAATTGGTCCACAAAACACAAAATAAAAACAAAAATGGAAAATGGATCCTCCATGAAAACCCAAATTAGAGCCCAAAAAATGCAAAACACGATATGGGTATGGTTAGAGGTTGGCCATTAGAGGAGGCATTGTTGGAGAAGATGTAAAAGGGAGCGTAGACAGTGGAGAACATAAAGAGCAGCAACAATGTTGATCCCACCCTCAACTTTTGAAAGTTAAAAGAAAAATAATAAGTTTCAAAAATACCCCTTTAAACCTAGTAATTGCTCATCAATGAACAAAATCTGTACAATGCCTCCTCTTAAAACTTTGAAAATAAAAAAATAAAATAAAAAATACCCTTTTAAACATAGTCGAATGCCCACCCTTAAACAAAATCAGTACAATACCCACCCTTGAAATAAATCTGTACAATGGCCCCTTAAAACTTTGAAAATTTGAAAAACAAAATCCAAAAAGACCCTTTTAAACCGAAGTAGAATGCCCACCCTTCAACAAAATCTTGACTCCACCACTGGCACTGATCGTATGGATGTTTGGCCAGTCCCTCGGGGGACTTGCAAACCAAAAACTAGCCTGATTAGTGATTTACTACCTTTGGATCTTTGCACCCAAATAACGCTCAATAATGCTCAAATTCCTATCGTTAAAATCAACCCATGAAAATAAATTCAATCCAACGTTTAGAAATCCCTGATCAAATTTATTTTTGGTTTGTAGATCTACCTAAAAATCCCAATTTTCGTTCCACCAACACTCCCACGTCTGGCCTTTCCAAGTACAACAACCCACATCCCACATCCCAAAAACCCTAATGATCTTCTCATTTCTTGCAAACCCTAATTTTTTTAGGGTTTTGGCTTGAAACGGACAAAACTGCTTACCTTCTTCGAGAACCAGAGGGATTAGGGCTTGAGAGAGGAAAACGAGAGAGAAAGAGAGAGAGAGATGGACTTGAGAACTCCGCTTTCAAACCGATGATGGAGAATGGCTTCAAGAGAACCAGCCACCGTTCCTCCACCACAAGAGAGAACGAGATTGAGAGAGAGGGAGAGCCACCATTCCTCTCCCACAAGAGAGACCGAGATTGAGAGAGAGAGAAAGATCTATGAGAACAAGTGAAATGGAGACAAAAAATGGGAGAGCAAGCAATTCGGCGCGAAATGGAAGTCTTGGGCGCGAAATAGAAAAGAGCCCAATAAAGCTCTTTTCGGATTAAGACCAAAACACCGTCATCATCTCATTTCCTTAAAACGAAAACATAGGGGCAGTTTCGACATTTGGGGGCACGGGCAGCTTTAAACCGCCGAGATATCGATTCACAAAAAATAAAATTTTTTTTCTTTTGTGGCGGTAATATGTATTCCCCGGTGGATTTAAACCGCCCAAACAAGCCGATGGTTTACAACCGCCGGCAAAAAGAAACTATTCCACCGGGGAAAGTCATTTTTTTGGTAGTGACAATAATATACACCAAAGTCATTCCCAATTAAAAGAAAGGATTTTCAAGAACCATATTGAGGAATGAAGTTTTGACATTTCATCATTAGTTTTAAAAAATATGCGTCCTCTCGGGACAAAAAGCCACAATGTTAGCCATATTAGATAAAATTTTTAAAAACCAAATTAAATATTGAAGTTTGATCAAATGATTATTGATTCTTAAAACTCTACCAATTTCAATGTACCCAATTTCAATATTATCAGAATGTAACATTGTAAAAGCGAGAGATGGATACACCTTCTCCTCAAATTTTTCAGTTTGGAGTTGCCTTTGTACTCTAACTGTCTCCTTAATATAAGGCCCATGGTTATGTATTACTGAATTGAGTCTCATTATGTCATTCATAATCCAACCTATTGCATGTTAGTGTTCTTTAAGGTCTTTTAACAATTTTGTCTCTTGGTCCATGATTATCTCAAAAGAGATATCAAGAAAGGGAGTCTTATCATGATCTGGGTAAGAACATGTAAGTTAACATGATAAAGGCAAAATATTAAATTTGGAGACCTTAACAAGATAGAAAATTAATTCATTTGCTATGATGGACAATGGTTCAATTGGAGACTCTTTCTCAATGTCAAAACGAGAGGTAGAATCTAAAAGAATTTGCACTTCATTATTGACATCATTGTAAAGGTCAAAGATGGTCCCACAATATCAGGCAAAAATATGTCCACCCTACAGTCATCAACATCATTATCACAATATTCAGAACAAGCTTCAAATGGGGTAAAACAATTTAATTGAGAAGCATTATTTTGTAAAAAAATTTCTAAAGGTTCATTATCATGCCTCTTAATATCCTCATTATCCTCTTTGTGAGGAAAAAAATTGAATGAGGGGTGATGACTAATTGTATCAGAAAAATTTAGTTCATCGTCACCCTCAATATTCTCAAATCTTGTGAGTGTGTTTACTCAAGTTTGACGCTCTTGATTAAGTTGCATGTTTATTTGGTTTAAGATATTCATATTATGTAAGTATGCTTCGAACGCTCCTTCTATGGTCTCCTCTGAAGATGGTACATAAGATGTACAAGAAGAAGACCATCGTTAGCACCTTGTCTATTTGTAAGAATTTGCATATTTGTTTGGTTGATAATATTCATATTATATAAGTATGCTTCTAACGCTTCCTCTAGGGTCTCCTATAAAGATGGTACATAAGATGTACAAGAAGAATGCCATTTAGGATCGTTAGTATTTTGCCAATTTTTAAAATTTGGATAAGTCTCAGAACTAACTTGATGGATTAAAAGAACATTCGTAGGTATTCATTACACTTTCTTATTCAAATCGTCTCCCAACATTGTAAAAAAAATCTACACATGAAAGTGCACTAAACCCATTCGATTCTCGATAATCCATTATATTTCTTTTCTTTGGTTCTCACATTTCTTTGGTACATGAAACAGGGTTTTTCCGGTCGTTGGACGGAAACCCGTATTTCAACAATATTTCTTTTCTCCGGTTCATGTTTATTCTGCAAAAAATGCAGACTTGTACTGTGGCATGTCGGATGTCGATCCGCACTCGGGGTTAAGACAATGTAATAGGAACATAAAATAACAGAAAATAGGCAGAAATGATGGTGGAAGGGTAAGAGTGGTGAATCAATGGTCGATTTCAAACATTCTTTTGGAATTTTTGAGATATGAACACTAATGATTTTAATTAAAAAATGAAGAACACCATAATCACAATAAACCTTTAATATTAATAGAACTCACTTTATTAATAATAGAAATAAAACAACCATTACATGAATTCTTGAACAAAATTGAACTATCCTTTAACTAGAAAGTAATAAAGTATTAACCTAGAAAACATGTAAGGGTAGAGAGAGATAGGGACTAGTTAGAGAGAGAAAGAAGAGAGAAACTAAATGAGGAGAGAGAAAATATCACCTTGAACCTATCGGAGGAGTGACCGTGATCGGCCATAATTGAGGAGGTTGAGTTGCTTGAACCCGATCGAGGAGAGGTAGCAAAAGTGGTGGTTCTTGGGAGGAGGAATATGTGCCACGAGTAATGGTGGTGTTGCCGATAGGAGATAACGGATGGTTGAACCATGCTTGGGTTTCTAGTTTAGTGCAGCATGGACAAGACATGTGTTGTCCGTACAATGGAGGGAGGTATGAAGGCATCGTGGGTTGCTGCCCACGAAGATGATGAACTAGACTATGGGAGGGGCGGTGGTCTTTTGATGAGTTGCAAGTGCTGCAACTATAAAGGAGGGAAGCGGTTCCTCTTCTCTTCTTCTCTTCTTTTTTTTTTTATTTTTGTTTTCCACTTTTCTTTTGTGGAGAAGGTGATAGTTAAGGGAGGAAGAGAGAGCTTGATGGGTGGTGCTTGGAGGTTATTTGCTTCACGATCGGAGTTGCAAGTGGAAAGAGGTTTGCTTGATCTTGAACTCAGGCGGCTTAGATTGAATGTCGCCCTGTTGTGCAGCAAGGGAGGAGTTTTGACCAGCTAGAGAGAAGATACTAGAGTGGAATGAGGGGGTTGCAGGAGATGCAATGGCTTGAAGGCAGGAGAGAGATGCAATGTCTAGAGCAGGAGATACACCAGCAGCATGGTGAAGGTGAAGAGGAGGGTGACGCACCAGTCCAGTAGTTTTAATGGAGGGCATTGGCGATCTTGAGGCAGCAAGGTTGCTGCCCGAAGTTACAGAGGTGCACAGCCTTTTGGTTCTCTGGTTTTTGAGGGAGCAGTCGTCTCATTTGGATAGATGAGAAGCATTGGTGGCGGTCTGCATGTGATGAGGGCAATGGAAGAAAGGGTTTGTTCCTTGAAGTTGCTGGTGTTGCAGGTTAGCAACACCAACCCGTTAATGGTGAAAACGTGAAGGGGCTTGTCCACTTGAGAGTTGTGGAAGAGGTCAAGAAAATGAGAGAGGAACCAGAAGAACGTACTGCCCTCTTTAGGGTTCGGATGGGATCTTATATGAGAGGAGGAATCAAGTGAGAGATATAGAATGGAAACCATTGGATCTAAAGAGATCCAATGGTTTGGGGTGAGAGTGAGTTAGTCAAAGGTGAGAGACACACCAAAAGAGAGAATAAGGAATGAGAGAATGATCCCATTTAGAAAGTCAGTAGCTTCCTCTCTATATTTAGGCCGTTCAGCAACTCTTTCTTTAACAATTCTCTACCATCTATGGTGGGCATCTTCTATTGTTGCAAAGTATCTTTCCCATTCACAAATAGATACTCTCACATGCTCCACAACCCTCCTTGTATGATATGGGCTGTCCATTTGCCTGCTATCATTTTCATTGTTTCCAAGGGTTACCTTTCCTCTTTGGTCACAAAAAATATTTCCCACACACTTTCCAAGATATGAACCATTCTTGCTTCATGCCTGTTTTAGGAAACTATCCCATGCTTTAGCTCAATGTAACCACCATCAAACCATTCTTTTAATTACCACCGTCCAATGGACATCAACTCCCAGATTGTTAGATGTCGAAGCCCATATTTCCTTTTGAAAATCTTGTTTCTTTATTGAGAACGATTCAATTCTCAAGTAAGTGCATGTCGTGTGAGCCACATCCATTATCTAATATTCAAGTGTCCATGGTCCAACAACTTGACTCATTTGGCCCACTAAATTTACTGGCCCAGTCCACTGGCCCATCAACATGCTTGCGCCTATGATCCCCCAACTTGGGCCAACCATGTGGCAAACACCAATTGGTCCATTCTGCAAATTAACACCCAGTACGTTCAACCCACTTGGCCTTAAGTCATGGCTCACGTCCGAGTTCACTTGAAATTAAGATTGTCCATGAATCGAGACCGTTGATCAATTTTGACAGAATCGCTCTTGAGCTTTATGGGATGATCAACACATCTTGATGATCTTTCTGGTATATCATTGAACACATCGTGTGGCGAAATAGTCATCATCATTCTCTTTAATGAAGATCCAACGGTCAGGATATGCATCTGGTGCTCCTCATCGGATTTATGTCATTTTTGCTTTCTCCCTTGCATGTGTTATTGCTCTCTCTCTCTCTTGTATGGGTCCCGTTTAGGTTCACTGGCTTTTGCTGCTTGATAGTGGCCACGTAGTCCATCAAAATCGTCTGATTAGGTTTCTTGAAATAACAAAAAGCGCTTAATGAGACTTAATCATAACGACTTTATATTTAGACTTTCGGATATGCGTTTAGTTCATGCAAATAGTCAATTTTCGTCTAAAAAGTGTGTTCTACGCAATGGTAGAAACTCTTACATAGAATTATTGATAAAAATTAAAGTTTTACGTAGGAGAATGTGACAACGTTAAGAATATAATTGCTTAAAATAAGCACTTTTGAGCAAATATCAGTACACCACATAAGCAAAATTTGGCTTCTATTTGATTTTAAGTGAAGGATGCCAATTTTTTTATTTTTTTTTTGAGAAATATTTGGAGTATTTCCAAAATAGATCTCTCCTAATTAGACAGCTCCTAACTGTTCTAGATTAAGTCGAAAGGTTACCAATTAAATTCTGCCAAACCAATAACAAGTAGTTCCCCTAGGGAAGAAGGAGATGCACTAGGCCTACTTAATGATGGTACGTCCTTTCATTAGACAAAGACTATCCTTAATTGTCAGTTTGAAAGAACTCACTGGAGTGGCTAACAACTGCTTCCTTTCTATTGAGCTCGAAACCCTAAGGCCAATGTCTAATGATTTTTAAATTTAATTTAGGCTTTGGGTACGCATATGCAAGGATGGTGGTTTGTGGGCCACAAAACGAGTGATGAAATCCTGACCGTATCTTATTATTGTTCCAATGCCCTTAAGTATTTTAATGCAAAAATGCTAAAGCAATAAATCGACATAATGAATGCACAAACATAAAAAATTACACTAATAAAGCCAAACAAAATTATACTAATGAAGCAAGAAACAAATTACACTAACAAAGCAAGAAGAAAAGGAAAAAAAAGTACACTAATTAAAAAATGTTACACTAATAAAGCAAAAAAAAAATTTCCTTTTTTATACTAATAAAGCAGAATGACTTTATACTAATAAAGCAAAAAAAGTACACTAATAAAGCAAGAAAAGTTACATTAATAAAGCAAAAAAAATCCATTTTTTTTAATCAAAGTGACTTTTAAAACTAAGAAACGAAATTGCTAACAGGGGGATGCCATGCACAATGGGTACTTACCTGGATAACAAAAACAAAAAAAATTATAAGAAACAAGGAGAATAGTTCTTTGTTTGATGGTTGTCTTCACCTTACGTTTTCTCTCCCCGGTAATGGCCCCTTTTGATTGACAGTATTTTGATTAGTCGTTGTAACTTACTGTCAAATCAAACCTACATATACACAAATTAAACTAGCAATTTAAGTATAGTGCAAATATAGGGATCGAACCACAGAGAGGGGTGATGAATAGTGAAGTACTTGATCAAACACAAATAATTATAGCAAAAAATTATTTATTAACTATAATTTTAGAGAACGAGTTTTAACCGGTCATCAACAGAGGTTGTCAATCTCTCTAATGACAGAAAAATATTACACTTGATAAGAAAAAGAAAGCAAAATTAAACTAAAAAAAGAAAAAAATACAAGAATGACAAATAAAAGACTAAAATGAATAAAAAAAGAAAGATGAAAGAGATCCGATGCCAAGAGAAGACTGTAGCCGTAAGAGGTGTGTAGCCGAGAGAGATGGTCAGTCGAAGAGCAGCCAAGAGAAGAACACCATCCATCGTCTATTGAAGGTCCTTTTATAGGGGCTGGGATGTGCTACATTCTTTCCATCTTTAGTAAATTATGACTTTTTTTTCTTAGAAAAGTATTTTCAAAGATAGAAACAATTATATATAATAACTTTTTCTTTTCTCAATAGAATCAATCACTAAACTTTCTTTTGAAAACCAATAAAATATTCTTTTATTTTAAAAAAGGAAATTTTCTTTTGATAATATATTTCTTTCTTAAGCATTTCATGCATTTTGTAATATGGGCCGTTCATTTTGTTAAAATCTAAACCACCTTAGTCCATACTTGGTCCACCAACTTGGCCCACTACATTGGCCCAACTTCTGACCCGTCAACGTAGCCCACCCTTTTGCTCAAATTTGGGCTTTTGTACATAAGCTTTTGGGCTTGGACTTATGCTCGCTTTAGTTTTGGGCTCGGGTACCTAATGGGATAAGATTATTAATATAAAGCAATTGACTATTATTAAGAAAAATCTAATATACAATTGGTGAAAAGAGAATATCCTATTTTTCATGTAAGTTTGAAAATTTATGCAGGATAATTCTGATAATCAACTAAGGAAAATGGGGTAAAAATGCATAAAATGATGACTTATCATTACCACCCATGAGTTGGAGAGTTTGAGACAAGAAGTAATAAC
The DNA here is from genome assembly GCA_035048495.1 of Euptelea pleiosperma. Lineage (NCBI taxonomy): Eukaryota > Viridiplantae > Streptophyta > Magnoliopsida > Ranunculales > Eupteleaceae > Euptelea > Euptelea pleiosperma. The sequence goes on along the minus strand of CM068550.1, from coordinate 35,254,729 downwards.
ACAATGACGTGAAGTAGAAAGAATCCAAGACAAGAATGAACTACTGAAAAGAAGGATGGAGAAAAGGCATGTTGACCCAGATCATCATGAGTGAGAGAGCCAAAGGAATATGGCAGGAGAGCGTTCCCATTCACATGGGAACAATAGGAACCTTCCAAACCCCTTCGAAGTATGATCTACAATTAGGAAAGAGGGAGACATAGAAGGTCAAAGTGCGCAAAACTAGAAGACCCTAGTGAGAAGTGGTTCGGTATGTGGTAGCTGTAACAAGTATGCGGTGAGGCAATCATGAACTCTATGGTGGCCAAGACAAGGTGAACTACTTGACCCAAGGTCAAGTTGCCAAGGTGGTAGTCGAGCTCATAGGAAATAAGGAAACTGTAATAGACAAGATGATAGCTATAGCCACCAGGACATCCGTCGACTCACTGTTCGTGGATAAAGTCTAACATTACTACTCGTCTTCATCACTGACCGACTATACTATTATCGCATTATGCCCTTTGGGTTAAAAAATGCAAGAACAATTTAATGATTAGTAGACCGGATGTTCATTGACATGATCGGGAATACCATGGAGGTCTCTATCGATGATATGATATTGAAGAGCCTCAAATGATAATAACAACTTGAAAGTAGGGTTTTTCTGTGTCGTCGAATCGAAAACCCCGGTTTCAACACATTTTTGATTTGATCCTTCTATTTCACTGTTTATTTCTGCAAAATATTCAAGCTTGTACAGTGGACAGTGTCGGATGTCGATCCGCACTCGGGGTTAGCTCGCGCGACTCAAGAATATGAAATGACGGATTTTTATTAGAAATTGGTACTAAGGAATATGGAGGGGTGAGAATGGTGATAAATGCTCGATTTTTAAAACTTGCTTTCGATGAATCTAGAGAGAGAATTCTCCACACACAATAACAAAAACACATAAATAAATTAGGAAATTGGAAATCACCACTTTATTTATTGAAAGAAAACATGAGTTACAATCTATTGAATTAAAATCCTACTAAAAGCAACTTAAATGAATTAAAATCTAAAGAGAGAAAAGATGTGATGAGAGAGAAAGTTAAGAGATGAGAGAGAGAAAATCCCACCATTGAACTTACTGGAGTTTAGAATGGATGGAGGAGATCGGACTCAGATGTGTACCAGGTTGTCCATGATCCAGTTGAGACAATCCACGGGAGGAGCAGATGTGAATCATTGGGTGCTGGTTTGCAATGGAGATGATGGTCCGGCCGGTGAGTTGCAGGTCGGTGGGAGTTGAAGACGGCACTCAAAGGGGAGCCCGTGAAGAACATCCAAACGGAATGGCCGATCTGCTGTAGGAGAAGTTCTCGGCCATGAGTTAAGCTAGCACAATAGGGAGAAGCTCCACGCTTGGAAGAAACATGTTGTAGCCTTGCAACTTTGGAGGCCACGATTGGAGGAGATGCAAGAATGGACTGTTGCAGATTTGTAATGCAGAACAACCATGGAGCAGCGAGCACCGTGGAATCAACCTAGTGAGAGGAGCGGTCACGAGTTGCAGGTGTGCGCCTCAGCCCATTAAAAAAAGGAGTAGAGGAGCGAAGGGAGAAGGAGGTTGGAACGGCTAGCAACAAGGTGAAGACGGTCTCGCCTCCTCCTCTTCTTTCTATTTCTTTTTTTTTTTTTTTTTTTATTTGGGAGTGATTGAGGGTAGGTTACAGCAGCGGTAATGGAGAAAATGTCTAGAGAATGGGCTGGCGGCTGGGGTTTGTAGATGAAGAGAGGGACGTGCTGGAGAATGGAGGGGGCGGTTTTAATGGAGGTACAAGGAATGGCAGTATGCAGTTGTAGGTTCTGCAACTTTGGAGGAGGGTGATGGTGGTGCAAAGAAGATGGAACGGCTAGGGGGAGAAGAGAGGAGCGTGGAGTCTAGATCTGCAACGTAGGACGTCCAAGACTACTTGCTGGAGATGGCGGTTCCAACGAGTGCCAAGGAGGGAAGCTAACAGCTTCCTCCTTATCTCTTCTCCTTCTTCCACTCTTTTTTTTTTTTTCCTTTTTTTTTCTTGGGAAAACGGTAGAGAGAGGTGAGGTGCAGGCGGTAATAGCAGTATTGGGCGGTACACCTGCAGAGGACGGTGGCCTGAGGTGTGGTGAAGAAGATGGAGATGGTGGTTTCGATCGGGATGCACAGCACTTGCAGCAGTTTGTGGTGGTGGTTCAGGTGCTGGCCGGAGTTGCAGGCTGCAACTCCGGTGATAACGTGAAGAAGATGACGAAGAAGAAGAAGGAAAAGAAGAAAAGGATGGGCCAAAGAAGAAGGGAAATGTGGGGAAGGGCTTTTGGGGAAGGATTGAAGAGATTAGAGGGGGATTAGGGTTCTAAAGAACCCTTATCCTTCCCCTTTTAAAGCTCCCTAGTTTTCACTAATGGAAATTAGAGAATTTTTTAAATAAAAAAATATTATTATTTTTATTTTATTTTATTTTTTAAAGTAAAACACTACTTTTCTTTGGGGAATTTCCCCATTTAGTGGACCCCCCATTTTTTAAAATTTAATTAAAATTATTTTGAAATTCACGGGGTCCACTAACTGGTCGGACAGCGGGTCGATGATGATGGGCCTGGCTACTGGACCACATGGATTGATGATGTCCATCGTCTCAGAAGATGATGTGATAGACAGTTTGACGACGATCGGATAGATGGTGACTTGATTGGGACCCAGATTGGTAGATCGACAGATCTAGAGAGATCCAACGGTCCGGTGGAAGATCTAACGGTCCGATTGAAGATCCAACGGTCAGAAAGCTAAGGGAGATGAGACAGATCCAATGGGCAGGAGTTCTGGGGTTAGGTCAGTAGATTCGAGGACCGAGAGATGAAGAGAGAGAGAATAAAGAGAGATGAGAGAGAAAATATCAAAAAATGGAGATAAAAGTATTGGCCGAGGGTCTGGAACCCTGGTCTTCACTGTGACCATCCTCACGCTTCTCTAGTAGAGTAGACTATCATTCCTTGCTGACTCATGTGGCTTTAAACGCTTTGGTCCATCTCTTGGTCATTAGCTCTCCTGCTCTCTTCGTTCTTTGGGCCGACTTTTTGGTCCTCTTATTCAGCCCATATTTGGCCCATATCTTCTAGTCATAGCATGTGGGCTCTTTAAGCTTTGATAATGGGCTTTCCTGATCGATGTGGGCTCGCAAGTCTCGAGAATTGTCCCATCAGGGTTTCCTGCGACAGAAGAAGCGCGTAATGAGATTTTATCAGAACGACTCAATGTCTAGACTTCTGAAAATGTGTTTAATGCTTGCGAATATATCATTTCGTGCAGAAAAGTGTGTTCTACGCAACAGAAGAGACTATTACATAAAAAAGTAGATAAATAGAGCATTTTACGTAGGAAAATGCAATAACGCTAAAAGGATAATTGCTTAAAATAAGAACTTTTGAGCGAATATCACAACTCAAAGATCTCCAAATAACTTTTGACTGAGTACGATCCTTCATGATGAAACCAAATCCTGCAAAGTGTTTCGATGTGACTTCCAAAAAGTTCCTGGGGTACATGATCACCAAGCGAGGGGTTAACTACTATGGGGGTAAAATTGGGATCTCACTCTCACATTCATCAAGATATGTGCTTCCATCGAGGTGTCGAAAACAATAAATCTTTGTTCTAAGTCTGCATTATTTAGCTCATAGATATAACTAGGAGATTAGAGATAAAGAACCCTTTCTGTATGAAGATGATCATAGAGGATTTGCTGGGTCTGAAGGCAGCCACTAAGTAAATTGATCTTACGGTCGAATCCCTCTTGAAGATGAGACTTTTTCATAGCTCCTACGTAGGGGGTGGTATATGATTTAAGGTCTTTCCGTGTCATCTGATTGGAAACCCTAGAATCAACACATTAGTAATTTTTATCCTTCTGATTCACTTTTATCCTGCAAAAAATGCAGACTTGATGCATAGTGGTTGGTCGGATGACAATCTGCACTCAGGGTTAGAGCATGCATATTAAAGAATGATTATGATAGAAAATTGCCAGAAAATAATGGAAGGGTGAGAATGAGATTGAAATTAAAAATGTGCTTTTGACATTAGAGATTATCACAAACTACTAATGAAATCAATGAAAGAAGATAAAGAGAGAACAACATACTAAATCAACTTTTATTCTTTTAAAATAAAAAGATATATAACTTACACTGTGAAATAGCTGGTCCGTTCTCTTTTACATAAGAATACCTAGAAGGAGGAGGTGATTAGGTATTTAAAAATTAATTAACCTAAACAATTTTACTAGTCTTGGTAAGGGTAATAAAATCGTATGCCTTAGTTGATTGATAAAAGTATTATCACAACCGACTCAAATCAAATATACCTCCGTGGTATATTGTCTTTTCCTCATTTGATCTAATCAATACAATTAATGAAATAACAATCAAACAGTCATAAGACAAAGAGTTTTTACGTGCAAACCTTAGCCAAGGAAAACCACGGGACCACATCCAGACGGAAAGTATCACTAGCTAGAAAGTTAAAAGAAACAAAGGTTTCCTACGCAGCACCATTGCAAATGCAGCTTCCAACCTTAGACAAGGCCTACTGCCGATGCATTCACGTGCTCAGAATCAACACTACGAATCCACACGCACCCTCTCAGCCAAGAAGCCTTGTCCGCTCGTTCAGTTTGGCACACCCCAAACTTACATTTGATCAGCCACTCCGATCTTAATTCTCAACTCTCCAGCCTTTGTTGAAGGTGAAGGACTCAGTACACCCTGAACCCTAAGTCGCGCACCCAAATAGTGTTGAGACGCACTAGTACTCTCAGGCTTCTAGGTCAAGTTTCTATGTAGAAGACCTAAGCTGAGTAAAGGATCAAGCTTTTGGCTTTGATCAAGTAGAGAAAAAGCTCACAAGATATTAATGAGAATTAAAGGCTTTTTGCTCTTCGAATGCACACTCGTAATAAATAAAACTTTCTTCTCGGTATTTCAATGTGTATTTAATAAGTCCAGAGAAGGGTTATATTTATAGAATTCGTAGTCCTGAGTCTATTGATAAGTGAGGGAAGTTGAAACTAGAATTTTGGATTTGAAAAGACTCAATCCATGTGAAGTCTAATCGATTGTACTTTGGGTCCAATCAATTGGGCTAATTCCAATCGATTGTATTCTGGGTCCAGTCGATTGGTCTTGTACGGATGGGTTTTCCCTTCATAAATCCAATCGATTGTACTAAATGTCTAATCGATTAGAGTTGTATAAGTTTCTATCCCATAGAGTTCAATCGATTTCACAAAGGTCTCCAATCAATCGGACTTTCCCGAAAGTCAATAATCTTGACTTAGACTCGAGTCTGTCCATTGATTAGGTTTGACTATTATATTTAATTCATTTTAAACCTATTCCTATGGCCACTAAGCCACTTAGCTTCCTAAGCAAGCGTACATAATCTATAACCGACAAATAGACAGTTATTCAAATGACTCCTGTTGTCGTCAACCGTCTGATCCTTGCAGTCTTTGTCTTTTAGTCTTCACGTAGTCGGCGAAGTATGCGTACCACGACATCTTTAACACTACACTGGTGTTCGTAGGAATGGTTACATGTAGGTTTTATGTCACACAGAATCTTTGCCAAAACTAGAATATAAAATATTCTTTACATCCCCCTATCTCATGCATCCACTCGTTTACCTCTATGATTTTTTGCTCCCCCTTTTTGTTACAGAATGACAAAGGTATAGAAATATAAGCAGATAACTAGCATGTAATGGATATTATCATGAATCACAAGTGCATAAAATATATGTATACAACAATAAAGATATGCAATCATATTAGTCTAAATACATCAATGGTTTAAATTTTGGTGAAACCATCTAACCAATCAAAAATCTTTTTCAAATGAATTTTAAAATTTTAAATCATCTCTGAAAATGTTTACATCTCATAGAATTCAAATCAGATCAATCCGGATTAATTCGAATAAAAAGATCAAATTTGAAGTATGCTAAAATTTATGAAAAGTCAAGTTAAATGCAATGCATAATGAGTTTCAATATGTGAGAGGGCGCGCGTGGATTCGTAGCGTTGATGTAGAGGATGTGGTGAAAGTAGGATTTTACCGCGTCGTTGGTTACGGAAACCCTAACTTCAACACATTTTTTATTGATCCGAGACATTTAACCTGTAAAATGGGCAATTTTGCATAGTGGCTCGTGTCGGATGTCAATCCGCACTCGGGATTAGTAGGATTAGCGCGAATAATAACACAAAAGATAACAAAAATTTTGCATGTACCACATCATTCTCAAATCAACTTCATTTAATCAAAATTGTCTTTTACAGCAAAAATCTGACAAAATAACTAAACTAGAAAGCATTTTAATAAGAGAGGGATGTAGAGAGAGAAAGAGGTTTTGAGAGAGGGAAACTAGAGAGAGAAAGTTCAAGCATGAGCTATGTAGAGAGAGGGAACTAGAGAAAAAATGAGAAAGTTAGAGAGAGAAAGTAGGTAAGAGAGCGAGAGGCTAAGTCTAGAGAGAGAAAGGTATGAATGATACATAGAGAGAGAGAAAACTCACCTTACAATCTTACCGGAGAGATGGATCCGACAATGAAGAAGTGGTTGGTCGGTGTTGTCGATGGTGAACCGTCCACGTTTGAGAGGGAATCGAGTTACGAACATGGCAGATGGATGAGCATAACGTTGCTGCCACAAGAAGAGGACGTGATCGGGTTCATGTGCTTGGTGCACTTGAGAACCTTCAAGGGAAGACCAGTGGGTTGGAGGGCGGTGAACGGTGGTGGCTAGTGGTTGTGCACAGCAGTGCACTAGCTTTGCAAGAGAGTTGCATGTCAGTAGAAATATCAAGTTGAGGAACCCGTTTATGAGATGAAGATGATGAGTTTTGGTGCAACAGCTAGGGATGGTAAGGTGAAGACGGAAGAACCTCTAGTGATGATTACGGCTGGCCTGATTTGATGCAAGCATGAGGACGTGGTGGTGCACAGTCCATGGCACAGCAAGGGGATGCACTTCAGGCAAAGTTGCTTGAAAGTAAGGTTTTTTCGCGTCGTTGGTTACGGAAACCCTAGAATCAACACATTTTTTAATTATCCGAGACTTCCAACCTGTAAAATAGGCTATTTTGCATAGTGGCTCGTGTCGGATGTCGATCTGCACTCGGAGTTAGCCGGGTTAGCATAATCAGGAACATGAAATGACAGAACATTACAAGAAACAATAGATAAAAATAAACTTCATCATTCAGTGATCAAAATGTCTATTACAATGCTTGAATCGGAAATAAAATAAAATAAGATAAACTAAAAAGCAATTTTAAAGAAGAAAATTCTAGAGAGAGTTAGAGAGAGAAAATGAAGTGGAGAGAGAAAGTTAGAGAGAGATCTCTAGAGAGAAAAAAAAAAGATCTAGAGAGAACTAGGTAGAGAGAGAAAGTGAGGGTTTTTAGAGAGATAAATAGAGAAATTATTAAAATGCAACTTACCCAATGATCACGGCTAAGGGATTAGCCTTGAGGTGCATGAAATGGTGAAGGTGCTAGCTGGTGGTGAAGTGGTTTTTTGGGTTGTTTGCACAATGGTAAAGCAGCCTGGTATGGAGCAAAAGCTAGTGTTCACACGGTGAGAGGTAGCGTGCTACACTTGTAGACTTGTGCATGCACTAAACACGTGGATTTTAGATCTGGCCATTGGTTGGAAAACCCAAGATGGGGTGATAAGGGTGAGAATGGTGATGGAATTCCCTGTCTTCGCCGTGGAGGCAGGCTACTGGGTATTAGAGAGTTGTTGACCAACAGAGCACGTGGTGTACACACTGCACTACAGATTGAGAAGAGGATGGTGATACCCAAGGGATTAAGAGAAATAAACTAGGTGATGTGGAGCATGGCCAGCAAGGTGAAGAGATGACAGATCGGGCAGCAGGTTGCTCATGGCATCAAGATGGGGGAACGGTCGACAACAGGGTTGTTGCTGCCCAGAGGAGAGAGGAACGGTGGAGATGGAGGAGTTCGCCTGCCGGAGTTGCAGGTTGCAACTCTGGTGAGGATAAAATGAAGAAGAAGAAGAAGAAGAAGAAGAAGGAGTAGAAGAAGAGAAGAAGGGCTGTTGCCGTGCACTGATCTGTTGCTCCTTGGAGAGGCAGCAACGGTGAATCAGGGATGAAACCATGGGATGCTGGGGATCAACGACGTGCTGGTCTGCACATCTTGTAGAGGATGTTTACGGTGGTGGAGTGGCCCAAAACCAGTCCGTTTCTGGACTGTGGTGCTTGCTGCTGATGTAGCAACAGGCAGAGATGAAAGAGGACAGGTGTACAGAGAAGAAGAAGGGGATAACCGTGTGTGCTTGGTGGGAGAGTGGTTGCTTATGGTGGCTAAGATGGGAGGTGGCCGGAAGGGGTGAACCAGTCCGGCTTGGGAGAGAGGAGTCAAGAAGAGAAGGTGCTCACGGGTGTGGAGGAGATGAGATGCAGTTCGTGCATGTGGTTGAGATCTGCAAACACGGTGAGATCCAACGTGAACCGGCCGGAGTTGCTGATCTGCAACTCCGGTGAAGAAGAAAAAAAAAAAAAAGAAGAAGAAGAAGAAGAAAAAGAAGGGTGAAGACCTTACCGGATTTGGAGAGGATGGTGGTGCTCCGCCTGGAGCTTTTCAGGCGAGCCTGCAACTCGTGGAGCCTGTGGAAGATCTTACTGGTTTTTTTTTTTTTTAATGGTGGAAACCGGCTGAAGATGGAGGACCACCTAGAAGACGTTGCAGGTTCTCTTGCAGCAAGTGAGAGAAAGTTGCTGTTCTTTGGTAGCAGCAGCAACCTATTAAGGAGTGCAGGCTTGTGGATGGTGGCAGATCCGGCGAGCTTCTCGCCGGAATCAATGGAGAAGAAGAAGAAGAGGAAGAAGAAGAAGTGGCCAGAAGGAGAATGGAGAACGTGGGGGATTGATAGGGGGAGGAGAGGAGGAGATGGGAGAAGGATTAGAGGGGGATTAGGGTTCCAAAGAACCCTTCTCCTTCCCCTTTTAAAGCTCCCTAGTTTCCATTTATGGAAATTAGGGAATTTTTTAAATAAATTTTTTTTTTTTTTAAAAGTAAAACACTACTTTCCTTTGGGGAATTTCCCCATTTAGTGGACCCCCTATTTTTTAAAATTTAATTAAAATTATTTTGAAATTCACGGGGTCCACTAACTGGTTGGACAGCGGGTCGATGATGATGGGCCCGGCTATTGGCCCACATGGATTGATGATGTCCATCGTCTCAGAAGATGATGTGATAGACAGTCTGACGACGATCGGATAGATGGTGACTTGATTGGGACCCAGATTGGTAGATCGACAGATCTAGAGAGATCCAACGGTCCGGTGGAAGATCCAACGGTCCGATTGAAGATCCAACGGTCAGAAAGCTAAGGGAGATGAGACAGAGCCAATGGGCAGGAGTTCTGGGGTTAGGTCAGTAGATTCGAGGACCGAGAGATGAAGAGAGAGAATAAGGAGAGATGAGAGAGAAAATATAAAAAAATGGAGATAAAAGTATTGGCAGAGGGTCTGGAACCCTGGTCTTCACTGTGACCACCCTCACGCTTCTCCAGTAGAGTAGACTATCATTCTTTGCTGACTCATGTGGCTTTAAACGCTTTGGTCCGTCTCTTGGTCATTGGCTCTCCTGTTCTCTTCGTTCTTTGGGCTGGCTTTTTGGTCCTCTTATTCAGCCCATATTTGGCCCATATCTTCTAGTCATAGCATGTGGGCTCTTTAAGCTTTTATACTGGGCTTTCATGATCGATGTGGGCTCGCAAGTCTCGAGAATTGTCTCATCCGGGTTTCCTGCGACAGAAGAAGTGCGTAATGAGACTTTATCAGAACGACTCAATGTCTAGACTTCCAAAAATGTGTTTAATGCATGCAAATATACCATTTCATCCAGAAAAGTGTGTTCTACGCAACAAAAGATACTCTTACGTAGAAAAGTAGATAAATAGAGCATTTTAACGTAGGAGAGTGTGAAAACGCTTAGAAGATAACAATGAAAAATACGCACTTTTAAGCGAATATCATTGCTGCTGTGAGAGCAAGGAAGAGAGGAGCAGGTGACGGTGATTAAGAAGAAGAGAAGCAGAAGAGAAGAAGAAGGGAAGAAGAATCAACGGTCGGAGTTGCAGACCTGCAACTCCGGCGAAAATGGGGAAGAAGAAGAAGAAGAAGAAGAAGAAGAAGAAGAAGAAGAAGAAGAAGAAGAAGAAATGTTTGAAGGAAGAAGGGGAAGGAGAGGAGGAGAGGGGTTTGGAGATTGTTGGTTCGTGATGAACCTTGAGGAGGAAGAGATGCTGAAGGGCTGCAACAGTTGGCCGGAGTTGCAACCTGCAACTCCGGCGGTGGTTTTAATGAAGAAGACGGTGATGGAAGTGGATGGTGCAGGCGGTGCTGCTCGCAGCTGCAGTTGCAGGAAAAAGAAGAAGAAGAAGAAGAAGAAAAAAAAAAGGAAGAAGAAGAAAAAGAGAAGAAGTGAGGGGAAAAGCTTACCGTTGCAAGTTGTGAAGGAGGACGGTGGTGGAGCACACCGGAGCTACAGTCGCCTGAGGAGGTGAAGACGTTGGCTGAAGTGGCACACAGTCCCGTAGTGTGGAGAAGAAGAAGAAGAAGAAGAAGAAGAAGAAGAAGAGGAAGAAAGGAAAGAAGAAGAGGAGAAGGGAGAAACCAAACCAGTCCGCCAGAGATGAAGGTAGCTGGCCGGAGAAGAGGGGCTCGCCAAGAAGAAGGAGAAGAGAAAGGAGATAGGGAAGAAGAGAAGCAAGGAAGGAAGAGGACCCCGCTAGGGCTTTGGGGGTTCACCCTTTATGGGAGAAACCGTGGGTTTCTCTCTTAGAAATCCACGGTTTCTAAAAAGAATTTTTTTATTTTTTATTTTGATAAATGATATGTGGGTTTCGGGCTTGGGCTCGTGGGCTGTTTGGCCATGAGGTTGATTGATAATTAGGCCAAGAGATATTGCCACGAGTCGACCAGTGGTCGGCCAATGGGAATGCTAAAAATCGTGGGCTCGGAGTGCATCGACCATGGGCCAGAAGGTGGGTGAGTAGGATAGTGGACCACTGGGCTCGATGGATGTGGGCCTCTTACGAGGCCGTGGGTTAGGGTGCGTTTGGTCGCCAGGGGAGAAAAATGCATTTTTCTTATGAAACCCCCATCAAGGAAAATGCATTTTTCTTTCCTCGAAGATCGAGCTATGCGCTTTCAGCCACAATCAATCATTTGAGGCATTTCTCTACAATCAAACACGCCCTAGGGACTGAGATTTTACAATAGAGATCGGGTGGGTGATAGGATGGATGATCGACTGATCGGTAGCACGATCGGATGGTCAGAGGCATAGGATGGATGGATCAGATTGCGATCGAACGGTGGATTTGATGGATAAGGGTGATAGGTCAAGGAGAGAGAGTCGATTAAAGCTAGAAGAGAGAAAATTAGGATTTAAAAAGAAGAGAGTGAATTAAGGGAGATGAGAGAGAAAATATCAAAAATTGGAGAGAAAATCACTGGCAGAGGGTCTGGAACCCTGGTCTTCATTGTGCCGCTCCTCACGCTTCACCAGTAGAACAGACCATCATTCCTTGTTGATTCATGCGGCTTTAGATGCTTTGGTTCATCTCTTGGTCATTGGCTCTCCCGCTCTCTTCGTTCTTTGGGCCGGCTCTTCGGTCCTCTTTTTCAGCCCGTATTTGGCCCATATCTTTTAGTCATAGCCTGTGGGCTCTTTAAGCTTTGATAATGGGCTTTCATGATCGATTTGGGCCCGCAAGTCTCGAGAATCATCCCATCGGGGTTTCTTATGACAGAAGAAGCGCGTAATGAGACTTAATCAGAATGGCTTCATATCTAGACTTCTAGAAATGTGTTTAATGCATGCAAATATACCATTTCGTCCAGAAAAGTGTATTCTACGCAATGAAATAGACTCTTACGTAGAAAAGTGGATAATTAGAGTAGTTTTACGTAGGAGAGTGTGATAACGCTTAGAAGATAACAGTGAAAAATACGCACTTTTAAGCGAATATCATGTGGACACATCGGCAGTAGGCCTTGGCTAAGGTTGGAAGCTACATTTGTAATGGTGTTGCGTAGGTAACTTTGGTTTCGTTTAACTGTCTAGTTAGTGATACTTTCCGTTTAGACGTGGTCCCGTGATTTTTCTTGGCTAAGGTTTCCACGTTAAAAACTCTTTGTCTTCACTACAACAAAATAGACCTTTCATGGCGTTCGAAAAACGCCATAAAACCTATTTTATGGCGTTCATCAAATGCCATAGAAAATGCTGTAAAAGGCTATGCCATGCTTTTTAGAGTTAAATAGTGGCGTTCAATAACGCCATTAACTCATGGCGTTCTATAAGTGCCATTAATGTATAACATTCGTGAACGCCATAAAGTAAAATTTGAACGCCGTCTTTTAGGCTATTTCCCTTTCAGATAATACCAGCTTGTTCAAAAGCATGGCATTTATGGAACCCCATCTATTGAATTTTATAAACTGTGAACGCCATAAAGTGAAATTTGAACGCCATCTTTTGAGTTGTTACCTCTCAGATAATGCCTACTTCTTCAAAAGCATGGCATTGTGGAACGCCATCTGTTGAATTTTATAAACCCATGGCGTTCTATGAATGCTGTTGTTTTACTTTTTAATTTTTTAAATACTACTGTCATAAATCTCTTTATTAGTATAATAATTACCTGTGAAGATTCATACACAATCTAAAATACGACATTCACATTCCATACAATAAAGAAACATATTTAATAACTAAAAACTTAAACAATTAAAATACAATTTGATTCAAGTGTTAAATACAACATGTAATTCCCCATGCTAGCCGCTTTTTCATTCAATACATATGAGGACCTAATGGCTCCTATTCTCAACTCCCCCCTCAAAAAAAGAAATCTCCACCTTGGCTCTTTTTCAAGTAAGAACTTTGTTAACTCAATTGTTCCAGTAAATTTGATAAGTGTGAATCAAAGCCAACTCCTCTTCTTAAGTCCATTCCTCCTTGTTTATGGCAGAATTAAGATGATTAAACCACCTGAAAGTCAGTATTAATTCATATAAGTGAGAGTGTAACAATGCTAATTAATGTAAGCAACCTAACAATGCTAAAACTAGAAAAAATAATCATTTATGTCAAATACTAAATAGACCTAAACTTTAAACCCTCAAATAATTGATGTAAATTGATTTGTCTTAGAGAAAAAAGCAGAAGAAAATGAAAGACAAAAGGGACCTAGCTAATAATTACCATAGAGGTGCCCATGGAGTCAATAGCTCAAGGAAAACATAAGGCCACTTAAGAGAAGAATTACAAGTACAAAGTGTGAAGAGTAGAAGACAAGTGTTGCTTTAACGATGCCACGGAATGAAAAATGTTCACAGTTGTTTAGTAACAGTAGAGAAGGTTTACCATGATGCAGACTCTTGGGGATGCTATGGTAAGTCACTGTGCACAATAGACTACGCTGCAAGGTGAAGCTTACATGTACTATAAACTTACTAATCATGCTAACTATTGGTTGTAGGTCCACCTAGGGTTGGGCCAAACATCTATATGGTCAGCAATCTCTAAGAGTGTACCACGTGGCTCATACTGTGGTCCTCCATGAACTCCTAAAAAGAGCACATTGGAGTAAGTGGAACGTCAGTATATAGTAAAACTTAATGATGTTGATGCAGTAGGTGGCATTAATATAATATTCCTTATTCTAACCCTTTGTGTTTGGATATTAGGACAACTTTTATGAGAGATTCTTTTTTAAACCAACGGTTGATTATGAGTTACTATGATACTTACAATATAACCGCTTCTATGCTATCGTTGTGCACCCAATGCAACCCCCAAAAGAAAAATAAATAAATTTGGCTGACCGGCAATGGTCAGCGAAGCCATGACTACCCACAATATGAGTCACGTGGCACATTTAAAGCCAAGTGTCAGATCTCTTTGATTATATGGAGGATTCCCTAAGATCCCTTTCTCCAACTTGTTTCAGTGAGATTTTATTGCCTAGCTGTTTTCTTCATTGCTAATCTCAGAAACTAGCATAATCCGCCTGTTTTGGGGAATAGGAGGGTCATTCATCTGAGAAAAATCTAAAGCTAACTTAAATCCAGGTGCCTTTTTCCCTTGGTAACAAATTTGTATTTTGATTTTCCCTTGTACCCATCCATCACGTGATGACCCCCTCCCTCTTTTGTTCTCTTCTGTCTTTCACAGGGACCCAGACTCAAACCAAATGATCTAGGGACTGTGGTGGCTGACATCTCCTTTGGGCTGTAGCGCTACAGCCAAGGAGAGACGCTGGGGAGAGGCAGTAACTCTTTTGAACAAGGCCAAGTGGCCAATTTTTTTGTCTAGCTATAGGCTATAGCTGCCATGGTTTTGGCTTTATAATAATACAGATTCTAAGTTTTGAAGGGTAATTTACTCTTTCACTCTTTTCATAACTAATTTGAATATATAATAGATTTCTACACCCACTAGTATACAAATAGCTAATTGCCTTCCATAGACAAATTAAACACAACAGGTGCCAAGCACAGTAGGAGACAGACTTCATTGGAGCACCTTCCCATCCCCCACAAAATATAAATAAATGGAGCATTCATGTAAAAGACTAATGTTTTCTTCAAATTGATGCCAATTAAGGAATTTCCTTCAGTTGGACTACCACATATGGTTTTGTTAAGACAATATGATTTTGGTATGATGGTAAAAAGCTGAATAATCTAGAGTTCTAGAACTAGTGACTCATGAAGAGCAAAAAACTATTATGTCTAGGTTTTCGACAAGCTCTTCTAGGTTCATCACCAAAATACAACAGAGAAAAACAAGAAACATGTTCTAGATGAAGGAAATGGGATAAATGAAGATAGCCAAATGGGTGAAAGACCAGTACCTGGCTATTTCTGCACGCTGCCTGGCTTGTTCAGTAATCAGAGAAGATCGCCTCTCAAGTATCTCTGACTCTGAAGGGAGCAACCCTTATAGAGTTCTTTGAGAAATTACCCACTTTGCCTCCCTGTCATCCTTCCCATACATGAGCAAGCATGTATATCCCAAATTACGCTACATAAACAAGTAGAAATACTAAGAAAGGCCGAATCAGTAATGAATGCAATTAAGAGAATATAAGAGTAGCCGCAATAGGCGATAAAATAAAGGACGATTGAGATGGTTTGGTCATGTACAAAAAAGATTGATGCAGCTCCTCTGTTAAGAGAACACTCGCCTTAACAGAGGAGATGGAAGAACAGGATTGTGCTCCAACTCCAAATAGTTGGGATAAGGCTGATGAAGATGACTGCTCTTTTCAGAGATCCAAGTTTTGATATCTAATGTAGCCTTAAGGAGTAAATCTGAAATGTTGATGGTACAGTCAATTGCACATAGATAGTCTATTGCTAGTGAACCTTTTTATTACTATTTCTCTATAATTAATAGTTTGTTTCTCTTACAACTAAATAAAAGAGAAACCAACTTTTTTGTCTTTTGAGGGTAGACAAGGCAGTTTAGGCCTAAATTGCAGGACAGTTGACAAGGCAAAGCAGGGCTATACCCACTGGACAGAAGAGAAAACAACCCATTGTATCGTTGACTACACGACTCGAAACCACAACCTCCCAAGAGGGAAGGGTACACAACTACCAGGAAATCACCAATCAGGTTGATTTTTGGTGTGTAGTTTGACCAAGGAGTGAACCTAAATTAGTATTTTGCAATCTGATTGATCATTTGGGTTAAAACCCTGGCAGCTAAAATTTAAGAGGGGGTGAAGGTCTGTAGATTGATAACCAAGTATGCCAATTCATATATCTTAAGCAGACAATACTTGATATCAATCTCCTTCCAAAATCAGTTGAGAACAATATTTATTTTAATCCTGCTACTTCTACAAAATTTGAAGCCGTCTAAAATTCATGAAATACACCATTCACTTCATTTGAGCAATAGCATGCCTGTAGTTGTATACAGATTGATAAGACTATGTCACAATTGTTATCACTTGGATCCAAATTCCCCCATCTTGACATTCCCAAGTCGATTGAAAGCTCTAAGAAGAGCCTAACTTACAATTTTCTCTCCTAAATAGTAGCTAACTCTAATTGCATGGGGTTGGGCCAGTAAGCTTTTCAATGCCTATAAAAAATGGAAAATAAGTAGCTGGTATTGACATATTAACTTTTCATTAACTCATTTTCACTTGTGGATTGATAATGGCTTGAATGGAGATGTTGTATCCAGACGACATACCTGTGAATCTAATGTCGGACAAAGCAAAGGGTTTACTTAACTCTTATCTTATTTACAATTTCTCACACCACCCAACTTTTCCAGATTCTGAATTTTCAGATTGTGTAACAATATCTTCCTTATAGGTTTTTTTACAGCAATAGCATCGATCTGCAATAACAAATTCTAAGAAACAACATGCATCTAATAGAACATGAACAAATTGAATTGCTCTTAGTACTATCTGAATGCTATGTGGTTGCTGATGTTCACCATCTCCACTTAGTCATCATGAAGTCGAGTCAGCCAGAAGTAAGCATCATCCCCAGATCATAGCCATATGCGAGTAAATTCTTTCGACCTTCTATGAATGCTCAAATCTGTTAAAATTCTAGGGACGCCTATAGTTCCGTAGATAAAATTTCAACAAACAAATCTATAATTGAAATAATGTGAAATGTATGATTTCAGGTATTTGCAGACTCAATTTCCTGTTAGGGCAGGAGGTTGTTTACCATGTGGAAGGATGATGTGGCCATTCCAGACAACCAATCTAATAGGCCACACCATCTGCCCCCATCTCAGCTGTCACATGGAAACATATCATAATTTTTTTTTGCAAGGTTGTAGTCTAACATGTCACATATGGTACCATGCCCCTTGAACACCAAAAAAATAAGGTTTTTATAGGAAAAAAAATCAAATAACAATAGAATGCAGATGGTTCTTACAACAGTAAAATCAGTTTATTTCATTGCAACACTGATGTGGAATGCCAACAATTCAGAAGGCTGCTAATTATTCCAGTTTATAACCTACAAAAGGGCAAAAACAGAGCAGCACATATGTGGTGTTTATTTCAGAAAATCACCATGTTTAAAAAAACCAATGAAAACATAGGAGCACAACTTTACATTCAATAGACTTATATGGCCATGGAACACAGATATTGTATGTTTAATCCCATCAATATGACATAATCCCACCACCTAAAATCTAACATGGTCTCAAATAACAGATTTCAAATTTCAGATTTTAAAACCAACCTCTCTTGCACATGAATGGCCCAAATTGAATACGAAGTTTGCAGCGATAATACCTAACCTGGGTGTCATCAATGTGGCCATTGCCATATGAAGACTTCTAAAGATGTTTTTAATTTCATTCTTTGGGTAGTGCTGATTTTATTAACTGGACTACATTCGGTGTTAGATCTCATGGTTACTAATTTAATTGAAGAACTTTGTTGTGTTTTAGATTTTCGAATCTTTATGACTTAAAATCCCCAATTGAAGAGGAGAACATAGTACCGGGCATACATTGTTATCCCTCTAAGCTTAGAGTAAGGTGATTGTAAACAATACCCCATGTAAGAGAATAAAGGACACTACCCCATGTAAGAGAAGACACTAAAGGATTTAAATTTAAAAACCCGGATTACCCATACCTGGTTGATGTTTGTGAAGGAGACAGAGACGTCAAGGTCTTGGAGCTGCTTGCAATCATTGCCATCAACCTCAAACAGTTGTGTGTAGTTGTTACAGTATGAGGGGCACTTGTTCAATAGGTTATATGGCCCCCTTGACTCGACTCTACCCCGAGACCAAAGGTGACCACGTGAGTTGGATCTATGTGCAAGAAAAATCCACCAATTTTCCAATTTATTCACTAAAAAGGATATTAAAACAGAGAAAATCACTGATAAAGCAACAAATTGTCCAAAACATCTCGAAGCAGAGCAAATTCAAGCGGAAGTTAAATTACAGACCCCAAACCTTATCAAAATGGTCCAACCCCACGAAATGAAAGCAAACAATCAAGAAAAATTAAAAAGGAAAAGGAAAGCAGCTTCACCCAAAAATTTCCTTGATCATATACTGATGGCGTGGGCACCCTCATCATCATCTTCATCGGAAATTGTCTTACTCTTCTTTGGACGATCCACTTGCTTAGGAGCATGTGACTGGATTTGCTTGGGCATCTTAGTCTGTAGAAATGCCATGTAAATATCAAAACCCCTGAGGGTTTCCACATGAGGTATCAAACCCTAAGCGCCCATGTCTCTAAACTTCTGAATCCTCTCTACGTAGTCCCTAGCAATTAGGGATTCTATCTAGGGCAACAAATTTGGGAGAAGAGAGATGGAGAAGGGAGTGAGTTGTGCATAGGGAGAGAGTTGTGCATGGAGGTGGGAGTAGTGGGGGCATGGTTTGGGGGTTACAACAACGTAAGAAATCGTGCCATCGTGGAGAGCAGGAGTGGGAGTGACATTTTAAGTGGGTGAGATCGGACCGTCAAAATGTTATGGATGGATTTGATCTCAGCCACCACTTATATACCAAAACACAAAGGTTGTGTTTTGTTATATATATTGTGCTAAGTTTTACTCCTTCCGACAGAATTCCATCTCACTCTATGTTAATGGGCATCTTTCTTTTTTGTTTTTTGTTGTTGTTGTTGTAAACCCATCTACTGAATACATACACACACGTGCCTATTACAACCAAGGAAATAAATTTCATAGAATTATCGAAAAATTTCCATTTTCTAGCTTACCAACAAGAAAGAATACATACATGAAATAATAATGTTAAATTTCACATCACATTTCATGTGGACAGTAAATTTTGATCAATTGACATGCAGTTATTTGGAGATTTTGAAAGGTTTCTGATGGTTGCTTGGGAAAATGTTCGTATGGTTGAGGAGGAGAGAGCTCTTGGGGGAGACAAGGGGGATAAGAGAGTCATTTGCCTATTGTTTGCAGCCACTTTTTTGGCAAAAATGATTGTGTCTAATGCAAATATTTGTTTGATGTTGCAACACCAAGCACACGCAAACGTGTGTGCTACTATTTTGGCCATGTGCATGTATGGGCCAGACTACAATAACACATGCATTGACCATTTTACGGCTGGCAGAGAGTTAACAATGAGTAAACCAAATGCGAATGAGGATTGCCTAGGATGGGCAGCAAGAGATCCATCTAGAGTTCTATCGCCTTACAAATTCAGTCGCAAGATCCATTCAGTTATTGAGATTTTTTTTGATAGACAATTATTTATCGAAGAGAAAAGATTAGAAAAAAAAAAAGCGGATGAGATGGCTGTCAAAAAGAAGGAAAGCAAAAGGGAGCCTAGAAGAAATGCAGACTCTACCACATTTCTAGAAAGTAGTAAAAGATAAGGTTTGAGAGCCCTAAGTAGGCATTAATCATGAAGGAACTCTACCACATCAAAAATCTTCAATTTTGATTATGGATGTGGAATGCCATTCTAGAAGATGTTTTGAAGATGTGTGTGTGTGTGTGCATGTGTGGCCCTACCTAAGGAATTAATACTATTCCCAAGGAGTGGATATTAATTAAAATCAGATGTTATCTGGAAAGTAAAAAAAATAGCGAAGTTCAGATAGCAAAAGCTACAAACCTTAACCCACCTTTGGAATCTATGATTACATTTGCCCACCAGATTTACTTTTAAGAGGCAAATAGGATGCATGAGTTGTCAGATAGCGCCACCTTCACCTCCAGCC
Source organism: Euptelea pleiosperma (assembly GCA_035048495.1). Classification (NCBI taxonomy): domain Eukaryota; kingdom Viridiplantae; phylum Streptophyta; class Magnoliopsida; order Ranunculales; family Eupteleaceae; genus Euptelea; species Euptelea pleiosperma. Next base: position 35,234,895 of record CM068550.1, on the reverse strand, counting down.
ATTCCTTATTGGGACCCACAAGCACCCCATTTCTTGTAGTATTTAAGGCATCCTATCTGGAAAAGAGAAGCAAAATAAAGCCCCAAAAGTCAGTGTTCTAATATTATATATAGGCTCCAACAAATTCAATATAAAGGACCCAGATAAAATCAATCATCTACCAAGAATATAAGATATAAAAACAAAAATGGTGATAATACCTATAAAACCAAAAGTTGCAAAGTTAGTAGAAAGGAAGAGTCTCAAAGTACCAGAATCTCATGGTAAACGAATGACGGAGAGCCTCTCCGGTATTGTTTTAATCTCAGGCCTGAAGTATATTTGTTACTTTTCCATGTGGAGTGGTTTTTTATAAGTAGCAAAGAGTATCTTTAAGTAAAAAGTCTTGGCTTTAGAATCTATTTGCTCCATTGAGTTATTGATCTCATTAAAAATAAGTTAGATTGGGGAACTCATTTTGTATCTTCAAGTCTAAAAGAATGTTGTATAGCTGCGGGACAACAACCTAACTTTTTATAAATTCTAGCTTCAAAATAACTAAGAATATAGAGAATCATTTCTTGCCATGTATATACAGTAGAATCTACTTTCTAATATTGAATTATTCAAGCACAAAAATCCTAAAAGATGAATTAATGATCTGATTTAGTAAAATTTTCTACCAACTAAAATCCTAATCATGCCTGCACAAGGTAAGAAAATGCCCCACAAACAAAGTAGACAAAGAAGAAAGGAATGGCTTTAGCTAATAGTTGACCAAGCTGAAATTGAAGGAAAGCATATACTAATTAGTTGACCAAGCTGAAATTGAAGGAAAGCATATACTAATAACTATTATGTGTCAATAACAATCACAAATAACATTTCTTTTGCTATCACTTTCAGCCAACAAAAGGCCAAAAGACTTAAAAGCCCCATGCTAAAAAAACATAACATAAAAAGATGGTAAGAAGTGTTTGTATACCATATTAAGATTGATAATCCACCTCACCTGTCAAAAGGTTTCCTTCCAGTTAGAAGCTCCAAAAGAAACACACCAAAGGCATAGGTGTCACTCTTCGTGTTATCGACTCCGGGTTGGCCATGTTCTGGTGTGTTACATTCTTGATCAATCATATATGGGAGTATTCATCTCCTATCTTAGATTACCCAAAAGATCGATCTCATAATCTCTAAATCAGCCACACATCGGTCAAAAGGAGGCTGTTTTAGTAGAGTTTCAAGTTTGAACAAAAATCGAGCTTCATTTTGTTTAGAATTGAGAATTTCAGAGAACCGAACGATCTAAATTGAAACTCTTACCTTCCTTTCTAGATCTCCACAAAGATCAACCTCTATGCTTCGAAATCATTATTGAACAACTTCCACCACCTCTCCTCACAAACCAACACAGGCATGCACACAAGCTATAACTCACATAAATGTCCACCAAATTGCTGCATGCTAAAGATGATAACCAAAAGGTGATGGTTACCAATTTCGCATATGGCGAAAATCTGAGAGAAGGAGAATATATTCAATTATAATTCAGTTTTCACATTTGAAAATATGGTCAATAAAACAGGGAACAACAAAAATGCAGCTTGAGATATGTTCATATTTAATACGATTTTACTTTAAAATTTTGGGAACGATCAAGATAAGTGGATATAAAAAAAAAGATCTATAGTAGAAGCTGCCATCACATAAAACTTGGAAGTTGGGGAGAAACCCTTACTGAAAAAGAGTCAACTTAACTAATATTTTAAATTATTAACAAAGAAAGCTAAGTATTAGCCAAAGCCTACCATTATAGTCACATAGATGGTTGTACTGGCAAAGGCTGAAAGTGCACAATGCAAGAATCTCAGATTTTGATATTGTCATATACAAATTATATATATATATATATATATATATATATATATATATATATATATATATATATAAATTAGCAAAGGAGAAACTTCTTGTAAATTCACCTACACATGTTTTTAATATTAATATGCAATTGAACATTCTAGCATAGCAAATCTACTGCCTGAAGTGAGCATGTAACCTGTATAAAAGTTAGGAAAAATGAACCAAAGAAGAAAACAAAATGAAAGAGAGAAGAAACAGGTTTGAATTCACCTTGTAAAACCTCTATACTGTGATGTCCTTGCCTAAATGTGTCAATGGACTTCCTATGTACTGGTTGCTTCTGACCCAACTTTCTAGACCCTCTCTTCTTTGTTTCCATGGCCCCACATTCAGTTCCAATTGTTGCAATGATGATGAACAACATGACGATGACCTATGTGACTGAACCCATAACCACATTGCGAAATATTAAGGTCTTAATCCACTACAACACCACCGTCAACCATAATTAACAAGGGATGTTGCATAATCTGTGATGGTTAAGTGACTGCATGGGTGAACCATAAAAAAATTTGGCATCTTAACAGATGTGCAACTGAAAAATTAGAAACTAGCAAAGTTTCATAGTGCACAATGAAAGCAAGCATTGCTGAATTAGGGGAAAGAATAAAAAAAAGAATTCAAAAGTTAAAGTTTTAAGCTACTGTAACTAACCTTAAAAAGATGAAAAAACACTAGTTGGCAATTCACTTCTTTGAGAACTCTTAAAAAGGATCCGACATATAAAACCATTAATTGACAGATGGTATTGGAGCTTTACTACTAACTAAACACTAATTGACTAAGCCTGAATTCAAAATTCAGATTAAAAAGTATGTTGGCATTGTTGCATAAGTCCACATAGATATCTCGACACGTAGAATATGCACTTGCAGCCAGATATGATGGGGGCGGAAATAGCAAACAAAACCAAGATCAAGTGATTAGAGAAGGCATGTGATGGGGGCTGGTTACCCACAAAAATTAAAATTTTCAGCAGTCTCACACAGAGAACATTAATAGAAGAGGGTAAAAATGACCAAAAACATGCTAGTATTTTGTTTATAGCTCTCATTTATAATAGTGTATAACATAAATGTCAAGTATGACCAAAATGCCTACAACTCAAACTTTTACTCAACAATCAACCAGTAAAATTAAATTCCCAGTGTTGACTTCATGTTCCTATCTTATTGGCTGCTGACATGCAGCAATGACTCTATGTGTTCATTATGATTTTAAAAGATCTAAAATTAAGGTGCTCAAACAGAGCATATTGAGCTGTCAATGCCAATTATCATGATGTAGACTAGATATCTAGGTTGCTAATTAGTGTTAGATCTGTTTCAGCTATCATTCATGCATACACACACTTAGATGTTCACGTAAATAGAGAACCATGACAATGCAAATCCTGTTACAGCCATGCATAAGGTGAAAATAGTTTTTTGTATGCATATCACTAGTTGTATGTCATTCATTTCTGCAACTACTTGTCAAAAGATCATCATAGGCCCTAAGGTGGAGCATATGGTGATCATTGTCCAGATATCCATTTATTTAAGCCAAAGAGCTTAACATCAACCATTGCATAAAAATCACTAAATCTGATAGAAACACGGTACTATTGACTTTTTTACCTTCATCACATATATGGAAATCATGTAATCGCTAGCTTCCAGAAATAGAAAAGGGAATTGCATTTAATAACAGAGTAAAATATAAAAAATTGTACCAGAAGCATCTTTAGAAGTGCGCGAGTCCCAATGTGAGCAAGGGCCCTTTTAGTTCGTTCATTTCCTTCAAGCCCATCGATATAGTGTGAAACACTTTCTCCTTGCTCATAAGTTTCCACCAAAACAGTAGGATGCACAAGAGGATATAGAGGCTTTGGGAAGGATACATCCTTCCATTTGCGGAAGTTATAAATAAAACAGCTCAAGTGACCAGCTTCCCTTGCAAGATCAACTTGAGACAACATGAAAACAGCAAACTGCTGTACACTTTCATCAAGTCTCAACCACTTCAACGTAGGGATGAACTTTCAAATTTTGGCAAATAAATTAATAATCACAAAATCCCTCCTAATTGCTTCACAAACACCAGGATGTCTAACTTTTACAGCAACCACAATGGGCTTGACCTGTTGACCAGGGTGCCGAAATCGCAAAGTAGCCCGATGAATGCCTCTAAGATTGAAAACATGAATGAGGTCAAATAAACATGCCCATCTTGCGCATGCATGTATAGAGTATTCCTTGTTGGGAAGTGTTCCGCATCTGCCCAAGTCCTCTGTGTCCATGCTACCTCTCCAATAATGAAGGCAAAAACACTAGGAGCTAAAAGGTGTGATCTGGTCAAAGCCAGGCTCACAGCACAAGCAATCCTACTTATTGGAGGAAAAGCTGGCCCACTGTAAGAACACAATTGAGAAAGCCTTTTTCAAGCAACTTGTGCATGATGTGTCATAGTATTATTTGCTTCCAACTTGGGCAGCCGGTCCTCTGTTTGGCTAGAAAAAACTGCCCAACTCTCCTAATGTTTCCAAATGCCAAAAACCTGCATTTCAATGAAGGTGTTAGGGCCCGTTTGGACAGGCACAAGACAAGATATAATAATATGAGATAGGCCTAAAAAGTTGTTGAGAGGAGAAAAAAATAACTTTTTTTCCAATTTGGTGCTGCTATTGTTTTGAGGTCATCTTGCAAGGGGGAAAATTCAAATGTGTGCCATCCAAATGCACAGGTACCCAAAATGCAGCTGGTACAAATTGATAATAGTGCTGCTTTGTGGTGCATCCAAATGAGCCCGGCCTTACCTTAGTTATTCCATCATGCAGAGATATAAAACTGTATCATTGACTAATATGCTAACAAAATGGTTAAAACAAGATGCTAACCTTTGAAGTGATAAAGGATATTCCAGCCTCAATCAATTGACATATAAATTCCACTATATTGCCATTTTTTTCTCCGGTCACTATTATTACCATTAACAGCTCAAGTATAAACATATAGACGTCGCATAAAATGTTATAAATTGATCAAAGATCATCATCATCATCATTTTTTTCTTTGTTGATAAGCATAAGATTTATTCAAGCAAGAAAAATGCTACAAAACAGAGGATGAGGGAGCCTCCAAACAAGCAATCGAGAAGGCCAAGAAAGGAAGCACAACTCTAATTGTCTCTATCAAAGAAAGCCTCCCATCTAAAAAACATTATTCAAGCACTTGACTTTGAACTCGCCGATAATAGGGCAGAGCTTCGTCATTAGTTCTCTAAAGCAACCAAATTCAGATCTAACAAAGATGAATCAAGAGATGAGATGGTCTGCAGTGTATGTGAAAGTAGATGATGTGAAGGTCCATAGTTTTAACAGGCTCTTGACTGCCTTTTGATGATCTTATTTGCAACCTCAACAGTCATAACTTACATGACAAACTGCATGAGATCGAACAAGCTTGAATGGACCTTCAGTTTCTCAGATACTAACTAGATGTTAGCAGCACCTGTACTTGCTTCCATTGTTTTTATCTCAAAAAACAGCACCAATCTCTTGGAGTTTTTACACCAATCCCCAGTGTGCAATATTTGAGGAAAGAAAGAACCATTGAAGCAGATGGCAATATTGCTTACAGAGGACCAATTGATCATTTCCATGAAATAGATGGCTCAATACATCTAATAATTATGTTTTTTTCTTTTAATGTTGTCATTGTTACTTTTCTAATACAATATCAGGAGTTTATCCATAGAAGCTTAAATTCAATAAAATAAAGAACAACATTGCTACAAACATGTTCAAATCCCTAATTCACTACACTCATTTCATTCTAACAATAGCAAAATTAATAGCTAAACCTGTTCCCATTATGAGTCATCCATGAACAAATCTCCAAACCTAAGAAAAGTGTAGCCAAGCCACACAAAAAAGCCATTTACAGCAACATTGTTGCTGTAACTAAAACCCGAAACCCAGATGCCCAAAGCCTAAACCCTAAAACCTAAAAAATAAAAGAAAAAAATGAAACTGTTGTGCTTCTCAAACCCTAAACCCAGATGCCCAAAAACCTAAAATCCCAAACTTACTAAGCCTAAACATCTCATCCTAAGTATTACTCATCAAAAGATACAGAAACTGCTATTGTGTGTACGTAATATAGAGAAATTGTTTTATAAATAACAACAAAGAAAAGAAAAGAAGATCGATTTGCCATGAAATGCTAGAAATTGCAAGAGTTTTATTTTGCTTACAGGTTGCATGAAGAGAGAGTTCGTCCAAATGTTGTAGGTCTGAAGAAACCCCTAAAAATGGAAGTAAATCAGGAGCCTTCTCAAATTTTGGGGCCTTAGGCCGTAGCCTTACTCGTCTTATGGTAGAGACGGCCATGGGAAGAGATCTGCGACATTAGTGGTAGAAATAGAGAGAAATCCATTCCACAAAAGCATTCCACAAACCAATCCGCAAAAGCTTGAAGACGAAGAAAAAGGGGCAACTGCGATCAAGCTAGGTCTTCAATATTGCCGACGAAAGTGGAAACGACGACGACGGCAAAGGTTAGCGGTGGTGTGGTGCTTCTACTGAAGAGGAGGAGGAGGAAGGAGAAGAACATGGAGACGGAGAAAGGGCCAAAAATGAAAATGAAATGGCAGTTGAAGGCTGTGTAGGGTTAAGGTGTTTTGGGAAAAGTGAACTTGGGTCGCAAATTTTAGAAAAAAGATTATTGGCGTTCAGAATACGAAACGCTGTTGAGGATATTTTTTAAGTCCATATCCCACGGTCTTTAACGAGTGTACGGGGTTAAAACCACTTATTAACGACGTTTAGAAGGCAAACGCCGTAACAAAAAAGATATTTATGACGTTTTTATCTAAATGCCAAGAATTTAATGCCATTATAGGCATTATTTGTTGTAGTGCTTGTAGATGTTTGATTGTTGTTCTGCTAAATCTATTGATTAGATCAAACGACTAAAAGACAAATATGCCACGAAGGTATATTTGATTTGAGTCGGTTGTGATAATCCTTTTATCAATCAACTAAGGCATGCGAGTTTATCACCTTACCTTGACCAATAGGTTAGATTAATTTTTGAATAGCCTAATCACCCCCCTCTTAGGTATTTCTGATTAAAGAGAACATACCAGTTATTTTTCTTTTTTTATGCTCACTTTCAAAAGACTTCCTAGCATCCGTACAAGTTTGGTGATATTCGCTCAAAAGTGCTTATTTTAAGCAATTATCCTTTTAGCGTTATTGCATTCTCCTATGTAAAATGCTCTATTTATCTACTTTTCTATGTAATAGTCTCTTCTATTGTGTAGAACACACTTTTCTGGACGAAATGGTATATTTGCATGTATTAAACGCATTTCTGGAAGTCTAGACATTAAGTCGTTCTGATAAAGTCTCATTACGCAGTTCTTCTGTCGCAGGAAACCCCGATGGGACAATTCTAGAGACTTGTGGGCCAAAATCGATCATGAAAGCCCATTATCAAAGCTTAAAGAGCCCACAGGCTATGACTAGAAGATATGAGCCAAATATGGGCTGAATAAGAAGACCAAAAAGCTGGCCCAAAGAACGAAGAGAGCAGGAGAGCCAATGACCAAGAGACGGACCAAAGCGTTTAAAGCCACATGAGTTAGCAAGGAATGATAGTCTACTCTACTAGAGAAGCGTGAGGATGGTCACAGTGAAGACTAGGGTTCCAGACCCTCTACCAATACTTTTATCTCTATTTTCTGATATTTTCTCTCTCATTTCTCCTTATTCTCTCTCTCTTCATCTCTCGGTCCTCGAATCTACTGACCTAACCCCAGAACTCCTGCCCATTGGCTTTGTCTCATCTCCCTTAGCTTTCTGACCGTTGGATCTTCAATCGGACCGTTGGATCTCTCTAGATCCGTCAATCTACCAATCTGGGTCCCAATCAAGTCACCATCCATCCGATCGCCATCAGATTGTCTGTCACATCATCTTGTGAGACGATGGACATCATCATTCCATGTGGGCCAGTAGCCGGCCCATCATCATCGACCCGCTGTCCGACCATTTAGTGGACCCCGTGAATTTCAAAATAATTTCAATTAAATTTTAAAAAATGGGGGGTCCACTAAATGGGGAAATTCCCCAAAGAAAAGTAGGGTTTTACTTAATATATATATATATATATATATATATATATATATATTTTTTTTTTATTTCAAAAATTCCCTAATTTCCATTAATGGAAACTAGGGAGCTTTAAAAGGGGAAGGAGAAGGGTTCTTTGGAACCCTAATCCCCCTCTAATCTCTTCCTCTCCTTCCCCAAAATTCTTCCCCACGTTCTCCCCTTCGTATTCTCCTTCTTTCTTCTCTCTTCTTCTTATTCTTCATCATCTTCTTCCTCATCTTCTCCGGCGGACTGAACCAGTCCGTCAAGGAGCCTTCGCACCAGCACCTACGCCTTCCTCATCCACTTCTGCCCCTTCTCCTCTTCTTCTTCCTCTTCCTCTTCTTCTCCTCCTTTTCTTCTTCTTCTTTTTCTTCTTTTCTTCCTTCTTCTTAATCTTCGCCGGAGTTGCAGACAGCAACACCGGTCGTCTTCTTCCCCCTATTTTCTTATATTTTTCTTTCTTTTCTTGTTTCTTCTATTCTTCTGTTCCCTCATGCATTAGCCCGTGCGAGCACCGCCTCTTTAGCAGCGCCTACTGCTGTACACCACCACTGCAGGGCAGCACCGCTTGCGCACTACCTTCGTCTCTGCTTGCCTGCGCGACCGCCCTCCACACCGCCTTCTTCTCTGCCTGCCTGCGCGATTGCCCACCGTCATCTCCTCAGGCTGTTGACCAGCACTCTCCATCTTCAAGGACTCGGCCACCACAACCATCAAGATTAACCTATGGTGTTCCAAACAACCACCACGCACTCGCCCATCAAGATTGATAGCTGCTCCAATGGTGCTGCCCTCCATTGCAGGCATCTCTAGGTCTGCAACTTACGGTCTGAACTCGTGCAAGCCCTGCATATTCCAACTGTGCATCACAGTCACATCCACGATTTGCGCTTCCTTCATTCCCTTGGCAACGACCTGATCTCCTCCATCACGGGTTCACGATCGGACCGGCAACACCTTCATTTCAAAGCCATTGCACTCATGTGTACCCGTCTTCCTTCGATCTCGAAGGATTGATCATCATGGTTAGCTTTTCTCTCTCTATTCTTTCTCTTCCTCCTTTGATTTTTTCTCTTACTAAGATCTCTCTCTCTCTCTCTAGATCTTTCTCCCTCTCCTTCTTCTTCTTTCTAGCTTAGTTTTATTCATGGCTTTCTAAGTTTCATTGTTTTATTAATGCTTAGTTGTTAAATGGAGGAACTTTTGTACGTTGTTGATTTGATATAATGAATAAAAGTTTGCTTTGATTTATGCAATCATGTCCATTTTGATTTCGTTAGTATTTATTAGGGTTAATTACCAATCTCCAAAAATGCATGTTTTCAAAATCCCGATATCATCATCCCTCTCATCCCACCATCATTTTCTAGCTATTTAATTTCCGTTATAATGTGTTCCAATTATGCGTATCTTAACCTCGAGTGCAGATCGACATCCGACACAAGCCACTATGCAAAATTGCCCATTTTACAGGTTAAATGTCTCGGATCAATTAAAAATGTGTTGAAGTTAGGGTTTCCGTAACCAACGACGCAAAAAAAAACCTACTTTTATTTGGAACTCGTATTCCAAGAACTTGTTTCTCTCTTGAAGAGATTTCTTCTCTTCTATAAGTTGACTAACTAGCACAGATAATCGCATGCCTTAGTTGATTGATAAAAGTATTATCACAACCGATTCAAATCAAATATAGCTCCATGGTATATTGTCTTTTTGTTATTTGATCTAATCAATACAATTAGCGGAACAACAATCAAACATCCACAAGACAGAGAGTTTTTACGTGGAAACCTCAGCTAAGGAAAACCATGGGACCACGTCCAAACAGAAAGTATCACTAACTGAAAAGTTAAACGAAACAAAGGTTACTTACGCAGCACCATTGCAAATGCAGCTTCCAACCTTAGTCAAGGCTTACTGCTGATGCGTCCACATCCTCTAAATCAATGCTATGAATCCAAGCACCCCACTTAGCCAAGAAGCCTTGTCTACTTGTTCAGTTTGGTATTCCCTAAGCCTACCTTCGATCAGCCACTCCGATCTTAATTCTCAACTCTCCAGCCTTTGCTGAAGGTGAAGGACTTAGTACACCCTGAACCCTAAGTCGCTCAAATAGTATTGAGTCGCACTGGTACTCTCAGGCTTTTAGGTCAAGTTTCTATGTGAAAGACCTAAGCTGAGTAAAAGATCAAGCTTTTGGCTTTGATCAAGGAGAGCAAAAGCTCACAAGATATTAATGAGAACTAAATACTTTTTACTCTTCAAATGGACACTCTTGATAAATAAAACTTTTTTCTCTATATTCCAATGTGTATTTAATAAGTCCAGAGAGGGGTTATATTTATAAAATTCGCAGCCTTGAGTCTTTTTGAAAGTGGAGAAAGTGAAAACTAGAATTTCGGATCTGGAAAGACTCAATTCGTGTAATCCAAGTCTAAGTTAAGATTATTGACTTTTGGGAAAGTCCGATCGATTGGACTTTTTAGGCCAATCGATTAGGCTAAGTCCAATCGATTATACTCTGGGTCCAATCGATTGGGGCTGTACGGATGTGTTTTTCCTTCGTAAATCCAATCAATTGTACCAAAGGTCCAATCGATCGAACTTATATAAGTTTCTGTCCCGTAGAGTCCAATCGATTTCACAGAGACTCCAATCAATCAGACTTCGGATAAGTTCTGTCTCGTAGAGTCCAATCAATTTAACAGGGGTCTCCAATCGATTGGGCTTGTCCAATCGATTGGCCTAAAAAGTCCAATCGATCGGACTTTACCAAAAGTCAATAATCTTGACTTAGACTCGGATCTGTCCATTGACTAGGTTTGACCATTATATTTTATTCATTTTAAACTTATTCCTATGGCCACTAAGTCATTTACCTTCCTAAGCAAGCATACACGATCTATAACTGACAAAATGAGTAGTTACTCAGATGACTCCTATCATTAACCATCTGATCCTTGATGTCTTTATCTTTTAGTCTTCACGTAGTCGGCGAAGTATGCGTACCACGACATCTTCAACACTACACTGGTGCTCGTAGGAACTGTTACATGAATGTTTTATGTCACACGGATTCTTTGCCAAACTAGAATATGAAAATATTCTTTACACACTGCTTAAATCCAAATGTTCTATAACAGAAATAACATTAATCTAGAAAGCGATCAAAATATTAACCTAGAAAGCAGGTAAAGGTAGAGAGAGAAAGAGCTAAAGAGATCTAGAGAGAAATATTTTAGAGAGTGAAAGTGTAGAGAGAGAAAACTAGAGAGGGAAAGAAAGAACTATTCTAGAGAGAGAAAGAGAGTATGGAGAGAAAGTGAATTAAAAGAGAGAAAAAGAAGAGTGTTTTAGAGAGAGAAAGTAGAGAGAAGAGAGGAATAGCTAGAGAGAGAAAGTTTATAGGAGAGAAAGATAGATAGAGAATGATAGAGATAGAACATTAGAGAGAGACATAGGGATTCAAACCATGAACCCAGAGAAGAAAATCAACCACGGCAAGAAGAAAGCCATTGTTTGATCGGTGCTCAAGCCAGTAGAAGAGGATGAAGTCCATGGCCTTTGGGTTAGATCTTCCACGTCCTGGGGAGCAGCGGTTGAGTGCATGGGTTGTGCTTTTCATGATGCTACAAGGGAGGAGATTTGGCTGGTTGTGAATCTGTAGATGGAGGTCGAGAGAGAGAAGGTTGCTGGTTGTGAGCCCGTCCCAAGAAGCTGTCCAAAAGAGGTATGCTGTGGCAATGGATAATACTAGAAAGTAGCACCGTTTATGTGGCACTAGAGGAGGACGGACCGGTGTAGCAGCAGGTACTAGGGAAGACGTCCAAGATCTTGTGTTACAGGTGGTACAGCCAGGATCGTTGCTGGTTTCCCTTGGCCAGAAAGGTGGAAATGGAGAGCGACAACTTGGAGAGTTGCAGATCTGGGTAGTGGTCTTCACCACGTGGTAGTAGTTCCTCTTCTACTGGTGTTGCAGGTGGCAGGGCAGCACCCTGTAGAGAGTTGCAGTGGAGGGGTGGTAGTGCAGCAACCGTGAGTTGCTGATGGTGTTATTGCAGCATGGGACTCGAAGCCCAAAACGATGGTGATGATGGAGAGGGCGATGCTGGTTTGGTCGGCTAGGAGAGAAGGAGCAGTGCAGCAGGGTGAGGGCGGCATCAAAGAGAAGATCCACTATCCCTTTGATACGCATGTTTATATTATTTAGTAAGTCGGTTGCTATTTTAGAAGTGGGATTTGATTGTTGCTGTTTTTAGATTCAGATGCTATTTTAGTGAGAGAATTAGGGAGAGTAATTTTAGGAAGTTTGTTATGTCAGTTTCATTATAAGAAGGGAAGGAGGAAACGTAAAGAGATACGAAAAATTTGAGTTATTCTCTTTGGAGAACAGGAGGCCTTTCCCCCTCGAAGTGGATTGATCTATTGTAATCGTTCTCTGTTTTATGAAGTAGATATTCCAATTTCTTTGAGAACTATTGTGTTCTTATCAATTGGTATCAAAGCATCGACCTGGGTACCATGGCAACCGATGGGTATGGCACTCAATTTCAAAGGGTGGAAGCCGAACTCAAGGTGTCCAAGGAGCACATGCAAAAACAGACACAGATCTCAAAAGAGATACTACAGAAACTAGCTGCGTTAGATGCGAAGTATGATCAAGTGTCGGATGCCCTCGCGCAGATCCAAGGTGGTAAAAACCAGGTTAGTTATCCTCCACAACGTAACAATGTTGATTTACGAATGCAAAATCGGATCGTGAGGAACGATTTTCCTCGCTTTGACGGAGGGGATCCAACTAATTGGATTTATCGTGCCGAACAATTTTTTGAGTATCACCAAACCCCGGACATGGAAAAAGTTCCCATGGCATCGTTTAATCTCGAGGGCGAAGCCATTCAGTGGTTTCAATGGATGCAACGAACGGAAGGAAACATGACTTGGGATGCGCTTACGGAGGCATTATGCACCCGGTTTGGTCCATCAGAGTTCGAGGACTTTGCTGGTGCCCTAGCAAAATTACGTCAAACTTCGGCTCTTCGCGATTACCAAGCACAGTTTGAAAAACTGTCCAATCACACCTATGGTTTATCAGAATCATTCCTCGTAAGTTGCTTTATTGGTGGCCTAAGGGACGAACTCCGATGTGATGTACAAATGTTTCGACCCAAGACCATGCGTTCAGCCATGGGGTTCGCCCGATAACAAGATGAAAAACTAACTCTGCAGCGACGACATACACGATCCGCTACCACTACTCAACAACCAACAACAGGTGTCTCTCCTATGCAAAAGATACCTCCTATCAAACAGTTGACACCAATGGAAGCCAAGGATCGACGCGACAAGGGTCTTTGTTAATTGTGATGAGAAATTTTCTCCGGGGCATCGATGCAAAACCCAACAATTATTCCTCTTAGAGGGAAATTGGCCGGATGAGGAAGGTCGTGATGACGACGAAGTTGGGGAAGAGACTGAACGAGACGAAGATGTTCCTCCCGAAATATCATTACATGCTATTGCGGGCTCAATCACACCTCAAACTATGCGTGTAAAGGGTTTAGTACGAAAGCATCAAGTCACAATTTTAATCGATTCCGGGAGTACGCATAATTTCATTGATCCGAACTGTGCGGGACGGGTGGGGTGCCACATCCAAGAAAGTGTGCATTTTGATGTTATGGTTGCAAATGGGGAAAAATTGGCCAGCCAAGGTAAGTGTTTAAATTTACCTTTAAAAGTACAAAATCTCAATGTCAATACCGATTTTTATGTTTTACCATTGGGGGGATGCGACATGGTACTGGGGGCACATTGGCTTCGTACATTAGGTCCTATTTTGTGGGACTTTTCTCAATTATGGATGCAATTTACAGTTAATGGTGAGCACCACACTCTCAAGGGGACAAAAATTCGTTCCCCTGAAATTGTGAGTAGCCACTGTATTGAAAAATTAATCCATAAGGGTGGGGTTGGAATATTGCTTCAGTTATGTAGCACACACACTACGGAAGAGACCCTCAAGGACTCACCTGAGTTGCAAGACTTGTTGCACTCATATATTGATGTCTTTGTTGAGCCCAGTGGTTTACCTCCCCATCGACAGTTAGATCATCACATTCGGTTACAGCCGAACACTCAACCCATCAGTGTTAGGCCTTACAGATACCCTCATTTTCAAAAAAATGAAATTGAGCGGCTGGTTCACGAGATGCTACAAATAGGGATTATCCGATCGAGTACGAGTCCATATTCATCGCCTGCATTGTTGGTGAGGAAAAAAGATGGAAGCTAGAGAATGTGTGTGGATTATCGGTCTCTCAACAAGGTTACTATCAAAGATAAATTCCCCATTCCTGTAATAGACGAGTTACTTGACGAATTACATGGAGCTCATTACTTTTCCAAGTTGGATTTGCGATCCGGGTACCATCAAGTCAGAATGCATGAATCCAATGTTCCAAAGACAGCATTTAGGACACATGACAGCCATTATGAATTTCTAGTAATGCCCTTCGGCTTGACCAATGCCCCGTCTACATTTCAAAGTATCATGAATGAGGTATTCCGACCCTACTTACGCAAATTTATTTGAGTCTTTTTTTATGATATTTTGGTATACAGCACTTCATGGACAGAACATTTGCAACATGTCACCATAACTCTCCAAAGGCTACGAGAATATAAGCTATTTGCAAAGAGGTCTAAGTGCTCATTTGGAAAACGACGAGTGGATTATTTGGGGCATATTGTATCCCATGAAGGGGTGCTAGCGGACCCAGATAAAATTGCTAGTATGGTGAAATGGCCTGTACCAAAAACCTTGAAGGGACTTCGCGGGTTTCTCGGGCTTACGGGGTATTATCGTAAGTTTGTGAAAGACTATGGGAAAATCAGTGCACCGCTTACTCGGCTTCTAAAGAAAAATGCATTCACTTGGGATGATTCAGCAAATGAGGCTTTTTGCAAGCTTAAGAGAGCTATGACCGAGACACCCGTACTTGCATTACCCGACTTCTCCAAAAAATTTGTGATTGAATGTGACGCTTTGGGCAGCGGTATTGGCGGTGTTCTAATGCAAGAAGGGCGACCATTGGCCTTTACAAGTAAGGCTTTGACTGGCCGAAATATGGGCCTCTCCACCTATGAAAAAGAGATGATGGCAATCATCCACGCTGTTCAAAAGTGGCGACCATATTTGCTTGGTCGACATTTCATCATACGAACAGACCATCGGAGGTTGAAGTTTTATACAGATCAGCGGATCACAACCATAGCACAACAAAAATGGCTTACCAAGCTGTTGGGGTACGACTTCGACATTGAATACAAGAAGGGGTGTGAAATTCAGCAGCCGATGCTTTATCACGACAATTTGAGGAGGCCACAGCAACAGCCATTTCTATTCCAACTTTTCTTTGAATAGAAGAGCTAAAGAAGGAATATCTGGAAGATAGTCATATGCAAGAGTGCATACAAAAGGCCCAAGATGCCAATACAATTAATTCCAAATACTCTATGCACGACGGGTTCTTACGTTACAAAGGACGAGTAGTTCTTAGTCCCCAATCCCCCTGGCGAAAGAAATTATTGGAAGAATTGCATGCTTCTTCGATTGCTGGTCATTCGGATTATTTGAAGACACTACAACGAGTTTCTCGAACTGTTTATTGGAAGGGAATGCACCGGGACATCAAGGCGTTTGTGGCAGAATGTGATGTATGCCAATGACACGAGTGAAACAGTAGCTCCCCCGGGGTTATTGCAGCCTCTACCCATACCAGATCGAGCATGGACTGACATTTCGATGGATTTTATTGACGGGTTACCATTATCGGGAGGAAAAAGCATCATCATGGAAGTAGTTGACCGATTGTCTAAATATGCTCACTTTATACCGGTGGCCCATCCATATACCGCCATGAGTATTGCTAAATTATATTGTTCGTTGAAAGCATCTTTAAACTACACGGCATGCCTAAGTCAATTGTAAGTGATCGTGATGCGGTGTTTACTAGCAACTTTTGGAAGGAATTTTTCAAATTGCAAGGCACGCAACTCCAAATGAGTACTACCTATCGCCCTCAAACGGATGGGCAAACCGAAGTTGTAAATCGTTGCATTGAAACTTACCTACGTTGTTACTCAAGTACTCAACCCAAGCAATGGGTTAAATGGCTTCCATGGGCGGAATTTTGGTATAACACTACTTACCATACGTCAACCAAGATGACTCCATACGAAGTAATTTATGGCCAACAGCCTCCTTCATTAATGACCTATGTACCCGGTACGACCTCAGTTCATAAGGTGGATGAAGAATTACGTGATCGTGACAGTACCCTTAAATTACTAAAGGAGAATTTACAAGCGGCTCAATTTCGTATGAAGCAACAAGCTGATAAGCATCGGACAGATCGCCAATTCCAAATTAGTGATTTCGTGTATGTTCGCCTTCAACCTTATCGTCAAACCTCGGTCGGATTGCGATCGGTTCTCAAGCTCTCCCCGCGGTTTTATGGCCCATATGAAGTTATTCAAAAGGTATGCAAGGTGGCCTACAAAGTCGCATTGCCTGTAGGATCTAAAATACATCCTGTATTTCATGTTTCTTGTTTGAAAAAGAAGCTGGGTGAAAATGTTCACGTTGATGATACGTTGCCATGTATTAATGCGAATGGAGTCGCACAAGTCCAACCCAAACTGATTTTATCAAGATGAATGGCGAAAAGGAACAATCAAGCCGCAATGGAAGTATTGGTACAATGGGATAACGCGACTCCAGAAGATGCGACTTGGGAGGATTGGCACAAGTTACACGAGCGCTTTCCAAATTTTCAAGCTTGAGGACAAGCTTGATTTCCGAGGGGCCAGGGAGGAATGATACGCATGTTTATATCATTTAGTAAGTCGGCTGCCATTTTAGAAGTGGGATTTGATTGTTGCTGTTTTTAGATTCAGATGCTATTTTAGTTGATAGAATTAGGGAGAGTAATTTTAGGAAGTTTGTTATGTCAATTTCATTATAAGAAGGGAAGGAGGAAACTTAGAGAGATACGAAAAATTTGAGTTATTCTCTTTGGAGAACAGGAGGCCTTTCCCCCTCGAAGTGGATTGATCTATTGTAATCGTTCTCTGTTTTATGAAGTAGATATTCCAATTTCTTTGAGAACTATTGTGTTCTTATCAACTGTTGAGACCCAAACCAATACACCAAAAGCACCTAGGTGATAGAGGTGTGGAAAGTTTAAGTCTTAACTTCAAGGATTGTAACATTCCACCACGCTTCGAAGGCCAACATCCACGGTGGCCCACTCTGAGGCGGCTTTCACTCTGGTACCCCTATTTTCTCACTTTTTATGAGCGAGACCCCGGCATTTTTTTCCGGTACCCCTATTTTCTCTTTTTTGAGCGAGCCCCCAGGTAGCCCTTTCCTCAAGTCGCCCCTCTCATGACTTGAGCCCATGACGTGGAGTTGGCTCTGATACCAAATGTTGAGACCCAAACCAATACACCAAAAGCACCTAGGTGATAGAGGTGTGGAAAGTTTAAGTCTTAACTTCTAGGATCGTAGCACCCTTCCCAAGAGGAGAATGAGAGAGAGAGGGTATAGTTTGAGAGAGTTAGAGTTAAAGGGTTCTTAGAGGTTGAGAGAGAGAGAACGACTGAGAGAGATTAGAGAGTGTTAGTCCGTGAGGAAAGAAAAAGAGTTGAGAGAGTTAGAGATCTTTTTTTTGTTAGGGTTAGTGTTAGTTTTTATAGTGAGAGAGATGGGAGAGGATGATGGGGAACCGTTGGATGAGGTTAGTGGGTGAAGAGATTGGGGTGGAGAAGGGTAAGGCCGTGGGCCTTATGTTTATTTTTATTTCCTTTTGTTTATTTTCTTTTTTCTTTTTTCTTTTATCTCTTTTTTTTTCTTTTGATTTTCTTTATTCCTTAGGATTTTCCACTTGTGGCCCCTTGGCCATTATTTTTATTTTCTTTTATTTATTATTATTTTTTGTTTTCCCCCTTTTTTCTTTTTGGGTTAGTTGTGTTTCGGGTCATGAGGCCGTGATTTTGAACATGGGCCATGAGGCCGTGGGTCATGTGAGCTAGTTGAGTGGCTAGTGAGACACGGGTAATTAGATCATGTGTTGATGATTGAGTGGGTGAGATGGGTTTAGAGAAAGATAATGTGAATGAGAGAGAAATGAGGGAATTGGTCTCAGACCGTTGGATTTGTTAGGAGTAAATGCGGGTTTGTTTGGAGGGAACCATTGGATCTAAAGAGATCCAACAGTTTAGAGTGGATTGGAGAGAGGGGATGTGAAATGTGGAGGGTCGGGTGGTCAATTAAGTGAATGGGATGATCCAACGGTGGTTAGTTAGTGAGAGTAATTAAAGATCGTGTGAAGAGACATTTAGGGTTAGGTTAGGATGCCTTGTGGTGCATTCAGAGATGGGCCCTAGATTGGCAAACCATCGGATCTAGAGAGATCCAACGGTCTGAAGGTAGATCCAACGGTGGTGAAGCTATGGGAGATGGGATAGAGCTAGAGGAGAGGGAATAAGATGTTAGATGATGGAGATCGAAGGGTTAGGATGAGAGATCGGAGCGTAAGATGTGGGCAGTTAGTCATAGAGAAAGGGATCAGACGGTTGATCTGAGGATGTAATAGTAGGATGAGATGATCTAAGGGTTAGATGTTACGGTTTAAAGATATGAAAGAGAAATAAGAGAGAAAAGAGAGAGTTAGGAGAGAAAAAAGACTAAAATACAAAGAAAATAGTTGGTGGAGGGTCTTGAACCCTAATCTTCAACATAGTCTTCAATCGGCTTTACCAATCACGTAAGCCATTATTTTATGTCATTTGGTGTGGCTTTGAATCACTTTGGCCTATCTCGTAGTCTTCAGCTTTGCATCTCTCTTAGTTTGGCTCTACGATCCTCTAGATTGACCCGTACTTAACTTGTATATTCTTGTATTAACCTGCTGGCTCTTTAAGTATTGATTTTAAGCTTATGTAGTTGATCGTGGGCCCGTCAGTCTCGAGACTCTTCCGATCGGGTTTCCTACAATAACGAAAAGCGCATAATGAGACTTAATCAGAACGGCTTTATATCTAGACTTCCAAAAATTTATTTAATTCATGCAAATATACCATTTCGTCCAGAAATGTTTGTTCTATATAACAGAAGAGACTCTTATGTAGAAAAATGAACAAATAGGACAGTTTTACGTAGGAGAGTGCGATAACTCTAAGAGGATAATTGCTTAAAGTAAGCACTTTTGAGCGAATATCAGTGTACTTGCTAAAGACACTCCGACGCTCAAGTCAAGACATGTGCAATCATGGCCGATCACCGATAATTAGTGTGAAAGAAGATCTAGAAAAGCTAAGAATCTTCCCTCCCATGAAAATAGGTCTCCCCTCTTTTCTTTTGGATCTGATCCCCTTTGATGTACAAGGGCTTCTGTATTTATAGGCCTTCGGTAAGCCTGCTCTTAAGAGTCTCACTTCTCCTTTTGACAATATAATAGGATCTTTGAGTTGCTAGCGGAATATTTCGTTTATGCTAGTCATATGTCCAATTTCAGGATCTCGGATGGACCTCCTGTCTACCTGTCATGTCACCCCTACATTTCTGAGGGGTCATTGCCCATGTCAGTGACTGACGGACCCGTTTGCTAGCTGACGGGTTCGTTAGTTGTCAGTTGTCATTTGTTGGATGACTTGGATGTGTCAGAGACTGACGAAGCCATTTTTTAGCTGATGGTTCCGTCAGTTATCAGTTGTCATTTGTCGGACGAATTGTCTATTTCAGCGACTGACGAACCCGTTTGTTAGCTGACACGTCCGTTAGCTGTCAGTTGTCATATGTCCGACGAATTCTGATGGACCCATTTGCAAGTTGACGGGTCCGTCAGTTGTCAATTGTCATCTAACTGACAAATTGTCTGTGTCAGCGACTGACGAACCCATTTCCTAGCTAATGGGTTCGTTAGCTATCAACTGTCATTTGTCGTCCATCACTTTGAGTACTGGATCCGTTAAGGAGCCGAACCGATAATCTGGCCACCTTAGGAACCGACCCGTTGACACCCCTACTCTTGCATCTCTCATAGAGCTTTTGGAGAAGTCTTGGGTTCAAGTCTCCATAAAAACACGTAAACACATGTGGGGCGCTTGATGGCGAACTTTGCATTTCGCACCGTTTTCGGTACACTTGAGTCAATTTGCATTCCATGTGACTATTGGGTTGGATTTGACTTGATTAATAAGTAAATGGGTTCTATATAAATCCAACTCGAATCAGTTCCGAGGTACTGAACAACAGAAGAAGCTAAGGGACATAAGAACAAGAAGACAGAAGCCCGTCTAAGAACAGTTCTCCAGTTCGTTCAGAAACAAACCTGCAAAGAACTTTTGTCCATACTCGTCTAGAGGGTGCTTTTAGTTTTCGAGACTTCTTTCCATCGTTGGGATGGATGGATGTCCTCACTGGCTTGGTTGCGAAGTTGAAGAGGGCTTCCCAAGAATTGGATATCTTCTTTGATTGAGTGATCGAAGAACATCTCATTTCCAAAAAACATGTCGGCTGTGTTTGGTTCAGTACTTTTTTAGGAAATGAAAACAAAATCCCAGAAAAAGTATATTTTTTTGTGTGTTTGGTCGAGGCTGAAAAGTGAGGCCCACGAGAAAACAATTTCCTTGACCCCCTTTTTAATTGAAAACGACTTCTGCTATTCTCAAGCAGAAGTCAAATTTCCTGCAAGCTACCACGTCTCTCCCAAGCTTCTCCTTCACAGGTACTTCTCTCTCTCCTCTCTCTATTCTACAATCTTATCTTCGTCACTCGCCGGAGCTCTCCATCGTTGGTTTTCTTTCGCAAATCGAAGTGATGGATGGTGAAGTGCTCCCAACTCCCATCTCGGAGATAGATTTGCCAACCTGTTCTTGTTGGATAATAAAACTGATTTGGAGAGAAGGTATACATCATATATAATCTCTTGAATGAGATAAAGCCTGTTAATGGATGGTTTTCTTGTTAGGCTTGGTCGGATCCATGATGGTATTCTTGTTAGACTTGATCCCAAGAAGGGACTTTGAATCTGGTTTTAAACGATTTATTAAAGGAATACCATACCAGTGAAAAAACTTGTGGGTTTGCAGGTTATGATCAAAGAAACTAGTTTAATGTTGGTTTAGACAAGAACACCATGGTTATTATTGGAGAGAAACCAGAAGAGTCTTGAGATTTGGAGAGTTTGAGAAAAGGGTTTTAGAGATTTGATCAATATGAATGGCACTGTCATCGGTAGCAATGGTTTGGGTACTGTATGAGCTCGATTTTGGGGGTAATGGCCTCAAAGAAGAGCCACTTGAGTCAAGTACAAGGCTGCACAGCATGTCTTTGTTGATGGGTCGTTATGTAACCAGGTATACCTGAAACAGAGTAAAAATTATGTTACAAGATGTGGCCGAAGCCGTTCACAACCCACAATATGAGCCACGTGGCACATTATTAGAGGGCGTTGACCATATGGATGTTTGGCCAATCCCTCAGTGGACCAGCAAACCAAAAATCAGCTTGATTAATTATTTACAACCTTTGGATCTCTGCACCCAAATAACGCTCAATAATGCTCAAATTCCTACGGTTAAAATCAACCCATGAAATAACTTCAATCCAACGCATAGAAATCACTAAGGGACTGGCCAAACATCCACACGGTCAGCGCCTTCTAATAGTGTGCCATGTGGCTCTTATTGTGGGTTGTGATCGGCTTGGGTCACAACATCTTGTGACAGAAGTTTTACTCACCTGAAACTCTATGGCGTGAAAACACGATTTTTGTTACTCAAGAATTCCATTTGGGCCCGCTGATCGCATGGATGTGCAGCGCACCCCTTGGTAGACATTCATACCAAAAATCTACTTGTTTGATGACTTTTTGCCGTTGGTTTTAGTACTAAATAATAATGGTTGAATTCAACAGCTGGAATCAAGCCTTTGATAGTATTAAAATCTAATGGCTAGAGATTAGCAATAAGGGTGTTTTTTGGTTTGAATCCACGAATGATTAACATTTTTTGGTTTGAATCATTGAAGGATTTACATTTTCCTGCTGTTTAATTTGGTTGAATCTAATGGTTGAATCCACGAAGGATTAACATTTTGAATATTATTGACGGTCATGATCTGGCACACTATCATGACAACATGCCGCACATCCAAGATGTGGTTCACCATACTCCGCATTGAGTCCAACCTAGGAAGATTTTTTAACTTTTGATCTAGAAACGCAGTCTTGCTCAATGATGCGGTCCATGAATAACACCGGCTTGAAGAGTTAGGGGCCAAATTAAATTTTTTTCTTTTGTTTTTTGTGTGGGTGGGGGGGTTGACCATGTTGAATGTTAACTGAAAAAATTCACAAAATGATATTGAGAACTCTAATTTTTATTTAAACGAAACATAAAAAACCAAACAAAAAATACGTTTTATGCTATTTTCTACGATTCAACTAAACAACAGGAAAACAGATTCCAGGAAGTGGGTTTTCTAAGAAACAACACTTCTTGGAAAACTCACTTCCTAGAAAACCACTTCTAGTGAACCAAACGCAGCCATCGATCAAGACGATAAACGAGACTTTGTGGACCTTCTACTCCACGTTCAAAAGGATAACAAACTCACCCGTGATAATATCAAAGCAATACTATAGGTCAGTCTCTCTCACTTTCTCTCTAAATTTCTCTCATGCAAAATGACTAAAGCTCTATTCTTTCTCATTCACAGGATATGTTTGTTGGTGGAAGTGATACGACAACCACAACCACAGAATGGGCAATTGCAGAGCTTGTTAAGAAGCCCAGTGTGATGAAGAAAGCCCAGGAAGAAATAAAAGGAGTAGTTGGAAAGAAATTGAAGGTGGATGAGGAAGACATTCATCAAATGGACTACTAAAATGTATCCTTAAAGAAACACTAAGACTACATGCACCTGCTCTAATGTTGGTTCCGCGAGAGTCGACCACAAGTACTAATATCAAAGGTTACCATATCCCCGCCAAAACAAGAGTCTTCATCAATGTATGGGCAATTCAAAGGGACTCCAAATTATGGGACGGTCCAGAGGAGTTTCTTTCAGAGAGATTTATCAACAACTCTATCAATTTTAAAGACTAAGACTTAGAATTCATCTATTTTGGCTCAGGGCAAAGGGGCTGATATTCGCTCAAAAGTGCTTATTTTAAGCAATTATCCTTATAGAGATGTCACATTCTCCTACGTAAAACTTATCTTTTCATCGACTTTTCTATATAAAAGTTTCTTACATTGTGTAGAACACATTCTTTAGATGAAAATCGACTATTTACATGAAATATGCGCATTTTGGATAGTCCAGTATCAAGCCGTTTTAGTTGAATTCCATTACGTATTTTTTCAGTTGTAGGAGACACTATCGGGCAATTCTCAAGACTGGTGGACCCACGATCAATTACAGAAGTCCTTTATCAAAGCTTAAAGACCCAGAAGCTAAGATAAGAAGATAGAAGCCAAATACGGGCAAAGCTAGAGGATTGTAGAGTCGGACCAAGGACCAAGAGAGAGCGGAAGAGTTGAAGACCAAGAGAAGGACTGAGGTGTTAAAAGCCACACCAATTGACATAAAAAACTAGTTTGACTAATTGATAGAGCCGATAAAGAAGAATAAAGAAGACTAGGGTTCAAGACCCTCTAGTTCTATTATTTTTGTATTTTCTCTCACCTCTCTCTTATTTCTCTCTCTATTTATCTTGGCACACATACCCATGAACCATGATCCATATCCATACCCATGACCCATGACCCATGCCCATGCCCTTTTGCAACACCTAGAGAGAATCAGTCTTACTTGACTGATTCCTCTCTCCCTTTTCTCTCAAGGAAAATGATCTCTCCCTCAACCGTTGGATCTCATAAGATCCAACGGCTCTTATAACTCAACAAACCTTCACATGGATTCACTTTCTTTCTCTTAAAATCTATATAAGGGACCTAGGGTTCCTTTAGAATTAGGTTCTCTCCCCCTCTCACAACCTAACCCTAAGTTCCCTCTCCCCTTCTTCTCTAAACATCTTTATCTCTCTTCTCCCCTGGTTCAGTTCTCATCCAAAAACCAGCGAGAACATGGCCTTGCAAACCTCTTCTCCATTGGTAAGTCACTAATATTCGCTCAAAAGTGCTTATTTTAAGCAATTATCCTTTTAGTGTTGTCACACTCTTCCACGTAAAACTGTTCTATTTATCCACTTTTCTACGCAAGAGTTTTTTCCATTGCGTAGAATATATTTTTCTGGTCAAAATGGTATATTCACATGCATTCATACGCATTTATTTGACCTACATGCGAAGTAGTTTTGTAGAATTCTCATTACGCGATTTTTCTATCGTAGGAACACTATCGGACAATTTTGATGGAATACAGGCCCACAAATGACTACTAGAGCCTTTGATCAAAGCGTAGAGAGCCAGTGGACTTAGACAAGAAGATATAAGCCCAGAGCGGGAAGAGCCAGAGAGTTGGGGAAGCGTGAGAGGAAGTCAATGAGAAGGAGAGCTAAGTACCACGAGACGAGATTAAGGAGTATAAAGCTCAATCAACCGACACAAGATAAAGACTTGACCCGTTGGTGAAGCATGCAGAAGACCAAGTCAAAGACCAGGGTTCAAGACCCTCTACTAGCTTTTTTTTTTGTAATTTTGTAAAATTTTCTCTCTCCTCTCTCTAGATCATCTCACAGATCCCAATCATCAGATCCTCTCTCCCTTCACAATCACTTAATCCTACAGCCTACCCTGGCTGATCTCTACTATTATCTAGACTATCTTCTTAGTCGATCTGTTTAAGTACGGATCCCCGATCCACTGATCCATTCTTTATAGATTCCCTAGCTGACATGTGGTAGGCTTAGAATTGACCAGTGGCCCATCGACATCGTCACTTGAACCCACTATTTCCTTGGCCCATTGCACTCTGAAACCACGATTTTGGTATGACCCACAGTCCATAGAAATCATGGCCCTGCCATTTAGTGGACCCCGAGATTTTAAAATGCTTTAAAATTAATTTTTTTAAAATAATGAAAAAGGGGGGGGGTCCACTAAATGGGGAAATCCCCCAAAGAAAAAAAAAAGGTTTCTTAAAAAAATAAATATATATATATATATATATATATATCTTTTTTATTTATTTCAAAAAAATCTCATTTTCCATTAAAGGAAAGTGGGAGGTTTATAAAAGAGGAAGAGAAGGGTTCGTTTGAACCCTAATTCCTCTCTTTTCTTCTCCTCTCTTTCCCCCAAAACCTCTTGCCCCTTCTTCCCCTCTCTTTTGGCCGTTTTCCCTCCTCTTTTCCACCTTCTTCTTCATCTTCTTCTTAAGTTTTTACTGGACTTGCAGGCCGCAACTCCGGCCTGTTACGAACTCCACCACCGCATGGCTTCCACCTTCAACCACTGCCTCCTCTTCGTCCGTAGCAGCACCGCCCAAATGCCCCACCTTGCTCCTCCTGTTGCTACGTGCAACACGGTAAAAAAAAAAAAAACCAGTCGTCGGAGAACTCCATCTTCTCCGGCATGTTCCACCACCGCCCCCACTGTCTGTGTGCCCCTTTTTCTTCTTTCTCTTCTTTCTTTCCTTTCTTCCCTTGCTGCCCACCTGCCTCCTCTCCCTTGGCAGCACCCAAGCCCGAACCAGCACTGCCTCTCCATCTCTCAAGCCGTTGATCCCAGCAACTCTCCACGTTTTCGCTACCCCTTCTCCCTTCTTCATCACCGTCATCACCTGCTCCACCACGTGAGCTCTTCCTCCACCTTCAACTAGCATTCCTCCTCTTCCACAAAGTCGTGCATAGCCCGTGAAGAACCTACAACTAGCGCCTCAACGCACCACTGTGCACACCACATCCATCTCATAACTCCATCATGGCCTCTCACCCTTTGGAGAGAATCGTTGCTGCTCCTCGTTTGCAACCCTCACGGTTTCACCCATCACCACAGCAAACCACTCCATCGAATCGGTAAGGTCCCCCCCTTTCTTCTCTCTTCATCCCATTTTCTCTCTTTATTTTCTTGTATTTCTCTCTTTCTCTCTAGATCTCTCCACTTCCTCTCTCTTCTTATTTTCTCTCTCTATCTTAATCTCTCTTTCACATGCTTTCTAGTTAGGTTTTGTTTCTTGTCTCATGTTTGTAAGCACTTTTCATTAATTAATAAAGTTATTTTTGTTCATTTCTCAATTTATTTTTGTGTTAATGCTCTTATTTTTGTGAAAAATTCTCTCTCTAGAATCATAAAATAATGTTTTAATCCCAATTTCCATCTCTTTAATCTCTCCACCAATTTCAAGCCAAGAAATCCATTATTTTATGTTCTCTCTTTGTACTAATTAACCCCGAGTGCGGATCGACATCCAACACGAATCCCTATACAAAATTGCATACTTTTGCAGGATATTCGAATAAAAAGTACAAATGTGTTGAGATTAGGGTTTCCATAACCAACGACACGGAAAAACTCTAGTTTCAGTCACCAAGGTAAATTTCCATTTTCTATCTTCTTTTTCATTTTTTCTCTCTAAAATCTCGTTCTTTCTCGCTTTATTTCTTCTCTTATAGTGCTTTCTAGAGTGATGGTTATTTGTTTTATTTTCTTTTATGAATAAATTAGATTCAAGCATTGTAATTTGTATTATTTTAATACATAAGTTTCTCTTTTCCGTTTATAGTGTTTCTTTCTCTTTAGTTATGTTAATTAGTTGATATAAATCTCTCCAAAAAGATTATTTTAAATCTCAATCATTAATCACCACTCTCACCCTTCCATCATATTTTCAAGCACTTTCTATTATTCTAATGTTTCGATAAATTGTGATCCCTAACCCCGAATGCGGATTCGACATTCGACATATCGAAGTCTGTATTTTTGCAGGATTTAAAGTGAACCAGAATTATAAATATTGTTGAAATTTAGGGTTTCCGATTCGACGACACGGAAAAAAATCTTACTTTCAGGGGCTGCCCTGGATGTCATTTGGCCTCATAGTCATTGATTTCGTTATTGCAAACCTCTTATACTTGTTCGACTGGGAGTTGCCTGGTGGTGCAAACAAGGAAGAACTCGATGTGACTGAAGCTTTTGGGCTTACTGTCAGTAAGCGAACTCCTCTTCATCTTGTTCCTATATATCACTCATTAAAAGCTTAATAAGATCCACGGGTATCTGCTTCTACTTATGTAAGAGATATTGTTCAATTGAAGCTTTTGGAGACGCGCACATGTACACACTTGCTCACGTGCACTTGTAAAAATTAGAAATACAGTTAAAAATAGCCAAAATGGTGGTGATGGTGGCGATGGTAGACTGACTATGTCATCGTAGATTAAACGCACCACGATAAGCGAATGAATGGTAGCATTCTCATGATCAGAGTATTATTTAGTTTGTACGATTTGAAGGCCATAAAATGATTTGTTAATACATAAATGCGACATACCCGCTTAACATTGTAGCATTTTGTGCGACTGGACATGTTAACCATGATGCCAGATGATATTAGGAGGCATTTGGGAACGAGAAGTAAAAGCACTTTCTACTTATAGTAGAAGTTACTGGTTGATTTTTTACCTCCAAAAAGTCAGAGAGATTAAAAGCTTCGGGAGGCCTTCTAATTTTTGAGAAGTAATTTCTCTTAGAAGCTAAAAATTTAGCTTCAGATTTAAGTTAGTTTTAACTTTTCAAAAGTTAATATATGAAACACATCCAAACTAACTTTTTGGCTTATAAAACTCTATAAATTATTGCTTATTCTTGTGTTGCCAAACGCTCCCTAACTACATGTGTTTGCTCAACCGGAGGACAAGAGATGGATGAAATGGCAGAAGCAATAGGCATAACTCTTCAACCCTACAAGGTGATCACTGGTAGGGCCGTCTCGATGCAAGTTGAGGCTTAAGGTGGGTGAAAACTCCGTATAAGGCTTTTTTTTATTAAAAAGCCTTGTAGGGTTGAAGTTGTCTCCCCCAAATGGATGGTGGATCTCAGCCACTCACACTTGATTTTGGCAAATGCTTTGACGGGAGTGCCGAGGGCACGAGTGTGGTTTTCTTATGCCCTCTCTTATCTTATATGGTTTCAATAATGAGTGGCTGAGATCCACTATGCTTCGTATCGATGGCTGAGATTAATTCCCACCTGATTTTGACAAACACTTTGTCGGAAAGTGCTGCAGGCACGGGCCACCCACGCATATAACAAGTCTACTCAATTGTATTCTCTAATCTTATCATGCTTCATATTATAAAGAGGTTGATATCAAATCCATCCATCTAATGTGAACGGTCAGTCAAATAGGACATTAGAAGCCTTATATTAGAGGTAGAATAAAAGGATGAGAAGAGTACAATTCATTAGGGCTTACTTTGGGGATATTGGCAGCAAGACTGTTCAAAACTGCTTCCACATATCCACGTACTTCTTGAGATCTCCACTTGAACTCTTCTTCTTGATCTGTAGGTCTTCTAGCCATTGTATCTTGAAAAAATTATGCATCTTAGCAAACTAGCTTCAGAGTACAACAAATTTTTATGTAGATATGTGTTTTAGCTAATAAAACAATGTTAAAGAAACAACCATTGACAACCAATCAAACACCAACAAAATTATGTATTTTCCAAGAAATTAAAACATTTTACTGTTTAGTTGGGCCATAAAAAAAAGATCTCAAGTGACTTTTTTAGTCCTATTATGTGTATAAAAAGTTTCCTTAAAAAATGGTAGAACATGAGTTTGAATATGGTAGATGTGAGCTATAGAATTATTTTAATCTTGAGGTTCTGTTTCAATGCATTGGAACCTGACTAACCTTCTAAATATTCAAATTTGTTACCTTGTAAAGAATGATAGAATGCATTGAGAAACTACCAAAATCCATACTAACTTCCATTATGTTGCTCCTTAATATATGCTTCTAACTGCCCCATTGCTGCCAATATAAATCCTACAATAACTGTACAAATATATCAATGTCAGAGAAACAACAACTCTATTAATAGACAAGAAAAGAATCATAATACTCTTGGAGAATATAACTAATGAGACTAAAATAGGAATATAGAACTAGATATTCCGGCAAGGCATCCCATCACTAATTACAAAAGCTTTCTATTGCCCAGTTGAAAACATAACCACCTTAGCCATACCCCTAGTCTTTTCTTTCTTTTCATTGTGAAAAGAAAGTTGGGGGGTTGATACGCTCACATGTTTGCAAGCACTCATCTCTAACGTATAAGTATACTCAAGTATGATATGCTCATATGCATAGATTGATGGAACTTCTTGCAAGATTTCCTTTGTCTTGCTCATGCATCCATAGATTGATAGGACCTATTGGAGATAAACTTCGCTCCAAAGTAGTTATCCCTATTTCAAAGTCAAGTACTTGTGGTTTTAAAGTTTTGAAAGACAAAAGAAGAGGATTTTTTAGAGCAAATATCTAGATGCGCTCACTAGACGAGAAAGGAGAAATTTTGCATCTACTGACACTTATCAAGATGATAAGACATATTATTGGTCATTCGTGGACTAGGTTAAGAAGCTTCACTTGTGTAGGCTTCATTCCAAAATAAGCACTTGACTCTAAAAGCTCTAAAGTATTATGTAGTATCTTGATCGATACATAATCTTTCTCAAACTTCATAATATTTGAAGGGCTGAAAAACCGTTGACATTTTGGGCCTATTTGCCCTGAACATATAGATACAATGTGGTAGAAATCTTCATAATTCATTTGCAAGATAACAAACCAAACAATGCATTATCATCATTACCGCGTCAGAATGTTTGGATTCAAAATAAGTTAGAAAACACCGAAAAGTTTGGCATACTTCTCTGAAATCTTGATACCCTGATTCGCTGCACATCATAAAGGTGATGCTTGCTGAATATGAGCATCAAACTTTGTTTCTCAAGGAATTTATGCAAGTACATGATTGTAAGTTATAACATTTTGCATATTCTTTACATGGAATCTTCTATGAGCTAAAACGGGCATTGTCACATTTAGACTTAAGACAACCACTCACTTGTTATTTGGGGTGGCATTCAAGTCATTAGAGTCTCCAAACAAACAAAAAAACAAAAACATAAAAAACAACTCATAAAATAGAGAAGAAAATAGATCTCCAGGTTCTAATCTACCTAGTCCTTAGTAGATTTTGTTGAACAAAAAATGCATGGAAGGGCAAATGACTTTAAACATACACCGAATCCTAACTCTACGAAATCATATCCATCAACCAAAAAAGAAGAAACTTTAAACTCTTTGTATTCTCAAAAACATCTCCATAAACTTATCCCCCAAATGAACAAACAGAATTGCAAAACCAAAATAGAAAAATAACATAACCAAAGACAAAATATGCAAAAATGAAGAAAGTTCAAAAAAAGACATGAGTGAAAACATCAATCATCGATTTGTGTTATAAAATTGCAAAATTATTGAAGCTCTAACCATAAACCCTAAGTTTCTAATTGACCCCAAACCAAGAAAAAAAATAGCTTCATTCTAAAATATTGAAAAGAAAAATTCCATGAGAACTAACCTTTATAACCCTCCAGATTAGGGCCAACCAAGTGTAAAAGCATCATAACTTCGGAGGTCTCCCACACAACCACCCTAGTGGAGATAAGGACCAACACATGAGGTGGTGGTTTACTAGCACCCTCTTCAGCCTGCTTCAACTGGATATAGCTGGTAAATGGTAACTGGTGGTGATTAAACAACGTTAATTTTATGCCGATGGCTAGGCCTTGGTCCAGCAGCAAGGTTTTGTGGACCTTATTAGTAGGGAAAATGAATGTCTTGGGGCATTCAAGATTACAAAAAGTTAGAAAAACCGTAAGTGCATTGAAGTCCTAAGGCTTAAAATAGTTATGTTCAATTTAAAATCGCACCCAAAATGCACCGTTTTAATGAAATTGGAAAATTTTATAATATTATTTGAAATATCCTACAAGCCAGTACATTTAACAGACATGGAAAGATACTCCAGTAGTTAAAGTCTTTAATCAATGGCCAATACACATGATCAAGTACTACATGTCTTATCCTACAAACCTTTGGTTGAAAGAATCTACAAATATGCCCAAATCTGCTCACTAGTCTCATTTGGTATCACACAAAGCGTTCCATGTCCTAGCATTGTGGCATTGTGAACCGTGCTCTATCTAGACATGGTA
The DNA here is from genome assembly GCA_035048495.1 of Euptelea pleiosperma. Lineage (NCBI taxonomy): Eukaryota > Viridiplantae > Streptophyta > Magnoliopsida > Ranunculales > Eupteleaceae > Euptelea > Euptelea pleiosperma. The sequence continues at coordinate 35,203,580 of CM068550.1, read as the reverse complement.
CACGTCTTGCATGTCAACACTAATATGAAAGTCAGACATGACCACATAAATTTAGTATAAATAAATAACTACATACATGTATGTATGCAGGTGTGTGTATGCTTGCATGTGTTGATTTATATTTAATTATCTACACAAAACACGCACATACGTATCATTACTTCATTCATATTTGAACTAAAAAGAACAAAGAAATAAAAACTAATAAATTTTGGAAGAAGGGCATGAAAATGAATGCCTTCTCAATACTAAGTGCCTTCACTGTTACTAAAACCATTCCCTTCTTGACTCCCAGACCTTTTATTTGCTCTTTTCCAGTGGACCCTCATGGTCAAGATCCCACAATGACCTCAATTTTGTCCCTTAGCAGACTGCCATTGTTAGTTCTTGGACAACTTTCTAATCTCAAGTTAACAACTATGTTATGTCTTCACATTTGCCCCCCACCTCCTCTATCATTTGTTGCTCATCCTGTACGTTGTATTGAAAAAAGAAAAAACCAAATTGGTTCGCAATCACCTTATCTATATTTCATGGCAACATGCCCAAATATGTGGTGGCATATTAGCCCTTGTTGGTGATAAGAACCCCTTCATGACCTACTAAGAAAACTATTGAGAAATGTATTCTTGTTCGCATTGTTAGTTGATGCTACCAAACTTTTTCATCGTAAATATCTTTAGACTAGTTAGACTAACTCTCTTTGAACCAATGTTTTGCAAATTGGATCAGACCAACTGGTCCAACCGGTAAGCCGGTTCCAATATCGTTGAGCATCAAACCATAAGATTTTTTTTGATAAGTATAGATTTATTAAAAGGAAAGGGAAAGGATACAAGGGCTCAAGCAGTCGAGATGACCAACTCAGAGCACAAAGCCAACACGCTGGCCTAAACAACAAAAACAAGCCCAGCATAAAGAGGACACTACGCTATTCATGATGATGAGACAAAAGTTCTGCCTTTACCTTCAAACCCGCACAACCTGAGGAACTACTGTGACAACATCTGGGAGGCGAGCAACCTAAACATTAGTTACAGTAATGGATATCAAAGAATGAAATTTCTAACTCACCATATAATCAACTAGAGAGCAAAAATAAAGTAGCTAACTTCTATGACCCCTTGCTCTCCAGGAATGATCTCTGGCTTGTGTTCAGCATTAGCCAGAGCATCTTCAAGTTCATCTCATAACGACTCATTTCTAACGGCAACCGATTGAGGCTTAAATGTTTTCACCTGTTCAACAACAAACATGATTAAGCATCAAAGTTTCCAACCTGAATTTGAAATCAAACTCTAGTTTTGCCAACTTTCTATATCTTAAACTTAAGAAACTTGAATGGTAATTGAAATTAGGGTTTTTCCGTGTCGTTGATCGGAAACCCTTGATTTCAACAATATTTGTAATTTCTCTGAATTGATCACTTAATCTGCAAATAAGCAAACTTGCACAGTGGCTCGTGTCGGATATTGTTCGCACTCGGGATTAGTTAGCACAATAAGAAACAAGAATAATTAAAAAATGCTCAGAATAAATGAAAGGGTGAGAATGGTGGAGATTGATTTAAAATATGCTTGAGATTGTTGTTAAAACTATTAGAATGAAAAAAAAATATAAGATAAACGAGAATGAAAAACACAATAAATGAAAACAACTTAAACTTGAATTTAAAACTTGTTCATTAAACTAAAAACAAATGCTTACAATGCTTTACAACGAAAATAACATTAAACCAAATTAATCTAGAAAGCCATTAAAATTTTACCCTAGAAAGCATGTAAAGGTAGAGAGGGACAGAAGAGAGAGAAAGAAGGTAGGAATGTTAGAGAGATGAATTAGAGAGAAGCTTACCATTAAAGAGGTAGATGGTGCAACTCCGATTGGATCGACCTCAATAGGATTGAGGATTGTAGCCTTTGATTGTGGCGGATGGAATGGGCAGCAAAGAGACGTTGTTGTTTGACGCTTTGCACCTTGAGGTGGAGGCGTTAATTATGAGCTCGCCGGAAAAGAAGGGTGAAGAAGAAGAGAAAGAAAGAAGAAGAGAGGAAGAGAAGGGGGAGGGAACCAACCCAAGAAGGAGAGATCGTAGATCTCTTATAGACTTTTTTTTCTTTCTTTTTGCTTGTTGTAAAAATGATGACCGTTAGATCTAGAGAGATCCAACGGTTGAGAATGGGTTAGTTAGATGAAAGATAGAGTAACTAGGATAGAGAGATATGTGGGAGAGAAGAATCAATCAAGTGAGACCAATTCTCTCTTGTTGTTGTAAATAGGCATGGGCATGGACATGGTTCATGGGCATTGGTATGGGCATGGGTCATGGGCATGGATCATGGGTCATGGGTCATGGGCCTCGGTCATGTGCCAAGATAGATAGAGAGAGAAATAGGAGAGAGATGAGAGGTGAAAGAAAAATACAAAAATAAAAGTATTGGAGGGTCTTGAACCCTGGTCTTCTTTATTCTCTCATGTTCGCTCCACCAATTAGTCAAACTTTTCCTTTGATGTCAATTGGTGTGGCCTTTAACACCTAAGTCCTTCTCTTAGTCTCTAGCTATTCTTCTCTCTCTTAGTCCTTGTTCCGGCTCTACGATCCTCTAGCTTTGCCCGTACATATTTTCTATCTTTTTATCCTAGCCTGTTGGCTCTTTAAGCTTTAATAGAAGTCTTCTGTGGTTGATTGTGGGCCCGCCAGTCCTCGAGAATCGCCCGATAGGGTCTCCTGTAAGTGAAAAAGCGCGTAATGAGATTCAACTAAAACGGCTTGATACTGGACTATCCAAAATGCGTATATTTCATGCAAATAGTCGATTTTCGTCTAAAGAATGCGTTTTACGCAATGGAAGAAACTCTTATGTGGAAAAGTCGACGAAAAGACAAGTTTTACTTTGGAGAATGCGACATCGCTATAAGGATAATGGCTTAAAATAAGCACTTTTGAGCGAATATCACAACCCCCAACTAGTATATTGCAAATCCTTGGCAATTACTATGAAATAAGTGAGCTAAAAAGGGCTTGGTATAATATGTTAGAAAACTTATTTGCATTACTCAGAAAAACTCCATTTTGTCAGATTATTTCAAGGATTCAAGAAATCATTCACAAATTAGAACTAATCAGCAAAATACAACACTTCTACAAATGGACCTTCAAACAAAAGATTACTTAGATTCAGTATGTGTGTGTGTTCAACATCATCCTTATCTGGTAGTAGAGATATCTGGATCTCCTTATAGACTCTATGCCTTGACCTCAATCCTCACTTGTATACTACTCAGAAGTGAATCACTCAGAAATGGTTTTATACTTTTCTCTCAAACTATATGTGAGGAGATAAATATAAAAATTGGCAAACGTCTCACATATATAGTTCTTGAATGGAGGGTATAAGAAGATTTAAGAAGATCTCATGATTGGAATGTCATATCACTTAAGAACGTTGGATCAAACTCTATAATTTCTCTTTTCTTCATTCTCCACACTTGAGGATGGTACAAATCTAGAATCAAATAGGACTTGCGTAGGTTGTATTGAGGCTTATGATAGGTTCAGAAAAGAAGGATATTCTGGTATTCAAAAATTCTGAGAGGGTATCTCACTATTCTTTGCAACTTTTCCCAAGGATAATATTTCATTGACTTTTCTTTTTTTCTTTTTCCAATTTTTGTCTTTTTGGCTATTCTTTAACCTTTCCTTTTTTTTTTTTTTTTTTTCTGATCATGTTTCTTTTCAGCTCGAACCATTTGTTTTCTTTTCTTTTCTTTTCTTTTTTAGGTTACTATCTTTTTCATCCCAAATATTCTTTGATCCCCCTTAGAAGTAGGTTATCGTATTGAACTCTTTTTTGGGATTGGGTTTTTGGTTTATGGGTTAACAAGAAAAGGTTTTCATCAACAGGCTCAAAAATAATTTCTAACGGTATAGATGTCAGGGAAGCTAAAAAGTCTGATTGGTTAGAAAAATGGCCTATATAATTTTCTAGGGTTGTACTTTCATCTTCGATGTCTCGAATGGATATAGATAAGGTTCTTCATGTAATAATCTGAATTTGATGTCGTTCTGAGTTCCATGACCAAAGCGAAGGTTAATGAGATCACTCAATGGAAATATTTGGGGACTAGAAGAATTGTGAGTCATCTTGTGACTCAGAATAATTTTATAACCCTCAGAAATAATGAAAAGCTCAAAAGCTCACTGGGTTAGGTCTCCACACTTTTTATTCTTGGATCTCTGGTGATATTCGCTCAAAGGTGCTTATTTTAAGCAATTATCCTTTTAGCATTATTGCAGTCTCCTACGTTAAAATACTCTATTTATCTACTTTTCTACGTAAGAGTCTCTTTTGTTGCGTAGAACACACTTTTCTAGACGAAATGGTATATTTGCATGCATTAAACACATTTTCGAAAGTCTAGGTATGAGACGTTATGATTGAAACTCATTACGCATTTTTCACTATTGCAGGAAACCAAATCGGATGATTCTTGAAAATTGCGGACCGACGAGCGATCACAGAAGCTCACTATCGAAGCTTAAAGAGCCAGCAAGTTATCATAGGAAAATACGGGACAAGTACATGCCATGCCTGAGGATGATAGAGTTGAACAAGGAACCAACGAGCTGACTGGTCCGTGAAACAAGATAAAGATGACTGTAGGGAGTTCCATGCAAATAATGAAGATGGTGTTGCACGTGAGTTTCAAGGATCCAATCAAGAAATTTCCCAAGACCTGGGAAGCATTGGTCGAGTCAGGAGACCACGGGCCATAGGGTGACCAAGTCAATGGCTAGCTAGATCATGAAGAGACAAACATGGTTCAAACAAAGATGATCAAAGAGATTGATTCAAGATGAGGGGTCACGGTTTTAAAAATACATGGAAAGTTGGCCTGTGAACATGATAAGACAGGTCAGATGGTTTTGACTGTCTGATTGAGTTGAACAGCTAGATATTGTCGAATCAGGGACAAGACGGAGCTAGATGCATGGACCAATGATTATTGTTAGAAAATTGGTCTAAACAATTCCCAAAATGGTGGTTGCATTTGCAATAAACCACCACATGTGTGGCAAAGATGTAGCAAGCGTGTTCCATTCCAGAGAAGTAGGAAAGAGAGTAGTTTGGCTAACAAGAAGTGATGACATGTGAGGTGGCAGCATGTAGCATGCTATGGACCATCACATGGGATAATATCTTGCCTAATTGAGAAGAGGGCTGTAGCATGGTCCACCAAATAGTGACTATCCTCCCTTGGAAGTTTTGATAAGGTGAATCTCGCCTTATTGGGGAGAGTTAAGTTGGACCAAGAAAGGAAAAGTAGAGGACTATCTTCCCTTGGAAGTTTTGATAAGGTGCATCTCGCCTTATGGGGGAGAGGGCAAGTTGGACCAAGAAGGGAAAAGTAGGGACCAAACCCTAATGAGGATGGTCTCATCCTTAATATAATTAGAAAAGAAAGAGGAGAAGAGGTCGGCTCTTCATTCTCGACGTTCTCTCTTCATCTCTCCCCCCATGCTCTTCTTCCCCAAGCCGTTACAGCCCCTCTTCACTATCAATCGATCCATCTCCAAGACCGTCCAGTAACTTCTTCACGTTGCTGCCCTTTGCACGATCTTCAGTGTTGCCATCCTTCTCCTCAACCTGCATGCACATCTCCATTTTCATTGGTGAAACCAGCAACATACTGCTGCAACGCCAACCGTTCCAACACTATCCACCCACCTCTTGACCTCCCTTCCTCATCTCTCCATCGTCCATTATTGCAACCCGTCTCTAGCCCCTCAAAGAAGAAAAAAAAAAAAAAAAAAAAAAAAAGAAAATTTTTTTTTCAAGATCACCGGAGTTGCAGGTTGCAACTCCGGCAACCTCCATTAACTCCGGCCACCTGTTGCTGATCACCTACCTCTTCCCCCTCTCGCTAGCAACCACCACGAAGACCACTCTCGTCGCCATTTTCTCTTCCTCTCCACGGTGCTGCTGCACCGCCTGAAAATCCTTCACCATTCTCCACGTCACTGCTGCCCTCCCACCTGCAACTCCGGCCGGCAAACACGCAGTCACCATTCCACAGTTACCACCCCTTTCTCCTCCAGCTGCTACCAACGTCCTCTACTTCAAGGTGCTGCTGCACCAAATCGTTGCTGCCCTGTCCATCACGACCCCACACAACCAGCTAACGCTCCAGTCCGTCTCCACCTTGCTGTGACAGCAACCAGCACCCCCACCTGTTGGTCCTCCTCCATCACCGTTAACAAGGGTAGCAGGCTGTGATGCCTTTGATTCTAACTGATCTCCTTCACCATTCCATCCTCATTGGAAACCTAGCCGCTTATCTCATCTTGGAAGAAAGACAAGCCGTCTTCTTCACAACCCAGCTTGCTCCTCTCTAAAATCTGAAAAACCGCATGCAACTTCTCAAAAAAATCTGCTGCCCGTCCTCATCTTACTGTCTCTCAAAAACTCTCTCTTGCTCTTACTAGAAGAGGAGGAACAAAAGAAAAAAAAAAGAAGAAAACAAAAAAGAAAAGAAAGGAAAAGAAGAGAAGGGCAGGGGGTGGGTCATCCATAACGGTTGGATCCCCCTCCACCATTGCAGCCTACTGCCACCACCATCTATCACCACCACGCACCACCATGTTCTTCACAAAGAAGGAGGGGACTATCCTCCTCCTTGAGGTTGTCATCGAGCCACCAACTCCACTTGGCCGACCAGTCACTTGGACCGCCACGTCATGCTAGTTTCCTTCGAGGGCTGCAATCACTCACACTATCACCGGTAAGTGTTCAAAGGTGAGGATCTAATTTTCTCTCTCTAGATCCTCTTACTCTCTTCATCTCTCTAGGCCTTTTCTCACTTTCTCTCTCTAGCTCTCTCCTTCTCTTTCTAGCATCCTCTTGTTTTACCTCTAGGATAGTTTATTTGTGTTTATTTTCTTTTATTATCAGTGTAAACAGCTTTTGATGATTTAATAAAAGTAGTTTCCATTCAAGTTCATTTTTGTGAGTTCATTATCATGAATAGTAATTTTAAACTTATTTGTTTAGCAATCCCAGTGATTAATATTCAATCTTCAAAATCAAACATCATGTTTTGAATCCAACCTCATCACTCTTCTTCTGTCATTATTTCTATCAATTTCTGAGAAGAAAATCCGTCATTTTATGTGTTAAGTTGCTCAAACTAAACCCGAGTGCGGATCGACATCCGACACGAATCCCTATACAAAGCCTATAATTTTGCAGGAATTTTGAGGCTCGGATCAAATTACAAATCTTGTTGATTCTAGGGTTTCCGTAACCAACGACGCGGAAAAAAACCTATTATCATCTGGATAATCTAAACTTCGGATAATTCTGACGTTGATATGTGAACATTTTTGCTGAATCTGAGTTTTCAAAGATTTTTCAATCTACTGTTGTTTGCTTTCAAACTGAATGAAGAGCTAATAAGTGATTTTTCAAAATCGACATCCTTTTCAATAAATAGACTTTACGAAAAGTTTGTACTCATCATTGTAAAAGATTTGAAAAGCATTTCGAAAGTACTCAGAAAACTTTGTAAAACACAGGTTATCACCATAGAAATACATCTTTTTCTCATATTTTTCTCATGTTTTTTTTTCTTTTCAAAAGCAAAACATGAGTTTTGGTAAACACCCACCCCAACTTAAATACGACACCGTCCTTGGTGCTCATGACTGGGACATAAAAAGATGAAAACTCAATAATTCATGATGCAAGAGTTTAGGAAGTGTTTTACCAAATTGACATAAAATGGACCTCGTGTGGTACCCGATGATCTGCAAAATGAATGTACATGCATGTCCAAATAGGTTTGACAATAATATATGCATGCGACTCACGTAACTATAGGAATACCAGAATTTTTTTTCCGAAAGCGCTAAGTTTTATGTCTTCAGCCAGACATGACGGGGGTATAACAAGTACCCCCAACTAGGTTAAAACTCATGGAGACTGAGTGAATCTATAATCTTCTAAGGTGAAACAGAGACTGTTATCCTATCCCTTATCTAGGTATACCTGTGTAGAACAGGTCTCTCTTAGTGTAAACTAAGAGAAGGGCAATAAGTTCTCTTAGCAGACCCGCAAAAATATTTAGTTCAGTGGGGAGGGATCGAAGCTTCTCAGTAAAAACTGAGAGGAAAGTAGTAGTAGGTTCTCTGACCATGGTTAGCAGAGCCGCAAACTCATTGAGTTTAGCAAGAATGTATCTGAATGGAGCAGACTCCTGCAGATCAGTACTACCAAAATTGTCTGACTCTGAGATGAAGTCAGGCTCAAAGTGTTCTTGACATTGGGATAATTTTTCCACGGGAGAGTCATGAACAAGACTCTCTACGGCATATGGTGTATTGACAATATCGACGTACGTTGGCTGTTCAAAAATGGTAACCTTTGCCTTGAGGTTGTAAAATGCCGTCGACATGTTATCGTCCCCACACTTGATGTGTGCATCAACGATGGTGAGGAATAGTGGGTCTAGAACAACTGGGACTGCACTATCTAGACAGTGCTCAGTGTCTGGAATGTCTGCTTTAGGTGCAGACAATGAAGCATCAGAAGTAGATGATTCCTCTAAGCTAGGTTCAGAAGTCGATGCTTCGAAGGACACCGAAGATGGAGACTCTGGCTCATTAATATTGTAGTCCGATCCATTATTTGTAGCAACATCAATTTGTTCTTGTAAAGTTTGGTACTGGGTCTAGTTGTGCGACTCCTCATTATGGACTGTGGCCATAGTATTTCCCTCTGGATAAGCCATCGGTTAGCTAGTGAAGTTGACTTCTTCTCTCTCAGATTCTAACTCACCTAGACGGTGTTCTAAGCTTTCCATGGAGTGCTGTTGTTGGATGATATATTGAAAGAGGAGTTCTTCTAGACTAGGTTTAGTAGTAGACTGTGGTAGTGCAGCTAAAGGAAGCTGAGGTGCCAACTCTTGAATGTAGTCCGATTGAGTATGAAAGTTATATGAAGGATGTGAGTCTGGGACTATCCGTTGACTTTGAAAATCCTGCGGGGTCCACTGTTGACCAAAATATTCAGTCTGTGGATCTGGCTAGTACTGGTACTGCGACTGCAAGTACTGCCCATCATATTGTCCATAGGGTTGATGAAACCCATAGTGATACATATCCTGTTGCAGTTGTTGCTGGGAAAAAGACCGTTGTTCCCATTCAAAGTTATTGTGACTTCCAGTGTCCGGATAATACATGTTATTGTAGGAGGTTTGCAGTGGAGGTTCAAATTTACTAAAATTAAAGACCTCTTCTTGGACATGAGGAAAATATCCCACAGATTTGGAGTGATAAACAAGCTTCCGGACCGCAACATCAAGGACGGAAACTGATTTTGTCAAATCCTTAAGTAGGGATTTTAGTACTGGATCGCCTTGTGCTTCATGTCCCATCAAACTCTGTAAGACTGGAGTATCATGACGACACTCAGGATTGGTATACTAGTGCTTGGAGTCATCGCCTAGATCTTCAAAGAAATTGTGGCAGGTCTCGAATAGAGGTCGTTCAGCTGCCATTAGAGAGATGTGAGTCTCTCAGTGGAGGGTGATAAATTAGGTGAAAGAGAGCGATGCGGTAGACTAACTCTTTGATCAAATCAGTCTCGGGTTGGATCAAATCCAAATGGGCATATGCTTGAAAAAGCAAGCCCTTAGAATCGGCAAGAGGTTACAAAACCAAATGAGTCTAGATGATGCACACAGAGCAACAGATAATCTTAACCTAAACAATCAGGATAGTATTATGAATTATCTTGTTAGTGTAGGGATAGTGTAGATTATGACAGTGGGCAGACCACTGGTTTATCTTTAATTACCCGCCGGACTAACTTTTCACTCTGTAGGTCTTCACCAGGATACACTCTTCAAAGCAAATCCGCTAGTACTAACTCAAGTTGATTGTAAGATAATTCGAAGCCTAGACAGACGTGCAGCACATCGGCTGACTTAAGTACGCCCCAGACTAACCGGATTTGTCAAGCGTGAACATGAGTTTTCCCAGAAGAGGAGCTAGGGTTGGTTCGTGTTCCTAATCCGACACTAAGCTAATCCGACAGACAATCAAGAAGGCCACTTACGAGCTTGGTATACTCGAGTAGTAGGGACCTATGGGTGTATTAGATAACAGGGACCCGCACTCATGGACTTAATCGACTTGATCTTTGAAGGGGTCACTTTATGTGGAGTTTTCCTCGAATACCGATCTAAGTGGGCTCTACTTCTTGATTGATTTTAATTCTTGGCTGTGTTTGCACAAAAGTTCGAATGACGAGGTGAGTGATGAAATCCCACCAGTTTCAAGTTAGAGCTGGGTTTGCTCTTTATGTATTTTATTCCGGCCAAACCAAGTAATTCCGATAAGTGTTGCAAAAGCAAATAAACAATCAGCACAGTGTTTGCACAATGATCACGATCGCACTCAAGGCGAGGTGTAGAAACTTACTTGCCCGTTGGCTACTATGGGGTCTCTTCCGTAAGATAGGGAGGGGTATCCAAATGAGCTTGGGCCCAACTCCACCTCTTTGAGCTTTCGCTCCCTACTCACTTGGTAATTGCAATCCACAATCACGTTAGTTCACAATGGTCTATGGTATGGAATGGGAAGGTATACCGCCTTTGGGGTTTCAAGAAACACGCAATGATTTAGGGCAGGTATTGTGAATTAGTTCCAATTAGGGTTTGAAATTCAACTTTAGCTATTCCTGAATTAGGGTTCGGAAATATCTACTTTTGAATTACCCGGAGTTGGAAACCTTTCAAAATGAATCAAAAAACCAATGGTGATCTAACTAGAAATAGCAGAATTGAAATCTGACCCTATTATTTTTTATATTTTTTTAAATTAATTAATTATCTAGCAGTTATTCTAAAAGGAGAGAAAATGAATCCCTAAGTTATTACAACTTTGCACTCGGCCGTCCAAGGCATTAAAATAATAAGTGGAAAATGTGAAAAATAAAATAAAAAGTTTTTGATTTGGATCGAATCTTCAAGATTAAGCAGCTTTCCAAATTTCTGCTCGTCTTTTTGCAATCTCGTCGACCGAGCTGCAACGGTGCCATTTGAAATTAGGGTTTTTTCGTGTCGTTGATCGGAAACCCTTGATTTCAACAATATTTGTAATTTCTCCAAATTGATTCACTTAATCTGCAAATAAGCAGACTTGCACAGTGGCTCGTGTCGGATATTGTCTGCACTCGGGATTAGTTAGCACAATAAGAAACAAGAATAATCAGAAAATGCTCAGAATAAATTGAAGGGTGAGAATGGTGGAGGTTGATTTAAAATATGCTTGAGATTGTTGTTAAAATTATTAAAATGAAAAAAAAAACATAAGATAAACGAGAATGAAAAACACGATAAATGAAAACAACTTAAACTTGAATTTAAAACTTGTTCATTAAACTAAAAAAAATGCTTACAATGCTTGTTCAAATGCTTTACAACGGAAATAACATTAAACCAAATTAATCTAGAAAGCCATTAAAATTTTACCCTAGAAAGCATGTAAAGGTAGAGAGAAAGAAGGTAGGAATGTTAGAGAGATGAATTAGAGAGAAGCTTACCATTAAAGAGGTAGATGGTGCAACTCTGATTAGATCGACCTCAATAGGATTGATGATTGTAGCCTTTGATTGTGGTGGATGGAATGGACAGCAAGGAGACGTTGCTATTTGATGCTTTGCACCTCGAGGTGGAGGTGTTAATGGTGAGCTCGCCGGAGAAGAAGGGTGAAGAAGAAGAGAATGAAAGAAGAAAGAGAGGAAGAGAAGAGGGAGGGAACCAACGCAAGAAGGATAGTAGATCTCTTATAGACTTTTTTTTTCCTTTTCGCTTGTTGTAAAAATAATGACCGTTGGATCTAGAGAGATCCAACGGTTGGTCCTTTTTGTTTGTTGTAAAAATAATAACCGTTGGATCTAGAGAGATCCAATGGTTGGGAATGGGTTAGTTAGATGAGAAAGAGAGTAACTAGGATAGAGAGATATGGGGGAGAGAAGAATCGGTCAAGTGAGACCAATTCTTTCTTGTTGTTGCAAATGGGCATGGGCATGGGCATGGGTCATGGGCATGGATCATGGGTATGGGTATGGGCATGGATCATGGGTCATGGGTCATGGGCCTCGATCATGGGCCTAGGTCATGGGCCAAGATAGATAGAGAGAGAAATAGGAGAGAGGTGAGAGGTGAGAGAAAAATACAAAAATAAAAGCATTGGAGGGTCTTGAACCCTGGTCTTCTTTATTCTCTCATGTCTGCTCCACCAATTAGTCAAACTTATGCTTTGATGTCAATTGGTGTGGCCTTTAACACCTAAGTCCTTCTCTTGGTCTCCAGTTATTCTTCTCTCTCTTAATCCTTGTTCCGGCTCTACGATCCTCTAACTTTGCCCGTACATATCTTCTATCTTTTTATCCTAGCCTGTTGGCTCTTTAAGCTTTGATAGAAGTCTTCTGTGGTTGATCGTGGGCCCGCCAGTCCTCGAGAATCGCCCGATAGGGTCTCCTGTAAGTGAAAAAGCGCGTAATGAGATTCAAATAAAACGGCTTGATACTGGACTATCCGAAATGCGTATATTTCATGCAAATAGTCAATTTTTGTCTAAAGAATGTATTTTACGCAATGGAAGAAACTCTTATGTGAAAAAGTCAACGAAAAGACAAGTTTTACTTAGGAGAATGCGACATCGCTATAAGGATAATGACTTAAAATAAGTACTTTTGAGCGAATATCAATTAGAAAGAAAACATAATTGGCCCAAAGTAATAAAGTAAGTTCTTAGCTCACAACGCCTAACTCCTCAGATATGAATCCCTTTATTAATTACACATTTATGCGGCCATTTTATAAGTACAAATATGCATTCAAAATAATATACCGAATCAGACATCACCCATCACTAAATTATTGGCAAGAACACTAGCAATAAAGTCAAAAAAGAGAGAATCAACACAAAATGAAGCAGGATATCACAGACTTCAAACACAATAAAAATAGTAAAGACTTCCTTGATACTAAACTCTATTTTATATAGCCTAAAACTAGATCCCCGCTAAAAACATCACGCTCAAACGCAATAAAAACAACTCAAAAAAAGTAAAATGTTCAGAATTCAAAGCCAAAAGCAAAATGCAGGGGAAATGGATATAAGAATGTGTATGCTTATAGTTATATGCATGCATGCATGTATGTATGTGGATCACCTTCTGAAATTAGGACCAATGAAAGACCCAACCAGCTCATCAATTTTAAGAGAGTCAACATCCTTGCTCTCCTCAATAGCAATTACCTTAGCCTGAAATCTATCAGGTAAGGATCTCAAAATTTTTCGAACAACTTTGGATTCATGAATGATTTCACCCAAGTTGTGTGCAGAGTTTCACAATATCACTAAGTTAGTCATAGAACTCAGTGAAAGTATCATTTTCCTCCATTCTCATGGATTCGAACTTAGTAGTCAGCATTTGAAGTTTAGAGATTTTAACGACTGATGTTCCTTCTGGTTGACTCTAAGAATGTCCCATGCTTCTTTAGCCAAAGAACAAGTAGAGATTCTTCGAAACTCATTCTTATCAACCGCATTAAAAATAATATTTAGCCCTTTGCTATTTAGACAACAACAATCTATGTCCTCTTTGCTCCAGTCGACTTTTGGTTTAAGAATAATTTTATCTCCTACAACCATTGTGGGGGCTGACCAACCATCCACTATAGACATTCAGACTCTTTTATCAATAGACTATAGAAAAACCCTCATCTTAACCTTCCAATAGGCATAGTCTTCTCCATCAAGAAATGGAGGTCTAGATGTGTTCCACCTTTTCTTTGCATTTTCACAAATTAATGAAAATGGACTGGTTTCACAGAAATCTAAATTCGGGTGATTAAACCTTAAATAGAATAACCCACTTTGATACCAATTGAAATTACACCGGTCCATTCTCTTTAATCCAATATACCTAGAAGGGGGGTTGATTAGGTATTTAAAAATTAATTATACCTACACAATTTTACTAGTCTATGGTAGGGGAACAAAATCGCATGTCTTAGTTATTTGATAAATGATTATCACAACCGACTCAAATCGAATATACCTCCATGGTATATTTTCTTTTCGTCATTTGGTTTAATCAAGATAGATACCGGAATATAAACAAACAATCACACAAGACAAGAGATTTTTATGTGGAAACCTTAGCCAAGGAAAAAACCATGGGACCACGTCCAGGCGAAAAGTATCACTAACTGAAAAGTTAAATGAAACAAAAGTTACCTACGCAGCATCGTTGCAAATATAGCTTCCAACCTAAGGCCTACTGTCGATGCGTCCATGTCCTCCGAATCAACGCTACGAATCCACGTGCACCCTTCCAGCTAAGAAGCCTTGTCCGCTTGTTCAGTTTGGTACACCCCAAACCTACCGTCGTCCGACTGCTCCGATCTTAATTCTCAACACTCTCGCCTTTGCAGAAGGTGAAAGATTTAGTGCACCCTGAACCCTAAGTTGCTCAAAGGTGTTGAGTCACACTGGTACACTCAGGCTACTAAGTCGAATATATAAGTGATGGACCTAAGCTGAGGAATGGATCAAGTACTTGGCTTTCGATCAAGAAGATGAACAAGCTCACAAGATGTGAATGAGAAACAAGCTTATTGCTCTTCGAATGGACACTCTAATAAATAAACATTTTCTTCTCTCTCTTGAAAGATTGAGCCACTCTGTGTCTCTATGTGTGTTTAGAGAAGGTATACAAGGGTTGTATTTATAGAATTCATGACCCTGAATCATGTAGAACGTGGGATAGTAGAACTAAGAAATTCGGATCTGAGAAAGACTGAGTTAGTGCAAAGTCCAATCGATTGTACTCTAGGTCCAATCGATTGGGCCATGTCCAATCGATTGAGTATAAGTGTCCAATCGATTGGCATCAATAAATTTCTTGTTCCGTAGGCTCCAATCGATTACACAGAGGTCTCCAATCGATTGGGCTGAAATAAGTTTCTGTCCCGAAGGCTCCAATCGATTTCACAGAGGTCTCCAATCAATTTGGCATTGAACATGTTCTGCCTCACAGACTCCAATCGATTTCATAGAGTCTCCAATCGATTGGGCTTATATATTGTTCTACCTCATAGCTTCCAATCGATTTCACAGAGTCCTCCAATCGATTGGGCTATGTCTAATCGATTGGACAAGTTCCAATCGATCGGACTCTCCCATAAGTCAATATCTTTGACACTGACTCGGATCTGTCTAATGACTAGGTTTGACCATTATATTTTATTCATTTTAAACTTATTCCTATGGTCACAAGTCACTTACCTTCCTAATCGAGCATACACAATCTTTAATAAACAAATGGGCAGTTACTCAGATGACTCCTATCGTCAACCGTCTGATTCTTGCTATCTCTGTCTTCTAGTCTTCAAGTAGTCGGTGAAGTATGCATACCACGACATCTCCACACTACACTAGTGCTCGTAGGAACGGTTACAAGAATGTTTTTATGTCAAACAGAATCTTTGCCAAATTGAATATAAAAATATTCCTTACAGACAGATCTAAAGTGACAGATAAAATGATAGGGACACAATATAAGTCACGTGGCACACTGTTACAGGACTTTGACCGTATGGATGTTTGTCCTATCCCATGGAGAACTTACTAACCAAAACTCAGCCTGATTAGTGATTTATAGGCTTTGGATTGGACTTATTTTCATGGGCTGATCTCAACTGTGTGAATTTTAGCAGTATTTGAGGTACAAAGATGCAACACTTATAAATCACTAGGCTGATTTTTGGTTTGTAGGTCCACCATGGGATAGGACAAACATCCATACGATCAGAGTCTTTTAATCGTGTGCCACCTGTCTTATATTGTGTCCCTGTCATTTTATATCTGTCAATGGAGCCCGACCCTTTATTAAAAATTTGAATTTTAACACCGTAATTTTTGGTTATTTCTATTATTGTCCCATTTTTTCTATTTTTCCCTCTGTGCGTTACAATCCGTTATAATGGAAAAAAAGTAATGCCCCAGTCCGTTATACCGTTTGAGTGCCGAAGGCACCCAATTTTTGCAAACGCTTTTGTCGGAGAGTACCGTGGGCATGGGCCATTTACTAGTGTATATATATATGACTCATGCTATTCTTACTAATAGATTACTAATGGAAGTGGGGCCCACATGCAGACAAGTTACGAGCTGATATTTGGTGAGGATTATCTCCTCACCATGGAGATCATCCTCACCAAAAATCAGTAATTTTTAAAACTTCAAACCCTATCAAACTTGGACCTAAATTTAACGGTGAAAATGGATGGTCCAAAAATTTTTAATTTGCAATCCACTTTTCACAAGGCTGCAAATGTTGGAATTGGCTGATATTTTGTGTGGTTGATACCCATGTTGAGAAGAGTATCATCACCAAAAATTAGTCGTTAACTCATCTGCATGTGGCCCCACGTCCATTAGTCATTCTATTAGTAAGAATAGCATGAGTCATTCTATCCCAGCCCATATTTATAAATATATATAGCCATTTTTGTTACTTACCGCTGCCATATGGGTCCAGTCTTTGATGATTTTTAGCCGTTGGATTTAATACCCAAAAAAATTGTTGAATCCCAACGGCTAGAATCACGCCTTAAAAAGGACTAAAAACTAATGGCTAGAGATTACCTATGAGGGTGATTTTTGGTGTGTCTATTCACCAAAGGGTGTGCTAACATCCATGCGGTCAGTGGGCTCAGAGGGCAGCGTCGAGTAACAAAAATCGCCATACCTTTATCTTGTTACATCTTTTACCTTTAGGAAAAATAAAAATTTAATCAATTTTTAAAGTTAGGACAAGGGAAACGTTAGAATACTATTATAGCAACTTTACTAATTACATATATATGGTTGTAAGGTTCAATACATGTGGAGACTGATGCAACCAATTCAGACTGTCCGTGTTATCGACAACCCTCTAGACTGAACACGCAATGTTGCCTTCGTCCATATCATGACACAAGACCTCCCTTGTCCATTGTGGTATTAGGGCCGGGCCCGGGTTCACTCGCTTGAGGTCCGTCCTGGCACACCAAGCCTGGCCCAACCCATCCCAGCGCGACCCGTCCTGTCCCGTCCAGCCTGATATGGCCCAATCAACAAACCGTTAAAATTTTAGAAGTTAAAAAAAAAAAATTGCACATTGGCGCCCATCCAATCCAGCCCGGCCCTGGTCATGGATCCCGGCCTCACTGTATGCGCAGCCCGACCAACCCAGCCTGAGCCCGTCCCTGCCAGGCCAACGAGACAAAATGCCACCCCAACTCATGCATAGACCCCCATTTAGCTTGCCACATCAGCTGCTAAGTGTAAAGAAAATGCCGTCACTCTTGAGAAGAATTCTAAGGGGTATATCTAGAAGAAACAAGTGGAACATTCCAAAATGAACATTCCAAACAAGGTCTAAAAGGGGTGTTATAATGGTATAACGGACTGGGGGAGTTACCGTTTTATGGTATATAACGGATTGTAACGTACAGGGGCAAAAACAAAAACAAAAAATGAGAAAATAACGGACACTTTATTTTCAAAATGAAAAATAATGGCACTAAAATTCAAAATTTGAACTTCAAATTTTGAATAAAATTTATTACGGAAATTACGGACGCTTTTTTAACAAAAATTTTTTTCAGAAAATAATAATGGAAAATATAACGAAAATGACAGCCGTTATTTTCCGAGCGTTAAAAGGGTACATAACGCTATGGGGGAGGTCCAAATCCGTTATAACAGTAGCAAATGGAATCTTTTAGTATTTTATTACTAAGTTTGTCCTTGCCCTTTTCCCTTGGTTGATGGAGATCAAGATTCCGATCCCTTGGATGATGGAGATCAACAGTACCCAGAACCAGAACCTATTATCAGTTCCGATCAAGGTTTTACGGTTTCAGTGTGTACCAAAATATAGATTTATAAAGCGAAATCCACAAAAATTTTGGTGGACCTCACCGAAATAGTTACCGAAACTGAAATTTAAAACCTTGGTTCCGATCAAGATTCACTTGTTTTCGGTTCCGTCTGTCATACCGAAACAAGTGAATCTTGATCGGAACTGATAAATATCATGTTCTCGCATTGGATACTGGGTACTTGTGTGTTGTGTAAAAAAACTTGACATCTTCAACACGTCCATACGTATCGGTTTTTTGTCCTACCAGTTTGTTCAGCTTTGGTCCATATGTCCTTTCTGGTTTTATAGGCTTCTGGTCTTTTGGGTTCGGTTCTGATATAACTATTATAGGTTAATCGGGTACCGAATCCAACGGTGGTTGTCAGCGCCCCTAAAAGTGAAAAAAGTGATGCCAGCTCGGCGCTGACAACAACCGTTGGAATCATGAAATCCACCGTCAAGCACATGAACACCGAGAGGGGTCAGAAAAAAAGGGGGTCCCCTGAGCCAAAGTAACGAAGCAGAAGAAGCACATGTGAAAAAGAAAGAAGACCAGTAGAAGACTAGAAGACAGAACCCTGAATCCACAAGGAGACAACGCAGGGAAAATCTAAAGAGAGTATTGAAATTTTCCTTATTATTCTAATTCAAAATCCTAACTTAATTAAAATTAGAAAACTTACTAAAAATAGCAAAAATCCTAATTCTAACTAAGATCTTGGACAAATCTAGTCTGCAACTGTTTGCCCACTTAAAAGTAGACAAACATTGTCGGTACTGTTGGATGTCCCTTGAAAACTGTGTTATTTCAATGTTTTCAAAAAAAATATTTTATAAATTAAAAACACCTTCTTCAAAGAGCATTCAATGGTTGATACAATGTTTACAAACTTTTAAGTCTGCAAACGTATGCAGACTAGATTTGTCCCTTAAGTTCCCACGTTTTTTGTTTGGCATGCTGAACGACGAAAGAGTCGCTGTCCCGTGGGACTTTCAAACTTTGAATGTCCCCCTTCCAAAATGTCTGATACACGCCAAGGCCTAAACTCAACTCACGTTAAACCCTTGGTTAAGGATGGTTAACAAAGGCTACGTGTCTCCCTCCCAAAATGTCTGACACTAGGGGTGTCAACGGGTCGGTTCCGGTTCGGTTCCTAAGGTGACCAGAACCGGAACAAACGGTTCCGGTTCTTATCGGTTCGGGTACTTATCGGTTCCGGTTCTCAAAGTGATGGTACCAGAACCGGAACCGATTATGTAATTTTTTCGGTTCCGGTTCCAGTTTCGGGTATAACGGGTCCAATCTTGGTAATACGAGAATTTTTACACTATATTTATATATCGGTTCCGGTTCTTATCGGTTCGGTTCCGGTTCTTATCGGTTTCGATTCCATATTAGAGTACCGGAACCGTAACCATTAGTTTTCGGTTCGGTTCCGGTTCCGGTTCCGGTTCTTTTTAATCGGTTCCCAAAAATGTGGTACCGGAACCGGTGTTTTCGGTTCCGGTTCCTATTCGGTTCCGGTTAAATCGGGTAAAATTGACACCCCTATCTGACACACGCCTAGGCCTAAACTCAACTCACGTTTAACCCTTGGTTATTTGGCTAAGGATGGTTGAGAAAGGCTACGTGTCAGACATTTGGAAGGGGACCTTCAACGTTTCAAAGGACAGCAATTTTTCTTGGTCCATTTAGGGTTCCGGGGTGCTTCAACTTTGAAGGTACCCCTGCAAAAAATGTTTGACACGTACTTCCAGGCCTAAACCCAACCCACGATAAACCTTGGTTAGTTGGTTATTGGTGGTTAACAAAGGGTACGAGTCAAACATTTTGGGAGGGGACCTTCAAAGTCTCGGGGCCAGTGAATTTTTTTTTCGTTTGGGCCGGTCAGAAATTTCTAAGAGTGTGAAGCCACGTGTATCA